>LR990200.1:2282500-3532500 GCA_905147375.1 Hylaea fasciaria
TTTATTTCCAAACTAAGAGAATTTGAAGCTTCTTTACCATGTTAGTAAATCACATTGAATTTCAGAGTAGGTTTAAATTTTGTGTGATGTTTTTAAAATTGGTTAAAAAATATTGCAAATTATTTAAAATAATAACTGAAGTAGGTATATACATAATAATAATTATACAACTAAGTATATTTTAAAAAAATTGAAAAAAAATATGCATGAATTGTAAAGTAAATGATGTGAATAATAATAATAATGATCTTTATCTCAGGTAACTACAAACATTTATGACATACTAAATTAATTCTAACACTCATATCATTTAAAAAACTCTGCTGGGCGAGAGGTTAAACCTTACTGACTATATAAAAATAAATAAATCAATTGCATCATCACTTCATCAATCAATAAAAGAAAACTATAAAACACCAAAAAATTAATACCTTATAAAATATTTATCTACCTACCAGATTTTTAATGTGCAATCATCATAATATTATTTATTTTATATCATTTAAGGTGGGGTTTCCAAATATCAAACATATTTCCACATGTAATACATATAATACCATTGAAATAATATTTATAGTAGTGTGCTAAAATAATGATTTACAAAGCAATGAATAAATCTGAAACTTGGAAAAGACTTGACTTGTAAAAGTGCAATTTAATTGCCTATTTACAATAAATGCCTTGACTTTGACTTTGATGATTTGAGTTCACAATGTTTTCAGATATACTACGGCATCTGCGTCACAGTCATCCTCACTGTTTCCTGGGTGACCACTACCCACTGCATCAAACACATGTACCTGCAGGAGTATCCCCCCAGCATCCATGTGCTATCCTTCAGCACTGAGCCGTCTGGACCTTACAACCATACTATGCAAATTCAATCACATGTAAGACTCTTTGATGACTCCGATTAAGTCCTTCTTGATTCGTATACTGCAAACTTATCATGTAAATTGATATTAGGGTTGTATAATATCCCATATTTTTTATTATTTACCAGTTTAGCCCTGTGGTGTTACATGCTGTATTCGAAATAAAAAGAAGCCTATGTGTTAATTCAATGTGTTAGCTAAGTCCATGCCAAATATCGTCAAAATCGGTACAGACATTATAACGTAATGAAACATACAAATACCACAAACTTTCATCTTGATAATAGTAGTAGTTTTATTATTTACTCTGTGCCAATGCCTAAAGTACGGTCAACATTTCAAAAAGATGCCCCCAAGATGCATTAACCAATGCTCCGGTTTCAGCACCTCTACAATGCCCCATTCTTCACCGCCTGGTTTTGCACCAACTGGCTGATATTGTTCTACCCACTCTACTTGATTGTGATGTTGATACATAACAAGTGCAAGTCGGCCAATGAAATTGTGTTCGATGCGTTCGGCGATTTCAAAGAGAAGGGGTTCACATTTGGTATGTATTACTTTCATAAACAATATTTCATTGTGAACACCTATAGAGATCGATCAATGATTTTATGAATGAGAATATTTTTTACTAGAATGGAATGCAAATTTAATCAAATGCAATCAACCAGTGACTAGTATCCATAAAATCAGCCCAGTGTTCTTTTCCAGCTCGATTCATAAGTCGCTGCGGCCTATTCTGCCTGCTCTGGGTTGTGACGATCTTCATGTACACCTACTCTCTGAAAATCCTGCTCTCGACAGACGTGGTGGCATTGTTTGCCACCAATGTCTCTTGCATCTATCTACTCTCTTGGGTTATACTGCACGAACAGTTTGTCGGAGTTAGGGTGAGTGGTTTCATACATATTTTAGATAATGTCTATTTATCAAATCAACTCTGCAATCAGTCTTCAAAGTTCATTTTCCTCCGTTACTATCAACCTCCCATTTTCTTTTATTATTCATGTTTCTACCTATCCCATCCTAGTTTCGACCCATCTCATCTCAGTTTCTACCTGTATCCTCCCAGTTTATTTCCTATGGTACCTATCGCAATTTATATTCTACTCAAGTAAATTTTTCACATAACTATTTGTAGCTATGCCATCCCAATTTCTACCCATGCCCTCCCCTCCCACTTTCCACTCAACCTATATTAATAGCAAGCCGTATTGATAATTATTATATACTTATTTGTAATAGATTGTGGCGGCAATCCTGTGCGACACCGGCATCGCTCTACTAGCGTATATGGACGGCATAGCGGGCAGCTCCACTCTAGGCGGCGTGGTGCTGGCTGCCTGCGCTGCCGCTGGCTTCGGCATTTTTAAGGCAAGCAACAACAGCAGGGTGATTATGTATCTTCATTGCAATCAGTTGTTAATTGAAACTCATTGAAATAAACATTTTTCCGTATGTTTTGACAGCTGTGGCTATGTAACTAGCTACAATCAATGCTCTGGGTGTATATAGATTGCAACAAAAATGCAAGTCACATTTTTCTTGGCTACTATTCAATATAGTTGGTGAAGCTTCGTACTTCCTTCCGTCCACAAATCGACAAAAGCTTTTTGATGTGAGATGACGTCATCCGATACCGAGGCATTTTGATTGATTGCTTCGCCATTATGGTAAGGCGGTTATTTGACCTTGCCCCACTGTCTGAGGGCCTTAAACAATACTACTTAGTGCTTACTACTTGATGATATTATATTTTATCGCGATTTATATATAGTAAAATACTGTATACCGCGCGGACGATTTTGCGGACATAAGCTAGTTAGGAGGAAACCAACATGCCCGAGAATTATTTCGGAGGCATGTTATCCACCAACCCGGACTAGGCCCCCGTGGTGGATTATGGCCTAACCCTCCTCACGATAGTGAGGGGAGGCCTTTGCCCAGCAGTGGGACAGTTACAGGCTGAATTATTATTATTATTATTAAGCTAGTTACGCTGGGGCCACACGTATCGTGATATCCCTATGACTATCCCGTTGTTTGACGTATAATCGGCATATTATGGCATTGCCGTTGTGTATCCTGATTTTTTACGTTCACTTGTTTTTTGATTTTGGTTTAGTTTGGATTTTGCTGTTGACGATGACGGATAGTATGGTCAGTCAAATTTATGGTGATAAATCATCGGGACGATTCCCGTGTTGTTGGCCGTTGACGATGACGATAGGTGTAGCCCATGCATTATGGGTAGGCTACACTATCGTCATGTGTGATAAAAAGTATGCGTGATAAAAACTGGCAGCGCAATTCGAACACAGTTATCGAAGCAAAGTTCCCGAAAATTAAATGGATGATGGATGATATTGTCATCCACTTGCCGATATCTAACCGAATGCCTATTGTTCTGAATAGCTCAACAATTTGACGTGCGCTTCGATAACTCTACGAAACCGAATCGATTCGGGCCCTTGTCGAAGGTTGCCTAATCGCATCGAAATCGATAGTGATCGATCGCAAACCTATTCTCACTGCAGTCACCCTCGTTCCAAACAGGTGCTATTCAGAAAAGTGATGGGGGAAGTGAACCCGGGGCAGCGCGCGCTCTTCTTTTCCATCCTGGGCATCGTGAACGCGTCCCTGTTGTGGCCCGTCTGCCTCGCCCTGTACCTGACCGGCTCGGAGACCCTGCCCTCGCATCGCATGCCCTGGTTCTACTTGCTCGTCACCAGTGTCGCGTTGCTCGGTGAGTGTTCATTTGCTATTCATTGTTATTTTTTTTTATTTGTCACATTTGACATTTGTGGCGAATTGTCGTTCGGTGTGGTGGTCTAAGGGGACGGGGGGGGACGTATGTTCAGCAGTGGACGTCTTCGAGCTGATGATGATGATTTTTTTTATTTTTAAGGTGATACTTACAATCCAAACAGGACCCTTATTCGAACCATTCAAACACGTAACGGGGTGCGTTACGGTATCTTCATGGAATTGTATTCAGTATGGCACTTCGAAATCTGTCAAAACGCGCAAAGACGCGTGACGTGCTAGTTTTAAACTGTCAGTAACGTACGTGAAGCGTTTCTGTTCACAGCACGTTATGACGTCACACGTTGTTAGGCAAGTTGAACTAAGACTGTAATTTGAAAACTGGCATAATCGCATATTTTTATTCTGCAAAGTATTTTTTTTTAATGATTTGAAACATTCCAAGCAAAAGTGTCTGACCGCGTTACGGCCGGTGTACATTAACGCGGTGCGGCGACGCAATACGTTTATGTGCGTCGGCCCTTACTGAGCTAACACTCTAGTCTTGTATTACTCGTTTCGCTAGATACCTTGAGTGGCCATGATACGTTTACTCTATTGACAAAGTGTATTGATTTTCAGTATTCCATCTCGTTTTCCAATTCGGCAACACCATCACCTACAACATCTTCGTGTCTCTCGCTCTCATCACCGCGGTCCCTGTTTCGGGAGGTAACAATAAATAAAAAATATATAGTATGTATGTACGGTCGGCATCAAAAGTAGCTTAACATGTTTTAGTTTCCAATTCCATTGTAGATACGCAAAATTTACATTTTTAGGGTGTATATTAAATTTAAGATACGGAGATGTTCAACTACTTTAGAGGCCGTTCAATTGTAGATAAGCAAAGTGTATATTTTAGGGTGTATATTAAATTTAAGATACGGAGATGTTAAGCTACTTTTGATGCCGACCGTACATATATATATCTCAGACTTATTTTGTTCAAACTTTTATCCAATCATTTCATGTCGTGTTATGTTTCCAGCGCTAGATGTGGTATTGTACGGAGTGGAGTTTGAGGGCATGAAGCTGGCTGGCATCATACT
This sequence comes from Hylaea fasciaria, assembly GCA_905147375.1. NCBI lineage: Eukaryota > Metazoa > Arthropoda > Insecta > Lepidoptera > Geometridae > Hylaea > Hylaea fasciaria. Next base: position 2,287,236 of record LR990200.1, read on the forward strand.
GATCGCGGTCGGTTTCTTCCTGGTCATGTTCCCTGACAACTGGCCCGATTACATCATGAGACTTTTGAGGTATGTTCTGTGATGATTTCCTTTGTTTAGCGCTGTAAGCCATGGCGGGAGTTATTGGAACTAAGATTTCCGACTATCCTATTGGTTGTGAAGGAAGAAAGAAGCCACGATAGGTGGCGCTTCAAATTGAATCACATAATATCTGTCGTAAAGGTTACAACTCTACATACAACTCTACATAGATACCTATAGCTCTGTCAGTGCTCACAATCTGTGAACAGGGGTATTATGCAAGGTAGTTTGTTTCCCCATATAATGCCTTCTACATTCAAAATCACATTGATCATTACTGCTCACCAGATGGAGCCGCCGGCGGCAGCGCGGCAACAACGGCTCGGGCCGCAACCGCGACGCCATGGACTACCGCACCGGGTACATCCGGTCGCACCTGCGCTCGCCCTCGGGCCGCGTGCGGTGACCGCCCCACGCCCACGCCCACGCCCACGCCCCACAAGTGGACATAGAGCTCGCGCCCATCACAAGGAGGTACAGCGATGAGAACGGCTACTCCCGTTACACGTACACGTAGATCTGATGGTGCAGTTGTGGTTTGAACTTGTGACGAGTTGGATGTGCTACGACTAACTTGATATGGTGCTCTGAGGTGCACAAACGTTTTCGAATGGGCATGGTTCTATTAAACCCCCATAGAACTCACCTCAGACAGTGGCCCGACACCACGGCGGCCGAGTGCATGAACATTGTGCATCATAGACGGAGTGTTCTTTGAAAACGTTGAACTTTGCCAGGTGCACCTAACATCTAAAGAACGTTAACATCGATAGAGTAATATGTGTTGTAGTAGTCAGAATAGTTCAATTGTCTTGTGATTAATGTACCATCAACGAACTCGGGTAGGTATGCCATCGTTGTCGGCTTAGTTGTAAGCTGATTGGAGAGGTGGTTGTCGAACAATGAAGATTATTTTGACATGATCACACATCTCGATATCTCAGACGAGTTTGGACCTAATTGCCTGTTATTTAATCAACAGAAAGCAATATGATATTATGCAGGTATCAGTGGCGCTAAAATTACCAATTAGCTCTACATTTTTACAGAATAATACCTACTATAAACCTGGATATCATTAAACAAAGTCCATATAGATCTCATAATATAGTAGATTTGCATTCCTGTTTCATTCAAACAGACCATTCTTTATCGAATATGCTTGATTTCATCTAGCGCAGTTTTTTTATAATCTGTTTGATACGATTAAAACTACGCTAAAACTCTAGCTATTTAACATTTATCGCATATTCATATTCTTGAGATTTAATCAGTAAAATCATTAAGAAAAGCGAATCATTTCAAGATTCTAATAAGCCATACTATACTATAATAATAATTGTGATAAGGAAACAGTAGAAATCGACATAATGACTTTCAAACTGCAAAATACTACAGTTCTTCCAAAAGTTTAAAATTAGACGATACGAGCGCCCCCGCGCTTCGAACAATAAGTTCGTGTGTCAAAGTAACTCATTAAAAGGGAAAGTTTTTGCTGAAACCTTTCCTAGTTATAGTATACTCCCTTAGAATTGTCCAAATTGTAATTTAAGTAGCTATTTCTCACCATCCACTTCCTTCTTCTTTCGTATTCTTCTCACTTTGCACCGTAAAGGTATGAGCAAGCCGGTACAGTGGCGGGCGCGCTTCTGTCCATATGGACGTTACCGCTTGCAAAAGGTTCAGACGAAGATGTATTACATAAAAAACTATAAAATAACTAAAACATAACTCTTCCTAGTTACTACTACCAGGAAGAGTTCATCGACATCATGATGATGAGTAAAACCATGTTTTTCACCATCTATCCATATTGTTATTGTGTTACTATGGTTACCGACCATAAACAATAATCGTATTTACAAAAGTATAATAAAAACTCTGTCGTCAACACAGTCTATCTATACGTCAGAGGCCCTCGGACGGCCTGACCAACCCTGACACCAGAGGCAAGCAGAACCTCATACGACAAAACAGCACTTGACCCACTGTACCAGATTGTTGGTAGCATAAGGTCAAACTCTTTGCGTCAGTGAACAACTGATTGTTTCCTATTTACTCTCTATCTATACTAGTTTTTTCAGAAGTTGGGTGTTGTGATTTTCAACTCTAGGGTTTAGGCTAGTAAAAGTATGACACGGGGTAAGCACTGTACTAGGCAAAGGCGGACATTGTGCCCAGTGCTGCCAGTACAACATAATATTGGTGCTTCCAACTGATACCTACTCGCTAAACGTCTCATTTAGGGGGTTTAACAGCTGATGGACGAATCAATTTAGTGCTAAAATGTAAATCTTTGGTCAATGGCATCAGTGCCTAATTTTACCTTAGTTGCATACTTTTACTAGTTAGATTATTTCGGAGTATCACGTTTCTAATATCTTGATGATAAATCATAATTTTATCATAGTCAAAATATCTAGTCAGGGTAAATAAATCGATATTTACGGTAATTTGTGTAAGTACAGTCATTGAAAAAAGTGATTTGATATTTATTTGCCTGCAATTAATTATAGAAGTGGTCGGATGAAGCGAAATGATCTCAAATAATATCATTGTATAACAAGTAAAAGCGCTAAATAAAGAAGTAGGCTAAAATCAACGGTCGAAACTTTACGGATAAATGAAGTTCAGAAGCTTTGAATTAAATAAAGTAAAATACTTTTTTCCGTGTTTGTACCGCGCAGTGGAATGTTCCTTTTATAAGTACCTAGCAAAGTAATAGAAGCCCCAAAAAGTTTTTCCCATATTGCCTACTGATGTTGTTAATTCCATTTTTGTAGCATTAAGTTTTATAATATAATAATCATATTGTTAGCTTTATAAATAGGTACTAAACAGTCAGCAGCATTTATATAGTCAGTTGTAGTAGGATGTATTCACCTTTGGTGCCATGACATGTGCCTAAATCGATCGTTAAAATCTATTTTTCAAAAATCTTTATTTTGAATACAGAAGTTATCGATTCAATTGCTAGAAACTTTGCTTTTTTTTTTACGGAAGGACGTAAGCTCAGGCATGATCATTATCGCGTTTTCCGAAATATTATGATGGGGAAATGCAACAGGTGAAGGGGAAACAGATCGGGAGGAACGAAAGTCGTGGCACAAGAATATAAGAGATCAGTGGCCTGAAATCGCCAGCGTAGAAGAGTTCTTTCTAGGAGAAATAAGAATACAATTCTGATACAGCTGACGAAAACAAGAACTCAAATCTGTTGTACAGTCGGCTGCGTATTGTAATAGTTAAAAAAAATAGTTTAACAGTAGCAGAATAGCGTAGTCAAAAGAAGGTATTGTGTTCGTTATACAATTTTTACTTTGATTAGGACACATTTTTATGGCATCCAAGATGGATACTTCTTTCTTCAGCTGACTGTACATGAGAGCTATGCTCGGCTCTGGTGTATTAACTAAGTATAATAGCCCCAATAAGTAGATTTAACCCATATAATATGTATGCACTCGCGTGGTATCTCTTGCCCAAAGAATAACCTAGTTGTAGGTAGGACATTATTCACAATCCGTATTCGGATTTTAGCTGTCATTGACATAATAAGCGACGATAATTTAAAGTTTTTCACAGTCCTAACCAATATAAGCCATAGGCAGAGATTACATGTTCAATATAGAGATCCTTATAGCCTTAATCCTCTATTGAGCTTTACATCGAAGAATTACAAGTTGTATATTGATTCACATTGGTCAAAGTACAAAGGTTAATTAAAAGTTGATTTTTTACCGCCATTTAAAATAAAGCAGGAAAATGTAAAGTATCGTTGCATTTAACGAATTAATTAAAACAATTAATAATCGTGAAGTGATAGTTAACAGCATGGACCATTGTTTGAATGGTTTGTTTATAGCTCGTGCCTTTACCAAGTTGAAGTGTAAAATGAGTAGGTACCTTCGTTGTTGATTGTTAACATTTAATTTTTTTTACGGTTGCATGGTCAATGCTGAAATGTATAGAGTGCCTTAGATTGTTATGTTCCAAAAGGATAATGGCCATATTTTTTACTCCAAGACTTGATCTATTAATGCAGAGGAAATACATGAACTAAAGATTCAAAACTTGCGACGGTGCTGAACAAACACAACGATGTTTGTATTAATGTCTCGTTTGCGGCATTAAATTTAAACAATGGAAAATCTAGTGTCTGGTGCTGATCCCAGGTGAAATGTTAAAGGCATTTTACACTCACACGATCGACATAGATCGGTCGTATTTATCAACATTATTTTATAAATAGTCCAATATCGATATTGATTACTGATCGAGTGATGTCGACACATCGATCAGTGGAAACCATTTTATGTTGCCCGTTCATAGATCTGAGCGATTACACCTACGCGATCGATGTTGATCAAGGCATTGATCGTGTACATCGGTGTGAATACACTTATAAAAGGCTGATGACAAAGGTGCACTCTATACACTTCATCCTAAAAAGGTAGTCTCTTCTTGCGATGGCCCAAGGTTTTGCCCAAAGTTACGCCACTGTTTGAAGAATGTGGAACCGTGATTGGTTAAAATTGCGTGGTGGGTGTGGTAACATAGTTTGGGCCAATCCTCGGCCATGGGATGGGCCATTCATACCTAAAAATATTAAACCATTGTGTAGAAAGTTTTGATGTCGTTATGTAGGAACACTCGTTCCAATTGAAGATTACGCATTTAATTAAGTACTGCTACCTTTGTTAAGAGTCGGTCGTATGCTACGATTTATATATTGATATCAATAATAGCATTTTTCACTTGATTGGAAAAAAAGGTCTGGTACCTACCATAAGTGGCATTAAAAAGTATCCATTCCCGAAGCTTTTATGTCGAAGTATAAATGGTAAACAGTATGGTATTCCTAATCTATTGCAGTAAATTCCATGTTGGACACCAAAGTATTGTATCTAAAGCCAAGAAACCACGCATACATTGAATTTAACAGTTTATTTGTAAAATTATCATAATTATAATGGATACTTTCTAATGTAAGTGCAAAATTTAATATCGCAAACTTAGATCCTAAATCTGACCACAAATTTAAGTCATTATACATTAAATTGAAATTTAAAAAATAGCAGTAATAAATTACTTAGTAGCGTCCGACTGAAATTTTACTGTCTGTTCGAGTGATTGCGTTTTGTATTGTCTTAGCTCAATGCGTCTGTTATATTGTGGAGTGACTGAAGTTTTGTATGTTTAATTGTTTACTGTACTTACTTCGTACCTCCCTACTCATTTATAGATCACGTTTGAAACTTTTAAAATTAATGTTAAATCGATGCGAATATAAATGTTTTTATATAAAAGATGATCTCGTTAAAATTTTGTACATTGGTTATTGTTTACCCAGTTTTTATTGCTCGTTTAATTGTAAAATTTTTAAAGACTGAATTTAAATGGAAATTGACTAAAATTCAATTATGCTGTCATGGATATTAGTTTAGTATTATTCGTAGGTATTATTAAAAGTTATTATATTTGTTACGTAGCTAATATTAGACGCGTTTATATTGGTGTCTAGTTGTAGGAAGTGAACCGCACTAAATCAGTTTTTAGCGTTATAGATTAGCCCATTACTTAAAACCAAATATACAATATAAATATACAAGATCAAATATACAAATGGGTTACATCATATTTTGAGCCAATGGACAGAATTAAAGGCGACAATCCACTACTGCGGACATGTGCAACGATGACAGCGTATCTCCGCTTCAGTGTTTCCTAATGTTTATACTTCGATCTATAATGAACTAGATTATAGCTAACGGCATTAAAATCGGCCCGTGAAATAAGACCACAAAGAAAAGGTTAGTTTTGAGGTCCTGTCACTTACGCTTTAGTCGAAACATAGCCGTAACGAACAGAAATAAGGATGATTATAATTTGAATAAGTTTATGAAGTTGCGTTATTTTTGTATTACTGAAGGATCATTTCTCTTGGCTGTTTGGTAGCGTTATTGATCGAAGTGTTTATACGTAGCCGCTAATACAGAACCAACGTGGTAGAGATTTTATTCAAATTTAGTATAATGTAGGACTGATTTGGTGCGGCTGACGAGCGTTTAGAGATCACAAGATATCGAGTAGATGCAACGTATGTTACGACGATTAGCGACCACGAGATAACACCTTGGCCCCTGTGATTCATTTGTTAATTAAACGTAGAGGTATGTTCATACAATAAAGATTTGTCATAAAATAACTTGTATCATTTTTTATTTTTTTAGGGTTTGTTAGGCATATATTATGTTCAGACCATGCTACATGCATGCTTACGATGCTTTTGGGATGGAATAGGGTTAAAAAGATATAAAAAATCCAGAGATATTAAATTTGACTAAAACAGTCTTTATTTATATAATCACATTGGATACATTATTAACTTTAACATCAATCTATAATAGTCTTTAGATGAATCAGGAAATCATTATCATACTCAGACATGTATTTCTATTTAATACCCTAAGACAAAATCGATAGTTCCACACAGAAAAGCGATATAACGCCAGTCAAAAATTAATTCGTGTATGGCAGCTTATTGTCGCAGCTTAAAATCGACCTTGACAATTTCATATCATAAAATTATCCATGTCCCACATGGGTCCCATTCAAATTCAATCATCCAGGGCGGACACTGTACTCTAAAGGTACTCAACACCACGGAAGAGAGAGAAAACACGCTGAAATGTCATACAAAATCCCGATCATGCTATCTCGCTTTAATTTAGTGTTCCTTATTCAAGGGATATAATTTAAGTATTCTGCGACGATGGGTAAGTAATAGGGACTACGCAGATCAATAAACAAACGCCCTTACACTATTTCCAGCTGTCAAGTGATTCTCTGGGACAAACACCGACAAATTACTTATTAGCCTATTCCTATAGTTCAAGAGTTTTATCCGGGTGTCACTAGGGACGTCACGTGGAGCCGCTGGTGCGGTCCCAGCGCCAAATGGTGCCGTCGTCGCAACACGTCAGCAGCACCTTGCCATTGCGCGACAGAGTCACCTGGAATGAGCAACATGATACATCATATTTTGTAATAATAATTCTTAATAGGCGGTGAACGAGAAGAATGCGTCAAGATCACATAATATAGATACGGAATTCCGGAGTCCGAATCCGTGTGTGTATCAATAGCCGGGTCCACACCGGGCGATCAGTGATCCGATCACGCGCGGCAGAAGCACGCTCCTAGCCTTGAGAGATCCACTCGCCCTGGATCACGCAGCGCTGATCCTAAATGGATCGCCGGTGTGGACGCAGCTAATGACATATTTCTTCTTAATATAATATATAAATTACGCGTCACGTTGTTTGGGCGCGATGGACTCTCGAAACTTTTTACCGATTTTAATCAAATTTGCACACTGTGCAATTTGATCTAACTTGAAAGATAGCGTAGCTTACATCTCAATTTAGTCGCAATAACAAAAACCTTAGCCACAGCAACGCGTGGCCGTGTCTGCTAGTACTTCTATAAAAATAACTGGTAATCATACCTGTCTGACAGCCGCCACGCACCGCGGATGCACTAGTTGCGACGCCTTGGAGCCACCTGCCACGTTTCCCAGCTCCCACACCATTGTTTTGCCGCATTGGTTGCCGAGCGCAATCACCTGCAATACATTATACTTTGTTATACATACAGTGCATGCAGTGTATTAAAAAAGTCTCACCCATTCTCACAGTTATGCTGCTCGGCTATTGAATATCTTCCTAAGATGACTTCCTCAGGTGAGGATGAGGTAGTAATCGTCTTCAAGGAGACGTTTACTGATACTACATAATAAATTAACCCTCTTCTCGATAATTAAGTCAATCAGTAACAATATTCCTGTCTCAATTAGAGGTTTACATTAGTAGTAATAAAATACACTACCCATAGGAGTCATCTACTGACCCTCTGGCTATAGTCCACGGCGAATCTGATGAACCAGATCTCGCACTCCTTGTAGTCGAACCGGTGCACGATGGTGACGGAGTTGTCGCCCGGGCGCAGCTCCGCGTCCTGCAGCCGGCCCGGCTTCCACGAGATTATCGCGTTCTCACACGACTGGGCAACAAAAATATTCGTTTTTATATTATGTGTGATATAAGTAAGTAACAATATGACGTGTAAGCTGGCATGTGAGACGTCCTCTCTAAAATGTTTCCCTCTTTTTTTCTTAAAATTTTCTCAACATTTATTAGTTGTTTTGCTATATGGAGAGAAGACAAATCCAATAGATTGAAGATCGTAAATATAGGTTCGGCCGTTCTTGAGTGTATGGTGTAACTAACATGACTTTGTTTCTTTTCTGTTAATGGATTTGTATAATTTTACAGACGAGTACCAACTACTTTTGCTCATCGATAGGCGGAGTTTCTGGTATAGGGGGTAGAATAAAGGTGCACATCGGGTCACAGCAACTTCGTTCACGCATTTACATAATTGATGCTGGATGGCGCTGTTTCACAAATCGGAGTTTAAGTTATCGTGATCGAACACGTAAACGAAATTGTAAAAACTCGCACTCTTCGATCGACAGGCACACTGACCATCAACCCAGTTCAAGGGTAATGAAAATGTTGTTAATTTGATCTCACCTTAGACAAAATGAGATCACCCATCCACCTCACACAATCCACATAATTCCTGTGAATATCTCTGGTCGAGAAATCGGGGAAATGTTCCTTCAAAGAGTTGAAAGGCCTCAGAGCTCGATGCGGGTTGAAATTGTAGCTCTGTTTGATTGCTTCATGCATAGACGGCTTGTCGAGCCTCCACAGCTTGAGCGAGTGATCCATTCCACAGGACATGATTCGTTCCCCTTTCAGATCGAAATCCGCACTAAGGACTTCATCTCTGTGACCTTCGACACCGCCAAAGATGGCAATGCAGACATCAGTCATAATGTTCCACAGACGCAGCGCGTGGTCTTTGCTTGCCGAGAGCAGGAGATTCGGGTCTCTGGGGTGGAATTTGACCTCGTTAATAGCATGCCCGTGCCCGATATAGTGCTTGATGCAAGTCTGCGTCGCTGGATGGAAGATGCGGACGACGCCGCGCGAGCCTGCGACTGCTAATAAAGGCAGGTGCGTCTCTTCCTCATACGACCATGCGCATGTGTAGAACGTTTCGTCTACCTGTGAATGTAAATAGATGGATGAAACCATATTAATAACTAGCTAAAAACGGGTCTAATTCGCGCACAAACAAATATCAATACATATAATTTTGACATACCTCGACGTTTCGGCCGAGTTACATCGACCGTGGTCACGAGAAGACTGGTGAATGCGGGTATCACCGTCTGGAGCGGCAGGTGTTGTTTCCAACTACCCGCGTTTGATCTTGCAAAAAACATAATCGTCACGACATACAACACTAACAGTATCCGAAGTCCCACTTGAACATAAGTTGCGCCGTACACACTTGCTAATAGCTGTATTCCATGAACCAGACAACCTAAACCACCTAAAATATAAACCTGACCACGGTCGATGTAACTCAGCCGAATCGTTGAGGTATGTCAAAATTATATATTTTGTTATTTGTTTGTGCGCGAATTAGACCCGTTTTTAGCTAGTTAATATGTTTCCTGGATGAAACCAATCAAAAAGGCAGCAAACTTAATGCGGGCAAAATCTTACATCTGGATCCGCATAGCACTGAAGGAATTTGAATCCACCGGACTCTGGACACTCGTATATGGACACTCTGTTGCTGCCGACTACAGCAAACACCTGAGGCTCTCCCTCGCCCAGGTGGTGGTTGAACTGACATCCAAACAGTGGCTGTCCGTGGTCTTCTTTTGCACTACAACTGTATGACAAGTAGTTTGCTAATATTATAATGAGCAGACATGAAAAAGTTGACCAAAAAGTAACAGTTGCACTTAAAAGCGGTGGACAAAGTAATTAATGTACATGTCAGATTAATAATATTTACATGTTAAAACATGGCATTACAATACAGACCCCAGCACTCTGTTTGGTAGAGGCAAGACAATAAGTATAACAAAAATTTTGGTACAGATTTTATTGCTGGTTCTGAGTTTTATTCAGATTCTCCACCACATTGTGTATATTGCTAGCTTGTAGTCGATTAGAACACTTGGACTAACTTAACCTTTTGAGTTACCAATGTCAGACACAATAGAAGTTTAACGATAACATGGTCTGTATGGATGCAGGTGCAGAGTTGTTAAGCCTGTAATGGCATTATGTTGTTGAACAGTTATATGTATTGGTTAGTAAATACATAATATCTAAGAGAGATCTCCTCAGCAGAAGTGAAGTGAGACACAGGCTCAGCAGTGGGCAGGTAAGGATTGATGTGATGTGATGATGAACGTCATAAAACACACGATATGGGAATATTAAACCATTTGCCTGAGCATTTGATAGTTTGTTATGCTTACTTAAACTTATAAGGTGGCTTCACAGGTTTGATGGTTGTCTTTTTCTTGCCGCGTCGACGTTTCTTAACACGAGAGTTGGTCGGGGTCTCGCTGCGGGACGTATTATCTGTATTTGATGTGCTTTCAACGCTCGATGTATCGTCCTGGACAAAGAACATATAAATGTGTACGAAATTGTTTATTCATTTTTCAAATGAAAGCCGATTAATGTAAGTTGTAAAATCAATGAGCAATATTTGTAATATACATTTAATCTCGATGATAATTATGAATATAAAAGCTGAGAATATAATTGTCAAGTAAATAAATCATGTCGGTAAAGAGTTGTCCATACTCACGCCCTCATTATCGGAAAAGTTCATAACTAACACTGAATACGTAAAGTAAACTTGAATTAATTAATTACACCTAAATACGCTAAACATTAATTCATTATATTTGTATAACACAAAACTTCTAGTAGGTACACGTTCAAACGAAAATAAAGAAAAATTAATAATTCAAACCAAATTCAATCTAAACAAAACAGCGGTAAATTTGACGTTTTTGTTTGACAGCAATGCTGCCAAGTCAAGTTTCACTGTCAGCTGTGTGGCTTTCTTTATTTTTGGCTTCGCACGCGTTGTGCATTTACCCAGCCTCAATCTCACTTGGTCTGTGGTACCTACCTATAAAATTAATATTTAATTATAATAATTCCATTAAATTTTTTACAAAATGTAGTACCTGATTTTTTCCTGTATCGTGGGTACCGTTTACAGAAATATAATTTAACATACACATCACAGCCAGACCAGAAACAAAATGTGAATTTGGATCGCACAAAATATGTTCCGGGCGGGAATCGAACCCGCGACACCAAGCGTAGCAGTCCGTCCTAGTGCTCAGCCAGTAGCCACTACACCAAGCGTGTCCTCATATTTTATTACAATAGGTAAGTATGTATAATAGCAAATTAGCAATCCTCGTGGTCAAGTGGTCAAGTCAATTTACAGTGAGTGGTGATGTTTTAATCACAGATATATTATCTGCAAATTTAGAAACAGATGCGAAATGATACGATTTTTGGTTTTATATTATTTGCCCACACTCGTGCACCCACACCTACTAACACTCGAAGAAGCACACAAGTTTGAGAAAAAATACAAAAACAAAACACAACGTCTTACTTTCAGATTTCCGGCAAAAAGTCATTGTATAATTAAATAATAATTGTAAGTAGGTAAGTAGGTATATACCTACCTACTTACCTACCTAGTTTAATTATTTTTTTACATAACGGTTGGTAGTCGATAGTAGGTTACCTACTACGGGAACAGCGGTTCTAATATCAAAGTCGGGTAAGTAAATGGAGTAACGAAATAAGGACTAGGAAAATGAAACAGTCATGCAATATTTAATACATTAAATTCAACATTTGTTATCACAACAATACTTAGACAATAAGATAGGAACATTAAAAATAATGTAAAGTACCTACCTTAATACAGTACCTACACAATTTTCTCATATTTGCACACCGGTATACACAATTAAACGTAATTAAGTACCTAGGTGAGTAGGCACTACCTAACAAGGAGGTATCTCCCTGTCTGCTATCCGTGTGAATTTAAGTAACTTATGTTAACATTAAACCTAATCACAGCCATTGCCTCTATGTTAAAATATACCTAAACTTACTTAAAATAATACTGACATTTTCTAAAAAATACTTACACAAACATACCAAAGAAACACCTTTGATATCAGTGGCATATTATTTAAGTGACACCTTCGATTTTATGATATGGAAGTGATCGTTTGTAAACACGTGAAAAAGACCCTTACCGCGGATATTAAAATCTAATAAAAAAGTTAAGTTTTTCAAGACACATGAAGTTTTTCTAGAATAAAAATAAGGATAGCAGCATTATTTTACATTACCTACCTATCTATGTACTTACTTAAAGTTACATTAGCTACGGCAACTACGTTTCATACTGGCCATAATTCTCACTTTTTACTTGGTACAGTCTTGCTCACCTACATTTTACACTTGATTACTGTCGCAAACTGACAAATAATTTTTTTTTAGTAAAAAACCAGCCAGAAATTGGACTTTGGGGTCTCAACTGCACCGCGGGCTGGCGTCGATGGGTCATCTGACTTCCCACTTTAACCGAATTTGGGAGGCTGGCAGGTGCACGCATGGCGCAAGGCAACTTTCAGCCAGGGCAAGAAGCGGTCTACCCTCGCGTAGACGCCTGGATAGCCCGGTCTTGCGCAACCGCGGCCCCATGAAACAATACCTGGAAATTAAGAAAATTATGTATGATCCTATAAAATGCGCGATGGCTCATCATTTTAGAGTGCATGACAGCAGCCCCTTTGAGTGGCCTTTTAATAATAGACCTCTTTCCTATATTACAACTACTACAAACTTCGGGCACAACCTAGACAACTAAGGCTGAGGTATCACCGCGATGTGCCCGCCGAAAGTCCAACTCACAAGACAATGAAGAAACCCCTATAGCCACCGTAATAGGTTCTCGGAATTTTGAGTAAATCCATCGCCCTCCTTACCGACGATAGTGTAGTGAGGTTGTGGCACCAGCAGAGGTCCACCGGAGTCGCCTGTGCAGGCGTCCCGGTCCGGTGCGTTCGCGCAGACCATGCGAGGAGTCACCTTCCTCCGTCCGTAGGCCGCACCCGAGCACTCTTCCTGTGCCCAGATTTGTACTTCTGCCTGAGAACAGAAAATAACCTGTAGTCTTTTTTCTTCATTTCGACGGCCGTTACTCAAAGGATTTTGGCAAAAAAATTAAAGAAAATCACCGCATTGTCTGAGGCTGTGGGAGGGTAGAGGTATACACGGTTCACTTTTGCCTTTCAATTTGTATGAAGCAACCAAATTGATCTTTATAAACTTAAAAGTGAATCATTCAATGTCATTGATTCTTTTCATTTCTGCTCCATTCAACCAAAGTGATTCAATTTGGTTGAACCGAGTTCCGTGAAGACAAAACTATCTTATGTTTTTACTTTTACTTTTTACAAGACTTTTCGTCGATTGTTTCATTCGGTGTTACACTGAAAGTCAAAATGTATGGATAACAATTATTTACTATGAATGAAATATACTATGGACCGACGACATCAAAAGAGTCGCAGGCAACCGGTGGATGTATGTGGCAAATTGTCGTTCGGTGTGGCGGTCTAAGGGGGAGGCCTATGTTCAGCAGTGAACGTCTTCAGGCTGATGATGAGTGGAACAACGGTAGGTACGGGCCTTTATTAACTTAGTTATACCTGCCTACCGACTATCGGCTGTTTTTCTGGAGGGTTGTTAATTGTTACCAAGAGTTGTGAGATTTTATGCTTTGACTTACTTTAAGCGGAATATGCGAGGAAGGCCCCTTTTCTACCGTGCTTCCCCATCCTGTGACGACGGCACCTACGCCTTTCAGCAAGGATTTATCGTTAGCATCTGCAACAAGGTTGTAAGTTTATTTTTTTCTATATATATCGGGTAAGAGACGTCCAAATCCCACATTCGGGATGACACATCATACCTATTGTATTGTTCTCATTAATTTTAGACTGCGCGCCGCGGTTTCACCTGCGTTCGCTTACCTATCCTATAGGAAGTTTAAATTTTCACGGGATAAAAAGTAGGTAACTATCCTATTTTCTATTCTAGGACCTACTTAGGTATAGTATGTGTACCTATATACCAATTTTTATTAAAACCCGTTCGTCTGTGTAGGCGTGAAGCGAGGACTAACACACACGTACAGACACAAACTTTCGCATATTTACATTATCAGTAGGATAGGTTAGGATGAGTGCGGTTCTCTTTAAAAAATACCTGAATCATTTGATATTTTTTAGGTCTCTGCTTCTGATAATTGAAAAGTGAGTCCATTAAAATGTGTGGTCCCGTTACCTAAATAGTGGCCGTCGAACTTTTGAACGGAGATCAAACCGGCTTCGGTGAGAAAGGATGAGTGAGGTCATAAGGTGAAATGATCTCAACTCCGCACAATGTAAGAAACTGTAAAATCAATCAGCGCTTCAGTTTTTTTTTTAATGTAACCCTGCCGTTCTTTGGCATATTTTTACGCCGAGGTGGTTCAACACGGAACACTTTGACTTGTGAATTCACTCCATCACTGTCACGATGTACCTATATACTTAGTTGCAATAGATCAGCGGTACTCTAAGTGTGTTCCGCGGATCCCTAGGGTTCCACGCTACCCCTGTAGGGGTTCCGCAAGAATTTAGAAAAAAAAATCAAACCTGATATCAACCAATTAAGTTAGTAACCATTAGTTAAGATTTTTTCATTTTTAATATCTTCTATTATTGTACTAAGTACTTGCCATGTGTTAAAGTAAGTAATAATTAGTAACTGTTACATTGTACTTTTATAATGCTTATACTTATAATAAAGAATACACTTTTCAAAACTATTGTTTTATTGTAGGGTTCTGTCAAGTATTTTGCTTGTCGAAAGGGTTCCGTGACCAAAAAAGTTTGAGAACCGCTGCAATAGATAATTTTTCACGTTATATTGGTTTGATGTCTTGGTACCTGTTGAGAACTTCAATAAAACATCTCGATTTCACCATTGTTTATTGAAGACTGAATATTTCATAAAAACAATATAAAATAGAAAAGTAAAATATGTTTAAAAAGGGAAGGCGACAAAATGGCCAGTGCTGTCGCCAACATGGCCCCGAGCGGTGTGAAACACCACTTATCTACGTGGTAAGGCGAATTAAATACATTAACATTAAGGCGCAAACATTAAGGCACACATTAAAACATTGAGGCGCCAACATTGAGGCGTATACTATAAAACAATTTAAGCATAAACATTGAGGCACTATAAAAAGCTAGACATTGAGGCGCACTACTTTTCCGGTGGGACGACGCAGCACACCCCCTTTGGTGGCGATATCCACGACATACTTTTTAAGATTCTGCCTAAAAGCCAAAGTGGCAAATTACTGTCTGCAATCAGTAGGTACCAGGTCTCATCGTTGTTCCTTCACCCATCGTTGCCAAAAGTAGTCCGCCAGGCGTTGAGCCTTTCTCCACTCCACCCGCATTACCAGGTCCACATCTGAGAACTCATGTAATTGATGATTGTTGTTTGAAGTTGCGGTGAGAAAGTTGAAAGTTCCGTCTTCCGAATGGTCCGACACCGTAACAGTAAGGGGTGTCGGCAGAAGGCGGCATCAAACAAAACAGGCGCCGTACCAAATACGGTTCCGTCTTCCGCACGGTCCGATGCCGTAACAATAGGGGCGTCGGCAGAAGGCGATCCGGGGTACTATGGCGCCACTGCTACAATCCGACAACGACTCAACAACTTGTATGTGTATAGCTCGTACAGTCGAGCAGGTGCACAATGCTACCCAGTTCTTCATTAAGTGACGAGCAACTGAGACGTATAAAGGACCGAAGTATTCTACGCCGGTAAAGGTAAACGGGAGAGTATGATGAGTCATTCTGACCTCGGGTACATCTCCAACTGGTGGTGTAAAACGGTATCGCTTTAGAGTACTGGCAGAGTTGGCAGGATTTCGTAACGCTTCTCACAGCCAATCGCAATCCGATGATGTAAAAACGCTGGCGCAGCTCATTTACCACGAGTTCATTGTTTCCATGGGCCATCTTGACTTGAAAGGAGAGTATAATTAGGCGAACTATTCGATGTCTTCCGTCAAGGACTATTGGTCGCGAGTCGATATCCATTGAGACACTGGTAGGGCCTGATAATAACATCGTCTCTAATAATTATGATCATAGAAATATTTCATAATCTAGGTAGG
Source organism: Hylaea fasciaria (assembly GCA_905147375.1). Taxonomy (NCBI): domain Eukaryota; kingdom Metazoa; phylum Arthropoda; class Insecta; order Lepidoptera; family Geometridae; genus Hylaea; species Hylaea fasciaria. Next base: position 2,303,550 of record LR990200.1, read on the forward strand.
TACTATCTTTTCAAGCGGGGCGTGCAGCGTCAATCTGAATATACTCGCTCATAAACGAGTCAAGCTGCACGCGGCGAAATATATTATGGCGCTCAGCTGAAACAATAAAAGAAACATCTAAAAGGTATCAAGCCACGGTCGCGATGAACAGGTGACAATTTAGAATTTTGAAGTTGCGGTGAGAAAGTTGAAAGTTCCGTCTTCCGAATGGTCCGACACCGTAATAGTAAGGGGTGTCGGCAGAAGGCGGCATCAAACAAAACAGGCGCCGTACCAAATACGGTTCCGTCTTCCGCACGGTCCGACGCCGTAACAATAGGGGCGTCGGCAGAAGGCGTTCCGGGGTACTATGGCGCCACTGCTACAATCCGACAACGACTCAACAACTTGTATGTGTATAGCTCGTACAGTCGAGCAGGTGCACAATGGGTAGCATTGTGCACCTGCTCGATTTAATAATATTTCATAATCTAGGTAGGTACTATCTTTTCAAGCGGGGCGTGCAGCGTCAATCTGAATATACTCGCTCATAAACGAGTCAAGCTGCACGCGGCGAAATATATTATGACGCTCAGCTGAAACAATAATAGAAACATCTAAAAGGTATCAAGCCACGGTCGCGATGAACAGGTGACAATTTAGAATTTTGAGATGAATATCGAAGCACTCTGTTGTGCACGCGCGGTGGCTCAGGTGGCTCAGACAAATCGTAGCCAATTGCTAAAATGCAGATCATCCGCCACTACCGATGAAGGTAGCTCCGGCGATTGTATTGTGGCTTGTGACAGGCCTACCAGTTCTTGATTATAGGACTTGCACTCTGAAAACTGGTTGGATATCGATATTTGGTTCACAGAGCCACTTTTCCGTTTCAAAAGTAGGAAGGCTGGCCCGGTAAACCATCGCGTAGAGTCCAATTCGTAATACTCTTTGATAAGAGTGTCTAGAGTGCGTTTGTCGTCGTTATCTTTTGTAATGACGTGGTTGGCAAAGTCTACAGGTTTAGACATACCTGAGGAAAAGCCATGTAAAACCCAACCCAGGGGAGTTGAAGCAGCAGCAGGCTGCGACGGAGTCCCGCTGCGTATGGTTTTTGAGTACGTGAGATGCCAGTTATCGATTCCAATCAAAAGTGTAGGCTTTGCATCGTCATACCATAACACATCTGCCAAGTCGTGTAAATAATCACAGTCTTTTAATAAAGTTGAGTGTGCAGACTGATTCGTAATCGCCAAATTTGGAATCGATCGAACTGTTATCTCATCAATATCTGTACTATGCCCGCTCTTTACTTTAACATCTACGAAACTCACCTGCATATCTTTCGTAAGACCACCGATGCAATTAACTCGAAGAGGTTCTTTTGGTCCCAATGCACCTATGGGATCGGCTACCGTTTGATCAATGAACGAAGCAGTAGATCCATCGTCTAAGAGCGCAAAGTTATCCACGGTACCTTGTGGGCCGCTGACGTTGACTGGAACTATCTTAAGCAACGGTCTCTTCTTCTCTATTGGTTGCGAACTATGAGATATCATGGTGACGATTGCTTCCTTTTCTGCCTGGTTACACGGTCCATCCAACGTTGGTTCTTCCGTAACTTCCTCAATAGAAGCGTAATGTGATTTAACACTCGGTCTGTGTAACAAGGTATTATGACGGCAACTGTACTTACATCCGACGACTTCACATTGCTTTGGGCAAGCTCTATACTTGTGCCCGCCTTTGAGTAAACATAGATAACAAACCTTATTTTCAATGACCCACTGCCAGCGATCGTCTACGGATAGTTGTGCAAACTTTTCGCATTTCGTGATATCGTGAGCATCGACCATGCAGTATTCACATGCTGTCATAGACGTCGAAGAAGATGCATAAACTCTTTCCTTCGTCGGTTGTCTAGCGAAGGTGACAAGTTGATTTTTGACATTAGGGTTGACACTGTGGGAGGTATTGTTGACAGTCACAGATCCACCAACCTGCTTACTTCCAACTTGTATGCGCTTGCTGGCAGCATCGATGACTTCGGCTAGGTGTAATGTATTATGATGTTTTGCACATATGCTGTTATCTTTATTTATATTATCGCTATCACAAAAACAATTATAATGTGCGTTATTTACGTTAGTGTGGTGTGTACCTATAGGAAATGTATGAGTATGAGAATGTCTTGGTAAGAAACCGCCGTCCGATGCCGGCAGCACACCCGGCTCCATACGGGCGGCGACGTTCGTTTCCCGCTCTCCTTCATAGCCTTGAGTAAAGGCGCCACCTGGCGCAGATAGTCCACCCGTAGGCTGGACAGGTAACTCCACTACTTGTGGTTCCAAGCCACTGTAAGGAAACTTTGCTTTATTTTCCACATCGATAATGGTTGTAATATCAGCACACTCTACTAACCATTTTTGTGTAGAGCTGCTCCTCGCTGAAGAGGTGGCTTCCAACGCTGCCAGTTCAGCTTTAAACTCTAAATCCGCCACCTTCTTCTCTTGTTCCGCCATCTTCTTATCTTGTTCCGCTATCTTCTTATCTTGTTCCGCTATATTCTTATCTTGTTCCGCCATGCGGCGAGCGTGCTGGGCTATTATCGCCAGCTTTTGGGCCCGAATGGACGACGATGTTGATCTTTTTGACGCAACTCTAGAGGGGTTTTCATGTGCATATAAGTCCAGACTATTAATCACAGGCGCCGTGCCTAATATGGTTCCGTCTTCCGAACGGTCCGACGCCGTAGCAATTGGGCGTCGGCAGAAGACGGTCCCGGCACTATGGCGGTGTTGCTGGAAATCTCCTCCCTCCGATGGTTGGCCTTTGTAAAAGATCTCGTCACGGGCATGGTAGTGAAGCACTTTTTCGCTTTTTAGGACACGAAAAGGGCAAAATATTTTAATAATTTTCACTTCTGACACCAAATGTTGAGAACTTCAATAAAACATCTCGATTTCACCATTGTTTATTGAAGACTGAATATTTCATAAAAACAATATAAAATAGAAAAGTAAAATATGTTTAAAAAGGGAAGGCGACAAAATGGCCAGTGCTGTCGCCAACAGTACCGTATAATTAATATTGCTTCATTAATATTTTATTAAGTATCAGTGAGACCAATAATACCTACAGAGTACCTAGGTAAAGTAACGGCCCTAGAACACTCCCTTGGGGTACGCCACATTTGTATTTTGCACTTATTGACGAATTTCACGATACGAGAGAGAAAGATCAGAATAAACGTACCAGGTATACAAGCAGGTCTATACAGGTGGTCAGGCAGAGGCTCCGCCAGTCTCAGGACCGCGATGTCGTTGTCATACGAGAACCGGTTGAAGTCAGGATGCTGCACCACGTGGGTGACCTCGTAACCCTCGGCCTGGGAGCGGGTGACGTCGTACTCTCCCACCAGGACTGACAGACGGGACGCTTCAATCCTGAAATGGACAGAAGTGGAAGGTTAGTTTATCTATTGCGAATTAATGATTAGCTACCTACTTCTACCTACACCACTCAATTTATGCCTCGCGATGTCTGATGATGTATATACACCAAGAGGATACCAGAAAAAAATATGAGGTACCAATATACAATAATTATACAATTAAAATACAATTAAAAGTAAAAAAATATATGTAGCAATATTAATAATTGGTGTTGGTAGGTATACCTACCTATTCAAGAAATGCAGGTGCGTGCTTTTAAACTTGCTAATTCAACTGAATTTAAAAGACCATCTAATAAAATAACAGCAATTATGAACAAAAAAGCTTTCTCGGAACAAAAATTAATTCCCAAATTTGTTCGAAAGCCTCATAAGGAAATAATAAAACGTATATTAAGCCCACGCACTGCAATTCATAACAATAAAATGCCTGCACTCATCATCTTCGATTTGTCATAAAGTGCCCTCAGTAACTAATAAACTGCTCGCCTAACTGTTGATTAGGATTGCGCTCACATACCCGAGCGATGCGAGTCAATTGATTCGCAACGTGTCGCGCCAAAGTTGAGAGGACAAAAGGATCGCGAGCGCATCCAATCGGCACGCGATCTTGACCTCATTCGCTCATTCTCATCGGCGAGCTGACCTTGGCCACCGGAGTCATGCAGGTGTCTTCTTCAATCTTGGACCCGTATGATCCGTCAAGTGCATGATGACAAATTACTGTATTATCCCGTGTTGGAATAAATACGTCGATCTCATAGATGGGCCAGTAATGGCTTTGTATAAATTATGCGTGCGTCATAATAGCGCTGTAAATAACGTCTCATTTGGCTGTCGTGTACCTAATAATTCTTTATTATTTACTGTGGAAAAGTATAACTGTGCTACAATATGATTCAGTGTTTTTGTGTTTATTAGCACTTCACTGCTGTAATTTTTACAGTCATACATAATTGAAAATGTACCTAGATTCGTAGATACTGCAACGAAAAAGTACGGAGTTTTTGGAAAGTGGTTGTAATTTGTAATCGAACACTGCCAAGTGGTTAAACATATACCTACAAATAAAATATGATCTGTTTATAACATCGGTTTGTGCCAGGACAACAATGCACTTGCAAATATCAGAGGCCGAGCAATAAGTGCCTTACGTAACGACGTACCTACTATAGAAAGTGTGTCGAACCGAATGAGAGGTCAAACATCACATCTTTAAGTGGGTCACAGCCCTAAGGGCCCGAAGTTATGCAAAACAACCTCCAAATTAGTTTCGTCACACCGTTCACAGATTAGAATACTTACTTACCGCGTTGCGACTTTTACTATCTAAATAACATATTAAAATAATAATTATGAAGGAATGTGACAAAAACAGAAAAATACCTAACTATAAACCATGATAAAAGTGGTGCTCTATGTACTCTACGTAGTAAAAATGCATGTCAATCATGAATACCTAAGTAGAAATTTCTACATAGTGCAATTTGATTCGTCATAATTCAAAATGATAAGGACAAAACACAGCATGTAATCCAAGCTGCTACACACAATGCTAATCAATTTCATACAAGCGAAAGACCGGTAGTCCCCTCATCTTTTTACATTCACAAAAAAAACATCAAAAATTATGTCTAACACCCAAATTAAATTTCAATCGCAAAAAGAAAACGACCGACAAAATGCACAAATTATTATGAAGTAAAAAAAGTGCTGTTAAAATACAGGCTCCCTGCGAAGAAGATTGCGGGACCGACATGGGCAATCTAGTTTGCATAATGCTTACGGTAAAATGAAATACTTACTTGAAATATGTAACTGGTTTTGTTTTTGCAAGTTTTTGTTATTGGAAAGAAAAATGCGGAAATACTACCCGACTAATTATTAAGTAATGTAAAAGAAGTATTCCCATTATGGCATCTCGATTCTCAACCCGTTCTGCGCAGCATATAATTAACCTGTATTTAGGGTAACAACAAACACCAACCACTATCTACCCATTTGAACATTTTTCCAAAAATCCTAAAATTGGTAGGTAGGTATATCCTAATACATTTTTATTGTAATTGTAAAATACAGTTAAAGAAAAATCCGAGGTTACGCCACTTATCCACAGAACATACCCGTTCTGATTATTCAAATATTCCGTATTTCCGACTCCGAAATCAATAGGTACAGTTATAATTATAGCATCGCAAGTTAAGCAAGTAATAAAAACCGCGATGCATTTAGCGGGGTCCTAAATTACTTCACGGACATTGGTTTTACTGATGTTTTAATTAACTCCAAGCAATCAAGATAACTGTTCAGTTAACATCTGATTGCAGGAAGAGGCTGCAAAATGGAATTCGGGATGGGAATGGGGAGCTAGGGATCGTTTCAATCCTACGTAGCAGGGTGGTTGGTTTGAAGACAATATAATTATGCGCATAATACTGAATTCATAGAATCCTATAATGACCTCTGAAATGCACCAATTGTCTCATTACATAATTCTACTCAAATACCATGCTGGAAATGGCTAGAAGACAAGCAATCCATCCACGCAATTTATTGGTCCAAAATATTATTCTGTCCCTGTAAGTATTCTGTTCCCGTGGGAGGTGAATAACATCAACTTTAACTTTTTGTAGGTGTATAAGCACCGTTGAATTTATAAAAAAAATCTTGTTCATTCAAGTCGCGTAAGAATCCGTAAGATGTATCGCTTGCGCTTCGACGTAACCATTTGTGTACAAGAATAATTTTTCGTATTTCCTGGTTCCAATGAAGAATTAGGGTAATATATTTAATGTAAATTCAACTTACAAAGTCACGGCTACATTTTATAAAATGATAAATAATGTTTGCAAATAGGTATTATTTTATTTATGATCTTACCCAAAGATCCTACCAAATGTCTCCGGAGTATGTGCTTGAGATCCTTACCAATTTAACAAAGTCGCCAATATTTTTTTTAATTAGTTATTTGGACTAAAAAGTGTTATAGGGATAAGCTTGATGCCAATCAGTTACAAATAAATAAACTAATTCCCACGGTGTTGGGATAAGCCAAGCACCCCGAAATTATCTATAGATCCTCCATTGCTAGAACCAAACTTTCAACCGAATCAGTTGGACTAACTTGAACTTATTCTATGTGTTTTTACATTTGACCTTTAGCACCTTTAGAGACCTTTCTTGCAATCAAAAATATCGGTCACTAGCACAGTAACAATGTATACTTTTCTGCATGTCTCAATTGACATCTCTTGACTCCACATCTTCCACACCACCTTCGGTAAACAATCATCAGCTTTCTCCAATTAGAGGAGCCCATTGTTTGCAGATTTGCTTTAAAGGCGACAGACCGAACATTATATCAATAATCATCGCTTTAGAGCTCATTAATATTCATGATCAAATGCTATTTGCGTGTGAAGATGCGTTTAAGCGACTTTCTTTGGCGTAGGTGTTTAAATGTGGCTGGCAGCCATGTAGGGGTGTAAAAGAATGTGCTGTGATAGAACTCTTACAGTCTTTTAAATGAGGTAAAAATGTAAGTGAAGTATGGTTGGATTCACCAAACCAATTAGTATTTGCTTTAGGTATATCTTTCCATTACTAAATTTCCACAGAAATCTGTGTATAACACACATAATCACACACAGAAATCTGTGTATAACACACAGATTTGCATATTATTTCGTTGACAGATTTCATCGAAATTTATCAATAGAAACGACTTACCCATCCATTTTTAATTCATTCAATGGTATTCAACGCGGAATTGCAGCCAGTGTTCTACAGTATATCTCATAGGTCTTTGTTATTTGTTTATATTGTTCATTCATTGAATACACATCGTATTATTAATGAATAATTATGAATAAATTAACTCAAATATAATTTGGTATTGATCTAGCGGTATAGTTAACAGTAAATCAATATTTTCACGGCGGCGTTTAATCAAATGTTTGAGAATGTATCAGCTGATGATACATGGTGTCTGTCAGCCAGCGTGATTCACACATTGATCGTTGGCCTCCGGGGTGACCCCAAACATTGATTGGAGACCTCCAGCGGGGTCAGTAAACCATCGCAGGTGGCAGATTCGGACACCTGTCGAAATATTGCCCAATTCTTATTTTTGGTCCTTTTTTTTTTATAAAACGTAGCTCCATACTAGGATTGCTCCTGTATCGTGTAATTTCACATACGCATGACACCCAAGTTCTAACCAAGCTAAAAAATAAGCTGATATTTATTTAGCTGGTACCGTTCTGATTGTATCTGTCTTTAGAAAACAGCATGACTCTGTGAAGAATGACAAAACAATTTTCATGGCTCGAATGAACGTGTCATGTGGATTGGAACAACTGGAATGTATTCGTATGAAAATAAAATGTTTTGGGCGTGGCGGTGTTGCAATCGAAAGGGAAGGTGTCACTTTCTATCAGACACACCTGCAGTCGAGCTTTCCATAGAGCTACTACTGTACAAGAACTCACAATCTTTCGTATCTACACATCGAATCCCTAACGCCAATAAGCAAAACGATCCGAAAAGGAAATTTGGGAAGAAAGAAATTGGGAGTGGAATAGGAAAGCATATTTTACCAGTCAGTCCGACCTATCAGTTCAAATGCTAGTTTGTACGGATTGGAAAAATACAAGGTCTGCTGAATCATTTCGCACTGAGAGAGCGATGGCTATTTCTATTAAATGTGGAAATGCAGCCAGTTATCTTGGCACCATTCCCTACTGGACACCAACTTCCTTATTTTAATTGATGTTTTAAAAACTTCATGGGTTGAAGTGGCATCACAAATTAAAGATCAACAATGAATCCTTTAGGTCACAAGTTATTCACAAGGAAATAAACCTTCATGATAACCCTGCGTAACGTCGTAGGCGTGTTTATTTAAATGACCCAGAATTTAAATAGGATTAACGACCGTTGAAAATTAAAGTTGCAGCAGCGTGGCATTAAACTAAATTTTTCTTAAAGGTATCTTTGGAGAAGTTGTATACCACAAACTTCAGATTATCAACGTTTTGACAGTTCTTAAATATGAAAAGCACTTACTAAGTGCCTATCATGAGACATATCATCTCATCTTACCACAAAATTGAGGCGAAGTTAGTAAGTCCATGTATCAGAAAGTTGAAAAGGATAATTATGTAGAGCTACATTATTTCTACCAAAAACTAGGTTTCCTACAAGCTTCCATTGCCTAATGAATTGCCTAGTGTTGTCAATAAATCAACACCCATGATAGTCACGCTTCTAATGCGTAGGTACGTGCTCGGTAATCAAAGTATTAAATTTACCTTGCTTTTCAGCATTGAACTACCTAGCGTATGTGATAAGCAAATCTATTCTCTTGTCCGATTTATATAACCTTCGATTAGTGCTCGCTTACACTGATAAGTCACATTCTGTTGCAAGGTAAGGTCAAAGTCACGGTATCAGGCAAGGTTATTACAGTTTACGATACAACTATAATTATAGTGGTGATATAAAGTGGGGCAATATAAAACGATGGTATCATCGATTAAATTCTTCAACTGTTCTACAAGACTTTCTATTTAGTAATTTATTGGTGTTACTCGTAAATAAAGTCCATTTGGTTTTGGTAATCGTCGAATTGAGGAAATGCATAAATTAGTTGATATAAATAAAAAAGTACAGATACAGTTATTAGATAAAGCAATGAGATAAGAGCTACGTCTACTCCTATAAAAACTTAGGTAAAGTGTAAAACTAAAATATATTTTCTGCCTTGCGAAATCATAAGAAATTGTTTTAATTTCTTCCCCCCTAAATTCTCTATCATGTTCGCAAGTGACTTCTGGTCAGGTAATCTTTGGTCAGCGTATTTGGGGAATCAGGACAGTTTCATCAGTGTAATCTAAATATTCGCCTTACACGGGGCACCGAGACGTAGAAGGAAATTGGGAAGAGACTTGCCCAGTAGTGAGACAATAAAAAACCCGACTCACTCGTGCACGCAGTGCGTGGCGGTGATGAGGTGGTCCCTGGCGACGACAGTAGCTCCGCAGATCACCTTGCCGTCCCGCTTCAGCGCCGCCAGCCAGGGGAACTCTCCAGGGGACACTTCCTCGCCGCCCACCACGCGCCCTCGACGCGCCACCCCACATGCTGGGAACGGAGACACATGAACATAGTAGGTATCTATAGTGGAGGCTCCTCGGATGAGCTCCTCGAATTACACGGAACGATCCATCGACTATTATATATTTCTTACTGTATTTATTTTCACTTCACGATCAGCGACACTGGCCCTGTAAGAGTATATTTTATGTAAAGCCATGCAGTTCCGGAGCAGATCCGCGTTTTCTATAATATTCAAAATTGAGAATACTACTGTGTACAAACATATATGCTCTAATGTGTCATTATTGATGTACTCAATTATCATTGTATATAAATAGTAATGTTTTGTAAGAATGGCTTTCTTTTTTATTAGGTATAATGTACGCTATGTCTTGAAGTGCTATCTGAATCTGTTATCTTATTTTCTCTTTTATGTTCGTTCAAAGGTTGTGTGCAAGAATTAGAAATAATAGACAGCTCATTGCAAACACTAGACAGTAAATTTTGTGGTTTTGTTTCTTTTTTGGTGTTATTCTTTTCTATTGCAAATTGACTTTGAATATCCAAAGTAGACTGATGGACGTAGTCTTGACCTTATCCAAAAAGTAGAGTATCCATTTATGTGCCTAGAAAGGTAAGAACCGTTTTCGACTACTTAGATATAGTGGTGACGCCGTGGCTTATCAAAAGTGATTGGAAAAGAGAAAGATTTTCTTCGGCAATTACATAAATTGATGACTAATCACACAACCGCGGGCGTAGCCGGCGCACCTTTTTTTCTATAAGACGCGAGGAGCTCCGGCGGCAGAGACTCGCGGTGAATGGCTTTTGTCTATTACGGGTTTGTCACGCCGCCGGATCGTCCGACGCATCTGCATAATCGGATGGTTTTATTTGTAAACAAACAGTCATGCTAAAAAGTTTACGCTCCCACTTGACGCTCTTTCAAGCTGTTATCGTACAAAACTATGGAGGCAGGTATTTTTTTTGAACACGCACGTTTCTCATTCCGCTGAAGTGGGTTAATTTGCGATCGCGCTCGATAACGTTAAGTGCAGCGAAACACGGCTTTATGTATCTGTATACGCTTTTTAAAGTATAAAATTCGTACTTGGCGATAAAGGACACTGTTCATGTAATTGTAGATCGGCGAAGAGCAATAAATTCAACATTTTGAAGACGTTTAACACATCCGGGGGCACTTAACATACTTGCGAAAATATCTTACAGTTTTATCGTGACGCCTTATGTACGAGGACTTGAGGTAACATTCGAGTGCCATTGCAAGTGCACACTCTCTAAAAGCACTTCAAACTATTAGCACTCGTTTATGACATAACTGAGCAGTTATTGAAGAATTCCTATTGAATAAGCCGTTTAGAAATTTAGTATAAAAATAAAAAAAACGCCGTCGTTTACAAGCGCGTGTGAATTGTAAATTTTGCGATAAAAGTCGCTGATTCATTAAAAATCAGTGCAATAATTATCGATATAAAGTTGCGAATTCCACCTTACTCACCGTACCGTTCGATAGCGAAAAGTGTTAAAAAACGATACTTTTCACTGCTGCAGTTCGAAATAAATCTAATATAGGTATGTGTACTCCGATTTTTTTACTGCTCACGGCTCACGACACTGTTACACTGAAAACTGGTGATTTACGCTTCCGCAGGGGTTAAAAGAGACTCACTGCAAGGTTTGCAGGCGCGGGCGACAGCGGCTGCGGCCACGAGGAGACAGAAGATGCGAAACATGTCTGGCGGAGGCACGGCCCACTCTGGAGTCAGGGGGAGACGCCAGCCCAGCTATTATAGGCCGCGGGCGGCGCCTCCGATAAGGCCTCGGGGCCAGGGTGACCAGATCAGGCCAAGTTCACGGCGACGCGGCCGCCGCGCGAGTGACGCGCAGCCTCGCCCGCACAGCTCGCACTCTCCATCTCTGCCCTGAGAGGTGGAAGGAGCATCGTAGATATTGACCTTGCGGATATCGAGCGTCCATTACCCAATGCGATTATTACATAACCGCATTGCACTGCATTGTTTATTATTGACTGATATGTTTGCGCCCCAGATTTTGGTGAAGGAATATTTCAATTGGGCCTTTCCAGCTTGATTGTTTCGTAGCAGTCGAAATTGCAAGACGAATAATTATATGAAATATAAGGATATCAATTATGCATTGGGAAACGCAATTGCCAATCATTAAAGCCATTTTTTAATTGGAATATGAAACCAACATTGCCCAAAATTATTTCGGAGGCTGTTATCCACAAATCTGGACCGGGCCCCCATGTTGGCCTAACCCTCCTCACGAAAGTGAGGGGAGGCCTTTGCCCAGCAGTGGGACAGTATAAGCGGATTTTTTTTACTTTTTTAAGTTTTGGATATTGTAAAGAACATCTTCCTTTTTCTAGCTAGAGTAGGTATAACTGATGCAGCCTTTTCTTGTACCTATATAGGTTGTCTAAAAATATGTATGTAAATTAGAATAATTTTAGAAATGTGCCTTTAGCTCTCTTCGTAATCGGTACCTATCTATCGTCTATAGATAATTGACGACATCAATGGCAGCTGTAAATTCCTTCATAATATGTACCGCGCCCACTTTTGCCCGCATGTGCCACATTTTAGAAGAACTTTCCATAGCTCCCAATCATGCTTCCATGTATTAACAACTATGATTATCCTACATCCTACTAATATTAGAAAGGGAAATGTTTGTGAGTGTGATTGCATCTTTGTTACTTCTTCACGTTAAAACAGCTGGACCGATTTTGTTGAAATTGGGAACCTTGATTAACACATAACTTTTTATTCCTAGCAAGTATTCTATAAAGTTGTATCGATCGATAAACGGTATCCACTATCCAGTTCCCTTCCATGTTCAGTTATATGCGTTCCATAATAACAAACAAAGCCAAAATCGGTCCATTCGAAACGACAAAAACAAAAATCAAGACAAGGTCCACCGCATGGTTGCGTCAGATCGTGTAACATCGCGTCGGCCACTTTTTGGCATTAATTAAACGGACATGCCCTTTATCAGCGCTCGCTATCCTCATCGATAACTGGATGGTCAAAAAAAACATAATGCCCACCGCTTTCACATCCGATTAGCATTAATTGTAGGCATCTTTTGCCGAATATGGAGAAATTGCGTCCAGTGATAATTCACACCTTTTGCTTAATAAAATAGCCAAGCTTCTTCACGAACCAATTGGTTATTCTTTTCTAATTTATTTTATTGATTTCTTAATGCCTTCTTTTTACTACGGAACATCTCTGAAGTGCGAATTCAAGTGTGGCGTCGTAACAAACGTTGAAGTAGGCCTGATGCCTGTGTTACGGAAGCGCGCCCAGCGAACCCGCGACCACGTCCACAAGCGGAGAGAAGAACACCCCGGGGTTTTAGTGGGTATACCCGCCCTCCTCAAGGGCGGGGGAGTCCCACATAACCATCCTGCTCCCCTCGGGCGGGGTGGTATGCGTAAAGCATTTCCCCGGGCAAAAAAAAAAAAAAAAAAAAAAAAAGGCCTGATGCCTGTAGTGTCGGTACACGAGCACTTCAGGCATAACATTGGAAGATAGACGTAATTGTAGAGTTGTTGCAAGACAGTTTCAAAGGAACACTATCTCTGGGCTGGTCTGAAGTATGCAAAGTTACATACCGTACCAGCCGACGTGAGTCAACTGGAGCAAAAGCACAGATTACTTAATAGTTACTATGGCCCAGGTAAAAGTGGCTGCTAATTGGCGTCTCTAGTCTTCCTCCTTTGAAACTGTCATTGGTAGTGGGCAGTAATACCGAAGGTCAGTAGCGAGTGCGCAGTTCACATCCTTGCAGAAAGTCGAGCTTTGTTACGCAACTGCATTTTATTCCGCCGGCCGCTACCGCCGGATGGCCCCAGAGTCGAGCGGCTCAGTTTTATTCTTATTGTATATTTGGACAATCTTGCCCAACGCTTTACGTAACGGCAGGATTAAAACGACGTAGTATTGAATGTTTTGCAATTTTTTTGATATTTCGGAATAAATATGCAGTCGCATTGGCCCACTGTGTGGTCGCGGTAAACCTGCGGCGCCATTCCACTTTCTTATTATTACAACAATGTTATTGTATGATATAGTAATTAGGTTTTGATTTACGCGGACCATAACGATGGCCATATTTTCTTTTCCAACTCTTGTATAATTTATCATTTGTACCGACCATCGAATGTCGTGTGCAATAAAGACCTTCATATATTATCTGCTGTAAACATAAAGGTACAGTTGTTAAGTGTGTAAACGACTTTTTTGTTGGGCAATATTTGTCGTGGAGGAATTTAAAGGGAGGCAACCTTCGTTATCATTTAAGATTAGGCAATCGTTTTATTGGACCTCCCGGTGGCGCCGGGTTGTCTAGACAAACAGCCGGCCTTGGTTTAATTTCGACGAGAGATGTAAAGATGACAAAGAGCCAGCTTCACCGATGATTCAGTCGAAGATCACCGAAATGATGCCAAGGCAACGGTGCGGCCCGTATGTCGATAACCGTGTAGCCTCATGTATATCAGCTAATATACGAGTAGATATTAATACACTACTAATGGACTTCTTATTCTGAAGCGAGATGCGTTCGAGTTTGGCCTTAGACTGTGAGGCTTAGCATAATTCTGCCAAGTTAGGTAACCTGGGTACTGAGTAGGCGTCACCTTGAATTCTAGGATTGTGGGGTCATCTTTGACATTTGTGCTGCTTGATCAATCACATGCACGACCTTAGAGCATCTGCATACTAAGGAGATGTGAAGTCACAGTGACATTTAGCATTTATTTACATAATTTATATTATTTTACGCAGCTAATGTTTCAGTGAGTCTATTAGCTAAATAAACGTCGATGTAAGTAGGGCGAGCGTGGATATTTTTCATGTGGGACGATATTTTGTTATGTATGTATGTATATAGTATACTTCAATTTATCATTTAGGGTTGACCTCAATTAATATAAATACAAGTTTTCGATATTCCTTTATTAGAAATAGTTTAGTATAGGTATTAATAAAATTCATATTTTCGGTTTTTGATGGTAACCTACCACTAGGTGCCAGGAATTTTCGGTAAACGTTAAACAATCCATAGGGTAGAGTTAAGGCCACTTTTTCTAGAGGACACTTTTTATTTTAATTTTATATAAAATTATATATTATCAATATTAGTTTGTGCGCGAATTAGACCCGTTAAATTTTTTTGTAGATAACGCTTTTCTACCTAGCGTATCTATTCTATCTTATCTACTCTACATTGACTAGGTACATTATTTTATTCCCATCGTAAGGTGGTTGCTCTTCTAAAATGTGTGTACACCAAAAACAACCAATTGAATTATTTCGAGTTCTTCTTTCGAGTGACAACAATAAGTAGTACCTACCTACTAGCGCTCGTCAATTTATGTTTTTTTCTTCTGATTACATTAAATCGGAATGCACCGCGGTAGGTAGAGACAATGGCCTGGTTTGACCACGTGGCTTTACCTGCATATTAGCAATGGCCATGTGATTGACCCACTTCACTTTTTATTGACATATAAATTGTGAATTATCTCATTAGTTATAGTGTGGTTTTATTAGCAGAATGCGTATTTTGTATAACCTTTTGTTATCTGTTAAACTCTATCCACGTCTCAGAATAAATAGTAGTAGGTACCTACTTACCTAGGTACCTACTATACGTAGCCACGATTACATATATCTAATAAATCTGATAAGATGGATAGGTTTAGTGCTTTCTGCCTAGGCATAGCATAGGTTTCGTATAAGTTTACTCAAACGTTTTGTTTCTTTTATACAAGGTTTTAGGTCTCTAAGGGTTTTAGTAGATCATTGGAACCTCTGTAGAAGTCTTCCGGTAGGTATTTATTAATTTTATGCAAGTCTTATAATCTGAAATAAGGTAGGTAGACACAAAATAACAATCGAGATAGTATGCCAGTGCAAAAGAAAGCTTTCGTGTAGGTTTTAATGGCATACAAGTATAAATGCTTACGTTTCAAATAATACTCGATCTGCTTTCTTTCCGGTAAAAGTTTTGAAATATGATTATTTGGGAATACTTTCAAGCTCCTTGTCAAGTTTTGTTTTTGGTGGAGATTAACATACATTTATATACAAATTGAGAAATAAACAAATTATAGTCAGACTTTTAGACCCAACTATATAAATAAGTACTTACCTACTTACCCCCTAACCTACTTACCCCATAACATAAGTTAAATAATGACCCGTCACTATGATGCTCCGTATAATAAACTGACTTAAGTAAGACCCTAATTTGTATGGACGTTACCACCACTGCGTTAAACTTTACAATGTTGTATGTAGGTGAAGAAAAGGTCTCTCGCAATGTAAACTTATTGTGTTACTCTTACATTGCGATTGGAACGCCTGATATGGTTTTGCACGCATTTGCTGTACAGAATAAACCTTTCATTTCGAAGGCGCTGAATAGCATATATTGGCGGTGATGGCGGCGCGTGGTAATTAGCATTTATAGAAGTCAAACACTTCTAAGAGTACATAATATTATACATAATCGTGTAAGTACTGTAATTACAAACATAGTTTTGCAATTACCTACTTATATAATAATAAAAATATATAAGTAAGGGTTAACTAATTGCGAAAACTTAACATAATTAGTCAGTTTGGTACGTATCCACTAGGTATAGCTAGACGAATGATAAAATCAAAAGATCGAGTCGTGTACCTGCTTATAAAAAGATTATCATTCGTAGCTTTATATATATAGCCCACTGCTGGGTAGGTATAGGATGGACTAATTCCCTAATGACATCGAAAGACAGAGCTTGACACCATGTGAGAGCTTATCCTGGGCTAATGTTCTTCTTCACTCAAAGTCAGCTTCACTACATTATATCCATCCTGCCATTCAACTGTAAATATTCTGAGGGCTTCCACCAAGGTACAACATATTGCCCACTTCAGAATAGAGATTACTACGACTCATCCTCTCCGCGTGGTGCAAGTGACAGTGAACATTGCCAACTAACGGATCTTCAGGTGATTTGACAGTCACTGTGTTTAAAAAATTTCGATTCCAATTTGAGTACCAGAACTTCAGGAACCCGCCAGTAGCAGGGAAGTACCTAGAGATGATAATTTCATGGTCCATACCACAGATTAGGAAATTAATCTGTGGTCCATACAATCACAATGATAATTAGCCTACCTAACTTACGATTAGTGTAAGTATAATAGGTTGCGTGTTTGCTATCCCACATGAAGGCACAATGATGATGACTATAATTGCCCATTAGCGATAGCGATTTTTAAAAATTGCAGTATTGGAATGCGTGTCGGTGTAGGTGCGGGAATATAACCGCGTGGTGCGGGCCTAAGGACTTGCATTGAGGCCCCGTTTACAGGACCAAGTGGATCGGCAGGACGGCAGGCTGCCGGTGAAAGTGAAGATAGTTCTTTCTCTGTCTGGTTGCGATCTGCAGTAGGCTCACGGATTCGCGACTCGCAGCCGGTGCCCGGCTTCCTTGCGCGACCGTTACCCAGTGAGTTTATTTTAATATATTACCTACATGTGATTGATTTGTGTGCGGTGGTCTGTAGATACAGTTACGCGGCCAATTTCGGCAGGATGGTGAATTTTATTGTAAGGAAAAGTTCTTTATCGAGAACAGTGTCCGGTTTTTCGTTTTATCGAACATCTAGGTGGACTGATTTAGTTTGTTAATAATAATGTACCTAGGTACAGTCAGCAACCAAAGGTACTGAATAAGTAAATTCTCGTATTTTAATACTGTATGAAAAATATATACTAAGGTAGGTACTATTTGATGTGCGTGAGATTAAATTGGAAGTAAGGATATATGCCAAGTTATTGTTGAAGTCGAATGTACCTTTTCTCACAAAAATTGAATAACTTGATATTGTTAAAAAACTTTAGTTTTCGTATAGTCATACCTAGTTGATTTCTCGCTCCTACGAGAGTGCTTACTTAATAATAAGAGCACGCTTTTGTCAGTCCAATCAACACCTCACAAAAGGCTCAAAGGATTTGATAATATGCATTATACTTTTGAAGGCAGAGGTCTTATTGAAAGGCCGTGACACCCACCCAGTGACCTAAATGAGTCAGATAGTAAATTAATCCCATAGATAGTGCGACTTTCTACTTGTAGGGACGAGGAAAACGGACGACTCTCTCGATGGAACGGGTTGGACGCCAGGCGAATACCAAACTGGACATTTCAATTTAGTTTCATTATAATCAGTGATGCGCCCGCGCCGGTACCGTTTTGCGGGTACTTTTATGACTGCAATTCAACGGTTTAGCGAGGTTTTATGCTCCTGTTTTTTTTATGAGATTATGAAGGAAAAATCAAGCTGTTCGTTGTTTTTTTTCTGTCTCATTCGAACTAGATGACGCATCTGTAAAGCGCGATGAGTATCAGGCACCTATTCTGCGAAGTGACTTTGATGGCAGAATAGGGGCTTAGCGCATAATCTTTGACCATGTGACAATTCCACAATCAGACGGAAGATAAATAAACCTAGGGACAGTCAAACAAACAGGCTATTGTCGTTATAAGAATGATATAAAAACTGGCATCACGAGCAGTATAGTTAGATTCCATTAAACATCGGTAGCTACTTCCTTAATTATTGGTGAGTTTTACCTACCCTACTTCGTACGAATCCCAAGATTTATAAATTGAATTTGCATTTGGCATTAGCACACCACTTTCTTTAATAACTTAATTATCTTTTGAATTTTAGTACGCAAAAATGTTTTGTTTCGATTTCGATGCGTATAATTATGCAAATCGAATAAGATGAGTGATCAGAGTAGCGGTATATATTCGCGAACAGGCGGGTTTTTTGACCTGGTTGTTGAAACGTGTCCTTGATTCGGTCGTACTTGCCTAGATAATTATGAATAAGTAATACGATAAGTCCGCCCATTGTAGGTAGGTACCTACTGTTCTTTTTTACTGGTATAACTAGAATAAATTAGTTTCTATTAAGTATATTTTATTGGGTTTGATAAGTTGTTTGGCTTATCGAAGGAAGCTATTGGTACATTCATTAAAGTACGCGTAGGTAAACCTACTTAAACTGCTATTGCAATTAAAAGCGATAATAATAATCAAAATCATTTCGCTTATACTTTGTTGGGTGACATATATTTTTTCCACTGATAGCACTGATAACTGATTTTGATCAAATTTCTATTGGACCAATTTGAAGGAACTACCTTAACAATAAAAAAATACAACCCAATTGCAAACACTCCTCTTTTTTATGTCTGTTAAGCAGAATTAACTCGTACGTATATACCTACTCTTCCTTTGTTTCCAGGTTTCACCATGAACTTCCTCCCGATCTTGTTCCTGGTTGGTCTGACCAGTGGTCAGACGCTGGCTCCTACGGAGAAGCAGAAAGGGTTCGCGGAGTGGGTGGGGAACTTGTTAGGAATCGGCACCACCACCAGTACTACCATAAGACCCATAAATGATCCTCCGGAGAATTGTCCAGCTTGTCGTGAGTAATACTTGCATATTTTTAGTTTAATTAAGTATACGAGTATACCTACTTAATTAAGCAGTTATTGCTACTTTCTAATGTAAAGTAATTCCTTCCTACAGCTATACAGCTAGCAATACCTAAACGAATGCAAAGACGCTTAAATGCAGGAAAACCTAAGTCTAAAACGCCCAAATCTCATATAAATCTAATCAGTAATTAGTTTGAGTTGTATGAGAAAACAATACGTGAAATTTTCCGACACAAATCTATTTACTTACTTCTTAAATGTAGGTAGAGTAGGAACATTATTTTGGTTAGTTAGGTAGGTACTTAAATTATGACTGGTTTCTGAACCCCCAGTTAACTTTGCCCAACTGATAAGTCTACCGTTGTCTCTAATAGGGCTCTAAAAACGACAGTAAATTTATACACTTATCGGTTGATCACAATTAACTAGGCGTCCAGAAACCCCGCATTAGTTTGTTTTACCACTTTATGTTTTTATTCCCCATCAGAATGTGGTATCCCCCGCACGAGGCGCCGAATTGTAGGCGGGTTTGAGACCAAAGAGCTGGAGTTCCCCTGGATGGCTGTCCTCATGTACAACGGGCGGTTCTACTGCGGGGGATCCCTCATCAACGACCTCTATGTACTGACGGCTGCGCATTGCACTGCTGGGTGAGTTGGGACTGCTGACGAGGTTTTATAATTATACATAACGTAGCGCATAATTTCCGAACGACGTAATAAAATCTGGCAATATTAATAACCCTAGAGGTTACAATCATCATCATCACCATCGTCATCATCAGCCTAAAGACGTCCACTGCTGAACCCTTTAGACCGCTATACACTAAACGACAATTTGCCACTTCCATCCACCGGTTGCCTGCGATGAGAGGTTATAAGAGGTTGTATTAATGAACTCGGATATATCTCAATCTTACGTTTATGTCAACGAAGCCCAATCTCCTCGTGTTCCAGAAGTCTAAACCAAAACTTAAAAATAAAATGAGAAGTTCAGAAATTATCATTATAATTAGTATAATAAATAATCATCATAATCCGGTAGGATCTTTTTTATCAATAATCCTGCGCCTGATTAATTCTTTGCATTTTCCTTTGAAGTATATACCTACGCTCGTAGCAGTCTTTTATTTTACGAGGAAAAGAGTTCAACGCGCGTCAAATCTCAGGCCAATTTTCCTCGCGAAATATTTGTTTCTGCTTGCGTTGGAAAGCTATAGCTAGGCCTTCGGACTGATGAGAATGGTGCACCTGGCATCTAGTTCAAAACATTATCGTCTATTCCTATTCCTGAGCAACCGTGTTGTTGCCAAGTTTGCTATTTTGTTGCACTTTCTTATACTTAGCTATTTGTTGGATCAAAGCCAGATCACCTGTTTGCATGTAGAACATAGGAATTCTAATAGCGGTGAGGTATTCTACGTAGGTATTTGTATTTGTACATACCACAATTAAATAATTGGGGTGTGCACTTATCTCATCGACAATTATTATTATGTTCATTATTATTTTTACTGACTGTCGTAGTTTGTCGAGTATACCGGTAGTAGGTAGTTAAAAAATCTTAGGTAGTGGCACTCAATCGCTTGTCTTCATGAATAAGGTCACGTGGGATCCTTCGACTGAAGTTAACAAAATAATCATGAATTAAACTATTCGACGACAGAAATGGTGAAATAAATGGAAAAGCAAGAAGACCTCAGACGGACTCAATCATCATAGAAAGCTGGCATATGTATCGGTTCACGCAAACAAACCCATGTGCGCCATCCGCTCTATAATAATATAAGACTTCTATGTCTTGTTTATGTCAACAGGTTCCGCAAAGAGAAGATGACAGTTCGATTCCTGGAGCACGACCGCTCCGTGGCCAACGAGACGAAGACCATCGATAGGAAGGTGGACGCGATCATCCGCCACCTGCGGTACAACCCCAGCACCTACGACAACGACATCGCGCTGCTGAAGATGTCGGAAAGGGTACCTACGTCGCTCTTCGCAGCGAGTTTTCAATTACAAAGTGTTCATAGAATAGTCCTTAAGGGGTAAACTATGCATTGGACTAGACTTGCCAATCAAGAGCCTTCTGAATTTTGGTTACCTACATGCTGAAGGCGGGAAGCGTGTTGTCACACAACACTAGGGCTTTACCATGATGTCTTATTGCGATCCATATGAGAGCCTAAACATTCGTTTTACTACTTATCCGTAACATGACGTCTTGTTGTGACATCTCGACGCTCCATTTAGGTTGATTTTAAATCTAAAGGGATTGACGCCTACTAAAATGTTAACGAAAGCCATGTACTTATTACTATTATTTAAGTGGAACCGTTCTGTTTAGGTCCTCAATTGGATCCCAATAAGACGTCATGGTAAGCCCCCTGTAAGGAACAGATACATTGCTCCCCCACTCGCTCTTTTATAAGCACTAACCAGCGTCCCTCATACATTTTCAGCGCTTTGATTCGAAATTTTTGCGGTCCGTTTAACCAACCATGTACCTACCTACCTCTAGTTAGTGTTGTTCTGTATAGGCATCGACTAAAATGCGATGCGCGAAGGTACTTATAACATCTGTCACGTAACGGCAATCGAATAAAAAACCATCGTGCCATCCGCCCTATGAGTAAGTAGGTATCGTCACGGTGGCTTATAAATATAAGATCAATTACAGTTTAGCTATTCCTCTACATTCTCTTGCAGAACTTCTTCGGCTAAACGATGTTACCACCTTCCCAGCCTATCACCGCTTTGTTGACAGTGCGTGTTGTATCTTCCAGATTGACCTCAGCAACGCTCTGAAGCGCGGCAGAGGCGACGACGGCGAGGACGTCGGCGACTCCAAGGAGGAAGCGGGTATCAGACCCGTATGCTTACCCAAGCCTAGTCTGTCGTATGCTGACTGGAACGGTGTCGTGACTGGGTGGGGGACAACTGAAGAGGGGGGCTCTATTTCCAGTACATTACAGGAGGTGAGTAGGTACGAGAGGAATCGGTATAACATACCTGTCAAATTTTTGCGAATTGGAATCATGATTTTACTCGCAAAATGCTTACGTCTACGTGAGGTTCGGCATTAGCTCATATTTGCATAAGATGTGAGCGAGCTGGTCGCTCCCGCTTTGGACGGATTAGCCATCAACGTATCTGTCTTTAGACGTTACGGCGGTTAGTCAAAATCTTATCCATGCCTGAACCTACTAACGGCCGAAATTAATATTGTATCTTCTATCCAAGATTGAAATCGATCTTGGATTGCTGCCTATCGTTGGATCGATTTCCAATCTGCGTGCCTTTATAAACCAATCCACGGATTAGTTATTGGCACGTTTGACCCTAAAAAATGGATTGTGATATCAATCCCAGATAGCAAAATTTGGTAGGTACGTGCCGGCGCGAACCGTTTACCTATGTAGGTAAAAACGTACGTCTACCTATGATATAAAGTCCAAGCGTAATTCCAGGTCCACGTGCCGATAATATCGAACGCGGATTGTCGTAAGACCGCATACGGAAACCGTATCACCGATAACATGCTGTGCGCGGGAGAGGCGGAGGGCGGGCGCGACGCCTGCCAGGGCGACTCCGGCGGACCGCTGCACGTCTTCAATAACGAGACGGCGACCTTCCATGAAGTCGGTAAGTTGCAGTTCTTAGGCACATTCGTGAGACTTGCAAAACACGAAGCGCTCGGACGTCTCGCAAACATTCTAAACGTGTGGAAATGAGGGGCAATATCGAATACACTTGCACTGAAAGAAAAGCGTAGGCGCCCTACGTCTTTTGCATGGTCTATTATGTAAGTGGCCTGCGTCTCAAGCAGGGAAATATTTAAGACTCGGCAGATGCTAAGCCAATCCATCTATAAGTAAAAATTAATACAGGTGTGACCAATTTATACACTGGTATTTGAGTGTATCAAAATTACACTGTAACCAAAATACACTAACCCAGCCAAAGTAGGTACGTAGGTACCTAGTAGGTATCGTTTTGTAAGCGTGCTATATATTCTATGGCGCGGCGTGGCGACGATGATTAAACTGTATTGTAAGTTGGTTTGGTAAGTACCCGTCTGCGAAGCATGTGGTTGGAGCTAGATTTTCGCACACTGCAAATATTTGTGACTCACGAGTGTCGCTCAGAACAACACTCGGTGACTCGTGAGCAACTTGCTCTGTGACTTTCCTAGTCCGATCCACCTGTAACTACTTGCTCTGCTCTAAGTCTGATTGGGGTCATAACTTGCCTTGTAGTATGTGCCACCTAGATAGTAGGTACATGGAATACCATCGCGGTAAGTAAACCCATTCCTAAATCCCCATATTTGTTGCAGGTGTCGTGTCCTGGGGCGAAGGCTGCGCGAGGCCGGACCGGCCCGGAGTCTACTCACGGGTCAACCGCTACATGACCTGGATTAAAAGCAATACGAAAGATGCTTGCAATTGTAATTAAATAAGGCAATGCGATATGGCAATAACCTAACGTCGTAATATGACTTGATTCTAGATATTATTCACAACTTTCTCTGAACCAAAAATAGTTATCAATCAGGCAATTAGGTAGGTACTATTCTATCTACAGCATGTTCAATGAATGTTATTTATTACTAAGTACCTATTTACTGATACTTTCTGGAAACTGACTTCTGATCTGGGCTCAAATACCAAACACAAAGAAATCAATTTTTATATTCATTGATACAGAATGATCCCCTGCAGGTAATACCTATTCTGAACCACGATTGCTAGAAATATTGATCAAGTACTAACTTGAATGCAGGCTGACAAAGATAAACAAGCTAAATATTATCTACGAGATCTAGCTAATTTTATTAAAATATTGAAGTAATTTATAACCGATTTCTACATAATTATCCTTTTTATAAAGGTTTTGAGCAGCCAGCATCATATCTTAAATTGGGTTTCTGCTAATCATCACCAGTGGTCATCATTGGGAACATACTAGCACCTATTTATTGTTTTAATTATATTATGCTCTCTTAATGAATTTAGTAGTGTTAGATTATTATGCAGTTATAAATAAATTATTCATTTAACGAATGTTTTCCTTTCATGTGAACCTGACACTACCCAAGAGATTATATCTGTTTTATTAACATAAGAAATAAAACATTATTAGCTCGATTTTTAAGATTTATTGAAGATGCTTTATATAAAACTTTTGCAGATGAAATTTATAATGATAATTATAATGATAAAATTTACAAAAGTAATCTACTGTAGCAGAATCCACATGCATTCACATCTTCCTGGTTAATTAATTTCTAAAATAGATTAATAAATACTTCTAAGAGATAACATACCTACACTGCAAAGAGAACTCTGCCTTATCCTAAAAATGATTGCCAGATTTTGAATAATATGTAGTTTCTGCTTTACCGGATAGACTCAAGTCAGGCAGTAGGTATATTTGTTATGGTGAAATTCTAATTTAACAATAACAACTCCTATAAGTCAAGTATGCACCTACTAAAAGTGCCGCAGTAAACATCATAAAGCTGAATGAGTGAATTTGGAAACAAGTATTCAGAGCAATACAACCGGTATGGTTATTTAATATATTATATAATATACAAAATATCATATAATTTTAGTAATACTAAAAAAATAAATAGGCATTTTTGAAATACAACCTACTGTCCGAAAATTACTGCTTATTAATTAATGACTATAGATTAGTAAAGATTTGGCATTTTAGTAAAAATTTTTGAACATAGATGACAACTCCGACATGACATTGTTGTAAATGAATGTTGTGTTGGTGGTAGCATCCATGCTGGAGCCGAAGAGCCCTGTTGCATCCGGCCCTGAAGATGTAATGGTTTCTTCTATCACTTCGTTACCATCTTTGATTATCCTTTTTGTCTCGATTGTGCCATCTGATTTGGTCACGCTGGTGGTGATGATGGTCTTGCAGTATGACCGCCCCGGCACCAAGTTACCATTGAATGGTGAGATAAATCCCGTTTTCTGACCATCTTCCTTCTGTTTCAACAAGCCCGCTATTTCTTGCGATGAGATCTTACCATCTAAGTCTATGTCTAGGTTGGGCTGTTCACGCTGGCCATTGTGATAGCCAGGCTTAAGGTAGTAGTCCCTGATGGTTTTGCTGTTGAAGTTCTCCGGGTCTAGGTCGTTAGGGTCGCCGGGCATGGATTCGAAATGGTCTTCGTTCAAGAATATTTTCATATCTCCAAACATGGTGCCGAATGACTTGAACATGTCCTGCATGTTTTTCACAAATTCCTGGTGCATCGCCGTTGGGTCGGCGTACACGTTAATGTTTTGTTTAGAGTACAAGTCGTCCAAGTCGTCTTCATCGTCGGAGGTCCAAATAGGGTTTCGGAAATCGTTTCTAGGCGGTTCCTGGCGTATTCCCAGGAAGTTTCGAAGTGTGTCCATAAAGGATCCGTTTGCCATTGTTGGACTGAGGATTTAGTTAATGTAAACTGCGGCTGGAATTTAGGATGGTTTTATTGAAAATAGTTCAATGATTTACAAATTGCGCAACTAACAAAACTTACCAGATACACAAAGTAAGTAGGTAAACAGCTGTTGTCGGCTGATTTGCTCTTTTGCTTTGCATTTGTGATTTGATTGGATTTTTTTTTTTTTTTTTTTTTTTTGTTTTAGTTATGGCTTCGCACGGTTTGTGCATATAGCCAGTGTCAAGTGTTTTATTTTAAGTATTTCTTAATTTCACATTAAGAAAGTCACAGCAATGTTATAGCAATCGTGGTCAAGTAGTCAAGTCAATTATTTACATCGTCAGTCATGATTCAGTAAAGTAGTGGATGCTTTACTGAAACTTCTTGGGAGTTTTGGAAAAAATGCGAAATGACACGTTTTTTGAGTTTATATCATTCGCCTACACTCGTGCACGTTAACGAACACTTAATGGTTAATATTCCACCAATATTACACATTAACACTCGAAGAAACACAAGTTTGAGCTTATAATACAAAACCAACAACGTCTCACTATCGGATTCCCGCCAAAACTCCTGGATTTTGTTGATTGACTTGAAAAATTTGAATGACGTTTGAATTCAGAGCCGTCAATGTCATGTCATGCCAACATTATCAGAATCAGAATGACAAACAGAAAGTAAACGACAGAGAAAAAATAACCTTACGTGAGGAGTGAATGAAAGTGTTTACAAATGCACGTTCATTCAGTCAATTTTCTATTCCCACAGAATGACTACATGGATTCCCTATTCATCCATGGGCATTGGGTACCTATCGATATATTTTAGTATTTCGATGTCCATGAGTAGCTCAATAGATTTAAGAGTATATAAAATAGGGAAAGGTAGCTCAGATTAATCAAGAAAACCTAGCAGTACCTACATAATAATTATGTAGGTTATTAAAACAATTACGTAATACAGTATACAGTACTGTAACTACCAAGTTAGTGGCGTTTGTGGACTTGTGCTTGTGGGGGTTTTCTTTTTTAAGGGACCGTGTAGAATGTAGATTTCATGGCTCCCTTATTTTTGAGTTTTTACGATCATACCGTGGAATTTGTATACTACTTACGTATCGTTTAGTAGGTATACAAATTCCTTGGTTCCTACTATGTTAAGTTAATTTATGACGCGTTATGTAAAGTCACCAAATACCATCCAAATACTTAGTTTTCATTATCGTTCAAGCCAATTGCGGCAGTGCAATCCTCAGCCGCGTGAGGTGCGCGTCGCGATGATTGCGTAAGTCACGTGCGCATGCACCGAATAGTACGCGCACAGCACCGCACCACGCCCGCGCGTGCTCCTTTAGCACGGAACCACCCGCTGCGTGCGCCAACACTGACCACTCGACCTCCATCTCATCTGGAACCACGATATCAACAGAGCTGAGCTGCTGAGTTGTGAGGGCGGCGGCAGCATGCATAATTTAACAAACGTATTTATGTAAGTAAACATAATATTATTAGGTATATACCTACATTGAAGCAAGTAATATACCCTCGATAAGTCTAGAAACTCCTATATTTTATTCATCATTATTTTCAGGAAATCGTTTGATCCCATGCCAGGTTTCGGCAGCGCTCTATAGTATTAAGACCAACCACAATATCATATAGTAATGATCACGTGCAATATTGTATTATAACCATACCACACGTGCTCGGCCATGGTAGCAGTGGTAGATGCGTGCAGGCGGACAGTGCGAGGTGCACAGTGTGCGCCGGCGCGGAGCCATGGCGTGGTACCACACCGTGCCCTACCGCCGCAGCCACGGTCGCTGCGTGCACTCGTGCCTCGCCTGTGCAGCGCGGTCCACACGAGAAAGAGACACGGTAACGCCACTCTGTGTAGTTACCGCGTTCTTCTTCCACGCGCCACGATCCTCTGCAAAGGACGGAGCGGCTGAGCTGGTTCTTGCCCATGGGGGACTTCAGTAGGTATAGTGAGGAGGGGAAAGGACGAGATGCTCACGGTTGTGACTCTGCTCCGTGTGGGTGCGAAGAGAAGTCAGCGAGCAGGTCCGCCAGTGCTGCGGGTGCGGCGTGCGGGAAAATTATGCGCGATTCGGTTGATGCGGGCGCACGCATCAATGCCACGCTACCGCATGCCGCCAGCAGCGCCAGCACTGCCAGCCGTCGCCGCCATGCCACCGCCTGCACCGTGCGCATCAAAACTCGTCTCAGGCCCATTATGCTGCACAACTGCTGGCGAACCTGATTCCTATTCTGCAATAACACTGTCATATGAGACATGAACCACTTTATTAGTTATCACTTTTAACCCGCATTCAAAGTTTTGGGACATGCAGTGAATGCACTTTAGATGACAGAGGACCGATATAATATCTTATATAGGTGCTTAGGTACTCATAATATGACACCACACATGCTCACACCGCCGGCACACACGCTCGAGAACACTATTTTCTAGAGTTTCACATCGTTTTTCAATAGTAAAAAAAAGAAAGTAGGTATAAGTAAAACAAGCGAATGTAGGATGCAGGTACTACGCAGCGTCAGTAGCGTGTATTCCGATCTACTTCACTCACTTTAATTACTACGTTGATGCGTTCGACATCTGCCAAGAGCTGAAGAGCCGACGCTGTCACTGTGGGTGGAGCGATAACAACTTCCGTGGCCGATCTGATACCGACGGGATGAGAGAATACCTACCTACAGGCCGAAGCGCATGGAGGCCGCGGGGGCGCTCCCCCCACCCTACGTCGAAAAACTCCAGACTCTCCAGGCTATGTGCTATTTATAGAATTGCCTTACCATGCACCTCATTGTTTTGTTTACATTTACGAACACCAACGAAAAACAAACCTTAATAATTATTGTATTAACCTTTATGTATTAGTATTCAGAAATTGTATAAAATCTCATTTTAGGCTAAGATGATTTTAGGCCAGTGAGATGTGATAAAATTGTAGTTCTATGCTATGTTGATAATTTATAATCGAATTTTGAATATCATGGCACTACACACCATTTTTGCAACAAATGTTCAAGAAATTCGAAAAAAAAAAATGATTTCAGTTTTTATTAAGGTGATTGACGTTGCTCGTTAACCTAATTGTCGTGCCCGCCCTATGACGACACACAGCGTGTTTGGTTTCGTTTCGTAAAAAAATTTAACATACATTTTAATTTAAAATGCAGTAGATCTCTCGGAATGTGTAATGAGTAATAGTGTGCTTAGTATGTAATAAGCATCATGTTTAACGATTTAGAAGCAATTGGCAGTTATTATATTTGAAGTACTATGGCAGCACTGAATGAACATTCAACGATGACAGCTGTCAGTGACAGAAACAGTGACAGTGATATTTACTTTTTCTGTCTCCCCTCCCTTAGCAAAATAAATTCTTACCTCCGCTCCCCCTCCCCCTGAGAGCACTAACTAACTAAAGTAACTAAATCCGCGCGCGTTGCTTAGCCAGCTTCGTTATAATTGTACCTATTCAATCAATTTTTAAATTTAGTTTAATTGGCACCTTATTTGCAAATACAATATGTTATAACTGAATTTATTTATTTCCACGAACATACCTACATCAATCACCAACAAGCCTTGTGATGTTAATTAACTCAGTTACAGTTCAATATTGATTCAGCGAAAGGTATGTTTACAATTAATTTTTTTTCTCGATAATAGTGCATGCTATCGTGTATTATGACTGTTTAACAGTTTCCACGAATGTTTCTCTAGAAAGTAGTGTAGTTAAACTGGGTAACTTTTTTTAATCGTGGAAAGTATCGCAAAATGTTGAGACTCGATTGTCCACTTTGTCAAATGCCCTAATGATGAAAAAGGCGGTAGGTTGCTTATTTATTTCACTGTATCGAATTTACTTCGACCTGCTGTACGCTACTTACGTTTATGACTATATTATAATTTAAATTGGGTCCATAGTTAGGTAAATAAATAAGTACCTACAATACTACCTAAACAAAAAGTTCACTATTGAATATCATATAATAATTATTATTATTCATAACGTGCTAGAAGAATAAGCATTATATTGTAAAGCAAAAGTTCGTAAATAAATATATTAGGTGGACCTGTGGACCTGTAGACCTGTTGCTAATTTTACAAAAAGGCCCATTAATTGTCAATTAAATTGTCGTAAAGTTTGCTAATGCTCAAACCAGTTTTTGATGTTTCTATTAGCATAATTATAAATGAATGTGTAAATACTATAGTGAGCCAGTCTGTCGTCACAATGCAAGCTAACCCGTCCACATGGCTGCTTCGTAGGCAAGGTTAGAAACCACTTTTATTTTTTGCTTTTGTATCCTGTTTACAATTTGATTCTTACGTCTAGATAGTAGATACCTAGTAGTTGTTGGACTTTAACGGAATGTTATGGTTAAAAAAGAGGTTAACGATTGGGAAGTTCCGCTGTATGTTTGGCTTCTTAATTTTTAAAGTGGTTCTTGTGTCTTTTATGTAAAGAGTTTTTAGCCATTTGTTTGATTTCTGCACAGGAAAAATACTTGTGTGAACCACAAAAAAATCTTCTATCTGGGTGTTTGTAAGATCAATGTCCTCATAGTTTATGATTCTCTGCATACAGTAATAACAATCTAGTTTAGGTGGTGTACACATGAGGAGGCCTAATACCTAGCAGTAGGTTGATATGGGCTGCTATATGATAGATGGATATAAAGGTATCCGGATCGGTGTATGTGAACTAATACTTTGCACGCTATATTTTCTACTAATGCATATAAATAATAACTGAAATTTTGGATCTTACTTTATTTACTTGGGTTGTTAAAAACTGTTATACAACTGTTACATCTAAATCCAACTAGTAGAATCTGGGTTATTACTATTTAAAATTGGCACCGGCTTCGTTAGGCTAGTGTCTTGTACCTATAACAATGCCGACACCTAGTACGCTATATCCACAGAATCCAAACATCGGTAAATAATTCGTCTGCAAGTCACGTACCTATAATGTGCCTATAGATGCATAGAAGGAATGCTCTGATATTAATGGGTCATGACCATGACGTCAGGACTTATTATGACAGCGCGGCGGCGCCAGGGCGTCATTTACTTCCCTATGATCCTTACGAAAGCACACGACTTAAGGGCCTCAATTCCTGCGCAATAGATATTATGTCGATTCTTCTAGAACATTCTACATTGGCATCTAAGACACGAGCCGTTCTAGATTCTGAATTATAATTAAATTCTTCAATGGTACCAATCGAACGACTGTGGGAATCTCAACATGTGATTGGCTAATAGAAATTACCGAGTGGTAGGTACAATCGAAATCGATAATCTTATTGACTATGGATATACTCGTAAATTACTCTACTACTCTAAGTCTATAATGAATGCTAGTGTCGGAGTCTATCAGGTTAAAATATTCTGTGATATCGGCTAAAAGCGGTATCAGATTATCACGCACCTGACTAGATACGCGTAAAAGTAATACCCACGCAAAATAGATGAACTACAATTGCCTAATTACCTGTTGTTTGTTTTGTTATCACGACAAATTGGCAATAAAACAAACATTCATTGAGATTTATTTATTTATTTTTTGTTTTAAAAACGTAGCCCCACACTATGGTTTCTCCTGTGTTGTGGGTACCGTTTACAGACATATAATTTCACATACACATAACACCCTGACCAGAAACAAATTTCTGTGGATCACACAAATATTTCTTCTGGGCAGGAATTGAACCCGCGACACCAAGCGCAACAGTCCGAGAGCTCAGCCTTTACACCAAACGTGTCGTCATATTAGTGATCCGCTATTTCAATAATAATAATTTGCCCACATTCTCAGTTAGTTATCTAAAAAACAGCTGTCACAACTATGTTTATCATAGTTTCTATAAATAGTACTTTACAGTTCAAAATGCATATTGTCGATGTCAATAATTTTCATCGTAGTTATCGATTTTTCACTTAGCGTACCTATTATACAGTCTGAATTTACTGGTTCGAATATTGGCATGGTCGTAATGAGCCATTTTTAATGATCATCGTGCAGGTGTAACGTACTTTGTTACTGTGACAAGGCTAATCCTTTCCCCTTGTATGAATATGGCAAGTATACCAAAACACGGGGAAACCAGAGTATACCACCGTGGTGGGGACAACTTGGTTGAATTATGGACATCAACCAACCACAAAATGTGTTTTGAATTGCAAACGAACGCAAATTTTCTTAAGTTGTCAGGGGTTATTCCGAAAACAAAGTGCTGGGGTTGTCTGGGGAAACCCCTTTGTGCTACATTGATTTCTGCAACCCCTTAATAAAATTTGCATATAATCATTAGGTTACTACCTGCCACAATACTGCTTGAATTTTTATCGGTGCTGTTACATTACTTTATTATCTTGGCTATCATGCGTCACATTGTCGTTTCAATTTATAAACTAGCTGGTGCCCGCAACTGCGTCTGCGTAGGATTAGTATTTCGTGCATTTGAAATAAATTATACATATTTATTGTAGTTATGGTTCACTATTTTGGCTATAATGGCTTACACTTATTGTAGGACTATTTAAGATAAACATTTCTATTATACATTACAATATGTCTGACTCTTTACGGTTTTGGCAGCGCACGCCAGAATAGCTCGCAGATCGTAGATTTTTTCCTACTTGACACTTATCGTCATATTTTGGACAATTCACACAACATCTTTAAATTGTAGCCTATGTGCTATTCTGATGTATAAGCTATATTATTGTAAAGTTTCATCGAAATCCATTCAGTAGTTTTTACGTGAAAGAGTAACAAACATCCATCCAACCATCCGTCCATCCATACTTAGAAACTTTCGCGTTTATAATATTAGTAGGATAGTAGGATACAGTGTTATTTATATGGTCTGCTGTAGTCATTATTGTGATCTGATACAGATTTTGGATTTCAAATACTTTTTTCAACACCATGTTTTGAAGTTAGGACATGTTAAGCGATTTTTGATACTGACTGTACCTGTAGGGGACTATCTAGAATCGAGACTTATCATAGAAGAAAACGAATATAAACCCCCGTATTGTCGCCCAATATAAAGCCCGCATAGTTTTTTTTTTCAAGCTTATAGTAGGGGAGCCCACGATGCTAAATGGGGATTTACTCGAGCGTCGTAGAGACCTATTGGGATGCAAAGCTTACATGATAAGAAGAAAAAAATGTTATATGATATATACCTTTACATCGGTGGGGGAAGCGGCTATAGATTTTTAAATATGTAAAAAAAAACTGTTGCATGGGCATCCTCGAGCGCGTCAGATATTGATAGCATCAATGCCCTACGTATTTTTAATAATGTACGTATGTTAATCTGATTGTTTGCATGATGCGGGTGGTTGTATTCAAGGATTGAAAATGAAAAAAAAAAAAAATAATCGAGCGCGTCAGATTTTCTTAGGGAGTGTTAAGTGCACCAAAAAAAAGCTCTTATTCACTAATCTGACGATTTCGATGGGACGCAAACTCGCGGCCATTTTCATAATGTGCAAAAAAAATTCGCCATTTTGAAATACTCAAGCGCGTCAGATTAAGATATATATGGTTCATCTTTATGTTCTAAACGTACTGTCTCATAATCTGACGATTATCTAGAGGGATTCGCCTGATCTGACAAAAAAAAATTAGAAAAACGGTTCACCTTAAAGGCCATCCCTGCAACTTCCCGCTAATTCCATTCCTGGGCGCTTAAAATTGTACTTATGACATTTTTGAGCCCAAAATATAATTTATGTGATATTTTGAGCTCTCCCAGCTCGAAAGTCTGATAGAAGTTTCATAGAACACTATTTTTGGAATTTTCAAACCGCAATAACTTTTGAATGAATCAACCAATTTTCACGCGGTTGGCGGCATTCAACGCAGTTTTATCATCCTCATAAGTAATTTTGCAATTTTAATTGATCGAACCACAAATTTCTGAGTAATCCCGAAAAAACACTTTTTCGGGTTTCTTTCGTTCACGATATCTCTCGAACGAATCAACCGCTTTTGACCAGCTTGGTGGCGATCGATGTGGTTTTTTAAGCTCAAAGACGGATTAGTTTTTGAAGTTGATCGATAAAGCCGGTTAAAAGTTATTCCAAAAAAAACCACTTTAAAAACAAAAATCTGTTTTTTTTTGAGATTTTTCAAAATGTCTCAAAATCTCTATCTATCTATCGGTCCCAATCGGTTCAAATTCACTGGAAATCAGAAACGCGGAGAAGGAAATGTAGGCATCACGCAGCTGCACGCATTTAACTTTATCGACGAATTTTTGTTATTTCGGCTTGCGGAAATCGTCAGATTATTATATTTTTCATTATTCTTGAATTATTTCCTTCAAAATAAAAAAAAATTTAGCTACGCTCGAGAATGTCGAGATGACGTTTTTTTTTTACAACTTTGTTGCCCTCCCATTTTTTTACGTCTCTCTCAAATTGTCAGATTAGTGGAATATACACTTTTTAGGATGTAATTAACTCATCCTACCTTAATCTGACGCGCTCGAGAATTTCTGATGGTCAATTTTTTTTTACTAATCTGATCCTGTATCCTTCACGGGCGGCCTTATATATGGGCCTCATGTTTTGTGGAGGTACTTAACCGGGTACAAGGTATCCCCCTGTATATTAATCTGCCGCGCTTTAGTAAATCCCGAAATCCCCGCTTGGGCTCCCCTACCATAAATCCATTGACTCCTTTCAAATCCCAAATTAATTGAAGCCGTGGTCAAGTCGATTATCACTGACGTATAGATGTCAATCACCTCTTAAAATACCAACTGTAAAAGGTGTGCTAAGTTCTAAATCTTTGCAAAGTAACTTCGCAACCTTTTTTGTCCGATTTCGTGCTGAGTTTCTTACGAAATAGCAATCAACTGTTGTAAGAAATTTTAGAAGACATTGATATTGACCGATTAACTGGAATTCAAGTAGAATTACACAATATTATGATAGCACCTGCAGCTACCAAAGTGTTGGGGCGATTTATCCTTAAGATGTCTTAGGCATAGAATCGCCAAATTAACCGTGAGACCGAAGTCCGGCACGTTTTCCAAGACTTCGAATGACGTAATTATGCAACCATTTCTGTAGAAAATTAGAAATAAGTTTATAAATAGTTACGCCACTTATTATAAAATGTTAGGTATTACACGCAGGTTAAAGTAGATATTGTGTGTGCATGTTGATTTGGTATGAAGTTATAATGAGTCTCAAAATAAATACATGTACTTGTTTACCCGCATAATGTAGTTCTGGGAATATAATATTTTCCATGTTCGATGCTCTTCACAATGCCGTGTATATTTTTTACAAACAACAAAAAATAAGTTGCTTGTTATCTCTTTGGTATCTTCATTACCACATTACCTACTAAAGGCTAGACTACATAATTACTACTTATGTTATTTTGTCATAGTCTTTGTTTTTCTCTGTTTTAGCGCTAGTTCAGACATGCGGGAACCGCGCGTTTACAAATCGCGCTGTTTGAACCCGCAAAATTGTGATACGATTCAGACACCGGCGGTTATTATGCGATTTTCGTGCGGGGATAACGTCAGTTTGAAAATGGAGGTCGACGAAGAAGTGTGTTTACTGTGGTTGCTCCTTAAAAAAAGAAAAGAACCGCGCGGTATCCGCAACGCAACTGAACGCGAAGTAAAGACTCCATAGTAAAAGAAACGCGCGGGAGCAGCGCGATTCTATTTTCTGGCGGTTGGGTTGCGGTAACCGCGCGGCTTGATTAACCGCGCGGTTATGTCTGAACGATTACTAACTAACTCATATAAATAAGACCCGCTCGATTTCCATGCGATTCTATAATCGCGCGGTTCCCGCCGTGTCTGAACTAGCGCTTAGGGTTCCGGGTTTACCCAAAGAGTAAAACGGGATTACACAAACCTTTTTATTTTTTCTTTCTTCTTTGTCTATGGTGCTTTTTGCACATTGTGCCAGTTTCAAGTTACACAAACCTTTGCCCTGCGCGAGATATAGTAGTTACTAATTTTGGTACCCAAAGGAGTATCAGAGTGTACTTGAATGGATCCTGATTATTCATACATAACCATCATTGTCATCAAAGACACGACCAACTGTAGCATTATGTTTGAAGTTCTAGATGCCGTCCTATAATTTGATATTATTACTGGGAGTACCTAACTCAGTATAATAACTAGGCATGTTGTTATTACTTAGGAGCTAGGTACCTACTCCAAGTATATCAAATCATAGACGAGAACTCAACCACTGCTTGCAACTTATTGCATCTTATTACGTTGCTTGTTTGAATAACCGGTTTTTCTAAGGAGGTGTGTATATCTATTTTCACTCTATTTATTTCTTAAATGTTGTATGTCAAGGCTATCATGATTAATAATTGTCTTCTCGTTATAGGTAGGTACTTCATACCAGTTCTCGTTCTTCGTATGAGGCATTTTAATAACTTTAGCGTTTCTGTTACTTTATTGCAATCCTACGTCTTATGTTTTACTTGTATTTTTGGCATGGATTTCTCGGAATCAAGCCTCTTGATGGCAATTTCAGATGAGTTTTAAGAATCAAACTCTACTTCTCTCTCTTAGCCATCTATCTCTCGCCTACTGGAAAATAATTAAGAACAATCGAGTAATTATTGACACTAGGAACTAGGTAGATCACTATATCATAGTATAGTAGATAGGTTTATCAATCATAAATGAAACGGCTAATGCTTAAGCTTTCCCTGTAGCAAATGATAGACATTATTTATTATTGGATTTGTTATGTCCATACATTGAACGTTACGCCATGTGTTGTGATTTGAATCGTGAAACTGAAGATGTTGCCATGCCTTTGGCCTGCCTTTGGCACGTTAGCCATGGTCAAGTAGTAACCACTTATGACACCCCCCTACCTAGGGGTTTCTGTTAGTATTATAGATATTGTCTTCTGACATTTTTCCTATCTTACATTGTTCTGCCAAACTTCCGGCGAAATTAAAACTACCATAATATTGTGATATCTGTCATATTAGGTAAGTACTTGTCATAGTACTGTATAAATAATAACTTTGTGCGTCCGTCGATGCTTTGTTTATAATATCTGTTATTCTCTTTTTATATATCTGTGGAAACTTAATTGGCCTTCTCTACTCATTCTCATATTTAATAAGCCATTATTTGTACCTAGCAGTAAGACTTCTTAAAATTTTCAAATAAAATTAATATAACTTTTGTATGAGTAGAGTTCTCTGTTATGTCCTCCGCTTAACTCCGCGCGGTGTTTGTTTGTGCGACCTCTGCAGGCAGTGTGTTTCGCGTCGCTGCCTCCGTCGCACTGTTCCTACCGTTTACGATTTCCCTTTTAGCTTCTATCGATAGTGTTTGGTTTACTGCAACGGCTCGATCGCTTTCGCTTATTGGATTACATTGGATTTAGGTGAGTTTGATACAATCTGCTGTCACTTGCTAGAATACGTCTGTGTTGATAACAGTGAGGGAGATTATCATGCCAATTGTTTTTTGTGTATAAATAAACCATCTTAGTTTGCACACAAAACACAGCAAATAGTATAATGTGGCGGACTTAATGCTAAAAGTATTTTCTGATAGTCAACCACCAATAATTAACCAAAAAAGGTCAAAAACCAAAAATAATTATAGCTTGTTTTCTTTTATGGTTTAATTTGTTTATTAGATTGAAGTGTTTGACTTGTAAAAGTGCGATTTTATTGCCTATTTACAATAAATGATTTGACTTTGACTTTGAAATAAAAAGACTTACCTGTCGACTGTAACCCATTAAGTACTTCAATATTGAATCTGGGATTTTTGTACCTGCAGATTAGCATGATTTTCATTTATGTGAAGTATGATTATCTGTAATTGATTAAAATTTTGTAGGTAGGTATACTTCATGTTCAATTCGGGATATTTATGCGTACCGAATTGAATGTTTTATTTTACTTCGAAGGATAAATCTTTAATGTCCTAAATAGCCTGCTTTTGTATAAAACTTAATTGTATGTATTATGAACTTGTGGCGGTGTGGTGGCATATTATGCACATGCAAGGTCTATGTTGTTGACTTGTTGACGCGGCAGATAGACGTCCTTGCCGTGTAGTGAAAGTTTGTTGTCATTTTAACTGGACAATGTCGCAGCCAAATGGAAAGAAATCTTTTAAGACTGGGCGTTCTAGGTATCTTTAACTAATCGAGTACCAGAATCGTCTAAAGAATGTGTGGTCTGTGTGTGTGAGAGAGAGATACGATATATATATAATCTTAATATATATAAATCTCGTGTCACAATGTTTGTCCTCAATGGACTCCTAAACTACTTGACCGATTTTAATCAAATTTGCACAGCGCGTGCAGTTTGATCTAACTTGAAAGATAGGGTAGCTTACATCTCAATTTATAGTCGCAATAACAAAAACCTTAGCCACAGCAACGCGTGGCCGTGTCTGCTAGTATATGTATATAGAAACTACTATGTAAAGAGCAAACTTTGTGAGAGCTACTTGATCGTAATATATAATACAATGTTAATTATAACGTTTTAAATGCCTGGTAATTTGTAACCTTTGTCATAAAGATACGCCGTCCGACTGATGGCATTTTGATCTCTGTTATAAAAGTTAGTTTTCCACGTTTTGGTAGAGTGACTTCAGAGTTTTGCTATGTTACCGGCCATGTTAGTAATGCAGTTATTCTCTACAAAACCTAGCTAATGAGACTTTTAACGGAAATGGTAATCATTGCTTTACTGAGCAATTTTGTCCACGCTATGTACAAAACTAAAGATACCTAATTACTTGCCACTAATTATGTTGGTCCATCTTGTATTTCGCTTGTGACGAAGTCGTAATGGGACACCGTGTTTTGTTTCATAGCTCCTTATATAAAAATATGTTTGTTATAGTCATCGTACAGTCAGCTATAATAATCTGTATAAGGCCACATAAAAATATTTCACAGATTTTACCACAACATAACGCATAATTTTGTTCCATTTTACGTAGTAATTGAGAAAAATAATATATAAATTGGTAATTTTTATGACATTAACTGCCGGTTTCTGAAACGTCGGTCAACTTTGACTACAGATTAATTCTATTGCCATCCTTGTCATTTGCTTAGTGTCAGATAGAGACAACGATAATTTTAATCTACTGTCAAAGCCAACTAACGTTCCAGAAACTGAGGGTAAATCACCGATGACTGAAAAATCATTTTCATGCAGGCACGGTCATAATCCATCATGGGGACCTGACCGGTTCGGTGCATCACATACCTCCGAAAAAAACTTAATTATGTTTTTACCGAAAAGCTAGTTAATAATTACGCCCGTAAGTACAGGTTTCAACAAAAATCACATAATTTGGTAAGTACGTAGGTGTATACGTGTGTGGTAGTCACATTCATTTCAAAGTAAATGATGATATAATACATAATAACAACTATGTATGTACCTACGTACTAATTACATTGTGAACATAATTAATATAGACTACGGTAATAAATTAAGAGAAAAACCTTCTTGTATACCTATATATCTGGACGACCTAGACATATTCCTTTTCAATTTTATTAAAAGCAGCCATATTTATGTCACAAAACAGTCTTATATTTTCACATTTGCGTAAATAATTGCAATTTCAATTGCAAACACACGTACCTAATGAGAATGACTCGTTGTCCATTCAAGTACCTACAGTTTTACTCCTTTCCTTTGTTATCCAATTACTATACATAGACAAAAACATAGCGTGTCTTTGAAATATGACTTGCTGTTAACTGTTTTATGTATAATTGTTATGAGAGATCACGTATGCATGCAAGCCAATATTATGGGCAGACTGAATTGCGAGCGACACCGGGTGCCTTCCTTAGTACCTACCTACGTGTAGGATATCGCGTGCTGACCGCCGCGTGGTCGTGGTGACCTCCCAGCTCGCGGTGCCTTCCAGTCTGGCAGCCACCACGAGGACCGTCAGCCAGTTAGGGAGTCCCAGAGGAAGCATTAAGGTCGGAATTGGGCGAAATTTCTTCGATTTCGTCACCCGTGAGTTTATTCATAGACTTATTTATATTATGTAGAAAGGGTTAGTTAAAATCGATTAATCGACTAAAATCTTTCATTCATCCTTTTTTTTTTATTAAACGTAGTCCCACACTAGGATTGCTCCTGTATCGTGGGTACGTATATACAGACATATTATTTCACATACAATCACACCCAGACCAGAAAGAAATATTTGTGGATCGCACAAATATTTGTTCCGGGCGGGTATCGAACCCGCGACACCAAGCGCAGCAGTCCGATTGCTCAGCCACTACGCCAAACGTGCCGTCTATATAAACTTTGCTTAGAACTAGGTGCAACTTACATAGTTACAATGTTATTCCGGCATAATTTTCAACACCGTTTGTACTGTGTTAAAGTTGTACAATCGCTCTTGTATTTTAAGGTACTTAACATTTTTATCTATTATTTTAATCTTAAAGTTAGATCAGATTTCTTATCACACATTGTGATACGTAAAAAATGTGGAGATATTTTTCAGTTACGTTGGTTGTTCTGTAATATTACAACGTCTCTATCATAATGGACGAACGCAGTAAGTTTTGTAATATTTACTCGGAACACATTAACTCAGTTTCAGTTAATTTCTGTAATAGGTATGCAGGTATATTGTTAACTACAGCCTTTTATTTTTTTTTCTAAACTTATTAGCTAAATGTACAAAACTTGTTTTTAGTTATAAATCCAATTAATCGATGGATATCTTAAGTTTTACGAAATATAAACAGTGCCTTAAACATCAAGTTCTTTTTGAAACTGAACCTAACATAATTTGTCTGATTTCAAACCAATTGACCAAAAATAACATGCTACATATAGTGTCCATTGCTCGTATATTTAAGTTTATATTTCACTAGAAGCACCTCGCGGTTTCACCCGCGTTAACTACTATCCCGCGGGAACCATTAATTTTTACGGGATAAAAGGTAGCCTATGTCACCCGGGGATAGCATAGCTTCCCAACAGTGAAAGAATTTTTCAAATCGGTTCAGTAGTTTCGGAGCCTATTCATTACAACCAAACAAACAAAGTTTTCCTCTTTATAATATTAGTCTATTTCATATGTTTTTTTCGGATCGCGTCCTACATTAACAGCAGCTGAGATGACCTACATATTTCATATTATTTATTCAATCACATGTGTAGTACGAGTTTAGAAGGGGAAACATTCGTACACCCTCACAGGCCAGACTGTGTTCTAATGTGGTTGTATTACGTCTCGCACATACATTTTCAATGATATTTGGCTCTGTACCTACGGCTTAATCTCGTTTCATGAAAAAAACAACTAATGTAAGAGGTCCCTGTTCAATTACGTGTAAGTACGTACAAAGTACGAGCTTAGCTGAACGAACTTCATTGAAACTTCACCGTTGATTCGCTGTTACCATTGGCGTATTCAATTCTTCTGTTTTATGAAACCCTAGCATACCCAAAAGTTCACGCAAAAGTGAACACTCACTCCTACTGGAGAAGAAGCGACAGTAAATTCGCACGTACTGTGCCCTGAGTATGAGTTTTTACTAGTTCGACATAGTACGCGTCAACTAGCTGCATGTGTGAAGATTTTCCTTCATAAACGCGCCGGTAGGGGCGCTGTACAGGATCTTCATACAAAAGCGCTAGTCAAAGTCAAAGTCAAAGTCAAATCATTTATTGTAAATAGGCAATAAAATCGCACTTTTACAAGTCAAACACTTCAATCTAATAAACAAATTAATAAAATCGTAAAAGAAAACAAACTATAATTAATTGATTAGGTATGGTTTGAGTTTGAAAAAGGATGTTTCCCTTTCAAGTCCAGGATTGAATCTCAGACAGGAAAAAGAAACTCCGTTTGATTCTACCAGTGCTTCGGAATACGCCCGTTAGAGAAGACAGCACCAAGATACTCTACGGGGATGTCATATTTTTTTCTCATAATGTATAATTTTCTTTTTCTTTTTTTTACAATCACAATATTTACATTGGTATAAATATGACCATCAATATAAAAATTTCAAAACATATTAATAAAATTCACGTTAATTATTACTACCATGGAGCTGGGGGCTCATGGGGGCATGGCTAGTTGACGCGTACTATGTCGAGCTCGTACAAACTGTTACTAGGGCTACAGTTCGGATAATATAAAGAACATGTGACTAGTGAACTATGGACAAATGGCTCTAAATACCCCCAAAGGGCTCAGGTACTAAGTCTACTGATAACTCTTATCACTGTAAATTTGTCGATCACCTATTAATAATTGAATAATAGTTAATTACAAATAGATAGGTAATTTATTTTCTCTTACCATCAAATGTGTCCCTAAGCACGACTATCAGTCTAAATTCTTAAACATCATCAAATTAATAAATAATTGAGAAAAGGGTTTATCATAAATTATAGAAAACTAGCTGCGCCCCGCGGTTTCACCCGCGTTTGGATAATATACGCTAATAATCTTTATGAATTCTAGCCTATGTGTTATTCTGATATGTAAGCCATATTATTGTGAAGTTTAATAAAAATCCATTGAGTAGTTTTTGCGTGAAAGAGTAACAAACATCCTTCCATACATACAAACTTTCGCGTTTATAATATTAGTAGGATAGTAGGATAGGATAGGATAGTATGGCTTTGACAATGATAAAGTAGTATACACTACTAATGTTACTGACCATAACAGTTCCTTACCAGTTACGTGGCAGCTGAAACTGAATATTATATTTATATATATACTTCCACTCTATCTTTGGTTTAGTCAATGTTGCAATAAGAGCTAGAATAACATTTATCTCGCATTTTGTACTACTGATCTCGACAGCATCTCGATCGAGATAACTTACATAACTGCTTGTTGACATAAATGTTTGACTTGCGTACCTACAAAATTATCTTGCGTCAAGTGAAATTCTCCAGTCATCTTTACAATGATCAAAATAAGAACCGTACTAGAATCATTTTGTATCAACTCCATAACATAAATGTATCTTTTACAATTATTATGGTCCAAACTTAGAATCGCACATATAACTTGCATTACATATAATTACTTTCTGGACAGCTTCCAAATCTTTATCCAAAAACAATTTCAAATTCGGAAATGTACAATGAACGTTTTCTTTTATCTGCTTACTATTTCCTTGTTAGTATCTAACTAAGGTTGTTGTACGTTTCAGAACCTGCCGCTGCAGCCACCATGTCGGGCGGCGGGACGACGGGCGCGCTGCTCTACGCAGTGAGCGCCGCCGTGTTGGGCATGCTGCAGTTCGGCTTCAACACAGGCGTCATCAACGCGCCTCGCCCCTTCATCGAGAACTTCATCCGCGATAACGGGTTCTCCCAGCCCAGTTTCGTGTTCTCCGTGATCGTCAGCATCTTCGCCATTGGCGGCATGATCGGCTGCCCTCTCGCCAGCTGGATGGTGGAGAAATTCGGCCGCAAAAACGCTCTCATGTTTAACGCCGTGTTCGGCGTAGTCGGCGCCGCGCTCATGGGTTTCAGCAAGATCGCCGACTCCGTCTGGATGATCATCATCGGCAGGTTCTGTATCGGTATTAACTGCGGGTTCGCGACCACCGCCTCGCCTACCTATGTGTCCGAAGTGGCCCCCGTTAGGTTGCGAGGCGCCTTCGGCACCGTCAACCAGTTGGCAGTTGCGTTCGGTCTCGTCGGCGCACAGATATTGGGCATCGACGTTATCTTAGGCAGCGACGAGGGCTGGGCGTGGCTGCTCGGGCTGGCCGTCG
The DNA here is from genome assembly GCA_905147375.1 of Hylaea fasciaria. Lineage (NCBI taxonomy): Eukaryota > Metazoa > Arthropoda > Insecta > Lepidoptera > Geometridae > Hylaea > Hylaea fasciaria. Next base: position 2,346,946 of record LR990200.1, read on the forward strand.
TGCCAGCCGCCGTGCAATGCCTTATGTTGCCGTTCGTACCCGAGTCGCCTCGGTACCTCTTGTTCGTACTCCGCGACGAGGAGAAAGCGAGAGTGGCCCTGAGCAAGATCCGCGGCACCACCGACATTGAAAGCGAAATCAACGACATGCACGTCGAGGACCAGGCTGCGAGGCAAGAGGAGAAGTTTACGATCAAGGACCTGTTTGTGATAAAGGCGCTGCGAACGCCGCTCATCATCGGCGTGGTGATGCATCTGTCCCAGCAGTGGGGCGGCATCAACGCCGTACTCTACTATTCCGCTACCATATTCATTCAAGCCGGCCTCGTCGAAGAGACGGCTCGACTGGCAGCCATCGGCGTCGGCAGCATGCTATTCGTGATGGCTCTGGTGTCGATACCTCTGATGGATCGATTGGGTCGGCGCACGTTACAGCTAGTCGGCCTCGCTGGCATGGCCGTGTCTTCAGTGCTCATGACGATCGCGTTTTTCACGTACGAAGACAATCAAACGATGAGCATATTCGCGGTTATCTTCACGCTCGTGTACGTCGGGTTCTTCGGCGTGGGACCTAGTTCGATCCCCTGGATGATCCTCTCTGAATTGTTCGGGCAGGGCGCGCGGAGCGCTGCGGTTAGCGTCGGCGCTCTCGTCAATTGGTTCGCGAACTTCATCGTCGGCCTCACCTTCATTCCCATGTCGGAAGCCCTCGGCAACTACGTATTCCTCCCGTTCACGGGCCTCCTGGTTCTGTTCTTCATTTTCGTGTACTTCAAACTTCCCGAAACGAAGAATAGGACGATCGAGGAGGTCACAGCTCTCTTTAAGAAATAGGCCCAGTAATTGTAAGAAAAGTTCCTTAGTTATAATTACGTAAATAAGTTAACACAGCGTATTGTGAATTTGTGATAGCGCCCAGTCTATGGATATGTTGTGGACCAGGTGCATGAAGTATCGCTGGGACAAGTTCTTGGTTTTTGTGTCGGATTCTGGTACAAGGCGCACACTGTTACACTGGAACCCGGTCCATGGGATGGCATGGCATATTTTTGGTGCATTTATTCGAGTATTTTAGTTGTCTCTTCGATTTGGTGGTTCAAATTCAAGTTCCAGATTTTGTGCTGTGAGGGTGTCGTTGGGTGGCGTAGCTTGTTTGGCATCACTGCTGTCGTAACCATGACGTGATATGTTCAAAAATGTATTTGCTCAAATATACATAGTTAATGCCGTTATGCACCTGGTCCATAACAGATGGAGACATATTTAACTTTGTTGGTCTTAATAGATGTTTGTATGGCGAGAGGCGACAGTCTCGACCCATATTGCCAGTTTCGTTCTTATAGCAAGACTGAACACCGCAAGTACTAAAACTTCTACTTTATGATATTAAAAACAAAGTACTTATATACCTAAATGAGTAGAAATATTTTTAAAATATAATAAAGTTAGCATTGATGAATATTTTAGATGCAATTTTTATCTGTCAATGTTTTTGTTTTATCTACTTTTTACATGTAAATATGTATAAGTGAATGGCACCTAATTTTCCTAATCAAATTGTAATATTTTATAATGGATCCAAGTGATAATTTGAGCATAATGTAAAAGTATCCTTTAGGAACATAGGCGCTTTATATTTCAAAATATTGCGGACCAAACATTCCGTTTTGTTGTAATTTATTATTTACTTAACTGTTTATGTTTTTTACAATATATTAATTTTTATTAATATATTGTTTTACATTTAAATGTTTTCTTTATTTACACTATTTTGATCCTACCTAGTGCCTTATTTTAGTTTGATTGCCGATCGATTAAGACTTTGAATTAAACGCAAATATGGAGCTAGATAATTGAAAATATTTATTTTAAATCACACAATTTAATACATAATGAAGTTATTAATCTTTTCAAATTTTATTACTAACGACATAATGTTACCAATGTATAAGTAGCTAACATTTAGAACCTTTATTCACAAAATATGTACCTACTAAACTAGAGGTAGTTTTATTTTAAAGTGTATGGCTGTTTAAAACAATATATAAATATCTATATACCTAAGTACCTATATAATATTTATAATCTACTTGCCGTCCCGTAAAGACACCTTAGTGCCAACAACATTAATTCTGAGAATTTGTAGAAACTAAGTACCTTCATAACATAGTGCCCCACATGAAATATTAAATATGAAGTTTCTGAAAATATCGCTGCATTTTTAGCAACAATGTTAAACGCAAAAATAAGTAGGTACTTATAGTATAAAAAAAATACTTACATACCTACACATTTTATAGTAACCTACATGTTTATATACTACATGATATAGGTACTGGCATTATATTATCTAAATACACAACTGCGCAATACTATTATTATATTTAAGCGCCTATTACATTATCCAATTTGCAGAGCACTAAATTAGTGCGCTAGATGAGCAAGCGTGGCAGAGTCCATACGATTATATGGACGACTGGATTACATGACTTACAGCCGGTTTCTAAAACGTCAGCCAACTTAGACAACAGATTAATTCTATTGCCATCCTTGTCATTTGTTTTATGTCAGGTAGGGATAACGATAGTCTTAATCTACTGTCAAAGCCAACAAACATTCCCGAAACTGGGGGTAACTTCTATTATAACAATCATCTATAGTCCCATCGTGAAACTGTATAAGTCCTAGCCGCAACTAAGCGTCATTACACGATACAAACATTTAGTGCAAGTGATGTAGTGATCGGTTTTTGCTAGTCTAAACCCCGCTTATTAAAACACAAATAATTCAGTGTACTTTTATTAAGGATACTAATACCAATTGTCAGGGGCAACGCATATAATTTATTTCCCAGTTATTATACATGTAGATATTTCACTAGTTACGAGCGTACGATATTTTATCTCGAATACAAATTAACACTTATGCACTAAATGATATCGAACAGTGAAGACTAAGTATTGAGATCCGCAAACAAATTTTGTAACAAAATGATTGTAAACGTTGATGTATGCAATTATATATACAAAAATCTATCCTAAAACGCACAGTAATATAGAAAAATTAAAACTAACGTACCCATATCTTACTAAGTAATTAGTATAAATATTGCACTTAATACATTATAATAGAAATCTATTAATAAATTAGTATTGTTTCTTTCTAGTACACTTTGTAACATTCCAGTAACTCTATTGAATATATAAATAGGTATTACTTGTTAATCTAGGAGTCTGAATAGGTATCCTCTATGCAAGCAAGGTCTAATGTCTATCGAATCTGGTGAGACTATGTCAAATATGCTTGTATATTCGGCAATAAAAATAATATTTTAATCTATTTATTGTACCTATTACCCAACTTGTAAAAATGTAATATTGTATCTATCTATGTATAAAGAGAAGTTATAAAGACAACATAAAAACGAATTTAATTCGTCTGTTGATATTAAATCATGATTATTGAGTATTAAGAGTTTTATTTCTGGTACCTACTATTTATTACCGAGATTATCTATATTTTAGAAAATATCAAGATTAAAGTTATTATAAAATGTATACTTAATTTATAATTAGTAATTACACACATTACTACCCCTCACAAAAGACAAAATAAATCGATACAAATATTGTGCTGCCTCATCAGAGTTTTTATTGTAAGATTTAAATTATCATAGTGATTATAAAAGTCATGATGTTGACGATGTCGTTTGTCGAAAGAGAGTCAGCCTCTATTTAGAGTCGCCTCGTGGCTTAACGATTGCTACCCGATACGATGGCAATCCGCATATAACTTACGAAAAGTCATTGGAGTGGGGGCTGAGGATCGTACCCGGTGTCGTTGGGTTATAAAGCGCACTAGTTAGCGCTCGGCCACCATTATAAATGTTAACATCACAATAATAATATGTTAGACGAATTACACTGTTAGACGAGTTACACGTAACTGAGTCATATACAATTAAATGACTCAATATAATCAATACATTTCATTTAGTTTGAAACATAGAATAACAGTGGTTTTATGGTTACTGAATCATACCTACTTACTGATGGGCATATTATGCGTTTTAACATTAAATGCATTTACTCATTTTTATACAGGCTGTCCTGTAACTATCATGACATACCTACTTATATGGGGGGGAATTGGAGAATGGATCATATTATGATTTCATTATAATCGTTTTTATTACGATATTGATCTTCAAAAGTGTTTATTTACGGCTTTCTTCATTGCCAACAATTTAGTTCCATAATACAATAGGTTAGTAAATAATTAAATACAGAAATTTACTTGTTTTGGAGCCTATATATGAATCCACGTCCACAACTAGGTATGACATGGTTTTTACGGGCACACTGTGTATTACTAATGGAAACATTCCACATAATTTGTAACAGTAAAGAACAATTAGTGTTATCAATACAACACTAGTAACATTAAGTAATCAAGGTTCCACGTTACTATCATTTATTTCGTCCTCTAGAACCCTGTAATTTTAAGCCATTATTTGGAGGTGCATGCTGAAACTTACACATGTAAAACTTACAACAACCAACTTTAATATTTAAATCATTGTCTAATACTGTTTATTCGTCCCCCCACAATGACGAGAACAGTTCCAAACCTTCGTTCAGGTCTTCTTCTTCCAGCTCGCCTTCTAACCAGAAGGTTTCCATCATGCCTTTGCCCTGAAACAATAGTATTGTTTGTTTGTCGAACTAGACAATGCCGGCCTTTGCTGTAGGAGTTTATCAGGCTGCTCAATGGTCTTTGATGTGGCGTAACAACTGCTATCAAATGATAACAATCAGTACCGACGGCCAAGCACGGAGCGACGGAAATCCACACATAATATAAGCAAACAGTATTATTTAGGCGTCGAATTAGTGTAGGTGGGTTAGAAAAACCCCTAAAGTAGGTACCCCTTGATGGGCGTATTTCTATGAATGATACATTCTCAGATACCTTGACTTTGATGAGTCCTCTACGGCGAAGCCTGAACCTCCCCGAGGGTAGCTGGGACGCCGTCACCGATGAGATCTGGATGCGCCCGGGCTGGTGGGAAGAAGGCAAAGGAAGTTAAGGGTACCGTGCCTTCGCAGGACCGCCCTATGTTCGAGCTAATCACACATAATACACGCCGGACATCGACAAAACCTATAGGAAACCCCGGCATTAGCTACACTGTGACCTTTACTCTTTTTCATTTAAACTTATTTTGTACTCGCTGTGGTATGGAGTGGACTTTGGCCCAGTTTCAGTTGCACAACCAGTTGCAATTAAGCACACCTGTGAAGTTCTGATAACACTATAACATTCCTTATTTTGTTGACGAATGGTAGACAGCGGAAGTGTGCAGTGCCTCATCAGTGGATCGTTGGTGTTTAGGCTCTTTACCTCCGATGTGGTCTGCATCCTGCTGGCAGTGTTGACGGAGTCCCCGACGAGGCAGTACCGCGGCAGGCGGAGTCCGAGCACGCAGGCCACGCACGGGCCCGTGTGGATCCCTGACGAGGAAGGAGTTAGATGGTCACAGCGGACGAAACGAACCGTGTTTATAGAAGTGTTTTCGGAAATTAGAACTCAGTTTTTATTAGACACCGCACAGCTGGTTTCATCCGGACTTCTGGGTGACCTCTATTAAATTGCACTGCGCTGTAGTTCGTCTCTCCGTTCTCTTTGGCGTTAGCGGCTCGCAATACAAAACCAGACTGAATGTAGTCGTAATTACAGTGGTCCTACTCAGAAAGCTGACACGACCAAGCATGGAGTATTAAACTTGCGTACCTAAATGAAACCCGCTTACTCTGGACTCTGGGCCAAATTTATGAAAGAAACACGCTGTAATTAGTAACATACCTATAGTGAGAACAGGCAGCGCTCGTGAGATGGCGAGCGCCGCACTGGCCGCCGACGCTGCGTGCGTGCGCCGCCTCTCCGGCGCTCCAGACACCAACATGTACACTGTCCCTACTGTCTCCACCTGTCAGAAAAATATTCTACACGTATGGCACAGTGGCGTGGAAGAGGCGCATAAAGGTACGATCATCTTTACATTGAAGTTTTGTGAAGAATCCTCTTTTTAAGCCTGATATCTGATACAAACTGCAAAAACCCATGTCGCGGCAACTTTGTCATTATTCTCAATGTAACGTTTTAATACGTTTTAGAATCCCTGGATGGATTTTTAAGACACATCTTAACTCTACTGCTTAGCGTAGCTAGCTGGCTAAGAGAACACTATTTAAGCCCCCACTCTTTATACAGAACATCCGAAGTATTTTATTATAGGCAAGCTCGAACCTTGTATACGCGATGGGTGTCCAAAAGTCTATCGATTCTGGAGTAGACATCGTTCATGTACGCGGCTGTCTGCATCACGTCAGCCCGCGTGCCGGCCTCGGCTAGCTGCATGCCGCAGAATATTATGGTGACGCTGTCGAACGCCTACAAAATAACAAAGTTAATGTTATTTAAGCACCGTAAGTTATAAAATATTAGCATAATTTGTTCTTACTGACATTGAATGTCGTGAAAAAGAACAACTTTTGAGATTTCTATGAGATGAGGGAAACTAATTCATTGAAGTTTTTAGAATAATGAACTAAAGAAACAAGCCATTGCGAAAACACCACGGAATATCACGTTTGGTTTAAAAAAAAAGCTACACCGGTATAAGGTAGGTACTAAATATTGTGATTGTTACAACCCTTCGTGCGCGAGTCAGACTCGCACTTGGCCGGTTTTTTATATTTTTTATTTGTAGTTCCTCATAGATATAGTCACTTCTAATTTAATATCTAATGGGAATAATGTTACAGTTGTAGTTATTAGATTCATTTATATTTTATACCTAATCATTTGATTGATATCACTTTTTCGACTGACTGTACTTAGCACGAGTCGAGTTGATAACCACCTCAAAAGATTAATTTGAGTTCAGTTTCTCAGATTGCATATCAGATAAAATATTATATGTCGGATGTTAATCTCATACCATACAAGCCCCCATCGGATCCTTCCCCGCACGCAAATGATCAGCTATCCCCTTTGGGATCATAGAGTACAGGAGCTGATCCCCCCTCTTCTTCCACTGGTCCAGGAGCCGGCACGACTTCTCCAGCGAGAGACTCCTGTTCCAAAGAAACGAAGTTCACTTGTTAGGTGATCAAGTTAGATTAATTGGTGTGCGTCAATATACTAGTGAATGGAACCGTGAAATCCCGGAACCTAAAATCACGGGATTGAAACTGATTTGGGTACCGGTACACACCAACCATTTTGCGGGATTTGCGGTACTTCGGGAAAACATAATTTCGTATCTAGAACACTTATAAATGGCTGATTATTTAACCCCTAGTGCTCGTAAGTCGAAGTACCGGAAATCTCGTAAATTTCTTGAATACTCTCAAAATGGACCAAAAATCCACGTTGGCAAGACAGTACCGGTTCTGCATTAATTGGTAATTACCAGTTTACCTGTTTTCTGCTTTATCGAAGAGCAGCTCAAGCCGAGAGAGGTGCTGCCAGCCGTGCAGCAGCATTTCTTTGGACAAGCCATGCCCGTTCATGTCGGCGAGGTAGAGACCCGCTTGCCGTAGCTCTTCTAGGTCGTTGAAGCTGAAATTGGTATGGAAAGGTTTTTTTGAAAAAAATCCAGTTTTTGCTATAACTGGACGTGCAGATCCTGTCTATCCGCAGGGTTGAAAATTGGAACTAATACGCTCATTTCGTGGAGTGCTTCGATCAAACCAAACCAGACTCAGTTTAACTTAATTTATATCCCGGTAAGCTAAACTCTCAAAGGTTAATTTAACTATTGTTATCTAATCTTATTCATCTCTTCAGTGACTGAGCTCGTGAGCTTCGCACCGCTGAAATCTATTGATAAGTTGACGGGATAGTAGGTATAGTAGACTCCACTTTTAAGCCGTTGCCAAAGTTTACTAACGTTCCCAAGATCCAATAACAGTAGCTGACTCGCAAGCGGCTCTTCTTATATCTCTCATCTTCATCTCTCTTCCTTCGGACTCCTTATTCTCATCTATCGTCCAATAGGACAGAAGTGTAGGTACACATCCGAGTACGTACTCGGATCGCCTTTTGATACCGTCGCATGCAAACGTCATATAACTTACATAGGGCTGCACAGGAAGATGAGGCAATCGATCTCCTCCAGGAAGTAGATGGGACCCCGGAGGAGTATGGATCTGGCTCCCTGGGACCCGCGGCGAGCGTCGCTGGGCATCCGCGCTCGCCATCGCATCAGCTCCAGCTCGAATATCATAGTTTGCATGCAAACCACCTGGAAAGATAGTTGGTTTATTAAGCTAAATTACTGTTTTTTTTTGTATTGCGGAAATTACAAGCAGGGCGAAGTCATGTCAAACAAAACTGCTTTCCGTAGAAAGATATTATACTTGTTTTTGTTTAATGTAAAGATATACCCACTTGTAATTTTTATGTGTAATCCTATCAAAGTAATATGCTTATCGCCTCGTAGTACTTAGATCGAATTATGGAAATCTAACATAGTGTCATAATGAGGCCCATTCGTAACATTAGGTAGGTATATACGTAAGGCATCTTACTCAGTTTTTTTCATTTCTTTTTATAATAGGTAATAATATTATTAGTGGAAATAACTATATCAGAGGCGGTGTATTATGTAGGTACAACTGATGAAATATATTTACCGTTACTAAAGCGAATCGCAAGTTTATCGCGAAAAACCAATGAAACAAAAGAAAAGCGCCTGCCGGGTGTCGATACGTCTCGTCACTACAAGCTCGGATAAACACCAATGTTGCGAGCATATTACCTTGTCCCAAGTGAACGATACTTTGGGTTTCCTCAACCGTAGAATCTCGGAAATGGGCGTTTTCAAAATCTGATCGTAGGGGCCGCCCCAAGCCTCTGTTAGCTGGAAAGAGTTGAGAAAGAATTAACTTGTTACTTTGAGATAATTATCAAAGAAGTACCTATACAAAGTTGTTTCTCGTTTCAAGTAGGTAAATCCGAAAAATGATGACGTGCAAAAAACTGCCTCAGTTAATCCATTTTGTAGGAGAGAATAAGGCATTGTACGTCATACCACTTATATAAAGATATAGATATATAAAAGAAAAATGAATGATGTGGCAAAAAAATATCAAGTGGTGACCGTGTATAAAAAGTCCGTAGAATGATGGGAGGTTACAAAAGATAAATGACGAAGGGTCCAGAGTATCACGTCAAGCGGTCACTGATCTATTCGAGCAGTCAGCTCAAAGGATTTAGCTCATATTGTAAAATATGAGACCACTTATACTACAGAATACTCACACACACACAAGACCTATCTCTACAAGATTGGAGTATGAAGTAGCTACACATAAACGCCATATTATCCTTATCTCAAGGTTAGAAATTCACAAGATAAAAGCACCGCATTCTGTATCTAAAGCTTAAACGCAACATAAATACTTTCTTTGGCATATTGTGTAATAATAACATTGTATTTTTCCTTTACAGTTTGTGGTTCAGAAGCTTTGCAATGACGCAAAATGGATATATTATACAGAAACGTCGCAGTTCGGCGCAAAGGTTTATACTCGTACCTACCTACATATGTATTACGTTTGCCGCAAAGTTTACAATACATTCTGAACATATTCTGCTACAAAAAGTTAGCCAACTCATGGATTTTCGACAGTTGAACTTGAAAGATAGAATGCCGATCCTTGCTATACCCAAGCATTCAATTTCGCCAACTTGTTGGTACGCTCACAACACCTTTTATAAAGTCATCAATATAAAGTATCTTCCGCGAACAAATAATGGACGAACCCACAAATCTAATAATTATATCCTCAATTTTGACTCTATTTTTTTCAAACTTTTCTGGTTTGTAGTTTGTGGTCTGTTAGACGTACCTTGTCTCCAGCCTTCAAAACCTTCATCCTCCTATCGAGGAGTACCCCGAAAGGGAACAGCTGGAGCAGTAGCGAGGCCGGCACGGTCGGCAGCTCGCACGGCAAGTTCTTCCGCATCATGAGCGATTGTACCTGCAAGTTTATGCTCTTAAATAAAATCATGTTTGTTTACATCCGTTTGTTACCGTAACATCGGAGCTGAACAAAGTATATACTAATAGGTAGTAACAATACTCTTCATCATTATCTACGCGGATGACGTCGCGACAACTTTGCGTACCTTCCTTGAGAATTAGTTTCGAAGTTCAATAAAATTATAAGATTTAGATATACGTAATTACGTAGGTATATTAGTTCCAAATGGGCAATTTACCATCTGACGCTGCCGCAGTGCTTCTCTAGCTGCGATAAGACTTCTGATATAACACAATTATACATATACTTACATTAAAAAGATAATTATTAGAAGGATTCATAAACCTACTAATTCGTACAATAGCTCTAATCTAAATTCTACTACAGCAGAATGCATGAAAGCTTACCACAAGCTCAAAGTTTCAAGTCGTTACCCTAACCTTACCACAGAATATTTAAATACCAAACTCAACACTTATTTAGGGAGGACACCAGATTAATTACTAAGTTATTTCTCTAACTAAATTCTCTAAATCGTTTATTTATCTAAAGTTAATATATTCCATCCAAGTTCAGTTTAGTTCAAAAGCCTTACTGAAAGATTGCTGTAATCTTCGAAACTATAAATGCACGAAGATGCGCCCAACAATTGCCCATGAATAATAAATTTTCCTTACACTTTTGTCAATGACGTAAGTATACTCAAATTAGAACCCTATAGTTCCGTTATCTTAAAGATCACATTAGATCTACCCAATTCAGTCCATAATTGCTCAGAACATTCGGTATAACGCAAGGCAGTTGCGGTCGCCACAGGTGCTTCCAAGGTTCAAGGTTACAAAGACAATGTGACAATGGATCGTCAGTACAATTTTGGCACAAACGGCGTCCGTTACCGTTCTGACGCTTTAAATGGTAGAATTAACAGTGTTGTGTTCTGGGAGGTATTTTTATGTGTCTCGTAAGTGTTAAAATGTTGTTGGTTGATAGTAAAACAAATCAACAAACTTACGGATTTAGAATGACCTTAACAAAAGTATGCTGAACTTATCTCACCTCTGAACACCAGTATTTAATCACGCAAAGTGAAAGTTATGGACCATTACTTCTCGTTAGAGAGTTCAGCCTAGACAGAGCCGACTAGAACCATGAATACCAATTTATTGTTCACGCAAGTTAAGAGGGTTTGTAACTTTATGTATTGAAATCCAATTTAGGTAAAACATGGTACCCTAGTTGTTTTCGTGGAAAAGAGGTAGCCTACGTTCCGATTTAGAGGTCTTATGGCCAATTCTGTTGTTCCAAAGGTTATATTATTGGCAAATTGTTAGCAATACCTACTATTGTCGATGTGTGCGACTAGAATTGCTTACACATGTAGGTATCTAAACCAAACTAAACTAATAAATACAACGATAGGGCGACGTAAACAGAATCTGAAAAACCAATAAAAAGCTAACATTCAGATTATAGTCCTACAAAACCCTCGCGACCATAAACCACCCTGTTATTGTGGAAGGAAATTCAGCTTTAGAGGATCTGTTTCTCCGATAAAGGGAGCAGCTACAATACCTTGTTAGGATTTTGTTTGAGAAAAGGTACATTGTATTCTTGGTAGGTAAATCTCATTTGCAATGTAAAGTTTGATGATAGAGACGGAAGGTAGAAAGCGGAACTTCACATTGACTGACTTACAATAGACTGTCGGTTTTACCACAATGATTAGACAGAGGTTTCCAAAATTGAGTTCCACAAAATCGACGTCTATCACTCGCGTTTTATTACTCCTCCTGGCATTCTACTGGTTATTCTACTTGTAAATTTGTTATTTACTTAAAACAATGGAGAGTGAGACGTCGAGTTGTGGAGAAAATATTTAGACTCATCTGTTCAACACTGGTTTAAATCTTTTGTGGTAAGACCGTTAGCGTTTGGACTTAACGAAGTACAAAGTTCAAACAAAACAGGTCAGGAAAAATAAATAATCCATCAAAATAAAACTATACCTAACTCACATAGTCACTGTTGTCAAACTCAAGACGAAGCACCGCTACGTAATAACTTCCGTCCATGGTTTCCTTCATCACTGACACCTTCAGCTTCAAGGCAAAGATGTCTTCTGCAATCTCGTATAGCTGACCTGTGAAGGTAAGAATAGTCTGGCTTTTATTTAAGAAACTGCGAGGAAAGCGGCATGACCAATGCCAAGGACCTCCATATGTGAGGTACATACTACATACATACCCAATCATCAATTACCTCAACCTGCATGATGGGTTATAATAACCCATGTCCTTTAGAAGGCCTGTGTACAGAAACATGCGATTCGAGCAAGTCAGCCCGATGATACCTCTACAAAAGTTGCAGTGATGCATATTTGAGGAACACATACTATGGCTGGTTCAATATTATTCTTTCCATTTTCTTATTCGTCTTACAATTTCTTTCCATAGCTATGGGGACAACTGCGCTGCGTTCTGAGTGGACACAAGCGCGAACCGCATACGTTGAAGGACGTTACCTACAGACTGCAGGAGTATAGGATCACTAAATGGTTCAATAGCTCACCCATGAGGTAATGCGTGAAGCCAGTCCTCGTGCTACTATAGACCAGCTCGGCGCCGTGCCTGTGTGCGCGAGTCAGCTGCATGCTCGGAGAGCGCATGCGGGGGAATGTGTACCGCATGCGTTGGTGAATGTTGTCCACTGACTGCAGGAACGTGCAGAAGTACCGTCCTGTGGCGCGGATCATGGTGTCGTAACTGAGGAGCAAGTGGTGGTGGTGGAGGAACAACTGACACTAAATCCTCTTTTTTGTCGACTTCAAGAAATTTATAACGTGGTTTAACCCCTGTTAAATCTACACTTTATACTAATATTATTGAAAAGGCTCCAAAACTACTGAGCCAATTTGAAAAATTATTTCACTGTTGGGAAGCTACACTATCTCCGGGTGACATAGGCTACTTTTTATCCCGTAAATATCAACGGTTCCCGCGGGATAGTAGTTAACGCGAGTGAAAACGCGAGCTTCTAGTGTGATCAGCAATATAGTTCGGATGTTCGAAAGTGTTGGTGAAGTCCATCCTTAACCATTAGAAATAGGTGGCTAGGCTTATCTACGGAGGGGTGTTTATGGCACAACCTCCAATAATCCTGACTGAGCCAGATACCTATTCACGGAAAGATTAGCTCTGACAATTATAATGCCTATTTACATAACCCAGTTTTGTCTGGTTTGTCTTTGTTCTAACTTGACTGAAATGTTATATTTTAACAGCAACAATTTGTTATTCAAACACTACATCGTCATGCCAAAACAACCCGCTTCCATTGGAGAATGACAGACTTTATTAAGCAAAACCCATCCAAAATTAATGATGTTCAGACCCCGAGCTTAGGGGGAGCGACCTATGAATGTTCGGATAAAACAAAAGATTTCATCAAACATTTCTTTTCATAACGGTCACTCACAACTAAACTCCAAAAGTTAGGTATCTACACATCAAACCAATAATTCTAGCATTTGGGACTGAAGTCTGAACCACTATAAATAGATTGGCCTTTCAGTAGGACTCTTGAATAATGTAGAAATAGTCAACATATTTTTCGGCCTCACGAAGTTACAATTCAATAGACCTCGATAACGCCTTTTATATGATTTCTGGAATTGAAATCCCTTTTTTTTGGGTGCCGAAGTTATTTTGATTGACAGGGGTAAAATTAGATTAATAGAAATTGCCTAAAATGTGGTCGCAGGCTCGCTTTCTATGTTCATTAAACAGAAAAAAGTACATATATATAAGTGAACAAACACTTTTCTTTTGCTGTTATCGGTTCGTCGTTCTTAGTATAATATTGAAAAAATTACTATACCTATGTGGAATCTGGCGACTATACCAGTTACACAGTTTATCCAACATATTTTTACCCAGTTGTTCTGTGGTTATGTTAACGTTATACAAAGGTGTGTGATCCAGCATCCGCAGCGTCTGCATTATGAACTGAAAGGAGTTTGGTCTATCAAATTGGGAGTAAAAATCTTTTTATCACTTACCCATAATTGCTGAAAAATTTCACGAAACATCTGCCAAAGAAATGCATGGCTTTCTCGGGAGTTCCAAACTTTTCCTTCATTAGGTTCAGCTTGTCTCCATAGATGATAGTAAGACTGTTCAACCTTGGCCTCGGGGTCAGAATAGACCCACGACGTTTGTACACATCCAACGCTAATGTGCAGCTGGTTTTGCGAACCGGTTTCAAGATCGAACTCTTCTTGCTACTATCAGATATATCTGGGGAAGTAGGTTCGGAACCTTTGGGACTCTCAAACTGACAGACTTTAGGGCTGTGCACAGGACTGGCTTTGGGACTACCAATAGGGCATTCTTCCTTGAGGCTGTCTACTGGACATTCCTTAACTCCATTCTCTTCGCTGACTTTCAGAGATTCCACTGGAGCTTCCGGTATCGCATCTTCAAGCATCTCTCGTGTCCTGTGATCTTCATATCGAATTCCTAGGCTGCGTCTGTTGAAATCTCTCGTATTGACAACGTCTACCTGTTGACCCTCGTTAATTTTATCAGTAGACATTGTAGGGGATCTGATTTCTTCTGAAGATGTGTAAGCGTTGATTTCTTTCTTGGTGACGGCCGTCAAAGCGTTGGTAGCTGTGAAGGGACACTTGAAGGTGGTTCTGTTGTCGGCGTGGACTGAGGCGCTGCGCCAGCTCGGCTTGGACTTAATGGAGGACTTCCTCGGCGCAGGACTGACAGGTGTGGATGTGGAGGGACTGTTCGGGTCCCTGGTGATGAACCGGGACAGAGCGCAGGCGAGACGCAGCATTAGAGCATCGGGGTATTGCTGTAGAAATAGGATGTTTGTGAAATGTAACGGTATAAGCAATCATGTGTACTGTGACACTTCTAGCAAATTCTAGAAAATTCTAGCAAAGAATATAGAAAAGTAACTTGTAGTAATATCTCGACTAGGGGTAGAGTAGGTAACGATGAGTTCGAACTTCGGAATAAGTTCGATGATTTTAAATCTTTAGTGGAAAATATTTTGATTAAAGGTGAATGGAGGCGATCTGTTGAAGTCAAGGGCCGCCTAGCGACTAACAAAACTGTATAAAATTATAATTAAACAGAATTAAGTAAAGAAAGAGATTTCAAGTTGATTTCTAATGCTACATACCTGTGTGGCGCTGAAAATCGTGTTTCTCGCCCCTGCCTCCCGAAGAATGGTCTCCCAGATGTCTTCCCCGCATTCTTGCTAAAGTAACAAACGCATCAGATTACAAAATTAGAAATTGATTTGCATTTAGTGGTTTGAAGGATCACATTTGTTTTGCAACCGAGTACGTGACGAGCCAAAACTTCGCGATGTCACTACCTTGACCAATTTCGTACTTTTTCACAATGAGTAAAGGAGTGGAGTTTCTTTGAAAAGTTTGCAAAGTGTTTGTGTATTTTCTGCGACAAGGAGCGATGTGGGCTCGTATATCCATGCTGATACAATTTGTTTGCAACCAACCTCGATGTAGAAATAGCTTTCTATATAGTTATATTATTATAATGTAGCATATGTCTTTATATCACAGTCTGTTTGAAGATGCAGCGAGGATATTTTGTATTGTATTGTAAAATGCACGGTGCCGACTGAATGCGTTATTTAATTTTCTGTACTACTCATTGAGTAAGACACGTCAAATAAACCATTGCGCCAAAACATAAAACTAAGTACCTACTTCAACCTACCTATGTGGATTACAGTAGGTAATGCTAGTTACCTCATAAATCTGTATAACGTTACTTTTATACCTTTGTAAAGGTTATAAAAGCTCCCTAAGCGATGCCGTCTCAAGACTTATAGGTACTTATGGAATTTTAAATAGACAGATAGATAAATTGACACACCACAGAACAAAAAAAACTTAAAGAACAGAGCAATAAATAACAATAAGCATCAGAATGAGCGGTCTTATCACTCAAAGCGATCTCTTTCAGACTACCATGCATGGAGAGGAGTAAGAAGAAGTATGGAGACTATGGACAAGACGTAAGGACTTTTCATGTTTGTATTCTGAGCTTCCTGCCTAGCTTCGCTCGTGGCTTTAAACCTGGGATGTTGGATAAAAGCTAAGTAAGCTAGCTAAACTACTAGGTACTTAAATCTTAAATAAAATAAAAAAACGTAACCCCACACTAGGATTGCTCCTGTATCGTGGGTACCGCTTACAGACATATAATTTCACATACACATCACACCCAGACCAGAAACAAATATATGTGGATCGCACAAGTATTTGTCCCAGGCGGGAATCGAACCCGTAACCCTAGCGCAGCAGTCCGATTGCTCAGCCACTACGCCGAACGAGTCGTCAAACCACACTTAAGGTTTAGTTTCACATATTTCAGTTAGCTCGCATAGCATAGTTTGCATAGCTTGCATTGCACACTAGTATGGAATAATGCGTCAGATATGCGAGCTAAGTTAAACTAAGTTGGGTTAGCTTTTAGTCCGCAACCGCCTATGTTCTTTTCTATATTCCGGGGATTATCCTATTCATCCAGCCCAGAATTTTCACCCAAACATATATTCCGCGGGAAACGGGACTGGGCAGAATGAATATTCAGCCCAGTCCCGTTGTCACATTCGTGAAAGTTGTAGAACTTTAGTATCTGTATTTTTTTTTGGGTTTATGTAATTGAGTAAAATATATGGTATGGCGTAAAACGTCAATGATGCATGTCTGTATATTTTTGAATGCACATTATGTTAGCGATAATTAAATTAATACTATTGATCGAAGTCGTTGAGTGAAATTAAATAGGCCTCAAGCGTATCGTCAGCTACAGAAATCGCTGAGCATTCTTACCCAATATAATTTTTATTTTTTTTTACTTTGTGTGCACGTTCGCAGTTTGTCCAAATGGCTGAAGACTTTTGTAGCTGACAGTACACTTAGTTGTCGATATTCGTTGTTTTGTCATGTTTGTGATCAATTAACTCTTATTTTGATGGCACTAAAGTGCTTTATTGAGGTTGTTATAATGTTGCTAATAGGTGTACAAATATATGCATAAAATATGTAAAAATAGGACAGAGGCACGTGGTATCACAATTTCGTTTAACTCTATGGAATTGAATGAATGACAATGTCCTACTTCTTAAGTGCCTATACGAAGCTTTGGTTTTAAAGAACTGAATTTGTAATTTTTAATACAATAATTGTTTAATTTGGGTATATTTGACACAGTCAAAACTTAGATCCAACGTTTTGACTATGTTTTATTTGGAATAACAATTGACCGATTTTCTTGGCCATGTCAACTTTTAAAAGGACGCATGTTATGTAACATTTATTATGTATATGTTATTACATTTTTTTGTTAATATTGTAACAAATTATTATTATTATTTATATTTAACTTACCACAATGAAGTGCTGAACACTCTCTAACAACCACCCGTACATGTTACCAAAATTAAAACTTAAATGTAATAATTAAAAGTGTCTCTGCAAGTCAGACTAATTTTTACCCAACAGTAGGTACGATATTAATAAGTATGAGAAGAGATCATAAGTTGACAAAGTGCAAGCTAAGTTTAACTTTCGAGACGTTAACTCCGCGAGGCTTTTGCGCGGGTACTGCCGGATAAGGGAACGGTTAACCCCCGTCACGCGTGTTTATTCTGGAGCCTGCTTAATATTCTCCTGTTATCGTTACTAAACAGCAACAATAAATCATTGTAACTATCTGTCGTGCGTCACTTCTTTTGCAATAAATTATAGTTTGAAGAGTGAGCTTAACTTTGGGTAAAAGCACCCGGATGGTCATAGAATCAGAATAGGCGAGTGGGCGTTTACCGGATTATCCTGGTTGTTTTATGAATGTCGCAAAAAGGTTATTCCCAGTTTGCTTGCTTTTGGAACCTATGAGCCTTATAATATTAATAAGTGCGGTAGGTTGTGTAGATTTTGCAATGCAAAGCTTTCGGTGGCAAGGCAACGTGGACAGACAGAAAGACAGACCTAAACACGCGTAAACGACTTGCTCAACTCGTAACTCAGTGTACAACTATAAAAAAATAAAAATATAGCCAACTTATAAAATAGAATGGTAGGTAGCCTGTATTGCTTGGCTGAGCAGGTAATCAAATAATAAAACCGGCTAAGTGCCAGTTGGGAAAACCTCCTTAAATATTGATTTTATTCTGTTTGTAGTATTTTGCTATTATGTGGAAATTTCAACCGTCTAACTATCACGGTTCATGATATACAGCCGGATGACAGACGTGCGGACAGACAGACAGACAGACCGACGGACGGACAGCGGAGCCTTAGTAATACGGTCCCGTTTTACCCTTTGGGTACGGAACCCTAAAAACGAGATTTTGGTTAATCTTCATTGTTTTATAAAAAGTTTATAACAGTAACTACGTCACATTATAAACCACTTTTCATAAGAAAAGGATGAAGGAAAGTTCTTCCTATGTTTATCTAAGAAATAACCTCGTACATATTCCGAATCACATTTAAATTAACAATTTATAGATAGGTACGTCGGTCTATTGCCCATCGCCATAGCAATAAAATATTTAGGCGCTATAAAATAACACTGATGTCATAGAGTATGATTAATAAATCAGCATTGAAAGTGAGCTGAATTGCTTCAGTGAAACGCATTCAGGCCAATTAGGTACTTGTGCGTTACAGTGCCCTTTGAAGGACGCGCGCCTTCGTCCATTCATTCACATTTATATTTATATCATCTGCATGGAGGATGGACTAATAACATTGTGCCACTTGAATTTCAAATGTTAATGGCAGTATGAAACCTCTGGGCATTAACCTCTTTACGAATATCAAATGAGTAAAAAAGTTAAAGCATATTGACTGGCCATAAAGAAAACAAAAAGAAAATATTTTCACGTAAAATATGCGTAAAATTAATTGCCATAGTGGAAATATTGCCCTGTTTATTGTTATTATTATTAATAATAGTAGCATTATTGTTATATTAAAGAAATTGCAAATAATATGGTCGTATAATTATGTACTTACCTTATACATTATGTAAATATATTTCAGTACATGTGTAACTAACTCGTTTCAAAAATTTATCAGCCGATTAGGTCTCCTTAGTAACATTTAACAAGTAGGCTCTAAACTCTAAATAACTACCTACCTACATATGTATCATTATGTACTGGTATGTAGTACATATTTTAAGTAAATTATAAGTTAAAAAAAATATTATATTATTTTTGCTTTTCAGTGATCAATTTATTATTAACCCTTCATAAAACACCTCAATAAGTGCTCCCCGTGTATCAATGTCCTCAATTAGATTAATTAACTGACGTCTATGTGAGTGATGGGAGGCGAGAGAGTAAGGGAGCGACAGTTTAATTGGCTACCCCATTATTAGAATTGTTGCTGTAATTGGATAACTCGGGAGATTTATCATCTTTCAAAAAGGAAAAACTCTTATAACTTTAGAGTACGCAAGTCCTTATTGCGCTCTATTAAGTATGTACCGGGGAAAAATTATAACGTTACTAGCTAGGTAAGTGGAATTCAATTTCCTTAGTAGACCGATATCGTATAGAAAAGTAATCGTATCGAAGACTACGTAACTATGTATCTGCCTACTGAAATACCAAATAAGTCGTAACGTTCGTAAGTACTAAAAAAATATCTGGATAAAATTAAAATAAACTACAGATTTAGATTATTACTAGGTACATAACTCAATTTATTTACAAGGTGAATTTAACCGACTTCTATTTTCGTAAGTCTCACAATTATGACGTAACGTCCTGTTTACACCTAAAATCGGTTATTGTACCAATCATAATAACTCAATACAAACTCTTCAGTCTGATATCACACTCGCCTTATAATTTGAATCCTACATAAGGCCTATTTTAGTGGTCTTGACGGTTGCAATTTCTGCTCTACACAATGTATCACACATTGAACTAATTTTCTATAACAAACATCATACCATCAAAATGTTGTGACCCAACTCGCCAATCAAACGGCGCTTAGCAGGAATGGAGGCTCGCGTGCCTTTTGACCCCGATAGGGGTGTCACCGGCAACTTATACAAGCAGCCTCTTAGGAGGCAATATCTTTTGAGTATTTTTTTTATGTTTCTTAATGCTAGTATAAGCTGACGGTCCGCGCGGTATCTCACCGCCGTCTATAGACAGTTTAGACACCTGCAATACGGGGCGTTTATGGACGAGCCAGAAAAAGTAGTCGGAGCCAACGGCATAGCTTTATTTCAGCCCTGAAGATAAGAGGTTTAAAAAAAACAATATTATATTATGTAGACTAATAGCTCTTTTGTCTGACGGTAAGGGCCACGCCTGCTCAAAATAGTTGCAGTCCCAGAACAGTGCCCCACTTTCAGGATTGCAAACTACCGCAGGCGAACCTCCAAATATAAAGAAACTAATGCACCTACTAGACATTTTTGAAGTAAAACTTCTTTACGCGCGACTAGGGAGTAACTAAGATTTTTTTTCTGACGGAAGTAACGCTTACTATAGTCTGTGTAGGTTACATTGACATGACTTTTTTAAATAGCGGAACAAAATAGCGGAAAAGAAGTTTTACTTCAATCGCGCGTAAAGGTTACACACACGCACATACTTTTTTTTTTAATTTGTATCTGTGTTTTGTAAAGTGCAAGGTGGGAACCATATAGGAGGATCATTAAAAAGTGTCCGTTTATTCGAATTGGTGCGAGCGATTGCGATTGCTATACCAATACCACACTAAATACACATTAGACCGGCCTACTTATTGCCTGAAAATAGGGGTATACAACTTTTTCTGCGTAAGCTTTTCAGCGTCAAAAAGTTATTTTCTAGATATTATAGGGACCATGTTATTCTTTAGAGTCGATATTTTGTGCCTATGTTTTAAACAAGCTTTAAAAATATTACTATTACCTATTCAATCTCTTAGTTTACCATCAAGTTTACCGTTCATTATTTCAAGGAATTAACGAATATCTGAAAAGTCTAGATTTTAAAGTCTTTGTGCAAAGTTAACTAAAGAACTTTGTTCTATTCCAGAATAGAAGGAGAGAATGGAGATTACAAGTTTTAATAACAAGATGGTTTCTTTAAACCACTAAAAACTTAACTACTACGAAAATAAGCGATACGCTGAAGTCATGATCCATCGTAGAAGCTCTACGACCTCTACGAAAATTACATTACCCAGTTTACCAACATGAAAAAAAAAATCCTCAAGCATAACGGATAGGCAAAATGTATGACATATAGGAAACCCCCAACGCTTAATAGTGTATGAACCCCTAAAATATAAACTATTCCCAGTAGCACATCCTAGAAACAGTGTGGGATCCCTGCGCTCCTAGATGGCAGGGGTCATGCGCACGCGCATATTTATCGGTACCCGAAGTGAGGCTGCCCATTGTTGCGGCGCGGGCGGGCCGCGCAACCCCTTTGTTTTATCTACTGGGATTTTGTAGGTGAGTATTATTGCTATTTATTGTTACTTTGTCATTATTTTGCATATGAATTTTTAAATGTATTTTTTTTATATGCATACACTGCAAATTTCTTGTGAGCTTGGTACTCGCTCTGTTTATGTGCAACCATGGCCCTCGTAGTTTCTCATACCCATGATACAAGGAGTTCTTAGAAATGAGGATTCATTACATTTTTTCGTGATGCGAGCAAAGCTCATTCAAGCTCTACAATGTTCACTTATTTTGCTTCAACCGTCCTCGCCATCAAATTCTGGGGACAAAAGCAGGACCTTGCGTCAATATATTATTTCGTTTTGGCGCAATTTCCTTTTTATGATCCTGGCTGTGCCTACGCTTAATGTTTTCTTTGTCCTTTTATACTTTACAGACTGTCTGAGCGATTTTTTATATGATATTATGTCTAGTATTTTAGATTGAAAGCCCTTGAAAATAAATATCGTAGTCTTTGATTTAATTTGTGCTATATTAGACTGAAAGAAAAAAGAGTAAGATTGTTTTGTGTACAACAGTATTGAACATAGATAGATAAGCTAACGATATAGTTGTTGAAAATATTTGGATGAATAGTAGTGCGGGGAATTCTTCAACCGTGCATTTTCGGCAGGGTACAATTTCATGATATTTAATTGTGAATACGGCTCATGAACCTAAAACCAAGAATCAGTTTTCAGAATCGGTAATCTACCCACTTGCCCGACATCGTGAAAATAAATTCAGCAATTTATATTTGTAATAAAAATATGAAAAAACGCTATGATACAAAAATCCAAAATGTTGAAAGAAAAAGAAAACATAAACGGTCGAATTCGCGCACAAACTAATATCAAAATACGACGTTTCGGCCGAGTTACATACATCGATCGTCGTCACGAGAAGACTCGAGGAAAAAGAAAAATAACATTATTTCGTTCCAATACAGACAGAAACGACATGTCTGTAAAAATAATGAACTAATACGAGACACGATAAAGATGAGAGATATGATATATAAGTAGAATGCAAAATGAATGATCTCATGCAATGTTGACATGACTAGCATTCATGTCTCGGTCACTGGCACTCGTTAGGTTTCTAACTATAGTTCGACTAGACCAACGCGCTGGTATTGCATTAATTGCATTGTGCCCTCCTTGCTATCCTATTCTAGACTTTCAATTAAGTTCTGGTTTCATTGTCCTTGGTGGTTACTTTAGAGGCTGAGACTCCGAATCGAAGTTGACCTTTGTTGTCCTGGATTTAGGAGTAGGTACAGTAAAGAGTCAATTAGCGGCCGGCTGTTGAACATGAAGAAAAAAAACGAAAATGAACGAAAAGAAAATCAGTTTCGTGTATATACCTACCTATTGGAGGCACGTTACATATAATTATCCCCGTCGGCAACTGTAGTAAACGTAACTGAAAACGTAATCAGACTTTTGTCATTTTAAAGAAAATAATATGTGAGTAATTAAAATAATAACAATACGTACCGAATAGATTCTACCTTCAACTCTTCCTATCTGGCTTCTTCGGATAACTAGCCACAATTTCACCAGTGTCAAATAATAAAAATAATTATAAGTTTAATTACACTTTTTCAAGGAAAACCATCCAACCAAGAATATAAAATTGTAATTGAAATTATATTAAATAAAAAAAAAACTAAAACCTTTGGTGTTTAGAATAAAAATTCTAATAATATTTAATGAGCTACATTTTCTAGAAATCTCCAAACAATTTACTCACAAATAATATCGCAAACGCCCCGTCATCACCACCTAATTAATAATTTGGCAAAAGTGCCATGTTGACAACTCAAACCAGCGAAAGTGGTCATCGACCTCACAGACCAACTGGCGATTTGAATTGGACCATTGACGCCACTGCACTGCTAAAATTAATTATTACGATCTCCAATTGATTGTCAACCTCATATAGATAGATGTACTTACGGCGAAGAGGTTAGTAGGACGCAAGTGCGTATACTACTTTATTGGTTCTTGACGACTGTTGGCAACACAGATATAGAGAAAAATAGATATAGCAAGTTGAACGCGTGCTCTACTTAATTAGGCGGATTGCGCTTATTTGTCGCGCACCTGTTTCATGCTTATTTTTTACGAACGATTTTAATTTTCATACCTGAATACTTATTTATGTCACAGTGTAATTAAAATATGTTTGTATAGACTTTGAAGTATCGCAACAGTCAACCACAGTACTTAACTACTTTCATGAGCAGTAAGCATCATAATTATCAATTCAATTTAAAGCACAATAAACCGTAATTGTTGCATAATGATCTATAAAGATGATTAGGTATCTTCTAGTGTTTTTAGTAAAAGTAAGCTTGAACATACAAAATTATAATAAAAGTATGATACGCTTGCTACATTTTTATTCAAGTTTCATCCAACTTTACGAATTCGCGGTGTCTGTTTCGTGTATATTTGAGGTTAGCAACCTTGTAGGTTTGGAACCGTTACCTAATGTAGGCTCGTTACCAGCGCGGCGAAATGATTCTGTGAATTAATTGAAGATTTATTGATAGATGCCGATGTATTTGACGACTTTAGCGGTTTGCTGGCCTATTTGTCTTCATCGAAAAAAATTAGGCACAATGTCTGTCTCATTCGGAACAAATTATTGCCTACAAATATTTAACAAGTATTTTTAGTATACTTTGCAAAAGTAACAATATAAGAACTTAGTATGCTTAGTATTATAAACTTACCTACCTAGATAACAAACGATTAAAAACAATAGAGCAAGAAAAGAATTTCTTTACATAAACGGTGGAGTCATGATTTCTTACATACCTAATCATTTCATATTTATAATGATAATTGTATTTTTAATAATTTACCTGAATTAAAATTGGGAATACAACAATAATTGCTTATAAAAATTGTGTTATACCTATTACCTACACGTTTTGGTTTTGCATTTACGCACGCGTCTATGTCTTTTCTATGGAAATAAAGACTGCATTATAAAAAAAAAATACTACACTTTAATTAACTAAGTGCATAGTTATGTGGACGTACTTACTTTTGAAACATTATAATATAGGGGTCTACTACGCGTGTATAATATAATGCGCGTAAAATAATAATAAATCAAAGTATAGTTGTAATAATAATTGTAATTTACGACGACTATGTCCGGTTTTCATAGTAACTATCAAAAGGCGTTTGACAACGACCAATATCGTTCGTGGAATCTTCAGTAGCAGTGCTGGCTGACGCGAACCGCGCTCGGGCAGTCACGAGGAGAATATTATCTACTTATATTCTGCCACGTTGCGTCTTGTACGGCATGCTTACAGCTGTATGTTGCAGGCATGTGGTGGGTACTTGTTACCTGCCTGGCGCTGGCACTGCCAGCCGCCGCTAAAGAGCTGGAGGTGCGTGAAGACATCCATGACCTGCCTCTGGCGCAAGAACCGGACCTCGTCAACTATGATGAGTATAATCCCTTTGGAGAGGATGATAATGGTAATTAGTGTTTATTAGATTAGAAGGTAGACTCCCAATCAATCCGTCAGTGACGTCAGTCCAATCTAGGGTTATATACCCATAATGTAAAACTATGGGAGAGCTTCCAAAGCGTCAGCAACACGCGGTGTCATCATCAGTGATAGCAGATGGGAAGTTTATCAGACTGAAAGGGAGTGGAATTCCTTGCCAAAGTCGGCGTTTACCGATGGTTATTATAAACTAGGAGTATTCAAGTCACGAATGGATAGGTTACATCTAGGTAAGCGTGTCAAACATGAACTTCTATTCAATAAAAAAAGACATGTTGCGGGTCAAGGTGCGGGTGTAGAACCGAAAAAAATTACGTATCCGATGATTCCGATGTTTTTCGGTAGCGCCGCTAGATGACTACCAGATATCGCTATAGATAGGCGTGTCGTGAACTTTGTCAAAGGTTAGGACTATCATAGTTCGAAAGAAAGCTGTGTTTGTGTGTGAAGGTGAACTTTTTTATTTTGCAGCTGTGATAGCCGAAAGGGACTACCGGGGTCAAGCACAACAATCGACTGGTAAGTTCGTTATTACAAATCCTCAGAACGAATATATTATTATTGTACTGGAGATAGTTTATACGGTATCCTATTTAACGTAGCCCGACGATGAGCTGGCTAATAATCTCGGCTCGTTTTTTCTAGACTCTACGGTTTATCGAAGGCCTACTCTACCACCAACGCTGCCTACTTCTAGAGGTACGAATCTCATAGATAATTAACACAATATATTTGTCATTTAAAAAAGGACGCAACTATGCAGATAATATTATGCAGTTTCGTCCCTTTTCAACGTTGAAATCATTTGCTAATTAACTTCATTTCTAGTGTTAGCGTAGGTAAGTCAGAACATCTCAAATTCTAAGCGCATGAAATCATCATGCGCCAAGCGTTTAGTTGAGTTTATGATCCTAGTTTATGGGTTCACGTTCAAATAATTTCAACATTCTATTCATTGTACGCATTGGTACATGTTAATTTGAATCATTTAGTTGAGGTTTAATTATTAAATAAAAGATTGACTTATTGCTTCGACTTCGCATCTGCGAGTGCATGAGACTTACCCAGATGAGAAAATCTCGCTCAAGATTATTCAAATCGGAAAATAGTAAAACTGAATCCTCTTGACATTATCACCGCCCAGCATTGTCTTTTGACGTCATGCCGTGAGGCGAGACTTCTACACGTGCATGAGTTTCTAATGAAGGAAAATCACTGAATAGGTCTTTAAAGCAGCAAAACCGGAGTCGGAGTTGTCGGAGTGTTCTACCGGCAGTCCTTGAGAGCCAGCCCCCATCTAGGCTTAGCGTGTTCATCACCACATCTTCACACACTGGATGAGGTAGTTGTAAAAACACCGGCATTCTTCCAGCCCCTGTAGCCCGCTGCATAGACATCGGCCGCTCTTGGGCCGACGGCGAAAACTGGAAGCGTGACAACTGCACTCTCTGCCAGTGCTTCGCGGGCCGTGTCAACTGCTCCATCCTGCCTGCCTGCATTACCGGTAAAGGGGAATTGGGAATCCATGACCAAATCATTATTTAAGCGATTTCAAGTGGATTCGATAAAGAACTGTTACAACTTAATTAACCTCAAATTAGTTCATAAATTCTGGATATTTGAGGTAGATTTTATTGGATGCGATCCACCACTGCAGCGGTTTCCTTGATCCTCTACTATGTAAGTAGATACTACCTGTGCCATCGATCAAAGATACATAGATCTGAAATGTTCCATAGCATGAGAGATAAAACCAGTATTTGCTGGTCTTACCAACATAACCTGCTTTCTTTTGAGTCTACTTCCATCTGTTTTACACATGGATCAGTGCAAATACTTTTCAAAACCTAACATTCCCACAGCACCACCAACAGTTCGACCTGTGTATAACGCAGGCCCTCAGCAGCCCCCAATGGTCCACGGGGTCCAAGGGCCCCAAGGAGACGGCGGTCCTGCAGGGCCCCCCGGCGTGCCTGGAGTGAACGGAGTGCCCGGGGCCCCTGGCATCCCTGGAACAGTCGGCCCAATGCCTGATGTAAGTTCTTAAAATAAAAAAAACGAAAGTATAATCACCTGATCACCTAATTGCCACGAGCTGCGATGCCACAGAAAGACATAACGACACCCAGATACACCATACAATTACACATGTTAAACTTCTTATAACACCCCTCTGTTTACATGGCACTGGACAAAAGTATGCAATTTATTGAAACCGACTTCCTGATTCGTATAAAACTACTGTGGCGTCAGCAGAAAACAGACGCAATTTTGGGATCTTTCGCCAGAAAGCAACAGTTACCTATTTTCTCCTGGGGGTTCAGATTGATTGACTCTTATGATGTTATGTGAGGTGATGATGAATGTCTTATCAATTTCAATGATAATTTTATTCGCCACAGGTAAACGCGTATCTGGCTCAAATAGCCGCGACATCCGGTGGCGACAAAGGCCCAGCTTTTGACCCATACCAGTACATGCAAGCCTCCGTCGGTGCACCTGGGATTAGAGGATTCACTGGTAAGCGAGCAAGAACAGCTATATAATTATTATAAGTAAGTTAGTGTAAGTTGTACTTATTAATAAATAATTTATTTTAAATTTTCTTCGATACATTTACGTGATTTTCTTTAGTCTAGTGATGACTGTTTAGCATGTCATATGTCGTGAGTCCAAACCAAAAGCAACAAACCGTATAAAATAAGTATGAGCTTCCGATGAAAGCATAATATTTTGTCGTATCGAGGCACTATAGTGTATACAGTGTATACACGTAGATAACAACCATCTTCAAGCAGAAAATCTGTTGTGAAAATCTTTCGTCATGCCCTATCTAGGCTTAGTCCATCTTATCACAATAGTTTAAAAACCAAGGTATATTACCACAAAAGATTTAAACTAGAAATCGACGTGTAACCCTCGCCTTTTTCTACCTCAATAACAAATGCACAAGTAAACTAATTAGAAGTGCCAGGCTTGAGTATCACAACGCGAGTGATAGAAGTCGATTTTGTGGGTCTAAACTTTTACGGTAAGACGGAGTGTGTTTACCTTCTTAAACCGACGAAGCCTAGTCTATAAGTCTCATAATGCGCACATAAAGTAGTTTATTGGAGCTTGATCTTAGATAAGCAAACCTTATTTTTCACAGGACCGCAAGGCCCTCCCGGGCCGCAAGGATTCCAAGGCCCTAGAGGGGAGCCAGGAGAGCCAGGCTTGCCAGGAGTGCAAGGAACACCGGGTGAAAGGGGGCCTCAAGGAATTCCTGGAAAGGACGTGAGTTTGCTATGAACAGTTCCTGGAAGACTTGAAACCTACAGACACCTCTGATATATTGCCTATAGTTACCTAGAGTGAGCGTTATTTCTCACAAGAAATTACTAAGACAAAGTTTTCAATTCGATATAAGATATAAAATGTAACACGTAATTTTGAAAACGTCAGTTAATGATCTCAAACAGGGGTAGAAACTTCAAGGACTATATTACGTGAGCTTTCTTTGATTAAATAACAACACTACTACAGTGGAAACCACTTCTTCTCCTCAGGGTTCACCAGGAGAAGACGGCGAGCCAGGGTTAGCGGGGGTGGCGGGCCAACCCGGAAGCCGGGGGGTTCCAGGAGTCCCTGGAATACAGGGTCTCAAGGGCCACCGAGGGTTCGACGGCAAGGATGGGAGCAAGGGCGAGCAAGGACTGCCTGGTGAGAAGGGTCCCACGGGCTTACCTGGACAGATGGGAGCGACTGGGCCTGTGGTGAGTATTCTTATTTAGTATGTTTGTTTTGAAAATAGATTTGAAAGTGTAAAGATTCCTCAAGGTTCACTCAAGTTCATTCGTGAAATGAAATCATCATCATTCGGGTCTCATTGGGGGGTTTCATTGGAAGAAAATTATCATAAAATTATTTATTGAGTGGAATTTTCGAAAAGTTTATCAAACAAAGTATGTAATATTTACTAGTTCCTTATAGTTCTATTTGTTTTTAGGGTCCTGTGGGTCCACGGGGCGAAAGAGGTCGTGAGGGTCCATCTGGACCTCCCGGTATTAGAGGAGCTGATGGTGCACAAGGAGCTCCAGGAGTTATGGTGAGCCATTATATAGTCATCGTGGCATATTTATATTCAACAACGGTGGTTTTCAATACAATTTTTGCTTCTAGGGCAACGTTGGCAAACCTGGTAGTCCAGGCTTTCCCGGAAGTCCAGGAATCAAAGGGGAGTTTGGGGCTCAAGGTCCTAAGGGAAGCCAAGGATTACAAGGACCTCGAGGTGAAGCGGGACGCCCCGGGACCCCTGGTGACGTAGGCGCCCCCGGATTGGCTGGAAGAGATGGTACCCCAGGCGAGAAGGGTGTGCAAGGATCCTCCGGGCCGTCTGGACCTCAAGGATACCCTGGTCCTAGAGGCACACCAGGAGTCGCTGGTGATCCTGGTTTGCCTGGTTCTAAAGGAATGCCGGTGAGTAAATGGGTGTATACTAACAAAATAACTCGTCAACCTTAAGACTCGACTCGAAAATTAGATCATTCAGTTTCGATTCATTTTAGTAACATTAGCATATTAACAATTTAATGACCCCTTTTTTAATAAACAGGGTGTACCGGGTGAAAGAGGCACTAAAGGTGACACAGGAATCCGAGGAGAATCAGGCGCACCCGGACCTCGCGGCCTCCCAGGCAGCGTTGGATCCGAAGGAAAGCGAGGCAAGAGAGGCCTCAGAGGCCCCGCTGGAAACGTCGGGCCTCAAGGCGAGAGAGGCTTACAAGGCATGAGAGGTCTACCAGGCTCTGATGGGCCAACAGGAGCTAAAGGACAACTCGGTGAAAGAGGAGGAGTTGGTCTACCGGGTTCCAAGGGAAGTTCTGGAGACCCAGGTAGACCTGGATCGCAAGGTTTGCAGGGTGTCAGAGGCCCTGTGGGTAGGCCGGGTATGCCCGGGAAGACTGGACCGCAAGGAGAGAGGGGAATACCTGGCGCAGACGGCAGGCCAGGGGAGCAAGGCTCTCAAGGGTTGCAGGGACCACCTGGGATGATGGGCAGCCCTGGAGAACGGGGGTTGCAGGTCAGTTTTTTATTTTATATTTTTAGTAGTTATTCTATTTTCCATTCACTCCCAACTGGGCCATCAGTAATTGTCGTATATCCATTTTTTCCGTCTCATTACGAGTAGGTATGTATCATGTTGGGTCACTTTTCATCACTTCAATATATATAATGTACTTACTTATTTATTTAACTAAAAATTCTCAGCGAAATAAATAATAAACTTCCAGGGTGAACCCGGCAAAGATGGCGAGCAAGGGCAAACTGGACCTCATGGACCCAAAGGTGATGCTGGACGCGATGGCAACCCTGGGGTCCAAGGACCACAGGGACTCCCTGGAGCTTCAGGTGATCGGGGGCCATCTGGACCCGCTGGACCAACCGGTTTCCCTGTAAGTCAATATCAATTTTCAGTTAATACTAAATTACAGAAAGACAATTTCGGCGATCATAATATACCACAAAACGTTTCGTACTTTTTTAATGAAATAGTTATATCAACACCAAGAATAGCTCCATGCATGGTTGTCTGAACGAGATAGCGTTGAATGACAAGACCCCCCTTAATTACTCTGTTCTAGCTTTAAGTTTTCTTTCTTCTGTAGTATTTCAATAAAGAGTTAATCTATCTAAATAAGCCTTAAACATTGTTTGCTTACTTCCATTCCAGGGTATGCCGGGAGCAGCAGGTGTGCCGGGCTCCCCTGGCAAGGAAGGCGAGCCAGGCCTGGCGGGGCCGACCGGACCCCCCGGGCCGTCAGGCCCTCGCGGCGAGAGGGGCTTCCCCGGAGAGCGCGGGGCCCCAGGCCTGACTGGCACCACTGGCGAGAAAGGCGAGACTGGTTCTCAGGGGCCGGATGGACCCCCGGTAAGTAAACTAGTGTTGGCATTTGATGGATGCTATGAAGTTGTGCTAGCCTCCAGTGTCGGAGTTTACGAGGCGGCCCGAGAGCCTCTGACGTGGCTGCTATCAATGGAAAACAACCGGGACCGATGGCTTAACGTGCCCTCCGAAGCGCGGAGTGATGGAAACCCGCACATCTTCAATTACGCGTCACGTTGTTTGTCCGCGATGGACTCCTAAATTACTTAACCGTTTTTAATCAAATTTGCACACCGTATGCAGTTTGGTCTAACTTAAAAGATAGGATAACTTACATCTCTATTTAAAGTCGCAATAACAAAAACTTTAGCCACAGATACGCGTGGCCATGTCTGCTAGTAACTTATGAAAAGTCATTGGTGCGGGTATTAAAGTAATGAAAATACTTTTGGAACTTAAAAAAGATCAAAGGTATTTGACTTAAGAGCTTTGGATCTTAGCAACCCTATTCCTGATGTATGTATTGTCCATCCTAAGCTTGTCTGGTAGAGATCGCTTTAAGCGATAAGACCGCCCAATGTACCTATTTTAAGTTTGCCCTTTCTATGTTCTGTACATTTTGGTGTCAATAAAGAGTTATCTATCTATGTATCTATCATTATCAACTGTACCGTTCGAATTTAAGAAAAAGAAAACAAGGCTACACTTTTTTGTAGTAGGTACGTACGGTCGGCATTAAAAGTAGCTTAACATGTTTTAGTTTCCAATTCCATTGTAGATACGCAAAATGTACATTTTTAGGGTTTATATTAAATTTAAGATACAGAGATGTTCAACTACTTTAGAGGCCGTTCAATTGTAGATACGGAAAATGTATGTTTTTAGGGTGTACATTAAATTTAAGATACGGAGATGTTAAGCTACTTTTGATGCCGACCGTACGAGTAGGTACTAAATAATAACTCTAAGATTTTACAGGTATGAGTTCTCGGTCTACACTCACTCTCGGTCTCGGACTTACACCACACTTTTCCATCAGGGTGCGGAAGGTCAACGAGGCGGCAAGGGTCACCCTGGACCTATGGGTGCGATGGGTATGCCAGGACCACGGGGTCAGACCGGTGCTTCAGGAGAAAAGGGGGAGAGGGGCGCAGTCGGTCCGACTGGCAATGATGGACCTGCAGGTAATGTTGAAAAAAATATCATAACCTAATTAGCCCATCCATCTTTTATTGGCATTCTTAATAATTGATGCCAGATCTGGGAAATTGTTTTACCCATAATTTTCGACACTTCTCATATCTCAATTATATTGTGAGGAAACCTACTTATAATAATATGTTGTGCTCTTTTGTTAGAACTGAACGCGTGATCCTTGAGTAATTGTGATGATAGGACATTATAGGGAACCAACTCTGTCCGTGCAAATCCTTTACAATTTTCTTATTGGACTATTAATAGAACGCAATATATTGTTTTTAAAATTGTTATAGACCTGCAATAATGTTGTCAAGTTATTCAGAAGAGGGTATTACGATTCGATACTCTACTTATTAGGTAATTAATGATTGATTGAACAATTTTTTGCTTTGCCGTCATAAACAGGCCGTCAAGGAGATCCAGGCCCCCAAGGCCCAGTTGGCCCCGTCGGTCCCCCCGGCGAGCCAGCGGAACGGGGCGAGCCTGGCACCCCCGGCGTCCCCGGGGAGTCTGGGGCCCCGGGTGCCTCCGGCGAGCGTGGTCAACCGGGAATGCAAGGGGCCCAGGGTCTGTCCGGACCCCCAGGTCTGACTGGCATGCCGGGGTTGAAAGGAGATAGAGGATATAGTGGCGCTAAGGGACAGCAGGGATCGCATGGAAGCCCAGGTAAGACACCGCTGTTTGTCAACGTTCATTCTAGTAAGGTGGTCTGGTCTATGGTCACAAGAGTTTCTACTAAGATCTATCACATAACTATCTACTCAGGTAGATCTATCTAGAAAGATCTGATGTCAAGATATTAGCTATAGTTCATGTTTTTTACTCCCATGGGCCTTATAAAGAGTATAACTACCCTCTTCAATTGGGTGCTTCAATCTTAATGCCATATTTCTTGGTTGTTTTCTCTAGGTGCGCCCGGAGAGATGGGTCTACGTGGCTTAACTGGTTTGGCGGGGGCAAAGGGAGCTCGCGGCGAACAGGGGCATAAGGGTGAAGCGGGACACGCAGGCCTACCTGGGAGACCTGGCGAGCTGGGACCTCAGGTAAGTAACCCCCGTTCCCCATGCAGTGGTTGTAGACTATGAAATAGAAGTCACACCATTCGTAATAAGTTAGATTAGATATAACGTGAACGTATTTTCATCAGGGTCCACCAGGCAACACAGGCCCCGCCGGCGCGACTGGCATCGCCGGTGCTAAAGGTGCGACTGGTGACTCTGGGAGACCAGGGTCCCCTGGACCCATGGGTCTCACCGGGGCTCCGGGCGCCGAGGGACCCAAGGGAGAGAGAGGCAGCGAGGGTGAGACGGGACCGCAAGGGCTGCAAGGCCCGCCCGGGCCGTCGGGCGAGCGGGGACCCGGGGGACTACCTGGCATGGTGGGGCAGCCTGGACCGTCAGGACTGCGAGGCACTCAGGTGACTTATTTTTTATTCAGTCGAGTGACGACAGTAATTATTTATCTAATCTTGAATCCCACGCTTGCATCAACAACTTTTTTTGTACTAAATCTTGCAAAGAGCTTAGACTGTGTAGCATTGGTTTGTTTTATATGCATGCCGCAAAGATTGATGACCACTTTAATTTGAACAGTCCGAGTTCACGAATGCTGAAGTCAATACAAAATAACGTGGCCGAGGAAGATTTTGCGATTTAAATGAATGACTTTACCCTATAAGATTGCTATTACACTGATATCTCTCATTAGTGCCATATCCTCTTCATCAGTTGGTTCACATCGGTAACAATGACATGTTAAAAATATAATAAGACAAACACAGTTCTTTCCGCACAGCTTTACCTATAAATGTATCTTTTGATCAGGGTGAAAGTGGAGCTCCAGGCAAGCCCGGGGCAGATGGTGCTCAGGGAGTGATCGGCAGCCCCGGTATCCAAGGGCCTCCGGGACAGATGGGCGAACCGGGTCCAGAAGGGAGGCCGGGCAAGCAGGGCCAACCGGGAATATCAGGACGGCCGGGAGACAAGGGGCCGACGGGACAACCTGGCGCGTCTGGACCGGCGGGACCGCCTGGTTTGCAGGTAAGCCTTCAGCAATTCATCATCTTCCTGCCCCTTTGTCTTTTACACGGATTTTTTTAATGCGATGTTATCTCAGTCACTTTTGTCTTCGATTTGCTAACTGCAGGGCGTAAGTTTGAAGCTAACTGAGCTTAAACTTCCGATGAAGGAAAACATCGCGAAAATCTTGGTGGTAGGGCACTAAATCGCCTGCCTGGCTACCACACCCAAGTAGCAAATCCATCGCCAAGGGCTATTCCGGCAGAGGGTCTTAAGTCTTCAACGCTACATAATAGTAAACTCTATTTATGTATCTCAGGGGCAATCCGGTCCCACCGGACCATCCGGGCCAGCAGGCGAGCGTGGCCCGCGAGGGGAGACTGGTCCCCCCGGAGTCGATGGGCCGCATGGACCTTCCGGCAAACAGGGGCCCCCCGGCCTTGACGGGTCCAAGGGCGAGAGGGGAGAGTCAGGCATGGACGGAGCTAAAGGGCACGCCGGATTACCCGGTTTGCCCGGTATGGTGGGAACACCTGGCAGGCCCGGAGAGAGGGGCCTGCCTGGCCCGAGCGGACCGCCTGGGAAAGACGGTGAACCTGGAACGAGAGGTGAATAACCTATTTTAGTTATAGAAAAACTTTTTTCTTGATACACGCGCAAGCTAGTGTATAATTATGATATGCTTCCTAATTTCCACTCATTGACATGTTATAATAGAGAGTGAGTCACCAAGCTACAGAGCTTTACACGATAATTTTTCCATGTGATGTCACACTGCTAAGATCATCGACGATTTTGGAAACCCTGTTTTAGCACTATATTATTAATATTATGTTCTCTAAGGTATCCCCGGTCGTGACGGAAGCGTCGGCCCGCAAGGCCCGGCGGGCCCCCCGGGAGGACGGGGCCCCTCAGGGGAGCCGGGTCGCCATGGACCCCCAGGACCTTCTGGGCCCGCGGGACCCCCTGGGCCCCCTGGCGAAGGTTTGGCCTATGACGCTGCTGCTATCGCTGCTATGCTACAACAAGGTATATTGGCCTTCGTTTATTAACCTTTTGAAAATGTTACTGACTGGATGAGCCCACATGGATTAAAAACACAACCTCTAGGATAAAATATAAATCAGTTTCCTCAACTCCCAGGGTCAGTGAAAGGCCCCGACCCGATGGGCGACGACCCCAACTCGTTCCCGCCGCGATTCTTCAAGGAGGACATGAGTGCAGCTGAACGCAAGTCCATCGTGATGAAGGCGTACGATAGACTCAAGGTCTCCTTGGACAAGTTCCTCAAGCCCGATGGCTCCGTGGACGCGCCGGCGAAGACTTGCGGAGACATTAAGCATCACTATCCGAACTTCCAAAGTGGTACGTTACATCACTCCTTCTAAGATATCACTGCACTTCCTGCATTCACCTCTTTTAGCAAGTCCAGCTGATCCTATAGCGGCCAGACTGACCCAGAAACTGAACCCTAGCCTATCAGTTTTCAATAAGTTACTTAATAGAAGCTCAAATACATTTTTCTACTACCAACCAGGTCAATACTGGATCGACCCCAACGGCGGTGACATGAACGACGCCATCTTGGTCCACTGCGACATGGATACCGGCAGCAGCTGCATCTACCCCAAGCCCATGCAGTCCCAGGATATAGTGTACAAAGGAAAAGACCATGAGGTCTGGCTCAGCGAGATGGAGGAAGGATTCATGGTGAGTTAACTGAAGGAAGATCGTGGGTAGAATACTCGTAGGTACTGCACATCAAAGTGGCAGCTGCTTTTTTTCCATCAGTGGTTTCCAACCAAACAACAATCTTTCTCATGCATTCAGCAGTATTTCCCATCCATACATTAGTCTTTTCAATGCATGTATCACTCTTTCCCATTCACGCATATGTAACTTGTTCCCTCCCATATAATCTATCCGTTACTTAAGTCTTTTCCTTTCAGGCAATCAGTCTTTCCTATCAATAAATCAATTTTTTCCATTCTTGCACTAGTATTTCCCAATGATACATCAGTCTTTGCCTCACATGCATTCCTACCTATATCATATCGAGCAGCGACAAAAACTACGACGCCCGAACATCTGTCACCTGTTCCGCCGTGTTAACAGATCACGTACAAAGCGGACCACAGCCAGCTGACGTACCTGCAGCTGCTGTCGTCCCGCGCGGCGCAGAACGTGACGTTCCACTGCCGCAACACCGTGGGCTACTTCGACCCGCGCTCCAACAACCACCGCCGCGGCGTCAAGCTGCTCGCCTACAACGACGCCGAGATCCTGCCCAAAGCCAACAACCGTCTGAGATACAAAGCTCTGTTGGACGAGTGTCAGGTGAGACGGAACTGATATTTGCGTCTATGCTCTTTACTCTAGGGTAGTGTCAAGAGCACCCGTCGATTTCCCCCTCGTCATCTCATATCCGGCGGTGGTAGCATAGTGGGCGAAAATTCGCCTCCCAAAACGGAGGTGGCTAGTTCAAATCCCAGTGCGGGCACGTACCAATGTGTTTCTTGTTAAACATATTATGTACGTAATTATTACTCGCTTTTCGGTGACACATCACGGTGGCACATCGTGAGGAAAACAACATGCCTGAGAGTTATTTCGGAGGCATGTTACACACCAATCCGGATTTGGTCCCCATGGTGGATTATGGCCTAACCCTCCTCCTGAAAGTGAGGGGAGGCCTTTGCCCAGCAGTGGGACAGTTACAGGCCGAATTATTTATTAGTATCTCATATCCTCCCATTGCTGAAAATTAGTCTCACCTCACTGTCATCCTGAATCAATCCATCGTTAATAACCTTGGTGATAGGGCACTGTTATTCGATTGAAACTCTCAAGTAAAACCGGGGTTTGTACCCATAAATGTGGCGTCTGCCTGCATAACTAACTGTGATGGTGCATTATGCTACTTATTTTGTATCTTGTATCAAATGCAGGTGTCGTCTTCTTTAACAGAGAAATCACAACAGTATTTAAAAACATTGTAAATAAAAGATTAAGAAAGAGATAAGACTAAAGCCGTTAAAATGGCTTACTTGCTATTAAATGTGTTATTTTCTACTACTTCAAAAAAAAACATACACTCGAATTGAGAACCTCCTCCTTTTTGGAAGTCGGTTAAAAATAACAAATAAATGTCAAAAAAAGAATATAACAAGAATACATAACAACAATAAATATAAATATACATAAAAGCGTAAAAAAAGAGTGAAGACTAGAAATTTTTGTGGCTTCTAAAATAAAGGACAAAAAAGCGTCATGGAAAGGAAAAAGAATCGATAAAGAGTTGCTATATTATATAATTATATGCTATGTAATATTCTATTCTAATTTTTCACCATTCCATTCAACAGTACAAGAGTGGCGACTGGGCCCGCACGGTCCTAGAGTACGAGACGGACAAGGCGGGGCGGTTGCCACTCCTCGACGTGGCTGTGAGGGACCTCGGCCGCGAGGACCAGATGTTCCGGGTCGAGCTGGGACTCGCTTGCTTCACATAAACACAGGAGATTTGGTGAACAAAGATTGTATTTATTGTATTTCACGAATACCGCTGAGCCGCTATTAGTATACCTACCTATAGATAGATTGAAGCGTGAATGTTTGAGTCAGTTTACGCACATACTTTGTAGGTACGTCTCGTGTCTCAGTTGTGTGGATTCCTTTGCATAAACTGAACGCGGGACAGTCGAAGAGTTAGCAATGCATATAATTATTCGGTGCTGGTAATTTACAATCTAAGTTTATACAAAAAGCACAGCCAGCGGACTTCGTGAGATAGAATATCTATTTATATTGACCTATGCTAATGATAACGGATTTTGACAGACAGGTTTTATAAATTGCTCTGATGTAGTTTCTTCGGTCTTTTGGTAGATACAGTTTAGAAACAACATTTACAAAAATATGTAGTACTTTCAAATTTATTTGATTACTCCCGCAAGAAATCTTTGGGTGAGGTTTTTAAGTAAAATAAAACTTTAACTATATATATTTGTTCATTGCTACTATACGCACAAAAATCTCCATTTATATAAGTATTTCGTTTACCTACTAAAATGTTATTTTAAAAAATCATGTATCAATATCAAACG
The DNA here is from genome assembly GCA_905147375.1 of Hylaea fasciaria. Taxonomy (NCBI): domain Eukaryota; kingdom Metazoa; phylum Arthropoda; class Insecta; order Lepidoptera; family Geometridae; genus Hylaea; species Hylaea fasciaria. The sequence continues at coordinate 2,385,238 of LR990200.1, forward strand.
TATTCAGGATCCCAAGGATATAGGTACCTAATTACCTAAATAGTCGATAAGTATTATACCAAATTAATGGCAATGTAATCTACATAGTTATAGTCAGGCACACAAAGCGCCGATGTTTTGATCCTTATTCTAAAGCAATAAGGATGAGAAGCAAACGGGAAAATATCAAAAGGAGTTTCGCTAGTTTTGCATCTGACTGTACCGATAACTTTAAATATAGGGATAAGTTAGAATGTAACATACTGCCAAAATAAGTTGCATTTATTTTTATTCTTAATACTCAAGGAGTTACTTACCAAGTATACTTAGACCATACATTATAATATTATATTTAAGTTTTTTTTCTAAGTCGTCACAAATTTATTTATAACTTAGAATAAATACAAAGGTCCTCTTAAGGCTGTGTCCTGTACATAATGTAAATAATATCCTTATTTATTAAGATAGTAAATAGTTACGTTAACAGTAAATAAATATGTGATTATATTCCTAATAGCATAAGATATATACCAAAGATTGTCTTCACATTACTCAATTATTCGTAAGTACTTAATAAAGTTTTATAGAAGTTTTAAAATACATATTATAATAAAATTACCTGTAAGTATACCTACTAGTAGTTTATAGATATACAATTAAACGTATTACGAATGCATTTAATTACTTTTCTTTATGTATCTGTAGTCCCATTTCATTAATAATAGGTTAATTTTCCATTCAATGATGAGATCGTCCGTATCATGGACCTAGTAGGTGATCTGAGATCCGTACACACAAACGTATGAGGTCACAGTAGGTACAGGAACGCAGAGTTGTCAAATTTCACAATAAGTTATCATTACTGAGTATCTGTACCTACCTGTATTAAATACGCATTCATTACAAACATTTAATACATATACAGGGTGTATCGGCAAGGTGTAGTAATATTAAAATGTGGGTATGTGTACCTGCTGATGAATCATTTGCCAGGGTGCTAAAACCTGAAATCGATAATCGATTTTTTCACTCAAATTGACAAAATAACTAAATATTACAACCCTAACATGATACGGATGACGTCACGTTACGCGGGTCACTGGCATTGAATTATTTTTGTCGCAAAGCGCACCGCGGTCTTTGAATTTTGCCGACAGTATTTTCTGGCATTGAATTATTTCTGCCGCAAAGTGCACCGCGGTCTTTGAATTTGCCGACAATATTTTAGGGTTCAGTATTGTAACAAAGTTACCGCCTTAGAATATAATTTTGGTTGGTACATTACACGGAGCAGATATCACTCAGCCGCCAAGAAATACTTTACTTTTTAACTAAGGTTGAACGATGGTTAGTTTTGCAATAAACTTTGACGTGTCTTAATTCATTACCGTGACTACTTACTGATTTAAAATACCTCCAGACTACTTCGAAATAAGTATGTGTATGCATAGTTTCAGTATTACTACACCTTGCTGTTACACCTTGTATATATAACGGCGAACGCGTTTATTTGGAATGACAAAACTACCAATATACCTAATTGTGAGCGAATCAAAAAATTCGACTTTACTTTTCATTTCTTTCTAATAAAATCTATGACGCTTCGACGTACGTCTGGACCACTTCACACAATCATAACAAAATAATTAACAACGATAAACAAACATGCAACATCTTCATCTTTTACCTTCGATCACATCGATATGTAGCCATACTATGCTGCAGCTATTAAAAGAAATCACTCGTCGCAAACGTTCTTCCTACTGCAAGAGACGAAAGGCGGCACTTGGCAGGAGCACGACATGCACTTCTCGTCTACTGAGACCTCGTCTCCAACCGTCAGGGTCTCGTTGCCGAAGACACACTGCGCGTTGATGTTGCGCAGGTTCAGACCGCGGATCACCTTTGATGTTGGTGATGCTGGAAAGAACAGTTTCAGGTGTTAAACCTCCTTGAGTGGAGGAATGAGAGCTAATGAAAGAGATCACGTTTGCTATCACTGACAACAGACACTAATTGAAAACTATCTTCAACTAGTACTACACACACATTAACCAAGGTACACTCCGTATTCAAAAGTTAGGTACTCAAACTCACGAAGAGAGAGACAACACGGTCAAATGTCATACAAAATCCCGATCACAGTGTCTCGCTTTAATTGAGTGCCCCTTCTTCAAGGGTACTATTATATAGTTATTCTGTGACAAGAGATTCTGCTAAATTTGAGTTCCGTTGATTTCCAGAAAAAATCCCCGTACGGACGGCTTAGGGGGATTTCCGGAATAACTCAATTTCCAAAGTACTACTCACGACATTGGAATCCGATAGGGCAGCTGCGGTCATTCCCGGGGAACACGGGAGCACAGTTATTCAAAATGTTCTCCTGGTAATGGATCTCGAGGCCGCAGTTGATGTCCCTGCAGTAGGAGGTGTTGTCCACGCGGCCGGTCCAGTCGGCCGTGCAGATGCAGGTCTTGCGGGTGTTCTGGGGCTCGAAGGTCTGACCCTCGTAGTAAGTTTGCCCGTCGATATCGCACGTCGTTAGCTTGGCTATAGCGTCTTTGCCTGAAATTTATAATATTGTCATGTTCAACTATGATTGCTGTTAGATACGTGCCATGCTTATCAGTTACGATGCAGCCACGTGTGTCCGTACTCTGTATACACGTCATTACTAAACCCTGAGCTGAGCTGTCTTCAAAACACAGAATATCAATACTAAATTTGGCATCAGGGGCCGGCGTATTATGAACTCTTAATCCCAGTCAGTTTACGCCGTAAACTGAACTGCCTGGCTATTATGACCTCATAATTACCACCCAGTAACGTCACGTGACGGTCAAACCTACTTCTGACCTAATAACAGACTGGCGATTTCGCATTATACTCGTACAACTTTAATTTGACATAATGTACATCTTAATACAAAAAAGAACAATCCAGTTTACGGCCGTAAAAATAATTGCTCCTGGTTTTAAATAAGTTCACCAGACAGTCCAGCCACATTGATTCATGATGCAAATGGAAGGCGTTCTATAGTGGCGTGTACTTAGTATTTAAAGTGTCCACTTAGTGCGTGTGATGAAAACAATAGATCATTCACATTGCAGCGTGTCCAGACATTAGAGATTCCTTACAAGGGGTCTACCATTGTTTGGTGTCTATAATGAACTCGTAAAATATGTTTATCCGATCATCAGCAGCGAAAACAAGAAGAATGAGGTCACTGATGTACTGCCTAATATCGATAATGCTACTGCGAAGGAGCATCACGTGTTCAATCTTTTATTTTTAGTTTATATTTTCCACCTTCAATCACTCATTATTTTACCTATGTGTGTGTAACCACGTGGTGTCCAACAATGTAGACATAGCTGACGAAGTAAATTTTTGATTTGATTTGTGTGTAGAGCTGTAATGAGACTAGCCAGTAGCTATTATCTGGACAGTACTGGACCCTCTAAACGAGGCTTTCACGACAGAACTTCTTCTAGCTATACCAAAGCGCTCTGTCACCAAGGTTTCCTTCATAACCCCTGTGTAATATTTAGTATTTTGACTTAATACCTAACTCTTTCACGTTTTACCACTTTTGCCATGCCCTTGCTATGGCAAAAAGTTTGAGTCTAGAGCGACCGTCAACTCTAATCACAATCAAAATAGTAGCAACAAAAGAATCTATTCGTTTGACAGTTAATTAGATGAATCGCCACGATGACGACCGATGATAGATGATAACAATGATGTAGAATTGTGATGGATTGACATCGGTTGATGATCGTGATCGTTGTCTGTTCCTAGAATGCCTCACCGCAGACAGTCGCAGTATTGCAGCAGGAGTCCAGCTCGTAAGTGTTGATGCACTGCTCCTTGATGTCGCTGTCGAAGATTTCGACGCAGTCCACGGCTGCGCAGTCGAACTTGGGCTGGCCACCGCTGGGGATGCGGCAGCTGCACGCTTGCGAGCACGGGTTCACTATCAGATTCTGCGGGATCGATGACCTGTCGCCGTACGCTACGCCTCTGGAAATATCATCATCATCATCAGCCTGAAGACGCCTACTGCTGAACATAGGCCTCCCCCTTAGACCGCCACACCGAACGACAATTTGCCACTTGCATCCACCGGTTGCCTGCGACTCTTTTGATGTCGTCGGCCCATCTAGTGGGAGGCCTACCTACTCTGGAAATATAAGTAGATCACCACATTTATGGTCCACACTGATTGCTCAACACATCAAATTTATTGTATTAAAGTACCGCTACCCCCGTTTTACTGGGATACTCTACGGGGACACCGGACTACACCCCTACTTATTCATTATTACCTTTTGTCAGCAAAGGTTTTCCCGATATGACCATGAGTAAAAAGCTATTTGCGTATTTGGAATAAATGCAACTCTACATTTGAAATATCTACAATAGCATAAAATAGACAATGCCCCAGAATATTTAGCATTGGCATTCCTAAAAATGAAAAATATAAATGTATATGCAAGATAATCAAAAGCATTATATAACATAAAAGGTCCGCGAAGGTCAGGATCTCCCAATCGGCGAGCCGATGAGGCCGCAGCCTCCGTTTTTGCTCCGGCTTCGATCTGGTCACTTCGCAGAATGCCTAAGGTTATGTCATAATGTCAAGTTTACTTAGCTTGTTGTTCCTGGGTGCATTGTCATAATTTGCGAGACGGCATTGAGTAAGAGGGCCGATTACGTCAATGTTTGGCCGATATTTACTCATCAGCTACAAGTACCTTCCATTATTTGCTTGACCTAAAGGCATATGATTGAGGAAAGAAGACGCGTTGATAGAGCTGGTAGCAAACTGTTTAAGGCTTTAAACACAACCATACTATGTTGATTCCCTTTGGCCGATATCGCATTCAGTTGTATGATTTTTTTAATGTTGCGTACGAAAATTAAAGAGACGTTTGCCCAGTGGTACAGTAAGTAGGTTGCTTAAGAAAAAGAAATGTGATGCTACGATGTTCTTACCTGTAGAAGCACATACTCGGGTCAGGGTGCAAGTCTGGACAGGTGAATGCATCAGGACAGATGGTGGAGTTGTCGGCCTTAGCCACAGGAGTGCAGCCGAGTTCCAAGTAGAAGCCGGCCATGTCGCACTCTCCAGCCATGTCTGTCACCACCGACCCTAGCGCTGGGAACAGTAGAGGCCGGGAATAAATGAGTCGTTTATTTGCCATAGATAATAATCATAGAAATAATAAGGAATCGGAGATTGATCAGAATAACGATGTACAGAAGTTCAATGTTCATATTAGTCCGGGTGACCTTAAAGTGTTGTTGTGATCTGATCAAGAAAATTCGTGTGTTACTCGATCAGATCATTTGCCAAGCTAAACCACAAAGTCGACTAAATTACGAGTTACGAACTAATTGGTACAAAATCGGTTCTGAAAAAGCCTGGAATACTTTACTGAAAGATACACTTGACAGTTCAATTGAGTCGAATATATCGGTTAATAGATTTGATGATAGGCTTTTTTGAAGATTCAACTACGCTAACGGGGTGTTATAATCAACTAAAGTATATTATAAATAGTGGTTGGTATCGAAACTTGGTATGACATAGAGTTACTTTGTTTTGCGGTTTTGTACACCGTATACAAACACGGTATACCGGGTAATATCTACACGGTTACGGCGTTGCGGTTAATGTCTATTGCGTAACGTATATTATAAGGCAAGGATGATTATATTGCTATCACACGCAACAAGAACACAAAACAACACAACACAGGAACTAGAACTTTTTGTAGTTAAGAACTAAATAATTCAGCAATTTGGTTAAATCAAAAAATGCTTTAAATTCTATACTTATACATATTTTTTCTTGCAAACTTGAAACTGGATAATATTCATAGTATTAAGTTCACTTACTCGTGATCATAGCACCTTCGACGGTGCCCAAACAACGACACTCAAAACAAACACAATACGTCATGGTAAATGTCCCGGGGTCCACGCATTAATTTAATATTAGCTAATAAGTTTCATTTGTTATCGTTGAATATGTAATATGCATGGAATTAAATAAAGCTTTATTATTATTATTATTATTATAAATGTCCCGTTACCAATGATAAAACTAATGTTACTGACCATGACGGTATAAAACCATAATTAGTAGGCTATGTTAATTAAACTTACACCAAAGAAAACCACTTACCGAAAGCGACAAAACAGAACGCCACCTTCATGGTCGACTTCATATTCACTTAGGACACTGTAAAAACTACTGATGAATCAATTACTTAGTTCTAATTTATTTAACGTCTAAATTGCTTTTCGTACGAGTGCGAACGGTATATAAACAAATGACGAGCGACGTCGGCGGGCGTCGACGGTAAAATGCCTCATCTTTGACGAGGATAGCGGCCGAGGAAGGCCCAAGGATAGCCTGGCTGTTTGTTTATGCAGGCATGCCTAATGAGGCATGGTAATGCAGTACTTTGATTTCAATATATTGCAAATGTTGCAATGCTCAACAATCGAGATCTTAACCCCTATTTTAACGTTTACAGGCTAATATTTGAGCACTATCTCACCTGGGGGTTTACCATAACGTCTTATTGCGATTTATCAATTGATTCCAATTGATTCAAAATGATCTAGATTTTTTGATTCCCTATACCTACACATGGAGCCAGGAACTACAAGGATCATAGTCCCACAATCATCTAGACAGAGCCAAATATCTGTGGCTCGCAAATCTTAGCCCTGCACGGTGATCGAACCTGCACCCTCATACTTCGCACTCACCCTACCACAGCAGCCTTGTTGATATCTCTTGGGTAACAATGGCTGATTCAAGGATCTCTGTCGTAACGCAACTGACATGACAATGTGGGTGTTGTACTCTACTTTCTATACTAATGAGGGCTGCTGTTTGTAACTTTTTTGAAGGGCTAGTTTTACCGAAAAGTATTTTTCTGTGTTAGTTAGGTTAGTTAGTTAAGTACATGGAAAAGAACAAGCCCCTATTATAACATCACTCACGTGCCCGTCGGTCCGATTAACGCAATGGTTTTTATTCATTACAACCATCTGAATTCAATTTATTACTGATTAGTCTTTTTGTGTACGGACCCAAATATTTTTCGAGAAAAAGAAACGAGTCATGATCATGATTCGTGTTTTAAATTGCTATCGGTTCGGATCTTGGAATAAAGTAACTCACGTGATTGTACAAAAATAATATTTATTTAACATAGGCTACTTTCTAACGCAGTCAGCTTAGAACCGTTTGTATATCAAACACTTATCTATGCGTATTTGGCATAATTAGCATAATTTATTCTACGTACATAAACATCATACTTGGATACGAACGAACATTGAAAAACAGTGAAATAGCTTACAAATACAGATAGGTAGGCACCTACAGTCCTATTTGAAAAGAAATAATAAAATCCTGATTTATATCATAAATTCATCTCCACCGCGAATTTTTGAAACTATACCATTCGACGATACTTTTAGGTCTTAACTGTTAGTTTATAGACTACCAGATAGTACATTTTGTTAGCATATTTATAGCCTATGTTCTGGATAAGTTCTTCGTAGAGCAATTTACAAGAGTACGAGGACTTCGTACTCGGCGGAGGACTTCTCTTCTCCGTCGAAAGGATAGTAGCAGGAGCCGTGGCTTGGTTGGATCTGAAAAAAGAAACCTTTGTTTAACATAAAGAAAAAAATATCATAAATTGAAAAATCCTAAATGCGGCTATGTAGCCTAAAAATGCATTGATTACTCTGTGCTCTTTTTCATAATATTCTGAAATCAACGAACGTGGTCTTGAATCCTTACATCCTTACGCCAATCCTCATTTCGTGATCCAATTTAGATTTAGGTACCTACATATTATACTCGAATTAGTCTATTAGGAATCTAGACTAGGTAAATAGACAGTTCGAAAACATTCACGAAAATGTATCACTGATTGTAGTTATTCAGGACACAACGATGTGATCCGTCAACGATCCATCAACCCGCACTGTGCTAGTGAGATATGACGATTGTATGACGTATGAATCTATCTCTTTCTCTCGCTGAAGAAAGGCCTGTGTTCCAAAAGTATAAGCATAATAGGCTGCATATTTGAGACAACGATGCCTATTGCGACCCGGTACCTTGCCAGGAGTGGTGCAGCCATCGTGCGTGACGCGCCCGAAGTACAGTTTCTCTCCATCAGCGGTGACGCCGGCCTCCACCGCGCCAGGCGGAACCGCGCCTCCAGTCGAGAACTGCCACGAGAACATCGAGGGCACCAGCACCTGCATGAGAGACGGTAACGTCACAATACATCCTACTATCACAATACTACTGATATTTTACTTTGAGCGAGGGTTGCAGATGGTTAACTTGTACGCAATCTAACGACACTGGATTCCACCCTCGACCCCGCACCAATTACTTTTCGTAAGTTACGTGCGGTTTTTCATCGCTCCGTGCTTAGGAGGGCACGTCAAGCTATGGGTCCCGGTTGTTATCCATTGATAGTAGTCGTTAACCCACGCCAAAAGCCATTGGACGGATAAACTTGGACATTAGACGCATACGACAAACAAACCTCGAACTGATCCTTCATGATCTCCTCTCCTCCCCAGGAGACGTAGCAGGCGTTCTTGGACGGGATGACCTTGGCAGGCAGGATGTCTCCCTCGTGTGGAGCGCGCCCCGCATAGATCTCATCACCATCAGCGTCGGTGCCCACGCGCAGAGCGCCTGGAGGGATGCTGTGCTGGCTCAAGCAAGCCGGGACCCATTTGTATGTGCCTGGAAATAGAGTTCAGAATTGTTGAATTGTTTAATATAGAAAATGTAAATGTTTCGATTACGAGTATAACTGCCACAGACTTTTTTTAACACTACAAAAGTTTAAAATCTTTAGAATAAGTGAGGCTTATAATAATAACACATAGAAGCCAAGTACTCGCGAGCGCCGTGTAGCCGTTTTTACTCGGACTTTGACTCGTTATTGCAAGAAATTGAAGCTTTTATGGTAAATAATTATGAATTTTCTCTGCTTTTGGACTAAATACACGCATGCGACATTTTCATTGCGCTTGTGTGCGTTTTAGAGAAGATAATCCCATCAAAAACATTACATGTACAAAAATGCACAAGTCTCGCAACGCAGTTTATCTGCCGTAAAAAGTTGTGAGATCGAATATAAACCAAGTCGGTTAATTTCAATACCTATCTGTACCTATCTATGGGAGCAGTTATATCTTTATTTCTTTAGTAAATAGAGTGACTTGGCGATTGTACACGGCAACATAAATCTATGTTAAACGCTTTGTGCTTGTATTTGTTTGAAAGTACACCTATACGGAAGATTATATTTAGATTGTCTAGTAGATTATGCTGCCGTGTACAATCGCCAAGACACTCTATTTACTAAAGAAATAAAGATATAACTGCTCCCATAGATAGGTACAGATAGGTATTGAAATTAACCGACTTGGTTTATATTCGATCTCACAACTTTTTACGGCAGATAAACTGCGTTGCGAGACTTGTGCATTTTTGTACATGTAATGTTTTTGATGGGATCTCATTTCTTTTTGTAGGTTTGCTTTCTTTATTTCGTTTTTTTGCAAAACACGCATCAACGCGCGCCCCGCGCCTGTGCGGCCGGGGCTCCTTGCGACATAGGTCATGCTCATAGATTATCATGAACGAGTGTCTTTGCGTCTCCATAGATGCGTATTAGGTATAAGGTACCTAGGTAACTATTTTAATGTACCTAGGTTACGAATTTGTTCGACCTATAAAAGTGTAGGTAGGTATAGTATAGGGATTAGTATCTCTCTATCTATCGTGGAAGTTTTTAAAAAGCGCTCAACTGTCGAATTTCTCGAAACCATTTCTCATTTTTACCCCTGTTACCCATTTCATTCAATTTCAATGAAGTCTAATTATGAACTGTAAAAGTAACTTTGTAATCACATACAATTTAATAGGATTTATATGGGAATACAAAGTTATTTATGCAGATCATATATCTAGAAAACGGGATGAAAATTATGGAATGTCAGAATTTTTCCATGGTTTATAGGCTAAACAATAGCTATACTCAAAATTTGAAACTTGTGGGACGGCTAGAAGTACCTTAGAATTTTGATGATCGGTGAGTCAGTCAGTCAGTCAGTCAGTCAGTCAGTCAGTCAGTCAGTGGGCAGCAAAATTAAGGAACTTTGCCTTGCAATAATTCTTAAACTACTGGTTAAAATTTGATGTAACTTGGATTATTATCTGTAGACGTGATGCCCTCTTGGTCACAAAAAATTTAGGCTTCTGGTTTAATCCATAATGAAGTTACAGGGTGTCGAAAATGGCCCGAATCGCTTCGAGAAAAGGATAGTACGGCCGCGCCTTTTGTTTTGCTCGACTTGGCGGGGGCACTGCCGTGCCCCCAGATTACATGGCACTCAAGCACACATTGATAAAAGAGTGGCTTCACGTTTGAGTGAAACTACGCAAGGATCTATCCTGCTATACGTTCTCTGGTAGCTACCGAGTCAGTGTTGAAATAATGGGAAAGATATGGAAGTACTTAAGATTTAAATGATTCAGATCGTTTCTTTGCGCCGGTTCGCGTCGAACTGTAAATTTTGGTTCGGTCCTGTATCTAAAGAGATAACTTATTATGCGTTTGTTACTTAAAATTTAGAGGGTGTTAGGGATAATCCAATTCTTTGTGGTAAAATATGCAATAACAATGAGACCATTACTAAATGGTTGATAGGTACATTAAAATTTCGACAACACAAGAAGCTTCGGCCAAAACTCTGTATGGTTTGTTTTGTCTGGATTGATTTTGATATATTATGTATTTCTTCATCTTACCACAAAGAAAAGATTCATAAAAGGGAGTGGGAGGGAAGGGAACCATATAGAGGATTGGCCCAACATCGGCGAGCGACACAACCAAGCTAGTAGAAATGACACCTTCTTATTTCCTATGCTAACTTCCTACCTTTAAAATGTATGGCTTACTAGCAAGATAAACAATGTAGTGTTTAGTTTTGTCAGAATAATTGATTTTCTTTCTTTCTTTCATTGCACCTTTGTGACCCTATGCGTGTGGTTATAAAAAAAATACAAAAAATTCCAGAGTCGAGATAACAAATCCCCAGTTGAATAATTATTTAGACTTTTAGAGGAGTTTCCCGATTCTGTTCAATGAGTTGGTCGTAAGTCACATATTATTACGTGGATTTAATCTTACGCCTTTCATTTGTAGGTACTTTGATTATTATTATGTACCAATATTTATCTGCATTCTTTCAAAATATTCGGTCATAACTACTTACTAAGAAAGCTAAAGATAAGTCAACATGGAACACTGAAAAGTAATCAGAATTTTATTTATCGATTGATAAACAACGTTGATTCATCCAATTGAAAATGGTTTCGAAATATTTATCACGTTTTATCAGGAAATAACAAAACAGCGGATATGGATAAGATACTATGTCTTATGTATATGTAGATATACTTATTATGTATACTTAGAATTGGAATTACATTTTATACAGAACCTAAATTGCTATCATTAGATTAGAGTCCCAACTGTTATAAGCGCTTTTGCTCAGTTCCTACTTCAAGCAAGTAATACTTTAAGCCACAGGAAAGTCCATATCGACTAGTTGCCTTCAGAACAGAAATACACGAAACAAAGAAGGTATCATCTCTGAGCCCCTCACCCTTGACTTACTCCAGGGCAGTTCGACCGTCTCGCCGGGCAGTTCGGGCACAATCTCTGCTGGTTCCGCGGCCTCAGCCACTTGGACCGAGTCGTCGGGCGGGGCAGGGTACGGGTAGAAGTATGCGGAGTGCACGGGGTAGTAAACAACACTGGGGCCGTGCGGGTACATGTGGGGTGGGGGAGGATGGCCGGGGCCGGGAGGGTAGTGGTGTTGCGGCGGCGGACCGCCGTAACCGTGATAGGGACGTCCTGAATAAGCGATTGGTGGTGTCAATAATCACGGTATAAATTCGAGCGAAAATATCGTTGGGAAATCAACGTTGATTCAACTTAACGTTGTAAAATGAGTAATTATTACTAATTTTACAACGTTAAATTGAATCAAACTTTGTTAACGTGTTGGTTGGGGTGTGGTGGAGGTTTGTCATATATTTATTTAATTACAGGTAAGTATAATAATATGAGTAATTCACGTAAGTACATTTTCTTGTATTTACTTAGCGAGTCATTGGTTATCGATACGTTATCTGCTCTTTCTAGATAGCTAACATAGATGATTTTCCTTGTTTCAAAACCATATCTTCAGTGTAAAGTTTAACGCCTGTTACACAATAATTTCATCAGAAAACTGAAAACTGACGACAGGTGCTCAGATTTGACAAAGGTCGTAAGAGTAAACACTAAACAATACAAGGTAAATAAATAGTAGGTATGCCAAAATGTAAAGTATTATCCGATAAAATATGAAAATGTCACATCAATATTTTAATTAAAGTTTCAGGTCTGGGAGTATTTCCGACTACAGCTTTGATATATTATTTAGTGCTCTCCACCTGTGTGTAAATACCGATTATATTATATTGTCAGTACCTACTTTATACATACACAGACAACATACAAGAGAAGATAGTCACGTGACATGTCTATACTGCAGGATACAATATTTAAGGTCGTGTCATATGCCTGCGTTGTGTCTAAGAATATTTCTACAAAATTTACATCAGAATAAAGCACGCCTTGTACAATCTAAAGTGCATAATAACACTTCATAAGGTCGGTAGTTACTTATACATAAACATTATTCAGTAACTAGGTATCGACAGTCGGCTAAATAATATTAGTGCTGTACTTTAATATCAGAATATTATCCACAATTTGATAAACCTATCAGATGTATCTATAATTACATACCTTACACTGACCGGTATAAGTGCCTATATAATAGATAAATATATAACGCGTGTCCGCTGAGTAAGTACTTACAGCCTTTGTTCAGGCAAAAACAAGTAGACGAACTGCACTTTGAAAAACAGATAGGTATAATCAATGCCCGATAACAGCTAGGTACCTATTTTCACACTCTTAGTTTGGTGTAAGTAACGTGCCTACGTGTGTTGTGTGGATTTTGCAATCTGTGTAGCACATTTGAAAAAAAAACACACAAAGGAAACGTTATCGTACTTGCAACTGCTCATTTTCATCAAAAAAACAAAGAATCCATGTAATATACACACAACCTTACTTCGTTCTTACCCGACTGCCGAAGGAGGGTTAAAACATTTATTAGCTACAAATATATGAGTAACAAATTTTAGTGTCAAATATAACCACTAAACTATTACCTACTTACTTTTATGCAAGCAAAATTTTGCACAAGAATAATGTGAAAATGAATTGCACAAGAATTAATGTGAAAATGAATGTGCATATATTTTGTTGAAAAATGTGCACATTCGGCTTGATTTTGTTAGAAAATCGATTTATCCAGTAGGGAGATAAATCTAGAACACTATCGCTATCTCTTATCAGATATAACTCACCTGCCATGTTGAAGTCACGGGTAGTACTGACTGAGAGGCGAGCCTACGGTATATTTATTTCACAAAGGTGTCTGCTGATAACAGTCTTACGGTTGTTATCAATGACGATTACTGAGTAATTTTTGAAGAAAACCCGTTTTCGATTAAATACCTTAAAGACTATGACGGCAATTCATGGACGTATTATGTGTGTATAAAATCACGGAGCTGTTGAACTAGGTTCTAGCTTGTTTTTTTAATGAACTTAAGTTTCCTACTGAACTGGTTCAATTTCATTCGTTTGTTTGAGGTTTGTGCCCTCACGAGTAGGTACCTATGTATGCAAATTCTTAGCTGTCCTCTCTGTGTCTTTGCAAAAAGTCCAATCCGAAGTTCGATTAGTACCTATTTCGATTAGTACCTACCTATTACTATTAGGCCTTTATTTACAGTAGTATTAGTAGGTAAGTGTGTAAGTATGTACCAGGTTTAATTAGGTATAAATGAAAATACTCCATGATTAGAATAGAATAGAATAGAATAGAATAGAATAATGTTTTATTGTAAATAACTGTGTAGGTGATGTGAGAGATTCTATTTTGTTAGGTAATTAAACAGGGTTTACCGTTGCATTCTAGCTGAATTTTATTTTTCTACTGGGTTGTTCGGATAGCAGTCCTTGATAGGCTGACTATGTTTACTGCCTTGGACAACATCGCCACCAGGTAAGTTCGCGGAATGGGACGGGTACTCAAGGACTTCCGTTGGAATACACCAGGTCTTGGTGTCAGATTTTCTGCTTGGGTCTGACGATCAAATATAAGTATGTATAATAATATTTTATTCTATAACTAAGCACTCGTACTCTTTCGAGTGGTGTTCTCCGCCGGCGAACGGGTAGTAACAGGTGCCGTGAGATGGATGAATCTGAAACCAGAAGGACGTGAGTTGCGATGCAAGACAAGAATGGGATATATAGTGCTATTTTAATACTAGTATCTCTATGATTCTCCAGCTGGGGCCAGTATCGTGATATCCCATTGACTATCCCGTTGTTTGACGTCATTTGACGTTAGCCGTATGTGTATATCCACATAATATGGGATATGGCATTGGCATTGCCGTTGAATATCCCGATTTTTACGTTCTCTTATTTTTGATTTTGGTTTATTTTGAATTTGGCTGTTGACGATGACGATAGTGTAGCCAAATTTAAGACGATAAATCAATGGTAGAATTTCTGCGTTGTTAAACTTTTTATTGAAACACCACAGAACAAAGAAAAACTTAAAACTAGAATAAATAACAAAAATAGTGTTACCATGGGCGGTCTTATCGGTCAAAGCGATCTCTTCCAGACAACCATGAATAAAGCGATGTAGGCCTTTGAAGATGACGATACGTGTGGCCCCAGCATTAGAGCATCCAACGTACATTGGACAGGTAGATGTCATCATTGCAGTCACTACGATGTTTCAATCAAACTGCTCATCTCAAAGTATCTATCTGCCTTTGAAATTCGTGAAACGAAAAATAATGTGCCTATCCGAAATCATCGCTCTACCACGTCACTCTTGCACGTTTGTTCCTTTACCTTGCCGGGGGTGGTAGAGCCGTCGTGCGTGACTCTCCCGATGTAGAGCGTCTCTCCCTCGGCCGTAGAGCCCGCTTCCACCGTCCCGGGCAGTACGCTGCCGTGACTAGCACCCTTCCACGATATTGTCAAGGGAACTAGCACCTAAAATACCAGATTTCTTATTGTATCCAAGACGAAAGTAGCATAATATCCCACTGTACAGCGAGATGGGACATATGAGAATCGTCCTTCAAAAGCTTGTATTATACTCGTGAGTGATGACATCATGTAGCAGACATTCTTCGACGGACCTTCGCATACGGTGCGTCTTCCTCAAGACGGGAGCGTCACGTAGATAGAGCTATCATTGAAGCGGTTCATACCTATTGGGCGTATATTGGCGTAAACGAACTTACCTCAAACTCGTCCTTTAAAACCTCCAACCCGTTATGTGCGACGTAGCATGCGTTCTTGGACGGTATGACCTTTGCTGGTAGCGTGTCACCGTGATGCTGCGCACGGCCCACGTAGACGGCGGTGCCGTCGATGTCGGTGCCGGCGCGGATGGCCCCTGCGGGGAAACCGTGCGGCAACTGACTGATGCTCGCTGGTACCCACTTATATGGAGCTGGAATCGGAGTTGGTTACGAAAAGTGAAACGGAAGCAGTTCGCTTATCTGTAGATAGATAGATAACTCTTTATTGACACCAAAACGTACAGAACACAGAAAGTTCACACTCATAAAAATCTCTGGATATCTCTGTAATTATTATAACTTTGTACTTTTTGGTTCAGCACTCGTGGTGGTGTTTAGTCTGGTGGCAATTCACTACAACGATTATAATAATCATTATTGAATGGGTATGAGAACACAATACAAAAATAATAACTTACCAGCCATCTTTCTGTGTAACAACTGAAGCTAAAAGTTGCCACATGAGCTCACTGTTTGAAATTGAAAGTATGTTCAGCTGCGTCAATATCCAATACTCTTGCCTTAATTAACTTAAAGTTAAGTAAAGAAAGATGTGGATAGGTATGAAGCATTTTTGCCAATTGCGGGAGTCTCAACTACGTCGTGTAATATTCTACATATCGTGACCATATCTTATATACGTTTATAATACAAGCGTGTATTAGAAAATGCAGGGTTTGCAAGCTGAAGTGGCAATGGGCAGGCCACATCGCTCGTAGAACTGACAACCGATGGGGAAGAAAGGTTCTAGAGTGGCGACCACGGACTGGAAGACGCAGTGTAGGTTGTCCTCTAGTACTAGATGGGCCGACGACATCAAAAGAGTCGAAGGCAACTGGTGGATGCAAGTGGCAAAATATCGTTCGGTGTGGCGGTCTAAGGAGGAAGCCTATGTGTTCAGCAGTGGACGTCTTCAGGCTGATGATGATGATGATGATGATGATTAGACTTAATAATATTAAGTAGCCTTAGCTGAAACGTATGTTATTAATTGATTAGACATAATTCCCGAACAAATTTATTTGCCACAAGATCTAAGCGAGTCTAGTACAACGCGGGACCACGAGTAGAACTCCTTGAAGACAGCTTTGGAGTCACTGCGGCGGTGGTCGTCCACTGTCGCGTACGTCATCACTAAGTCGCGCAGCATGTCGGCGACAATCTCGCGCAGCACCGACGGCGTCGGCCGTTCGCTTTTCTCAGCAATCATAAGTGTTGCCCTCACCTGCCGGTAAATCGGGTAGAGTTAACAATTGAGTGGTGATTGAAGGTCATTATGCACATACTCGATGGTACGCGCCACGCCTGCGTTGAACAGTTGCAATACTACGAAATTCCTGCTGTTGGGAGGTTCGCACTATTTTTAGGACGGTCTTCAATGAATGCTGTAATGTTAGTAGCTAGTCCCATGAGAGTATCACCGATTATTGGTAAGACATAACTATTCGTAATATGTAAGTATTATTGAGCTCTTGCTGCCTATGCTGCAATCTAAAGTAAGAGTGAATTTGTAGTGATAGGAAATGAAATCTATGGCGGTGAACAACTTCAAGAAGATCACCTTAGCTTTCCAGGACATTAGTGCTTCACCCAAAGTAGTGCCCTGTAAAGAAACTCCTGCATCGCGGATATTGTGACGTAATACCACGAGATGATGGATGCGGCACACTTCTATAAAGACAAACATAAAAACTTAAGTAAATACCTAATCCATTGGTTGACTGTTATCGTTATGTCAAATCGTGGAACATCTTCATTGTTATCCTTCCTGAGCAGTTCCAGGATTTCACACAAGACACGCCAATACAATAGAAGTAGCATCATTCTGGGTGGGGCATAATAAACACAAAAGAAAAATATGAAACAATTACCATCCCTGCAATCCTTTTCATCGTCCCCATTGGGGCAGTTCTTTATTCCATCGCATATAGATTCCATCGGCACCGAGCTGTTTAAGTCCACGGAGCCACCACAGAAGTATCTCGTGAGTTTCGGCTCGGATGTGCACGCGCGGACGCATGACTCCGAACACCTCGGCAGTACGCACTGGTGGCCTCTACATATGCAACCATCGGAAGATACAAGCTTATCATTCCCAGTATGAGATCGCTTCAAAGCACTCACTAATCTTTCGTTCAGCATAATCAAAAACGAATACATTTCAACGGCTTCCACTGCAGATTCAATGTGGCGATGAGAACTGTCGTATATGTCCATCAGCACTGCGAAGCATTGTTCTCTAACGCGCTTCACTTCTGTGATGTCAGGATGAGGCTTCATGCTCAACTTCTGCAGTTTATGTACGAGCGCATGCATGCTGTTCAACTGGTTCCGTATTTTGTCAAACAACACTGATGATGCTCTTGTCTTCAACGTTTGCAAAATGTAATTGTACATCTGATTAGCCTCAAACTTTGCGAAACCAAATACTAAAATACAAAAGTTAGGTGTATATAGTGTGTTTCAACTGGATAATATTTTTAATGTGATTCAACTGTAGGTATGCTCACCTAGTTAGTTGGCCACCAAAATATATTTCGCACCTTACCTCCTGAGCAGCCATTCTCGTCGGATTCGTCAAAACAGTCGAGTTTCCCATCGCAAATCATATCAAGCGGAACGAATTTCTCCCCGCTAACCGCTTTACACGTCCATTGGCTTAAACTATACTTTTCCCTACACATATGTTGGCATTCTGGTGAACATGACCTTATACAATTCTGCCCATTGCACTTGCATCCCCCCGGGGCCCACTTTGTTGATTCTTCGAATGGGACCGTATCGTTATCAGTAAGTTCTATGCCAGCGTAAACTACATCCATCTCCCGGGATTTGTCTTTGACGAAGTTTGAACACAGCGTTTTGTCTAGAGCTGAAGACAGAGTGTTGACAGCAGTCATCGCTTCATTAAGAATATTCTTGACTGCTTCGATGTCTTTAGAAGATATGCTTCGTGTATATTTCACAGTGTCATCAAAGTCATGCTTATGCAAGAAATCGAGTTGATTGCGGAATGCGTCGATAAGAGTTTGATGTTCCTTAGCTACAGTAGTTTTGTCCACGTCTGGGTAGCAGTGGCTGGACAGAGACGTATCTATATGATCTATTAGCCGCGTAGCACTATGAATAGTCTCTCTAACTGGAACAAACAACCATTTATTAATATTAAGAAATAATAATGAAGAAGAATAAAGAACAAAGAGTAAAGAAGTAATTATTATATTATTGCATTCGGTCTGAATGACGTCATTAAGACCCTTATAATATTACTCGTAGATAGGTACATGTAAATATACACATTCATTTAAATATTGAACATAACATACTTATAGAATTAACAATGTTTACCTTGCTTAGCACACTGCTGTTCATCGGAAAAGTCTAAGCAATCGCCCACGCCATCACATAATTTCAAAATATTGACTTCTTTATTATCTGTTCGGCAATTAAACGTTTTCAGTAATTTTATTTTGTCACACGTTTCCTCTATAGCACCATCACAAGCGGATGTCTCCATCTCATTAGACTTATTGACATTAAATGTTACCGATTTCGATGATTTATGGTAACCAATACCTAATTCATTATTATGACGCTCATCGCCTTTTAGTGATTCATAATATTCAATGTTGTGGTCTTGAGAATCTTCCTTAGTATAAATATTATAATCCATTCTCCTTCGTTTACTTTTTTCTGTGTTTCTTTGCATCATTACTGCAATTCCTTTAGTTACTAGATCAACATAAGTTTTAATTTCTTCGTGCTTGTTATTAAGCCTTGCGTGGTTACGATCCACTGATTCTACAAACTTTTTCTTTATATTTTCTATAGCATGTTGTCGTTCTTCTCGAGTGTTGACATGACTTAGATATAATTTAGCCAGTGATTCTACTTTGATAGCAATATTACTTATTAATGCCTCTTTTGACTTCGATATATTATTAAGTTGCTGAGCGTTGTTTACAGCACCGGTTTTAAGCATAAAAGTAAGATTTTTCTTAATCTTATCGTCATCATTAATATTTGAACTTCCAATAACACCAATTCTAGCGACTTCAGTGCCAAATGCCTTTGACCTTACACCTTTCATAATGAGTTTAATGTATTTGTCTCCGTGGGCACCTAGAGACTCCACTGATTTTTTCAGTTTCTCTTCTATATTTAGAAGTAGCATGGCTTTATCTTCTGGAGCCTTATTTGAAAATGTATCTAGTGATAGATTACATACCTTTCGAACTATTTCTTCCACTAAAACTTTCTTAAAAGGAGAAACATCTTGAAGTAACTGTCGTTCGGCTGCGTTAATATATATTATAATCAATTTAAAAATAGTAAGTATACATTAATAATAAAGTTATGTATAAATTAATTCAGGTAATCCAAATTCAAAATGATGTACGTGTAGTAAAAAAAAGTCCAGAGACATTGTGGGATAGGAAAAATTACAGAAGTCGTAATCTCTGTAGGTACGTACTAACAAAATCCATATCTAGACTACTTATAGAAAATCCTAGCTAGTAGGTACTAATCTAAACAAGAAGAAAACTTTAATAATAAACCAACCCTATATACCTCTCACAAGCCCCCCAAGTTACGACTAGATATAAGTATGTCCTTTGATGAAACTACCTTCGCACACACATAATTGCTCCCATGTACCGCGTAATCTTTTTATCAGACATATACATTTACTAACTATTTACTTTTATTTTAGTTTAGTATCTTTTTACTATGTTAGGGGGGCTTACAGCTAAGGCAGCAATGTGAATACAGAGTTAGGAATCGAAAACCAGAAACGGTCGTCACTGATAGGTTGACGGCTTGACCTAAGCTATGTCTATACAGCTATTACAGTCTTACAAGCTAAGAAACTACCTACCGAAAATAAGCATAAATTATTAGCGATGTAGCAAATTTAGCAATTCGGTATACTACTCGTAGATAGGTATATACCTACTTATGTACTACAAGGGAGTTTCGCTTTCTGGAGATAGCTTCCTTTTATTTTTAAATACGTACCCGTACTGTAGCAGGATACTAAAAATGAAATAATAAATATGGGGCCTACGAGGATCGATATATTATATGATACCTTCCACATTTCACTATCCGTCGATTTTTAGAAACGTTTGAAACTAAGTTAGTAGATACCTACATATTAATTACTTGCACTTGAGTGGTACATAAATATCTAGTTAATTAAGATAAAGCTTGGTAATAAACATTTTATTTAATGTTTCAATTATTAAATCTGCGTTTCTTTATTGTTTTCTTATCGCCATTAGGTATTTATGTACCTATACCTACATGCCTTTTTTTTTTTTTTTTTTTTTTTACGTTGGGAAATCCTCATGGATACCACCCCGCCGCGGGGGCAGCAGGGTGGTTATGTCAGACTCCTACTGACTAAAACCCAACGGTGTTTCTGCATCGCGCCTTAGGTGCCGGGGCTACGGGGACTCTGAGCGAATTACTTCCGCGGCCCCGGCGGCGATGGTCCAGGTGGGACCCCGTCTCCTGGTCAGAGTGGAGGTGGAGGTCTCCTCCACTCTGCAGTCCGTAGAGGGGCGCGCGGAAACACCGCGCGCGCCACCTCGAGGCAAGTAGCTGGGCGACAAAACCCCCCCGGGTCGTGCCGCCCTGGCCTCAGTTGGGGGGGACTGGCGGCAGCACGGTGTTGTGTGCCTCCGCCGAATCCCCGCTGGCTCGTGTTGGCGGGGAAGGGATCGGATGTAGGTCCTCTCCCCTCCCCGCAGTCCCCATTGATGGTGTGAGCCACTCAGACTAGGATGGACTCGCGTCCATCCCGTCCTCACCCCCCCGAGTGGGGGGGTGGCCCGTAGCCCGTGGGGCCCTAGCCGCCCTCGTCTGCCTGGGTGGGAGAGGGGAGCACGCTCCTGTCCCCATCCGGTGGTCCGCCTTCTTGCCTGCGGCCGCGCAAAGGGAGCAACGCGGCGCGGCCGCAGTGCATCCTGCCGCCTTATGGCCGGGAGTCCCGCACTTGTAGCACTCCCGGCTACGATCTACTTCTGCGGTGCACCTAGCCTGCACGTGCCCTATGTGCAGGCACCGGTAGCACCGCAGAGGCCTCGGCTTCAGCAGCGTGACCTGCGCCGAGGTCCACCCGATCAGGAGGCGACCCCCCTCTCCCACCTTCTTGGCAGCCGCCAGGGGGCAGCTGACCCACACGGTGCTGAATCCCCGGGAGTCGGTCCGCAGCTCACCTGCCTTTATCGACCCCTCGGGACAAGCACCGCGTCTCGCCACGGCAGCGACGACCTCCGGGACAGAAACGGAGTCGTCGAGACCCGAGACGCGCAGATCGGCGCATCTCGTGGGCCTCGACACCCGCACCGTCTCCGGATCCACGACCTCGCGGAGCCTCTGGGCAAAGGCATCCGCTATGTCGCCGCTCGCTGCCCCCGGTACCTCCAAAATGCATCCTCCAGTGGCGGCCTTCTTGAAGCGAAGGCCCGCCGTTATGCCGCAGGAGGCAAGGTCAATTTTGGCCCTGCACTCCTGCAACACCTTTACATACGAGACGCCCCTCTCCTCCGCCCCCGGCTGCAGGGTAAGGACTACAGCCGCAGAACGAGGGGGGGGGCGCAACTTCACAGGCGCCTTCTTGGCGCCGGGCTTGGTAGCAGCCGCACCGGCGGGTGCGGGTGCGGGTGCCGCCTCTGGCTGCCTCTTCTTCTTCTTGCCCCGCTTCGCTACCGTCGACCACTCCGCGTCCATGGAGACGGGGGCCGGCGGGAGGGGGCGGGGTGCCACCTTCGTCGATGGGGTTGGGGTTGAAGCCACCGCACTAGCCGCAGCAGTCTTCTTCCCCTTGCCCTTCCCTTTTGTAGGCTTGGGGGCGGTCGCCTCCGGAGCAGACGCCCCAGACGTCGACGGTCCGCCCCCCGCCGGTGCCCTCTCTACTGCCTCAGGTGGTGAGGCCGTCGCAGCCGCAGAGGCGGCGTTTCGGCGGTCCGCCGCTAGCGGGGGCCGGAGCCGCTTCTCCGGGAGGAGTCGCTCCTCCAGCCCGTCCAGCCGCGCGCTCACCATGCCGCCCACCTGCAGCATGATGGAGCGCGTCAGCCGCTCCCCCCACTCCTCTTGCGAGGCCAGCGTCACCTCCGGTCTTCCAGGGGCAGGGGAGGGAGGAACTGCCTCCTTCCTCGCCCGCTCCACCTCCCTCCGGAGCTCTTTACGGAGTTCCGCCATTTCCCTTCGCAGGTCCACCAGCTCCAGCTGCAGGCGACAGTTGTCTTCCTGCAGCACTGCGGTCTCCTGCCAGACGGTCCTTCCGTGCAGAGCCCCCGCTGCAGCCTTTATAGAGGCCGCCGCCTCCTTCAAGGCCCGAACGACCGTGCCCTTCAAATTCATCGACTTCGTCGCCACCTCGGTGATGATGGCGACGTCGTCGATGACCCTTTGATGAAGGGCGGCAGCTGTTCGGGCGTCTTCCACGTCCGGCACATAGCCCAGAGCGGACCTAGACCTGCTGGCCTCCCTGGCCACCTCCTCCAGGCGTCGGTCCACGTCCAGGCGTTTCTCCTCCCTCGCCTGCCTACGGAGAGTGACTTGGCGACTGCCCTCGTACACTCTCCTGGGTCCCAAGACAGGCGACCTCATCTCCTCCACAGACACGTCACTGACCGGAGAGACTACGCTGTCAATGCGCAGTCTCTTCCGGTCTCCTCCTCCTGGCGTACACGTCCAAATCACTGGGGGGAGATCGACCTCGGAGTCCAGGTCATCCGAGTCTCTCTCCTCCCAGGTTCTCCTCCCACTCTCCACACTTCCGTCACGTTGATGAGAGCTGGGGCTCTCGAGGCGTTTCTTGCCCCCCCCAGAATACGAGGGGCAGACTGACCCACTACGACGTGGGCCAGTGAGGGATTCTCCAGCCTCGATGAGGCTGGTACCCTCCTGGGGTAGTAATTTTTTTGGAGACGCCATCATGATTTTGCCGGTTTAAAGGCTCGGCAGCCTATTCACCTCACATACGTCATGGGGATGATAAAAAGAAGAAATAAAAGAAACAAGAACAAAAGATAAAAGAAACAACAAATGAGATACACAAGAAATGGGTGATACACGAACAGAGAAAAGAACCAGAAAAAGATGAGAACACATACACAGAAAAATACAATATTAAGATGAAGATGAGAAATGATGATGAAGATGATGATGGAATATATACATATAATAATAAATACACATACATATATAAATACATAACCGTCCGGGCAGACCACTCTCCCTCTGCCCAGACCCACCCCGGCCCATCCACTGTGCCCTCTGCTAATCAGAGGGACACGCGGAAAGGCCCCTCGATCGCCCATGAGCCCCCGTGCCGTGAAAACACGGCACGGAGTCCCATGGACGAGAACCGCGGCGCCCAGGGTTTTAGTTACGTCTGTTCCAGAGGGGACCAGACCAATAACAGGCAGCAACCACGTGAAGGATTACCCTGGACTTGCCTTGAGGATCATCACGACTTGCGCTCTCCCTCAAGACCGACGCCTCCGCACCCATCCGGGATGAGTACGGAAGGCCTGGGTTTATGCGTCAGTGACGGATAAACCCAGGCCCGCCCATACCTACATGCCTAGCCTAACTCTTTCATCTTGCACATACCTTTCGTACCTAGTTATAATAACGTACCTACTACCTAGGCTAAGTATACCTATGCTACATAGTCTTTATTTGCACAGCGAATCTACGCTTTTCTAGCGAGCGCGCTGCAGCGTAGCACGCGTAGCACTGATAGCGCGATGCAGGGATACTATCGCATAATAATGAACACAGTTTAAAGGATACTATCGTATAGGTACTTTGAGGAACTATCGTATATAAAATATAATGAGCACCGATTTTTGGTTTCCGAGACGGCAAAAAGAAAAAAAAACTGAATGAAATTGACAGGCAAAAATAATAATTATTTATCTGTTGTCCCCTCCCTCACCATCACTGTCACCGCATCAGTCAAATGCCAACGTCAAGTCAAGTCAAGTCACGTATTATCGAAAAACATAACCTCTAATAATCTATACTTCGGGTTCTATTTTGTTGTGCCATTCGAACTAGGTATAATTATAATTATGCATGAATAGCCGAAAACAATAGAAATGAATACTTCAATATTAAAAGTAGCACAGGTAAATGGAACTTCAACTTATCATCTTCGTATTAGTATACCTCTGGGAATTACAAAATGTATTGACTTAAGTTTATTTTCAGAGCGCGTCGATAATACCTGGTATTTTAGGACAATGGTCGCCTGCACTGTCGTCCCAGGTTCACACGTCGGCTCCTCTGTGCAGGGTAGTAGCAGGAAAGTACAGGATTACGAAGAAACGCGACCGGCCGCTCACATATGAAATGGCAAATCCTCCGCATTACATCGCCCACCGCAAGTCGTGGAATTCCTGGAACACCTGTAAGTACCTAGTCATAGTTCGCATTAGGAAGCTAGTAAGCAAGCACTACACCAACTTAAATAACAATCTTTAATCTATACTAATATTATAAAGAAAGATTTGATTGTTTGTTTGCATTAAAAAGGCTCCGAAACCACAAGAAACCACTGAATCTATTTGAAAAATTCCCTCACTGTTGGGATAGATACACTATCCCGGGCGACATAGGCCACTGTTTATCCCGTAAAAAATGAGTTCCCGCAGGATAGTAGTTAACGCTGGTGTAACTGCGAGGTGCTTCTAGTTCATAATAAACGGCAAGTCAACCACAATTTTCACTTTTGTTTACATTAGACATTATTTCTTTACTGAGATTCTTATTGATTTTCAGCAAGCTTAAAGGACGGTCTCCGTAGACCAGAAACAGTTTTGGAGGACGAGTTCATTCGTAGATTTATGACTGGAACATGGCATGGACTAGTTTGCAGTGAGGTAAGCCTCGTAGAGATCACTTTAAGCAATAACACCCCTTATTGTACTTATTACTATATTTTTCCTTTCTGTATTCTACACTTTGAAGTGAATAAAGAGTTATCTATCTAAGCCTCGAGCCTATTTTCATATATTTCATGACGGAGTCTTACTTAGAAAGTCTTGCTATAATACAGTTTATAACTTGAGACTTATCAATATACTGAATGTGTTGTTTCAAATATTGTCTAATCTACAGAAGTTTTTACCATTTCATATTATTCTCAGGTTATAATCAAGCGGCAGTTCAACCATATCCGAGTAGCTGCTATCATCCGGCGTGCAGTCTCCCCCACCAAGATGTACTTCCTCCTTGGCTACACTGAGGAGCTTCTGGCCAATTGGCTGCAGTGCCCAGTGACGCTAGAGCTCCAGACTGTGGATAGTTTCAAAGATGTTGTATTCAAGTATATTTAGACACTTGAGTCATGTAGTTAATAGGTTATTGTTATAGAATTAAACTGAATGTTGTGTATACATTAACTTTCATTTCAAATCCAGCCTGACTCCAAAAATATTTTTTAGTCCTAAATATACAATAACATAAATAATAACAAGTGGGTATATTTTAGTCCTAAATAATTGTGTATAACAAGTATAGCGTTGCTGAAGCTTCGATCAAATATAACCGTTATATTTGATCTGTTTTTTTTGCATAAAAATGGTGATAACTTTTTTATTGTCAACAATTTACAGTTCATGTTTTGATATTACATTCGATATATTCCCAACGGCCCCCTTAACGTCCCCATCAAGGGGGCCGATGGGAATTTAAATTCCCATCCAAATTCAATTCCATTTTAATTTTCCTTCAATCAACATAATTAAGGTAATGTGTCGGAAAAAGGTCATATGATGGGTAAATGCTAATGTGATGGGTAAATGGTCATTTGTCGAATAATGGTTATGTGATGGGTAAATGGTCATGTGTCGGGAATTTGGAAAATATGGTCATGTGTCGGGAAAATGGTCATGTGACTGGTAGATGGTAATGTGTCGGGAAAGTGGTAGTGACGGGTAAAGGGTAATGTGGTAGGTAAATGGTCATATGGTCATGTGTCGGGGAAATGGTCATGTGATGGGTAAATGGTCATGTGTCGGCAAAATGATCATGTGATGGGCGAAGGGTCATGTGATGGGTAAATGGTCATGTATGGGTAAATGGTCATATGGTCATGTGAAGGGTAAATGGTCATGTGTCGGGAATTTGGACAAAATGGTCATGTGATGGGTAAATGGTCATGTGTCGGTAATTTGGGCAAAATGGTCATGTGATGGGTAAATAGTCATTTGTTGGGAAAATGGTCAAGTGATGGGTAAATAGTCATTCGGAGAAATGGTCAAGTGATGGGTAAATGGTCATACGATGGGTAAATGGTCGTGTCGGGAAAATGGTCAATGATGGGAAAATGATAATGTGTCAGGAAAATGGTCATGTGTCAGGAAAATGGACATCGATGGCTCGAAGGTAATGTGATGGAAAATGGTAATTTTTCGAATAACGGTAATGTGATCAGTAAATGGTCATGTGTCGGGAATTTGGACAAAATGGTCATGTGATGGGTATATTATTATGGTCATGTGTCGGGAAAATTATCATATGGGTTAATAGCCATGATTTGGGTAAATGGTCATGTGTCGGGAAAATGGTCATGTGATGGGTAAATGATCATGTGTCGGTAAGATGGTCATGTGATAGGTAAATGGTCATATGGTCATGTGATAGGTAAATGGTCAATGGATGAGAAAATGGAAAAGTTATGGGTAAATGGTCCTGAGATGGGTAAATGGTCGTATGTCGGCAAAATTGTCAATTGATAGGTAAATGTCATGTGTCGGGAAAATGGTCAAGTGATGCGTAAATGGTCATGTGTCGGGAATTTGGACAAAATGGTCATGTGGTGGGTAAATGGTCATGGGTCGGGAAAATGGAAGTTATGGGTAAATAGTCCTGAGATGGGTAAATGGTCATATGTCGGGAAAATGGTCAATTTATATGTATGTATTGTGGTATGTCAATGGTAATGTGTCGAGAAAGTGGTCTGGTGATGGGAAAATTGACATGTGATGGGTCAAAGGTAATATGATGGGTAAATAGTAATGTGATGAGTAAAAGGTAATGTGGTGGGTAAATGGTTGTGTCGGGAAAATGGTTGTCATAGGTAAAAGATATGCGCTTGGTTATGGTAATGTGATTGGTAAATATGCGTGGGTAGCACCTCAGAAACTTGTCTATTTAGCTTTCGCTATACAGCTGCATCAGCTGATGACAGCAGAACCATATTTCGCGTCTATCCATCGTGAGCTCCAGGGTGTGATCTGAGAGCTTTTTTTTGTATTGTACAAAGGGCTTTAATTCACTTAGACCTAATTTTGTGGATAGCTTCCACGAACCCATGTTTGTAATTATCCACGTCGCTCCCTAGGCATTCAAAAGGAATTTGAGGCTAGAGCTGAAAGTTATCGGCTTTTGAACATGGATGTGTGCTGGTCGGAGTGTAGACCCAGTCAATCGAGTTCTTTCTAGCTTCAAATTAAGATTCGATGTGCCTCTGACCATTTGTGGTGATCGCTTTCGATTTTCACTGAGTTGATCACCGACACCTCATTTAATGTGTGCTGGAATACAGAACTACCTACCCAAGCTTATTAAATGAATATACCTACTGCTCATAAAATAAAACCGTTTGTGGAACATAATAAATAAAAGGATAGGCATGTTATTGAATAAGTAAATGTAGGTACCTACATATTCAATTTGTAAAGTACTTAGTATGTCACAATCAATAACTTACATACCTAACTGATTGAAACTAACTTTCCCGAACTGCATTGTTCTTGGTAAGGCATTTCAATGTGTCGGGGGAAAACTGCACTTTATTCACTCTTTAATGAGGCATGCGTTCACTTGGCTATTTATTGCCAAATTAACTAATTTTCCAACGCTAATTTATTATTGGTCTGTTTATTTTTTCATTTGTGGTGTCTTGCAAGGTTGATTTTCGTATAACTTTTTGTAAAATAACGATAGGTACCTACTATCAAAGTTTTAGCAATGCAAAAAGATGCGAGTAGAAAGAGACTATAGAAATGCAATAGATTTTATAGAAATGCTAAGTATTTCGCAAAATGTGTAGTTATTCAATTTTCCTACTACAGCCACACGAATTAGGTAGGTATTCTATATGGTAAGAAAGTCAAATATTTCTAATGTTTAGGAGTCAAGATTTAATAAATAAAAATATCTGTAAATGTCTATTAAAATGGATCATTCCTTCTTGCATGGTTGTCTCGAAGATAACACTTGTGAGCGATAAAACCACCTATTGAAACATCAAGTAATTTGTTTTGGTTATGGCTCAATTTTATTAGTTCTTAGGTGCAAAGACATTTAAGTACCTATCGGTTTATCTGAGATAAGTATTTGATTACCTACATCACCTGTTTTACAAGATATTATTACTTACATAGTAGAAAACATGGCGTGAGTAAAGGAAACAACGGAAAAAATTCATATTATTTTATAATTTGATTCATTCAAATATACATTGTGTCAACAAACAGAACAGCGAGACGCGTGCCGCCTCCGGCACGTCCAGCGTCCGCACACGCACCGGACACACTACCGACCGCTCGAACACAGTATCGAGCCGCGACCGAACTTCTGCACATACGCTTTGTACTTTTTACAAAATAAAACACACCGGCGCCGCTCGCATTCGGAACCTCTATCATCTGTATAATCATATAGGTTTTATCTGTTAGTTAAGGCCCTCAGTTTATTGCTTCACATGGTGCAGAAATGCAAACTTAATAATGTAATATAATATATATTTGTATAAATATATCGCGACTACGAGCGACGCCCGCGTCTGCAGCTTTCAACAATACATTCCTTATAAATGACAACGTTCCTCATAAATGACTATGGTGTCTCTCTCGATTAATAGTTGTTTATCACAGTGACAAAACATTTGTTCTTACATTCTAGTGAGTTAATTTTCGATCTTATTTGTTACATCACCGTATTTAAATACACGTTTAGTAAAGTCCTCAAGGTGCTTCAGAAAATATTTTTTAATTATCATGATATTATTTTAAGTCTCATACAGTCTTTCGTGTTGAGCTAACTTGATAGTGCCTGTGGAATGTGTGACGGGATACCCCGCGACGGTTGTTCATACGCTTAGAAGCTCCGGAGTGGTCTGTGTGCGCAGAAGTCCTACGGCTGACAATATTCTCGCTCGTTATAAGCATTAATTGTTCATCGAAATTACATATTTACAAATTATTATTACAGACTTTTGAAGGCTTTGCAGTAAAATCTAATAACAACCCAAAACGTTAAAACTGTTAGCTACGATTGAAACTTCCAAATATGCAATTTTTAATAATAATAATTATCTTATACATAATGTGATATCAATTCCGATATGATTACATGCAAAATTATATACATACAAACGAAGGCAAAAATATAATACAGTTATGTACACATAAATTGTTATATTCCAAGAAGAATAATATTATTATAATCACAGAAAAGAATATTTCGTCTACTAAGCTATGGCATCCCGAGGAAGTTTCAACGATGCGAAAATGTCACAATTTTGGATGGCATCATTTTTGTTGATAAGTAAATTATTAAACTGTAATTATAAAAAAAATGTAATGTGCGATCAACAAATTCCTATTTCAACACTAGACGATGTTAAATCTATTAAGTAAAAATGTCCATCGAAATTCTTTTAAAAATAAAGAGATCATATTATGTTCTGCTACAAATAAGATAAACTCGTTAATAAAGCTTTATGTTAATTAGCGACACTTACGCAACATGGATTAGGTATATTCTATTGGCTTCTATCAATACTGCAAGTTTTTTATTATTGTAAAGATCAAATCTAATTATTAAGACGTAATATTGTGGTGGTAGTATAGAGCGTAAGTATAACTTTGAATATAATTAATCGCTTGTAACTCTCAATGAAGCCAAATCTTACTAACTATTACGCTATGTTTAAAACCGTACATAACTAATTAAATTATCTTTAAAACAATTAAAGTGTGACGGTCTTACAGCAAAAGTTTAGACCAGAGTTTAAACAGATGTTTCTAAAATTTCGTTCCACAAAATCGACGTCTATCACTCGCGTTTTCTTACTCAATCCTGGCATTCCTAATTATTTGACTTGTGAATTTCTTAAAGTTAGAAAACCCGAGGGTTAGATATCGATTTGTGGAGGAAATATTTGGACTCATCTGTTCAACTCTGGTTTAAACTTTTGTGGTAAAACGGGGAGTCTAGCATTTAGCAGTGAGATTACAAACATCAGTTAGTCTACTGTCTTTAGTTTAGTCATGAGATAAATTAATGTGTGGTCTCAACCATGTTCAACCCGTAATTAAACTAGTTCTTTAGGACTAATCTGTTGGCTATAATGGGTACAGGCTTCTGACGAAAGTGGAATCTGATGGACGTGTAGTGGTTTTCCACATTCGTGACAAAACTGAACTCAAATTATAAAAGAAAGTGTTTCTGACGAAAGTGGAATCTCATGACGTGTTCTAAATCCAATAAAGATTCAATCATCGCATTCGTAAGCACACAGACTATAATTGGATTCTAAAGGGAGATATAACAATTATCCGCCATCCAAATAGCCCATAACACATGTTGAATAACAGTGCAATAATTCACAGGTGGAATAATTTAATTAGCCTGTACGGTCCCTTTAGTATTGAGTTTACAGTCCTATCAATTATTATGCTTCATAAGATATTATAGAATCACTTTTAACTGCAAATATTTTAATTTGAAATTGCTTTAGAAATAAACTATGACTGCACTGCAAAAGTAAATTGAAATGCCGCCATTGAACCGCTTCCACAGCGGCTGTAAATATACTTAGTACTTACTTACAATAATATTTATAGAACTATTAGGTGACAAGTGTCCGTATTGCGCGCTCTTAGATTACCATTGCTGAAAGTGTTCAATGGCGGACAGGACATCTTAACAATCTAGAAAAGATACACACTTATAATACGAGCAAGATCATGATATGACTTTAATCTATATTGTACTTAGAAAAAATTATACAGCGTAAGTAGTAAAATTTGATTCGTATAAAACTTCATTTTAACTCCTTTATCTTAAAAGTAATAATTCAATATACCCTTTTCATGATTTGGCTTAATTTTTTTTTCACAATACATCCGATAGAATACAAGAGAGACGCATCGCTATCACAAACGCGTTAGTAAAGTTACAAATTATATTATACGATCAGCACCTAAGTTTAAATGATACAATATACATACGTAATGAATAAAAAAATATTCAAAATCATTTACATATTCGATATAAAAGTAGTTCCGATGTAGACAAAAAATAAGCGTACCTACATAAAACTATGCTGTGGTCCAAATAGATGTTTAATAAACACTTTTATAATTTGTAAATATCACTACATATTTCGATCAGACAACTAACGCTTCACAACGAGAAATAATATGCTTGAATTTGAAAAATCGCATTTAGATTCTGTGAAAGGAAATTGTGTATTTCTTACAAGCGCGTGAAAGAGGATCATCGCACAAATCCAATGTGATCTTGCAAGCTCAGCTTATGACTAGGTTAATTATATTCCGGTCCCGATCGACCTGCGACCACCTTCACTAGGTCCTCGGTTGCTACGACCCGCAAGCCCGACGCGACCCGCAAACCTGACACGCTTCACGGCAGACCACTAGAGGCAGACGACGTGACACAATAACCTCGGTCACAAGTACACATATTATCCACTTTCACACACACATTTATACTACGCCAGCATGCTACCTGCCGCACCACAGCGGAGCGATTCACCGACGGACGCCTCCTGAGCATTAATTAAAAAAAACGTAATATATCTAAAAAAAAAAGAGTTAAAAATAAAATGCAACTAACATCGTTAAGCGAATTTTTGATCGGGCCCCCCGGGAAGAAAACTCTAATACTGTACCGTTTCCAATCAAATAACTTACGAGCTAGAGATTTTGTGAATCACAACGATGCCTCGTCGCATGCGGCGTCCGGAACGTCACGACACGTAATTTAATAATAACCTACTTAAAACTAGAGGGGGGCGTCCGGCGGCGACGGACCGCTCGGGGGAGCATTCGTAAAACTTCATCTACTTAAACTGGGGTACCTTACTTACGTAGATTATGATCGAAAACAACGGTGGTGATATTATTAAGACGAAGAGGGTTGTAAGAAGTCTCGCTGAACAGTTTGTCGGAACACACGACGCCACATTAACCTAAAGCCTGCGCCCCTCGCGAGCGCAGACGTTTGTTCTACCGCCGCTACCCGCCGCTACCCGCCGCTACCCGCCGCTACCGCACCGCACGAACGTCACTACCGCGCTACACCACCGCACGACTACCGACCTGCGACGACACCCTCGCCGACCGAGCCCACATTCTAAACGAACCGGATAATCATAAGATCACATTCCCATTTACTGAACGGGATAAACACGGTATGAGGATGGTTCTCGAATACAAATCGATTCGGGAAGACGTAACGACAAAGTAAACAATTTTCTAATATTTTTTATCACATCTAACTAGATCGATGTCAGTATTTTAAAATATGATATTTATCTCAACACCACCAGTGCACGTTTCGGTGTACTATAACAGGTAATAATTTTTATCATACCACTGGTACTCGCGTACATGGAAGCAATAAAATATACAGTAAAAACTAATCGCTTATCTATCAATATTCACAAACAATTATTTAAAATTTATTGCACACACGTGATGTTCACTCGACAGCTTTACTATTATTGAATTCTCTATAAACGTTATAATATAATAGGTAAGTAATTAAGTATCAAAAATAATTGAATTTGTCAATTAGTACATTTTTAATATAGATTAAGCTATCTCACACCCGGCCGCTAAAGTACCAACTATAAGCATTTCACTAAGGACGACACAATATAAATCTCGCTCTAGACTTGCACGTAACGAGGCCGTCACAGCCTCGTTCTAACACAGAGACGACGTCAACGGTCAACGTTGACGACAACGATTTAGAATAAAGACATTTAACAACGCGACGCTGGAAAGTCCACGAACCCAACCAACTCTTAACTCACAAGACGTCAGCTGAAACGGTGGTTGGCAGATAAACAAGTTACGGAATAACTGAACGTGAACGCAGACATGATGCTATGTAAAGTTACAAGCACAATGCATTTTCCAGAATATCTATTCGTATTAGCTATTGGAGTGATAATACTGCTGTCGTAAAGTCGACGACGCGACGTGTGAAACATAATATTACAAGGTGTTGTGAATATTGAAGAGTCACAATGTCAAAATAGATTCGGAAAGTTTACCAAGAGAAAGGTTCAATTTCAAAATAGTTTCGTATACTATATAAACTTTAGTAATGTGTTAAATTGTGTCTACGCAGTCTCACCGATCCCCACACAATCAAGCTAGGACAACCTTTAAAACATTTCATCAACGCTCGCGTGGTGACTCGATCGTTGCAGTCACATACCCAGATGTAATATCTAAAAAAATATACAGCGGAGGAATTAAAAATCACAAATTGGTAAATGGACGTTCGACACACCTCGAATTAGGAAGTCAAAGGAACAAACTGGACACAAAACAAAATAACCCTACACGATCCGTCCAATTCTAATACGAGTCATACAACAATACACAAGTTAAAAACTAACATACTAAGGCAGGTTTTTTACTTTTCCTTCACTATCTTTTGTACCATTCCTCAACTGTATAATAATATATGATAATATATTTTGTAATTGATAGAAAAAATATTATTTTAATCGCTACCGTTATATAATATTCTTTAATAAAATTCATTTATCTTTCACAGTTATTAAGCACACAAAATAATCAACATCAAAATTCAGATTGTATTCAACTTTAAAACTACGTAATTAATACCAGATTCATAAGTTACGAACGCTACATTCGGATCACGTCAGGTTGTCCCCGACAATTGTAAATAGAAATTGTACATAAATCTTATGACGAGGCAACAAGGTCGACAATTGTGGATCAACACATCGCAAGCCTGCGAGACAATAAAGTATAATTGCACTCAGTGTCTCCTAACGACGCGCACGCTACACAACATCAGTGGAAGAAATACACAGGCACGAGACACGTGAGTCGTTACACTAAATAACCGTAATTATCAACGAATAAGAGAAAAAAAAACATGAAGACTGTTCGACGCAAACAAAGTTATTGTAGGTATGTATTTTTCATCCCGTCTATTCGAAAAGAGGCAAAGGGTTCCTCGATAAGTGCGTACAAAGTGGGTCATTCCAGCGCACTTAATAACAGCGAAGAAAATACTTTTCTCATAGTTTAGTATGAAAAGCAGAGGTAGGTACCACACGGGAACAAAATTACTTAACCTCGATTAAGATCCTACTCAATAATCCATCGCTTCGCATTGGATTCAAAAAATCGTTCTCGCTCTAAATACATTATTTTGTTCCCTTGTAGTACAATCTACTATTACACACACAAGATTAGTACTGGATAGATGGAATAACACCATAATACAGTTGTTTTTTTATTCGATCTAACGACACGCGCGTATTTTTGCACTAGCTAGACAGTCAATATCACGCAACACTACCCAACAAGTTACTAAACATCTAATATTGCTTTAATAAGGAAAGCAAGTGCAATAGATTTGACTCACTCGAGCAAGGCACGCAAGTGTTGGTAAAATATGCACATAATTGATCAACAACCAAATAGATGCAATTACCTTTCTAGTTAAACAGTGACTGGTCAAAATATGAAATGTCGAAACAGAATTTTAAATTTCACTAAGAAAATTAAATGAACATTTATTGCTTTATGTCTGAATACGTTATACAATATGATGTATATATGAAATAGAAAAAGCGTTAGGTACATACAATTTGTTTTGTAGTGTTGTTGTTCTTATGTGTCGAAGAAAGCTTGAGGAAAAGCAGTAAATTTCAA
The DNA here is from genome assembly GCA_905147375.1 of Hylaea fasciaria. Taxonomy (NCBI): domain Eukaryota; kingdom Metazoa; phylum Arthropoda; class Insecta; order Lepidoptera; family Geometridae; genus Hylaea; species Hylaea fasciaria. The sequence goes on from LR990200.1 coordinate 2,420,794, forward strand.
CAATTAATATTTTGCTACAATTTTCAGGAATATAATTATATATATTCTGTACATTCAATTGGAAGTCAATTTGTCGGAAGCCATATTATTTATTGTATTACATAAGTCGTTTTGATAGGTATCACTAGTCGTGTCACTTTTACAGACAGTAGTATGTATTTTGTATAATATATAATAATTATGGAGGTATAGTTATTTATTTCTTACACTAATATTATTAACCTACTAAGTACCATCACTATTGCTGCTCTATTACTACGAAATACAAGACATCAAACGAAACTAAAGACACCGATTCGAAAACTAAACGCACTTTAACTCGTCACAGACTACATAGATATATATATGTATAATATATAATAATTTTACAACGGCGCTATATAGAGGCGAAATATTCAGGTAACTCGCGCTTTAGTGTCAGAGTCGAACCAGTTCGAAACTATCAAACTCCGACGCAGACTTACGATTACAAATGAACGTTTGCGGTGGTCGTTTACAATGTCGTCCTATCCCGCCCCTCGGTCGCGTCGGTCGCGCGTCGCCCCTCGCGGTCGGCGTTCACACACACATTAAGATTTCACTGACACAATGTGACCGGTCACTAATATGCACGCATGCGGGGTGCTCTCGGTGTCCCCGCGCGTGTCACGCGGCGCGCTTGTGGCGGGGCGCGCGGCGGCGCTCGCGCGGGGGCGTGCGCTACCGCCGCCCGATGAGCCCGTTCTGGTTGGCGCCGGCGCTGGGGCACATCTCCAGCTCCACCAGCAGGGGGAAGTGGTCTGGAACGTGAGGGGCATTGCCATTACCATGGTACAATCATATACAAGCCAGGTATGCCACTCCGGGCGAGATGATGACGTATTTTAATCAAATTTGCACACCATGTGCAGTTCATGATAGGACAGCTTACATCTCAATTTATAGCCGCAATATTATTTTAATACAAATTATTTGTTTATTATGCGACAGTCACAATTATATCTGTTAGCTCCAAAAGATAACTTAGATAGAGGGAGAGGGAGAGATATAAGAGTGAGCAGGAAAGAGATGGAGAGAAAGACAGAGGTTAAGGGGCAGGGAGAGGAATAGCCGAAGAGTGAGAGAAACAGAGGAAGAGGGAGAGGAATAGAGATAGAGGGAGAGAGATAATGGAAGAGGGAGAAAGAGCGAGCTCGACAGGTAGAGAGAGAGAGATAGAAGGAGAGAAAGCTTTTTCCAATGATACAATTACAGGACAACTTCTGTCGGGTCAGCTAGTATAAAATAAAAGATATTAGATGAAGATAGAATGTAAATCGTGCGGTCGTACCTGAGGGTATGTGAGGGTGAGGACAGCCGACGACTTTGTGTTCCCGGAACCAATCCTGGGACAGCGGCCCGAGGAGCCCTAGCGGCGTCATCGTCTGTTTGCTGTAGAATATGTAGTCGATGATTCCTTTGAAGTCAAATCTGAAACGTGCATAACAAATGTTATTAGATAAGTCCGACAAAAGAGATTCAAATAAAAAACGCATTCGTATATCCTATCGACTGCGCCATAATTTTCACACAGCGAAATGAAGAGCCCTGTAGATAGAATATAGATACTTCGAAACACGGTTGTCATCGATTAAGAACGGGAAGCCTGACCAACTGACAGCAGAAGCCGACCCTGCCTCATTCGACAAACTGCAGGACTCACGTGTAATTAGTATAGGGCATGATGTCTTCGCTGTACGCCGATGCGAGCTTGAAATTGTGCGTGAACTCGTGTTCGGAGCCCGGCATGCGGCGCAGGGAGCCCGCGTAGCCGAGCTCCTTGAAGTCGCGGTGCTCGGACGCCACGCGGCCCGCCGATAGGAACTCCACCACGCCTGGAAACATACACCATAATGCGTTGTTAACCTGGTGGGATTACGCATTGCATGATTTAGGATCCGTTTACACAGACCGGCTTCGAGAGGAGAGCTTTTTGTCACGTTTAAAACAGAGTTTTTAAGCATTGTGATAAGGTGTATTTTTAAATGTCACTTTTTTACTGATGAGAATGTCATAACATTAACAGGACTTGACTATTAAAAATATAAAATGTGTTTCGCAAAACAGCAGACGCTGCGGGCGACGCGTACTAGTTAATACAGAACATGACACACCGAGCCGTCGGGTCACCCGTCCCGCCCAATCCGCTGTTTGACGCAACCATTTATATTTGACACTGGCTGGATGCTATAACCGTGAGAAGCCAGCCCAAAAAAAACATTGCGATGTTTTCTTTTTTTTGTTATCCTGCTCACCGCTGTCGGGCAGCGAGTTGAAGTCTCCGCACAGCAGCAGCTGCACGTTGTCCCGGTGGCCGGCCTGGCGCAGCGTGCGCGCCGAGTCCTCGTGGATGGCGCGCAGCTCGTTGCTCAGCATCATGGTCTGGATGAGCTTCACGTCGCAGAACTCCGGGTCCCAGTGGATGTGCGCCGTGCACACCAGGATCGGCTGGCTCAGCATCGAGGGGTCGGTCGGTATGCCTGGAACTCGAATCGGGGAATATCTTAAACCTCGTGTTCTAGTCTAGCGAATAACACAAAAGATTAGACCAGATTTTAAACTGAAGTTTCTATAATTTCGTTGCACACCAAATCGACGTGTATCACTCGCGTTTTCTTACTTAATCCTTCAATTCCTAATTATTTTACTGGTGAATTTGTTATTGGGTTAGAAAAAGCGAGGGTTAGACGTCGATTTGTGGAGAAAACATTTACACATCCGTTCAACTCTGGTTTAAATATTTTGTGGTAAGACGGATGAAGTCTAGCTCTAGTCGGCGTGAGAGATTGTGACGAAGACACCAGATTCGATATTGGGACTTATTACTATAAGTGTGAGTTGCATCTAGAGCATGTGTATCTGTGAGTCCTTTCTCATGTCCGATTTCTGAGACCCTACTTAACTGACCAAACGCTATGTGTATTGCTGTCTTTGTTTAGTGCCAGATACGGATGCCGATAAACTTATCGGTTGGTCAAAGGAAACCGAGCACCAGAGGCTCTTGGGCGGACAGACTTTGACACTAGAGCCTGATGAATACCTCATCCGACAAGCAGCTACAAACAGTCATTATGCAACACAGTGAAAGATCTCTTAAGATACCATGTATGGTATATAAAAAGCGAATATTAAAAAAAATGTGCCGGAATTGGTACTAAAATTCACACACGGATAGAAGAGAGAAGAGAAAGTTTATCCGGCCCGGCTAATGTGGCGGTCCATTCGCACTCTATCCAAACTCATTAGTCATTACACAAGTTCAATCCATCCTTTTCACGGCTTATCTGTGATTTATTTGATTGTAGGTGTAAGTAATGCGGTGAAATCGATTGTCTAGACCAGACGCGTTAGGCGAAAGGCTTTCTTTCTTACTTTTCTGAGAATTCGCTACGGATCGGGTGACTAATAGCTGTGTAATAAAAATAAAGCCGTACTGAGAATATTTTTTTTTAGCTTATTGCGAGGCCACAAATCAGTTCATACGACCTAACAGCTATACTCAAAGTAAAACATTGAAATGTAAGTTTTAATGGTGGTGCGTGCAGCTCATTATACTAAAAACAAGATAGATTGCACATTAAAACCCACACATATATAATTTGACACATTTTTTTGCGCGGCATTGAACTGTTTCGTAGATACTGCTCCGAGATCATTTAATCTGTGTCAGAGACTAAGTTAAAAAACATTTTTTTAAAGAAACTGAAGTCTCATAGACACAGACTAAATACATTTTCATAAACACACACACAGACTATGCCAATTCTGTGATCTACCTATATTTGGCTGAATAAAGCATCTACATTGGGTAGATTGTAACATACATTATTTAATTATATTCTAGACTTATGGTTATCTAAAGACGATATCAGACGCATCATTCGGGTGAAGGTTCATTATTTTCATTCAGTGTTCACATGGCACAGACTGAATGATATTATAAATGAACGTTAACCCGTTCATTATTCGATTCCAAAGCGATTGAAAGATGTCGAATGGTTCACTATTCGCATAATATTATATCTCTAACAATTTGTCAACCCTAATGATTCAAAAAACCATACTAAACATTAATAATATATCGCTTAGCAATCATATGTATATAATTGTCACTTATATGTGCTGCTTCTAAATAATAAATACAATTTTATAATAATCATAATAATATGATCATCAAACAACATTTGAGAATTACAATAGTTATTTTATGCGGAGTAACTTTTATTACATGTGATATTATGCAAATGAACAAGCACACTATGTCGATACCGAAATCCAACATTCACCGAGGAACCTACTTTAGGTGAAGTTTAATAGTTCAATTTCAAGATACAATAAAATGAATAATGATGCGCCTGATTCCGCCTAAACAGTGCTAGCTTAGATACTTACCGTTTTCCCAAGCCGCTTCCTTAGTTTTAAGTAAAGCGGCTAATCCTATATTGTCTTTTGGCATAACTCGATTTAACATATTGTCTGAACCTTCACTATTTGCCATCGCCAATTGATTAAACTCTATTAGGTGCTCTTTAACTAAGGCGAACCTGCAAAGGAAATGTATTCGTTAGTGGACTATTTCAGTACTGCCATATAATGCCGTAGTCTTAAATGAACGGTCCATTCGTCGCTTCTCATATCGCGTTGCATCACAACTTGTTTAGCTAATCCAAAAATAGTACGAGTAAATCCATATAGTTCCATGTAGATTCACCAATGACCGATGGTTGATAGTGTATCTCGCTTTTACAAAAGACGTTTCTGAGCGACAGAAAGGAATAGAGATTGGAAAATGCGTTGCGTCTCAGTGGGTCCAAACTAAGTTTTCGTCATAACGACACAAGTCTCCAGCTAGAGCGCAACCAATATGTACCAGCAGCACGTGACATGAAAACTTCGATTAAAACTAGAGTTGAGAAAATATTGGCATCATTTCTTATTGCACCAGCAAGCAAAGCTTTCTGATAATATGGGCTGGTACATACTTAGCAGATCTAAAGAAAATGGCGCATCCGTCGACGTATTTCCTTTCAGACTCCGACATTGTTTTCGCGCGACTTTTAGGCGAGAAGATTCCATCGTAGCCGTCCTTCTTCAACTCGGGCAGAAAGTAGTTGTAGAACTGATCGGTTTCCACCTCCTGCAATGAGAATTGGTTTGTGAGGCACCGATTCTTTTGGATAAGTACATTCCGGTGTTCGAGGCAAATTATGAACATTGAGCTAGTCGTTTCTGTTACATCTATTTAGATGTACTTTGAAGCCTAAGTTCTATATTGTACAGCTGATTTGAAGACATTGTATAACCATGCTCTTTGCAAGTGGATTTTCAACTTCTAACCCTGACTCATGGTTTACGTCTTTGTCAACTTTATCCGTGAGTTTTCATTGGTACTTAAAGTTCCAATCATACAACAGAAACTACTAGAATTCAAATTACCAACTTACACAACGTTTCTGATAAGCTTACTTCAATAAAAGCCATAACTAAAGGGGCGAAGGTATAACAATTACAAAATTGAAATTAACTACGAATAACTGGACTCAGTACGAAATATTATGTGTACGCATGAAATGCAATGAACGTGGACTATGTTATACCAACACCAAACATGTTCAATTGAGGATACAATAACATATCATACTTGTTCAATCAAAGACAACGTTCCAAATGCGATTGCATAGATATAGGTAAAAGGATATAAATACAGTGCGTGTGCAGTTAAAATAACTAAAGAGTACTAAGTTACTAGCCTGTAAGCTAATGATGTCTGCGGAGTAATGTCTAATTTCGTCCAAAATACCCTTCTTCCTGTAATCCCAGTCCAGTGCCCAACTGGGGCAGTAGCCGTACATCTGTCGCGTGGCGTACTTGTCGCACAGCACATTGTAGCACATCACGGTGAAGATACCTGCAACATAAGGCCAACATTTTAGTTCCCCACTGCGCTAGTCCCGCTTTGCTATACTACAAAAATACCTACCTAGAAGGGCCGATCCGCTCGAAATCAAATCCGGTGACTGTTACATGGAAAAGTGTTAACTTCTGTTGTGTATTATTTTATTTATGAAAGTCTAGGCCAAACATTAAAATGTTGAATCCTGTAGTTAAATAGTGCGGCTAACTAGTTATTTATGTATAACAATGCCATTTATAGTGACGAACCCATTGAAGACAACGCAGTGACAGCCAAATGCTAAAGAAGCATAGCGTCGAGCATGAGGGGTTACGCGAAACAAATTTCCGCAACAAAACGAAAGCACACTGCATCAATGAAATTCACTTCAGTTCTTTTTGAATAACCGTGCGTGAGACTTCTGCGTGCGATTGGATTGTCGCATTTAGGATCGTGGCATCTTCGTCTTTAATAGCCAACTACCACCACCACCAACTACCGTCAAAATTCATTTGTAATTAGGTCGTCAGTTGCTTTCAACAAGCTTATTGATCTTGGCTTCTCCACTATTGACCTCTTCGCCAGTAGACCGTCTGTAGTTAATCAAGTGTTTATCATAAGTTAATCTTAATTGTTTATGTTAGTACCATACTCTTAGTGGTCGAGACTGTTTGTTCGCCTAATGCCTATCTGTCTATCTCTTCCTGTATTCATTCTCTCACTTTGTTATTATTATTTTACCACTATCTGTGGAGGCTTGTTATTAGCTTTTCTTCGCCTAGATGTAACTTTTGTTATGTAAATAAATTTTGTTATGATAGCTGTAAGCCCCCCAAATACAACAAAACAAAACAAAACAATAATAGGTTTATTATTAAAACCATTTCACCACAAGATTGCACTCTACATCTCTCCATAGAGCTGTCGTCGTTTATCTCGCGCGGCCGTGTTCCGCGCGCATCACTTGCCAATTAGGGTAATTCCAGGATAGATGCCCGGCTCGGATAGATGCCTCAAATTCAAAAACTATAATTTCCCGGCTTGTTTTTGCTGTCGTTGATATTGCCAAACGAGAGACATCCCCGCACCTACCCGGTACCCCCCGCGAGGTAACCCCTGACCCGTCGTGCATTCCATCTATACTCAAAGAAAGATTTGGTGCGACGAAAAAATTGCTAATTCTTTTTCTACAGTATGTTTGAGGAGCTGGAACTTTTTAAATGGTGACTAAATAATTTATATTTTGTATCCAAATGTTACAGTGGTCTGTATACTAACACTAAAATCAGTTTATTTAGAATATTTATTGAATACACATTCCTGAATATAAAAGGCGTCTATCCTCTACGAAAAGGATAGACGCCTCGATTTATTTTCGCCTATGTTTAACCATACAAAACAAATAATTCCCATTATTTTCAAACGATGTAACTACATTAGGGTATAGATGCCTCAGAAAGGAAACTTTTTTCGTGAGGCATCTATACCCTAATATGATTATAAAGAAAATACACTTTTTACGAACATTTTTAATTAATGTCTGTGTTTAGATTTTACTTCCCATCACGAATACCTAGTATAAACCTGAAAAAGTGTTTTTTTTATCAATGAGGCATGTATCCCATAACTGGTTTTGACGCATAGAGCAACTATCCGCCATAGGGCATCTATACTTTCAAAAATAGAGGTCTGGGAAAATCGATATAGATTAGTAAATATCAACAGTGATGTTTTCTTTTTCCTTCAAAGTGGTAGTCGAAAGACCAATCTATTAACATGTGTGACAAACGTTCAGATCCATTAATTAAAATGCGAAATATAAAGCGTTTTCAAAAAGTATGGCAACTATCCTGGACTTACCCTAGTTGACTCAGACGCGTCGTGTTACATAGTAACGTTTTGAGCTCGCGTGACGGATTAAAAAATGTTCCAATTAAGATAAGTGCCGTGTATTACGCCCCACATGCGCCGGGCACGCGACACAATGCCCGATGTTAGATTAGCAACGATCCCACATTCGCGTAGTGCGCGTGCCGCTGCAGCGCTGCAGCCGGTTGAACCTCGACAGCATGGAAGAAACGCCACTAACAATCACGGCAAAGTGCCTCGAGCCCATCGTGTCGAGTGTATTGAGATTAAAGTTGACGACTAGAGAAGTGCACAAGCGTTTATGTTTACGAGCGAAAACACCTAACATCCCCCTATCGAAGAATTTCTAAATAGAGACATAACAATCCGGCCGTTGCCGCGGGTTAGCTGGGTATACTCAGAAAGTACCATTTCCGGTCTCGTTAAGGACGAGGAAATTGGGCATTACGAGGGTGTGGAACGCGAACACCGACGCAGTCATTTCGACGTATATCCACTGATTACATAAACTAAGGTGGCACGACTGCGCTCTCTCACGCTCCACACCATTATCTCAGATTTATGCGGACGCGGCGCGCTCACCCGTCTCATTACGCGGATCAAAGTGTGCGCGAGGAGGATGACGGCTGCTCGTCTAAAGGTTGACGTCGCGGAAGACATTGGCGATGCAATTATCTGGATTTAATCGAGCCGAGTAACATCAATCAACAAACAAAGAACTGAGAGTGCAGCATGTAAGACAGCGTCGGTGACGGCGAAAGGACAAGACAATGCCGAGAGTTCGGACGCAGAGCCGCACTCGGGACAAATTGATAACGATCACACGGGGCGGGCGGGCGACGTGCGCGCGCGCTCATGCTAATCGTCGCCGAGTCAAAGTCACCTGGCTGGCGCGCCCGCCGCGATCAATACGGCCGCAGCACGTGCTTCAAATACGTCCATTGTATGCCCGATGCGACGCATGGAGACGCGGCGCACGCCAAATGTCGCAAAACAATACGCGCATCGATAATCGGGAAACTTCGACCGAAGCGAAAGCTCCGCACATAGATAATAATAAATGGTAATGGTGTGGAACATGTGGACGCGTGTCTTCATCTCGAACACATAGTCGACGATGATGAAATAGAACGTGTTTGGGCAGCAAACAATGGAACAAGCTGACACTCTCCGCTTATAGTACAACATTTGTGATAGGCTCCACCATTGTGTCGCCAAGTCGGACGATATGGTTTTAAGGGGCCGACGATAAATAAAAATGTGTCACTGGTAATACAGGGCCAATGGAGTGCTCAGCGAGCTAAAAGAAGCGAATCGGGAAAGGCGTGGTGACGACAGACGTCGCGCGGCAAGCGAAGCATGTCAAGTTACAACAAACTGACTGGCTATATCACATTGACTGCGCTTTAAAGTTTAGCAGACTTGCAGGAGACATATTTAAGAACTGGCCGTTATGGTGGATGGTTACTGCTCAGTCACGCTCAAGTAATTGATTTTCTAATATCAATCGTGATAGTTCGAAACAGGTCTTTTTTGCGCACATCCAGCGAAGCTCATTAAAAGCGATTTGAGTATGCGAAGATTTCCATTCGGATTGGCGTTCTAAAGAACTCATTAGATCACGTTCTGTGACCGGCGGCCGGCGGCTGCGGAGCGATCGACAATATGACGTAAGAACTCTCAATAAGTGCTAACAAGAAGTAGTTAGGAGCGGACACAGCCGGGTCTCGGCCCTGGACGCTTTGCTCTATACATTTCACCTTCACGTAATAGCGCTGTATCGTGCCATTCAGGCCAAGCGCTAATTGACTTGTTAAGCAAATAACAGAACAATTTCGTCGACAGTTAACTTTTTGCCGAGATCAATCACATTTGGATAAGGTTAAAACATTAGCAAGTTGTTATAACTGAACATAATTATGTGGTTATGTTCGAATACAAAGTTGTATAATAGAGCTTAATATCTAATTGTGGTGAAGTTTAACCATTATATCGAACATGGAAGCGTTGGCATAATACGGCGGAGGTGTATGGGAGTGGCCATCTGCTGGAATTCCTTCCTGCTACGATAAAGTTATTATATTAGCAATATGTTGCGCTACGAAGAAAGCGCCGTACTTAGTTAATCCTTCATGAAAGTTTAACGAACTCAAATAACAGTGGAGTAAGGCATATGGCGTGGAAACAAATTACTGTTAAACTTTAGCCCTAAAGGTTATGAATCAAGTCCAGCGTATCTACTCGCAGGCGATCTCCCTTTGGACGGCTGACATGTGCGGAAGGCATGAGCATTGGCTACATTCATGAATGCTCGTTAATCAGCTGCCACGGGTTTAATGCAATGCCGGCTAACCAGCAGTATTTATAGTTGCTACGCGCAACTAGTGATTTACTGGAGGAAAACGCCACGGACGGCGATAAAGCAAAATCATCATCACAACATCTCACTTCGCATGTTGTTCAGTTTGCGGGCAAAACGAGAGAAAATAAAACACTCGGGTGCTATCGTGCCTCATCTGAATATAATGGAAAGAGGCGCAGCCGCGTCTGTCTGTTTATTGGCGCTGTCAAGTCATTATGTGGACATTTTGTGTTAGGTACGTTACGGTGCGTTTGTATTGAAGTTTAAATACACAGTTTCAACCACAATAATGTACTGCTCAAATTACGTATAGATTTTTAAATTGAAAATCTGTTTCTCCTAATTTAATCGCGTCCTGTTTCCATTTTGGCCCGCTCCGGAGACTACACCAAGCGCATTTTAATGAGATAGAAACGAAAAAAACGCTTGCTGTACGGAATTTTTATTCATCGTAGTTATGTAACCCGTGTTCACGCGGACTGTGTGGGGCAAAGCAGATAAATCTCGTAGCTGCAGCGTATTTCACAGAGCACGAGACATTATCCTTAGAAGAATGCAGCACCTCGCGTCTCGTAATGCAGTCGAGAGAGTAACGTTTGTATATCACAGGATAACCGCCTATCCCGGCGTGATATGCGTGTTCTTTGACCTCATCGCGAACATCGATTAACTTTTTATAGAGCGCTGTTTTTATGTGCGAACAAATCACAAGGTTTATTGGCTCTCGTAGATGGGCCATGTTTATATATTTGCCCGCTATTTTAGTATTTTCGCCGCTAGGCAACACGATCGAATCGAGTTCGATCAAATAAGGCTTAGGTAGGCTACGGAGAGATTCTATTCCGCCTGTGTAAACAAATTCAAGGCCAGCGGTTCGGATACATTGGCGCGGTTATACATGAGATTTTTCTGTTTCCAGTTACCGAGCACTTACGGACGAGATAAGTAATAAATCAAACGGTCATCTGTCATGTGTGTAGAGCCGATAATGGTCTCCACGTTGCGTGGTAGTCGCACGTAGTTGTCAGTTCAGTTCGGATTAGTTTGCCGACTAAACTGGATATAACTACTGCAACGGTGTCAGCATGGTGGGCGATGCATTCCGCTCTAAATTGATTACATTTTAACCGATGTGTCCCTCGAGTAACGGGCCGCCGCAGATTATGCTCTTTCGGTGACACTGAGACGATAAGAATAGTGGTTGGGCAATAGGCAAGACTCAATTAGTTTGTTTCAAGATCAAAGGTGAGCAACAAATCTCCGTGAGAAATTAACAGGGAAGTCCACGATTTACCGGTATTCGCTAAGGAAGGATAACTTTGTTGAATTTTCATGATACGTTCCGTTAGATAGCTATCAGCTTTATAACGTTGAGTTTGTAATATGATAGATTTCATGGAAAACTGGTGATTTCTGCAGCCTTCGAGATTATAAGTTAATTTGAAATAGATTTTATTATGATCGTCATTGCTTCCGCAGATCAATTAGATTATTCCATGTGCAGCGTTTCGTTTCATAAGTCTAATAAGAACGTCATAGGACACTTCCTCTGGCTACTCTAAGATATGATACTTAATTGGAAAACTGGCTCCACTAAGGACGAGCCCGACCCACAGCAATAAGTGTTATATAAAACTTACTTCAATTACCAGTGTCTGGTTGTGCCAATGCAACGCTATCAGGTTGCCACGAGCGGAGTTCACGGATGCGAAGAGGTCGCTGCCAATGTCTCGTATTGTTCGCCGCCGCAGATGGCGACCGAAGGGCATTTCCTCTTTTCGTACGGCTGACCGTGGCCAAGATAAGACTCGACCGCCTCGATCGATTTAAGTACGTCGAGACAGTGAGCAAACTCTATTCAGGGCTGTGGATGTTATAATCTCAATGTGGCCAGCAAAGTGAGTTTAGACCAAGTTGTATTGCTATTACCGGGGTAGAAAAATTTGCGTACTTTTGTCTCTGGTATTTTAAACACAAGGGATGCGACTCTACCCAAATTCGATCGAACCAAAAGTGAACTAGGGTTGCTGTGCTATCGCACGAGTTAAGGTACTGTAGACAAACGTGTTTGAACTTAATTGTTGGACAGTTTGACAAAGCGAACACTTCCTATTCCTTAGAAGGTCCATTGAAGCGCTGTTAGCGATAGATAACATCGTCACGTAACTAAGTGAATGCCCGTAACAGAGTTGTGTAAGTGGCCCGTGTAATTATTGACGATTAGGCTTCCTTTTACGTAAAGACCGCCGCAAGGGCACTGATTACCAACTAGTTCCATTCTCGATTCCAGCGAGTTACGGTGCCGTCTCCTTAACCTGTCGTACCAACATTACTCCGGAGTGCTAAATTTAGTAGGTAACCTTTATTTTGTAAGATGCGAGAACATATTTTTTATAATCGACCAATTTCATCTTACGACTGCATAATCAGGTTTGAATCAGGCTCTTTATGGTATTGTAACTACCTATTTTATACCACCAAGGTGCTAAATTCTGTTTACTTGCTAGTGAGTTCACGTTTCGCGTCATTAAAACAGCGAATGATGGAGGTGTAAGTACATCAATTATTCGCAAATACGTGTAAGATGTAGTAGAGCTGCGGCGACTTCTTGATATATGTAGATTGGGGCCATAGCGTCGGGAAGCGGCCGTGGCTTCGATGCGTGACTACCATGCATTAAATTCCTATTCGCAACGAAATCCTTTTACACCATGAAGTGCCCCATGATTATTTTCACCTGATCAATGATGATTACCACGTTTCGTGCTACGTATGCGGATGTAAATAAAAGAGATTGAGAGCATGAGTATTTGAATCTTGAAGATAATTATATCTCGCGCCACGACAGAGTGGTTGAGATTATTGAATCGGTTTCTAATTTATTCTAGATTTGTCCATAAAGAATACTGCCTCGACTCACGACCAGTTCTAAGCTTTATGCATCGAGTCGAACGAAACAACAAAAAAACGACGGTAAGTATAGTATTTTATAGGTTCGTTTGTCGTGATTAGACAAGAATTACATCAGCTAATCATGATTACAGAGGAGCGATAATGAGGTCGTCGATTTTTTTATCGGTAGAGATGGGATGTGAATACGAAATAGGAATTACATAAAGGGACGCCATAAACAATAGGCAAGCTACGCTTAGTCGGTCTTAAGCTTACGACTCTAGCACGATTGCAGCATGACCCTAACACGAATAACATAGGCCCCGAGAACTTGAACGTTAGAAATTATTCAAACGTCAAAATAAGTTAGGGTTGTAACGGGATCGAAAATATACATGTCAGCGGAGAACCGGGACCGGTACGTATCCCACGGGCCGCGATGCTTGCAGTTCTTGCATGTGCAAGTATCTGCAGCATTAGCATGGCGAGGGAGGGGCGTTCGGCTGCTATTATTTATGGGACGGGCAACGCGTACCGCGCCCATACGTGCCACTACGACACCATATTAATGACGAACTCGTTGGGAGGCTTTTTGTTATCTTATTATATCTCGCAAAGGTGCGGGCTCGAGCTATGAATCGTATTAGGCTGAAGGTAGATTCCGTGCGCAATATTAATATTGCCTGGACAAATACGACAATATTGATATTGCGACGCGCCGTTTTTGTGAGTATCTTGTCTGTGTCGTTTTGTGATTTATTTGCGTGTATATAGGTGAGCTATCAGCTGTGTCAATTTGCTACTGGAAAATAGGAAGGAACGTTGTTTGTTTCACATAAGACACCTAGACTAGCTGACGCTCGTAAGTGCTCTACTAAAAGCCTTTATTGCTCTGATCGATCACTCTATAGCACCTGTGTATAGCCATAGTATGCGTGAGTTAATAATACTTTAAAGCACAATTATTATTGTGGGTGTAAAATAGGCTGAGTATTAACGGGAAACGCGATACCTCGCCATCATTGTGTTTAGAGCCTTAACCGTCGAGTTAAAAGGTGCGGGCGGCGATGCAATCGGTTAAATTAATGTTGAACCCGACGATATCACCGCGCCTCGTGTTTTAATACCAATTAGGAAACCGAATTAAGATCATCAGATACGTTGTATGTACGTACATGTCGGACGAGTCCTGTTCGGTCGCGTCAGGGGTATCCAAGGCCTCTGTGGTGGTAAGGTGGCAGACACTGAAACAAATAAAGGGAAGTTAGTGTTTGCTCCAACAATCTAAAGTACAAAGTTTTCAAAGTTGAAAAAAATGTTTAGGAAATGTTATAAAGACGTAAAATAAATCGATGGTATTTCTGAGTTTCATACTTTGTGTACCAACATACTACTAATCATCGATGACTTATATCTATGAAAATTTAAAGAGAGAAAAAAAAACATTAACGTAAAAATCGTTAACATGGGAAAAATACTGATATCAAACAAGAAAAGAAACCGCATGGAAATGAAGATTGTATATTGATTGCAGGTTTCTATGAGAACACAGTTTGCATAGATGTAGGTAGAAGGTAGACGATCATCGGAGAGGAAATTATAACTGGTCCAGTAATTCCATTAGCATATTGATATTGTTAGTTAATTATTTATCATCTGCAGACGACAGGACATGTCGTGCGGCCTGTCCGCGACACTCGGACCACTGCGGACCGATCAAAGGCGATTAATAGCAACATAATACAGGTGTCTATCATACTGCATGTGATGACATGCCGTTACAAAAAGCGACAATTTGCATAATTTAATTTATCAACTAGACTGTTTCAAATTGCGCTTGTAACCGATCGTTATCTATTCTTTTATTTTTGATCGATTAAGTGCGGACACACGAATAGGATACTCCAGAGGTTACGCAACCGCTTCAGTATTTAAATGATGGTTTAGCGTAGAGAGATTCGCCGGATGGAAAGTAGCAAAAAATTCTTATATACTCGTAGTTATTGTAAAATTTAAATTCAAAATGGAGTCGATTTAGTTTAGCGATGGTTTTTGCGCAGTTTTTGCGTCGGCAATTAATCGGGCCGCGGGCATTCGTGCGTAAATCAAAATATGAGTAGGTCCGTAGTCCGCGCCGTAATTACGCAACCGGTAACACCGTGTGCTTTCCTGAGATGTCCAGATGCATATCTGCTAACAAACTGTTGTAACAAACATATTAATTTGAGCAGAGCCTTCACACAGTTGCGAATAGATAGTGCGGTGAGATTGCAGGGTTATTGTTATTGAGCGAGCATGGTGCTTCGTGTTTTAGCAGTGTCTAATATATCCGAGGTGGTTACCCGATGATTTATAGCTAGTTGGCGCAATTAAACACTTCAGAGCTTGTTGATTTATATGCGATACAACATTATGATGCCCGTATACAATGTGTCTGGTCACCGGTGTCGGAGACTTAAGGGGGGTTAAATATGGGGATTTTTATCGACAAATCACTATCTCGATTTTCTCTTGGCCTCTCCATACTGAAATGGCAGCCATTTTGTTTTTTTTATTTCGCAGCTCAGACGCCTACACTGATTTAATCATTGCTATCGATGTAGACGTCTTAGGAAGACGAAAGAGGTATCATTTGAAAGCTAACAATGAAGACAATCAATTTATGATACATTTTATTTAATATCTTTTTCACAAAATAACATAACAATATTAACAAAATAAAAATCGTATTTATTTATTGCATTTTTTTTAGTTTTTTAAATTTTTTATGAAAACTAACCTGTCAAGCTATTTGTTTTTAATTGTATTATCATAAGTACAAGATATTTCCATTAAAATAAATCTTACATCAAGGTCCTAAGTTAAATATTTTCGAAGCTATGATGGTTTAAATATGACCCTTAAAAACTCTATTAATAGCACACGTCAAACAATAGACTCAAGACCCCACATTCAATTGGCGTGTCGTAAGACAGGCAGCTGTTCTTTGATAACATGTTAGAAAGAGACATGTATAGGGTGGGAATGAGACAAAATTGCGGCTCTACTCAGGTCAGGATACAATTACAGGTAGTCGTCCCTCGCCTAGCGTTGTGATTACATTCTTATCTGCCGAAGTACTGTGCGTTGCTATTTTCTAACCTCTGCTTTGTGTTTTGGACTCGTTTTGTTATTTTAGTTAACTTTCGTTAACTGAAATGGAAGAGCGTCGTTTTTCAAGCCGCGACGTGGCCAACATCCATTTTGTGTATGGATTTTGCGACGGGAACGCGAATGCTGCTGTAAGAGAGTATGCGAGAAGATTCCCTGATAGACCTACGCCGAATGCTCACACGTTCATCAGATTGCACTCGAATCTCTCCGAATATGGAATAAGACCCGCTAACGAACGTACTCGTTTGGTGTCTCCGCGAGAGGAAGAAGAGGTGTTGGATTTAATAACGCAAGAGCCACAACTGATTCCGAGTGTCCGTCGCATTGCGATTAGACTCGGTCTATCGAAATGGACAGTTTGGCAGATTTTAAAACGGCAAGGATTGCATCCATTCCATTTTAGAAGAGTCCAGGATTTAATTGGACCTGACGTCGCCCGAAGGACAGTTTTTTCTTCGTGGATATTACGAAAAGCGCGATCCAATCCCAATTTTTTAAAGAGGATTATGTGGACCGATGAAGCAACTTTTACAAGATCTGGATACACAAATCATCGGAACGAGCACCTGTGGCTCCAAGAAACCCCGCATGCAGTGAGACCCAGTAGCTTTCAGCACAAGTTTTCGGTAAATGTTTGGGCTGGAATGATAGACGATATCCTTATTGGGCCTCTTATTTTGCCCGCTACATTAAATGGCCCAAGATTTTTGGAATTCCTGCAGAATGACTATCAAGACGCATTAAGCGAATTGCCATTGACGTATAGGGCAAGAATGATACTCCAATTAGATGGAGCTCCGGCACACTTTGCGGTAAATGTGAGAAATTACTTAAACAACACATATCCAACATGGATTGGACGAGGTGGGACGATTGCTTGGCCGCCGCGTTCCCCGGATTTGACACCCCTAGATTATTTTTTATGGGGCACAATAAAGCAGAAAGTGTACGTTAACGTGCCCAACACAAGAGAAGAACTAATTGAAAATATATTACAAGTCGGGGATGTAATGAGGGCGGACAAAGCCATGATAAAAAGAGCTACACGACATGTGTCAATTAGGGCAACTGCTTGTCTACAACAAAACGGAAGACATTTTGAATCGTGGCTGTAGTACCTAGTTTAGATGGTATTAAATTAATAAATGATAATTAATGGTTTTACTTTGTTCTTTTCTTGCCTTTTCCCATCCCAATTATCATAGCTTTGACGTGTGCTATTAATAGAGTTTTTAAGGGTCATATTTAAACCATCATAGCTTCGAAAATATTTAACTTAGGACCTTGATGTGAGATTTATTTTAATGGAAATATCTTGTACTATGATATAATACAATTAAAAAAAAATAGCTTGACAGGTTAGTTTTCATAAAAAATTTAAAAAACTAAAAAAAATGCAATAAATAAATACGATTTTTATTTTGTTAATATTGTTATGTTATTTTGTGAAAAAGATATTGAATAAAATGTATCATAAATTGATTGTCTTCATTATTAGCTTTCAAATGATACCTCTTTCGTCTTCCCAAGACGTCTACATCGATAGCAATGATTAAATCAGTGTAGGAGTCTGAGCTGCGAAGTAAAAAAAAAACAAAATGGCTGCCATTTTAGTATGGAGAGGCCAAGAGAAAATCGAGATAGTGATTTGTCGATAAAAATCCCCATATTTAACCCCCCTTAAGTCTCCGACACCGGTGACCAGACACATTGTATATCACCTGTACTTAACTGCTAATTTCGTCCAGAATTACAGCCGTCGAAAATTCTAGAGGTAGAGAACTGTAGAAGAGAATATGTAGATGGAAAATATTAAGACGGTTCGGTATTGACACTTCATCGCGTTGTCTTGGGAGTCAGGAGTGTCGGCGTGAGGGCTGTGCGGGCGTCGTCGCCTCATTACACTTTGTAATTAGGAACGTGGGTTGCGTACCAGCTACGGCCCTGCACTAAATCACGAGGCGCGTTAACATGCGCGGCCGGCGACAGCGGCTTCTCCCCCAACAGCCATAAGCCGACACAATGCCCCCTTATGGATGTGTTATTGAATATTAATCGTTGAAATACTGATGCGCCTGCCGCGGGAGTGACGCGCTTTACATATTTTGAAATAGACAATGTATAGGGTCGTTCACTCTCCGTCAGCGGTGCCCAGGTCGGTGGTGACACGGCGTCACCGAGCGTCTTCCGGCTGCCGCTTCGTTAGCAGACAAGACGGGCGCAAACAAGGCGGCGTTAGACGCGACACAGGAGTGCGGCGGCGAGTGAAAGTCGAATCAGCACTAGAACCACTAGATATGCTCACTGAGATAGGCATCGACACGCTCTTCGCATTGTTCGCGCTCCGATACATAAGATAAGGCTTTCTCTGTTCGTCTCTCGAGAGCTACCGTGAGAACGCCTCTCGTATATAATACGTCTTGACATTTTGTAAAACAGGAGCTCCTTTATCTCGACTACGATCTGCATAAAACTCAACGTTTTCGGCACTACACTCCAACGACTGTACCTGCATCGTTTACTCTGACATAAAAAGTTCAGCACGTGCTGTTTTGGGTTTTAATCAGTTGTAAACAGCGCAAAAAAACAGCGCTTGTGAATAAGAAGAAACAAGTTTTACGAGAAAATAACAAAACCGAAGCTTAGAGGAAATCTTCAAGAACATTCATGAATATGTTAGGCAGCAAATTTTATTATAATTACAATATATCAAAAGCGCAAATGCCACAGGGTTAATCGATTCCATGCAAACATTTTCAGCCCATTGAGTAGGTACCTCATCTCCGCTAGACGTCGGGGAGCCGATCGAGCAAAAACCGGTACCTACTCGAGCCTGTTGCATCACATTCTACAGTAAATATTATATGCGAGATATTAATATTATGTGCGAGGCGACTTCTAGGCGGAGTGAAGCGTGGTGGAGCTAAGAAAACATTTCGCAAAAAATAATTCAGCATTCTTTGAGACTCTTCAAAGTTTACATTATTTTGCGCACGCTTCGAGTAAAGGATCCCGTAAAATGTACGTGACTGTAGCGTTAACTCATCGTTTGGTATTATTTTATGAGCGAAACCATGCCATGTCCTTCTGTCACATGCGTGAGTCGACTGAACGATTCCATAAATGGTTTCGCAGTGGGTATTTCTATGACACCGACAAGAATCCATTTTCTTAATGCGACTTAATTAATGATTTTGCATTTAAAGCCTACTACACAAATTCTTCACCGATTCAACCAGGCGAATAAGGTAGCAACATAGATTATATGGTATGTAAAACAGCGGATTATAAATGTTGAAATACCTTAAAGATTTGCAATTTAAGTTCTTATCGATTTCACAAAATCCTTGGAGCAAGTACCTTGCAAAACGAATTATGTCCCAACTCTGTAGCAAAAATGAAAGAAATATCTAACTGTTGTACCTACACTTCTTTAAACCGGGCAATTTGAATGGCTGTATTTGGTACGGTTTACTATGTAATGACATCTATTAATTCGTTAATAGAGTTTATTCTGGAAACAGATTTCGCAACATCGCAGGCAAGAATACCATTTGTATATTTCGAAGATAGGTGCGATGACCTCGAGCGGCGATTTTATCGTAAAGCGTACGAGATCGTAAAATACACATATTCGCAAAACTGATGCAAGAGATAAGGACGTATTACACCTTGTCGTGTCACATTCGCTTACTTATTAAAAGATGGTGATATACTGGGAAAAACGAGGCTAGGAAAGAACGTGAACGCTCGGTTCTGATTTGATAATGATACCTATGTAGAATATAGGGCATTACCAACATGTTGCATTTATACAATAAACATGATCATGAAACATATCTCGAACCATTGGAGAAGACACGCACTGTAATATTACTTATATTCGTTCTTGACAACGGCTTCCAGCTGCCAAGTTTGGCATATTTCACTGTATTTGCAGATTAGATTGTCTTCAACATGCCATCATGTAATCGCGAATGTGTTTAGGAGCAAGTAGCCGGATGTGCGATTGTCACGGGCATGGAGCCGTCAATAGCTTCCCGCGAGCCGCCGGCGGCAGGAGGCGGTCCGAGCAGCCTGCCGATTGATGCAATTGATCCAAATGGACACCAGGGTTACGCCGGCCCATAAAACGGTAATAGCCAATCTAAACTTTTAACAGCTTCGTGGACATGGACGTTGCCCGCAGGCATTTCTGTGAACTACGCAATAGATACAACTTCATTTATGTCCACATCTATCTATGGTTATAATGAAGCAGTAAAGGGCAAAAAAATCTGTCTATGGCAAAGATATATTTCGAGAAAATGCTATAGATGATGAACAGGCGTACAATATTTTTGGAAATATGTAGTGACATTCAGACCGTTTATTATCATATACTTAATTGATAAATAACTGTTCAGGCAGATCGCGCTGTTACTGGCTTTGGAACTGGTGAAATGCTGTATTACTCGTATTATGCCACGTTATAAATCTTGATAGGTAGTATATAAGAAGACATCTTTTCGCCGTCGTGAACGACGGTGCGCGTAACAGTTAGTAAGTACAAGTTACTACATAATATTATACTGTCCACCTACGCAGCAACGCTATCTCCAAGTTCATTTCAGATTAAATTATTTTAGCCAAGCTTACTAGTTCCTCCCTGTTTACTTATATGACTGAACGTTAAATGACGTCATGGTTACTTTTATTTATCGCCGATGAATGAAAAGAAAACATTGTCCCGCTTCAATAGAAGCTTCAGGGAGTAGCGACTTTCTGCCCACTCATTGTCCTGACTCACTATGTGCACTTGTAATTCATAAGACGCTAAAAGGATTGAACATAAATATCGTCAAATAGATTTATTTTTCCAATCGCAGTGATTGACGAAGTGGTTTCTGAGAATGTGTCCGTTTTTTGTCCAAAGTTAAATAAAACAGTCTGGAGGTGCTTGCTGGCTGACACAAAGCGTTTTTTTTGCTCGACCTCTACAAAATTCAACATAGAATGGGTGATCATGGCCCATGGCTGGCTGTCCACACGCTCGTGTCCCCCGCCGCACGACCGTTCACGGCCAAGGCCAAACAGATAATGAACGCGTGATGACGAACGATGTGCTATCAAACAAAAAACCACCGCTTGCGCATGCCCACGTGGGGAGTCTTTATGAACTCCTGACAAGATTTAATGGCTCGGAAAATTACTGCGTAGCCGACAAATTTATTCCGCAAATGAAAAGTATTGCATGATAGCAGTTTTTGCACCAGGCACTATTGGAGCAATATAGAAAAAAAACCATAGACTGGGGGTATTTAAAATCTTTTGATAATATATTCGACCGGTTTGCACAACCAGCTACTGTCCGACTGTTTCGTTTAGCGATACAGGGATCCATCAAAGAAACGACTAGGGCCCCATAAATCATTCTGACCATTTCTATTTCTCACTAATGGACTCCCGTCAAGCGGTCAGACATCATTGGTGGTATTCAAACAAATTGAGTTATATATAATAAAGCTGTTTTAGATTAATTCAACTGGAATATGTCATCTTAGTTAGTAGGTAGATACGAATAGAAAATAATAAAAAGAAAGCTAAACGGTAGATATTACAGATTAGAAGAACAAGTAATTAGATCTAATTTAGAAGTAGACAGAACCCCAGTGCTTTTCCGAACGTCTATTGCTATCTCACTCGTTGTAAAGCTATTTTCCTAGAAGGCCTTCATTGGTGACAAAGGAATACCAATCTAATTACTGCGAGTTTTCGATGTGTTCTCACACAAGAGTCATGTCAAACAATCAGCCGAGTCAGGCTCTAGGCGGTATGTGAATTATATGGTGGTCCTTTGTGAACACTCGTGCATGTACAAGAGTGATTACGCGCGGGCCTTGTTGTGAGAGAATTCAATTTGCCCGCACCGTTTGACGGGGTGTGGTTGGCAATACGGACGTTTTAACGTCCAGATAAAATCTACAATGTACGGATAGTCCGTCCGTATTCAGATCACGCGCTCTCATTCCTCCAACCTAGTGCATCGTACTTAGAAATGTGCATCGTAGTGCGTGTGTGGGTTTGCCACCGACGCGACGCAAAGATAATGCTGAACACGGGACCTTGAATGGCGAGGTGAACGAACCGACTCGACGATAGGTAAACATTATGTTGATTGATTACCTAACCCGACTCTACGATCTCGCCGATGTGAAAGGTTACATTGTCGATAATAGTTCATCTCTCATCGGTACCTATTATGTCTACTATGAACGTTTCATCTGTTAAGCCTTTTGTAGAAACGACATAAGACGAAGTCATGTCTTAAACGGTGCAGCACTTTAGATGTACGCATTGGATAAGTGGCATAAAGGTACGCAGGATTGTAGGACGGGCCTCGCCGAGGCTTGTAAACAGAGCAATCTGGCATCAGATGTCAGGAATGGCGACGTCGGCGTCCATGTGCAGTCGAAGGCTCTCGAAGGACCAGCCGTAGGTTGAGCAGTGTCATTCCGGGTATCGTACGGAGAGCGTGCATTACCTACCCACCTTGCCGAAGGTACCCGAAGCCAGAATGCGACCACGCGGATACTGGAGGTGAACGGACTGGAATTCAATCCAACATTTTATGGTTCAAGGGTAGTTACGTACATTAACGCATACCGATGCTTTTTATTATCGGATCAGCCTCTTGGTGTAGGTTTTATAGTTAAAATTATGGTAAATGTTAAATTTATAAGGATGCTGTAAAATAGTGACAATTAATTTATTATTATAATATTTATCTTCACTTTATCTCACTGGTAGAATTTTCATAATACTTCTGACCAAAGTTCGTGTTATCGAAACACAAATTACAAATTCTAGCTACAAAATGAAAGGGTTAACGAAAACATCATTAAATCATCCACTTAAAAGGGACAAGCTGCCTTCTCCAAAGCAGGGGTTCATTAGATTGATATGGCGCCATGTGTCGGGCAAGACAAACAAGGCAATTGCCCGCCGCGTCCGATGGTATCGCGCCACACGCGGCCCGCAGACATGCGGCCCGCGCTATCCTAGGCCAATATGTCCGGCTTGATGCCTGCCTTCACAATATCTACGATTTGCTTCTCATCTTTAAGGAACCACATCAAACTGTTCACATTTAAATAAATCAAAAGAAAATACGCACAATGAATGTGCAACTTTCTCATCATTACCTTAATTTGAATAAAACTGAAATCCAGGACAGTTCCACTTTAAATTAGCGTTAATAACATTAATTAACCATTACGCTTTCTGTGGTGCAACCATAAAACCACCGGATGGTCGCGTTTACCTAGTTGACCGATTTGGATAAAAGGTTTGACCGACATTGAGACATGAAAGTAAATATAGAAACAATCTTTATTATTTCTCGTTCACGACATCGCGAACCGTTACGGGATCGAACTTCGATATAATTTATGTCGACGCATTATAACTATTTGAACGAAAGCAACAATGGGACATTAGCGTGCATTTGCAACTTTTACTTCACCAAATCTCTTAAGCCATTGTCAGCGGATAAAAATGTGAGTGGCGATAATAATGACGGCATGAATTATTATGACGAATAGAAAGCGGCTGACAGACTGTATTCCGATTCGTGAAACCGTTTGAAATATCGAAATTTCTATCGGGGGCCGAGTCGTTTACTATTAGAGTGAAATTACTCAATTTATAGTGAAACGAAAGCGATTGTTACTATGAAAGCGAAAATAGAGAAAACTTTTCAGGGAGATAGTAAGTAGAGAATTGTCGTGCAAAGATGGTGACAACGAATTGAACGTTGCCAGTGAACAGACAGAATCTATAGACGGTAATAAAGTTCCAAGATGCTAATAAAGTTAGTAAAGCTATAAACCACAGGCTGTATATTAAAACCCGTATCAGGTGAGAGCGGACACGCCGACACGGTTGATGATAATCCTAAAGGTAATTGCTTAGGAGATTTATGTAATGGTTGAATAAGCTAACGAACTTGCCAGTGTAAGATGGCACCAAGGTGGGAAACGGGAGGAGCCGAGACACTGGTGAACTATGGCCGGTCGTGACCACGAATAGCGAAAGTGATCGAGTGAGCTGCATCGGTGAGCTAATATGATTTTACGATGTGAAAGTGTCCGTTGATAGACTCGTGGTGTTTACACTATGGCATAACGACGGCAGATCATTCGATTCTACTTCCAACAGGGTTATCATAAGAGGGGAAAACGGAAAGAGAAACTATACGACAGAGAGGCTAATCCTCCGTGAAATTATTATTGATGTATAGGAAATAAACACTAATCATAAAGTACAGCGTGAATTTTGTTGCAGTATACCTTTCACTTCCAGTCGTATGTTAGTAAAGGTAAATTAAGCGAGAAGTGAGCTACTATAGCGAATCAACGTGTAGGTATGTATATTCGATTAGACATGGCGCGAAAATGATTTAACAAAATACTGATAACGAATTTATTAAAATGTCGAGATATGATTTTACGGATTCCATTACATCGGGTAGTGAATTTTTTATTAATAAAGATGTAACTGCATTTTTTATGTCTAGGACCAATAAAATACCGATACATTTACTTATTTTAAGAATTTTACACAAACGATCGTTCTCTATTACAAAATTAACAAAAACATGAATGAAGAAATACCTAGCTGTTAATCGTTAAAGTTAAAAGCAGAAGAAACGAAATCACAATCTAAGCAACAACTTCAAATTGAACTCACATTTGAGAGGTCTAAGGTGCAGAGAGTTTACCGGTGGCAAAGTTCGAACATATTATGCTGGTACTTCAAAAAGGTCCTGACCCTTGCTAGCGAAAGCAGAAGAAGACAAGTCTGACGTAATTGAACAACTCATTAACTTTACAATGATAAGTTAGGTACCGAGAGCAAAGACCGCTGCCCATATTCTAAGCAGAATAAACATCTATTTGTCTGAGGAGTTCGAATACAATGAGACAAAGCATAAGCTAGGAGATGTCAAGATCAACGAACTTTCAGCAGCTTTTATGTTTTTTATGGACGGAGTTTAAAACGTTAGGTACCTACTTCATAGTTGTTGCAAATCACGACTAATGAAACAAACAATGAGGAGGTAAACATAATAAATGTAAAAGCATCATCATAGTATGTAATATTATTGTAAGGAAAATATTCTAAATATTATGCTGAAAAGGATATTAACAAGCATCGAATTAATAAATATGTGTGTGTGATGACGATGACTATAACATTTTAATAAACATAGTATCAAATATTCGCTATCGAAGATCTTCTGGTAACTAATTTATGATATTATTATGACTCATGTTTTGTTCAACAGTGACACATGATTTATAGCAGGTAAGTGAAAGTGAGGTGCATGCGACGAATGCAAATGCGATACACCCCGCGGTCTACTTTCCACAAATTCGGGTGTAGATAGACAGCCTGTACAATGTACAATTGTACATCTACATACATACATCTAATATTATAGAAGGAAATCTCGATATAGACCGTGATGTGTTCTGGAAGCTTTAAAACAATGCATTTATTGTCCCAATTCCATTGGTAAAATGGTTTCGATATGTAATAATTTCTTATATTTTTTTGTACAACAGATTGGTCAAAATCGTTTTAGTGAGAACCTAGTGCAGTTTTAGTTGGCCTTAATTCAACCAATTTCTATCCAGTTTCTAGTTTTCGTTTTGTTTTTTATATTGCCCAATGATATTGTTGAAATTAACTTGTTAATAATATACGCACAAAAAAAACCCCTGTCCAGTCTCTGTCAATTAGGTACTTACCTGTATAGATTAGAACAATCAGCAACATTTTGCACTATTGTGAGTTCTTATACACAGTATTTTCCTTGATAACAGTGGCCTTCAGTCCTGAACAAGTCGGTTATAATTTCTACTAGGTACTACTTGGAATTAACGTTTAGATTCAATCCAATCAAGTTGCAGCATTGGTATTCCACCGTCAAGATGTATTTTTCAATGCCCTTCTGAATGGCTTCATTTGCTTTTAAGGCGTTTTATTCGCTAAGAACGTTGACCGTGTTTTTATTATTAAGAATTTATCGCTTGTCATTATACGTAACAAGGTTGGACTCTCAAGGGAAATATACCTTTTATTGTTGGACGTAGACTTCATTTCGAGATCGTATTAAGACGGACCGTCTAAATAAATATTAGACACTGATAAATTGATGATCAACGTAACTAATCAGATGACCGAGGAAAACTAAGCCCCATGGGATGGGATGGGATGGGGGCCACGAGGTCCATATCTCCTTCTCAAAGGCTCAAATGTTTATTACGTTTTCAAGATATAAAAGCTTGCTACAATGTTGAAAACTTCATTTATGCAAATAATCTAGATAAGATTTCTTTTGACACTATCCGAATTTTAAACAAATTATGTTCTGTGGTTTACGCAGATAAGAATCGGCTACAACTGAGTAAACATACTTGAATACTCAATTCGCAATCGCATTAGGAAGTCTCTTGAACCTCGCCGGTAATAAATAACGTTTCATTAATTACCTGGGGTAGCGCGATGGCGGTTTGTCGACGTGAAATATTTAGAAAACGTCCTCCTACGCCTAAACTGTGTGGGACCGAGTGTCTAGTTCCAAAGAGAAGCTTTGAATTAACTTTGCAATTTTAATGTCAGAGGTTGCGTTTTCACTTAATTATTAATGGTGGGACGCGGTTTTAATTAGACAGATTATGTTGCGGATTAACAATGTTTGCTTTAAACCCTTCTGCTTAGCGTTTCGCAATCTGTGAATAGCAAAAGCTGAACCTCTCGCAAAATACTATCGTCTTATATTACGAGAAGCGATTCCACGATATACCTCTAGTAGGGAGGTATCTTGCGGATCTGAACTGTATCATGTCGCGGCAGTATATCTCCCCAGCAATGTATATTTACATACAGTGGACAGTTGCCAACAACTGTCGACGCGTAGGTACAGTTGACCCCGCGTGTATCGAGGTTTCGAGCTCGTAAATCTATCAAAACCCACCAAAGTTGAGTCTGTGAGCTGTACTGCGGCTTATAAATTAGGGGCATCGGTAAACACATACACTGTATTTTGTCATGCGATGCTACGAGTACAATGAGAGGTGAACAACCTGAGGTCTCGTTATCTGCGAGTAGACACTACATTAGACATGTGACATCATTATTGTGCCAACATCGTAAACATTCGTCCTGTTCAGTAGCTGGTTATCGCAGCTAACGAGCCGTAACTTTCTTACATCGATATGATATCGGGACTTTGCTCTTTTTGCAATCGGAAAATATTTCATCTTTATCTTTAAAAAAAGATAAATGCCTCTATTACAGCGTTTACTCTACTAAAAGAATTCTGTATTAAGGAACAAACTTTTGAAATATAAGAAAATTAATACTCAAGACATATCGACAGTAAAGACTATATCAGTATCGTCCGCACTCCTCGCAAATAAACCCGTAAAACAAAAGGAATGCCTGCACCTTGAAACGAAGTATCAAGTTTATCTGCGTTTGGAATCAACGGCAGAGACGGGGAGCTCGCAGCATGCAAGTATATAGCCCACTAATCGTGATGGAGTCATTCCGAGGAGGTTTTGGCAAACGTTCGTCGACAGCGCAGTAAAGACGGCGGTATTGCCACTGTCGTGAACGAAATGTGACGAGTTCATTGTCAGGAGATTGCCACGTCGACAGTCGACACTGGGGGAAAACGCCAGTGCGTTGACTTGAGACTTCAGCATAGTGTGTTGTCTTCACTCCTCACGTGAAATACAGTTCAGTATTGAATTTGACCTCTTGATCCTGAGTGTATCTATATGAATGGAATATTAACTGCGGTCAGGACGCTCACTTTTATTCAAATTTTAAACATTGTTTCTCCAACAACACAACAATTGTTTTTGAAGAAAACGTTATTGTTGTGAACTTTGCTTGATCTTGACGATGTAAATCGAGCGTTGTTCTTCTTTGCAAAAGTTTTCGGTAATAAAACAATAAGGACGGAATAACAGTATTCGCAAGAAAAACAAGTTGTTAAATCCTTATCAAGACAGATTTAAACAGCTTATCAGCAAGACCCTTTTCGCATTCCTCAACGTTTCTCTCCTTATGTTTTATTTGCGCTTATGTCGGTAACGACGGTATGCTAGGACTTGTCTACAAAAACGTTGTAATGAGAATGCTAGGTCGCATTTATTCCGAGCTGTTCATCAGACGACACTGATTCCTGGATACATCGGTTACCGCTGATGGACGGCCGTCGCCAGGTTAATCCAAGAATCAAAACCATTTAAAAATGCAAGTTCACAGCACAAAAAAAAAAAACTACCACCGTAAACTTACCGAGAACACCAATCGGCAGACTAAACTTCGTGACCGGTGAAAAACTCTCGGTAATAGTTTGAAGCGAAAAAAATTAAACATGCAAAATCGCCGGCAATTCACATTGAAAGGCGAGTTGAAAGCTTATGATTAAATAAATTTTTAAGCGAGTGCCGTGAACGGTGTATGTTTTTATCGTTAGACTGCAGAAGATATAAAAACATGACGACTTCGGGTGTAAAAAAACATGGGCGAGATCTACACGGGAGTTAGCTCTCATGGGGTTCCGTAAATTTCGTTGTTGTATTGTAATTGCCATATTATTACGTTATACACAAGTTTTATGAACTCGCTCTAAGCTAGTTTCTGTGTAAGTGTTTATTGGTGGTTTGGCGCGCTTAAGAACTTGTAGCATTGTTTTTTTTATATTTTAGCTTCGCACGGTTTCTGCATTTAGCCAGTGATAAGAGTAGGTATATTGTACATGATTTTCACAATAGAAAAGTCTTACTTAGCATTATAGCAATTCTCGTGGCCAAGTAGTCAAGTCAATATACAGTCAAAGTCACGATTCAGTAAGTCTAAAACTTCCTGGGAGTTTAACAAAAAATATCGACATGTAAACTGTTGTACATGACAGATTAGTTGTTATTTTTGTTATGATTTCCATTCAACGATTATGATTGTAAGCTTTGCAAACAGACGTTGCCGTGTATAATCACAAGAGGGCGAGTGTCACAAAATACCTTCGATAAGAGCCGTTGATGTGGTCTACAAATGTTGCCAATAATATTTCTTGGAATTTCAATCAGAATCACTATTTCAATCTCATACCGAGATCGTTGCGTGCAAATCGTGGAATAGAGTTTCTATTGACTATTTAGCTGCCATTTAAGTTCAATTAGTAAAACGCTGACTCCTAAAATTGCATTGCATTCAAATCACTTTGTATGGCGCTGCCCACTTATCATAGCGGAGTTAGCTCTTCATTTTGGCAAGTACAATCGAATCACTATAATCATTCGCTGCGGTGATCATGTCGTAAATCTTATGGTAAATTACAGGTTTCGTTTAGAGATGCCATCGCCCCTGCGTTATCAGTGAGTCATCTAGCGTTGATCTAGGTAGCCGGGCTTGGTCTTTAGTTTTATTATGATGTTAAAATTTGAAACGTGTTCTGGGTATTTAGCACGTCTTGCTATAACTGTCAGTAAATGTTTGTTGAGATCGTTGTTTGTCTTTCAACTGTGCTAATCTCATCCAGTTAGTTCTCCTTCCGTTGCCTTTTCATCTTTGGGTACCTAATTGCGGAGCTTTCTAAACGAACGCTTCATTATAGCGATGGTGTAAAACTTTCATTGAAGTGATTATCGTTGTCTACACATCATGAATTATTATATGGCTGTGTAGGAGTGTTATTGCAGTGAAAAATACTGGCGCAATCAAACGCCTTTTGTTATTCAGAAAATACAACCCAAATTACACATTTTGTTAGAATTTCATTTAAATCGTCCTTTTAGTTTAAAACTTAACCTTGACAGTGAAATATCGTTAAAATATGTAAAATACTAAGTGAGCTCGATCCGAGCACCGAGGGGCTAAAGTTATTTCATCCATATGAAATTAATTACCCATTACAGATTACGTGTACCAGAAGATTTAATTTTATTGTTCGGTTTCTGATATTTATCTAGGTCTCACATAGAATTCTAACAGCAGCAGTTAACATTTTCTTGGTAAGTATCCCAGTATCTATAATTCTATGGAGATCAAAATAGGATTGAAATGAGAAGATAAATATACATGGTACCTACACCTAAATTATTAATAGAGATGTTATCATTTTGACACATCTTTATCATTGTGAAAATACTATTAAAGTTGACAATTTACAATAGCGATCGTTGTCATAAAATAGTGCTGCAACAAAAGGTTACTGTAGGCAGAGCTTTCAGTGCGAGATGGTGAATGCCAACACGACCCCATCTCGCCCCACTTCGGGCGGATCGACGGCTCACGGGGGGGTTTTAGTGGGCTCATGTCCCACATACCCCCTTCCACCACCCCCGTGGCGGAAGGGAAGTGCGAAGGCATATAAAAAAAAAAAGGCAGAGCTTTCAGTACAATCTTATCTATGGATTTATCGGTAGCACGTAGAAATTTTACCAATTTGTTAATGTATACCACGACTCTGATGACGTAGGTGACCAGTTTATGTGAAACAATTTGTAAGAAAATTACCGGATTGTAATGGGTGGGGCGAATGGGAGTACCCCTTATCCCCGAATCTGAGATGAGTAATAAAAATCATAAAATATAATAAAAAATAGTTTTAAACATCTCAGTCAATCTACGCTACCAGCGCTTCAAAGAAATAAAGCAACAGACCAATCTGAATTAATACAAATACTTACGTTTTATCACAAATGAAAAGTTCATAAGTTTATATTATATAGGTAGGCACGAGGACAAAATCCGCGCAACGGACACATTTATTATGCGCTATTATAAAGCGCTCCGTTAGCTTTGATTCGCCTTTCTACATCGAGCGCAACTATGTTAGAGGTTAATGTTATAATTCTAGACGAGAATTAGTTACAATAGCTTTATTTAATGGAGACATGTGGAGCCAGACTGCAACGGCAGGTAAGGCGGCGATGCACGTAGGTACCAAGATTCATGTACAAGTATAATGGGCTCGTCATGAGAGAATGTACTCGCAGCGGTATTGTGCCAAATAGCCGATCGTAAACGTACCTACCTACCTTTCCACCCGCGTTGCCATCTAGGCCTCGGACTAACGGACTGGAATTGATAAATGCGCAAAGTGCACCTTTTCAGTGTTATTAATTTTTAATACCAAATATAACTGTCCTTTTTTGCACGGCTGTTATATCGTAAGATAAGCACGAGTGAGAGTTCGAGCTTGCAATAAGAAGGATGAAACTAGATGAGAGGGGGTTCTTATTTTCAGAGACATTTATTTGATGGCGGAAAAGAGTAACCTAACTAATTAGATATAATGAAGAAGGACAGGAAAAAGACTGTACATCTTACTAATATTATGAACGCGAAAGTTTCTCTGTATGGATGGATGTTTGTTACTCTTTCACGCAAAAACTACTGAATGGATTTTATGAAACTTTACAATAATATATAGCTTATACATCAGAATAACACATAGGCTACAATTTATACAGATATTGTGTGAATTGTCTAAAATATGACGATAAGTGTCAAGTAAGTAGGAAAAAATCTACCATCTGCGCGCTATTCAGGCGTGCGCTGCCAAAACCGCTAGAACTATACATTATGTAATGTATGATGGAAATGTTTACCTTAAATAGTTCTACAGAAAAGCCCGCCACAGTGTATATCTATATCTTATGTGTAAGCCATTATAGCCAAAATAGTGAACCATAAAAATATGTGATTTTAATGTCATAACATTAGTTCTTTTCTACGTCACGCTAATAATTATAAGCTGCTCTAAATATTAATCCTGCGCAGACGAAGTCGCGGGCACCAACTAGTGGAAGATATATTTTACAAGAAATGGTCTTGGAGACTTAAAAAAAGCGAAAGTTTAAAAGATTGCGCAAAAGTATCCTCCTCTAAAACTTTATTGTTCCCACATGTCCTCGGTTCTAAAAGATCAAAGTCTGGTCGTGAGAAAAACATTAAGCTGAAAATAACAGTTTTATATGCTTGAATACGCACCTATTCAAGTATCTGAGCTCAGCCAGGCGCAGTTAGAATCTATTTGGACTGATATCAATTACTAATGTAATGGGAATTACCTCACTACACCACATTTAATGAGTGACTGGTATCGACTGCGATTTTATACACCGAGCGTCATTATCATGAGCTTTTGTTGTGTTGATACTCACATTCGTTTGTTACGTAATCTATACTTAGGTACCAATTTATAACACAAACGTGAGAAACTAAAATTATGTACATTGTATTGCTAACAGTATCTTATGATTGGTTTTTAAGTTTCGCTCAACAGATGCCAGAACGACCATAAAATCGACAGATGAAAAGAGAAAAATTAATCTAGATAAAAGCAGGCAAGTTCAAAATGCATAGTGCGTTACGGATTAGCAAGTACCATAATATAGGATTCGCCACGGACGCAGCGACTTGTGAACGAGGCTGCGAGCTGACCATATTCACGGAGAATTTCGAATTAGGCTGTCACTGGGTCACGATCGTAGTGCTATGTGAAATCTCGATTAGGATTTTGCAAGTAAATTAAATTAGACGGCCGTCCTGGTAACTCATTAGGTGGATGTCGAAACGAAACAAACTACAGCAGAGTTTTATCTAATTGAAGAATATCCTTGAAATATCAATTGAATCATTGATACTTCCTAGCGAGTGTAGAGCGGTCGGCTGACACGATATATCAAGCAAACGGTCCGGTTACATGTTTGACAGCGCTATTTAAATGAAACTCACTAATCCTAAAATAGGGGTACAAAACGAAGCTGGGACCGAGTGATTCCAAGAGGTCAATGACCGGCTGCAGCTAGCTGTGCATCGAGACCATCCAAGAATAGTCGACGTGCATCAGCCACCAGCACATATTCGCCACCTACTTTCGCAGCAGTGCCAGGGCAGACGTGCGGCGACCAGCCAGCGGGCCGATGGAACATAATTAGCTATGAAATTGGTTGGAGACAGCTAGATGCCTTACTTCAGCCTGCACTGCGTTTTGCGTCCCACAGTAATGTACCACACAAATGCAATTAAAAAAGTAGGAACACCCATTTCCCACTGGATTTTTATAGGAATATGAGAATGCAAATTTTCGAAACCACTTCAATGGCGGCACAGTAACGAGCTTTGTTTATATACGCACTAGAGAATACGATCTTCGGGTGAAAGCATGAGCGTCCTACATGTATTGATTAGCAGTAATTTGTGATGACAACTTTAGGATTGAAGTAACAAATCGTATTGGTTTGCGGGGCGACTGAGAAACAATTTCTAAACAATTTTACAGGAACGTAGGCGTCAAATCACGGTCTGATTTGCATATCGCCAACGAAAGTGTAGCGGTGAGGTGAGCCGGTCTACATAGCTGCATGCACCGCTACTTATCACTAGCTAAATTATAAGCCATTCTAATTCATACAAAAATTTGCAGTGTAAAAAAGCAATAACAAATTTTATTCGCCAATTTACGGTCAGACGAGATCGTGAAACTCGAGAGTTAATTTTATAATGATCTAGAAAACCAGTAGTACATGCAGAACGGCTACCGAGCGACAGATATTAGAAGATTTCAAAACCGGTCCATTTGAATATTAGTCGCTCCAGTTGGTTCGTCTCGCTCCCGATTGTCGTGCGAAAGATCGCGTGAATCCCCGCGGAACCAATCCGCGCTTCGCTAATGGACCCTTGAGACGCCGTAAAAATCGACTATTATGGATAAACCCGTTCATAATCGACTGCAAACAAATGATCGAGTCTATTGGTAAATTCAACTGCGAGGGCAAAGTGGGCCAGTGAAAAAGTGAAGTTTCGTCAAATGCACCACTTACCTAATTCACGAGAGCGGAACCGATGCCGACGGAAGCATTGCGCCGCAGAATTCAGCTCGTTGATCTATTGTGGACGCAGTGTTAGATAACGTGCTCACGAGAGCGCATACGAGACAATGACAACGATTTCGCATTCAAACTCAAGAGTGAGAGCGATCAATCTCGGGAAAAATACGCTATTGGAACGGTGTGGCATGAGATATCAAGTTAGTAATTTCCATAACATTTTGTTTCTATTAACCTCGTAAAGATGAATGATTAGCAAACGTGGTCGGAACGCGGAGTGCGATATTATCTGAAGCGCGTGAGACTGATACATCGCGTACAAGACTTCCCAGCGCTTTGCCGCTCACACGCCCTCGAGCGTTCGTGTTTTGTCACACACCTACGCATATTGAGGTTCTACGGTGATTCACAGGACCTTGAAAATGGCACGTCTCAGATGTGACCCATTCTCGTACTATCTTGGACTCGCTTCTCTAATAAATCAGCAGTTTAGTTGGCTTCCAGTAAAGCTCGATGGGACAGCTCATAGGTAACCCTGACAGAGGTCCATTAGGGCTGTGCAGTGCGCCGGCGTGGGCGCCACAATGCCACTAACGAGGGTCCCGATATCATCTGACAGACAAGGGACATTAGTAAATGCTCGAGGGCCAACACAAAGAGGATAGATAAGAAAAACTTAACAAAAAGTCGAGCTGCGGCCGTGGTCTACAATGAAAGAATGATGAGTTCTGCGGTGGTTGGACAGCCTACAAAAGATTGTGATACGTCATGCGGTGCACAATAGAGAGAGCGACACGAAGCGTGAGCATCATGCGTTACTAATCATGCCAACATGCGTCTCATAACAACCCGAGCTCTTACGCCTAACGCATTGTGCATACGGAAAACTGTCGCAAGGACAGATTTGTTTGTTTATTTTCATCTCATAATAATTGCAGCAGCAATCAACAAGCCTATTATTTAGATCAAGGCCTTGAAGCGCATACTATTGAAAAACTGTTGCCTTACTTTGATTATACTAGATAATAATAGCGATAGGTTGTCAACTGCATTTTTGCAGGCCATGTAAGTAGGCATTTATGTAGGCAATATTTTTAGATTATACTTCGATATATTTTACTTCGACGATTGGCCTTACTTACTACTTATAATGAAAAATCTCGTGACATGATGTGCAGTTCTATATAATTTGACCGTGTGATAATAAGCGACACTACAACATTGTCTTTCGCCACACTCTATCATCACACGAAGGATGTTTTACTGTTATAGAGGTCGCATTTCAATACCTCGATTGCGGTGGACTCGCTCGGTGATAATTTACCGTCATTATTTCAGTGTGTACTATGTATATTGATCTGTGGTATAAAGGTAGACTTCCGATCACCACGTCCGACGCTACGTCAGAAGCCCGCGTCTGTGGCGCCACTGCTAGTGATGCATGAGTCGTGACGCGCGCGTTTTTACGATGCACTACGTAAATTTAGGCAGCATTTTCGATCTGTGTGCCTAGTGCTTGTGCTAGCATCACTAACGCGCGTCTTAAGCTTGAAGCGATAGACGGAAGTCTACCTTAAGTTTGCAGAGAGATGGCACGAACGCTTTTAAACAAGCGTTTAAGTACAGCAATTATAAATCCTTGGGTAATAACAATTAATTAGCTCCTCTCGAAACCTCTGCTAATGATGCGAGAAAATTGTTGCACAACCGCGTACCTGTAGTTTAACAGTCGGTAAACAGCATAATATAACAACGATCACGTTTCGATTACAGTAATGGCAAGACGCAAGATAAATTAAAGTGTTAAACTGCAATCAAAAAGCTATAATACTAGATCTGACATAGACATTGGGCAATGATAATATATCCAATGGAACGAACACGGTTTGATACTGAAGTCATAAACGGGTGATATAAACTTGTATTTAGAAACTGGTTGTATGTTTTCTAGTTGCATTCGTTAGAATATGGCGGGAATCCGATAGTGAGACGTTGTTGATTTTGTATTTTTTCCTCAAACTTGTGTTACTTAGAGTGTTTAATATTATGTGTAATATTGGTGGAATATAAGTCATTGATTGTTCGGTAACATGCACGAGTGTGGGTACATTATATAAACGCAAAAAACCGTGTCATTTCGCATTTATTCCAAAACTCCCAGGAATTTTCAGTAATGCATCCTCCACTTTACTGAATCGTGACGTGACTTTGACTAAGTAAATTATTGATTTGACTACTTGACCACATAGAGCTATGATTTTCCTTTTGTGAAATTAAGTAATACTCATAAAAATTATAATAATTGACACTGGCTAAATGCACAACCCGTGCGAAGCCATAAGAAAAACAAAAACTAATTACCGCGGGAAACACTCTACCATTATAACAACCGTGCTGAACAGAAGTTCTTATACAATATTTAATAAACTATATATCGCTGTAACTATCGTTATATTTCGTTCTAAACGGACATAAGAATTAATAAAGCAAAGACGAATTATTCATTGATGCTATATTCTCTACGTCGATCCCTACTTCCCACCGTAATACATTACGTTAGTAGACCGAAATGAATAATCTGGCTTTGATTTTATCAATGAGGTAGGGAACTAATCGATAAAACCGCAATCAAGCGAAGCGTTATCTACACAACGGTTTTTTTTCTACTTTTCGTTTATAAAATAACCCAGTTAGTTAAAACAGTTGATACGGGAACAACGCTCGAATTGTTAACAAGCATGTTCTAGATACACGCTATTTACTGAGCTCGTTACTTTTTTATCTTTGCTACCGTTACTTGTTGTTCGTTTGTTTACTACGGCTACAGTTATCATATTGACATAAGTCCCTATAGTAACATTAGCATTGGAAAGTCAGATGCAGTTAAACAGGGATACATATCATACTTATTTACTTACCTACTTTACGAAACAGATTTTTTTACCACGAAAATTAAAAATGACGTCCCCGTACAATTGGTGGCTTTTCTGAAGAAACGCACAGGTGTTTTCTTGGCCTGTGCGAGTTTCAATCCTAAATCATCAATTCACGAAAGGGAAATACGTTTTCTTTTAAAAAAATATGTTTATTCCGTTAAGTTAAATTTAATATTTTAATTTTTTAACTGTTCACGATATTGTTTTTGAGTCGTTTGTGGATTTTTTTTAAATACATTATGATGATGCCTACTCACAGTAAGCATGATGCCTACTCACAGACTTTTGAAAGACATTTTCTACAGGCAATATACAGGTTTTATGATATAAATTCAATCGAATCGTAATTGACAGATAAGAGGATAAAGGTCTATAATTATTTGGGGGACGAGAGTTTTCGTATACGCCTTTTTTCCTATTGTAAATACTGTGTTTTTCTCACACAAGCAGAATAATTTGATCCAATACATTTTAGAACCACTAGCTACTAACAATAATAATAACGATGATTCTACTAAATTACTTCTTTTTTTCTATTTATTTTTCTATTTATAAAAAGTAGCCCCACACTAGGATTGCTCCTGTATCGTGGGTACCGCTTTCAGACATATAATTTCACATACACAACACACCCAAACCAGAAACGAATATTTGTGGATCGCACAAATATTTGTTCCAGGCGGGAATCGAACCCGCGACCCCTAGCGCAGCAGTCCGATTGCTCGGCCACTACGCCAATCGAGCCGTCAAACTTCTTCCTTAACAAAGGCAATTATGAGTCCTAAAACTCCATAAAAATTGAATATAATGCGTAGACACGTACGAGCGCAAAAAACTGGTATGCACAATGCAAATGGTATGTACATATTATATGCAATACTTTTACAATTCAAACATAACCGGAAATTATGATTAACCGTAAAATTAGCGTTCAATCAAATGCCAATTATGATATGAAACAATAAAACTAAAAGGTTAACCATAAAACTGAAAATTGCAATGCACACGGACGGGTTGCAGTTAACCGTTGTTGTGGTGCGCGGGCGCATTCGCGTCACTTTCACACTTTCACTGGGGCGACGCCCCCGGAGCCCGAGCCGCCGATAGCGCCACCGAACGTTGCAACATTGATTATACAACGCGTTTACCATGCAACACGTGCGCACTAATCAACAACACTATACATTTAACGAGTTTGTGAAATAATTAAAATACAACCAGTTAGGAAGATTAGAAACTCAAATACTCGCAATCTTGATGGTGCAATTTGCATTGTTAATCAAAATTCGAACGCAGTTATTGAATTGGAGGATGACAACGAAGAGATAGCAGCATCAAAACGCATTCATCCGTTAACGAATTTTCAAAAACTCAGCGTGAAATGTTGGAATCGTTGAGGTTAGTCACGACCTCTCTCATAACAAGAATAAATAGGAACATAAACCAATTTAGATAAGTAAGAATTGAATTTTGTGAGATGCTCTTAATGTCGTTAGCAGTAAATAAATATTGCGACCGAATTGTTGCCAGTTGATATAACAGATAACAGTACACGTTCGTGACGACGCGGTCGCGATAGTTATCATTTGGTATTATACAAAAAAGGCACAACTGGGGACTAGACAATACAGTTTATAGTGAATGGGACTATTGAACAATCAACGGTAAAAATAAAATCGAATAATGCAGGAGAATGGATTAACCGGTAACTAGTAGGGTGCTACTTTAATCGTATTGTTCAACAATGAGCATTTCAAGAAGATGTTTTAAATTAAATGCGTACGATGCACATTACAGATAATTACAACGATGCAAATGAGTGAACGTCGAATCACGTCGTGCGTGGCTGAATCATGCCGGCTCTGTATGCAGCCTTGTTTATTTCGAAGGCTGTTCGACTGTTGTTCGTGCCCCTCGAGTGTATGTCCATTTGACTGCATCGTCTGCGGTCGGCCCGTGCGATGGTCCTTCAAGGTCTCTTGTCGCTAAAGTTCCCTACATACAAAACCCGGTTTACCTTTAAAGATGCAAGTTTTGGAATGCACTCGTCACGGTAGCGCTGCGGGACTCAAATGTGGCTAAAAAAAAGAGCGACCCTGCTAGCTATGAGGAAGAACGGAGTAACGAACCGTTTCACCAAGGCTAATGCAAACCAGTTCAAGTCGAGAATCGTTTCTCATGATACCATGTCATTATGATTTATTTAAACTAGATTGTGATTTTTAGTGCCAGCACGCCTTTGTTTATTTATGGTAATTATTTCCTGGCTACACACTATCAGGATTTGCTAATGTATAAACTATTCAAGTGCTTATTTGCAATTGTAATCACGAGTCTTTTCAATAACAAACAATAAGCGGTGAAAATTCGCCGCACGATTTGTGGCCATGAAAGCGTAGGCCGTAAAGCTAATTCTAACACAAAGTACATTTTCACTTGAAATAAGAAACGATTTAGAAAGCGCTATCTATAGCTATTATATTATCTAAACTCGTGTTACGCGTAGTAAACGCTTTCGTTGCACCTGAATTGAAATCTACTTTCAATTACTACGTAAATTGCCGTTGGTAGCTTTTGTTAATTGTAATTCTTAATTTTTATTGCATGATATTTTTATCAAAACGATCGCTGCGAACCTTGAAGATATTTGACGCTCTCCCTAAAATTGGATGTTAATTACGTGTCTGATAGGTATTTTATGCAAACAGCTCTTTGTATCGTACTTACTGTTTGCAGCAAGGACAATAGTCGTATGAATTGGTTTAATACCGATCATTGTGCTGGATCCGGAATCAAAAGGATCTCTTTGTATAAGGAAAACAATAACATGCATCTGTTTTAATCATGAATACTGAATAGATAAGTGGGCACAAGCCCCAGTACTCAGTATTCATACACACGTATCTACTGTTTCTTCGACAAACAGCCAGTTTTGTTGGTTATCTCGACGGCAATAAAATTCACCCGCGTGGTCGACTCGCCACCTATCGTTGAAATATTATTTTGTATTATTTTAGTAGAAATATTTTTAGTAGCAATATTATTTTGTGCAGGTAACTCGACCGCTAGTGGATATTTGTGCAATCGGAGAAACAAGTGTTACAATAATAAGATGTTCGAAATGTAATCGATATGTTCTGTAATCTTATGAAATGATATATTATCATCGTGATTGTATCGTGTTTTCTTGGAACACCGCATGAGTTTGGTAGCATAATATTATAATCTTCGATGACGGCATTGATTTTGAAGAACCGGGTAAGATTATGTAGATTAGCGTAACAAATTGAATAGGTACGTGCACTTACGGAGCTACCTACTATTTAGAAAATGTTAGTAGCACTTATTCTTACCGAATTTAGGTGATATTCTCGTGTTTTCTTTTCGCTCGCCTTGGACATGGAGGAGAGGGAATGGCAATACCTATATGCCGCAAAAGTTTTAAAATTTTCATGAATAGTATGTACTAATTAAAATGTAAAATTTTGGTTAGTATTTATGATCTTTTCGTAAGTAAACTATGTTTCCAATAGGACAAAACAAATAGGTAAGATTAGTAATGTACACAGTAATCAAGCATAGCTCGTTAGCAAAGGACAAAACATGAGAAACAACCGTCTTAAAAGGCGGTTCATTAAAAAAAAACTGATGCGCCAGTTCTGTTAACGGTCCAACCGGACGATGCTAATTGCGTAAGAGGCGTACGTAACGAGGTCTTAATTGGAATGCGCCCCAATTAATGTTGGGTTGCGTTCGTGCCGAGCTCAGTCCATTTTGGAAATTGGAGCGGGTGTTTACGTGTCGGTTCCCGGGTGAACGGCCGCCGCGCCGGTGAAAGTCGGGACGCGGATATATGGGTCAGGTGGTCATTTACCCTCAGGTAAGTGTGGATGTCGCACCTCTCCCGCGTCCCGGGACGGACCGGCCGCTACGTGGAATCATGTCAAACCCGGTAGCAGCCCTGTTTGTGAGTCACGACACGCCACCACTTAGCTGGCTATTAAACGCGTTATGGAATTTATTATTGTGGACGTGCACTTGGCACATACAAATCATACAAATGTTCGCAGTGCCCTCTACGTAGAGGACAAAGAAAAAAAAAACACGAATTAACATCAGGTTGACCAGCTAGCTAGAGTTTAATATATGTGGCGTAGATTGGACACAGGAAACGACATGTTAAAACATTGACAAGAATTAATGGTGGGTTGGGTAAACTAGTAAAGCTTTATTATTAACCATAATAATTATAATATGACAGAGGTACGAGATTCCAAGCAAGATAGGGTACACTACTAAAACAAAAAAATCCCAAATAGGACTCCAATCTGCACCTTCTAGCCAAAGTGAATAACCATACAGATTTTATTCGAAATATATTATAAAATATTAAAAGTGTCTGTTTAACCTGGCCTTTATGACCTGCGGCCCGTATCATACAGCCAGCTTGGGGAAGGTTTGAACCAACTAACAGTACCTACATACTACACGATACGGCTAGCGGCGCAAATTACCATTCATTTGATTTTCAAACTAGACCTGATAAATAAACGCAATCGTCACATTTTAACAATGCTTTTGCTTTAGAAAATAGCTATTAGCTACCTACTAAAAATGATGCAGCCGGTAAATAATCAGAATGGTAAGAACAGTTTATTGTTTACCAGAACGGGTTCGGATGAGATATTAGACGAGAGGTCCACAATAGTGATTGCAGGCCCAACATTCCAGCCCCCATGCGGCGACGTTAAAAGAATTGATTAACATAATAGAGCTGGTAATTATTCTTCCTGTCTGTTTTGACTCCGTCGACCGTGAAGTTGTACGTAAAGATATTGGTGCAAGTTAGAAAAGCAGAGACACCGTGGGCGTAACCTCTCCACAATCCACTGAGTGTTGTTAATATTTTAGGAGATTTAACGTCATTTGGATTATAGCAAGTGTTGCAAAATCATTGAGTTTTCTTACTGTTTTCTTCACGATTTCCATCACTTTTCCGCTGAACTCTTTTTATTTGAGTCAGGGACTCAAGGACGCCAAGCCAGACTTTCACCTCCCAGGCCTACAAGAGAAAGTCCATGTTTTTGAACCCGCTTTTTATCTTCATATGCCCCCATTCATGGAAATGTGAATGCCCATAAGGCATATTATGTTGCAGCAATCATTGACAGATATTAAATAGCACATTCGACTTGGGTTTTGATAAGAATCAGACCACATAAAATGGGTAAGTCGTATCTTGCAGCGGGACGAGTATGTGATCGAAGGATAGATAAAAGGCGAATACCGACTAGGGATTTTGAAAAGCATTCGTGATCTAGATAACATGATACTCAATAAAGACATTACAACGATCGGTATCGCAGGAAGTTGCCGAGACGATAGTAAACTGAATCTGATGCTTTAATTATTTATCAACATTTAACAGGAACAGGATATGGACTAATTCTGTAAATGGTGACAGACACAATAATTTGTCAAATCATACAACGTTTAGGTAAGAAATGCATAAATAGTGAATGGAAAAAAGTATTTATTTTCGCTTTGGCGGTAAATAACGTGGTACTTTCTCGGCTGTTTTCGTTCAATAGCGTATTTGACTTAGTAGATAGGAAATATCCTAGTTCAAATGTCGATAGAATATTGACGATAATTTGGTATTTATCAAACTACGAGCTTTTGCATGTTTTTTGATTGATCTTCATATAATATTACACGTTTAGCCATGTTAGATTATTGAGCTTCATTCAATTCTACCCATGAGCATGTATTGATATCCGTATATGGATAGAAAAACGATTTAGTATTACGTTCTGTGGTCTTCCTTATTATAGTCACGTACTATGAGGAAGTCAAATGA
The DNA here is from genome assembly GCA_905147375.1 of Hylaea fasciaria. NCBI lineage: Eukaryota > Metazoa > Arthropoda > Insecta > Lepidoptera > Geometridae > Hylaea > Hylaea fasciaria. Next base: position 2,463,674 of record LR990200.1, read on the forward strand.
TGGGACGTTGTGTTCGTATGCGGATTCAAAGTGTTTTTTCTTCGGGTTGCCAAAACATGTTTGGCATACTGTATGAGCGTGTAACAAAGGCGCTTTACGGCGGTAATTCCAGATAGATTTCCAGAAAAAATGTTCCTAGTAAATCGCATAACAAAGTAACTGCATTGGAACAAGACAAAGATTTGAGTAGTACGAATTGTTGGAAAACGAGCCGAGACACGGTTCACACAAACGGAACAATTTGTTAGAAAGTTAATAGTAAATTATCGAGCGTTTTAACACTGGAGTTAGAAAGTGCAGGCACTTTCAGTCAGCCAGTGGAAAATGTGATTTTCTATCCTATTGCTATGGCTTTCCGCGCCCTAATGCGATTTATATGATAGGTATTCATCGTGGCTAAAACCACACACACACAACTAATACATACAACACACAACAAAACATCGATCGAATGTATGTAAGTGTGTCTATTTGTACATCGTTTGTGTACATTCAATACATGGTATCAGACAAGACCAAATTCAACATGATATACCTATTTTCGAAAAGAAAAATAAAAGAACATTAGGTACAATAGCAGGCCCGTAATAAATTCAGTTTAAACAGCATACGTGGTGTCACTATTCTCTTCGTAAATAGAATAAAAAAAATATACGATTCAACAACCAGCCCTGAATACGGGGAACCGATACAGATACGAGACAATATTACAGAACGAAACTTGAGTTTGTACGAATAAACGAGCCTAAAAAACATAATTTCCGAGAATATCGAAGCTCGTAGGTAATATGAACAAAAACGTAATAATATACGAGATAATGGATGGCTTCCTTTTGAGGATGATTATAATAGGGCCGTGCAAGGGCCGCAGCTTACCGAATATCTTCTGCCGCTTACCTGCAACAAACATGGATTATGAGTTTTATAACATCAACTAATTATCATTATTAAAGGGAATAGATACTGAAAGATTAGTTCCTCGTTCCTTTCACGTTTATACTAACTGATTGTCAACTTATTCAAGTTCACAAAGTTCACATAACTTCGTGTATTCACACATTTATGTGAATTTGTTACAGCATTATGTAATTTCCAAAAAAGAATAGCTAACACAACAATAATTATTAATGTGAAAAGAAAAACTTTAAAACCGGTTCCATGTTTTATTTTTTATGAATAACTTCACGATTGTCTGAACGTTATGTATAAACAATCTAAATAGAGAACTTTGCACTGTGTAATTTGTTCATGTAAAGCGTCACACGGGGACTATGACGTGATATACATTTGATGACGCTGACTTTGCCGATCTTGACGCAATAAAGCAAGGTAATCTAGTTTTTGGGCTCCTGAACTAATTATACTTTCGCGATGACCTCTCGACCATAACGAAATGATCAATGTATCGGGGTATGTGTATTGTGTAACCACTGCTGTATGTTGCTGTATCAGTCGTTGACAGAATGAATTAAATAGTGAATATTTAAGTATGCTAATAGACTGTTCATTTCAGATCTTAGATCTTGCACGATAATTGGTAACATCATGTACTCTCGCGCATTAAAAAAGCCACATTTAGCGGCAAATGCATGCATAAGCAGTTCATTTAGTTTTTTTTTCTATATAGTTTTGAAACAGGTTGGAATAGCATTTAAAAAGACAGACCATCGTGATCTAGATGTATGAATATTCATGGACGGAGTATTTGCATGAATAATTGATAGAAGTAAAACGTCAATGTGACAGGCGCGCCGTGTTAATTGAACCGGACTAGGTTTATCTTACGTAGAGCTACCATCGCGTAGTGTGATATGGAACTGGGATAATCCTGAGTCGAAAATTTTCCCAACTTACCGACTGTAAATGCCTTAGTAAAAAACCACACTTGTCCTTCTTTTATGCCCGTTTTCGTCCGAAAAATATATTAATATATTATTCCTCATTTTAATCGAGACCCGTCCCAAATGTGATCAACCAACAGTGCCTGAGCAGCAATTTAATGCAGAAGAATGTAATATGGTCTTCAATAGAATATATTGTTTTTAGGGTTCCGTACCCAAAGGGTACAACGGGAACCCCATTACTAAGCCTCTGCTTTCCGTCCGTCCATCTGCCTGTCACCAGGCTGTATCTCATGAACCGTGATAGTTAGACAGTTAAAATTTTCGCCGATGATGTATTTCTGTTACCACTAAGTATAACAACACGTACTAACAAAACATAATAAAATAATTATATAAGGAGGCTCCCACAACAAACGTGTTTTTTTTTGCTGTTTTTATAGATAATGGTACGGAACCCTTCGTACGCGTGTTCGACTTACACTAGGCCGGTTTTTTAAAAACAATTATTGTTGCTGATAGTTACAATCTATTTTCATAATACATTTTCAGTTGAAACATCAGTCATGACTCACGTCGTCGCTACTCCGAAAACTGGGACACTGTCCGTGGAAACGATGAAGTGTGGCAACCCGCGTCCCACATAAATATGTTTATACGTAAATGGGATACCATTCGATATTATAATCTGCACTTATCGCTGGGCTGATGTGGAGAATTTTTTATTTATAGCTTTTCAATTCAACTAGTGAAAAGACGTTAAATTGATAAGCGTGGTTACGGGTGGAGTTTTTGTTACTCTATAGCTCTATAAGTACTGTTCTTTTGCTTGTATTTTCTACTACGTCGTTTGTATGCCTGTGTTGTCTTAACTTAACGGTTTTACGGCTTAGCTTATTATAGGTACAAATCTAATAAATGTATGAACCAATATTATGTAGGTACATATATTTTAGTTCATATTTTGCATATTTTTGATAGTGTTTTTTGTTGATTCATATTTTTAATTTGAACTAATATCGTAAATAAATTGCCATCTAAATAAACTGCCACCAAAACATTTACAAATCCGTTACAGCAACTCGTTATAACATTAGAGCTGCTCTTATAAACGTCTTATCGATTTTTTGACAGGTGATAATTTTACAATTAGGTAGCCGCGCTCACACGCACACGTCTAGACTAGATCTAGTTGTGCAATTACAAACTGTGTCAGTATCTCAGACCGGTAGCTAGACCGACAAAAAAAGACCGTCTGTGGTTGCGTTGGCAGAATGAATAGAATTATTGTTATTGACGGTAAAATTGTCGGTTGGTACATCTATAACGTGCATCTGATGAGGCGCGTGTGAACGGCGGCGACAGTGCGCATGGATGAATAAGCTAGCTCTTCACTCATTCACTCCGCGCTCGACTATGCCGATTACGCGGATCAGGCATTGCCACCGTGCGAAATCGGACACGACAGGCGATAGGAATAGGGCGTCATAATTATAGTATTGGGCGAACACTCCAACAGTATGTAGTGCGGCACTACATACTGTTGGAGTGCTACTAGTGCCTTCTGATGCTGCTTTTAGATGATAGTGCAATCAGTTGGTTAGGGGCATATTGATTCATGGCATTCGCTTGACTACGCAGATTTTGGGAATAAGCAAGCCATGTTGATGACATGGTAGAGAAAGAAATAAGGCGTAGATGCACCGCGCAAACCATTTGCGGTGTCTATACAGTTAATATATGGCTTCCCACCACCGTAATACTAGGAAGGATGTAACGCATGTTTCATCGGCGTATGACGCCGCGGGGCGCATCTAGTAACAGATGTACTTAATCCTTATCCGTTGTAAGTAAATCGTTTTTAATTAGCATCTATTCTCTTTAGTAAATGATTACAACAAAAATACAACACCAGCTGAATTAGCTTCGAGCACAAGGTATCATTGGCCTCATCGACTCGATTTGTCCTTTGCCCTTACAAAGCAATAGGTACTGCATTACCATGGCCCAATGGCATCGGCTTCTGTACACCTGTTAGCATTGACATTACAATTTGTCAAATATTAATTATGCACCAGAATTTATTTCTACTTCTTATTAGTAGGTATGTTTGGGGCAAGTCAACTTAGAACCGGTTTTCGTTGTATTTATTTGAATTGAATTTCATGCAAGTCAAGTTCCAATGAAAATATGATTACGTTAATATTGCACTCCTTTCTTTTTAATAAATTTATTAAAACAGTCATATAAACAGTTTCATTTACTTCCATAAATTAAGCATGGTTCATGATTTGGGATCTAATTTTATTTAAGTAAGTATATGGCTGTATACCTACGATTATTTGAAATGATTATACGATTATTTGAAATGATTGTATACCTACGATTATTTGAAATGATTTAGCGAGATAAGCATTTTAGTATTAAAAGAGCAAAAATTAGAGTTGTAGCCAAATTTTAAAAAGAAGGTTGTTTTTGGCGTTTTATCAATTCATGAAAAGCTAATTTACAAGAAACACTGAAGTGAACATACTTCTTCTATCGTCCTGGCACCCCAACATAATAGGTATGTATTTATCTCACCTACCCTACCTTATATTTATCTTGAGATTATAGTTTATGTATTGAATTTTACTTGTAGGTACTTAAAAATAATGCAATAAATCCCAATATACTTTTATGGCAAAACATAAATCCCATAGCAACGACTGATGGGAATATAGCATCAAAAACCCATTTCGGTAAAAATGTTACCCTTTGTCGTTCCGCCAACAAGAGACCGACACTAACAGGCAATTACTTTAGTCAAACGAGAGCAATTACCCACTAATAGAGCGAATTACGGACGCACGGAAAAAAACCTTTCCTGAGATACCACCAGCAGTCTCGGCGCGTGGTCAGGGGATTAATTCTGCTAATTTGAGAACGCTTCAATCGAATCTCAATGGAGTGGATTCGGAACAGTTTGTGACATTTCATTATGACATTGATTTCAAATGTTTTTATTTGACTAGCAGACTAATGAAAACTTAAATATATTTAGATTTCCTTAAGTCACAAACTATTCCGAAGCCACTCCGTTGAGCTACGATTGAAGCGTTCTTAAATTAGCAGAATTTACCCCCAGGTCAAGAGAGCAGTATCCGCCACGAAACAATCTTGTTAACAAATCTACAACAATCACGTTACAGGCCACGCCCGCGATGAATGTAAATTGTCGACGTGCACGATCTTCATTACAGCGTAACCTGTGCGCTTTGCAACCCACCGACACCGGGTTCGAGACTTGGCCGCACCCATGACTTTACGTTTTTTCATGAATTTGCGCATTTTCAATCAAATCGTACTTCGGAAAGATTTATGCCATATTCGTCCCGAGAAAGTTCGGCCCACATAAGAAAATCTGCGTTCGTCCCAGATGGTATACCGTATTCGGTCCAAAATGTGGAAGGTTTCCAATCACCACTGCTCCCAATTGTTATCGATTGATAACATCGTTCATCTTCGACATAACAGGGTACTGACACCACCTCATCCGGCAAACAAACTAGTAAATGTCACGCATCAAACGAGTAGTGTACGCTTTGTAATGAAAGAACGGGCTCGACATCCGAGAAATGCCATCGTGACGCTCGCCCACTGTCGATAACATCGCGTCGTCCGCAATGAGCTCAAGGAATTGGGCCTTTGGAACCACGTTTCTATTTTATATGACATGGAAGCAATTTGTGTTTTTTTAAATCTTGAACGCGATCGCACAAATTGTTTGGAATTAATTCATTGTTGAAGCAGCTCCTCTGTAAAGGTCTAGGTAAGAAGGAAGTGGCGGCGGCGCGGTTGCGGTGCCGGAACAGCGTATATTATGTATATTGCAGGCTGTCAGAAAATATGTATGATGTAATTGTGCTTGATAGTCCGCGGCCTGAATTACCCAAGCACCCTGAAATGCATCATTGTATCATTAAAGTCACGCTTTATCCTGCCGTTAAAACTAAACATCAAAGTTTAATGGGATAATCTGTCGTTATTATTTTTTACGAGGAGTAATCAAGGGCGTAGCTATGTCGGTCATCCATCTTAATATATGATTCAGCAAAACAATATTATACCGCTGATACGGCCACATTCAGTGGACTATGATCGTGCTACTTTGTCATGTTTTATTGATCATAAACTTTGCTCCGAGCGTTATGATGACACGTTGAATTGATTGCACGAATGCAAGTCGCTGATGAATCAGACGGTCAAGGTGAACAGAACGGTTTCTACCGCACCTTAAGCTTTTGTTCAGATGAAAGGGGATCGATTAAAAGTTTGCCTCGAATCTGAAGAATCGAGGTCCAAGTAGGATTACGTTAACGAGCTCATAATAGGATTACACACGTCGGTGTCCCAGTTCAGCCGGAGGCGGGTGGCGAGCACCGTTAGCGGCCGGCCCACACCCGTCGCCGGGCTGTGACAATATAATGATTGTGTGCTCGTATTTATCGGCACACCGCCTATAGACACGCAATCTATTCCTCCTCGTCATAAGCTGTCCGAAGCGCCATCGATCTGACGAGAAATTATTCTCGGTCGTGACTTCCCACACCGCCCGGTATTGCATCGAGTCAATATTGCCGCTCCGATAGAAGGTGAAAGCCTCGTTCATGAGTGCGATGACAAATCCAAAGTTATAGTAATTTAGCATTCACATCGCGCAGCGTAATTGAATGAGCCGGCGCGATCATGGACCGCGTGCCATTTCACTCGGCCGTGACTCACGAATTAGAGCCGAGTCGAGATCGTAATTACGGTTGAGATATTTCATGAACCCACCCACTGCCGGCCCGGGATGGATACAGAACGCATCATAAACCACGTTAATTTAATCATAGCTCCAATTAAGGTCAATAATCAAGTGAACACGGTGGAAGTTGAAACTAGGGAACTGCTTAGTACTCGTGCGGTACGGTACCCGCACAGGAAAATGTACGTGCCTACATTTGTTTCCTACAGTAATAACGGTTTGTAATTACGAGCTGTTGGCTACAAACGAGATAATAAACACGGGTTACATAAGTGTTAAGTTTATAGTTTACGTCCACGAATGGGATGTGCAAACATAATAATATAAATTGGGTAAAGAGATATCAGTGGTAACGTTGTGGATACTAATTATTATAATACGGAGACAATAAATAAACATCTAATCACGTTGTGCAAAACGATGTGCCAATTAAGATGTTTCAATAATCATACACTTACAGGAAGACACTATATTGTTCACATTTAACAACCAGCACATAACTTACTTACTTACTCGTATTTTAGAGAACGGTACACTTGCATGAGTTGTATGCGCAAAGCGCAAACAACTGAATAGACGAAAAATAATAGTAACTAGTTCATTAACAGGATGAAAACTCGCTCTACATGTCATTGAAGTCAGTCAGATAGTGCGATGTAGAGATAAGTTTAGAAAGTGTCATGCCGTCAACAATGGTTCAAAGTAGAGCAGGCGATGACAGCGCTGCTCTCCAATTAACAAGATAAAGCGAATGGGAGGAATCTACAACCAAACACAATGTCCAGACTAATGAGGTGGTAGAAAGCGAACAATCTCGCGGCTCCATCGACGCCACGCCTGACGCTGCTAATCCAATGATCCTCGTGGCTTCCGCTGTTCATTTACTCGACAAACTTTAAGTAGACATCTCATTTTAAGCCCCACACGAGTAGGGATTACTTAACATAAGAATTGAAGTAATCGTACCTGCGTATTGTAGTTGACACAACACTCGATATTAGATTCAAGTGCGCCATCATTTCGGCATCTGTGTGAAAGCGATCGGTACGAGAATTGGGTGTATAACGCGTCACAACACTAAAACAAAGCGAATTTCAGTTTAGTTATAGGACATGATTTGGCAGAGATTCAGAATTTTGGCAATATGCCGGGGAAAGATAATTTTTAAAAAACTTTACACAAAGGCTCGTTAAAGCTTTCGGATTTGTGTCACGGGTAATTTATTATAATTGCTAATGTTTAGTAAACTTTTACAACGACCAATGTTTATCACTGCTTTCAACCAGAAACATTCTGAAATATTAGTTTTTAATCATCTATTTTTTCTCTTGTAAATATTCTTGGTAATCATTATGAATGATTTAAGATTGAAAAACTACATCATTTAAATATCAAAACAACTGACACTAATAGCAAATAATTGCTTAATTACTGGTCAAACCATGGTGTTTAATGTTCAGATACATTATTTCTAAACGTATAACCGTTTAGAAATATAATAGTAATATAATAGCTAAAGGTAAAAATATTCCACATCGGTAAAATAAACTAACAGTGTTATTACCACAGGAAGTTATGCTAGCCAAATCAGATCATTCAACGATTTTTTATAAACTAGCTGTTGCCCGCGACTTAGTCTGCGCGGACTACATTACATCGCAATAAAGAGTATAATAATTCCACCTCCAAGGTCCAATCTATCTCTATACCTTTCATAGAGATCGATTCAGACGTTTAGCCGAAAATGGTAACAAATAAACACAGCTACTTTAGCATTTATAATATTAGTATGGATGGATAAGGATGAACAAACAGCACATATTGTATTAAATGATATCATGCTCAAAATACGAGTAAGATATACTAAAGTAATCTATGCAGGCGACCTCTAAGCGCGCCCTTTAGAAATCCTGAATGAAGATAATTTACTTGATACGATCATAAACGAAAAAATACATATCTTCAAAGCAACATTATTTATTTACTTTGTCCAGAGTAGTTAGTCCGTACGAGGTAATTTACGAGGCTTAATTGGTCCGCAGCCAAAGCCGGGAAGCAAACGGAAATTAATCTATCTGCAAGCGAATGCCAATGCTCGGCCAGACGTGGGATATTTTTGGGAGTCAGTACATACTATACGAAACTTAATGGTAAAGGGCACATTCGAAATACTCGTAGAAAGTAGAGAGTTATGTTGGCCATGGAGCGTAATTACCGTGAATGCGTTTAAGGTGCGTGCACAGTTGGTCGACCGGGGGGCACGTCACAGGATATTCGGTCCGGTGAACTCACCTCATCAGATGCCCCCTTTGAAAGTCCATCAATACAGGCACCATTTTCCCCGATGTCAACTGACGCGTGCAATGAAATTCTGCATGTAAAACGCTTCGACTTTGCTCCGGCAGCGGCGAGGTGGATCGATCCCCATACGATAAACAACGAGAGCAATGGCGTCTAAAAGTTTCGCAACCGAGGATTACTTTCACTGTACGACGTCGTATATTCAGCAATTGGATGGACAAAAACCAAATCGGAGAACTTAGGAAATCAGCTGCATCTAAAGCTGGTTAGGTAACAGGCCCCTGTGAACAGGCACACCGGCGAGGCTCAGCACATCGAGTTGCACAATGTAGACGATGAGACAGAAGCGATGTCACGAATCGCGACACGAAACGATGTGAAATATAATACACGTAGGTTATTTAGAACGTGACTGCACTGTGATACATTACCTGACGTGCTGTGTGGCTGTGTGCCTGTTTTAGGATAGAACTGCATAAGTATAACTCCCAGCTCGTTACCATATTACACATAAACGGGTGTTTAAGTTACGAAATGCAGGGATTTCAATAATATTCATGAGTGAATTCCGAATTACAAAATGGAATCTTTGTCAAATTATATTTATGTGCTCATCGGTCATAGCAGAAGCAGCACTGCGTTTATTAAGATTAATAAACACCAATTTCAGTAGAGCATTGTGCATATTTTGTGGTGCTATTCGAATTGAGCAATTTAACACATGAAACATTCCGTCCTACATGCATACGTGTGTATTTAAATATTATTAAAAAAAAACAGATGGATACCACCATTACGAACCGGTAACCTCAAACCTACCATAGAAGGAAATAGCCATCGTATTCCACAAATACATTTGCATTATAATAAGATGACAACTGCCTCACCTTGAATTTACAATACAAACAAAAATAACAAACTCCACAAACCTGAATTGAACATATTTCCTGAATCATCATGTTAACGATAATATGTCACTTGAAGATTATTACCAAAAAATAAGAATGTCTTGACCGATGAAGTAACGAGCGACTGTTTTACAAATATAGATAAGTAGGTGATTAAGCCATAACTTGATCAATAGCATCGCAAGACTCGATTAAACAAGTACACTATAGAGTCCATAATAACCATAAGTATACTTAAATAATGCATTCCTTTTATTACATCTTACTCTTAACCTGTTACTAGAAACATATTAAGCACATGTATCAGAAACTCATAACGTAATTGAGACAACAACACAACGAAAATCATCGGAATGTTTCTAAGCTTCCCTTCTCCATCGCAGTCCTTGGCCGCATCGAGGCAGCTCATGCCCTACACAATATTAGCATATTATCCACAATTTACACAGAGCTATAACGATACCGTAGCAAATATATTACTGTTTAACTCGTCAGCCGTTTATTTAACTATTCAAGTTTTACAAAGCACACTTAAAATAATTCGTTACCATCTTCTGCTGTTTTGTTTTGTATTAAATCGTACATAACACAATCTTTGCACGTGTTAACGGTTTCATCCGTTGCAATTACTCCAATAGCAATAAGAGCCATTCGCATTTTTCCTTACAAGTATTTATGTGCATTAACCAGTAAAGCTTCATCTATTTCATACGATTAACGTTCTTTCACAATCTGTAATGTCTCCCGTAGCGGCACTAGTTCTGTATAGGCATCTCACTATATCCTCATAATATAAGTAATTGCAGTAATCGTCATAGTAAACATTCACCGCAAACTGAAGTCTTGTTTAAAAGGCTTTATCACAAAATGTTTAAAAGCAACTATCTCGGTGGTCTCACCAGCTCACCACGCTGGTTCTTTAAACTTTAATTTCGTTTTGGTTTAATGATACTTTAAATCCTCATAGATGTTATTATGGATAAGGGTAGACGACGCGACGTCGCCGGATGCAGAAAGGTCATGCACAAAATATGATTCTCATTAATACACTCTGTATGTTCATCGTTTTAATTTTATTTTTTTAAACTACAGTCAGCTTAATAATGTGCACAACAATCATGAGCCTAGAATGTTACTTCAAACATACCGCTATCACACCCTTTTTGCGACTAGACACTTCGAAGCATTCAGCGTTCGCCAATTATGGTCATTTAGGATAATGCACTCGTTTACGTTGCAATGTTTTGTTAGGTACCGAGTAACAGTAAACTCTTGCAAGCTGCTAAGCGTGGGCTCGGAGAAAGCAATTCGTGAATTCATTAAAATACTACCAACACTTAAGATGCCATTGTACGGTTCAAATTCTAGTGATTTATAGTTTATCTTTATTAATGAACGCGAACGGCGAAACGTTAAAATTTTGCCTACCTCAGTGCACACATGATTCCAGAAAATAGAGAAACGAATCAGTAATGGGATTCGAAATCGAATTCCCGCGATTATATAAACGTGTTCCCGATATTGCACAGGATTCCACGTAGGAAGGTAATCGAAACTATAGTAATAAATCTAAAACGATTTCAATGGTTTCCATTTAATGGAAACCCGGAAAAGTCCAACTTTAATGCTCGTATAAGTAGTAGACTGAAATAAGGAACGAGTTAAGTTTCTTGTAAATTTTAATTCGATCAATGGTCTACCATGCTACATTAACGTCCGGTAGAGAACTGCTTTTCCGCTTAGTGGAGTTATTACTGAAAGTGGATTCGGCCTTACGAAGGGCAATAAAAAAAAGTTAAATGATGCCACCGAACTCGTAAGTCGACGTGCTGATGCGCCTGTAAAGGTACTTAAAGACGGTGCGAAAGAAAAAGCGAGTGGTAAAATCAACACATTGCTAGCAAACAGAGCTGTTGAGAAATGAGGCCACATGAAGGGCCCTGCACACAGCCGAGTACGAAAGTGAATTACACGCTCCAAGGCTGACCGGTCTCTCCTCAAACCAAGTGACCTTTAGCAGCCGAATGATATCCTCGTTCCCGCGCCGCCACACGATATTGAAATAACACATTATTAACAAAAGCACTGAAACTATAACACTGGAAATTCAGCCTTAAAATAAGCACCACAGAAGCCAAATAGTCCAAAAGAAACCTTGTGCTTGAAGTGGCAAATGCATTTTCTTAGATTCGAAAAATAAAACGGAATGTTCGTAGGCGGATTAAAGCGTCTGTTTCTTCGGAGATTTCATAGAACACAGATATTTAAATTATGAGATGTGGATTGCCATCGAAAATTAAAATCTTAAACGCTAGACAGAAATTATTCTGAAGGCAATCTAAACACATTAAATTATCTCTAAATAAAAAAAAATACATAAATAGTGTCTATAACAGTCAAGAGAAACACGACCTCTGATTCGTCAGTTTGTCAGCGAGATATTATGTTACTTGATAATACCACAAAAAATATAGATATCATATCTTTAACTCAATTACGATCATGTCGAAAAACTGAGATATTAAATCTGTCTGAAGAACTATTTGAAGTGATTAATATACCAGACCAAAGCTTGTGGGTAAACGAACTAAAAGCACAAGTGTTTTTGTATAAACTTAGTACGATTTCGTATCGTTTCGTAGCCAGTATCACGGTACAGTATTACCCAACTGATATGGCTTACCGATGTACCTGCGCAGAAGATGAATTTTCAAAGCGCGGGAAATGCTATTGACCGCTATTGGTCGGCAGCCGCCGCCATCTTAGCGAGCTTAGAGTGAGATGGAACTAACAGCTGCAGTGTATTATGAACCTTATAATAGTGATCTTAGGTTGATTGTAAGTTTTAAGCATTCTTTCGTTAATTTTCGGACCATACTTTCTTTTCTGCGCGAACGAAGAATCACGACGCGCCTTATAAGTTGGGTACTAGTATACAAGTATTGCAGTTTGGTTAAAACTATGTAATGGAGGAAAGGACGACACGTTTTATACTCAGGGGATTTACGTTTTACATTCGACAAAGGTAAAAACAAATTGTAAACTGCATCTGGAATTCTTGCGTAGCCCAATACGTTTGCTAGCATTTGCATTGAGCTCACTCAATAAGCTTTCTAGGGTTCCATACCCAAAGGGTAAAACGGGACCCTATGCTCCGCTGTTCGTCTATCTGTCTGCCTTTCTGCCCGTCTGTTACCAGGCTGTACAGCTCATTAACGTGATAGTTATGACAGTTGAAATTTTCACAGATGATGTATTTTTGTTGCCGCTATAACAACAAATACTAAACAGCAGAATAAGTATAATAAATATTTAAGGTGGCTTCCACACAAACGTGATTTATTTGGTGTTTATTGAGAGAATGGTACGGAACACTTCGTGCGCGAGTCCGATTCGCACTTGGCCGATTTTTTATTAAGTCAGTCACACTTCATATTATGTCTCCTTTATATTTATCTACCTTTTCGTATGTGTTTTACCACTTTATTGACCTTGATCATAAAATAATATATAACGTCTTGCAAATATTCAGTAGTTAAAATGTGTTTGTCTTGTCCAGGCCTATACGTATCACGTCGGTAAAAATAAAACATAACACATTTTAGCTATAATGTTTGTAAGACGTTTTATCTTTGAATAAATAGGTACCTACATAGATAATTATTATTAAGAATCAGCTCGCCAAAGAGAATACAGATACAACTATTTATTTGTTATATTATCTACACTAATATTATAAAGAGGAAAATGTTGTCAGTTTGGTTGTAATGAATAGGCTCCGAAACTACTGAACCGATTTGACAAATTCTTTCACTGTTGGGAAGTTATGCTATCCCCGGTACACATAGACTACCTTTTATCCCGTAAAAATTAATGGTTCCTGCAGGATAGTATTTAACGCGGATGAAACCGCGAGGTGCTTCTAGTTAAGTATACAATTGATTTGGTGTCACTAAAAATAACATCAGTTCTATTGTATTACAAATCTGATATACGAAAGCACTGTTCCTATGTTGTAAACCTAAAAAGATATATGGCCAATAAAAATGATTTGGTACATATAATGTTTACATCTCATTCCACAAACATAAAAGCTGTTCCGTTCAGTGCGACGAGACGGTATCATATAAAATGTATTTATTCATTGGATACAGTGATCTCGACGCATCAGTTATTTTATATCAAATGTGATTTTCAACAGAAGTACCGTTTTGTTTTCGAATTTCAAATTGATATGAATTGATATCTGAAATATATGAAATCATGGCTGCAACGATAAATAAATCATTGAGGGCGATTTGATATGACTACGTATGAATATCAGTAAAAGGAACACGCGCTTAAAACCTTTGTTGTAAAAAAAATAGATATCGTCCGAACTAGCTTTTATAACAAACACGATTCGTCTTACCACAAAAGTTAAGTTCAGATTTAAACAGATGATTCTAAAATTTCGTTCCACAATGTTGACGTCTAACTCTCGCGTTTTCTTACTCATACCTGGCATTCCTAATTATGTTACTTGTGAATTTGTTATCGAGCTAGAAAAAGCTAGGGTTAGATATTTATTCGTGGAGAAAATATTTAGACTCATCTGTTCAACTATTGTTTTAATATTTTGTGGTAAGACCGCAAAAGTTGTCTAGAATATCCGACATAAACAGTCCAGGTATACGTCTAGCGTCGAGCGGGAACATTATAATTATGTACATAACCTTCATAGATATTTCCATAAATTAATTGCCAAAAATGTAGCCATAATTTAGAAACTTGCTATTAAATTCAGTTAAACAAACCTAAACCAGTTCGACGCCCGACTAGGTAACGGGGTGGCGGAAACTAGTCTAAAAACGAAATTCAAAACTAATCAAATACACTTTTTTTAAGATATATGGCTCATTATAACTGTTGAAATCGTAAAGAAATAAATTAAGAATAAGAATTATTGGGATGTTAGAAATGTCTGAATTGGCAAATGGCGACATTAGAATAAAATTGATGGCCCATGATAATTATTGGGTGCAAAATCGACGGGACTTGTCAAAATATAGCTTAAACTTTTTAGAAACACCATTGGAGAACAATGAACATGAAACAGATCTCGTATGTTAGCAATAAAGCTAATCTTTGAAAGTTCATGTGATCACGATATTATTGCAAAATGTAAATCTATATTGTCAGTGGACGTTCACCGTCTTATCATAAAAGTTTAGACCAGAGTTTAACATATGTTTCTAAAATTTCGTTCCACAAAATCGACGCCTATCACTCGCGTTTTCTTACTCAAACCTGGCATTCCTAATTTTACTTGTAAATTGTTTATGGAGTAATAAAAAGCGAGGGTTAGACGTCGATTGGTGGAGAGAATATTATTATATACCTAGACATATCTGTTCAACGGTAGTTTAAATCTATTGTGGTTAGACCGTCAGTGTTGCGCAATCGGACTAAACCATCCAGTGGCGCTTACAATCTTTTTTGCCTCAGTAAAAAAAAACAAAAGGAATGGATCACTTTTGCCGTAATGCTATATTAGGTATCGACGGCATCACGTGCGCTATTCAATTCCGCGGTACAACGGAGTCGGCCGAACGACTTACGTATGTTAGGTAACACGTTCATCTTGATTGCGACTGACAAAGCACGAGACACTGCGACGGTGGTCGGGTACCGTGTGTGTGATTTTCCTTATGGTTTGAGGTTTCTAGAAATAGTTAGTTAAGGTTTATTGTGGGCGTGATGTGAATGATCAACCAGTTGTGTTATGATCGCACATGAGTTATTATATACCATGGCTTTTGATTACGTTTTTTGCTTCGGCGGCGTAGTGAAACATAATAAAGATTTTTAAAATGACGACCGGCAGGAAAACAGATTTTATAATTTATCGAAAACGACATTGGTTAAACTAATACACGATTCAAAACGTAGTGCGCTTAAAATGTATTGGTAAGAGCTTATGAAGAACAAGGTAACAATGGAAACCTTTAAAGAGTACTTACCTATATAGTTCTTCAAAGGTGGAAACCAGGTAAACGGCTATTCAATACACTATTGCTAGTAGGAACCGGGCAGCGTTGCTTACCTACACATAGCCCCCTAGGGCATTTAATCCAAACTTAAGACGGGCTTTAGAAAAACCTTGGTTACTACCAGTACCCGTCCCGTAACCATGGTTTTTAAAGACTACCTTTGTTTTGATCTTTCGCGAAATGATAAAATATCGGAAGTTGGATGGATGGAAATACCGCTGGATGGACGTACCAGGCTCGACCGGGACCAAGACACGCCGGTGTCGCAAAAAAAAAATATGAAAAAGGGCAGTGAAATAACACGGCACCGAGGGGTTAACGCGGGTAAGCTGTAAGTGCATTCTGGTGTCAGTCTAGGGTTTCATTGTGCGCGGCTCGCCCTCCAAGGTATTACAAAAATACTTGTGATGTTTGTTTCGGGATAATATGAACAAGGGGCTCGTTATATGCACCATGCAAAGATTGGGGATTTATCTGTAACAAAGTGTACTACCTAATATTTTTATTTCTATAAAGCTGTGTAAGTCCGCAGGATAAAGTCTTATAAAAAAGTGCAGTTACTCCTTGTAACATCAGCTATCTGCCAGTGGAAGTCCAGTCAAAAACGGCTTATGCACAGCTGTTATTTTGACATTACAAACACACACTTCCGTTTTATTAATTTTTAAAGGTAAGTCAAGAGCGATGTTCAATAAGTTTTGTACGAACCTCATTAAAATCTATGGTGCTCAGATCATTTAAAACGGCCGTATCACAGGGCTGATATTATTTGGTGCCGAAAACCCCAACCATGGGCCGGAGTACGACAACGATTAGACAAGACCGTACAAAATTACATCGCTGCTCTCGCATAAAGAGAACTGTGACGATTACGAGTCACCTTTAACGGCAGCTTAATACTAATTTTAAACTTAGCTTCAAAGAAAAGCAACTAGTAGGGGAAAATTCAGTTTCGTGCACCTAACAGCGACGCGACGCTGTTATGCAAGTTTTTCAGGTTGGGTATGAGCCGTGTAGTTTTTGCGATAAAATCGTGCGAAATAAACGTGAACTCATTATTATGCAAGCAGGCTCGACGGAGACGGTGAAAATAGTTATGTCATATGCAGTCACGAGAACATAATAATGAAGAATTATTATAGGCGAGTGACGACGGGGCCATTTCACCTCCTTTTACGGGTTGCAAAGATTAGGATAAATGTTGACGTAGAATGGAGAAACTCTGTTCTCATTTGCATGAGATATTATGGTACTAGTGGATGTGCGCGTATTTTCTAAGCACTGGTAGAGTAATAGGGGTTTTATTATGAGCAATTCGCCCGGAAATCATCACATTATGAAAAAGTGCCTTATTATCGGCATTCATCGGATATTCATTTCGTAGTTCATGAAACTTAAAAGTTTGGACTAGTAAACGTGCTATTGTTATATTGCCTATACATACAATTAATGTTTTCAGTCGATTTCATAGTGGTTAGTGTGGTATACGAGGGTGAATCAAAAAGTTCTTAGAAGTGCATATATATGAAACCTTTTTGGATCAAGTTCGATATTCAAATTAAAGAGTGTCTATCACACTATATTTATGCAGACTGTCACTTGTTTTTGTCAGTTCGTTCGCATGTAATAAATTTTTTTGTGCAACGAGTTGCTAAAAAGTCAAAATTATGGATAAAAGTGAGTTACGTGCGGTGATAAAATATCTCAGTTTGAAAAAAATGTCTACGAAGGAAATTTTTTTGGACATTCAGCAGACATTAGGGGGTGATGCTGTACCCTATTCTACGGTTGCGTACTGGGTGGCTGAATTTAAAAGAGGTAGATCAAGCTGTAAAGATGACCCGCGTTCTGGGCGGCCTTCAACCTCCGTTACAGAAGAAAATGTCAAAAAGGTTGAGAATCTGGTTTTGGAAGACAGAAGAATGACTATAAAACATATAGCTGAGATCCTAAAGATATCTTTTGGTAGCGTTCAATCCATTTTAATTGATTCACTGGGGTTCAAAAAAGTGTCTGCAAGATGGGTGCCACGAATGTTAACCGACGAAAACAAAAAGCGACGTTTGGAAATTTCCAAGCGTAATCTCGAAATGTTCCAGCGTGATTCGGATAATTTTTGCCGTCGTCTTGTCACCATGGATGAAACGTGGGTCCACCATTTTGATCCTGAAACTAAAAGACAAAGCATGTCTTGGAAACGACCATCCTCTCCATCCATTAAGAAATTTCGAGTTGCTCCTACCGCTGGCAAAGTTATGGCCTCTGTGTTCTGGGATAGTGAAGGAATCCTTTTTATTGATTACATGCCAAAAGGCCAGACGATTACTGGACCCTATTATGCAAATTTAATCCCGAAAGTGCGTGAAGCGATTAAAGAAAAACGTCGTGGAAAACTGTCGTTGGGCGTGTTGTTCCTTCAAGATAACGCTCCTGCTCATCGATCGGAAGTTGCGCTCAACGCAATCCGCTGTGCTGGCTTCAATCTCCTTGACCACCCACCATATTCTCCGGACTTAGCCCCAAGTGATTTTCACTTATTTCCAAAATTAAAAGAGGAAATTCGTGGAACAAAATTTCACGATAATGACGCGGTTATAGCTGCCGTAGAGGACTTTTTCGAGAGTCAAGAAAATAATTTTTTTTCACAAGGAATAAGGAAGTTAGAAACGCGTTATTCTAAATGCATTGCATTGGAGGGAGATTATGTAGAAAAATAAAATATTATTATTTAAATCTTTGCATTTTTTAATATTGATTCCAAGAATTTTTTGATTCACCCTCGTAAATCTCTCATCGTCACCGATGCTACACTAGCACTCTTTGGGGGAGAAAATAAGTTATTATTTGAGGTGTTTCCTTATCTTCTTAGATAGATACTCGAACGAAACCTTTTACCGTTTTGTATATTTCAAATGGCATTTAATTAAGCGTTTAGATTAATACGCGTGTGTTCGTAATGCAATCGCAATATATCTGGGGTGTCACCGAGATATGGCCATGGCAATTAAATATCGAGGCATCTTTTATATTTCCCTTCTGGGACTGAATCGATAAATTGCGAATACGGTAGGTAATAAATAGTCATGTAATTGAGCCCTTTTATAAATTATTGAACAAATAAAGCGTCCTAGTTGTGTTGGTGTACGAAATTTAAAAAAATATGATAAAAAAAATATTTTGTACATTTCTTAAAATTATCGCACCTACAATACTTACAATTTTGCTTAAAACAACAATGAGTCTAAAAATATCGTAGTATATGCAATAAAGCCAGTTTATAAATAATATTAATTAAAATGTACACGAGTATAATCAAGAGTCGGACCGTTCCTAGAACTGATGAATACCTACCAGTAAAACTAATCAAACTAACCACATTAAATACAAAGTACAGTAAATGTGTAATACTACGAATAGGTAATAAATTATGCAGATTTACCGTAATGAAAATATTGTATCAACAATTAAATTATAGGCGCAAATTATACTATAATTATATACCTACCACAGCTTAGTTATTATCGCAGACTTATTGGTAAGGTCTACAACCAGATCAAGCCAATCTGCACTATCTACACTTAGGTATATTTAAAACTTGCTAATTGCCGCTCGGAGTTTATTTGTGCGATAAAATCCGGAACGAGGATATTCGCCAAAGAACTAAAGTTTACGTCATAGCTCTCAGGGTTTGTAATCTGAAGTGGCAATGGGCAGGCCACATCGCTCGTAGAACGGGTGGGGAAGAAAGGGTCTAGAGTGGCGACCACGGACGGGAAGACGCAGACGACATCAAAATAATCGCAGGCACCGGTGGATGCAAGTGGCAATTAATTGTCGTTCAGTGTGGCGGTCTAAGGGGAAGGCCTCTATGTTCAGCAGTGGACGTCTGATGATGAATTTCCAAGACTTCGTAGGCGTGGACTATAACAATGCGTGACGTCATTATGTCTACTATATCCTAGTCTATATGCCCTATGCCCATAGCCTACGGAACATACGGGCTAAGCAATGTTGAACGCTATTACCAAATGCCGGAACTCAAATCAAAATCCGTCCAGTAGTTTCTGAGTTATAAGGTAACAAACAAACAAATCAACTAACAGAAATTCTAAGAAAGACATTTCCAGTTTCAATCGATCCTAGTTTTCTAAAATATCCTCAATATAGATGGTTTAGTTACAGTTTTATAATAGTATCGAATAGAAAGATAAAGCTTGTATGAAAAAACTGATGAGTGCTAAAATGGACATTTGCGATTATTCATTAACTGTCATTTGGTTTAGTAGAATTCGAAGTACCAATTTGAGTCCCTAAGTGACCATAGACCGTCTTATTCAGGGAAAATGCATGAACTAACAAAAGAAGTTTAACTAACGAAGTTAGTTGAACGACACACTCGTCTCGTTACACTATTGCATTAAGAACTGCAAGGGGTTGAGTCTCAAATGCTTGTATATACCCCCACCCTTGAGGTTATAAACACTTTCGCTACAGCGCCTTATCTCAATATGCCGACGAAGGAAGTAGGTAAACCGGTCTACTGTAGAGACTGACGTTTCCTGCTCAAAGTATTGTCGCTATTTGCTATAATGCCAATACCCTTGGAGATATCCTGAGCAGCTGAAGTGACAGATGTAATGAGTTAACGATACAGGTGCCTAGCGTTGACAATGGCGTTAAGAACCAAATTCTTATGGTGATTCTGAGTTAATCGATATCAGTGGCATGTGCTATCCAAAGATCATACTCTCTATCTAGCACTTAGATCAACCTGTGGTACACATAAATTTCACTTATACTTATGCGATGTGCAGGAACCGAACCCGTAACATGACGCTTCACAGTCGCTCAGCAGTCAGTACCAACTTTTCCATGCAAGGAAGTCACTAAAGAGATTGTATTATGGAAAAATGAGAACTAAAAACAGAGCTTCCTTCAAACGCTAACAAATAAAGTAACGCTAATGAATGAATTCCTAAAAGCGAAAGACGTAACACACGCGTCGTTATTCTATGGGATTGTAACACTGGCGTCCTTGATGTCTGTTATTATAGCGCGTGTCAACTTAAAAGCCAGGTTCCATTAAAAATTCTGGCATTTTGACGACCACCACAAGGGCATCGCGTGACAAATTGACATTATGTACAACAGCGTGCACGAGTTTGTTCGTACCGCGTAACGCCTCGGTGTTCATCATTAATTACGTGCGGGGCTAATGTTGACTTTGATACGAACATTGTTTTGGGGAAGAGCGATAAATAGAATGCTGGTTTTGAGAAATACCTAGTCAGGTCATAAATTCTGTCACATGTTTTATATAAAATAATTGAAACAAGTTTATTCATTATGTAACCATTTATATACCAAAATGAACTTAACAAAGCATAGATTCTTATGACACTAAAGTTTATTCAAAATGACCTCCGTGATTTTGAATACAGGCCTTCAATCTGCGCGGCCAGTCGTCTATCGCAGCACGAACGAGGTCCATGTCAATATCGGCGGCTGCCTTAATCAAGGATGTCTTGAGTGACTCCAAATTGGGATGAGGCTTTGAGCACGCCTTTTCCTCCAAGTGTTGCCATATCTTGTAATCTAGCGGATTCAAATCTGGACTGGAGGAGGGCCAGTCTTCGTGCCGGATGAAGTCGATTTCACGCGCCGCCAGCCAGTCTTGTGTGCTCTTCGCTCTATGAGCTGGCGCCGAATCTTGTTGGAATACCCAGTGCCTGTTATTAAACATGGTATGAGAAACAGGTTCCACAAGGTTCGTCAGGACTGTATTTTGATACACAACTGCATTCGTTTTTACACCTTTCTCACAAAAATGTACCTCTGTTAAGCCCCAATAAGACACTCCCAACCATACCATGAGCGAGGATGGAAAATGACCTCGTTGGACACGCGGAATACGGTTGCTCGCTTCTTCACTACTGTGTGCATACACCTTATCATTTTGTTTGTTGTAGCTCTCTTCTACGGTAAAAATTTTTTCATCCGAAAAAAGAATTTCCCGAGATTTTTTTCCCGCGTACCGCTTCAACAAAGCGCGGCATCTCTTCAGTCTCAGGTCCATTAGACGAGCATTCAAATGATGTCCTGTTTTTCTTCGATATGCCCGAAGCCCTAAGTCTTCATTTAACACCCTTTTCACCGTGGTTCTGCTTAATCCCATCTGAAGGGCCAACAGTTTCTGCTTACGTTTGGGATTTCTTTGAATTCGCGCCTTCACAGCTTTTATCACTGCTGGAGTCCTAACAGACCGAGGGTGACCACTTCTTGACCTGTCATCTACACTAGAGTCTTCATTGTATCGTTTGATGGTACGATAAACGAATCTCTTGGTTATATTCAAATTTTTCAGTATGTCAAAAATTTGAATTGGCGCGTAACCGCAACGATGCAACGCAATAACTGCAACACGGTCTTCTTTAAGCGTCCACTCCATATTTAAAAATGAGTAACATTCTAAAAAGTATACATTTTTATTTTCATGAACAATTCGAAATTCGAATTCAATAAACTTTTTTGTGGCCAGCATTCTAAAAGAAAAGTTTTTACTGTGTGACAATACTTATGACCTGACTAAGTATAAGAATACGCTACAACGTGCTATAACCGAACACCGGAGCTGGGGACTGACAATAACATGATTGTCTTTCATCATTAAATTTGAAAGCTGACTTTATCTTTATGTACGTAGATTCAGTGCAAAGCTAGAACGAATAATTTCATTAGCTCGAACAACTAGATATAGCTGCGAAACTTACATACAAGGGTGACAAAACACGACCACGTTATACACAGTGACATCGAATATCACGTAGGTATACTACGAGTACGTTAACTTAAGAAGTCTACCAAAAGTTGATCTAACATCGTCTCCCACAGTTACCGATAAGTTCCCAAGAAGAAACAATGAGAGAGGATACCTTATCAGATGGCCTCCCAACTTTCGGTTTCGTATTAAACTTGGACCTTCGTGAGGTTAATCTAATAGACAGGGACTCAACAACAATTTTTACGAGACAGCTACATTCTAAGAAAACAATCGACAATTACCCCCACGTATATTCCCAAGCGTCGTTTTTGCAAGCACACACCATACGACATGTCATTTATTCTTGAGCAACAAAAGGACAAGTGAAGGCATAAACAATAAACAATGTCGACCGCAGTTCACGAGCGTCCTTGGCCGCTCGGTTGTGACACCGATGGTGAATTGAGGTTCTTATCGACTGGTTCTATGAATATGGAACCGCAACGGAGATTCAATCACGACTCGATCCGTTCATTGAAAATAATTTAAAAATGCTCGGCCGAGCTCCGTGAATGGACCGTGAGCTGCGCGATAATGTGGATCGAGCCTTAGCCGAGATAATCTTAAGTGTCAGTGAAGCAAAAAATAATGGCTAAGTAAAGCATGTTTGGATTTACTTTACATGGCGCCGATCCCTCGAAGGCGGAGACCGCACGCTGCGCTGACACGACAAGATATACCTTACTTACGTGTCGCTACAAGGTTTCATTGAACGTTATGAAGACAAACAAGCAGTTCCATTAAGCATCATTAGCTTTACAATCAGTGGATGTATCTACGGCGTACATTTACATGACAGTAATCTTTAGATCAATTATTTAAATTTTTTTTTTATGTGAGAGTAAATTGATTCAGCACTTTGTCACTGTCAAGAGACAAACAAACAATAGTGTGCGTAGGTCAATGTGACTTTGCATCGGTCGACATTGAGTTGTCTTTCAGAAAATCCCTGTATGATTGAGATCAGCGGTCGGCGCGTTGACTTTGCAGCGGGGGAATTAAAACGGTCAGTAAACGTACCTGATTCCAATTAAGCCTACGCACAGTCAGCAGATGGTACGTACCTGAAATGAAAAAAAAGGCAGTTTACTCATCGATTCGCGTTAAGTTCAATGAGAAAATTCTTAATTGAAGTCTAATGGGCACAGTAAATAGAGTAAAAAGAATACGAGAAGCTGAGTATTTACCGCTCAAACTGATGAGGTTCTTCTATTTTCACGGTTAGAATGTAGTCATACTTGTATGTGAATGTCTACGTATAATATATCGAATGTCGCTAAAGTGAAGCAAAAGCGGAATCGTAGCATGTTCGTTCGTTGCAAAATCATAAACTAAGTGGAATGATAGTGTTCGGTGTTGCGGCACGGAATGGCACCGCGGTTCGTGAGAGGTTAGATTGGTTCGATCCGAGTTGCTCCTCGGCAGTTTCAATTATACTTAATCGTCTCGAAACGACAAACATGGAGCTTGCTGCAGCGCTGCCCAACTACTTTATAGATATTGAGGACGTTTCCTAATTGCGCTGAATAGTTTAGATGCAGCGACCGGCTTCGGGTGCATTAATTGAAATTTAACCTGCAACTCCATTAGCATACTCAGCACTGAGGGGCACTTAATTGGTGCTCTCATAGATTCGAAGTTGAATGCCGCGTCGAAAATTTCTGGGATGGGATTTACATCATGATTCCAGTATTAGAGACTGCCTAGTTTACATTGTAATATTTTTACGATTGCTTTGCTGTGCGCAAGTTGGAACTTTTATGAGAAAAAATGAAAAAGTGCAGGTGTGCAGGGCTTGCACGTCGTCGTCACTACCGGCCAGCGATGCTGATAAGGCAATGTGTGCCGGCCGTTCACCTGCGCCCACTGACACACTCCAGCGTCTCATTTACTCTTGCTTCTAGTACAGGTCGACAGAGAGAGACAGGCTGGCCTGAGTGTACACGTAAAAGTACAAACAATGCACACAACAATTCAGCTTGAGCGTAAACGACACTACATGCTATGTTTCCGATGGGCACGCCAAAGTAATAAGCATTATAGTAATTAATATGGCGTGCTCTCACGGCGTAAACAACCAACGAAAGAAAATTGTGTTGTAATAATCCAACATGAAAACTTAATTTGGGATTCATGACCTTATTTCGGAGTCGAATCTAAATGAAGTAATTAATATGTCGACGACATGAACAGTAAGTAAAGTAATTATCTAATCTAGTATCAATGACATAATTAATGCCAGTTATTGATACATGTAGCTGCGTCCCGCGGTTTCAGCTGCGTTCGGTTTTATACCACAGTAATAAAAACCGGACAAGTGCGAGTCTGACTAGCTCACGATGGGTTCCGTACCATTATCTATCAAAACAGCATGAAAATTACGTTTGTTGTATGGGAACCCCCTTAAATATTTATGTTATTCTGGTTTTAAGTATTTGTTGTTATAGTGGCAACAGAAATACATAATCTGTGAAAATATCAACTGTCTAACTATCACGGTTCATGAGATACAGTCTGGTGACAGATGAACAGACAGACAGACGGACGGACAGCGAAGTCTAAATAAGGTCCCGTTTTACCCTTTGGGTACGGAACCCTAAAAATACCCTAGTTTTTGCGAGATCTTTTTAATTATTTGCAAGTTTTAGATTCGAGAACGGAGCCCTAAAAATACCCTATTTTTGCGAGATCTTTTTAATTATTTGCAAGTTTTATATTCTAGATAACTTTAATTCTCTCACACTAGAGGCGTTAGTCAGGACCTCCAATCCATTTTCTCGTTGTTATCTCTTGGTCTACAGCGAAAACTATTCAATCATTGTTTATGCATGTTAATATAGTTTGCGGGTACGTGTGCGTGGCGAAGTGGAATCATGACTTCCTCCAGCTTGATAAATATTTGTTCCGAGATGATGGCACCGATTGACAAATGGGTGATAATGAAAATGTTTTGTTCGTCACGGACAGGAAACGGTGACTTTCATCACATACCACATCACATAGCTGACCTGAAAGTTAAAGCAACTTCCCCAGTTTCACACACTTGGATGGGAGATCGTTTAATGGCATAACGTCTGATGCTTGGGCCACACCTATCGTCATCGGCCAACATCGCTTTAAACAACGCGGAGATTGTCCCGATGATTTATCGCCGTAAATTTGACTGCCCACACTATCGTCATCGTCAACAGCCAAATCCAAAATAAACCAAAAAAAAAACAGGTGAACGTCAGAAATCGGGATATTCAACGGCAATGTCAATGCCATATCCCAATTACGTGGCTACACTTACGGCGAACGCCAAATGACGTCAAACTACGGGACATTCAATAGGATATCACGATAGGTGTGGCCCATGCATGAGGATTACATACTTCAGAGACGACGTTAAATTGCCGGGCCCGATTTTCATCGATTAATGGCAGTAATTAAGTTAAGCCATATCAGAGGCCCTTGGAATGAGCAGTATGATAAACTCCGACACCAGAGGACGCCCCCACCTCATTGAGATCGATCGATCGAGATAAGACACTTCGCAAAGAATAAGTCAAAGTCAAAGCATTTATTGTAAATAGGCAATAAAATCGCACTTTTACAAGTCAAACAGCGAATACTCGTTAAAATAGAGAATCATAAAACATAATAATTATATGATAAATTAAATTAAACAGTAATTGATTATGGTAGTTTGAAAAGGATGTTTCCCTTTCAAGCGCTGTACTGTAATATTTATCTCCATCCTTAACTTAATCTTTAACACCACAAAACTTCCCACGTTATTGAATTTGGGAGTGGTATAATGCGGAAACGCTTGCAAAGCCGCGGGCGGTTGAGATTCGGCGGCAATCTGATTGCAAATCTAGGTAATGGTACAAGTGGGCTATCTGTAAAACACTACAAAGTATCGGTCAAAACAAGTTTAATCAGTTTCGATAACCTAAATACGGGGGAATAACTTCGATTCTGTAGTCCGTTGTGGTATCCGCAACTGTTCGTCTACCATAAGGCTGTAAAACAATTAAATCTCACACAGAAAGTAGTTTTTGATGTGAAAGCTGTCGACTCTCTCGTTCTTCTCCAAGATTGTGTGTTTGCGACTTATTTGACATCCGTGTAGCAATATTTCAATGAGATTTTCACAGGCATAGAAACGTTTGTTCTTTTCTCATCCAATATTTGTAGGATATTTATATATTTTTCTTATACCTACTCGTTCGTACTGTCAGTGGGTCCAAACTGTAGTTATTCTGTAACTGCTTATATTTATACCAATATAATACGCAATTACAGAAGAATACTATATATTATGAGTCCCAGAGTTATGAAAATGCCTTATGGTCTCTCACCTACTATTATAATTATAAACAAAGTTGTTTATCATATTTCTCAATCGTGAGTAGTATACACACATAAGGATGACGATGCCCCTAAATTTTTCGAATAGCTCAGCCATTGTCTCCGATCCACCTTCTTTATTTTCCAAGGTGATTATATGTATAATAATCTCTCATTTACGGAATTAGCGAGCGCCGTGTCCTAACGAGCCGTCGGTCGGGTGCAACAGTTGTCGAAACCCCGTGTTGCCGACCGGCGCGGCGCTTGCGCAAGCGCCGGTGCCGCCGTGCCGCGGGCGCGTTGCTGATTCCCACGCGGATTTCATACAAACAGGTGGTATGGAGGCTACAGAGTCGTTCCACTGCAATCATTACAACGCGAATGTTGGCCAATTACTATTGCCCCTTTGTATAGTGGTCGAGCTAAATTGTTTTGAGATATTCAGACTGTAATTATGTCTAAATTGTTTGTTGCCAATATGTGGAGCTCAATAAGAGTATATCGCGATTATTCGCGAGTGGTGTAAATTACAAAACATTATAAGCTATTTGTGGTTTAAGTATAGAAAATATCTTTCGGCGGGTGTGATGCTGCAGAATGCCAAACATTGCGAAGAAGCCGACAATGGTGACAGTAAAACAAATGTGAAATTATATGTTTGTAAGCGGTACCCACAACATAGGAACAAACCTAGTGTGGCCAAAGTAAAAAAAAAAAAAGATAGAAACACCCTACATAGCACTTATGCCGAAAATCACACACAATGTGTTACGTTAGTATTTCAATATAGAGATGGGCCTTTACACTAGTTGGATACCGCACCAGTCGGCACCACTAAGACTTCATTCCAGCAAGACATACGCAACAGTTCCAATTGTAATGCAAGACCGAAAACAGATTTCGAAACTGTCTGATGATTTAAATGAGATCCCACAATGAGTCCGGCGTACAATAAAGCATGAATAGGATGCAATAAATATGTAACTAAGCTCACGAACTAAACACCCGAGAGGTCACCTGCTGCGCCTACAGATAAATAAACCGAGGGTCCAAGAACAAGCACCAACAAAACTAGCACTATGTCAAAGTAAAAGCTCTACGCAAAGACTCGACGCCTATATATTATGTTCCTGTTTCCTTATTACGACAAGGCACTGTAATGTTAACACATTAGTGTAGGACTACGCAACACCACGCCTTTGCCCTTTAAGATTTACATTACATCTAAATAGATTCGTGAATGCCGCGAATGCAAGGCTACTTTTTGTTCGGTTTCAATATCACGTTTAATATAAAAGCGATATGCCTTTATCAGAGCAATAGTTTGAATTCCGGTCCAGTATGAGTATCGAGTAGGCAGGTTTTAGGTTACGATATTTGTATTCGGGAAAGCCTTTCCCATCACCCTTTTCAGTCTTCAGGTTCAAAAGGGTCACGTCAAGCGGTAATGGATTGGGGAAGCTGATTTGAATATTGAGATACATAGTAAATTGGTTCTGTTGCCAATAATGAATACTCTGATACTATAAAATAGGTATGTACGAGTACATTCACCACAATCTAATCACACTGTTTGATCTATTGATCAACACTGCCACTTGGTAACAGATAATTCGTAGTTATTATTGTATACGATATCGTCTGATTTTGTAGAAGCTCCGCAAGCAATGTCAAATGCGAACAACTTGAATACATCTCCCATCAATAATGCAACACTTATTACTTCATTAGTCTCGCACAAAAACATACGGCTGCCAACAGAATTACCATTGATGTTACCTAACAACGGCATTCCATACTACATTTGCATAAAGGGGTAATCGAATAAGCTAGGCACGCAGGCGTATATACATTTGAGACGTATTGGAAGCTAGTCTAATTATTTCAAAGCTCTTTGATGATTAGAGCAGTATTGTGAACAATCAGTAGAGATGATGGTGGAGTAGGTCTTATCCAATTACACTATGACTAAGTGTCTGTAGGCAAAATGCGAATACACATGTATCGAATAGCAAGCTGATGTATTTGAAAATAGTCTAATTACTCCTAGGTATGCGATAGTTAGGCCAACAATGAACAGATACAGACAGAGTAGGGATGCGTTATCATTCAGTTCATGCTTTACGGGACTACATTTACTAAAGAAATGCACCTGAGTCCTTAACTATGACAAGTGTCATTACAGGGATGAACTGGCCGAAGAAAGCCAGGTTTTACATCAAAATCCACAGCCAGTAAATACACTAAGAACTCACTAGCATTCGTATTTTGAAGAGCACGTTAAGCCGTCAGCCCCGGTAGTTATCGTTTGATGGTGGACGATTGGCCACATCAGACACAGGGCGGCCTAACAAACTCTGGCACTAGAAGTCGGCAATGCCTCACACAAACCGGCATTAAACATGAAATCTAACTCGAGCAGCAGCCCTAAGTGTTCGCGTGCTGCGTTTAGGAAAAGTATTAAGGGCTGGAATGCAGCGGCGCAAATTGCACCTCCTATCAGCTAGGTGCGCCGATAGACAGACCTTCCATTCTCCGGTGACTAGGACACCAATGCCGATGCTGCTATTAAATATTAACAAGCTACAATCGCTACCTAGTTTAAAGCGGTACACGTCTTACGATGTGATTATGCACATAGCTCTGATGCAGTGATTTCTACGCCAGATAGTTATGCAAACTATTGCACATCACCGACACCCCTTGACACCATAAAACGCGTTTAGAGTATCGATTTATGCAGGTAAAATTATGTATTATTATTAAGCGCGAGATACTATATAACATTACTGGTTTATTGTATTGGTAATAAATATTTGCTTATCGTAGCTCG
This sequence comes from Hylaea fasciaria, assembly GCA_905147375.1. Taxonomy (NCBI): domain Eukaryota; kingdom Metazoa; phylum Arthropoda; class Insecta; order Lepidoptera; family Geometridae; genus Hylaea; species Hylaea fasciaria. Next base: position 2,493,533 of record LR990200.1, read on the forward strand.
AACGTCATCTTCGAGAAACCTCTTAATTATAGCAATTTTCTAAATAAAGCGTTCCACATTTTATGACCACATTAAACGGTTTCCAAAACCAACAAGCGCGACTGTCTCGGCGAAGTATTTAGACGTATTGAGTGAAATCGTAAACCCCGTGACCTCAATGAAGATGGCGACAAACTTTAGTGAGAGTCTTGTTTACCGAGGGGAGAGATGGAAAACAAATATAGTGCTGGAAGCAAGGACGTGCCAAACTTTGTTCCAAGATAAATGGCCGTAGCTGTTGGGTAACTTTAATCACTTAGGTTTATGAGCAGATTAATAACTAGCCCAAACGATCGTGAAGCACAAAAATAATATGGCACAAAAGTTAACAGCACAATGGGTATAAGGACACTAGAAAACCGTAGACCGTGACCATATGGAACCTATCCAAAATGGTGGAAATCTCACAAAGACATTCAAATGATAATTTATCCAAAAGGGCCAACGTGCAAAGAGCACAGTGAATGAATCACTCGCCCAAACAATACTTAGAAAGAGTGAATAGACCAAGCAAACTTGCCAACTAAAGCTAACAAAGCTACTTACCTAGAATTGTTTCGTTAGACAAGGACATTAATATGGAAAATTTACTACGGCGGCGGCGGTATCTACAGAGACTATAGAGCTTGATTGCGAATAAAAATTAAACGAAACAAAACTAACAAATAATAGTCGAAATATCAGTGAACCAATTTATCACCTGTAGGGCCAGCACGCACCTCCATCGAGAAAGTATTCGATACGTTAACTGTCAAATTTGTTTTAGATTTGATCAGCGCCTTGCAATATCGCCAAGATGCGTACGCGAACGGTTACCTTGATCGATACGTTAACGATATGAACCGTTAAAATTTTCGTGCTTGCCCTATTGTAGGAGTACCTACTGACCAAATCTAAAACAAATTTGACAGTTAACGTACCGAATACTTTCCCGATAGAGGTTCCTGCTCGCCCTACTGGGATGTGCGTAGTGGGAACACTCCGACCTTGGCCGGGAGTAACGACGACAATCGTCACACGTCAATCATATTCTATTAGTTCAAAGCCAGATCTATAAAGTTCATTACCACAGTGAAAATGTTTGTGTACGCCTGACAACGCATAGACCTTCAAAACATTGTAGGTATCTACTAGAGTACGTATAAAGTAACAATGGAACTAAGTCGAGACATAATAAAATGGTAGATATGAGATGCCGAAGCGGTGGGGTGGATTAACCGAAAATTTTACGACTTGGAAAATACTAAGCTGTATGTTAATATCCGAAGGGAAAGCAATTCCAGTCTTAAATTCCAAGGGGCTGTGCTTAATATAGAGAAAGAACTTTGTAGGTAGATTTAGAATATTTTTTGATGAAAACTTGAGATACTTACTAATTAAAACTGTTGACCCCACGGTTAAAGGTGAAGGATTATTTTTGTAAATAATGACACCATTTATCTATGTCGATTATAAAGCTCAGGATAACATCATACTTTGTTTACTCATTCTAAGTATATTTATGTTTATTGTGATCATTAAGACAATCTATTTTTTGTTCCAGAACAGACGTAATGGTACATATTACAAAACGAACAAAGTTGATCGGAATCCTCGAAAGCTCGTACTACCTTGACACATATCACTATCGATGGGAGCGCGAAAGCAATCCGCAACGAGTTGGCTCTCGACCAAAAAGCTATTAACGAACAACGTCAATGTAATCTATTACGGGTAAATGTGGAATTTTGGGTCGGAGAACAAAGAAATGTTTGTTGAGGCTTGAACGGGTTCTGATATTAATGACAATCTTTGAGCGATGCTGGTAGGAAATATTTCTTTCATTAGTGGAAATTTGGCGTCGCCTGATTCTGACTTGTGTTACCCATCTTTGTCTTTATAAAGGTTGTCCTTCATATCAAATCCATAAAAACATTATGATTAATTAATTTTAATTTATACCCGCGTGGCAGTTTAAATAATTAATTATTCACAGGCCCGCCACTCATTCCGGCGAATTTATGCAAAACTATGGTTTTCGTAGACAAATATGCGCCTGTAACGTGCGTGTGAAGAAAGAAAAGTTCGAGTAGGCTATATCTAAAGTCTACATAGAATTCATTATGTTGTTAATAAAGCGGTGTTCATGTACAAGCACATATTGATAAAAATGCTACCGCTTTTCACTCGATCCACGTTGTATGTAGTCTATGTAGGTATCCGAGTTCACAATCACCTCGCTCTCGTTCAGACCGATAGAAAAACTGGTCCAATCACGGACAAGGCTGGGTAACAACCCCACCGATGGAGTCATGCCATCGCCTATTATGCCTGACCTACATACACACATCTACAGCTCAACCTGATTCATTACAGGCTGCCTACTTACTACAAAACTAATGTTTTACATTATTCGACCATTTATTAGTGCCACTGAAGACTACAGAAAGGTTCTGTAAGTAGGTCGATGGACATTTTATCAGATACAGTGAAATCCTTGACTAATCGAGACCCGATACAATGAGAGATGTCGAAAAGACAACGAAGTCGAGTTATTGTTGGATCGATCAACCTTGGAATTGAAAACACAATGAGAGTTAAAGCCACGGTTATTACGGTGCCATCGATTAATGAGTCTATTGTAATAATAATGACAGTAATGAATTCACAATTAACGAAATTAACATATGCAGCTATTCAACCTCAAATGATAATGCGCCGGATTACGAAACATGAATAATATTAAATTGGAATAAAACCACAGCAGAAGGTTACTCTAATTCGATGTGTGTTGAACAGACGCCGACATTTGAATGAAGGTTATATCAATAAAGGTATTATTATAATGACAATGAGTAGATACGTATAATAATACAACTGAAATATTCATGTATACATAATTATAACACAATTACAACTTTTAATGAAATTCAGTAAATTATGGTATATTAATATGATTATTTGCATATTTAATCGGGATAAACTATGGATTTAAAGTGGTTTTGACCGATGTTTTTTCCAGTGTTCCACAGCTAATGTTTCATGAAAACTTGCAGAGTCTAGCTTTAGATATAGCCACGACAAAAAGCGTAATAAAATGATAATATTATGTAGAATAAACTGCAATCAGATTTAAACCCAATAAATTATTTTATCTCATGAACGTGACAAAAGTGCGCATTGCGTTACTAAAAGGTGACATTCACATGAGTGATTAATTATATTTAATCATCATTAGGACATTCAGAAACTAGCCGCATCCACACGTCTTCGATCGCATTTATAAGCCGTAACTCGGCAATGTTATGTGACAATAATAATAAATACAATAATACAAAATTAAAAACTGCGTTCGCACTCACATTTCATAAATTTATATGAAAAACTAAACCTGATTTCGGACGTTCTTATAAGTGGCGTTTGCAGACCAATTTTTGAATTTAGTCAAAATATTCCATCCACATAAGACATGAATAATAATTATCTTGATTTCGTCTACGAGATTCATAAATCGACGACGCAGCGTGTTGTTTTGTGAATATGCAGAGGAAGCCAGAGAGAGACATGACACTAATTAATCAGATTTCTATTTTACTATTACCATACGGAACTCTAAGACCAAAACAATGGGTAGAAAGCCGCATTAGAATCAGTTAAACCGCAAATTGAACGGTAAACATTTTAATCAAAGTGCAGAATAAAATACCTAAGTATATGAACATAACGAATGCAGTAGCTGCTTAGTAGACTATTCATGTTTAACATGAAGCAGTTTGGGGTCTCTGTTAATTATAATTTCAATTCCGCAACGCGCCTGTCACGCCCGGGGCTACACATAAACCAGTCAATTTCAAGTGAGAATATTTGCAGGTACAATTACAAGTTGTAATTCTTTTTGAAAAGAAATTGGCTAGAAAATAAAATTAATGCAGCCCGTGATAGGTTCATTACGATGCATAAGACAGATTCTAAATTGAGTTATTGTTGTGTGGATGTTGAATGTTGATTGAATGTTAATGAGTACTACAATTTGAATAGGTATAGATATATATCATGGTTATAGATAATAGCTGTTGATAATAAATGAATGGATGTAGTTGTACACTTTGGTAAGTGAAAACATTGGAGAATATACAACATAAAAGTAGATAGGTACGAAGTAATGATGCTTGAATCCTTGTAGTGGTTTCCTTTTGTTAAAATAAAAACTAGTAAAATTGGGATGTCTTCTTGGACACAATATCACAGCAATAATCATAGTCTATACTGCCATCTGCTAATAGGCAGACGTAGTGCTCCCCGTGAGATGAATTTGCTAGTTTATTTTGATATATAACTATAGAAAATTCCACTACTACATGCAACGTGGTAGGTTAACGCCTAAAAACTCCTTCTGAGAGTTCCGAGTCCCGACAGTGAGAACGTAAACGCTGATAATGACGTTGATGATATAACCACGTTGAAACGTTACCGAGCAAATCATCAAATTAGTTACCCGCTGCTCCAACCCGCTTATTACGCTCCATAATATGAAGAATATTTGCAAAGCAGCATCGGCGATATCAAATTAGAGGGTGGTGGGTTCTAGACAGACGGGTCCTACGCCATTACCATCATGACTGGGTCGTCAACAGCTTCAACAAAAAAATAATAAATTAGTGCCGATACACACGAGCGAACACGAACACGGTAAACATGAACCTAGAACTCACTGAGCAGTGAGCAATAACATGCGAGCGTCGATATAGATCGTACCCACCTGCTGAAACACAGTAATTACAACAAGCATTCCACCAAACTCCGTTTTTTTAGAAGATTAAAGACTGAGGGACTCATCGAAACCATAATTTTCATCGAAGCGCTCGTTGGCTTAGCTGGACTGACCGGGTCTTCAGGTACCTAATCATCACAGATAGCTAGACGGCACTCACGTGGATGGGTCATTTAGTGGCATAAGATTTGGTGGCTTCCGTGCTTCAGAAGGCATATTGCACCTTCGATCCCAGGCTCTAAAGATCACCGGTTCAATAGCTAACAAACTTGGGGTTCAATTGACAGCATTCGAAGCCATGTCAGAGGCACTTGGACGGGCTGACAGACTGACACCAAATGACGATACTACCTTATTCGTGATCAAGTTTCGTTCGTTCGTCTGGACCCGGCATACGTTCAAATTGGTTTGGCCGTCAATAAAGATAATTGGCATGTCGTCATTGTCAAGTTGTATTATATAGCCTAACATCATTATCGTATCGTATACCAGACGCAGAGGAACCTGAATATAGCAAATAAAAGTAATTTTGCCAAGCGCGGTACACGCTTGCGACCTAGGTTCCGTAGCTATAATTTGAATGCATCCACTGCCCTTACATTTTTGTTAAATTTTGATAAGATCCACTATATACTATTGATATCTCTACCTTTTGTATATTAATACGTACTTGTAGAATGCGAGGGAATAAAGATAATATACAAGTATCAAAAAGCAAACTATCATACATTAGTCTCAGTTATAAAGGTTGGCTTAGGGTAAATTTTTAGATAATATTCAGGACAAACACCCTTAAGACATTGTAGTGTTCATTGTACAACTGTTATTGTCAGCTACGGTACCCTAACTACCATAGGCTTGCACGTTAGGGTGAGCATGAAATTATCGACAAGCAAAAAACATTCACTAGAAAACATCTGTTATTAAAACCGGTGTTACAACAAAACATCGTCTTATTTCTCTCCCATAATCTTGGGAGCAGTGAAAATAATGGCATATTAAAATATTAATTGAAATAAAATATGTGATAATTGTTTCGGAATGATTAGCGTTCTGGTTGCTTCGGATGACTTCGACCGGCAATGGGGCGGGGCGTACATCCTAATAAAAATATACAAAGAGTGCATCTTAAGACTATATAATACGAGTATAGAACAGTTTTATGTTGCCTTTACTGCGCCTTTATTTAACGATAAAACAGAATCGCAATTAGTTCACGTGTGCAATATGCAATAACGGCTAAATATTGGATTGCAGTGTCACGGCGGAACATTCACAGACATCGTTCTAACACAGATTTGTAAGAGCAAATCAGTTCGCCCATGAAAGGATTCATGGTAAGAGCGTAATACCTTATCCAGCGCCCGTAGCGCTCACGTTCCAACAAACGATTTACATGTACACGGATAAAATACAAGCGCACCTACATTTAAAACCAACCGCCGATCACGAGGCGCAGAGCGTGGTTGCTGTACCCCGTTTCGACAAATCACGTTTGTATCCCAGCTGTTTGCGCCGCGTGATCCGGTGACGCACTAGGAAACTGGAATAAGGCCGTCCAATGTGTGCCGATTTTGAGTGAGCTCGTTAGACCCCGTGAGATATGTGTGCCGAGCGCGAGAACGATTAGTAATGTTACTTTCATTGTCATTTGTGTGCGCCGGTTGAATGGTTTGAGGTTGACAGGAGAAATGAATTCGCTTTTTCAAAAGTCGAGAGAACGAAGAAGTGGCGCGTGCATGTGTTGTGCCGTTAACCGCCATCAAGTCCATAAGGGCCAAGTATTTGTACAATGTCAAATAGATGGGTACCTACACATACAGCAAGGTTTAAGAACTTGAATAAAATATAAAGCAAACAAGTTTACGTGCTAGCCCTGGGTGTCGGTCGTCGTGGACACGATACGCTCACCTAGTGACATGCTTCGCCTCGTCGTGCGACAGTGACGAACTGGCTCGCTGGCGATTCCAGTCTGCTGAAGGGCCATTTGCGAGCCAACCACGTTACTATTATGCAAGTACTTTAACGCACTATGTTTTTAGCTTATTACAGAATGTGCATAACTAAAAACTTGATTTTCAACTTTTAGCGATGAAATATTTGCAATGGTGTTTGCTATAAGTGTTGCTCGTGCCTCGTACTTGTAGCATTATGAGCAGTAGCCGAGTGGAAATATGTAGGTACGCTTTGCAACGCAATGATGACAAGTGCAGGCCTCGACCCAAACCCATAATTTTACAAGATAGGTATGTGCGGATTTGCAGCAAGTGAACCCCATTACTTTGGGCTGCCTGACAATGTCCGATTCAAAAGACACAATCTCAATAGACAAATAACTGGTACCGTTGGATTATCGGTTGCATTGCACTTGGAACATAAGGATTCGCTTTCATGCCCTTCCGTCTGGCAGACGCAAAGCCACATTAATCGCGTTAAGGCAACCCGACGCGTGAGAAACAAAGCGTTAAGTTACAAACCAGCCTCGGCTCGGTACCGGATGCCCTGTGTTCGAACTGAAGCCCCACACTTGTTCGCAGTCCGGTTAACGGTGCGAACTAACATGTGATCGAAACTCGATACAAACTACGTAGTTATGCAATCGCGGCGAATGATTTAAACGCTTGACCCAATAAAAATGGCCATAAAACAGCGAGTGAGGCGTTCCGGGAACTTTTGTTTGTTGGTCATGTGAAAGACCATGAATTTGAACTGACACCGAAACAACAGATTGAACTACTTTGAAAACACAAGTCAAATATGAATTATTTGTGATAGAAGGTCAATCTAATGGTAACTCCTAAACTGTTCTGTTCAGACGTTTATGACGGCGTAGATTGCAGGATAAGATCAGAGGCCAAACACTGACAAACGATCCTTTTGCACATCAATATTTATGCAGTGCCTGAAACAGTTGTTACTTTGTAATGTAACCATGGGCGAGCCAGTTCGCCTGTTTGCTTTCGTATCGAACGCTCGCCAAGAATCGAGATGCTGTGAGATTTTGTCAAAATAAATTAGACATCAATGGACAGGAGAAATTCGGAAACATGTCTAGGAAAGCAAAGACTTCGCCTTGAAAGCTTTTAGCCGAGGAAGACGTTGATTTATCGCCGCACGTTAGACGTGGTCTCATTTATCACGAACAGTTTTACCGGCAAAGGCACACAAAGGGTAATGCATTGCCGATTCGTTTATCGAGATGACGTTGACGAATTCGATGAGCGATGGCACAAGGTGAAGCGGAACCCGTCGATATCAACCAAATCCCTACCTACTCGGATGTTTCTAAACAGAATATCTCTCCCTTATTTACGACGTCGATACAGGCTGACAGTAATTTCAGAGGGTATAAGAATTTATTAGACTGTACGACTGTACCCCAAGTTAAAACTTTTTATTACTTCGCTTTCATTCCGATAGTAACAGCGATCTCCCTGTGGGGTGGAGCTTTGTAAGAAATGTAGAGATGTAAACATTAAAAAGGTTTTTTGTGTGTCGAAACTTGACTTGATAATTTGTTGCCGCTATAAATTCAATGGAGGCTCTAATGACGCCGATATTTAGTCGGCATCGTCCTAAGAGGTTTTTTTACATGGAAACAATTTATAAAGCAGTGTGGTAATCAGAGCTGTATACGATTTGAGTTAAATTAATCGCTTCGTCGGTTTCATGGAACTGTGACGCAATGAAATAACCGTTTTCTTGTGAACATCGCATTGGCTTAGCGTAGATTCTGGAAATGGTTATGTAAATTAACGTATCAGCGCAGTTACCATCCAAAATAACTGAACTTAAGAATTAAGATACAGATACAGATACAGAATATACAGATAATTTTAGTTTTGGGTTGATGTTAACGTATTATTTTTGGTAACATTCCACGAACGGACCCTGATATTGTAGATTTATAAATATCTAATTCGCACACACTCTAAAGCGCTTACATATACTCGTTCCATACCGTAATTTATTATTTAATAAGATAATGTATGACGGCACTAACATTTAGAAAATACTGAAAAATACTGCCAGTCCTTTATCGCATCGATAAAAACAAAGTAATAAAGACTACTGAGGCGAGGGGAGCATTGTCGTAGCGTAATAAATCCTAGAGCCAGAGCCTCGAGTCAACCCTGAGGCTCTCCGAGTAGGTGTATCCAATTACGTGATGGTTCTGATACTCCAGCCCTTAACACTTAATATATATGCTTTACTATGCATGCCATAAACCCTATCGATAAAATCTACAGCACTTAAATTAAAAAAAATAGCTGGCAAGTGCGTGTCGGACCACACATAGTGTAGGTCCCGTCCCGCACTCACTGTTTCTCCATTACTCGTTAGGCGTTGATCACAAGATTCTAGAATTATCTTCTTATAGTATTGAGTGTTTGCAGTGTGCCACTACCGTTAAATATTATTTATAAGTTTCTAGGTTAACTAGTTACAAAATACGAGAGACTCGTTGTTAACGACTGTGAAGTGACTGGGCCATATTACGAAATAACTCGTAAAATTTAATATGGAGACCTATTTAACAAAAAATTCACAAATAAACGAGTAAGTACATACGTTAAAATTGGAATTTCATGGTCCCTTGTATTAGGACAGGAGTTGCCAACAGGCAGTAAATCCATGTTGCGTTAATTTAATTTTTCTTTTATGGTTCCTTCCTAGATTCTGATGGAACCCTAACATAAGTTCAATAAAGACGTTAAGCACTAGCTGCAGGGAAGCTTTTATTGGTCCAAGGGTATCAAATTCAGCCGTGATGACTGGTCGTTTCTACGGAATGGTCATGCATAGTGCGGTGCGGTATTCTAGTCATTGGATAAATGCTATGATAAACTTTTTATTGTCCTGTCTCGCTCGCTGTTACGGCATATTTTACTTCTTTGATATCTTAAAGATTTTTATATAACCAGCTTAAAAGCGCTCCTTGGCGCTGTCTGGATCCTTAAAAGTTTTCGTTTCTTTCAAACATACTGCAGTTTTAAATACTTGTGAATTCATGTCTTCTGGATGATCCCATATTAAAGATCTTCTCATTCTTGTGTCCGACACACTCGAAGTGACAAATCAAGCAGCGCTGGATACAGTAGGTACTCTCTATACGTACGGAACTAGGGATCGTGGAATGTCGATAGGTGATCCTGAAGAATAGTAAGAATACGGAAATCAAAGCGGGCTCGTTACACCGGTCAATATTTTATAACAGAATTTACTGGTCACGCGATGCGGCGATTACGGATTTGCATTCTTGCGCTGACCGACTGAACACCCCGAGTTAATGTTGTAGACTGGTCGGAACGTAACGAACCAATTCCTACCGAAGACAAACGAAGCTATCTTTGCATGCCGCAACGACTTGCATGCTTACCGTGTACCCGAGCAATTTAAGGATGTACACAAATTCTTCATCAAGCGAAGCTAAGAGTGACCGCATTACCAGCTGGTGTGAGATGGCAAATTCTACAGAACAAACATATTCGCGCTAAACGCCTACGCAACTTAGCGTTAGGAAAGTATTTTCGGAAAGTATGGATAATACTTTTAATTTTTAAGTGAACCAATTGATCTGTTACCAATAGCCATGATATTAACCCCCAGTTTCTGAAACGTCAGCAAACTTTGTCTACAGATTATTTCTATTGCCATCCTTGTCATTTGTTTATTGTCAGATAGAGACACCGATAGTTTTACGGCCGAAATTAATAATCAATCCAGTCTAAATTTTGCTATCTGGGATTGATATCAAAATCCATTTTTAGAGTCAAACGTGCCAATAACCGATCCGTGGATTGATTTATAAAGGCACGATTGGAAATCAATCGAACGATAGGCAGCAATCCAAGATCGATTTCAATTTTGGATAGGAGATACAATATTAATTTCGGCTATTAATCTACTGTCAAAGCCAACAAAGGTTCCAGAAACTGGGGGTAAGTCTCGTTCCGGTAAACATACATTTGGCATCGTGTATGTAAAGTAACTTTTTGTAGTTCACGATTTCACATTGTCACAATGCGTGCATGAATACATACGCGCTGTTAACCTTCTTCCCATCGCGGCGCTCGTCTCATTTTACACGAGCAACCGTTGGGTGAGTCGATAATTAATTCCGTCCTGGGCTACTTATGTCGCCGACCAAGTAGAAACCGCAGCGCCCTGTATTGCTCGAAGAACATGTTCCAACGGACTCGTATCAGTCATTTAACTTTGCTCCAATTTCTCTCCGTGTTTTCCGACGTTGCGGAGTGCCGACGTTTCGCAAACATTAAAATTAATGCGGTAATGGTGAAGAGCCCCGGATTTTCCAGTTGGTTGAGCCGCTGCAGATACTGTGGTAGAGTGGAGTGGATAAGATGGATGCTTTTTATTTGTTACCAGAGCTAACTGTATAGGTACTATACAAAATATGCTATGAAATAGGAATAGTCTATGAACACTAGGTACCTAATATTGTGGCCTTGTGTCTTCAAGGGCACAATTTGTTTCACCACACCCAACTTATTTGCCGAATATAACAATAACAATACACTTTCAAAGGCCCTGAAACAAAAGTAATCTTAATATTAACGAATGGCATTTAGCCAAACAGTCGTTCACAAATCATCGGGCCGTAACAAAACAATATCTTTACTACCTTTACGGTAAGCGCATTAACTTACCCTAATACTTAGTAGGTAGGGGTATTTATCCGCGGTTTAAAAGGGTTTCTCCAATATACGTGCGGTCACCGTCAGCAGACTTTGCGGAAGAGCTCCGGTATCCAGTGAACATAAATCAAGCCAGCACATCGCCCCCGGCTCAGCCGCCCTGACCCTGCCGATGCCTTTGTTTACTCGCTACACTGTTTTAAGTAATCACTTTGAGATAAACACTGCTTAACTATACAGAATTTAAATGATATCCTATTGTATATTTATGGACTCCATATCAGACTTAATGATCGACAAAAAAAGATAAACCCTTTTAACACGTGAATGGATTCAAAGGCTTTTTGTGGGAACTGACCTCGACAAGTTTTCGTTAATCGACGTCACAGAGGATACGATCGCCACGTAAAAGGCTATAATGGGGGCTTTGCATCAGCGCGATCGTATCGTGATCGCGGGCCGGCAGCGGTGGCGTGAGCGGCACCAGCGCAGGCGCAGCGTGGTAATTCACACCGTTGTGCGTTTTCAACTTGGTTAGATTGTAATGTTCGCTGGATCGGCCGCGTGCTGATTCAGATCGGGGTCTGTCAGGTCGCCGGCCAGAACAGGTTGTCCGCATCGATTACGACGCTTAAAATATTCTATTAGAAAACACCGCGATAATACCGTTGCACTATTAATCATCCTTGATCTATATTACGCGCAATGCTAAGAAACTCAGATAATTCAATATCGACCCCGGGGGCGTTCCAATAACAATAAAAGCTTCGACTTTTCATTAGCAGTAACTTAAATCCTATACATTACAAAACATAATTGCGAATGAGCGCTCGTGATGTTTTCACCAAGCGCCCGCTGCAACATCGCAAACTACACATTTCCGAGTGCACAAGAACGCGGCGGAGTCAATCAAAACAGTAGAGCGGCCACACCGAGATATTATCTCTCCCATGAGAAGGATCACGTAGCAATAACCATTAACAATCAATCAGCCGCGCTGGACGGCAATCAATGGCCCAAAGCATCTTCTACATTGTAATCCTATCTCATACGAGATTATACGGCGAGCCTTGGAAAATGTGAACCGATCGTAGACAGACTGATGTCATTTCGAATTGCCTGGCCTCGGGAGCCGCATCGATGAATATTACAGTATGTACCGAGGTAGTGCCGCGTGTGTCCGGTATCATTCGTAAATGGCGTCCCTGGAGCGATCCACATCCGTTTATTGTGTTTGCAAATAAACGGCTTAGTGCGGAATATGTAACTAATGTTAGCCGTCATGTTCGGCGTCAGTTCGGACAGCGAGCTCGGGGCTTGCGTAACAGCGTAACAATAGTCATTAGCAATCAATCAGACTGCGGTGGGTGGTTGGAGAGGGCAGATATCTCGAGATTGGCCCTTGCGGTCAAGTTACAAAATCGCCTTTAGCACCGTATCCTGAAATAGAGCCTAACGGAAATTATGAGCGCGTCAGACATTCAATTTCGGAGAGCGCTAAACTATTCATCGCCGACCGCAGAGTTCAAAAGACTTAGCGATGAACAGGGGGTTTTATCGAAATTGTGGGCAGCGCTGCGCGGATGGTTGTGGTGGCGGCACGCGTGGCGAACACGTACGTGCAATTGAAAATGGCGCGAGTTATTGCGAGAAATCGAGCCGCAATTGCAGCTGCCGGGCAAGCCACACAATGTGCCGGCGCGAGATAACTACGCCGCTGTATCGGTGTCGCTTTACCAGCTTCTCAGGTCACGCCTTCTATTGAGCCCCCAGCGACAATATATCAAGGAACCTCACCCATATTATAACGTTATACATTCTCTAAAATGGGTTATTGCATTAAATAAAACGGGGCTGCCATATTCAAAAAGACCGTAGGTGACGAATTAAAAGATTCGCGACCATAATAATGGTATTATTGTGTTAGGAATATCCCGGAGGCTGAGTACTCGCCGGTTATTAACCCAAAAGGGTTCCATTACGAACGTCCGGCGGTCACGCAGTGCGTATCGAGGTATATGGGATATTGCGACACGAACTGTTAATGTCCATGAATACATTTACCGTAAAAAGTGTTCAGAATAAGAAATATGTCAACTTCCCAAAAATGGACGATGGCGACGTGGAATTTTAATCGGCGTCATGCCTCGAATATAGAGTCCGAGGAGTTTTTTCTCTCGTGGCTAGAGGCTTGATGGCCGCCCGCTATCGTGAGGCATCGATTCAAAGGATTACCTGTCGAATTTTGATGTCAGAATTACGAAAGTGATTTATGAAATGAGCCAGGTATTGTGTGTTTCTTTATTTGGTGCGATGGCGGTGACGGCACCGACGCAATGGTTGCTTCACATCTACTTTTTGTGATCGATTGTGTAGATGAAATTGTACAGACATTGATACTTTAACTGTTAACGATTCGGGTTGATGTTTGAGAAAACTCTCATTGAGTTTGCTTGCAAATAGTTTTTAACTGAAATCTGATTGCACAAAGAAGTGGAAACTTCCGAAACGTTTCCGTTCGGGTTTCATTTGTTTATTTTCAATAGTTACTCGTACAATCACACTGTTAGCTGACCCATTAGTATCGTCACTTAAATCTTCATCGCCTCCGTTATTAGGTATGCTTAACGTTTCTCTATACTATTTATATCAATGATGAGATAAGACTTAATTCGATCTAACCCATGAATGATGCATGCTCTGACACATTAACCGTCGTAATAGAATCATTCTGTTATTGTTTTTGTTGTAGATTTCTCCTGATAGGATAGTGGGTACTTGCAATAGACAATAGGTCGCCGTGGGAAGATGTACGATAACTCCACAATCGTACTTTCATCCGATCACTCATGATTTAAGTGCGAACATACAACAATACCAAGAATCTATCACGCACTGACATACTCGTAAATACTACTTGTACACATTTAATTCAAATTTGACCTCTATTTAATTGAGGCAAATAAATATCGTCAAAGCTGTTCTAAGTAATCGCATTTGTGTAGGATTCAGTTTACGTGTTTGCATTTAGCTTTTTGTGTCGGTTGACCCCCTTATTCCAGTTCTTTTATTCGAGCTGACAGGAGTAATTGACGTGATTTATTACAAAAACTATAGCATACCATAAGTAAAATTAGCATCATTCAAGCCAAATGGCTTTAACTTTTGCCACTTAATGAGAGAGAACCAATTCTAGCTAATGTTTGACAACGGTAAAGTAATTAAACATTTGAAATGAGCCACTGTAAAAGTCGTAGAAAGGAGGCGGTGGGAAAGGGAGCCTCCGCACGTAGTACGGGGCGTTGGTTCAACTGTTGGAGTATGGCAGGCGAGAGACCGAAATACTTAAATATATTCATACTTTGTTAGGTGCTCTTGATATATAATTTACTTTGCTGTTTTTTTCCATGCTTTATTTTAGCAATACTGGGTTAATTCAATAAACCTATCCTTTAGTTATTTCCAAAATGATTTTTTAGATAAGTAGCTAGGTAAATCTTTATTTATTATTTCACTTTTTTTAACCATTTATAGTTGTTAGTTTTACGGAATGTTAAAGCAATTGACATCTACAATATTACAGGGCCCCAAGTCTGCTATTTGAATTGATTATGGATTATCAATGATTTCAGCCATTATGGTTACTTTTGACACTTCCGGTAGCCTGTTAACAATTGACATTTCAATTGCATTACCATTGTGATCATAGCAAAGAAATTGAAAAATCCGTAGTACGTCCGTAGTCTAATAGATAATTGCATTTCAATCTTGGCAAAAATCTCTAGTCCACTATTTTTTTGACAGCTTTTCCCATGGCTAATTGTCTATGGAATCTCAATTGTGAAAACATTGCTTTTTATCAATTGTTCTAGTGCAAATTGTACGTAATTTAATTAAAATTACTATTTTATTTAATAAATTCCAAAGAATTTCTTAAAGTTAAATATGAGTGGCTTAGCGAGGTGGCTTAGCAAGCCAAATAGATTTTATTTCGCTGTTTTCGCGGACAAAAACACTTCACTTGGACCACAGATTACACAAACTTGAGGAATTTGTGGCATTTGACATTGACATTTGGCCATTATTTGAAATAAGTCCATAGCTTTTTTTTTAATTTAAATAATACACATCGTAACTAGAAGCTAGAGCTCTATGACTTTCATGGGAGTCGACAACTCCCACAATTTGAAAACGTGACAATTGTAATTCAATGAAGTTACGATTGATAATCTACCAGACTACCGACTTTAGCCAAAATTAACATTGCATATTGATTGCATTGTTTTTCAATCGCAAATTGTTGCCAAATAGCCGACTTGAGGCCCTGGCTTCGCGACACCTATAATTGATTTTGACATTTATCTTCGTCGCCATTGATAGTTCTCATCATGTTCTCATTATGCAAGAGCAGCCTAAAAAAGACAGATTAAAAATCGCTCCTCGCTGTAACTCCAGCGAGCTCCTTTCAAAGCGGAGATATCCCCGAAGGCCACCAGAAACCCTTCGCCCATCGTGTGGATATTGTGTCAAATCACGCGACAGAGGAAAGAACCGTCGTTTGTACGCGTATATATTCGAGTATGTAGATTATTGTACAACGTAGACTATGACGGTCTTACCACAAAATATTTAAACAAGAGTTGAACAAATGAGCCTAAATATTTCCTCCACAAATCGATGTCTAACCCTCGTTTTTTCTAACTCAATAAAAAATTCACAAGTAAGATAATTAGGGATGCCAGTATTGAGTAAGAAAACGCGAGTGATAGATGTAGATTTTGTAGAACGAAATTTTAGAAACATCTGTTTAACTCTGGTCTAAACTTTCGTGGTAAGACGGTGGGTGTTTCTGGTTTAATAGCTAATGTTTAGGGTATCAGGATGATGATAGCTGATGCTCATTCATATTATGTACTTTATGTGATAGAAGTCATTCACGTAAACTAGCGACGGCCAAAACCCGTATCACGCAAACCAAGTAGATAGGTAAGTACAAGGGAACGCAAAGAGCCCGCACACAAATTACCTTCTTGCACATAGTGAATAAGGTTCTGAATGTATGACGATGGGGCCGTGTCTATTTCGACGCAACTTCCTAGATTCTTCCTCTTTTCAATAACAGCCAATAGCACAGTGTTTTTGACTAATCTGAAGTTGTAGACCAAGGAACTTAAAGGAAGTTATTTCGTTGAAATAAAATTCCACAATCATTCAGTATTGATAGACCTAAATCATTACATAGCCGGACAATCTGAGCTTTAGATAATCGTAAAATAAGTAATAAAATAATTAAATCTATGAATAAATCATAATCGTTATTATATTTCCTTTAGTTGTTAGATCTAACGAGTTCGAATTGATTATTATTTGACATGAGAAGTGAATTAATAATGAGCAATTAATTCAACTACCTATGTTATTAAATTGGATGTTATCATGAGCTATAATGGATGATGTGTATAAAATAATGTTCGCTTAGTTTGTGAGCAATTAGGCGCTCGAATTATTTATTGATATATTCCTTCCAATTTACTGATTGGCAAACACGATCAAACTACATAATTATTTTAATATTTTACTAAAACAATATTAGTATGTTGTTCAATAATTTTGCATGGAAACTCAATATGTTCCCAGGGACACAAGCCTACATAGTGTGAAATGGCGAACCATTTTTGATCAAGCTGAACCTTTACTATAGGTGCTTCCAAAAACTAAATCGACTAATCCTCCACTGTACTGAAACCACCGTCTATACTACGTTGCGGAATATAAAAGTACTTATATATATTATATATACGAACGTCTAAAAGGAACGGAGTAATGTGTAACGACATGAGAAACTACAACTTTTACCGCAACTTCCGAGCTCTCGCCAACTTCACCATTAAACATTGTTTGTCAGCGAAGTTCCGCGGATTTGAGCCGACCGGTGAATTTTTCACGAAAGCTCCGTAGGGCGAGCAGGAACCTCTATCGAGAAAGTATTCGATACGTTAACTGTCAAATTAGTTTTAGATTTGATCAACGCCTTGCAGTATCGACGAGATGCGTACGCGAACGGTTACCTTGATCGATACGTTAACGACACGAGCCGTTCTAATTTTCGTGCTTTCCCTATTGTAGGAGAAGTGATGAAATCTAAAACAAATTTGACAGTTAACGTATCGAATACTTTCTCGATAGAGGTTCCTGCTCGCCCTACAGGTCCCAGGAAAAGAGATGGTATTATGTCCATCCGAGCTATAAATCCGGGGCGGGCAAGCGAGGGTGGTTATTACTCTAGCATTTGTTGTTCGTAGCATTTTGTTATTGTAGAACGAGCAATAAATCAAATGAGCGAAGACCTTTAACAACCGCTACCGGTTTCTGGTGACTTGGATTATGCTGAGACGTCTACAATAATTACAATTTAATACCGTTGGACAATGTCTTGGTCTTACTGTACTACTATTTATTCTGTAACATTTGCGTTTCTTCAGTTAACATAAAAAGTCTGGTGTCGGTATTGTTATTTTATTTTATTTATTAGGAATCATAGAAACTATTGATCATAACAATAGTTTCAAGCACGATGAAGCGTTTTCAGATGTTCGATACGTGATTTTTATAGAATCTTTTCCATCATTATTGTTATTATGCCTTCTAATATTGTTATTATAAGGCGATAGTAGAAACTTCTTTAGGTGGAAAATAGCATCGGAACATACCACCCAGGTAATAGGCTCTTATGTCAACTGAACCCGCTCCAAAGTGTGGCCGCGGGATGAGTTGACGTAATGCATAACGGCTAATTAGTCTATGTAAAACATACGACTGTGTACACAGCGCGATGATGCTGATATTGCGAGCTTTCATTACGTGTATCCGATATACGGTGAAATCAGTAATCGAACATCTTCAACGTAATATCGGCTCAGGTCGGATGAAGATACGGTTCAGTTTACTGCTGCACGATTGTAGGCATTGAACTGTTACATAACACATTCGATATCAAGTTACGGGGTAAACGATACGACCTTACCCACGCATCGCTGGGCTTTCTCGCGGCAACTGTGCGTCTAGCTTACCTACTATAATAACAGGACTTCAATTGTGATTTGTTTATTCTGTATTTTACTGTAGAGGTATCTAATACGTCTAAAAGTTGTCAAAAGGTGACCTTGTTGCTGTCGGCAAAACCTGCGTAGATGAGGATACTGGACGTTGCGAAAAATAACCTCAGTATCTCCATTGGTTTATACCTAAAACATGATGTTGATAATAATTCAGCCTGTAACTGTCCCACTGATGGGCAAAGGCCTCCCCTCACTTTCGTGAGTAGAATGAGGCCATAATGTGGATTATGGCCTCGGGGGCCTAGTCCAGGTTGGTGGATAACATGCCTCCGAAATAATTCTCGGACATGTTGATTTCCTCACGAGGTTTTCCTTCACCGAAAAGCGAGTGATATTTACGTACATAATGTTTAACAAGAAACACATTGGTATGTGCCCGCACTGGGATTTGAACTCGCCACCTCCGCTTTGGAAGGCGGACGTTCGCCCACTTGGCTACCACCGCTAATGATGTTGATAATAATGTTTCAATTCTATGCTTATTTTTCGGACACTGTCTGAATCATAAAAGCTAAAATAAACATAATCAACTAATATTGGTTTAGGAGTTCATTGCTAGGAGTCAATAGTAGAGGTTCTAGGTCAAGCAAGCCAAGCCTAAGGCAATTCAATTAAAAGCACCTCATTCGCACCTGTCATAAATAGAAAGTCGTCCACATTAATCGTAATGAAGTAATTTAACAGCACATTAAGTATTAAGACTACTGTATTACTTGCACTGCCAACGTGGGTCTAATTCTAAAGTTGGTAGAAGTAGTTTAATATGGTACGCGTCGAGGCAATTAACTGGAGCAAAAGAAGAATTGTAATAAGTAATTTAATTTGCCCTACTTGAAAAGTTTCAAGGAGAAAATTGCAAACTTAGAAGCTTCTAGGTAATGCGATGGTTATTGATCGTCGGTTGCTTGAAATGGTGAGTCAATGTGGTCTTTCCCAGGTTAAATATGCACGGGGTTGCTAACATCGGCTATTTTGCACTGCGGGACGATTAGTCATAAACTGCACGTAGATAGATTGGTAATTCAAAAGTAACTCAATAGTTAACAAAACTATTAAATAATGGACAGTGTTATGGTTAAAAATCGACACCTTACACACTTCACACTTGACAACGGTACTAATCAAGTTGATGGTATACATTTTAATACGAAGATCAATCAAAAGTCCAACAAGTAAGTGCTATTACGAGGTGCCATAGGAGTGTTTTATTTGGCAAATCGTTAAAAAAGAATCACGTGTATGCCATTACTGCTCCCCCACGCGGCGCTCCAGCGATGCAAAATAACCGAATGACAGTGACATAACTTTGCGGAAACGGCTAGGTAGGCAAACAGCAAACGCAACTTCATAATAATTGTATGAGTGCGTACATGAGCGAACGACACCGGATACGTCTACAAAATACTCTTCTGGGTTTCTAAGAGAAAGAACTGACGAGGTTCAAAAGACGAAAGGGCTAACTCGTACGGTCGGTGGCTTTCAAAGTCGCGAATTAAGATTCGCTTGGATTTGTTGTTTGGATTAATTAGCAATTTAGATAGCGTTTTTACTTTATGAGGCTATCCGTCTATAGTTAACTGATTCTAACTGGTATGTACTAGAAGTAGTGTTTAGTTAAGAATTTTATTCCATCAGATTTTGTTCCAAGTTATCTGAATCTTCAGACAAAATGACCCACCTATTAATTCTAGTCAGTGTCAATTCGTCAAATCCTTCTCGCAGGTATCACCACCTGCTTGATGAAAGTGTACAATTTCACGACAATAAGCTAGGACTTTAATCACTGTCACATGCTTACATAGAGTCGACGGACAACGTCACGTGCATTCGATTAGCGGCAGGAGCCGGCTGCCGAATTGATTCTATTTTCGTACGGGACTCCTTATTTATTACTCTATCACGGACGTAGCTCGTCTTTACAAAAACTACCCACGCAAGGGTGAAGAAATAGCTTATCTGTTTTCCCTATTGCAATATGTGGTGTGGTCTTCCTATCTATTTGTGTAATGGAACAACGACTGTATGATGCTATCAAACCGACAAATACCGTTAAGATCTATATTTGTGTGAACCACAGGTGCTCTTAGCCTAGGTGATTTTGGGACCGTGATTTTGGGACCATGATTCTCGTAGATCTGATTCCAGATAGCATGTATCTATGTATGATTTAAAGTTTACCTATATATTTTTTATTGTATTATTATCAAAGAGATCATTTTTAACTATGAAAATGTTTTATAAAAATAGATTACTAAGAACATCAGAGGACGCGTACAAAAGGCAGAACGTAATGCGTACCAATTAGATGGTAAACCTGTCGCTAAGACTCTCATTAAAGGCTACATTAACAAAGATGTTTATTCTGATAAAGAACCGTTCGACTTGTTAAAAAGGGTATGATTTCTGTCGCATGTTTCTTAAATTTTAAACACGTCTCGCACTTATTTCTCGGTAGTAGGTACACGAAAGCCGACCTCAAATCAAATAAGGAAGAAGATAACTGTGACCTCCCCAAGTACTTTATCATACTTTTATCTCACAAGTTGTCTTATGGCAACACGCACATAATCTCCCAACTGTTTCATAAAACCGGGCCCTTATCTGGACCAGAATTTCGAGTATATTTTGATAAGGATTCAGTTCTCATTTTATTGTTACGAAAATCTCTTTTACTAAGCTTACATACTTCCGGTTACAAATTATTAAGAAATTACATTTCAAAGAAGTTGGCTCAGAAGATACTTACTCATAGTGGTGTTAATTATGGGTGCAACTAAACTAAAATGAATTGATAAATGATTGTTGTCCCTTTCGTTTTGTTAAGGTTCGAAAGTGACAGCAATGATGTTAGAGTTGTCAACTTTAACTTAGTTTGGTTCACCTAGAATCGATTCAATTGTGTCACTAACGTCACAGAAGCCATTGTTAATTCATTGCAGGGCGAATCATTTTCAGAGTGGCAAATTCGTTCTAAGACACCGAAGAATGGCAAATGGATTTAGAACTGAAACTAACAATTTTAGCCTTAGAATTCCACCCATAAAATGTTTCCTATCGAATACCACACGTTAACATTTCTTCCTTTGAATATAAATTGGCAGCGAACAGTTACGCAAGCAATAACTCCTAATAAGGCAATTTCTTTATCACGCATTGTGCCACTACTTTGCAAAGGTGTCCCGATATTGCGTAGGCGCAAATTGGCTATTGTACACTTGAAAGCGAACCCTTCGGAAATGAAGAAGCAGAATGTCATCGACCGATTAATGCTCGCTGGGACGCGTGAGCCGATTATAAAGAACGCCAGGTGATATATTGTCGATTGAATGATTCTTTGATGTTTTTTCTTTGAATCTTTTCTTTATTTTTTTATTCTTTCTGTCTTGTCTTCCGCATTGGTGAAGCGTGGGTGTTTCTTGTTCAAAACAATATTGAATGATCCCTTTGTTTCGCTTTAGGTGATATAATTGCATATTTTAAGATAATCGAGTATGTTCTTATTTGCGAAGTTTTGGAGACACCTTTAGGCGCTAAGTAAGTATGTTCGTTTTCCGTCCTCAACAATACTAAGCGGGGCAAGTTTATTTTTCCCATTGATAGAATAACGACACGAGCCCGTCGTTTCCTTGATGGTATGTGCCAAGCTTTCCCATGTTGTGTTGGCCCGTGGCATGCAGAACTACATACCATATTTTCATTTATTAAAAAAAACTCGTCATCTAATTTCGTTACTTTTCCAAATCCTTCCTTTACACGGTTAACGGAGTCCTTGGAGAATGTCATATCTAAATGGCATTTACTTCAGTTCACCAAGTTACTGATGAAGACTAACTACAAGCTAGTGCCTACGAGATCATCGGACTCGGAGACGTGAGAGCAGCCGTGCAACTTTCACGCCGATCTGGTATCGACGAGTGCGACGCTGTGCGAGTATGGCCGCACGGTGGGTGGCGTAAGATATACGAAAACGCGTTGCACAAGCGACGATTCGATCACAGAATCATGCCAACCTAAAAACCCTAACTTTCTTTATAAGGGTTATATGGAATATCTGCGACCGAACGATGTTCTTCGTACTCATATTATTTTGTACTGTGAGTGCTTTTCTACGTAAGTAAGTATGACTGACAAATATTTTCGTCATAAAGGTGTGCAAGGCCATGACAACAATATCGACATTGTTTACAAAAACAATTTACAACCCTTCTCCCAGTCTATACACTCTGACTTGTAGGTCTCTTTTCGCTTTCACTTTCCCTTTAGTAAAACCTTAAGTTGTCATCCTGACCCTCATCACAGAAAGTATTAACTATACTGGATAGCCTGAAGTTTTAAGCCCCTAACTGTCTTACTTAAAATAGTGCATTACGCACGCTAAAGCTTGTTAAATGCATCAGCACGGTGGAAGAGCATCGGGAAACGCAGCACCATCTCGGCTTTCTCTAGCGACGGCTCCAACAGATGTATCGAGTCGAGCCGTGAAAACCGACGCCGCAGGGAGAAAATTATGAAATGTCACACACCCACTCATTAAATCTATGGAAAACGCGCCTTATAAGATAAGATGAACGACATTGCATAGTGATCCAATGCCGTTGGATAAGATGTTTGTTTTTCTTATGTATTGTAGTTCTACAACAGGGGCTGTGAAGTTGAGTGGTATACCTAAATACTTCCTATGTAGATAAGGCTAGTTTAAATAAAATACCAGTTGGACACCTTTTGATCACGATAGTAATGAGGATATCACGATAAACCAGTAGTATAAAAGATAACGTAATACACTTTTTACTGTTTCAGATATAATTTTCTTATCTTTATATCGCTATTTGATATGTAATACTTAGTCTAAGGCCCATGGCATTTTACTGAGGGCCCGGCAGCCGCACCAATATGTCCTAAATCAGCTCAATTGTGAATTAACACAATATTCGCATCATCTCAAATTTATTTATAAAAAAATACAACTTACAACCTACGCTTACTAAAATATAGATGGCTCCGCAACACGCAG
This sequence comes from Hylaea fasciaria, assembly GCA_905147375.1. Classification (NCBI taxonomy): domain Eukaryota; kingdom Metazoa; phylum Arthropoda; class Insecta; order Lepidoptera; family Geometridae; genus Hylaea; species Hylaea fasciaria. The sequence goes on from LR990200.1 coordinate 2,517,113, forward strand.
AATGCCAAAGTCATCTTTAGGAATAGATATATCAAAATACAGCTAAAATTATATTTGTATAATCTTCTATAAGAATATTTCAATATAACATCGCAGGATTGGCTGGATTCCTCTGATTAAAAAAACCTACTCTGCGAATATACTACACAAAACATTTCAATTTGTAATAGCAGTATTGAGAGTCTGCTCACAAAATCCCGTGAGACGAGTGTTATGAAAGGAGTTGAAAAAGCTCATTTGTCTGCCTGTCATAAAACAGTATCAGAGTTAATGCTAGCTAGAACATGTATTAGCCTGAATATAATTCGTACTACGGTCAAATTGATATTATACGCGACATGTAGTCTGGCATAGAACATGAGTTAGGCAAAAACATAATTGAATGTACGTAGTCTCAAGATGATTTCATCTAATAATTACATAGGAACATTAAAATTCGCGTTTAATTCGCGAATTTGAGAGTTCAACGAACGAATAATGTAGTGTTCGAAGAAAAATCGACATAATAATATGTCTGAGTATACAACTATTTGCATTGAAATATATATTATAATTTTTACAAGAACATCACATTTTCACATTTTTATGCAGACACAGTGAAGACTCGGCCGAAGAAGAGCTTAAGTTACATGTGAACAATATTGACATTCCGACTGTTTTCTCTATCACTGTGATATTTAACGATCGAAACAATTAATGCCCACGCGCACATTCTGGTCTTGTAAACCTAGGAAATAAATCATTTCCGAGACCATAAGCAAAACGTTACATAATTGGCAAGTCAGTAAATATAAACAGACCATAATATATTACAAAAATAAATAGTGCAATTTTGAAATAACTCAACGACGGAATATTAATGAACAGATAATATTAATCGAAATCTCTTTAAAAGTAGCAGTTAACAATTTTTAATTGAGAGTGAGCCAAAAGTATTTTTTATCTACCACCAAAAATTAAGTTATTATAACATTGATGGTTTGGGTTCTTGGACAAAATCGATGATACAATATTTCTTAAGCCATCACCGTCCACCGAGTCATTTAAACTTTTGTAGAAAATGGATGTAACAATCAGTAATATAATTTTTAACGAAGTGAGTAACAAGCTCATTGTCGATACAATCTCGAGTCACGAGAGGGCCAGATCTATGAACGAAAAGGTAGTCGAGTTACAAATAAATCAACATTGTGCTTTAATGGAAAAGCTGAAGGATGATTTGTTATTAAAACCGGACGGGGTTGGATGCAGCCGGTCCCATGACGGCGGCCCTGAATACTTCATTAGATGACTAAACGAACAGTTAATAAGTGGCTGAGAGGTGCAATAAACGTCAACAAAGCATTTGCACATCATCTTTGTGAAGAGCGCGCTTGAAGTTATTATCTACATTGGATAGCTTATAATAGAGTTTCGATCTATTTTAGATAGGAGATGATCGACATGTGAAAGTCGCTACCGTTCTAATGGTAATTCTAAGAAATGCCCAAAAAATTCGTGACGGAATAACTGATACTGCAATTAGGCATAAGGAAAAAATTAAATATTGCCGATTGGCGAAATCATAAATCATCAGTCATAACATTAATCGTGGAAGGACACGCGATTAAACACCCAGCGATACAAATCGTCCGTTTATAAAGAAAAAAATAATAAAGTTGTTGTTTTTTATTTCTCATAACCCTTCAGGATGCTTTGCACGATCGTCTCCCGTGCGACGACCTGGTGCGTATCCAGAGTACAAGTCATATTAAATTAGAATATTCCAGCAGTCGCCGTTTGGTCGTCAATAAAAACAAAGTTATGTTCAGTGTCAACGAAATGAAACTTATTGTTTGCTACGGTGAGGTCAACAGCATTGGATTCGCACGCGATGCTCCAAACAATCGAAATTATTTTGGCGACATTCTCTGCAGTCTTATAAGGCAACCTGCCTGCCGTGTTTAAGCATTTTTTTACGAGCATTAGGCACCGTTCTACATTTATATTGAAACCCCTGAACCATCTGGCAGAAACTAATATTGCGACAGCATACGTCTTCTTCTGTCGTTAATACTAGTTTTAGTAGCACTTAGAATTTCAAGAGGGATCGAGGAGCGGGGGATGGGAAACACCAACGCTAGAATTCATCGAGATTGAAACTGTTCGATTTCTCTAGTGCGGATATTTTGCGCTCGCTCCAGAGAACTAAATCTTTTAACAAAATCCAAGTTAAAATGAACAGCGAACAATCTCAGGTGCTCAAAACGGCTTTCAATAAACCTGTACAAAATGTTAAAGCGAGAACGTTCGCCTGTAGCGGAGTTTTCTATAAGCCGCGGATCTAATCAAGCTCGAGCATATAATATTCATCCGGCGCTGCGGCACGGCCGGTAGCGCTGTAGACCGAGACGTTAGGCCAGTAAGAGTAGGGTCTCTTGACTAAAAGTGACTGAATAATTCATTGGATTTAATATCAAAATAAGCAGGTCCCTAGTCGATTTTAATTACTTTTAGCAGAATTATGTTTGTTAGGTAGGCTATGCCATGTCTGCGAAAATCATACTTAACGGTTGGAGGGACTGGCAGAAGGTAACTTTTATATTGATAGAATTAAAAAGCAGGGATTAATTAGTAACGTATGGCGTGAAAAAGGAAGAATGATATTATTGTAAGCTCTGTTGTATAGTACACAACACACCCTCGAATAATCCAAAGCCGTTTTGTTTTTCTGGAGATCTTTGAGTTTAGTAAAATTTAGATGCGACACCTATATTAGGACCTCAGTCAGGAGTACCTTTAGAATTGTAATGAGCAACAACAATATAACTGAACAAGTTTTTGCATCGCAGTCAGTTTACTTTTCCTACCTATTGTTCGCGCAGTACATCCTGGTTACAGCACCAAGCTCGGTAGTCAAAGAGTCTGGTGTCTCTCGGTGCATTATACAAGCTGTAGTGTGTCATATCTACTTGGGTGCTAGTGAAAGCCCGAGAAACTTCCGAACGGAAGCGAGCGGCTTTCTACCCCGCCTCCAGCCGTCAGCTCGCTCGAGAAACTAACCCTGCCTGCGTTTAGTACTAGATCTACACTAATATAGGAAAGAAGTTGAGTTTGTGTCTGGATACGATTTTTTTTTCCCGCAATCGATGTTGTATTCTTCACGTTAGTCAAGGCAATTTATTCTAAAATAGTTAAAATACAACCATCTCTTGATAACGAGAGTGATGACCATCAATGAGCACGCTTTACTTTATCCTACGGGAACAAAACCGACCACATGCCCGTACGTCAACATTTATCTGCGTAGAGGCACAGAGAGCTGAATATTTTATTACCACTAAAATTGTAACTGCAGTTGTAACTATTTATTTTACATGCATAAGTTATGAAGTGTATAAACCCTTCACTTAAAATAATACGAAAATCACTACAGTTTTGAAATCCATACAATGCTGTGTCCGAGTCGTTACATATAAAAATTGGCTCTAAGTTAACACCATAAATCAATGTTCGTCGCGGCTAAGGCGGCATCATGATACATGTTAACAGCGCGTATGTCTTCCACGGTCGTTATAGTCCGGGCGGCGAGTACCCAGCATTGTCGGGTAGATTATGTGTTTGCCTTACATTGTCCCGTGCAAGACCGCGCAGTTTCTTTCTCGCTCGCAAGGTCGCCTGCACGACACGTGCCAGCCACGGTATTGTCTCATGTGTGAACAGCATTTGTTATGCCGCTTTGTGACTTTTACATCAACAAATATATTTAAATATAAAGCGATTCAAACTGTCAGAATTTAACAGTGTTGAATTAGTTTCTCCAGATAACGATACTCCCACAGAGCTTATCTAAAGCATCATTTACGCAACATTCTAACGATGATATATAAAGAATGGAACCTATTACATTAGTAAACGTCGAAGTCAATTAAGTTAATGCCGTTCTTAATATCGCCGATTACAATTTAGTTGTTGCAACACTTAATGTCAGGAGCATTTTAATAATAATTTTGTGGCGGCGAGAGGCCGACGACTGTCGTATTTTATTATTAAATCCGCAGTAACGTCACATAATATAAGTGACGTGTAGCAAGTGTAGCGGACATAAAATGGTTATAATGTTCTCGTGGAACAGTAACGCGATGTCATAAAATAAAGAGTGACACGTGAAGTTACGCAAACAAATAACGTGACTGGCGGCTTTTGCGAGGATTTACGAGCGCCCCTAAAATTGTGCTCTAGATTCAAACCGAGCACGAAGACGCCCTACTGCGACACAGACTGAATACAGCGACTACTTGTGGCGATATATTTGCAGAGTATTAGCGAGAACCTGTTTTGTTCACTGACTGCCTTCAACTTGTAATTTCATTTCATGATGATCATTTGTCATGGTGACAATGCCTCCGCATAAACCTTTAGTGCCAAAAATAATGTACACAAATGCATGTTTTAGATAACTTAAATAATAGAGAAACTTAATACATTAAAACCGGCAATAAGGTACACGTGTTAAAACGAGATCTGCGATTTCTAACTCTTGAAATAGCTCGAGGTTTGAAATTAACAAAACGTACATGACTAGCTAATATTTGTTGACAAATAAGTTACTTAGTTTAATGCATAAAATTTAAATACTTGAATAACATACGCAAGCTAATAACCATCATTAACTCGGGACTTGTAAACAATTTATCATTTGAGATAGTCATCAAAGTGGGAAAAACATGTATACCTACGCGCAACTCTGAAATATATATACGCTCGACATCTGCGCAGTTTCATGAAAATGGCCATAAAAATTGGAAAACAAACATCCATGACATTGACCGAGCCGATGTCCTTGTAGGAGACTATCCGATGAATAATAAAGACGTAGAGCAAACTCTTTTCGCTCACGAAGTTAGGACAAGTCATTAGCGAGAAGCGAGCGACTTTTTAAATAAACTTTAGTAAGCCGATAATGCTCTCCAAACAAAGATAACATAGAGCACGATATTTTTAACACTTCCTACATCGGAATCATCGGGTATGTTTACGGCTTATATTACATAAATCTGCAGTTTATTATTCGCTATAGGTATTGAAATAAGATTCCGCAAACTTCTTTGCTGTCCCAACGTTTAGTGTTTATCTCCAGCAAAAAAACACTTGTACCGTCTGGAAAACCGAATGAGATACGAAACGTTTTCATGTAATGACCTCATGCATATAATTATTAAGACTGTTTACGTGTTTAAGTCAAACAGACGATTATCTTTCTGGTATCTCGTTAGTAACCATTGGCTCTCGACGCGTCGTCTCCATTTCATGTGCCCAAACTCGTCTGTTGCGAGTAAGAGCACAATGGTACGCGCGTAACCGACCAACAGCTGTTCGGCCACAATAGAAAGTCGCGTCTAGAGTTACGCAAACGCCCCGAGCGTGTTTACAAAACACGTTTCTGAATTTTCGACCGTGCCTACTGTTCACATCGATACTTTCCTATAACTCTGCAATATGAGTCGTGATTAGAACATCGAACGGCCCCGAGCGCTCTATGAAGATCAGCTCGGGGCTCATGAATATGCAAGTGTTCACGTTGTTATGTAACTTCAGCAAAGTGTTAAGCTAATAACTGTCGAGTTACGGAACTTTCGCCGATGTTCGATCGGGCACTCGACAGCGCAATTTGCATTTGATTTCATGTCGAATTTCTAATTCATAATCAAACTGGATTGCATAAATGTTGGCGAGTAATAAATTAACACTTAAATTAATCAGTTCGAACACCGTATACATTAATGAAACAACAGCCATTTTATATCAGGACATGGTATTTATTGTACAAAAATAGTGTGCCAGCAAGTAAGACATGCCTCACGGCATAGGTACACGAACAAATATTTAAACCTAAGGTTTTCATTTTATAAAATGCAATCACTCGTAAGTTATAGACATAGCCTATATTTTAATATGATAGTGAGGAGTATCGTTGAGTTTTACAGCCGCGGCCGGAGCCCGCCCCTTTTGAGTCCCGAGACAAACACAGGCCCGGCGGTAACAATACCACCGCTTTTATACCAATCTACACCTCTCAGAGTAATGCTACGCTTCTAGAGTAACTACAGTCTCTAGTGACTGCCTAATGAAGTTACACCAGACTTAACGTCTTCATGTATCAAGGTGACCACACAAAACTACGAGTATGTGCAGCATTACAAAACGCCAGTAGCTATTAGCGGTTAATGGAATAGCAACTTATCACCGGGCAAGCGCATTGCTTGTGAAGTGATGTTGTCAGTGTCTCATGAAACTTCGATGGAAAACTTTGAGTAATTGATATTGGGTGCAATGACAGGTTTTCGACTATCTTATCGTCGCCAGTCAATATAACCAGAAATTATCGACGTTATAAAGAAGCTATTGCCCTCTTCCTTTTAGATAAAAGTATACATTAAGCGAAGAAGGTACAACTTCGGCATCTGTAGACTCAGATTATTAACGCGTCATAACACAGTGAGCCGACACATTCAAATCAGAGTTTAACATAAGATAAGGGTGTGTAATAACTTCTCGTCTACGCCGAGCCTGTCGTAGAAAAAAAAAAGATAGTCAAGCAAGAACCAATTATACATGTCGTCCCACGCGCTCGCCCGGCAATATAAGCAAACACAACACAGAAATAAAAAATGTAAGACATGGGATCAGCGCGCGGAGTGTAAAACCCAACGATAGAGACTGCTTACATCTGTACAGTCCATGAATAACTTAGATATTCACATTATCTACATTTTGGAACTTTATCTGGCGTGACCCACAACACCCTTGGACCCTCGCTTAAAAAGATTCAGAACACACATTCGAAAAAGGAAAACTCCGTATTCGCCGTTTATCAACGGACATTTACGATGCTATATTATATTATAATAACTTTCTTTATTTATTAAGGCTGTAAAACTTTCAAAATACTTGTTTCTTATGTTAACATCAGGATCCGATATATATTTTTTATGGATACGATACGGATTGAGTATGTTATGATAATTAATAGTTCTGGTCAAACAACGATATTGATATCAGTTTCGCTTCTAAATTATATGGAATTAGAACAATCATAGAGAATCGTGACATGAGAGAACCTAGTAACGTCAGTCACGTAATTACAATTAATGCCAGCGATTTGAATGTAGGTAAGATAATTGAAATAAAGGTAATAGTGATTGATGCCGAGAAACGGGGCATTATACGTGATCTAAGTGAAAATAACGATTAATCTGATGATAATTTAGATTACCAATGAAATTATATCGAACGTTAGACATGCACGAAATGGCGATTCGGTAATGAAATATGAAAACGTGCTCAAATGTAAAGTATGCGCTTGTGGGAACTGTAATAATTGAAATCACCGCGATGACTTGGACAGTTCAATTGAAAATAATAGAGAACGTGGCCTAAGAACCCCGTTTCTAGTGGACGCAGTATTTCAATTTGAAGTGGATGTGAAGTTTAACGGTTAGCGAGAGCAAAGTTGGAGGTAATGAAAAGAGTCATTATATCACGAACTGGCGAACATGAACTGGAATCATCATATTACGAACTGGCGGCGGCGGTGAAGCGCCACCCGGAACGGCGCGCGCGGAGGAAAGCGCGGGAAACCGCAATACCAGCACTGCGCTGTGGCCGCGAGTTGCGAGAACCGTGTCAGTAGTGTGAAACGCTAATTGCACACGGCGAGCTATCGCGCCGCTGCACATCGCGCAACTGTTTCTAGCTGTTCCACTGATATATCGCGCTTGATTTCGAACGAATTAATCTTTTTAATAAGTCGATGTGCACGACAATGATTACATTGTCGTGCACATCGACTTGTTTTATGGGATGGCTTGTATTTAAATGCATTGGTTTTAATTACGTAACATGCGCTCTACTTTGTTCAATATTTACGTCCTCTCACTTTACAGTAAGTACGATAAACGGCGAAATTTCAAACATCCTCACGTGTATCCAGATAAAGTTCCCCGTCAGTTTCCTACGCTATTGTTAATAATAAATTAATTATATAGATTCTACAGGAAACCGAATCGGAGATCTCATTGTTTTAGTGGGCCGCTTTGAGACGCTCCTTGCATGCCTCGCTGTGACGATTTGAGTCCAGCTCAAATGGCGAGCGTAGAGTTCTCTGGACTGTTCGACAACACTAATGTTTCACTACTCTATCGCGTAACTCGACCACGAACACCTCAGGCAGTAACTAAGGCTAAATCACAAATGCTGCGCGAGGGCTCGCCGGCTACGAACGCAGACGAACATCCCGCATCGGGCACATCATCACTCTTTTCGCCATCTGCGTTAACACCACATTCGACTCTGTTATTGTTCACCGCACTATTCACTTTAAGATCGTAGCTCGCGATTATGCATTTGTTCACACCACTTTCACTTTTGTCGGCGAAGAAGGAACGCCGCTCGGAGTTCGCCGGGGGCGAGGTCGAGAACAACTTGATTTCCAGGTCGCGGTGGCCGTTCATAGATGTGACGATCTCGGAGGAGATCTCCAGGGCGAGAGGCGAACGAGGCTCGGGCGAGCTGGCCCTTCTCGCCGGCGGGAACAGTGAATACAGGTTAGGTGCCGAATATGCTTCTCCACTGTTCGCCTCCCGGCGTTCGGGGACCCTGGACGAAGGGTCACTCCAGCTACGTCGCAACGTCGTATCGGCTCCTCGCCTACCGAGAGGTCCGACTACTTTCATAGACTCTTCCAATTTAGTGGGAGCGAAATCACCACTAGAATTCTCGTCGAGCAAATCCGCAATCGCGTGAGCGTCCCAGATTTGGCCAACGGGATCACAAAGACGACACTGACACGAACTGACGGCGGACTCGGCAGGCGACGCCGCCTCCGCTAAGCCAAAACGAGTAGCTTCCAGAGCCTCTCCCAATGACGCGACGCGATACGTCTCTGGAACTTTGTCAGAGTACTCCAAAACTTTCACGTCCAACCGGTACGGCAACGACATTTCCCGGCAATAAGAATCCTCATAAACTCCGCGAGATGTTGTGATACCTGAAACCGCACAGTGATCGACTTCGCCGAGGTCTAATGTAGCAGCTGTTAAATCGTGCGGTGCAATATTGTTAGGTTTTCTGTCCTTTTTGCGTCGCTTTCGCGGTTTTATGATCCTGGGCAACATGGTTTCAGAATTCGTCGAGCCGGAACTTTCATCACTCGCGACACTGACCGCATCCGTGTTGTTATTGCGCCCGGCTCGCGTGGATCGCGGCTGCTGCTGCTGGTTGCGCGGCCGGCTGCCTTCCAGCGGCTCGCACCGGTCCCTGGTGGCGTGCTCCGTCGGTCCCAGCGGCCGGTGGTTGCGCTGTTCCGGTGCAGCGGTATACTTTCTTCGGTCGTGTCTGTTTTGAATGATGAGCGGGGCGCCCTGTGCTTGCATGGCCAGCTTGGAGACGGGCGTGTTGCGTGGTTGTGGTGGTGCTCTTCCCGCCATCGATATGAGCGGTGCGCCGAGCCATGCATTCGGGTGCGGCACACCATAGGGCGGGTAGTAGGGCGGCGGGAAACCCGGTGCGGTGGCGGCATATTGAGGGCGGCCGGGTTCGCGGCGCCCGTGGGCGGCGCGCTCGCCCGGACTCATAACGTCGCAGGGGACGTTTAACCCATATTCAAAAAAGTTCGCTTCACTGTCACGGTAAATGTCCAAGTGTCGTCGCGATGTCGTAATCGTACACTAACATCTGAGGCGCGTGGAGGATGCGCACGTTCACTCGCCGCGACAGCCGGCAGAGAACTGAAGTGAATGAGCGCGGATCGGCCGGCGGCGGCGGCCGCGGTGCCGAGTGGGAGTGCCTCCGGCTGCGACACGCGACTGTCGCTTCGTCGTTGCACCGGAAAACTTTACAACCCTAATCGCTTTACAATTAACCTGCCGCCGCCGCCGCCAATGTTTACTTTCAACGCGCTCTAAAAAGAAAACCTTTAGAGCGCCATCATAGAGCCGCCGAACGATTGCTGGCAAAAAGCTTAATTGGAGCTTAATCAGCCTTTTACACGTGTTGAAATGACTACCGTGACTTGTAGTGTGACCAATGACTTGTACGAAAACCATAATTTATTTTATTTTTATGACTGATAGCTCCATTTAATGTGATGAGGACGAAGGACCTGCTTCAGCGAACGACGATAAAACACGAAAGAGCACTTACCCACGAATTACTTTCTCCTCGAACATCGTGAGTTAATTCACACTTACCTGCAACAATAAAATGAGTTCGTTAATGTCGCACGCTATCACACCTCCATAACAAATCGGGAAACGTAAAATGTGCCCTAAAAACGTCCTTATAAATTTCACAGCCAAACACAGGGTTAATAAAAGCCTCTATTGGGCAGTAAAATGTTCTCCAAAACTACTCGCTGTTAATATTATGTCGCCCGTAAGGTTGGCATGCCAAAAGTCAGAATACAAATTCAAATGCATATTTCACGAAGTGCTTTTAAGAGCACTTTTTATTTTCCTTAAAACGTTGGAGTCGTGAGCGGTCTAGTGAGTTTGCGTTAACGGCGGATGCTATAGAGCAAAAATTTTGCTGAATAAAAATAAACGGTGACTACCAATGCAGTTTTACTATTATCATGCATTACATATTATTATTTTCTTTATATTAAGAGCGCTGAAATATTCAAAGTGAACAGTATCACAACTATGATATCCAAAACTCGATTTAATGACCAAAGGAGGTGATAATAACAAGATGACGGTTCTGGCAATTGTGCCTAGTCTTCAAATTTGAACTTAAAATACCTTCCAAAGTATACATAAGATAATAACACTGTGGGTGATGACGGTATGATTACGGTAGCTCTGTACGGGGGTTGACATCCTTGACTTGTAGAATAAGGTGTCGATGAAATCGCTCGCTTTTTCTAACTCAATAACAAATTCACAAGTAAAATAATCAGGAATGCAAGGAGTGAGTAACGAAATTTTACAAACATCAGGTTCAACTCTGGTTTATACTTTAGTGGTAAGACGGGTAAGGTTTTCAAAAAACTGGTCCTCAAGAAACTTGTTATGTTCAAAAGTCAAATAGCTCTCCAAATTTCGACCAAACTCGAAATTAATTTAGCGCCTGAAGCGCCCCCGTTCCCGTCAGATGACGCACCGACCTTCCGAGCCTGCCCACGGGGGCGGTGAAAGTAAAGCCGGTGACTCAGCGCCCTCTCTCTATAAGCTTCAATTCGGTAATACATCGCCTGCGACTGTTTAACGTGTCTGCGGTTAAAAACTCATCAACCTCCCCCGATGATTTTGAACCTTATTTAGAAACGGGCAGGGTTTAAATAGGCTCGGTTGGTGAAGGGACTCCATCTGCAGATTGCGTTCAGTTGATAGGTACGTGTATGCGAATTCGTTTAGCATATTCATATTGCAACAGCGAACTTTCAACACGAATGAAAGTTCGGAGGCGTTCCCCTTTGCTAGTGATTGTGCAATATCGTAAAACAATTGTTTATAATAATATGTACACATGCGATAATATATTGTAATCGGCAATAAGTAACTATTAGGCTGTCATAAAAATACATGTAAAGTACACATAATTGAATTTAACAGCTAAACAATAGTATCTCTGCCTATCTAATGTCTCGTTATTAATTTCAACATAATATTATAAAGCGTGGTTCAGATTACAATTTAGTGGTGCTTGAGACGTCTAGAAATGTTACGTTACCCCATATCAAAGTAGACTGAATGTGTAAAACTACGGTGTCTTATGACAAACGGGTTCCTTTGCCATAATAGGGCCACCAAAGCTCAGGAACCTCAATCTATATCTGTATATAGAACCGTATAGAATCTATATAGAATCTAAATCTCTTTTCATTCACATAAGTAGGTACCTACGCCTAAAGAAACGGGGTGTCGGATTCAGTAGCTAAACACACATGGGACATCTATCACTTCGGAGTTCATTGAAACGGTCACACATCTCATTTTTATAGCCGGACCTGTCAACGTCAGAAACATAATTGGACCCGTTTTAAAACTGACGGCACATAAAATGGCGCGGCAACTGTCGACCTTCGTTAAGCGTTGTTCTTTTTTGGCAGAATCAAAGGGGCGCGTATAAAAAGTGAAAAACAGTCATGTTAGAGAAGAGGCACAAGGATTGATTCACGCATAACTTTTCCTTTACACGGTAAAAAGGATGTGAGGTTACACACTATACAGCCCTTTTATCTTCAAGTCACCCATGAGAATATATTTCTGAATCAATAGACTCGAACATTTTAAATGTATATTATGTCTTCTTTGAAATATTTATTTTCATATTGTGGAGGCATCCGTGCCCTAAGAGCATAGCCCTCGTACTTCTCAATTCCTTAGATACAAAAAAAAACAAGAGAGGTGTAAAAAATAACATAACATTATAATATTACGTGCGTGAAACTTCAAATACGAGCGCAAAACACAAACGCATACTTTGTGAGTGCATGCACATTACACAACGGTAAATACGAATATGGGATTGAATGTACAATATCAACTTCGATTTCAACAAGTCTTGCATTGTAACAGGACGTACCCCAAAAACCTAGTGACATAACGGTAACACTAACCGATTTACGTAACATCAAATTTCTAAACAAACGTCACCGCTTATACCGGTGGCTAGTTGGCTACACCATCGGCATTGGGTAAAACTTTCCCTTTGAAGCTGAGATCAGAGAGTAGAGCTAGAGCGTGTAAATCAACAATGATTACGAACGGATTATCTTTATTGCCTTTAGTTGTTATTTTCTGGTAAACCAAAATAAGGGCGAGCTCACATAGAACGCTGTCTGGCGCACCGGTTCCAGAGCAGATACCAGTTGATGAAAGCATTTGTTGTTTACACGTGATTGTTTACCTTAGTCTGCTTACTTTAATTGGAAAATTATCTGTGTTACGACGGATTTCGCATAATCTATTGCAGTAGAAAAAAAAAGGTTACTTACATTCTACCTCTTGTTTCTTTGCTACATAGGTCAATTTACTAGATGTTTAACAACATTCTCGAACGTCGGCGTGAGAGCACACCGAGAGGACCTCCACCAAAACATCGAATGACATAACATATCTGGTTTCTATGTCGGACGGCACAGCTTAATAACTTTCCCTTCAAAACTGTAATCATGTAACAGCAACACGTAATGACGAGCGGTTAACGCATCTAGTGGAGAGCGAGAGTGGTCCATTTGACCATGTCCATTTTGTCTTGGCACGCGACCGCGCAAGGGTCATTGAATCTCGTGCTCTGAGCTTTCTCTGATCTGTGGTGCATTAACGCAACTCTATGCAAGTCGATGTACACGCAATATTAGAGAGACCAGAAAACGTATGACTCGATGTTGGCCAATCATAGCACAACCGTGACATCAGCCGCTATCGAGTGTCCGATGTTTGTTGGAACATAATTATCCAAAAGTGGAACAACGGCAAATATGGTTTAGATCGGCGGATAATGACACATGGTATACATACGAGTATGACTGGACTGCCCCGTGAAGGCAAATTCGTTAATAGACATGATTTGCTTAAATATATTAGAAGAGATTTCTGTAGTATGCGTTTGACTACTTTAGCCAATGAATTACTTATTACGCACAATATTTATTTACAGACTACCCACTACACTTTTCACTGTCACACTTAAGATTCAGTTGTGTGCCGAAGTGAATCGTAAGTGTGACAGTGAAAACGGTGTCAGCTGGATGGGAATATCGATTGACAGACTAATTTCCCTTCGTGACTGCATTGGCTTCATTAAATGGATTGTTAGAACCACAGAACACAGACAATAGTAGAAGTGACTTAACTTGACATCAATATTGGAACCGCTGTCACCAAAAAAGTATTGAAATTTACTATGTCAATAAAGGTTTATAAGTCAACAGTCTGCCATTTATTTGAAAATGTACCTAATGTGTTAACTAATTTATGATTAATTTCAATGGGCTCTATAAACCGCACATTAGTCATTTTTAAATGTGTGTCAGACGCAGATCATGACAAAGTAGGTATGTAGTGGCAAAACTGGCGTTTGTTTTGAGCTACGAGTCATATTATGTGGGGCACGCGCGCCCCTTCCCCTTCACACTTCCACTTGTCTCTCTCTTTCGTGGTTACAAGACATCTCTCGCAACAACTAATGCTACACATACATAACTTCCAAAGCTGTAATATACTGCCAAATGACAGGTTAGAGAGGGGAGGGGACACTATCTATTCAAACTACCGATCATGGACGAAAACACAAAGCAAACAATTTCTGAATGACAAAGCTTATTTTCACGTCGGCTTAGAAAAATGTTTGTGACATTGTAGCCTTCCATTTGAGGTGTTAATGCATTACAAACAGTCCGTAACCGCAGAGAGAGAGATAATAAACAAACATCACCGCGGTGTTCTTTCGAAAGTAGCCAAATATCGTATTTGCAAGTTAATTATCGTTATTTACGGCTGCCACTTTCCGTTTTCATTGCTTTCGATTTTTATCGGAAGAAATTACGAGCGCTCTGTGGTAGGTAGGCTACTGACGGCGAATTGTTAAGAAATTTCGGTAAGCAACAAGGCAATGGGGATTCAATTGAACAATTAATTTCAGCGTCTGAAAATTGAATTTCATGACAACTTTTGCGATTCAATTATGAATTTGCATTTAAAGTTGTTCGAGAATTTGCATAAGCCTTTATATGGGCAACATATAATTACAATTATAGTTCGCGCATCCTTAAAGCTTTCGATTAAGTCTTTGTACTTGGAATACTTTAAAAAAGTATTTTAATTTGAGTCTTCAAGATATTCAAGTAAGAGTTAAAATTTATACTGTCTTCTGAAAATGGCCATTGGCGTACCTTACTTACTTACAGCTCTATAATTACACAAGAGAAAAACGAAGAATGGCTTGAGAAGTTGATAACTTAATAAAGTAGGATGATAAACACCATCTAGGTTAAAAGGAGGTTAAATGCTGCATTAAAGCTCGAGTAGCGCGTGAGGTCCAGCTATTAAACGATAAAAGTACTGACATAGAGACCATTAAGTAACAGGTATCTAGAAGCGCTCCATCTTACAGCGCCGCGTCACTTGACAGGTTAGAACATAGATGCCTATGCGCAGAATCTAAAGGGAATTCAAACGCATCGATACAAATAAATAAGAACTAAGATGTACCTCGTCGACGCGCACATTCCTTCACGAAACTTCAGGTGTTACTTTGAGTGTGCATAGTTGCGGTTTCACAAGGAGCCAACAAACATCTAACACCACCATTTTCCGTCATTTACATACGCTTCCGGTGAACGTCGCATATTACCGCTTCCGTTTGACGCCACTGTCCTGCGTCGCGAACTCCCCTTGCATTATCTCACCAACATATAAAAGGAGTTAGTAGTTTCTCAATCGGAAAATATCATCAAACATATTTTGAACAGACTGCGACACGGCAAGCTCGTTAAAAACACGAAAGAGAGAGACATGTGGAAGTGAAAAGTGGGCGGGGCGCGCGTGCCAAACATACGACTCGTAGCGCAAAACCAATAAAAGTTTTGCCATACACAGTACACACTATGCCATGCTCTACGTCTGCCACACAATGGAGAATGCCTAATGAGCAGTTTTAGAGCCCATTAAAAAGACAGGTAAAACATAAGGCACATTTTCAAATTCACGGCAGTTGACTTATAAACCTTTATTGCGATTGCGGTTCCGATACAGATGTCAAGTTTCGTCAATTCCACTCCTGTCTATGTACCGTGTAAAAAATGCTAACACCGCAGTTTAGCGCTTACCGTGTCATTTGCGCCAGCACACTTCCGGTGAACGCCGCTTAATTGCGCTTCCGTTTGGCGCCACCGTCGCGCGACGCGCAAATGCGTCTAGCGATAACTGCCCATTATTTACGCTTTACGCTTAATCGCCCGTGTGTGAATAGCCTTTGACAAAACATTTTACGGTTCATTTGGCAAATTGAAATGGAGGTTTATTAAGTCATTGAAACGACTCTTTTGAAAGAAAAGACCGACTTTGTGGTTGAAGATGGTCAACAAGCTTAGCGTAGAATAAAGTCTGGCTGTCAAGGACTGCTTCCGAAGCGCCCGGAATATTTGGCAACAGATTTTCCGCTTTGTGGTGGCTAGCTAGGCGGATACTTATGTGCCATCTTATACCTATATTTATCAGCGTATGCAACTTAAATCTATGGTTAAATCAGTCTTTATTTATTTTATAGGAAGGAAGTCGTACAAAACTTCTTAGAATAGACGGGTTGAAACAAAACAACACAAAAAGTAGAGCATTATTTAGATGCGCTTGCGCCGCCGAGGGCTCTAATGCGTTTTAGATTGTCCATGCTCGAAGCCTGCACTTTCACTACGTTTAACATCCAACGTTTATCTTATGGTTTTAAGCCTCGGTAATACATAACAACGCATTTATATTCAAGTTTATAAGTACACTTGCATTACTAATAGACTAACGAGGAGAAATACATTAAATTTAATTAAAAATATTAAGAGGTGTCAAGGGACACCCGGATGGAACGAAGTTCCTTTTTATTAATTATTTAGTGAAGGAATTGTAATAAAATTTATTCTTCTTAAGTTATAATAATATTTTTTTATTCTTAACAAATATAATGTAATATAAACTTAATCAGTAGGCTCAAAATTAGTAATAATTAAATGCGAAATAGAAATGAAAATATCTGGCTTGCTTTCTATACGAGAGAGAGAGAGAGACAGACAGAGAAACATGCGCACGCCGCACGGCTTACAATAGCTTACTATAGCAAAAAGTGTCGTTACAACTTTTCTGGAGATTTTTTTCCGTCTAGCCCCCTTTCACAACGCGCGATAAGGAACATCGTTCCAAAATGTCTAATCAGATGAAACAACTCCTGAATCCATATTAACTTTCCATTTTTATTAAGGTAATTTTTATCAATTCTCCTCACCGCACCGCTTCCGCCCAAGGATTTTGCAAAGCCAGAAGTTAGGGTGGTTAGTTTACATAAAATCTCCCGCTCAGTGTTTGTTCCCCCACAATTTATGCTGTTAACCCCTTCGAAGCTGCCTTGTGAATATTTTACTGATAGGGTCAGGGTTATACTAATCGTAAAATGGAATCGGCTGTAGTCAGTATCCGTAGGAGGTAGGCTGGCGGTAGGGATGCGTAAAGAAATTGATTTTAAATATCAATGGAGCTTTAGTTCTTTGACATAAAAAAGTCGTCCTCTGCGGTATCCCAAACTTTTCTCTTGACATATCACAGGCACACATTCAAAAATATGTCATTGTTTCCTGCACCAATCGCCATCAACTTTTGGCCTTTTAAGTAAACATTTCTTTGCCAAATGTCCTTGGTGTATATGAAACAAGACTCCAATTTATCGGACTGCACTGTACAGCAGCCGAACGCCCCGGGCGCATATCTGACCAAGGTTCAACTGCCGGTTTCGCGCCGAACCGGACGCTAAACAAGCTGGTTAGCCTTTAAACGCAACCTAGAACGTCAATTTTGAACTCTGTTAACTTGGAGGACGAAATTTTAAACCTCATTTGGTTATGACAATGTAGATAATCACTCCTATGTGTATTTGGTCGGTCTACATAACCGTAATTGGTCCTGTTTCATCTTTTTAAATATGATTAGAATGGGATCCCACTTGCTCGCAATTAACCGCATTTTTCAGTAAGCCTATCCCTTTCTGTGGATCAGAAACGTCGTTTGGTAGAGCGAGAAACTGAATGCTGCTTAAGATGGAAAAAGGGAAGTCCTACGGCGACCACTGAATTAGCGATTATAATACCAGCTCCGCAGCTACCTATGTTGCGAGTACATCTTTGGCAAACAAAATGAAATATTTGATGGAATAGGAATAAGATTTAGGCACCTCGCTTTGAAATACTTATCGCAATAATCCTTTCTGTCCTTTTTATCTGTAACCTATACATACATGCTGAAGGTTTCGTACACTCACTGTATCTATTTGGGTAAAGCTATGCGGAATAGATACAGAAAAACTAGTAGGTATTAGATAGAGATACGAGTAAAAGACACAACTGTTATCGCGACACACGATATAAGCAATACACACCCGACATTACCACAAATTAAAGAAGTAACGCTACTGCCATGCTACCACGGACCGCGGTCGGTGTACTAAAGGTCAATTAGTAATCAAATTAATTAAACAATTCAGACCGCACAAAGTTTTGCCCGTTGACCTCCAAATTTAATTACGAAGATGGCACCCGATTACAGTGACGAAATCGAAAGTAGACTAAAGCACGAGAAGTTTTCGAAATGCTAAGGTTAACCATCCTTAGCAACGGTTAAAACTACGACCATTAGTTTGAGCAATAAAGTTGATAATATTCAATTAAGTGACCAAACCTGCATGAATATTCCATTGGGAGCTGTGATGAAAACATTGTTGCATTCATATTCATAGATTTATGCCTCTCCTTGCCACAATATATCTGCAGCTAATGACATTTAAAAAGATGACCACTACAACAATCTAAGGATTTATGCGTGAATACAAATGAGGATTGAGTGGATAGTTTCTTAATATTGGCCAGTCAAAGGCTTGACGCGTAAGTTTTATGGGCTCGTAAACTTGACTCGTGCCGAGAAATCGCATAACTTGGCGTTAAGTTACAATTTCATTGTATGCCCTGTCTGGTGTAACTATGCGCTTAAGTTTCATAGCTGATTCCGAAAGTTATGTTTACAGTTTGCCCTTAGCTAACGGTAACTTTGTGCTCCAGTGTATTATTGTTATATTTGGGCAAATACTAATCACCCGCGCCACCAGCTCCGCTGTCGCAATGTGCTACGCACGCAGAAAGCTCGCATAGCACGAGGATGGGTAATTTGGCATCAAGAATCTGAATATAGATCTCTCTAGATATAACTCCCTTAGGATTTATGTGGGAATAAAGGTACCCACGAATCCACATGTGCAGCTGTACTGTAGGTCCAAGTGGAAGGAGGAGATATAACGTTCAAAGCTCGAACACCAATCGAGAGTTCGCCTAAACAGCCCGCGAGTTTGAGCCGTTCATCAAATTGAGCGACAACTTCCCAAAAAGTTCTCAACATTTTAAAGCGGTCACTCAAGACTTTCCTGTGTTGGTTTAATCTCTCCGTAGCACGATCAAAGAATAATGAAAGAGGATTAAAGAATACGAAAGGCATTTTGAATGCTAGTCGTCCCATCATCAAAAGTAAAGGAGAAAGTGCATAATCGATGTGATACCAGAGAATAAACAATAGTAGTGTATACGCAGGGTTTTTCGATGTCGTGTGCGTTGGACGTGATCCCCAACCGAGAGCTTCTGTTAGTTTATAACTGTTATCAACTGTTATTAAATAACGTAAAACTTTGATGATGAGATAACGGTGCCTATTCTGTTGTAACAACATAAACTAAATCTTAATTTGACAGCTCTAAAGTTATAACCATCCTTTTGGGTTTCATAAGGTTCATAAGGTGTGACAAAATACCATTTGACAGGATTAAACTAAAATTAAGTTCAGTTTAACCCGGAATAGGCACCATTGTCATAGTAGAGCTTAGGAAGGTTAGAAAAACTAGCTTTAAAAGTGGGCATTCCTCACTGCCATTCAAAATTGATGCGTAAGAGTGCACTCGCTTGGTTTCTAGCTCTCACGAATGAGTTTTCAAGCTAGATAAAGGCAAGTTAAAACTCCGTGGATATTCAGCCTAAACCTCCGAATATTCCTATAAAGTCTATAATATAATCGATAGATAGCAACGCGAGCCGCCCTTGTATTTCCCATTTCACCGATTCGCCCTTCTAAAACCAAGGTGTCATCGTGTGGGCCTATGATCGGGCAACTTTTTCTGGCAGCAATAATCGGAGTTGTAGGCAGAAAGTTGCGTGGAAGGGACGAAATAAGGGTACATCCGCGACCTCCAGACTGCGCCCCGTCAGGACAAGGGCGAAGGGTGCCCTTGCATCGCGGCGAGTCCGCCCTTCGTCTACCAACGGGCATGATTTACTGGTGCACGCCACGACGCGTAATCTCTTGATTGTCTAAAAAGTTTCAATGTTTGTATAGGCAATTGTGTCTTTGTTTGTGTAACACGTGACGCAAGATATTGCTTAATATATTATTATTTAGAACCTTTTTGTATTCTAAACAAAGATTGACATGCGTACATTGTTTTTTTCTGAGACAAGATCACTGTTGTCCACGTCGGGCAGACATAGGACAATAATTTGGCTTTTTGTCCATACAGGAAATTTTTTGATCACAAATAATTCATAAAGGGGGCGCGCAGTGTTGAAGCGGTACTGCATTCGGTTGGCGTGGCGCTCACCATCATAGAATCAATCTGCTTGTCCCTTTATTTGATGGTATAAAAAATAAACAACGTGAACAAGATAAGCTTTGCCACGGCACCCTCGTTGGTATGCTTTTTCGTCGAGCCCGTTGCCGACTCCCTATGACATAATCAACTAAAACGATCAGATAAGCGAGCCGTATGAAGCATTAATTAAATCGCTGAGTCCGCTCAGATGACACAAGCCGAAGTTTTAATTAAAAGTAATTTTTATTCACAGCGCACGTGATACTGATGGGTATGCCGATTTGGTCCTCTTATTACTTACGCTCACTGAGGAGCCATAAAACAAAGACGTATCGTTAGACTTACCTAATTTGTTTGAGAAGGTAAGGCTGTATGTTGGTTGGTTTTGGAATTGTCTCCGATATTGACGTACAATATTTTTTCCTCGCCCGATCTCGAATGAAGCAGTGACATCCTTCGATATCAATTTGCCAGGCCTCCCAAAGGAGTATTCTTTGATACATTAAACATACAGCCACGCCTTTTTCCCTTTGGGATAGGCAGAGACTACATCTTACCACATGCTAAGTACTATCCTGACATACCCCTTTCGCTTCTTCCACTTTCATGAGTTGCTTCATACATGCTTTTTGGTTCTTTGATGATCCATTCCATTTCTAGAGTCCCTATTTCACTTACCAGATACGCGCCTGTTTATCGTCTATCTAAATCCGTGTCAATCTTGTCGAAATTGGAAATACCTGACCACCTTGGCCTAGATAATATCTGTTGCCCTTTATATTTGCAGAGTAAAGTGTTTCGCATAACCCAGAACCGCATAATATACCTCTAAAATTATCCTCATATTCATTTAATTTGGAAATGACAGTAGTTCAAAAGAATTGGCACCGCTGTCAGCCTGCTCGCTAGACAAAGGCGTCCCAGTTCTTTGCAGAAATCTCGGGCGGGCTCATGCTATCTCCGACCGCTGAAAAGCCTAATGGAAAACACTTTTGAAAGTAGGCTCCTCGGAAATGTGTTCAACATTTTACAGGCCACACCGCAGGGCGACACGCTAGTCTAACTAACATTAGACTAATGACTCTCGGCCGGTGCGGCCGCGTCGCGTCGGACATTTAGACGTTACACCGGATGAATCGCTAACAACGGACGGACGACAATTTATCTCCGACCGAGTAATTGCGCGGTTCATTTACATGGAAACTAGCAAAAAATATTAGATGATACGTGCTCGACGTTTTTATTTAGTGCTTTTTGTTGGGACGGATGGTGATACGATTTTTTACGTGCGGTTTTCACAGAAATGAAAATAGATTACAGCCATCATTAATCGGCCTCCAAGTCTTTTGCTATCATACTATTACTGTTTTCGGTGGGTACAAATTTCGCGCATGTACCGTACAGCTTGCTCATGGTGGTGGATTTAGCGTGCTCTTTAATTTCGTGGTTCTCGAAGACGCTTATCGGTTCCCCCCTGCGATGTTATGTTTGCCACTCTGTCAGAGAGTAGGTATATAATCAGCACAATTTGTTTTTAATTAATCATTTGTATTTGTATTATATTAGTAACAAAGCTAAAGTCAAGGTAACTGGTCACTAGTGCTCTACTTAAGTTTCTCTAAATGATTTTTCTTGATTGCTTATTGTTTTTGTGCAATTTTCAGTACTTACGACAATAATTAACCTTTATATAGCTGTGACTGCTAAATTTTTGACAAGGTTCACTTTAAGGTACACAACCTAAATTGAAAAGTAAACAGTCGAAATTCGAAACTACGCATGCTCGTGCTCAATATAATAAATTCATGAGTCGGAGACGTATTCCTGCCGGCAGTAATGTCAACGTAGTTTTAGTGCCGAGCGGTCCCATGCGGGTTCATGCGACACAGCATGCATGCGACTTCCTCGCCCAGGCCCGTAAATAGAGGCAGGTAGGTGAGCCCCGACCATAAATAAAGTTTAAAAATCCACGTTTATTTCGGTGCCAGAAAAGGGCTTTCACTTTTAGACTGGGCCGTTATCGTCACGAAAACGATGCGGTCTATTTGTGTAGCGTGAATAAACAAACTTTAATCGGCCCAAGGAGCTTTTTAAACACTTTTGAATGGGTTTCGGTGGCTATAAAGTCACATTAGAAAGGAGCTTTGACTTGATTGTGTGATGTTTATGCTTCATCGATCCTGAATCTCTGAAAAGGGGCACTTTTCACAGTGGCTATTAAATCTTGGAAAATTCCAAGTCAGTACGTATAAATTCCAAGGACCGATGGTAACCAAAGAGTCCAAAAGCTAACTAAGACATGAGTTCGAGCAATTAGAAGGTCACACTACACTGGTTACGGCCCAAGACGACCTAAAACCTCAAACTTCGCGCAACAACCAACAACACAATCAAGTAAACAGACTAGAAGACCCACTAAAGGGTGTGTAAAACCAGTTCTACAACCTCAAAGTGACACCATCGCGTTTCAAAAGTCTAACCGCTAACGTAACACTACAAACGCAGTCCACGCGTCATAAATAAAACAGCATGTATCCTCAATCCCGACAATGAGACAAGGCAAAGGCGAGATAAGATTTCGCAACTCGCCACAGGCGGTGTTGCGCAAATCCGCGTGACGTCAGCGAGCGGTTCCGGCCTCACTTTCGCTAACACTTTCACCGGTAGCCGTGCCCGCGGACTCGAGACGTGTGTCGAACCATACACTATTCAAAGTTAGCAGTGCCTGAGCTCTCGCCGTTTGATCGTCTCTGACATTCAAGTGTATTGTATAATGGTAGGGGAGCCCAAGCGGGGATTTCGGGATTTACTAAAGCGCGGCAGATTAATATACAGGGGGATACCTTGTACCCGGTTAAGTACCTCCACAAAACATGAGGCCCATATATAAGGCCGCCCGTGAAGGATACAGGATCAGATTAGTAAAAAAAAATTGACCATCAGAAATTCTCGAGCGCGTCAGATTAAGGTAGGATGAGTTAATTACATCCTAAAAAGTGTATATTCCACTAATCTGACAATTTGAGAGAGACGTAAAAAAATGGGAGGGCAACAAAGTTGTAAAAAAAAACGTCATCTCGACATTCTCGCGCGTAGCTAAATTTTTTTTTATTTTGAAGGAAATAATTCAAGAATAATGAAAAATATATAATCTGACGATTTCCGCAAGCCGAAATAACAAAAATTCGTCGATAAAGTTAAATGCGTGCAGCTGCGTGATGCCTACATTTCCTTCTCCGCGTTTCTGATTTCCTGTGAATTTGAACCGATTCGGACGAATTTTGAGAAATTTTGAAAAATCTCAAAAAAAAACAGATTTTTTTTTTAAAGTGTTTTTTTTTGGAATAACTTTTAACCGGCTTTATCGATCAACTTCGAAAACGAATCCGTCTTTGAGCTTAAAAAACCACGTCGATCGCCACCAAGCTGGTCAAAAGCGGTTGATTCGTTCGAGAGATATCGTGAACGAAAGAAACCCGAAAAAGTGTTTTTTCGGGATTACTCCGAAATTTGTGGTTCGATCAATTAAAATTGCAAAATTACTTATGAGGATGATAAAACTGCGTCAAATGCCGTCAACCGCGTGAAAATTGGTTGATCCATTCAAAAGTTATTGCGGTTTGAAAATTCCAAAAATAGTGTTCTATGAAACTTCTATCAGACTTTCGAGCTGGGAGCGCTCAAAATATCACATAAATTATATTTTGGGCTCAAAAATGTCATAAGTACAATTTTAAGCGCCCAGGAATGGAATTAGCGGGAAGTTGCAGGGATGGCCTTTAAGGTGAACCGTTTTTCTAATTTTTTTTTGTCAGATCAGGCGAATCCCTCTAGATAATCGTCAGATTATGAGACAGTACGTTTAGAACATAAAGATGAACCATATATATCTTAATCTGACGCGCTTGAGTATTTCAAAATGGCGAATTTTTTTTGCACATTATGAAAATGGCCGCGAGTTTGCGTCCCATCGAAATCGTCAGATTAGTGAATAATAGCTTTTTTTTGGTGCACTTAACACTCCCTAAGAAAATCTGACGCGCTCGATTTTTTTTTTTTTTTTTTCATTTTCAATCCTTAAATACAACCACCCGCATCATGCAAACGATCAGATTAACATACGTACATTATTAAAAATACGTAGGGCATTGATGCTATCAATATCTGACGCGCTCGAGGATGCCCATGCAACAGTTTTTTTTTACATATTTAAAAATCTATAGCCGCTTCCCCCACCGATGTAAAGGTATATATTATATAACATTTTTTTCTTCTTATCATCTAAGCTTTGCATCCCAATAGGTCTCTACGACGCTCGAGTAAATCCCCATTTAGCATCGTGGGCTCCCCTACTATAAGTACTTTGTTTTCAGGATCGTACTCAAGATGTAAAACGGGAACCCTATTACTAAGGATCCACTGTCCATCCGTCTATCTGCTGTATGTCTGTCACCAGGTGGATGTTACGACTGCTGAAATTTTCACAGTTGATGTATTTCTGATGCCGCTATAACAAGATATACCTATATAGTACAAAAACAGAATAAAATAAATATTTAAGGGGGCTCCTATAAAACAAACTTGTTTTTATAGAGAATGATACGAGTCAGACCCGCACTTGGACCGTTTTTTTTAATTACCGTCAAATATTAGTGACTGGTTTTCAAGCAGTCTACAAGCCCAATGTGCGTCGGGGGTTTTGAGAATCATAAAAAAAACAATTTTTAACGTCACTCGAGAATGCTCTTGTCGCCGTGATGGTGGGGCGATGGTAATTGAACCTTCTATATCACTACACGTTTCGGAGAATCAATGAAACTGAATAACTTTAAGTAGTAGGAGTAACTACCGATAGTTCAGAATACCGGTACTTTTCAAGTTTCCAAAATGTCACACAAATTCTGACCAGACCGTTTCTTAGCACATATGTTTTACCCGCACCGCACTGCACAGTGCACATCCAACATGGCTAAATAGAACGAAACGTGCGTCACAACCAGGTACTGCTATGAACGTAACCGCTGACGTCTGTGACGGCCATTGTGATTCTGTGCGCGACCGACGATGACCGGTTAAAAATCGGCCGCAATTGTTTATGAGAAGCACACTATAAGGGTGTCACCAGAAAACCATCAGGTTTACTTTTAGGAAACTGCTATGCAAGTTTACTTTAGTAAAAAAACTTAACAAATAAATTATCCACGCGACGAGGAAGCGAAGAAAGGTGAACTATATTCCTTTTTGATTTTTCGAGTAGAATCGTTATTTATTTCAGAAACGGGGCTGGGTTGGCTACTAAACCAGGACGATATGGACGTAACAGGCTACCTTTGACGTAACAGTAACCTTCCAGAAGTTACGCAACATATCGAAACTACTAAAAACAATATCGGCCCGCCCGGCTCCAACATTAGTCCGCCGTGAAAGGCCAATTTTACCAAATCCTTTCACCTAATACAGGTCATTGCGTAAGAAATTCGGTTGAAACAATTTGTCATCGCCAAGAGCGAAAGCAGAGCCTCCTTCACTGACCTCTGGTTATCAGATGAATGTCAAATTACCAAGCATGAGAAGGCTTTTTTTTTTATTGACTTCTGACAACTTCTCACCGGATGGTAAGTAATGAGACAGGCTTTTTGGACTTATATTGGTTTGTTATGAAGAGTGTAAACTTGTAAAGTCCCCGCAACGACTCCCTTTGCCAAAAATTCAAAAGAGGGATGGGTTTAGGTTGTCAAAATATTACCTTGGGTGAAAAAATAAATGGTCTATATTTTGCTTTGCGGCGCCTGATAAAAATGTTTACTGTTAAAAGATATTGTTATACATCTAAAAAAGTTGTGAGACCACCCAAGGGCAGTGGGAGGTTATGGGTATTGAACTGTTTTTTTCTTCACTAAGTAGGTATCTCATGTTATTTCGGGTCAGTATAAAATAATAACATAAAAACAGATTAACCCCCGGTTTCTAGAACGCTAGTTGGCTTTGACAGTAGATTAAAACTATCGTTGTCTCTATCTAACACTAAACAAATGACAAGGATGGCAATAGAATTAATCTGTTGTCAACGTTGACTGACGTTTCAGAAACTGGGGGTTAGGGTTCCACTTTTGTAGTGAGGGTGTCGAATTTCACCTGGTCCACTCGGTCACGTTGCGTTATGTACGACTGTATGTTGCGTAACACAAATGAAGTCACTGCCATCTCTCATTCGGCTCACGTAACTCCTGTCCGTTTGTTTGTCGCCTTTACAGTTCCGTTGAATCCGGGATTTTATGACTACGCTTCTGATATTTGCGGCTTATTGCGTTAAAAGGCAATTAATTACCTGCTCGTTATATACTTAAAGTGAACTGTGTACATTTAATTGAGAATTGAAATGAAAATGAAAGTCTGCGTTAGCGATTTTATGCACCAGCGGCTCAATCGTTATTTTTCTCGCGTTTGCGAAAGATCTGCACCTAAGCTACATCGCAGAATAGTTAATTAAGTAGAGTATGAATACTATAAAAGAGAAACATCGCGGATACAATCACAAGGTATCATAACACACACAATTTAGCCAGAACAATCAAACAGGCGGAACACGTTTCCCATCCGTCTACACAATTTCCAACGACCTCGCCTCTATGAACCGAGAAATACTAAAACAATTAATATCATTATCGTTCTCACACTTTCTAACGCCATTGTATCCGAGCGAGACAATAGTATATTTTTATTGTCACGGACTGAAACCACGAGGTTACTTTTTGTTGATAAAAAAAAAATTATTTCGTTTGGTTGTTGTTGGGCTTGCTAGTACTTTCGATTATTTATCGCGCGACCTTCGGCCGTGTCCCATTTGGAATAGGACAGTAATGTTTACGAGGATTAGACACAATAAAAAGCGAACGAACGATACGTCTGCTCAAATATTTACCTACTTCGTGTTATTTTCTGTTTGCGTCGAGAATTCATATTATAAACTTGAATGTAGGCAGCTCTCTCGCGTTTGATGTTCGACTCGTGCCAGTGAGTGGTGGGAGACATTATGGCGAATATTATCGTTCCCACACGTGTGAGTTTGTAATCGCAATCTAGTACCTACCTAGTCTCTATAGAAGCACCCGTCGGTTTGTCTGCATCGAAGCATTCCCCCTTCAGGGTTCCAACCCCATAGGCTGCTAGTGTCGAATCCCTCATTCCAGATCTATCAGATCCAATCTACCTATCAGACTTCGAGCGTCCTCTATCTATACCCAGCCGAATGGCTTTGAATATTAATGTAGGTCAGCGGATACCTTAATAATAATGAAGGTATCCACCACCCGAGGCACGAGATTAAAATAAAAAGATAATTAAGTACGTGACCTTATTGGCCATTTCTATTTCTTTTACGTTTCCATAATTTAATTAGTGAGCGTATGTGCACTGCTTTGAATGGCGACTCCTATTACATGCGTAAAATAATTCTGATATTTTTCGGTGGAATTCAGCTTAGGCTAACGACTAGGGTTGCATTTTCTATCTTAACTCATAATTATCTCTGTAATTTGGTTTGACTGGCATTTATTGCCAGAATTTGTACTGCGCAGTAGTAACGTGAACTACATAATGCAGGGTTACCATACCAAAAATTAAGGTCGGACGTCGTGGGCTATTCCACATCTCAATGTTTAAAAAATGGCGAGTCATTCGGGTTTTCCAATGGTGCAAGTCGTGTAACTTTAATGGTTGCTAAATAGGAGTGGTCGTTAGGGGAAAATACTTGAATCCTTTTAAGGCTCTGAAACGTGTTCATATTTAAGTAGTCGTTTGTATCTTAGAAACTTAGCAAGCATTAGCCAAACTGTTTTCAACAACCTTCCTTCGAGTTGGTAATAAAGAATTTTGACAGGACAGTCTTTCACAAGAGTGAAACATGTTTAGGGTTCCGTACCCAAAGGGTAAAACGGGGCCTATTACTAAGACTTCGCTGTCAGTCCGTCTGTCACCAGGCTGTCCGTCTGTCTCATGAACCGTGATAGTTAAGACAATTGAAATTATCACAAATGATTTGTATTTCTGTTGCCGCAGCGTTATAACAACAAATACTAAAAAACAGAATATAATAAATATTTAAGAACGCTCCCATACAACAAAACGTGTTTTTTTTGCCATTTTTATAGATGGTACGGAAACCTTCGTGCGTGAGTCCGACTCGCGCTTGACTGGTTTTTTTCATTTGGCTGCTTCATGGTTACCATTCTACCTACCACCGAGTATGTTTGGTTGATAGAAAGTTAGATAATAATATACTTATTAGGTACGTAGTTGAGAACATTTAGAGTCCTTTTTCCCTTGGCATCCTGGACTCTACCTACCGATCCAAATAGGAATGGTTATAATTTCTCTACTCGAAAAACATCAACTCTAGTCACTAACGTAGCAATAATAGGCGTGACGAAAGATTTTGAAATCCTCTTCCATAATGGCGCTACATATTTACTATTTTCGGTAATAAACTAGAGTTTAACGAGATCTTCAGACTCTGAAGTTCAGAGTAAAATCCTCTTTACAATTCTTATAGAACATTTTTAACACAATTTTAAAGAAAATCAATTGCATCGTGACGTCACGTTTACGCGTGTAAATTTTATGTAGGTACTCGCCAATAACTGACCTATCCAAACATTATTTATTATCTTCGCCTACGCACCGTGAGCTTTCGTTGGCGATCACCTCTAATCAAACCTAAAAATAAATTCGCAGTGTTTGTAACACCCACGTGAGATCGTAATATAATACAATACTGTTCAACGAGTAACCTTTGCATTATTTTCCATAAGTATACTTTTCTTGTTCTAATATAGTAGAATAAGCACCTTGAATACAACTGGTAAGTACATAATAATATTATGTACTTACCAGTTGATGAACGAGAATGATGAAAATGTGTCTATCAGCGCCACCTATCAAACTGTTTAACCACACTGTATTTTCTACATATTGTCAATAGATGGCAGCACATGTTCAAAAACCGTTGCGCGGTGTATACTAAAGGCCAATTTTGGCAAATAAGAACGTTTAGAAGGACACGTTCATTATAAATAATAATTATTTAGTGCGTTTTTAATAATAATATGTAATTCAAATATACCCACAATCCAGAGTAAAAACTTACGACTTTGGGAATCTACCTATGTCAGAAATCACACAAGTCTTCCACTACAGCCCAATGCGTCAACTTACGAGCAAATCACTCGGTCTACAGTCCATAGCCTAACCTCAATACTGGGAATAGAGCACTCATCATCCTCACCCTAGACTTACCTTGTAAATTGTCGAGCATATACGTGAGCAGCTTGGAGGTGCCGTTGCTGTCGTTGTATATGGATAGCATCTCCTTGCTCAGCGGGTTGCCCTGCAGCCCCAGCATCTGGAGGTGGAACAGCTTGCCCAACTCGTAGGGAAGCACTCGGAGGTAGTTGTTGTGCAGATGAAGTTCTCTGCGGAAATAAATTGCTGGGTTAAAAACAAAAGTGTCATGTAAAAATAAACCTTATTGCAATGAATGAAAAACCCGATTTTGAACGTTAAATCTGATCTGAGTTAAAACTAGGAGTGACAGCGAAGAGCGCTCGCCTCTCGATTGCTCTTCGTTCTGTTTCTTTCTTTATGCCAATTGCAATCATAATGCTGAAGCCAATAAGTTTAATATACATTGTAATAGTAATAGTTGACTGATGAAATATAGTCGCATATAAATGCCAGCTGAAGGAACCAGACTGATACGTAAGGAAATGAAATAAATGTAGGATGTAGCAAAAAAAACTTATGCATACTGGTCACCAATGCATTAGTAAGCAGAATACATTTGCTTATTTAATCGGACATTGCAATGTCAGGTGTATTCGTGAAGGGTCAATACGACTAAATTTCTCCTTGAAAGGGGTCACTATAAACGATTAGAGTTGATCAAAGGGGTGGCACCCTATAATAACAGCTCGTATTTCTAGCCTAAAGCGTGGAAGGGTAAGCCTACGCATTGGTCTGCCCACGACATTTTTGTGTTTAAAGTGAAACGTTATGTTTGACGTTTGAGTGTTAACTTTTGTTTGTAGTACTGTAGGTGGAGGTTTAACTTTTACGTAGGGGGTAAAGTCTTAAAATACCTATATACGAATGTTTGTTTGTTTAGCGCCGAAAGGAGTTTTATGAAATTTAGTGTGCAGATACTTTATGTCTTGCAAAAACACATGTGACAACATGACTGTCTTATCTCAGAAAGTTTTACGCGGTAGTGGGACGACAACGCCATAAATGCAAGCCACAAAAAAAATGGCGCGTATCAAGTGCCCGATTAGCAACTATCAACGTGAATTGTTTACAAATAAAAGTCAATTCACTCATAACAAGCCGGAGTTCATAGACCTTGGATCGAATACTTAACGCGTTTATTATTCACCTGACAATACATAAATAAGCCAGGTCTGGTAATATCTAGTGAATGACATTATAAAGCGACTCGTTTAATTTTAACCCAGTCTACGGTTTAATTTCGGACTATTTCCCGCAACTGGTGACGATGAATGCTTTCGACACAATTAATTCGTAGAGTTTAGACCTTGACTTAATGCAAAAAGGTTCATTTTGTAATAAAATTCGACTTAGCATACAAATTTAAATATATATCGAGGCGGGATGAATTCGTATAATAATATCTGCTTCTGATTACAGCCGAAATTAATATTGTATCTCCAGGAGATAGAAATCGATCTTGGATTGCTGCCTATCGTTCGATCGATTTCCAAGCTGCGTGCCTTTATAACCAATCCTCGGATCGGTTATAGGCACGTTTGACCCTAAAAATGGATTGTGATATCAATCACAGATAGCAAAATTTGGATTGGTTTGATTATTAATTTTGGCCGTAGTCGATCTCATGGTAATAGAGGCTCCTTCCCATAAGCTCTGCGGGCGAAACCGCGCCGCACAAGTAATAAATAAGCCAAATATTTAATCTCAAATCACCAAATAAATAAAAACCAACATCCAACTAAATAGTGCCACTAATAACACGGCAGATCCGTAGTATACAGTTTGCGTTAAAAATCTAAAATAGTATGGAAATGCGAGTTTTGACATTTATCATAGAGTTCATTCACTCGATTGTTGTTGTGTGCGTAGGTACATGTATCTTTTTGCGTCATACGCCTGGGCGGCCGCAGTGACTATTGCAGCCTATATTTAGGGAAGGTGTCTGAATAGCAGCAATGGGCATTATGCAATTCTCACGTTATATATTTTGTCGCGTTTAAATTATATATTTTCTCACGTCATATATATTGAGGTGCGTTCCGAGATGAAATTATACAATTTCATCTCGGAACGCACCTCAATATATATACCGACAGTGCTTTATACTAATATGCTTGTTTATGAGTGTAAGTTACAGCACGTAGTTGCGAACAGACTGAGAGTGTCTTGGAACGCGCTACCGTTGCCTAGAGTGACAAAGTTACTGTGCGAACTGCAAGGATGACTAACAATTCTAGATATTCTACTAAACCTACAAATATTATAAAGCCGAATGTTAGTGAGTGTGTTCGAACGTTTGTTAGATCTTCACGCACAAACGGCTGGACCAATTTTGATGAAATTTGGTATGGAGGTAGCTAGCAACCTGGATTAAAACATAGGCAACTTTTAATTCCTACAAAATACAGTTTTCCCGAGCACTAGTTTCAAATAATATGTTTCGAATACAGTTAAAAAAATCTTAGTTCAAATGATTTCTCGCCGCCTTATCTTTGACCTTCCTTAGAGAAATAAAGGTCTGTCGTAAGGTTACTCTAAGGATCCTAGTATTTAAGCCGATAATAAAACAGCTTCGTATTAGCAACGAAGGTCGACGTTAGTAGGCAAACAAAATAAAACTAACGT
The DNA here is from genome assembly GCA_905147375.1 of Hylaea fasciaria. Classification (NCBI taxonomy): domain Eukaryota; kingdom Metazoa; phylum Arthropoda; class Insecta; order Lepidoptera; family Geometridae; genus Hylaea; species Hylaea fasciaria. The sequence continues at coordinate 2,549,387 of LR990200.1, forward strand.
ATACTAGTACCCAACTTATAAGGCGCGTCGTGAATCTTCGTTCGCGCAGAAAAGAAAGTATGTAGAAAGAATGCTTAAAACTTACAATCAACCTAAGATCACTATTATAAGGTTCATAATACACTGCAGCTGTTAGTTCCATCTAACTCTAAGCTCGCTAAGATGGCGGCGGCTGCCGACCAATAGCGGTCAATAGCATTTCCCGCGCTTTGGAAATTCATCTTCTCCGCAGGTACATCGGTAAGCCATATCAGTTGGGTACTACTATACCTACCTACTCTATGTACTTGTATATCTCGAACGGGGTCTGCGTTGTCCCAGTTTCTGTAGATACTATCCTTATAAGAACCCAAGATAATATTACAATAATAATAATACATACTGACTCATCACGCAAGTCCTTATAGAAAAAGTCCGATGTATGAATGAAGTCATTTGGACATAGCAGCCATGAAATGACTGGAAATTACTAATAGCTAGACAAAGCAAGCGTAAACACCATTTAATGAAAAAATACTTATTTTTCCTCAATTCTACATTGTTTGTTATTGATACTAATTCAACCGGTTGAGAATAGATAGACCAAAAAATATATATATTCAATTCGTTCCAGCATCATAACTTATTTAAGCTATTAGGTATAAATAATACAAATGTATGGTTTTATGATGCCATTATTTTGGATAAAATAGACGATATTTTTACGTTCTTAAATTTGCACTCGGTCTTGATTACTTTATATGGGTAAATTAATATTTATAAAGCAAAATCTATCAGGCGATCATTATAATCTCCATGCATGGCATGCATGGGTGACTAGAAGAGAACCTTGTGAGCGATAAGACTGCCCATTTTCGCAACATAAAGTTTGGTTTCTTGGGGTTTACCATGACGTATTATTGCGACCCAATTGAGGACCTTAACAGAATTGTTTCAATTTAAACCATAGTAATACATAGCTTTCGATATCATTTAGGTAGACGTCAATCCATTTAGATTTAAAATCAATCTAAATTGAGGGGTCGAGATGTTATAGCGAGACGTCATGGTACGAATAAGTAGTAAACAAATAACAGACCAATTCAGTTTAGGACCTCAACTGGTTTGCAATAAGACATCATGGTAAGCTCCCTGCTCTAGCTTTTAAGTGCCCTTTGCTCTATGGTGCTTCTACAAGGAGTGTATCTATGTATGTATCTATGGTATTAGTATTAGTTAGTTCGTTAATTTCGTAACTCAGAACTGCACTGCAATAATGATTAGGAACACCTGTTTTCCTTTAATTACTATCTGCTTCGCAAGCTCTCAGAAATGTGGCAACACTCCTTACACAGATTAAACATGTTCTTAAATTATGACTTTTTCACTCTAGTCAGGGTCGCGTACGACCGCTACCTACCTCACCAGATTCTAAAACCACTTAAACGTATTGATGACATAAATTCAGAACAAACTATACACTAAAACATGATACCTACAGCTTAAAAGATATAATATGGTCTCTTATATTTTCACAAGTATCGAAAGGGTACAGCTTAAAATACTACTATAAACCTTTATGCCACAAAATACCTCTAACAAAAGTAATTGAAAATCGTAGCATTAGTACCTAATCGTATAAAAGTCATTCATGCAATTAAAGTCACGAGAGGGGAGATAAGTTCCTATAATACAAACCCTATCGGCATCAGCCACAGGGGTGGTAATATTCCTATAGAAGGGAATGCAAACTGGATTTTATTGAATGGACCGATTGACTGACACTTCGCGTGATGGATTACACGTGCCCATTTGCATGGGGTGGCACCCTTCGATGGTATCTGTCTGTACACAGGTGTACAGTATCGCAGTTCGCGCTGTTTTCTGATCTCCAATCAAATATAATGTTATTTCGTCTGTTACTTTATTCATAAGTGACATTGCATCAGATTTCATACTAGTTACTTAGTAGCTAGCTCTACTTACTAGCAAAAGAGTTCATTATTACGCGTGTCGCGTAAAACAACTGTTTAATTTATACATTAACTAGCTGACCCGACAGACGTTGTCCTGTCTTTAAAGTCAAGAAATTGATATTTGCCCTGTCAAGAAGGTAAAATTAGAAAATCAATATGGCCGTTCAGTTTGTTTCAATTTTCTAATAATTTGCAATAAATTAAAATTGCGACTATAATTTGAGATTTAAACTATCCTATCTCTCAAGTTGGATCGAACTGCACATGGTGTGCGAATTTTATTATAATCGGTTAAGTGGTTTAGGAGTCCATTGAGGACAAACATTGTGACACGAGATTTATATATATTATAAGATATATAAAAATTACGTGTCACGTTGTTTGTCCGCGACAGACTCCCTAAACTACTTAAGGCGCTAATATAGGAGCGATTCATGTATTTTAGAAGATGAAAGTTACCTGGCCGGGCCGCGCGCCACGCTGGCTCCGCGCTCACGGCAAGTCGAAAACGCTAATTCATAATTATTATACTCTTACTAACGGCATCACGTGGCCTTAGCACAGATTACTAGATAGTTACTACGTAGGCTTTAGTCTGAAGCATTCAATTATTTCGACACTGTAATGACATGTCAGATTGGCCGAGCGGTCTGAGATGCTACGTTCCGTTCCTAAAGACGTAGTTTCGAAGTTTCGAAACCTGCTGCCGGGAAACTTTTTGTGTATGATTTTTGTTTTGGTGTATGTATATAAGTAGTTTGTTACAATGAAAAATAAACACAATCTATAGTAGGTAAATAATGTATTAATTAAATGTTTTATCTTTGTTGGCGTACGCACCAAGCACCAACATTACCGCCAGCATTACATAAATTATTACCTCCTTGACTATAATCCTATCAAATTTAGAATGCCGCACGAATTATTGGAGTCACACCTAAATAAGTTGTATTAAATTTATTTAGTGTTGGTCCTTTCTGGTATGCGCGTTTGTAAGTCCATTTGATACGTCATCCTCTTTAGTCCACTTCCATAATTTTCTTTTTGATTATATATTTTTACAATGACAATGACGAAGTAAAAGATTTGTGCATTTAGCCAGTGTCAGGCATCCGTACTAAGATCATATAAATGCGAAACTGTGTGTGTGTTTGTTGGTTTTTTTTTTTTAGTTTTTGCCATCCTTTCACGTCTAAACGGCTGAATCGATCTTGATCAAGATTGGACCTATGAGATGGGTATAGGCTATTTTTCGTCAGAAAAAATAGGGATCTTAGAATCCAAATAAATAGGAGTTGAAAATTTATATGGGCAATTCATAATTTCTCAAGTAGGTGATCTGACACTTCATTATTTTAGGCTCTTGATAAAATATAAAGGTTAAGACTAAGGATAGGGAAAAAGAAAGGGACAGGGATAGGGATAGAGATACAAAGACTTCAATATTTATTTTCTAAACAGTTGCTTTTTCATATACGGATGAAGTCGCGCGTAAAAGCTAGTTTCAGTAAAGTTTACTGAATCGTGGCTATGACTGTAAATTTACTTTACCACGAGGTTGTGAAAATATGGAATACTAGCTGTTACCCGCGACTTCGTCTGCATTTAAATCGAATCCAGCTAGTAAGAACACAATATGCGTGAACTTTGTATGCTATTGTAAATCAATCGGGCACGTCACGTCTCTGTCAATATCTCTAAAACATCTCTATCTTCCTATTTCCTCATCGTTTTTTTCCCCAACTCCCAATATTTCATCTCCCATCCCTCATCAATCTCCGATCTCCCATCTCCTCATCTCTCCAGCTGCTGCTCTCCATCTCCCCATCTCCCCAGGTCCTCATCTTTCCTTCTCCCATATACCTACCAAATTTCATTTTCATTTTTGTTGTCTCTCTATACCTAATTTCATCGAAATCGGTCCAGCCGTTTAGCCATAAAAAGTAACAAACAAACAAACATACAAATAAACAGACAAACAGAGAAACAGAGTTACTTTCGAAATTACAGTATAATATTTGACAATGACTAAATGCACAAATCGTGCGAAGCAAAAACATTGAAAAAACTCTGAGCAGAAGGATTACATACTGGAAGTGTGCTAAAAATAAAACGTCAGAATATGCATCCGCCAGATCCGCCATTATGGAAAACGGAAGTTCACTACATCTTCATTTTAATATAGGTACAATCATAATCTGCTCCTTTGATTAACTCCAAACTATCATAAGAAATCCCAGTTTTATTTAAGTGAACAATCTAAAAACGCGTTTTTGCTGCTAATTTCAATTAAAGGTGGTGCAAGAATAGTCATATTAGCCATTATTCTTTACACACAATGGAGAATAAATACAAAGTATTATAGGTTATAATAAAAGTTTAGTAATCGTCGAAGGAAGTCATTTACGGCAACTAAGTAAATAAACCACTTGTATACCATGTAGAGATTCTGTTTGCATTATTTTTTTGGAGAACAAACAGTAAATTCGACGAGAAAATTTTGAGGAACAGCGACATACGTCCTCTCTCTGAAACGCCGTAGCGGGTACTGAGTCGCCTAGTACGCGCTCAAACTGATCATATTCTCGTCGTTTTTATTAATTTAGAAGAACGGAATCGATTCAGTTCATTGGAAAATTCAAATTTCATTGGAAAATAAAATTGCCTTTTTTATGGTTCCAAAAAATATGATAGTTGTCGCTGAAAATGTTGAGCATTATGTGACGAAAGATTTTTTTCGGGTCTTTTCTCGTGAATTTTTTTCTCAAGATACTAGACAACTTTAGTCCAATATTATTGATTTATTAGCTAACTGAAACACTTGGCTATACACTGTATTTTTTCTGGCTTATAAATATTTGTAATTACGGCTTAACTTTTTGACAAAAAACCGCCCATTTTACGGAAGCTCGCTGCCTACAGGTCCTTAACCGATTTTAATCAAATTTGCACACCGAGTGCAGTTTGATCTAACTAGATACGAAAGCTTACATCTCAATTTAGTCGCAATAACATAAAGTTTAGCTACAGCAACGTGTGGCCGTGTCTGCTAGTATATTATAATTAATATATGTATATCTAAATTGACAGATATGACTAGAAGCATAATATAATTATCACAGTGTTCTGTACAAATGCTCTGTCAGAAACTTTACAAAGCTTGTACTCTGACTTTCCCGTGGCTAATCTTTGAATTATGTGGGAGAGGTATATATGTAGGTAAGCATGTTGGTCAGTGATATGGAATGATTGCTATAATAACTTCAAGCATAGGGGTAATATTTGAATATGTTCCGGTGGTTTCAATGGTTTAGTAAGCTGTATTTAGTGCCCCATCTCAAATTACCTGTATATGAATGCATTATTAGTTCTAACAATACAGGGTTGCCAGAAGTGGCAGCGATTATGTAAATAAGCTTCACCCGCAATCTTTAGAGACGATCGCACAAAACCTACTGCGTTTGCGTACGCGACTGGCCTGTAACTCGATCCGTTGCTGACTGACAGCCAAATTTACAGACGCGTGAGCAACTACAAAGTTGCTATATTTTGATGCACATGCGAAGTTCCCATATGCGGTTAGCCTTAGGCAAATCTACTTTGACCTTCTAACCGGCATCAGCTATGTGCATATTTACCTCAACTGTATAAGGTCTCCCAGCTCGGCGGGCAATGACCTCAACTTGTTATTCGACACGTCCAACGTATGTAGGTTGACCAACTGGTTGATGTCCGGAGGGATCCTCTGGAGGGAGTTATCGTTTAAGTACAGCGCGGTCAGATGAGTCAGCTGGAACAGAGGGGGCGCTAGGGCGCGCACACCTCCTGTTACCTGTAACGTAGGAATGCATATCAATAAAGACCTTAGGGGATAGAATTAAAGATTAACAATGCCTTAACACAACTAGAAAAGATATCTCTTGTGCCTAGCCCAGACTTGATGCAAAATGATTTGATCAAAAGCTATGAAAAAAGTAGCATCATATGCCTTCCTAAACCTACATGAAACTGTGTGCCTTGCAATATGACCTTCAAGACCAAATTTGCCTTGGCCAGTCTGCAAATCAAAGCTCACAACGCTAGACAAATATGTGATTGAGGTCATAAAACCTAGAAAAGAATATCAAAATTGTCAATGTTAGAGTTGGTAAGTAGTGGGAATAAGGTAATTCCCATGTAGCAGTGACTTTCTCTGCTCGAGTAGTCTATCATAGGCTCCATTTAGCATTGTGGAAAATATGCTCAGTATCTTTCAGTACTAATAGCTATAATATTTATTTTTAAGCAGTGACCACAACTACTTCAATAAAATTGTTATCATCAGGTCATTTATAAGTCAAGCAACAATATTCATAAAGCAAATGAGGTTTACTTACAACAATGTTTACAATGTTTGTATCAAAGAATTGCATCTTTGTTAGATTTCAAATACAGATTAAAATCGCTCAGCTGTGGAAGATTTCTGTTATCTAGAGCTGCTCTCTATAACATGTGTGTTTGCAAGCAAGACAGGAATTTCCCCCGTATCAAACTCAGTTACAACAACTTTGTTGGATATTTTCACGTAACTCCTTAGGGTTTTGTTGGTGGTGTACCAGCTATAAGTACTGTTGAATAAACTTAATAGGTTACCAAGGGTAGGACATCAATGCTGAATAAAAGATAAGCACCTCAAGCGTGGCCCAGCCTCCACGCCTGCCTGACGCCCGCTCCGCCTCTGACATGATGTGATAAGTGCGCCCGCTAGCGCCCTCATGCTTGTCTTTGTTGCGAGACATACTGTCACCTGAAAAGTTTTAACACTTTATTTATTCTTAAGAAACTTACTGTGGATTCTGCTTAGTTCAAGAGTGCAGAAGGATCTTGGAAGAGACAGTCTATGTGTTTTTTTTTACTTTTGTGTCTATTGCATCTTGCGACTATTGTTCAATGATTGGTACAAGAGTTAATTGGCTGCGTAAATCAATTTTGTTTTTATATGATTTAAGCAGACATCAATACTCAAAGGATTCACTAAGAATCTTCATAATCATTTGGGACAAGAATCAATTCCCATGGCTATATTTACAGTTAATAATTTTACAAACTTCTTAAATCAGGTGATTTTTGGCATAAATAGTGTGTACTACACTGAAATAATATTTTTGAAACGTTACCACAATCAGTTTATGAATGTCAGATAGGTATAATACCTATGTGTATATTTTTATTTTATTAACTATGATAGTTTTATCAGTTTCGTTTTATTTTCATCTGTAGGAAACCGAATAGGAGATGATGCTTTTTAAACATTTCTTCAATGATTGCATAAAACAGACTGACGAAATTTTGAACAATGATCACTTTGAATGTAAGTAGGTCAATTTCTAATCCATTCAAACCAGCCTGAAGTTAAAGGAGTTGTTGCTAGCTCTTTTGTGGTATTTTCAATGTGCCATTATATACAATTGGTGTATATAATGTAGAAAGATTAAGTAGGTACCTATATACATTTATTTTGTTAAGATATTTTTATGAGATTTTTGAAAAATATTTTAAGTAGTATCGTAACTAGATAACAATTTGATTTGTAGTCATCACCATCACCAACCCCTATCCATCTACTGCTGACCACAGATCTCTCCTCACTTTCGCAAGGATGAATAGGCCATAATTCACCATGTGAGTATAGCTTGGGCATACCGTACAAAGGGAAGTGATTTGTAATACTTAAGACTTAGGTATACCTCAAAACTGCTCATTTACTGATGTACCTTTTGTGTAGGTATTCTAGTTACAGAAGGTCATTGACAACTATCTTACCGAGTGTGTAGGAAAGTGGTCAAAGGTGGAATACAAGTGTAGAATGAATCTCGGCACCACTACTGTCAGTACATAAATGATAGCTAGACTCTGAACACTGACAAACAAAACTAATAAGTAGCACAGTAGGTTAATTGAACTTTTCAAGAATAGTAAGCAAAGTAAGTTTGTTCTATCAGTACTCATCTGAACACGACCAAGAATAAGAGTAACCGAAATGTGATAGCCTGCCTGATAAATGGTGTCTACTTATCAAATACATTTAACGTAATATTAACAGTAATATAAGACATCAATGTTTAATTTAATTTAAGTATATTTACAAAGAAAGCGCTAGTGAACAAAGTACACTGTTGTTTAGGAGACTAATTTTTTCATATCGCTGCAATGTACCTACCTAATAATTTATACTGATGATAGCTGAACGAAGTATCTATTATGGCAACAACTAGGTAAGTACCTACAAATAATCTAAATACATGAAGATAGAGTACAGAAACATTGAAAAGTTACGTTTTCTTCTACCCAATCGAACTTTATCTATGTAAACACTAAACACTGATACAAATAATTGTTGTCATACATGACCACCAAGTTTATAAGTTGAAGTAAATGTAAAGATAAAATTATACCTCGTAACACCGCGAGGGGTCATTAGTTGTGATAAAACCGACGTGTTCAACAAATGAAATTCCTTCGTAAAATATGGACAACACAGTTCCATAACCTGTCGTACGCGAGAGAAACCTAAAGAATGGGAAATAATATTATCAACGTTACGCTTTCGACGACTAAACCAGGATTATTTTGTGGAAAAAATACAGATTTCATTCATTATTTACACGATTATTGTGTAAATGCGTAGCAACTTTGTGTACAGCTGACATGAAAGAGACGGTTTCGACTGGAAACGAAGTGCTCTTGGAGCGCCAAATCACGGATCGAAAATAAATACATCACGTTAAATCACATATCACAACTTTTGAATATATATCATACCTTCATCTACTCCTCAGAACGTTTAACTTCAATTAGGATTATACTAACGGGGATTTAAAACACTGTAAACACACAACACAATAGCACAATCTTGACAAACAACCACATCAAACGTCCATTTACCTACTGCAGCGACATTTGCATTTGCGGCAAAATTCTAGAACTTATTTCTGTCTTGTGGCGACCATAGACAACTAAGGCAGTGAACAAACTGCTACAACTATAATCTAAGATTTTATTGTCATTTTCTGAACCTTTGACTAAATCGTAAGTTACTTGTTTGTTTGTTAGGTACGCTTTCACGGTTAAACAGCTGAGCCACTCTCACTCAATTAAATTTGGAATAGAATAGAGATGGATTGGACCGTGGATACTATTTATTAGAATGAATAATTATTAGAACGAATAATTATTCGAGTGAATGAAATCACGGGCAACACCTTGTACCTGACAATAAAAACGGACCATGTGGATTCGGACTTGCGCACGAAAGATTCCGGACCAAATCTATCGAAACAGCAAAATAACACGTTTGTTGTATGGGAGCCCCGTTAAGCCCCCTGAAAATAATTATTTTATTCTGTTTTTTTACAACGTTTTTTTACACAAATAACAAATATTAATTTCACTTAAAGATGTATAAGTAGGTACTTATACACTCTGTTATCTTATTCTTCCAAGCTGTTGACTAATTAAAATTTACAAATTTTGTGTAGGTAGGTACTTATTTGTGCGGCAACAGAAATAAATCATCTGTGAAAGTTTCAACTGTTTAACCATCACTATTCATGAGATAGGTAGTACATCTACATTAGCTAGGTAGTACAGCCTGGTGACAGATACAAAAACGGACAGACAGCGGAGCCTTAGTAATAGGATCCCGTTTTACCCTTTGGGTATGGAACCCTAAAAAGGAAAGGTGACTGTGACACGCGCCTCTTATGTTTTTGCCATTACATACGTTTTTTCAGTAAAACTACCTATATAATTATTATTTATACGGCCCGGCGGTGGCGTGCCTGCATCACATACCTTGGTACCTACATAATTATTAGACAAAAATACGTAAAGTTGTTGTGCAGAACGCACCCTGGCTGGGTCGGCAGACGGGAGGTTTGCTTGAAGAAAAGGCTTGTTTCAATTTTTGAATTCATTTAGGTATTTATTTAATTCTTCTTATTTCTAGGCCGGACACTAATCAACTGAACACCCATACAAATGGTAGTCTGATATTTTTACAAAATTAATCTAGATTCCTAATGATCACCCAATCAGAGAGGAGTTATATTTACCAATGAGTGCTTAGTTATGTCTGTTCTTTTCTACGCATGACTATCTCCTTCTAAAATTACAAAAGGTCCCAATCAGAGAATAGTTCTATCTATCAATGAGCGTTTATTTCTATCTACCTATCCCTTTCATTTTTACGCATGCCCATTTCCTTCCGACACTACAAAAGGTCCGTTGCGTGTGAACCTTTATCGTAAGAAGAGCACCTATTGCCTAGCAATTCTAAGTCTTATTTGTCTTATGGCTAAGGATCATATTGGTATGTTATTATTCCTACGCTATCCTACATAATTATGTGCTAATTGTGTAAATATTATTTCTACCTATGTACAACATAAAGTAAAAAATCAAATTACACACAAAGTAAACAATCACATAAAAACATTCTAATATTATCTTGTCATCCTGCACAGTTGCGCGTTTTATCACTGATGTTGTATATGTACGGTCGGCATCAAAAATAGCTTAACATCTCCGTATCTTAAATTTAATGTACCTACACCCTAAAAATATACATTTTTCGTATGTACAATAATAATTGAACGGCCGCTAAAGTAGTTGAACATCTCCGTATCTTAAATTTAATATACTTACACCCTAAAAATGTACATTTTGCGTATCTACAATGGAATTGGAAACTAAAACATGTTAAGCTACTTTTGATGCCGACCGTACCTAATGTAATGAAATTGATTTAACTTGATGTTGATGTTGTAATTTTTTTATACAATGAGTAGGTAGGCAAGCAGACGAGTCTCACCTAGTACAAAGAGAATACAAACGCTACGCTAGACCTAGTAGTAAGTGCTACAGCGCCACACCTACGTTTCCTATTTAGCCATGATATTAGGTGAGCCTATAGCCTGAGTAGGTATACCTACATACCATTTTAGTTGCAACCAAACACAATATTAGGTACTTAATTAATAACTTTTATTAAGTTTAATTACTATTAATTTTTTACCCCCCCAAGACAAGTGCTACTCTGTGCTACTATACATACGTACCTATATAGGTAGGTACAAGAAGACTTTACCGAAATCAATAATTATTGTGCCTTACGTAGTAGGTACTCTTCATAATATTATACTTAATAAGAAAACAAAATTAAAAGTAATTTAAATTTTAAAGTAGGTATCATGAACTTGGTTTGAAAATGGAATATTTTACACCTAAGTATGCATACAATGAAAAGTAAAATGGAGTAGGAACTTATACTAATGCTTATTCATTCTAACTGGGAGCTAGTGAAAGCGGTACCTACCTAAGAGTATACACCTAGACTTGTGTTGTAATTAAATATTTTTATATAAAATGGTTGAAGTTAGTAAATTCATGACGGATCATTCTGAAGTTGGACATTATACCTGTTCTCAACTTTTGCATCCATATACTCACAGCTGTATAGATGCATTTAAGACAATGCTATTCCTAAGTGCTAAAGGGTCGATAAAGTTTTTTACCCCAATACAGGCGATTATGATTGTAAGTACTTATATAAATTTGTAACTACCTACCTACCTACTAAAAATTATACTTATATCAATAAAACTTCGCTTATTTGGTTTTAGATATTAAATTTTTTTAAGTAAGTTTTTAGGTAGGTACGCATGTCTATACCCATCTCCAAACAAATGTACCAACCTACTAGGCACCTACCTACTTACTTAGTATAAACTGCGGAATTATTATAGGTACTTAGTAAGTAATTTAATCATTCGTACAAAATTATATCGATACACATTATTACATAGGTATGAACACCTAGGTAGGTACCTACTAATGACAGGTATGTGTGTAACACCGTATATAGGCACTTTAAAGAACTAAAGGGCTTCTAAATGATTTTGTCACACCTAAATATCTTCATCACACTGTATTGACGACCTCAGCGGCGCGACGGGCGAAGGCCCGCCTGCGACGCAGGAGGTTGCGGGTTCGATTCCCGCCCCGGGACAAATGTTTGTACGATCTGCAGATATTTGTTCAGGGCGTTCTGGATGTTTTCTATGTATAATAAAAAATATCTATATATGTAGTGTATTGTATTATGTATATCAGTTGTCTAGTACCCATAACACAAGCTCTGCTTACTTTGGGGCTAGATAATGCTGTGTAAATTGTCCAGCATTATTATTATTATTATTCACATCATTTATTATAATTCTTAAATTTAAATTTTTTACAATATTTTTATAAAAACCTAAAAACATTATAAAAAACTTAAACCTAGGGAGCCACCGATAGCGGAGCAAGGCCCAGGCTACTTATTATTATTATTATTACATAATTATTATCAATAAAAAATTGCTTAGGTTGGTATACTTCTATTTAATAATAATAATAATAATTCAGCAATTATGGCTGTTCCACTGCTAGGCAAAGATCTCCTCTAATTTTCGTGACGCGGATTAAGCCATAATCCACCACGGGGGCCTAGTCCGGATAGGTATATTCAATAAATTTATAAAATCATATAATAATATTATTTTTTTATTACTGATTTAGAATTCAGACTGAGATTGTCTATAATTAAATCATCTGCACTCAAGCCTGCATAAAAATGTTGGTGAAATAATAATATCGCTTGTTTATAATAATCCTAAATTATTAATATTTTTTTTAGTTGTAGTTAGTATAGTATGTATGTACCTTTATTGAAAAACAATATCCATAAAGATTATTATTTTTAACCTTCGCGCTATAAACAGTCAAATCTTTCCTCTTTTTATTTTGGATGAGAATATTTATTTTATTATAGCTAAAAGACTTTTGACAGTTGACAGTTTGACATTGACATTTGATAGAAACTATTTTTTGTCGAATTTTTTCAGAGCATTGCTAGACTGTCCCTTTTAGGATAGTGTTTCGTCCTAATCAATATCAGACAAAGCATAATATGCCGGCCCTTTTTTGTTTGAAGGGTAAATACCTTCGCTCTATTCCTTTCGTCACAGGGGTGGCGGAAGGAATAGTGCGAAGGGCGCCCCAGACCAAGAACCATACAACTACGAAATAAACAATAAGAGTAACAATTCAGTTGTCACTTGGTCAGTGAAATGATATTCTGTGTTGGATTTTTCTGCCGTGCTTGGCGGGTGCAATCATTGGCTGAAACTTGAAAAGTAGGTCATGGTTCAAATAAAGTTGATAGGTAGGCAGTAGGTAGGTACCTCGTTCATGCAAGCCCTCCTGCTGTGTTCTATACTATGTAGTGTGCAGATATCAGAGGTAAGATAAACGACTGTAAACAGTCTGTAACAATATAATATTTATTGAAAACTGTACTGTTTTGATTGAAATCATCCCTTTTCAGACAAGCTACCATCTAAAATTGGCTACATGCACTAGCAGCCTGGCTGTATCGTCAAAAAAATATTTCGTGTCTTGTCGGCTGATTGGCTGATGGCTGTCTCAATGCTCTCAGCTGTCTCTGGTTTGACAGTCTGACTGACGTCTGTGTGTTGAGTGTTGACTTGACTTGTTTGTGCCAAGTTGAAAGCTGTGTCCATGTTCATTCATTCATCATACAGTTGATAGGTAACAAATACAAAATACACACACGTAGTACCATACATACATACACCCAAAGAGAATACAAACGCCAGTGGCTAGAAACTTCAAAGGAATTTTTAATGTATGAAATTCATTCCCCTCTTCGTACAACCGTATAAAATTGTATCAAGAATTGCCATTTATAAAAAAAAAAACAAGTATGGTAGAAGTTGTCACCTGAGTTGCTAATATTTTTTCCTAAAAAACGACTACCTTTTAAATGTTTCATAAATATTTTGTATTTAAGACAACAAAATGAACCGAAAATATTGTAATTCATTTAATTTCTCGTACAACTACTGATTATCAATATCATAATAGTATTTTAATTGTAGTTTGTATGGTCACACTCAATTAAAATGTCTGAATATTTTCCGGCGCTTGAGTTTGTAAAATTTATGTTTCGTTTGGTTTTGGAAATTTGGACTAATAAGCAGTGAAATTATCTTGTATAGTGAGAAATATTGGTGTAAATGTCGAGTTATATATCATTCTCCATTTCATCGTTGGTTTCCTACTATCTTTTACCTGTTGTGTGAGGCAGTGACTAATTTTACAATAATTTGTGGTTTGTGGTTTTTCTGTGCTTAATCAGCATAATATATATAAACTTTTGAACAATATGGGTGGAAAAGGTGGCAAGGGTAGTCACAGAACACGTGAAATATGTGGTATGATTCCCCACATGAAGAATTACCATCAACTAGCCAACAACACGTACAAATACTTCCCATCAAAGAGTCGCAAAATGGTACGTGTTTTATTTAATTGCATTTAATGTGTACACCCATAAAATATTTTCAGAGAGATGACCAGATAAAAAAAACGTATAGCAGAATAACTATTAAAATGTTGAATAATTCATGAAAAAATGAGAAAGCAATAAATCATTTTCTCATACATTTTGACTGGACAATGTCTGTCGTGGCAGCTAATTTTAATATAGAATACTAATATTAAAATGTGATTGCAGTTGCTGTTCCAGAGGCACCCTGTCTAGGCCCATCAACAAGCAAAGAAGCTGCGTTGCAATCTAGGAATGGTAAGCGTTATTACTATATAGTTCAAGCCAAGCCAAAAACTGTAAGTAAATAATGAATAATGATTTAATCATTGTTTTTTTTTGCAGATGTAATTTCAACCATATCCACTAAGATCATAGTGAATGTACAGAAAGTGATGAACAATCGGCGAAAAAGAGAAAACTTGTGGATAACAGACTTGCCTTGTTACCATACACAGGTATTAAGTCCTAAAGTTAATGAAACACATTATGTAATATGAATCGTGTATTCGGCTAGGTAGCCAGTACAGAGAAGTGAGAATGTGTCAAAGTTTTCCTCGCTACCCACATAATCAACCTTATTGATTAATAAAGCAGAAATGTACCCTCGCAATAACTAACAGATACAATTATGAACTTTGAACATATGACATACCTCCCCCTTAAGTATGATATAACAACAAACTAAAATACATTAATATAACAAGTGTAACAGAAATTAATCTAACTGATCCGATAATACAATCATAATATAACAATGCCACTAGGACAAATACAGGTTATCCTTCTGTCTTTCATATGGAGTTTTAGAATGCATATCTAACTTATGTTTAATTTTTCCTGGTGCGGATAAAGGCATTTCCGGTGGTATCCCTAACATATCTGCCCATTTATCAGCATCTGGAATCTCAATGATTATATCAGATTCTTGACTCTCTGGCATATGCACCTCAGCATTTGTGACTATACTCTCTGACTGCACTAGCTCGTCTGTCACTGGATCTGTTACTATTATCTCTCCCTCCTTGAGCCTGGACTCTGCACATGTCTTTTTTATTAGTTGGTTGATGTGACGGTTAATGATGACACCATTTTCTGTTTCAATCCTGTAGCTTGAAGGGCCATGTTTACCGAATACTCTGCCTGGTAACCATCTTGGCCCCACTGTACTATAATTCCGATACATAACATTCTGACCAACGCTTGTCTCTCTAGAATTTTTCTCACAGTTATTGTTTATCTGTTTCTCAGTCCTTTTATGTTGCAGATTGTCCGGGTGTATAGTGTCCAGTAATGTACGTAGGCGTCTGTTCATCAATAATTCAGCCGGTGTCTTATTTGTTGTAGAGCATGGTGTGACACGGAGTCCCAGTAGCAAATTAGGAATTCTGATGTCCCATGCTAGATCGTCCATTTTTCGCAGTTTGTCTTTGATAGTCTGTACCATTCGTTCTGCCAATCCGTTGGTAGCTGGGTGATATGGTGCTGTAGTCACATGACGGATATTATTTGCATGGAAGAACTGCTCTGTTTCGTTAGACACGAAACATGTGCCATTGTCAGACACCACCACCTCACACAGCCCATGTGTAGCGAACAATGTTCTCAAGTGCTTAATAACTGTGGCCGAAGTGGTATTGTTCACCATAAATAATTCAGGCCAACGGGAATATGCGTCCACAATAATCAAGAAGTATCTATTGTAGAACGGTCCGGCGAAATCTATATGGATCCTTGACCAGGGTCTCGTTGGCGTAATCCATTCATGGGTAGTCTTCGGTGGCATGTGTCGATGCGCCAGACATTTAGTGCAAGTGCCCACTAGCGATTCGATGTCTTCATTGAGGTGTGGCCACCATACATAGCTCCTGGCCAGCGCCTTAGTGTGAACTATTCCCGAATGTGTTCTATGTAGCATTCTCAACACCGCCTGGCGAAGTGAATTCGGCACTACTACTCGACAGCCCAACAGTATGCAGTCGCCCTGCAGCGACAATTCCAAACGATTCAACCAAAATGGTCGTAGGTCATTATCAGTTACTTTAGCGGGCCAACCGCGTTGTATGTAGTATATGACTCGTGCTAATATGTTATCACGCTTCGTTTCGGATGCTATATGTTCAACATCGTAAGGGAAGTCCTGCGGTGTTTCAGCCATCAACAAGATTTCACTGAGTTGTTGTTCAGGCTCTTCTGGAACTGGTTGTGGCCAGCGACTTAGACTGTCCGCAAAGCCAATTTGCGGTCCCGGTTTGTAAGCTATGTCGTAGCAGTGAGATGTTAAAGCGATAGCGATTCTAGTTAATCGCGGTGACAGCATATTAGGCATAGGCTTTTTCGGATCAAATATGCCAAGTAACGGTTTGTGGTCAGTTACTATACGGAAATGTCTGCCCATAAGGTAATTATGGAACTTGGTGATACCAAACATAATCGATGTGGCCTCCTTATCCAGTTGCGAATAACGTCGTTCATGTGTGTGTAGTGTCCTTGACGCCATAGCTATAGGACGTTCGTGTCCATCGTGAGTGTCATGAGACAGCACTGCACCAACACCGTATTCAGAGCTGTCGCACGTAAGTACTAGTGGCTTCCGTAAGTCATAGTGTACCAGCGTTAAGTCAAACGTAATGAGACGCTTCGCGGTGTCGAACGCAAGTTGTTCACGTTCTGTCCACTTCCACGTTTGTGATTTCTCCAATAGCCTGTGTAGTGGCTCTAGTATTGTCGCTTTGTGCGGTACGAATCTTTCGTAAAAGTTGTATAAACCAAGAAATGCTTGTAGTTCCTGCTTGTTCTTGGGCTCGGGAGTGTTCGCAATCGCTTCCACTTTACTTGGTGCGGGGTGAATGCCCTCTGCGTCGATGACAAAACCAAGAAATTCTACCTTTTCTTTAGCGAATCTGCATTTGTTCTTATTAAGGCGAAGTCCAGCTCTACCAATGCGTCCCAGAACTACGTCTAATCTTTCCTGCATTTCTTGCATCGTGCGCCCGCTCACAATAATGTCGTCGATCAGGACAGCTATTCCCGGGATACCAGCAAGCAGGGATGTCATTAAACGCTGAAATATACCCGGGCAAGCCTTAACTCCAAATGCCAATCGGTGCACGGTGTACAGGCCCTTGCAGGTGTTCAAAGTTAACAGCTTTGCCGTGTCGTCATTGACAATTACTTGCGTATAAGCACGGTCCAAGTCCAATGTCGAGAAGAATTTGCCTCCGGCGACGGTAGCGAAAACTTCATTCGCCGTCGGCATAGGATAGGTATCCGATTCAGTCGCTTCGTTGACTGTACTGCGGTAGTCGCCGCACAATCTGATTTCCCCCGATTTCTTCACTATCGGCACCACAGGCGTCGCCCACTCCGAGTAAGAAGTCGGTCGTAGTACTCCTTCACGTTGTAGTCGGTCTATCTCTTCTTCTAGTCTTTCTTTGATGGCATATGGAACAGGTCTAGCCTTCAAAAATTTTGGTGTCGCGCCTGCTTTAAGATGTATCGCTACAGGTTGCCCCCGGTACGTACCGAGTCCATCTTGGAATACATCCCTGTGATTAGTCATCAGTTGATCGATCTCGAGATTACCTATTTTGTTCGAAACTAAATTAATATTCATAGTTATCTTGAGCGGTGTGAACCAATCACGGCCTAGAAGATTCGGCCCGTTTCCTTTAGCAACGATGACGCCAAGGTCGCGCACGACAGTGTTGTATTGCACTGGCAACGAAACCTGTCCCAGGAGTCGAACGGGAGTCTCGGTCCAGGTGCGCAGTGTTACCCCGGCGGGGCGCAGCGCCCCGCGCGGCAGTCGGCCGCGCAGCGCCTGCCACGTGTGCTCGTTGATGATGGAGAAACTAGCGCCCGTGTCCACCTGCATGCGGACCGGCACGCCCGCCAGCGACACCGCCACTTCGTAGGCCGGTACGCGGCTGGTGCTCTGTACACAGTAAACCCCGTTTAAATGATCTCCCGGTTCAGCAGCGAAATTCACGTCTTTGTTAGCATTAGCATTTCTCTTCTTGCTCAAACATATTTTTTCTATGTGACCCTTTTTCTTGCAATACCGACATACTGTGTTCACAAAACGACATTCCCCCGCATGACGGTCGCCGCAACGATAGCACAAACGAACGATGCTCTTCGATTGAACCGCATTAATGTCCATCGGCTCAACGGCGGCGTGCGGAGTGTCCGGCGGCGACAAGAACGGCTGTGAGACGCCGGCACCTGTTGTAGCGTCCTGGATCATACGGACGTCGCGGCCCGCGCTCTCCGCCGACAACATAGCGTCCACCACACACTGATACGATAAATTGTCACGTTTCAATAGTTCGTACTGAAGTTTATCATCCCGCATACCGCAAACTAGTCTGTCACGTAACATTCGCTCTAAGTCCACAAAACTACAGCCGGCACTTAGTTTTCGAAGCTGTGCTATATAGTCCGACGCGGATTCATCGCGCCTTTGATCCCGTTTGTAAAACTGAAACGACACTGATATTTCGTTCGGTTTTGGACTAAAATGTTTCGTAAGGATTGTTTGTATTTCGTCAAAGTTCACATCACTGGCTCGCTTTGGCGTGATTAATGCGAGTAAAGTTTCGTACACTCGCGATCCACATACTGTGAAGAAATTAGCTCGTTTGGCGGCATCCAGCACGACGCCATTTGCCTCGAAACAAAATTTTAACCGATCGAGATAAATGTCCCAATTGTCCGTTCGCGGGTTGAACTCGTCAAATTTCACTGCTTTACCGTCCATTTTTAACACTTTTTACCAAACGTCGCCACTATTAAGTCCTAAAGTTAATGAAACACATTATGTAATATGAATCGTGTATTCGGCTAGGTAGCCAGTACAGAGAAGTGAGAATGTGTCAAAGTTTTCCTCGCTACCCACATAATCAACCTTATTGATTAATAAAGCAGAAATGTACCCTCGCAATAACTAACAGATACAATTATGAACTTTGAACATATGACAACAGGTATCATAATAATAATAATTATTTTAATTGTTTTGCATTATTTTGTTATAAGCTTTGTAAAATAATTATAATGAATTGTATTTTTTATAAAATGTTATTATTTTTGTAGATTCATCAATGCCGAGGAAAAAGAAACTCATGGAACAATTAAAGAAAATGAAATGCACCCTTAACTCATTAAGAAGAAGTGCCAACCTTATTGAACGAATTAAATCACCAGTACTCGAAGAGATGGTACATGCCTCCAAAAATCAACACCGCAAACCCAAGGGAAGGAGGTGGACAACACAGAATAAACAGCATTAGCAATTTTTAAGCGTTCTCCTAAAACATACAGATATTTTAACAAAATTTTGCCACTTCCTAGTGAAAAAATCCTGCAAAACATTTTGAAAAAAATCCCTATGTAGCCAGGCATCCATAAAGATAGACAATACAGGCATCCATAGGTAACAGCCAGCAGCAGCTACTAAGAATATAGTATATTATTGTGTGAACTTTGTATGCTATTATAGATCAATCGGGTATCTCAAATTATTGTAATGTAAATAATGTAAATAAAATCTACACCATCTACTTACAACATTATTTCATTTTAAAATAAGGTTCCCTGCACAAATTACATACCTAATTATTATCTAGTACAAGCCAAAAAAAATAATACGAAATAATCCTGAAATCGATAAAGAATTATCGACAGTTCACATCACTATATTTGACAGCTATTTAATCGATACATTTTTGTACATCACTAGTGACAGCTATAATTTGTTTCGTTATGATGGTAACGAGGGGGGAATGAATTTCGAACGGGCTAGATTCACGCAGTAATTTTGACAGTCACAAGATTTTTTTTTTTTAATTGCACAATTTTTTTGTCTGTGCAATTTCGGTCTTGCAGGATTGTGTATGTGAATCCCGCAAATGAATGAAAAAATGGAATATGAGTTCATTTGTTCACTTACTTACTCATTAGGATGTTATACATATCCTGTGGTACAGACGATAAATGCTGCAAATTTACATACGTGTGCGTAATTTAGTTTGACGTCTTATGCATGTGTGCACTTTTTTGACATTTATAATGGTTTGTTTTGGCTATTCTTACGCAGTAAGGCGTATTACCAACATAAGAGCATTTTTGTCAGAAAACAGCAGCTCTAACGTTATTGGAATAGAGACTATTATTGAAGTCTTAACAACTTTACGATAATTTGCTACGTGTGGTATATACGAGGGTGAATCAAAAAGTTCTTAGAAGTGCATATATATGAAACCTTTTTGGATCAAGTTCGATATTCAAATTAAAGAGTGTCTATCACACTATATTTATGCAGACTGTCACTTGTTTTTGTCAGTTCGTTCGCATGTAATAAATTTTTTTGTGCAACGAGTTGCTAAAAAGTCAAAATTATGGATAAAAGTGAGTTACGTGCGGTGATAAAATATCTCAGTTTGAAAAAAATGTCTACGAAGGAAATTTTTTTGGACATTCAGCAGACATTAGGGGGTGATGCTGTACCCTATTCTACGGTTGCGTACTGGGTGGCTGAATTTAAAAGAGGTAGATCAAGCTGTAAAGATGACCCGCGTTCTGGGCGGCCTTCAACCTCCGTTACAGAAGAAAATGTCAAAAAGGTTGAGAATCTGGTTTTGGAAGACAGAAGAATGACTATAAAACATATAGCTGAGATCCTAAAGATATCTTTTGGTAGCGTTCAATCCATTTTAATTGATTCACTGGGGTTCAAAAAAGTGTCTGCAAGATGGGTGCCACGAATGTTAACCGACGAAAACAAAAAGCGACGTTTGGAAATTTCCAAGCGTAATCTCGAAATGTTCCAGCGTGATTCGGATAATTTTTGCCGTCGTCTTGTCACCATGGATGAAACGTGGGTCCACCATTTTGATCCTGAAACTAAAAGACAAAGCATGTCTTGGAAACGACCATCCTCTCCATCCATTAAGAAATTTCGAGTTGCTCCTACCGCTGGCAAAGTTATGGCCTCTGTGTTCTGGGATAGTGAAGGAATCCTTTTTATTGATTACATGCCAAAAGGCCAGACGATTACTGGACCCTATTATGCAAATTTAATCCCGAAAGTGCGTGAAGCGATTAAAGAAAAACGTCGTGGAAAACTGTCGTTGGGCGTGTTGTTCCTTCAAGATAACGCTCCTGCTCATCGATCGGAAGTTGCGCTCAACGCAATCCGCTGTGCTGGCTTCAATCTCCTTGACCACCCACCATATTCTCCGGACTTAGCCCCAAGTGATTTTCACTTATTTCCAAAATTAAAAGAGGAAATTCGTGGAACAAAATTTCACGATAATGACGCGGTTATAGCTGCCGTAGAGGACTTTTTCGAGAGTCAAGAAAATAATTTTTTTTCACAAGGAATAAGGAAGTTAGAAACGCGTTATTCTAAATGCATTGCATTGGAGGGAGATTATGTAGAAAAATAAAATATTATTATTTAAATCTTTGCATTTTTTAATATTGATTCCAAGAATTTTTTGATTCACCCTCGTATATAATAAAATTGTGTACAGTGTATATGTGTACACGATGAATGCAGATAAAGAAAGAAAACGTAGTAGGTAGGTAGGTACCTATCTTTTTTGCGTTTTATTTTTCCTTACAAAGAATATTAATTTCTATGTAATAAATTGGCTAGATAGGTAGGTATAGTAATAAATTGTAATAAAAATGTATCTTATACATTTTTAGATTAGGTAAGGCTGACACAACATCTTATTGACAACAATCATAATATTTTGATCATCATTTGATATTATTGTGACGTCGTAGTTGAAATGTTTAATGGCTAAGTAGGTACTACCTACTGTATAATGAAATAAGGGTTTACCTACCTACTGATAGGGACTGATATCGATATTTCCAAAATATAGGTGTTTGCTACGGAAATACTGATAATGCTATCGATATTTAGCTAAATATCGGTACTTTTATAGGTACCTATTTGTCTTTTACTGGTATAATGGTATCGATACCTATGTACTCATATCGATACTTTGAAATAATGTACTTACTTACCTACCGACATTTTAAGAAAGCGATGCGATGTTTGCCAGAATAGGTGCTTACCTACCTATCCTATAGTTCATTGATCATTCCACTCAACACCATACGTTTAATTTCATATTCTGTAAGTCCCGTACTTAACAACTTTGACCTAATCAAACATCATAAAATCAGTCCAGCTGTTCTGAAGTTATAAATGGTGTAACTAGCACGAATTTGTTGATTACAATTTTCGTACATGAACTAATGTTTTAAAAACAAATGCACAGACCTACCATTCTAGGGGAGGTAGGGAGGTAACCAAGGAGTAGTAAGTAAACTAGTTGGCTGCAAAATATATTCACAAACAATTAGTTAGGTAGGTACCTACCTACTAAAACTGTGTTTTAATTATTAGATACTGTACCTTCCTCCTTAACCCGGGCTTAGAACCGGAGTCATAAATGTTAAATTATATTAACATTTATGTGGCGGAGTTACACAGTCATAATAATTTGTCCCTTATTATCATAAACATACATACATACACCAAGTGAAATGCATGCAATAAATATTATAATAAATAAATGAAGTAGGTATAACATATTATGTACCTACATACCATTTAGGATCTAAATTTTAGATATTATTATTGACAAAACAAACATATTATTATAATGTTTTAATCAACAAACACAAAAAATATTCACACAAACAAAATTACTTAGTAAACCAACTGCTAATAACCCACTGCAGGTACCTATATAATATACTGCCACATTGTAATATGTACACAATGTAAATTTTGTTATATTAGGCTGGCCTTTTGCAATGTCTTGCAGAAGACCAGCACATGGATGGTCTTACAGTCCATTGAATATTGACGTTTGTTTTTATCCAAGCAAGTAATAGGTACCTACCTAATAACACATCAAGATTTTTTGAACCCGCAGTAAAGTTGAAATAAACTGCTTCCATAGCAATAATTATGCATGTTATGGTATGCAAACTCTAGGTACCTGCCTGCACGCATACCCTATAAAACATGCAAACTGGCTTTACAACAACCGATAGGTTATGTAGCTCACGATTTTTTACGAAAGGGTCAACATGGTAATCTTCCGAAATAATGTAGGTACTGTGAGAATAAGGGTGGTATTGATATTATACTATAATAGTATCCTTTCTGTGATGGCCATCTGCAAAGTGCAAACGAAACAAATGTTTTTACTTGATTTTACATGAAACTGATACAAAACAAAGTAACTACCTACAAACTTGAAACTACAAACAACACCAACGGGAGACGTGTCAGTCAGCAGACGACGTATCGATATCTATGTGTGAGATGTGACAGGGTTGCCATATCAGCAAACTCAATTAGCCTTATTTTGCCTAGGTATCAAGTAGCCTAAATATTTATTTTGACAAGTAGCCCAATTTCGCCTTACATCTTGAGCTAAGCAGCCTATGTTTTTAGGCCAAATAAAGAGAAAACGCGAAAAAAGACAGAATGAGATATCACCCGGACATATCAAATTGATAGATAGATATATAGATAGATAACTCTTTATTGAGACACCACAGTACAAAAGTAACTTAAAACTAGAACAAAACAGATTTAACGATTAGTGTCACAATGGGCGGTCTTATCGCTCAGAGCGATCTCTTCCAGACAACCATGCATGGAGAGGAGTAACGAGAAGATCGGACGGTGGTTTTTCATTTAAGTAAATAAATAAACAAGTTGGTAATTACAAACATAAATACATAGTAACATAATATATAAACTTAATATAATAAACATACATACTAATAATACAATATATATAATGACTCACTGGATTCGTAACATCTCATTGCGGGGCACCACCGCGCTCTAGGGCTCTAGGCAATTGCATCCCAGCGAGGTGTCACTTAATTTTGGTGGGCCGTAGAATAGTAGAAAGATTGTTTTCTCGTTTTCATACGCGTTTGTCTATGCAATATGCATATCTCACTCCTATAAATAGTGGATGTACCTAACTAGAAGAAAGCAAGCAGTACGGAAAAAACATGAGGAACGAAAGGTTGACGTGCATTTATAATATTAAGTTTAGTTACAAGCATTTATTTATACTTATCAAGAAATTACTAAATCCATACTTGGGGTAATCTTGAAGTACTTATCCTAAATCGCCCGTTTTTGTTTTCTAGGTAGCTTGAATGGCTACTTGTGGTCGATTGTATTTTTTGCCCCTTGATATAGCCTAAATAGCGATAATCTGCGTAATCTGGCACCACTGGTGTCAGTCGGTAGCGGTACTATAGTCCACAGAACAAAATACTCCTAGCGCAGAATGAAGTATTATCAGATAATAACATTTTAAAGTTCCTATTCATGGGGTTACGTAGTGGTTTTTTGGCTATGATATTATTATTCTTACTATTTAACTTCATTCTTTTTTTATCTGTGCTACTGCGTGAATATAGACTCAGCCAATGAATTTCATACAAAAGGTTTTTACACTATCAAAGTATCGAAGTGCCGTCTCTTCTAGCGTAGCGTTTGTATTCTCTTTGACAAACGCTACGCTCATACACCATACATATAGGTTGACTGTTGGTTGGGTCTGTCTCTGTTGGATTGGAGTGCTCGAAATAAATACTGTGTTGCTGTTGATTCGATTGTTATGACATTTTATTGATTCATGAATTTATTTGATAATTTGATTCCGGCCGGGGAATCGGTGATCTATCATTTATTATCTCTCGGTTTTTGCCACACTCTATACACTACACGCTACATTTTCTACGTTTCATTTCGTAATCGCATAGGTTTCCCTGATGTAGTTATTCGGAACAAAGGCGCATAGAAGTTTGTCTTGAAATTCAGTTAAGTACAAAGAGAGAGTGTAGTTGGGCTACTTTTATCGCGATAATGGTTGAGGCGAGTAAACTCTGGTTCGAGAGAACATGCAGCGGGTCGCATTGCCGCGATCTCATACATCCCTGGACAGCTACGTGCTCCGATGCCACAGCGACGATGCTGCTGAGTTGTATAAAGGGCAGTTACAAATTTTATGCCATGGTGTACCTTGTAAGTGAACATGATTACTATTTATTATACTATATAGGTACATAAACTAGAGGATGTATGAAGCTACATTTACGAAACAGATTTATGGATCTAGTGTGATGGACCAGCCTGTAGGGGTCGACATAGACGGACGTACCATGATAAAATCTAGGAAGTCTTATGGAAAGGCCAAGTCAAGAGTACCCATAACTGGAGAGCATGTATGAAGCAAACCATGAAAGTAGAAGAAGCAAAACAGGTGTATCAGGATCATAGCAGGTGAAAAGATGTAGCCTCTGCCTACCCCATCGGGAAAAATGCATAACTGTATGTATGTATATAATATACTAAACAAGTAGGTAAAGTTACGCTAATATTTTTTTTTTTATAAAATAATTATTTTCTAATAAATGCATAACTTATCCTGGGTTCTAGGTAGCTTACTGCATTGCATACCTTTGAACTGTGTTTAAAAGACAATGTATAATTAAAAGTTAACTTATGTGAATATAAAAAGGTCTGATATTTAAAGGTAAGAATTGTATTGACTCATAACAATTTAAAAAATTAATTCAGCTAATTACAAAGCTGGCATCTGTTACCTACTGCGGGTTTTATCTTATAACAAAGTAGTAGGTAGGTACATAAATTATTTTATTGTATCTCTTATAAATTAGAGGAGTTCCATCATCATCATCATCACTGTATTGGTTTACGGGTGAGCAGGGGTCTCACCTCCCTTTTGAGTAAAGGATTAAGCCATAAACCACCTGTGGCGGACGGGTCCGCTTCTCAAAACCAATTAATCATATGTGCACACTTATACATGCAGTTCAGCAATCGATATCCAGAAGTACATCTTGACCAAGCTAAAACTAGTAGAGGCACTACTCAGAACCAATTATAATGGTATTTTAATTGAACAACATGTGATCTACATTATTACCTTGTTGTACTTGAACCTTGCAAATTGCAATAACAATAGTTATTGTACAAGTGTTTTAATAATAATTGTATACCATGTACCTATTATATTTCCATGTAAAATATGATAGGTATACATGCCTTTTTGAAATTAACAATTTCATATTAGATTAATAATTTCCTTATTATCAGTCAGTTGATTTTATTTAATGGTACCGTAATATTATTTTCAGATCCAAATATTAATGAAAGGCAAGAAACTAGGCAAAAAGGAGATAATAGAACAACTGAAGCTTTACTTGAAATCTGGAATATTCGGACTCACAGTTGGAAGTTCCTTTGTCACATTGAACTGTTTATTCAGGTGTGTGATCATGTGCAATAGCATGTATGCATATTGCATATTAACCAGCATATTGTATGTTATTGAAAAAAATAAAATGTACTATACCCAAATTGCAAAGAAACAGGTAAGTATTAAAATTTAATATGTGACAAACTCAAGGATCCTATGGCTTCAAAGGTTAATGATTTTTTTGCCCATCTCAACCACTCACTTGTAGGTAAAGCATAAATTATTAATGTCAAGATAATAAAATGAAGATTCATACACACCATATAAGCGGTTAAGTTAATGTAAAACTAAAATACTAAATATCTACTAATAATCAAATAACACTATGCATTCGCTCATTAAGGTCTGTTCACTCCTAATTATACGAGTACCTCATCTGGCTGTATAGTCATGGTGACTAGAGGTTTTAAAAACTATACCGCTAGCTATATTATGACGTCACCCATCGCGATAATCGAGGTCGCGGAAAGAGCTAGTTCAAATGAGGACCACCTTGTTTGTTACATTTTAATGTTATTAGATTTAAGATAAAATTATAATTAATGAATAATTACTTGCTTATCCTATGCTATCTTTCTGATAATATATCAATACGATAGTGAATAAATGTAACAAAATCAAGTATCTTATTTATGTCGCTCGTCAACAAATCAAATTACTATTCTGAATTTCTTGTAGGTACTGAATTATTCCTAAGCAATGTTAATCAGGAATTAGCTCCATTTACATAATTATTCCGATAAAGATAAAACAAACAGAAAGTCTTGTAGTTAAGTTTTACTGAATGCCTACTGTCAATTAAAATTTCAATGGTCTCTAATTAAATTTTATCAGCTTTAAAACTAAGCCAGAATTACTTGAAGTAACTTGCACTTTGTTATACTGTAATTGTAGGTAATTATTTTACTAATTACGTTCTTTATTTGCACACAATTTGTACGATAATTTGCATGTCACAACCCACACTTACTAATGCACGGTTCCTATATCTACAAAACGATCCGTTAGTAGTAAGTCGATAACGAATGGTTACTGTTACCAATGACGGATCGTTGATTATAGGAACCCGGCATAAGTGTTATGGATCACCAAGCTGTAAATACCTACGACCTAATTTTACCAAAACTTATGGCAAATAAGCTGTGGTAGCCTAGTGGGCGAACGTTCGCCTGCCGAAACGGAGGTGGCTAGTTCAAATCCCAGTGCGGGCACATAACAATGTGTATCTTGTTAAACATAATATATGTACGTAATTATCACTCGCTTTCGGTGAAGGATAACATCGTGAGGAAACCAACATGCTCGAGAATTATTTCGGAGGCATGTTATCCACCATTTCGGACTAGGCCCCTGTGGTGGATTATGGCCTAAAACTCCACACGAAAGTAGGGAGAGGCCTTTGCCCAGCAGTAGGGCAGTTACAGGCTGAATTATTTATTATTATAGCATATAAATCGTTTCATTTCACAGAAAGCTATTCTTTAGCAAATTCTCCTACTACACGACGGTTCTGCTGCCATGCACCGTCAGTGGATTGGCAGTGTTCTTCGAACCTCCTTACAGAAGAGTAATGGTAGTCAACTTGTTCGTCAATTTGGTGAGTAGAACCACAGTAGAAACGGCATAGGTTTGATTGAAAAATGAATGTTTCAAGATATGTATTATCCTTTAAATTCTTTAAAATGATTTCTTTTTCTAAGTCTCCATCATCAGGTTAACGAGATTAAGCGATACGATTACGATATTACGAGAATTAAGCATAGTTATCCGTGATCAAATAAGATATAGTAAGTTTACTAACAAATTCACTACAGTCATGTCCAGTCTACCATATTTTTATATTATTCTAACAGTTATTTTTTTGAAATCATTCGCTTGAAAGTACATGAATGGGCGTAACTTATGTTCTTAATATGTATAAAGAAAAATGAGAAGCAACTATAATTTATATGTTCCAGGTATTCGAATACTGGCTGCGGACATTAGAAATGAAAGGTTGGCTCCGGCGGTCGCCCGGTAAAGAGACTCTAATCTTCATGCTGGGTAGCGCTGTCTTCTTCTATCTCCTACGGCGAGACAGAGAGAACGAGAAGCGGACTCCTATCTTCTGGTATGCAGATTTTGTTTATACCATTTACCTATTACCTATAAGCGTAGATTTATGAAATCCTGAAACAGACATTTCCCTTCCATGGGAAGCTTGTTCCCTTAGCTTGCTGTCTTTGTACCGACAGACCACATTTTATTTTCTGTACCAAAATTGATATCGATTAAAAAATCTCCGCTTCTTTCCAGGATCTTCACTCCGCCTCGCGTTTCCAAAAAAGTGGGAGAACCGGTGGAGGGGATAGAGGGCAGGAGTGCCGCTTGCCCGCACAAGGGCACATGCAAGAATTACGTTTTGAAGGTAATACAGAAAGGTACAAAACTCAAAACATTTATTGTGAGTAAGTAGGCAATAATATCGCACTTTTAGAAGTCAAACACTTCTCATTTACAAAGAGAAAAATACGCCCGTGTGTGTGTATATAATCGCAAGTCAATTTGTGCCCTACGTGGATTGGAGAACTGCGATATTACAATAAACTGTGGTTCCGTCTTCGGATCACATGCCGTTAAGCGTGAGTTCGAAACCAGGTGACCGTAAAACTGAGCTTGAGCTTCCGTGACGGAAAACATCGTTAAACCCCTTTGTAGGGTGTTCAAGTGCCCGCTTGGCTAGCTACCGACCTAAAGTAGAAAATCTTACGACAAAAAAAAACATATCAGGATGCTCAGCCAGCTGTCTTGTGAGCCACTCTCATTCTAGGCTGAGTAGGTTTACCTCTACTAGCTATAAGTATAAAGTATAAAAAAGTCATGCTCTTTTCTTACCTTTCAGGGCACAGCACAGCTGTTCGGCGTCGGATGCGCGATGACGATGCTCCGGACGATCATTCCCAAGATCCTGACTCCCACGAAGGCGTTTAAATCGCTGAGGTTTTCTCATCTGAAGCTAGGACTCTTCTTTGGCGGCTATATCGGCATTTATAGGGTAAGGATAAGAATAAAATTGAATTTGCCAGTACCTACGATTGGTGTTTTATACAAACGGGTTTGACAGTTTGTAAATAAGCAGTCGTTAAGTCACGTCAGAGTTTATCAGGTCGCCTGAGGCTCTCAGGCGGCCTGATAAACTCTGACACTAGGGACTAGCACAACCTCATACGACAAACGAACAGTAGTTTTCGTTCCACAGCTGATAGTGTGCCTGCTGTGTCGCGCGCACGGCTCCGACGCGGCGCTGTACGCGCTGCCCGCGGGGTTCCTCGCGGGCGCCGCGTTCCGCGCCTCTCCCTCCACGCCCATCGCGCTGGCGCCCGTCACCTCCGCTCTACAGGTTCATGAAATCATATTATCACAGACCTAAGTTATCAAATCCCATACCAAAAAAAAAAATATATTGAAGGTCGGCACCATCGATGGGTACCCAACGAGTCACACAAATTATCACAGTGTGACTCGTTGGGAATCTTTCTCCCGTCGGGTCACAGTGTTGAAAGGGTGTGACTCATTGGGAATCGTCTTGGAAAAAAGTTGCAACGACTAGCTTTGAAACTCGTTGGGAA
The DNA here is from genome assembly GCA_905147375.1 of Hylaea fasciaria. Taxonomy (NCBI): domain Eukaryota; kingdom Metazoa; phylum Arthropoda; class Insecta; order Lepidoptera; family Geometridae; genus Hylaea; species Hylaea fasciaria. Next base: position 2,579,727 of record LR990200.1, read on the forward strand.
AAATATCCCCACGAGTTACACAGTCAAATCCCAAGTTTGCGCTCTACTTTCAAGGGAACAGCGCCATCTATGTAACTAGCCGGAACTAGTCGTAGTTCAGTGTTTAATACATAGATGGCGCTGTTTTAAACGCTACCCTCACGCTCATTTCCAGATCCTTGCCTCTTGGGGCTGCCAAAAGGGCATGATCCCGGACCGCTTGCCGCTGGTGGAGATCTTGTACTGCCTGTGCCAGGGGCTGCTGTTCCACGCGCGGGTCATGCACGAGGACGTGTGTCCGCGGTACATCATCAACCTGATGCACACCGTCACCAGCGCCAAGTGAGTACTGGAGGCCATCATCATCATCAGCATCAGAGGTGATGGGGTGACCTGGAAGATTTCCAACTCCCAAGTCTCCGTGGCTTACGTCTGATCAACCGACTGCCAAACGTGAGGTCGCGAGTTCAGTTTCCGCACAGCGGAAAACTTTTTGTACCACCGGTTTTTGCTCTGAGTGTCTTTCTATATTTTATTGTTGCAAATATATGTATTTTGCTTTCTTCCTTTGATATGCTGGGCGCTTACAATCTAGTGAAATGCCTGCTCGTCTCATCACTAAAATTACTCTTAACTTGTATAGCTCTATACATAATAACAATGTGCTTCTATTACTTTTCAGAGCCGACGAAATTCAAGCCGCCTTCATAGACAAGATGCTCAAATCCATCTGATAACCTAGCGAGTATCGCTTCACAAAAGACGTGATTAACCCCCAGTTTCTGAAACGTCAGTCAACTTTGACAACAGATTAATTCTATTGCCATCCTTGTCATTTGCTTATAGTCAGATAGAGGCAACGATAGTTTTAATCTACTGTCAACGCCAACAAACGTTCTAGAAACCGGGGGACATTCTATTATAAATAATTTAGTTCAATCGCTATTTATTTTATTATTTAAGTGGATCTGTGATTATTTGGTTAGGGGAACGCCGTGCTTTCGGACGCGGAATCGGCTGGTTTTCGTAACAAACTGACGATAAGTAGTGGTTTTTTTTTTATGTGGTGATTGGATGTCCGAACAACGCGACGTTCCGACAGCATCTTACCTATTGAATTGCGTTTACTGTTAAAATCGGCGATTTTGATAGTCTTTGTAGACGAAAACTCTAAAAAACACCGATTTAGACGGCTTTTGTTGACAGTTACTCTAAAAATTAAAGATTTTGACGGTGTTTGTAGACAAATCTAAAAAAAAACTAATTTGACGGTTTTTGTAGACGAAAACACCGATTATAAAGATTACCTTCAGCCGATTCCTGGTCAAAACAATAAGCGGGACCCGTACAATAGGTGGTACAGGGATTATGTACACAAATATTTTTTAATAGTTATTTTATAGATTGTTACGGTTGCCGGGTCTTTTAGGTGTGTTGATTAATTTATGTAATTTATAATGAATAATTGTATTAAATAATATTTTTGGGATTAATCACCATGCTCTGAGTGAGTGTTCTAGCGATATAATGAAAACAAACGTTTTAGTAATATAAAACAAAAGTAACATGAGATTTTTAAAACAGAAAATTAATATGTTGATCATATTTAAATAATATGTTAAATAATAAATATGTATGTTAAATGTAGAATAGAACTGGATATAAACGCTACTGAAACAAATAGACTTAATTTTTTGGGAGCTTACCGAGATAAGAATAATAAATGAAAACAATTATTTATTGCACTCCACAACATAGAATTAAAACAAAAGAATAATCGTAGAACAAACGTGTTTTGTGCTAGTACTAAGAATACAGAACCGGATAGATTTGTCGTGTGAATATTGACCGTAGAAATAATACAAATTAGTGCCTGTAAGATTGATGAATTCGCTTTATGAAAGTGCTTTACTGCGAGGTCGGGTAGAAATGTTCACATTCATGTAGGAAAAAGTCGCCAAGAAGCAAAAGCTTCTTGCTTATAGACGAGTTATAAACTATCTTACACTGGAGCCACACTATCGTGACCTGGCGACTATGCGTGCTGTTCAAAGTAGTTAACATTAAAATATTTTTTATGATAGTGTGGAATTCAATCTGTCAAAGGTCTATGAACACCTGCAGCTGCACTCGAGCCGTTGTTGATGCGTTCTCTAAGCTGTATCTTTATCTTTTGTTTAGAGAGCTATTGTATTTCTCTGGCAGTATAATAATATGCTAGGGTCTCTCATGCAATGTCTATGGTCTTTGCGGCTGTGAAACAGAAAATATCGCGTGAAATCGCGATGGTGTAATCAGATGTTTCCATTACGGCAAGAATATTGTCGAACTCGAGAATAATGGCCCCAGTGTTATCGTGTTTTTTTCATTTTGTAATATTCCACGCTGCATCGAAATAAAACAACTGTGTTTCATAGAATAATTCGTTGCGACAGTCGTAAACTATTGGCAACCATTGACGCTTATTCAATTTTATTAATGAACACTATTGTAGACATTTATAATTTATGAATTTTCCCTATGATGTTTGCTGTACAGTTTTTCTTTTAGTATGAATTAAGTCTACTTATGCCCAGTTTCTTTGACCAACCGATAAGTCTATCGTTGTCTCTATATGACACTAAATAAATGAGGAAGACAGCAATACATTTATCGGTTAGCCGAAGTTAATAAGGGGTTCAGAAAACCGGGCATTAATGGTTTGTAGTTACCTTTCAATTAAGTTTGATATTTGTTATTTACTGAGTAACTTGACGAACTATGTCCTTTAACCGTCGTCCGATGTTTAGTGTGGCTCTAAGGCCACGTCTGCCCATAGAGTTTGCAGTGCCACCCAACACTGCAGTGCAAAATCTTGCGTGGCACTGCACTTTAAGTATTACTTCCCCAGACTTTGAATATGTATAAAACTAAATTACTGTGTAGGTTTTCTATTCGATTATTTCCTTTGAATTATACATAACAAGAAAATTTTAATATGACATGTCAGTCGGAAAAGGAAAACAAAACAATTCCAATAAAAATGGATATTGGATGCGCCATTTATGTCGTGTTCAGTGTCTGTACTTCCTAAATATGAATACATAATTATATGTATTCAAGAAAGCATTTATTATAATAAATTAATTAATGCACATATTTATCGTAACGTAAGAGAGTATGTTTTTATGACAATGTTATATTTTGTAATAAATTGTTTGAATGACATCACTGTGATTTTTATTTGACCGTAGAATTAGAGGATTGGCAGCCATTGGGTACCTATATTTTGAGTGTGGACTTAACCTTAACATAGGCATACAAATTACAATGCAGAACTAGGAGATCATGCTGCATTGTTGCTCTCGGTAGAGAAAATATGATACTTTCAGAAACCGGGTGTTTAATCGCATTTTTACTTGTCAACTACTAAGAGATTCCATCATGAAACCACGTGATACCAACAAATGGGGCGTTTTATATTAGGAAGCGATTGGGACCTTACATTTTCTAATTTCGTTACTTAATACCTTTCCAAAAAATCTAAACATACAACAACTAGTAGTTCAAGTGCTAGCGGCCATCTGCCAGCACCATCAGTATAACAACACCTTAGAAATAGCATATATCCTGGCCTTAAAGAATACTATCCTATCACCGTCCACTGACCTCTGACCTAGTAAATAGAGGTCAGTGTCACCGTCCCACCAAAGAGAGTAAGTATACCTACCTATAATATCAGTAATATAAACCCTAGGAGGTATACTCACTGTTACCTAAACTTCTTTGTTTTATAAAATCTATGTAAAATTCGATATCGAATCGATGCCTGTGCGATGTGAGAAAACCAAAGAGCAAAGTAACAAAACGTTAAACGCCAAAATTGGCAGAAGACATCGGAATTTTAGAAAATGTAATCAGAAAAATATATTGGTGTACCAAATCAAGTCTAATCAAAATGCGAATAAAAGTAAAGGAAAAAGAGCTATAGGTATGCAAAAGTGTTTGTATACTAACTATTATAATAAACCTACATATTAATATCGAACTAGGTTATTCCCTTTTCACAACCAGGGTTTCCCAACCTTTATTGCATGGTGCCCCCGCAGGATTATAAAAAAAAAATTGCCCCTCCCAGGAAATGGAAATGGAGAAAAGGTACCTATACCTAATTATATAGTGAAAGGTACTTGTCAGTTACCCAGTGCTGTAGGTACCTACCTACAACCTACTCAGAGTGTTTATTCGGAGGCCGGAGCGGAGCAAGATAATTTGCCCTTATATAATTTATACGACCATCAATATACGGTCACGCTTAGTTGCTTACTGCATAGGTCTATTCCACTGATCGTTTAGGTTCACAATGGATGAATTCAATCACTATCCATACAAAAGATAGGATGGGTAGTTAGGCCTATTCACAACCCAGCCGCGGCATGCGATCAACAAATCCGAAAAGATGCTAAAGCGATTACCTGAACAGTGCGGCGATTTGATTTCTAATGTTCTCCGAGGTAGGATTTATACACAAAAACGGATTTCCATAACGGAAAAAACCAGTTTAGACAACTAAACAAACTAACTACCGTTTATCACTATATGAGATGAGAATTGGAACTGAATTTAATCAGCTAAGTATACCAAATTTTGGCATACTTTAATAAAATTTAATAGTATATCGAATTAAGTAGGCATTTCAGCGCACAGTAAAAATCCACCACGTGCCCGTAAACTATAGAGTTATCGAGCTAACTCGCTAACTCTACCATTTTTATGTAGATAGAGAGAACCTTGTCCTTTTACTATAGTAAGTATTTTATGGTCCATAGTCACGACACATCTGTTATCGTAATTTCGGTCTACTGCGGATTGCGGATCAGTTCACATGGAGAACTCACGCGACGCACTTCCTTCCAGTGCTAGTTGGATTTCGTTACATAACTAACAACCTCTCCAGAAAACATAAGTTGAAAAAGAAAAGTGATTTTTTGATTTCGTATTGGATTTTTCGACGTGTCCGTGACCGTTTAGTAAGGTTTCTGACCTCGTTGCAAGATAGGTCAGTAAGCACGATGTTCTCATAGCTACGTACCTACGTTACTACGTATAACCGCTAGAACGTTATTAAAGTAATGCTCGATAAACTATTTGGACCATTCTGTAAAATGCTCCTATCAGCTTTCAGGATGCTCTACTGTATGGATCTTGTGAAATAGCAAACGTAACGATGCTAACTGAAATCTGTAGAAGACTAGTGGTAACTCGTATATTTTATACCTAAGCTTGGTCTAGCTTGCCACGGAGAACGACCGAAACGTGTCATCACTCTGTTCTAGCTATGAAAATATTTTGTCGAATTGCAGTGTCTAAACGGGAGGTACATGAATGATGACGCCGCCAGTGGGAATAGACCTGGGCACCACTTACTCCTGCGTCGCCGTATTCCAGCATGGCAAGGTGGAGATCATTGCGAACGACCAAGGAAACAGAACCACTCCATCCTATGTCGCCTTCACAGATTCCGAGAGACTTATTGGAGACGCAGCCAAAAATCAGGTAAAGATAGCACCTAACGTTTAGTATCTAACTTTATCGGATCATTAAAAGTTTAGGAAACTACGCTTTAAGATCAACATCAGTCGTAATGTTCCAACTAACGAGACCATAATAAACTAGCGTGGTGAAGCGAAATTGCGACATTCTCGTCTGATGCCTTTGTGTTCTATGGGAAGGACCGGAGATGGGTTCCATTTCATTGATTTGAATGGAATTGTGTCGATTTATGTTAGATAGGTAGGCATTTAAATACCTGTTAAAATGTAACTGTGTCATGGTCTTTCACAGGTAGCAATGAACCCAAAAAATACAGTTTTTGATGCAAAACGCCTCATAGGTCGCAAATTTGATGATCCAAATGTTCAAAAAGACATCAAACACTGGCCGTTCCAAGTTATTTCAGATGGAGGAAAACCGAAAATAGTAGTAGAATACAAGGGAGAAAAGAAAAAATTCTCGCCCGAGGAAATATCATCTATGGTGTTGACTAAAATGAAGGAGACAGCAGAGACGTACCTCGGAGATAAGGTTAAAGATGCCGTCGTGACTGTTCCTGCATATTTCAATGACTCGCAACGACAAGCAACAAAGGATGCAGGTGTTATTGCAGGCTTAAATGTTCTCAGAATTATCAATGAACCGACTGCCGCTGCGTTGGCTTATGGCTTAGATAAAAATCTGAAAGGCGATAAAAATATCTTGATCTTTGACCTTGGTGGAGGAACTTTCGACGTATCGATTCTCCAAATAGCTGAGGGTTCTTTGTTTGAAGTCAGAGCTACAGCTGGAGATACTCATTTAGGTGGAGAAGATTTTGACAATAGAATGGTGGACCACTTTTCCCAAGAGTTTGAAAAAAAGTTCAAGAAAAGTATAAAGGATAATCCCAAAGCTATAAGAAGGCTACGAACAGCTTGTGAAAGAGCTAAAAGAACTCTTTCTTCGAGCACAGAAGCCAGTATCGAAGTCGATGCTTTGCACGAAGGTGTAGACTTCTATTCTAAAATTTCCAGAGCACGATTCGAAGAGCTGTGCTCTGATTTGTTTCGCCAAACCATTGGTCCGGTTGAAAAGGCGTTAAAAGATTCCGGTTTGAACATCCGAGAAATTAATGACGTAGTGATGGTTGGAGGGTCTATTCGCATACCAAAAATACAACGACTGCTGCAGGTGATATCATATTTAGGAATGTTTAGTTATTGATTTTCAAATCGTTTCTCAGAATGACAATCGTAATTATGGTTACAGGAATTCTTCAGCGGCAAAAGTCTCAACCTCTCTATCAACCCTGACGAAGCGGTGGCATACGGTGCCGCAGTTCAAGCTGCGATCCTGACCGGCTCTAAAGACTCTAGAATCCAAGATGTTCTGCTTGTTGACGTTTCACCTCTGTCCCTAGGAATAGAGACTGCTGGTGGCGTCATGACCAAGCTGGTTGAGAGGAACTCAAGGATCCCAATAGCTCAGAAGCAGACCTTCACTACATATTCAGACAATCAACCTGCGGTGACAATCCAGGTGAAAAAGTGCTTACGTATACTTGGCATCTTTACTTTTGTCCTTACTCTTCATTTTGTGTGATATTTTTCAGGTATACGAAGGAGAACGCGTCATGACAAAAGATAATAATTTGTTGGGAACATTTAACTTGACTGGCATACCACCGGCACCAAGGGGAGTACCACAAATAGAGGTAGGATTTCCATAGATAGAAAATTAAATAGAATATGCGGGAGGTTTTTAAAGGGTCCCTTAATTAGATGACTCAATGTGAAATAAACTAAGGAATAGTTCAATATAAGTTACATATCAAAATAACCAATTGTTATATACTTAGTTTCAAATACCCAAAACTACCGTATTTGTTTTGAGAATAAGTTTTTGAGACGCAAGATTCCTTGTCTTCGGCAGCCAAGATCGATGGATCGCTACAGGAAAAACTTGAATACGACCGATTTGGTCAGTAAGAAATCAGAGTTTAGCTAATCACAACAATTCCAGGTTACATTCGACATCGACGCTAACGGGATACTGAACGTGAGCGCCGCAGACCGCAGCACCGGGCGGTCGGAGCGCATCACCATCTCCAACGACAAGGGCCGCCTCAGCAAGCAGGACATCGAGAAGATGCTGAGCGACGCTGAGAAGTTCAAGAGCGAGGATGAGAATCTGAGGAAACGAGTGGAAATGAAGAACCGGTTGGAAGGCTATTTGTTTGGCTGTAAGACGGTAAGCTAAGAAATTAATTGAATTTTTCAGAACGACAAAGTGTACAGTTAAAATCCAGGAGTTATTTTCTGATATCTGCAGTAGGTTTATCAGACAATTAACGACGTGGCTTGAAAATTTGAAAGTCAAATATTTTACTTATTTCACAGGCAGTTGAAAACGCAAGTAGCCGTCTGACAACCCAAGAGACAGACGAGGTCCTAAACGAATGTAACAACCAGCTTCAATGGCTTGAGCGTAACCCAAATGCGAGCAAAGCCGAACTCGAGAGTAGGCTTCAGAACGCGCAGAGAGTGTGCACGCCGGTGATGATGAAGCTTCATGGTGCGATGGGCGGAGGCGGCCCGAGCTGCGCCAGACCTGAAAGTCCTGGAGGCCCAAGAATTACGGAAGTAGATTAAGTTGCATTGAATTTGACTGTAGGTACTGTTGGTATATTGCCTGTTGCATGATATACCTCGACATTATGATAATTTGCACATGTTCAAAAGTTAGAAGTAATTATGTATTACTACCTCAGTACCTACCTATAGTATATCGCAGTATATAGATCCATATAATGTTGTTAAGCTGCTTTGACCAGAGCACAAAGTTTGGGCGAGGAAAGAATCAGGCGCGTAGGTAAGACATACTGATAAAAATTGCAAAAGCTACGTATAAATGATTAGATTGCCTTGTGCTAGCCTAGAACTAGCTAGAGATATAGTACCTAGGTAGTTTAGGTACACAAATAATAAATTCAAATTATGACAGCATTATCTGGCTTTGATTTCATGCATGAATTCCTTACGAGCCCATAAGAAAATTTCGTAGCAGGTTGTTGCCAGAGTTTGTCGGACAGGTAACATTTTTTAAAGCACCGTACGACCTAAACCCGCGCTTAGGTCACGCTTTGCGCTGTAGTAGCACGGTGTGATGTTCACTAACTTCACGTCGTTTAACCCGTAACGTGTGGGATCGAAACGCCCATGCCCCGCCTGTAGCGCCATATTTCTGCATGTTTGCATTTTGGTTTTCGTCAGATAAAATTCGTTATAACGTGAAAACGCTATACCTACCTAAGTTAGCGAAATTAACCGTACACTTAAGTTTTATTATATGATTACCTGTTCGATGACATATTTATTGTATCATAAAAATACTTACTTGATGAAGAAACGATCCGTTTTTTGTTGTTTACATAAAAGTTCACCGACACTATTTTCACTGAATACACACACTTTCAATTATTAAACACCATATCTCATGCTATATATTATTATAGTCTGACAGTGAACACATTTATGCACAAATAGATCGATCACAGATTCCTAGATCAAGTAATCACATTACCTAAGTTAAAGATTGGTTTACCAAACGAAAGCGCGACAATTCATATTTCTCGCTATTATTAGTAGAAACCTGTTTGAAAACTGAACAGTATTAAAACTGAAACAATATCACAAAGTAATCCACGAACAAGAAAATAATATACATCCGAAAATACTAATAACCTAAACACCAAATCTACAAATGATACGGGTAGGTGTGAAATTGTGTTTTGACATTTTCTACTGGTGGAATGCCAACCTACCCACGTTTGTGTGTTTATTGCTAAGTCTATTAAATGCAAGGCGTTTAGAACGCTCGCTTTGATCGGGCGCTAACTTCACGCCGTGTATTGATAAATATACTACTTTGACTGCTAGTATCGTAATGTACTATTAGGAAAACAATCTCAGAAAAACTCAGGATAGGTACCTATTTTTCTTTAATCAAGAAACGAATCGCATCACATAAACTTGCATCATCATTGTTTATCACTTAGAAATAAAAAAAACACTAGGCACTAGGTAAGTATTCGTAAAGTGTTGTCAATTATATTGAAATAACGAATGAACAATTTCTACAACTAAGTTCGCGTCTTCTGTATTTTGTAACCACTTCTATTTCTTTCCCTTCTTCTTCTTTTTATTAAAGTCCGGAGGGAAGAACCCTCTGGCTTGCAGCAACTCCTGGACATTATGACACGCGTAGTAAACGTTGTCCATTGCTGCATCAGTGAGCATATCGACGTTGCATCTTCCTTTAGACTTGCCTTTCTTCCCACCTCCTCCGCCACCTTTCTTTGCTTTTCCTTTCGGTTCGCCGCCTTCTTCTTTTTCTTTTTTCTTTCCTTTACCAGCCATATCTGGGGTAGTTTCGTAACATTTTCAAATATTTTTAGAACTGAGATTAGAATATAGGGTATAGAAGTTTGCTAGTTCAGTAATTAGGTATCCTTGGTTACAGCTGAAACCTTGTATCGATTTAACAAAGTTTGCTCTACGGTGGCTTATATAATTCGAAGTGGTTTGGCATTGCTAATTTAAATCAGGATTTAGATACCTAGGTATTCAATGATGCGTGAAATTAACCTTTGAAAGGCGTTCTCATAAACCACGCGCCCTTTAGTGCATTTAGTTCGTTAGTAGAATTAGTCGACTAAGATAAGTATAATGATAACATGGTTTACAGTAAAAGTTACTAGGCCTGAAATAATTACTTTGTTCATCGTTGATAGGTTTAACGTGCACTATTAGGTTATTCTGTGGTTGCATGAATTAATTAATGCCATTTATAATTTTACTTACTTAGAGATAAAATACATAATTCCTGTATTTTGTACACAACAAAACTAAAACTTGTTTACAAAAGATAGAGTACACAACACAGGTTATTGCACTCCTGAAGTTGAGTCTATATTTCGTCTGAATCACCCTTGAATCACCTACTATCTCGAAGCATCTCATTTACATATCTTTCCACTTCGCTACAAAGAGAATAGAGATCACCTATTTGAACTCGTTTTTGCTTCGATTATTTTTGACAACAGTTTTTGTGTCTTGGCTCGGTCCCAAATATAAACGACAGAAAACTTATAAGTGCGACTGTTCTCTTACATAGTTTTTATTTCCTCTATGGACTGTTCCTGCAAAATTACGTCTCTGAGTGAATTACGCAAGTTGTGTTGTTGCTTGCCTCTATTTCTTTTTTTATTGTTGACTGCCTAATCACACAAACAACAAGAAAAACTGCTTAGCAAAGAATGCCACAGATTAAAGGATACAAGTATTAAGAATGCCATTAGGTAGGTAAGTAGGTACCTACTTTAAAACATTTTACAATGAATGATGAGAAAATTAAATTAACAATAATACATAATTATTAACACAGCCTTTCTGATATGGCTCGGATCTGTTTTATATAGAGCGTAGATAGATTAAACAAAAAATGTTTTATTTACCTTGGCGATTGAGATATCAATTTCCTATACCATTATAAACCTTATAAATGAACGATGTCTCTCAATAAAAATAGATTATATTGTAATAAAATTAACGGTTTTGTTTATAATAATTTAAATAACGGTAATGTTTATTTAATGTTATATAGAGGCTCCTTGAGTACGTGATCCACTTCTTTGCGATGCAGCGTGGAGGCGCCCACCGCAGGCGTTGCGGCTTCCGCCCGCCCTGCATACACCAACTGAAAAGGAAATCGTGGTACAGATAGTGACCTAGCTGTATTCTGCGGTTTCGCCCGCGTTCTTTCGAAAAAAAATCTTCATTGTTAATCCAGGCTACTATTTTTATGTTAACTAAAATTTAAACGGGTGTAATTCTATTTTTAGTTAACATTTAGGTTCAGTTCGCGAAATTTTAAGAACTACCATTTTTATTACCATTTTGGCCGTTGCGGCGTGAAGTGGGAACAAACACACACACCCACACACCCTCACACACATACCTACCAACAGTATAACCAAAACAATCTTATAGCTAGGTTTGTTTTCCTTATTTCGAAGAAAAGATTGTAACGTTTTCTACGTCAGTTCTAAGAAAACCTTTTACTTGAGTAGAGAGCAAGATCGAAAGTAGGACACCATAACTTGCTTAGTTCGCAACTACCTACAGAGTTTCTAAGACAATGAGTAGGTAGACTATTTTAGTGCGGACGTAACTTCCATTAACATCAAAGCTAGGTACAAAATTAGAAGATAACTTAAATGATTACTAATAATTAAGTAGGTTACCACTAGAGTTCTAGGAGCGTGCTCGATTTAATGGCTGGTTTACACAGTGCGAGTTGCTGCTCAGCCAACGGATAGCTCCTGGCATTGTGTAGTCCAGTAGGCCGGCTCGCGTAAGAAAGCCGCTGCCTAGTCACAATGGCTTAGATCGTTTTTGATTAGGTACGTATCTTTTGTACGGGCTATTGTCCTAAAGAACGCGTTAGAACTCAGATTAATCATCTACTTGGTCTATGTGTTTGAACGATGCGAGCTACACACGCACGTGGGGGTGGAAAATAAAAACAAACAAAAAAGTTGCAAGTATAATGCATTGGTTATACGGTGGCAGCTACTGGCCTACTGACCTGACAGTAGACAGCCATTGTATGTATACCTAGCAGCTCGCATTTCACTAGCTTTCCCTACTAGCCCCGGTCGGTCACACGACGCTAAATAGATGTCATAAGACACGTCATTTGATATTCATGCGAGAATGTGATACCACCATGATATCATTACGCTACCTACCTACGAAAGCCTAACCTTCTTGTTGGCTCTCGTGAAATATTACAAAAATGTACTCACTTGAATGTATACAGGAAAGAAGACACGCTTATCTAAATACTAAAAGGAAATAAGAAGGTACCTTTCTCCCAAGAAGGTTCTCAAATCTCGGTTTAACGAAGCTCCAGGCACCCATGTTGCGATGCTCCTCCTGACTCCATATAAATTCTGCAAGCAGGCGCCATTTAGCCACGTTTCATGAATACCAAGTACCGTTTCCCCTTTTTTCGGCCAATTTGAATTTTAAATTCATCGAAGTGGAGAGTTCAGTAAAGTCCATAACTTTGTTTAGTGAACTTGGCCCAGTTTGTTCGTAACGAAGGCAAACGAAGGGGCGGATAGGTAATTTATTATTTTACGGTTTTGTTTCAGTAAAATAGCTTAGTATTTAAATTAATTCTAAAGGCTTGAGTTTGATAAAAACGGTTAGTGGAACGGGGCCTACAGAAGACCCAAAAGGCCTCGTTTTACAACTGGAGAGTAGCTACTGGCTTACCAGAAACGGGATACTCACTCCTAGCATTCCGATACTTTTCCAACTCTACTTGCAGGCCGTGGAGTGGGAAGGGTGCCAGAGACTCCACCCTTACAATAGCCACGTCTTGGATGCCCGCCCTCAGCCTCTCGTTGTGGAGCTCGTAGTAATGCTTGCCACAGACGAGGATGACCCGTTTCACTTTGATAGGGTCGGCTATTGGGTCACCTGGGAATGGAATGACATGAAAATGGCTGACGCTGGGAAAATAGTAACTTTTTTTTTTAAACCTGGCCCGCACTAGGATTGCTCCTGTATCGTGGGTACTGCTTACATATTACATCACACCCAGACCAGAAAAAAACACCAGTGGATCGCACAAATATTTGTTCCGGACGGGAATCGAACCCGCGACACCAAGCGCAGCAGTCGGATTGCTCAGCCAATACGCCAAACGGGACATGAGAGGGCCCGCCAAGTTGAGCGACCAAAGGACATCCGTACTATTTCACTTTACTTTCTAGTTCATACGATGCTTTTTACTTACTTTCATCATCTTATTTTTTAGTTCAGTTGTTTTGTAAACTGATCCACCGCTTTCTCCGTTTTTATACAAGAATACGTATAAAAACGTCTCCTTGCGAATAAGTCTCCTTGAGAGTTCTCTTCGAACTGTTCAAGTAACGTTCTTTATAAACGAGTACAAATGTGCTTGGAAAGTTAAACGAGAAGGAATTCTCGTTAAAGGAAGTTTAATCCATTGTAGGCAATGATTTATTGCGAGCGGTTTACAGCTGGGTAAGTAGTAACTTCGCTATTAGTTAAATGTTAACCTAGTTATTATTTTTGTAGAAATCTTACTAATATTATAAAGCCGAAAGTTTGTGAGTGTGTGTGTGTGTGTGTATGTGTGTGTGTGTATGTGTGTATGTTTGTTAGCTCTTCACGCTCAAACGGCTGGACCGATTTCGATGAAATTTGGTATAGGGATAGATTGGACCTATGAGACGGACATAGGCTATCTTTGTCTCAAAAAATATTCTCCAAGGGGATGAAATAAGGGTTAAAAGTTTGTATGGGTTATTGATAATTCTTCAAGTTAGGAGTCTTAAAATGTATATTTACGCTTTTGATAAGAAATACGGGTTTCAGCTTTTTTGCTATATCATCCCTAAAGGCAAAGCAAGGGGTTGAAATTATGAGGTATTATTTAGATGCACCCCCTACGGACCACAATAAACGGCTGAACGGATTGTAACGCAATTTGGCAAGGGGATAGATAATAATGGATACAAGATAAAGACAGAGGTAGAGGGAGAGAGATAGAGTGAGAGAGATAGTGAGAGAGAAAGAGATAGAGGGAGAAGTATATAGATAGAGAGATAAAGGGAGAGGGAAGGAGGTAAAGGGAGAGTGACGGGAAGAGATAGAGTGAGTGAGAAATATAATAGGAAGAGTGAGAGATAGAGAGAGAGAGAGCGAGAGAGGGAGAGAGATATATTGAGAGGGTACATAATATAACAATAGAGGGAGACCGATCGAAAGAGGGAGAGGGAAAGAGATAGAGATTGAGAGTGGAGAGGGAAATATATAGAGATAGAGGGAGAGGGAAAGATATAGAGATAGAAGGAGAGGGAAAGAGATAGAGGTGGCATATATCATAGATAGGATTTTGCCATAATTAAATGTGACTCACAAACATACTTACGCACACACTAAATCACATTGTTGTAGTAAGATTAGGTACGTTTAACTTTGTCTCACGATCTTGGTTTCATCCTAACTTATATGTGGCTTTCATACTGTTTCATTTTCGGTACGTTAGGAATATTAGCGATCGATATCGGAAGCTAACTAATGTACAGACTGTCGCCCCAGTACCGGGATGCTTAATATGATGACACAATAATATTATGCACAAACCTTTCAAATAGCTACCTATAGGTGTTGTACGTGTAACGCGGGTGAAACCGCGGGGCGCCGCTAGTAGCCTATAACTTTGCTAACGTTGTGCCGTTGATATCTTTATGTGTCCTTACCTAAATATATAATATGCAAATTCCGTGGATGTGGTTAAACTACATCTGCGGGCTAATACTAAATAGTAGTTTTTAGGAAGAAATTGATTTACTTTATACATTTACACCTATTATACCTTTATATCTATGTACCTACCTACCTAAGAGCTTTTTATTCTGCTCAATTGTTATCGATTCTTACCTATGACCGTCTTGAAATGTGTGCCAGGCGCGAAGTCGGCTATTGGTGACACGGCGTCAGCCAACCTGAGGAGGACTTTCGGTGCCACTACGACCAGGGGCTTTCTGTAGTTTCTGACTACCTGAATAGAGTAAGATTAAATAGCGTAGTGCAGTAATTATTTAGGAATTTGTGGAATATATTGCCGAACGTAGCTGCTAGATCTCCTGGTGTCCTATGTTCTCCTAGTAGGTATAAGTACCTACTACTGGTATAGAACTATAGATATATATGTTAGCTGTAAAACACAGTAATTAACGGTTTTTTTTTTACATTTGAGTTGATTGGTTTTAGTTTCTATTAAAATAAGTAAACGCTGTCGAAGAAATGAGAAAAAACTAGTTCGACGATCGAATACTGAGAATTATTTTTGATCGAACAAACGAGTCGAACTAGTGAGAACGAACGGCTAGATCATCAGTTTCAGTGTCTATCGGACGCAATTAGACCAATCGAGACTATAGTGTCTGCCTGGTTAGCTACTGCCCACCTAAAGTAGGAAATCTCGGGACGTATTACTGGCAGTAATCCTTGCAAAGCAGTACCGGCAGGCTAAAACTCTTATGATACTACATAAGTATATCTACCTGTCTCCTCAGCAGATGGAAGTACTGCGCCGGGGTGGTCGGGTTCGCCACGTGAAGGCAGACCGCCTCGGAGTCCGGGCCGGTCTCCGAGCTGTCCGTGAGCTGCAGGAAGCGCTCCATCCGGCACGAGGAGTGCTCGGACGCGGCGCCGTCGTAGCCGTGGGGAAGCAGCATGACTAGCCCGTTGCTCCTGACCCACTTGGCTGGACATATTGATTTTCTTCATTATGCCTGCCTCCCATACTTAAACTCGTCAAGTGTACGGCTGCATGCAAGCAGTGTTTGTCGTACAGTGTTGCAGTGAGTGACAGAAAGGGATAGAGCATACGGAAAGCCTAAGATACGAAACGATAAAATAATCTTACACTCCCCGGAAGCAATGAAAGCGTCTACGATGATCTGAGCGCCGTTGTAGAAGTCTCCAAACTGCGCCTCCCATAAAAACAAGTTGTCAGGGGAATCGAACGCCATGCCGTACTCGAAGCCCAGCACTGCTTCTTCAGAGAGAATTGAGTTTGCTACCTGAAATTACAATCGAAGGCTCGTGTAAATACGCTTATACAATCTACGCCCGAAATTGCACGGATAGTTACGGACATATGAAGAGGTTAGTAATGATTCTAGGCGGCTACGTAGATTCGTAGGCTTATAAAAAGCTACGCAAAGTACCTACTTTGCGTACCTACGCAAGGGTGAGGAGTTTACAAGTAACATGGTTGCCAATTAATTTGTATCAACAGCTCACAACAGTTTACAGTTAAAAACAGCACAGACAACGTGGGTGAAGCCACTAGTCGATAACAACGATAAAGTAAACGAAGCATTTGATATGAAAACTTTGAGCAACTCATTGAAGCGATTAAAAAGCTGTAGTAAGTATAAGTAAGCTCAGTGATCCGGAATAGATAAGACATCGATCGCTTTCGTCGTCGTAGCTCAGCGATTGATGGATATTTTTGAGAGAAAACTAAAAGACGCTTTTCAATAAACGAACTTGAATAAATTATGGAAGGTGACATTATCAATATCCTTTTGGTGATGTTCTGAATAGCGTTTTTATTCGTACCTGCTAGAAAATGTACCTATCACTTCTTTTATGAGAACGCATAGATAATATGTGGTAAGCATATTATTATGGAATAACATAAGTATAAAATTCAACAAATTGTCTGAGTGTGAGAGAATGTTTTTTTTCAATTTAGGTTTCCTAGATAGATATTATAATTAAACCTTATAACTTTGAATGAAATCATCATCTCTCAGTCTATTGCAGCCTAACTATAGGACTATACGCATTTTACCGGAGAGGGAGAATATCAACAAATCAAATAGGTAAGTAATATAAGTATTTATTTATTCAGATTGGCTTGGCTCTGAACGCCTACTGACTCTAAATTTATGACTAAGTTACAATAATAGAGGACCAATAACTTTGAACCAAGTGAGAACATCTAGCAAAGCAAGAAAAAGATACTTAATTATATTTGTAAATTCTTAAATGTGCAGTGCAACTATTAGAGACATAATACGCGCTAGCTCAAATTAATTATGATAAGTAGGTAACTTCCGGTATCGTTATCACTAAATATATTATTCACCGAGAGGGAAAACAGTTAGCTAAACGATATCATATTTTCAAAGCTGTTATCTCCGCAAATAATAAATACGTTCGTGATAATAAAGCCGCGCCGGCTTTTAGACGTTGAGTTGACGACGTTGAGAGATATTTACTTTTAAGCTTCCTATTCCAAAACACTTTATTTCTAATAAACATATACCTACCTACCTATCTGATAAACATGTTTGATACAAGTTCAAGGAACTGAGGCTGTTAGGTCGAGTAGGAGATTTTGTTGCTTACTTCTCAAGGGTTTCTTTTGATAGTCAAAGTCAAAGCATTTATTGTAAATAGGCAATTAAATTGCACTTTTACAAGTCAAACAGCTAATTCAAATTAACAAAGAGAATCATAAAAACATAAAGTATGATAAATTAAATTAAACAGTAATTGATTATGGTTTGAGTTTGAAAAAGGGATGTTTCCCTTTCAAGCACTGTACCAAGATTCTGGACAAGAAAAGGAAACTCCGTTGATTCTACCAGTGCTATGGTACTTATACCAGTATATGGCACTTACCTCTAAATGCCCTTTCTGATCGTCGTGCATATGGTTGAGAGGTATGTGGATGGCCTCCGTCTGCTGGTCCACCAACATCACGTGTCGGTGGGAAAAGGTCCCTCGGCCGACGTCCTCGCCGCTCAGGCGGACGCTGCGCCCCTCCATCAGAAGAGATCCTAGACAAGGCAAAAGACTACAGTCAAGAGTACCGAGATCATTCAAGGTTGGACTAAGTGAGAGATACTTTTTTTTGGGTGGCCGTCAAAGTTCTGCGAGTGATATCAGAATACATGATAGCTAGAATTTAAACGGGTCTAATTCGCGCACACACTAATATCAAAATATATAATTTTGACATATCTCGCGAAAGTTTGAGAACTTACAATCAGAATTGGGTTTTTGAAAAAAAAAAAAATATTGATTTTTTTATGTATTTTAAAACTTTATTATTAATAATATTGATATTTAATCCAAAAAACTTCAAAAAAAATTTTTTTCAATTAATTATAAACAATTAAAAATTGATGAAATTTAAATAAAAATCACGTGACTATAAACGCGCCATGATTGGTCACCATAGTTGTGACGTCATAATGTTATAGCTATTTAATAACAGTACAGCGTTTACGGCTATTACACGTGTCTAGACAATAATATTAAAAATTTATTGCTAAAATACGAGTTGTTAGTTGGTTTCGATTAGCTATGTGTGATAAAGGATTTATTAAGGCAAAGTCTGATAATATTCCTGATGTTGATATATTTATGATCACCGATTTTTTAAAAAATGACGTTCGGTTTAATTCTGCTGAAGTTCGAGGTGCCAAGGCATCAAGGTAAGTTTGTTAAAAAATAATATAATAAATGAAAATATTTAATTATTTATTCTCCATTACAGTAAATATAATTATTTATTGCATAAATTGCAGAGCATCGCGTGAGAGTTACGGCGACAAAGCTATAGGTTATGTTCAACTAAGTCGTAAAAATAATATTTGTATTGTGAAAGGACGGGTATGTCCAGAACACCGAGTTCGGAGTAAAGCTTATTCAGTTACTTTAACTATTAATGAAAAGTCAAAAAAAATTCAGGATGTTCAATGCCATGATTGTGCAGCTTCAGCAGGTAATTTATACTCCTATTAAATTTAAGTAAATATTTAATAATGACAACAAAATTAAATAGATCAAAACACTGTATTTATTATTTTTCTATCAACTGCAATGAGTGAAAACTAACATTATGACGTCACACGCGCTCGGGTTTGTTCGGGAGTTGTCGGCGTGTCTTCGGTACTGGATTCAAAAATTTTTTTTTATTTTGAAATAACTTTTGAATTATTGCGAAAAAAAAAAATAGTTTTGTTATAAAACTAATATATAATAATCTTTCCATTTATCACAAAAAAAATTTTTTTTCAAAAACCCAATTCTCAATGAGATCAGTTACTTTTCCAATCACGTCATAATGGAGCAGTTCTATTCTACGATGTTTGACGCATGTAATAAGACATAGTAAGCCCGTTACCAAAAGCTACTGCTTCGGCAGTCGCCCAATCCAGGTCTCTCTCTTGAGATAACCTCGCTAGTCTGTTCCTGACGTGCGTTTTCGCTAAGTGAGGGTGGATGGTCTGAAAAAATGTAAATTTTTATTAAATACAGTGGAATAACGACAGAAGCGTTAGTGGGACGACTTTATATACTTTCCTAAGCGATTAGCATAATAAAGCATGGAGATGTATGGACAAAAATAGGAAAGACTTTCTCCAAGCATTGGGATAAAATGCTTATAAATCCATTGTTTATTGACCTCGTTAGCTGCATTGATGCTGCTATTGCGGCCCTGTACTGATATTGGACGTTTCGTTTTTGATATTTTGCCCACAATACTGATTGCATATGAAATAATGTACCTACTGAGCATGTTCAACATACTACACTAATTGGATGGACAGCCTTCACGGCTTAAGGTAACCCAAGTGTTTTTCAAACCTTCTACCAGTTAGAACCGTAACATTGACCTATCTTACTAATTAATTAATGAGAACAAATTGATTCAATTTTACCGCGGTTAACGTTAATATCTACTATACTCAGGATCCAAAATAAACGAGGGTCGAAATAAGGTCACAGCACAGCGCTTATTAAAATCATAAACATGATCATTAAATGTCTCGGCGACCTTTTGTGGCGGTAATAAACGTTTTGGGGTGAGACCAAACGACCCTTGGAAGAGTCTGCTATTTTAAAAAGATAGGCAATTAAAATGGTGGCCCTTGATGTAGGTTAATAGGCTTTTAGACAGAAGGAAGCTTGTGAAATGATAATCTTTACTTCCAGACAATACGATACACAACGTTACTAGCACGTTTCTGTAACGTTTTCGCATGACTATCATGGTGTGAAGAGATCGATATTTACATCAGAAAAAATAATAATTTGATAATGTTCTTTGGCTAAAGAAGGAGTAGGTTTATGTTTGACAACTTATTTCGGTGAAACATTTACATACAAACATACAGTCGCGTATTTTTCCCGTAGGGGTAGGTAGAGAACATTATCCATTGTTTCTTGTTTGGCACAATTATTCCTATAAATCACAAAATATTCCTTCTTACTACAACGAATAAGAAGTTCTCATACATATCGGTAGCTCTTAAAGGTAAACTGAATTTCTACAATCTGGACGTGAACTCACAAAATCGCTAGGAGTTTTAACGGACGCTTGTCCGATAATCTTCAGGAGTCCCCGGTCGACACCGGTATCCCAGGTCTCGATAGCGCGCGGCGCCGCGCCCATGGCCGCCCACTGTTCTTGGAAGTACGACACCTGAGAACCAGATCCGTAGACTGAGAACGCAGAGTAGCCTTAGCTTGTTTATGTCGGGAATCAGATATACTTGGCGTAAAAATTGCATCGAACTTACTTTACTACTTCTGAGATAACGAGTCAGATACCTGTTGCATACTGGTTCCGATTTTTGCCAATAATTTATCAAAAGCACCTTTATTTATGCTGTGTAGACAGAATATTTAGCAGTAGTACTTAGGACTTCTACTAATAAGTATAATATAATGATATAACATTACGGTTATCACGCGACAAATGTTTAATGCCTTTGCACCAACCCAGAGAAAAGATATACTGATTGAAAATTAAAACTCACCTCGGGCTTGTAAGAACTGACTGCTTCATACTGCGTCTGTAGGTACTGCGTATATTCAGTCAGGATTTTGGTAACATCTTCTTTCGATATCACTCCGTCTGTCACCAGTTTGTCGGCGTACATGTCTGGGATGGACCTAAAATTAATTGCGGTTTGAATAGGGTTTCTGATAAAGAAAGTGGTTGGAATCCTCGCAAGTTACTGGTAAATGAGGTTTTTATAGTAGACGGGTTTTATTGAAGCCTTGTGGATCATTATCATGGCTAACTGATGCATTGATAGCATATGACAAATTACGCAAAGAAGACGATACTTTAGTCTACACGCGATAGAATTTCGGAACGTCTAAAATATTGTGGCATATAAGGTTGAGAACAGTTGAACTCATCAGTAGTTTTAGGGTAGAACTTAACTGGCTCTGAATCATATCTTTCTATCTATTCTATCCCTTTTTGTCATTCAAGAATTCCGTTCGCCAGAGTGAGATAAGTACACCGAAGGGTAAATCAAATTTAACAATAGGGGCATTAGTCAGACACTCACTTTCTATTATGAATGACTTTGTACAGAAGCGGGTTGGTGAAGGTGGGGTCATCGAGCTCATTGTGCCCCCAGCGCCTGTAGCAGTTGTAGTCAATGAACACGTCCTTACGGAACTTGCGCTGGTACTCGAACGCGATGTTCGTGGCTTTTGCTACAAGCTGAAAATAACGGGGATGAGTTAGATTTGGGTTTCAAAAGAAACAGTGGCTGCTTTGAAATGCTTCATTGCAACTCCTCGGCCGTTTGTGTCATTATTACGGGAAACTTTTAGTATGTGTAGAACCTGTAGAATGAGTCGGAATGTGGTTGGCAAATCTGAACTTATCTTGAACACTTGATCCAAGATCTTCCAATATGGGCAAATCTGAACTTATATTGAACACTTGATCCAAGATCTTTCAATATGTCACCTGTGTTGCAAGAAAATGCTATTTATCCTTGCAGTGTCAAAGTGATTCTGTTAGCATTGGGTAAACGGTAATTACCTCAGGATAATCACCATTGACGTGGATGACTGGAACGGATATAGCCTTTGCGAGATCCGTCACATACCGACAAGAGCGGCCGCGGTAGGCGGGCAGAGTGAATCCAACCTGAAACCAGTGTTTTTTGTAGTTGAATCGATGATTACATTTTTGATGTCACATTTTTCTTGAAGCGGTCACCCTATTGAAAGGTTTATCGGTTGCAAATGCAGATTCTGCTAAATTGGACTAAGGTTAAGGGAGAGTTGATATCCACCTACTCTATTATTTATAGATCACTTAAGTAGTCAAATAGTCTAACAATTAACTAGCTAAAAACGGGTCTAATTCGCGCACAAACAAATATCAAAATATATAATTTTGACATACCTCGACGTTTCGACCGAGTTACATCGGCCGTGGTCACGAGAAGACTGGTGAATGCGGATTTCACCGTCCGGAGCGGCAGGTGTTGTTTCCAATTACCCGCGTTTGATCTTGCAAAACATAATCGTCACGACATACAACACTAACAGTGTCCGAAGTCCCACTTGAACATAAGTTGCGCCGTGCACAGTTGCTAATAACTGGATTCCATATATGGATATTTTGAAATTTGTTTGTGCGCGAATTAGACCCGTTTTTAGCTAGTTAATATGTTTCCTGTTCGCGAAAGTTTAAGAACTTCTAGTCTAACAATATTTAGGCCCTATATTGTGAAAACATTAATATCGTTAATTATAATTTTCAGTCCATTGTTCAAGTTTATCACATTGGACTCCTTTCGCATTACAAGAAAACACATAGGTAAGGCAGTAATTTGTAGACGTAAAAGTTCGCGTGAATTTACCTGATTGTTCACAACAATATGCAAGGAGCCACCCACGTTGAAGTGGGGAGCTTGAGACAGCATTAGAGTCTCTTGGTTCACTCCTTGACCCGTGAATGCAGCATCTCCATGAATCTATAGAGAAGAATAAGGAAATTTTGAAAAACCATAGCAGCAAAGATGCTTACAGTGGAATTCTCCGAATAAATTACATTGTTTAGTTGAAATCGTTTTCTTTAGGTTTTTATAACGTCGACGTATTAGACAATAACGCAAACCTGAACATTGAGCACTTTGTCACCCATTCTCGAAGAGCCATCTTCCGAATAATCGCCTTCTTTTAGCTGCATCTGTTTCGATCTCGATTTCCCCATCGATACTGGATTTGCAGCCTGAGAAAGATAAATTAATACATTGAGTACATAGGCTCATTCGGCTTCTTACAAAAATATTTTAATGTTAAAGATGTCGTTGTTTAATATAACAACAAATCAAATAAGAAGAGACTAAACGTAACCTATGTGGGCTAATAACTGTGAAAATTAAATGTGAAAAGTAACTAATGAAAATTAGTGTGTAGTATATTATGACATGGTACCAAGAACCGCGCGACCTCAATGGTCTGAAGTTAGGCTAATTTTATTAAGTACTTCCAAAAGATAAATTCCACTGAAACAATTATAAAATGAATAATTCGACTGTCAAAATAATAAAACAAATAGGTAGGTATTTTCACGAGTAAGAATAGGAACACATATTTTGCAGAAGTTTTCACAAAGGCGGCTTTGAATTACTGAATATATGTATTATTTAAGCATCATTTTCTATTGCTGGTTTTTCATTACAAAATGGGCTTATAGCTATATAATTGGAAACTTATTATATTTTATAATATAGAAAACATCTCGCTGAAATATCGTGGAACATCACAAGCTCACTGAAATAAATCGGCCGCCACATGTAACGACTCTCGCTAAAATGACTGCAAATTCTTTCACGTAAGCCAAATGGCAAATACGAGTTTTTGTCAAGATATCAAATTTACCTACTTTGCCTTTTTTCCTCCATCACGTCATCAACCTTTGGATCTAAAAGGAAATGACGCTAACGTAAAGTGGATGGATCTGTCATGGAATTCAGTTATTCTGGGTCAGTAAATAAATAGAAATAAATGTACAATCTACACATTGCGATTGGTCTAAGCGATAAGGCCGCTCCTTTTTATTGTTTTATACCACAAAAATATTATTGTTTATTTTACAGTCTTCCATTCTTTTTTTCTATAGACTAAGACTTACGCTTACTTATAAGCGGTCTTACCACAAAACATTTAAACCAGAGTTGAACAGTGGTGTCTAAATATTTTCTCCACAAACCGACGTCTAACCCTCGCGTTTTCTAACTCAGTCACAAATTCACAAGTAAAATAATTAGGAATGCCGGGATTGAGTAAGAAAACGCGAGTGATAGACGTCGATTTTCTGAAACGAAATTTTAGGCATCACAAAACGAAACAATCTAAAAGAAAAATATAAAAAACTGTAATTCTTACCTCCAAATGCGACGGGTTATTTATTAAAGAAAACCTCACTGATTTATCTTCTACAGCAATATCTACAGAAGCACCTGGAAGGATGCAAATTTAATTAAATTGATGGTAGCTGGCTGCTCAGTGAAATCAAGGATTTCAATAGAAAAAGCGGGTTTATGATGCTGGAACTTCCCGCCCATACTTTGAAATTATTTGGATTCTCGTGCTCGAAATTGCCACTAATGATCCTGCCACTTCAGTAAACACCTTCGATAACTGGCTACGACGTAATAAAGCATTGTTACACAAGTGAACATGTTGTGAAATGACTTCCAACACTGTGTTATGTAGTCATATCAGCATAATAATTATGCTGCTTGTCTATAAATGTATATAACCGCTGTTTGTTGGTCACTTAACAAAGCCCGATCTGGCTATATTTCTTAATGCTTAGTGTAGATTTTTGTGTAAAAAAATATTAGAAAAGTCCTTGGTAAAATGTTTACACATCCCACTTCTGATAATCGGTAATTCATGATATAGGTACTAACTAAGATGCGTAGAAATGTCACAAGCAGAATTAGCCTCTGCAGGAAACTCGGGTTGCCCACTGAACTTGTGGAAGATCTTCACTGGCGGGTACTGGAACACGCCGCTGAGGGCGTTAAGCTTGCCTCTGTGCGCCATCGCTAGCACCACTTGCTGTACTCCCACTGTAATAATAACAAAAGAAGATAAATAAGACGAATAATAACGTTCAAGGCAGACGTTCAACATTTTAACTGTTGGTGTCAAAAAAAAATCCATAAGAACCGTCTTCTTTTTTTCAGTCGGTAATAAAGTTTGACATTATGATGATTATGATGACAAAGTGATGGCAAGCAGGTGTTTTCTATTAGGTCAACTGCTGATTTTGAGCGTGTTTTTGAAAATAGCACTGTTTGAGGATTTTATTAGCCATCGTTTTTACAATATGCTGTTATTTTTACAAGACCATACCGGCCTATTACTTTTTATTATGAAAATCATTCTTAATACTTACGCTGACAATAAGAACTTGTTTAAAAAATATACATTACTAATTAAATACTACATACATTTTCCAGGTAAACAAATATACTTAATATCAAATTATTTTCTTAGCTTAATTTTTCAATGTGAGAACCCAAATTATTTAGTCACAGATTATTATCGTATAATTACATTTTGCATACTTGTCAACATTTATTACCTTGTTATTATGGTGCACTGTGTCTGTTTTTACACTCCAATGACGTTTTTCACTCTTTATAATGATTAACAAATATCTTAAAGTTGGTTTGTTCAATGCAGGTTCCCTCGGCACTAATCATGATAATTTTATAGCGTCAGTCACTAGAAATGACGTTGATTTATTGGCAGTAAACGAGACCTGGCTTAGAGAGGGAGAAGAGGGTCGCGCTCCCGCGCTGCCTTTGTATAGACTGCGCCACATTCCCCGGCCGCGGGGAGTGCGCTCGCGCGGAGGTGGTGTCGGTTTTTATATTAAGCAAAGTGTTAGCGTTCGCACCTGGTCTCACCCAGTGGACCCATTGCACACTTCAGTTGAGCAGATGTGGCTCACTATGACCCTTAACGGAAAAAAGCTGGCTATTGGTACGGCATACCGGCCACCTTGGATGGATGTTGATTTATTTTTTGATGCTATTACAGTTTCAATTAGTTCAATTCCTAATTACGATCATTTGATTTTGTTAGGAGATTTTAATATTAATTTCTTATATAAAGATGACATTAAAACTAGAAAATTTAATATATTCTTATCGTGTCTCAATTTATCACAGTTAATCACGGAACCGACTCATTTTACTGAAACCAGTCAGACTCTCATCGACGTTGTGTGTACAGACATGAGTACAAAAAAAAAATACTTGGAACATGTGGGGTCACTTTTTGGTCACTGTCTTTTAGTTTGTGAGTTTAACATTAAACGTGGGAAAACTATGCCTTACGCCCTAACTTACAGACAGAAAAAAAATATTAATATTGAAAATTTTAGTAAAGATTTGCAAACTGTCAGATGGGATCTTATATCAACGCTTGGCGATGTTAATGAAATGGTAAACATCTTATGCCACAGCGTAGTAGCTCTATTTGATCTACATGCACCAGTGAAGTCAATTATAATTAAAAATCGCTCACATCCGTGGATAACTGACACTATTAGACTCATGATGAGGCTACGTGATCAGGCTTCTGCTGATTATCATAAGACTAAATCTATCAGTAAGAAAATGTATTATAAAAGTCTAAAATCAACAGTGAACCAAGCGCTTTATCACGAAAAATCAGCCTATTTCAAACATAATATTAACAGCAAAATTAATGATCCGAAACAATTATGGAAAAATCTCAAAAATACCTTATTACCCAAAAATAACACTGACCTACCCCCATTTTTTAATGATCCCGACATCATAAATAACCACTTTTTAACAATACCGGGCACGTCAGTTGTTTCTATATCACAGCTGACATTCTTTGAGCACCATAAGGCCACTGATGCAGTCTTTCATATGGAGCCGGTTAGTCTAGACAGGACGATCAAAATAGTCACAAGTTTGAAATCGAATGCGGAGGGCTGTGATTTGATAGGTTTAGATATGCTTTTGATGACATTTCCCGATACAATAGATACAATAAGACAACTGATAAATACTTCTATCAATACGTCAACATTTCCTGATGTTTGGAAAGTAGCTATAGTGCGTCCCTTGCCTAAACGATTGAACCCGACCGAACTTAAAGATCTAAGACCGATAAGCATATTACCTTGTATGTCTAAGATTATGGAGAAGGCTGTCTGTACTCAGTTAACTGAATATCTCGAACAAAATAATCTTTTACCTGAGGTTCAGTCGGGTTTCAGAAAAGGACGAAGTACAGTAACTGCCTTACTTGATGTCACGGATAATATACTTTGTTCATTAGATAAAGGAATGTGTACGTTGCTTGTATTGTTGGACTTTTCTAGGGCTTTTGATTCCATAAATATTAACTTACTAATGTCCAAATTGAGCTACTATGGTTTTGATAGTGGAGCCTTACAGTGGTTTAATAGTTACCTAACTAATCGATATCAGTACGTGAAGCTTAGTCGTGATGATGGTTCCGCGTTAGTGTCAGAGAAAATGGCTTGCGACAGGGGAGTTCCTCAGGGATCTATATTGGGACCTATCCTCTTTATTTTGTACTCGGCAGATATTGTAACGCATATTAGGCATTGTAAGTTCCACATATATGCTGACGATATACAACTGTATCTTTCTTGTAAACCATCTGAAATTGATAATGCGATAACTAAGCTTAATCATGATCTTTCGAGTATAGCCACATGGTCTACTAGCAATGGCCTGTTACTTAACCCTGTCAAAACAAAATACTTAGTCTTCGGTAGTAAGCATCAGATAGCAAGACTTAATCCGTCGAAGAGTGTTATGCTTATGGCTGAGCCCATTGAGCGTGTATATGAAGCCCGTAATCTGGGTTTGCATATGGATTGTGATCTGCGATTTGAAAAACATATTGCTAATTCAGTAAAAAATTGCTTCTACAAATTGAAAGTTTTGTATAGAATGAGACCATTCGTAAGAGAAGAGTTGCGCATCCAGCTCGTGGAATCACTTGTTCTGTCTAAGTTAAATTATATGGACGCAGTTTTTGGTCCTCGTCTGCTAGCAAAGACTCAAAGGCTGATTCAACGAGTCCAAAACGCCTGTGCCCGTTTTTGCTTCGACGTTCCGTTAAGGGCCCATGTGACCCCATTCTTAAATAAGCACTCCATTCTTAAAATGAAACACCGGAGAAAACTACATTTAGCTTGCCTTCTCTTTGGTGTCTTAAAATATCAAGCACCAGCTTATCTTTATGATAAATTGTCCTGGGTGTCCTGTCGGAGGTCTTCTGCATCCCGCCAGTGTGCGATGCAGCTATCGACGCAGCGTCATAGCTCAGCCGCGTTTAGGGGGAGTTTCCGCTATGCAGCCTCTAAATGTTGGAACAATATCCCACCGCCGATAAGGAACCTGCAAAATGTTCATGGGTTTAGACTCAAACTGAAAATGTTCGTTTGTAAGCAGCAAATAAGTCAGGAAGCTCAAAAACATGACACAAGTGCTATATAGACAATGACTTTTTTGTTTATTATTATTATCATTATTTTTATTCATTATGCATCAAGTATTTATAAGTAATTCTATTATGTGGGTACTTACATATGTATACAATTGTTTGTTTATACACCTTTCACTCTAAATCTTTGTCTCGTTTTTATTTTCTCGTTTCTGTTTGACCCTTTTGTCACGCATGTGGTCCCACGTGGTAGTCTGGCATGAAGTGTGGAATGGGCTTTCTCATTGGTTGTTCGAGCCGGCCTATGCGGGGGACTCAGTACGGAAGTCAATAAAACACTTTTGACGTCTTAAATTGTTATTGTATAACACATGCGTGCCATGAGGTAGGTCTGTGGTTTATATTATTAAAAGCAACATAATCTTGTGCTTTAACTTAGTTTTTCTTGTATTATATAGTTTTTATTAGTTGTTTAGTTATCTGCTGACGTCAACGGTCACTGTGTATTTGATTATTGTTTTTTTTTTGTTTAAGTTATGGCTTCGCACGGTTTGTGCATATAGCCAGTGTCAAGTATTTTATTTTAAGTATTTCTTAATTTCACTTTAAGAAAGTTACAGCAATGTTATAGCAATCGTGGTCAAGTAGTCAAGTCAATTATTTACATCGTCAGTCACGATTCAGTAAAGTGGTGGATGCTTTACTGAAACTTCCTGGGAGTTTTGGAAAAATGCGAAGTGACACGTTTTTTGAGTCTATGTCATTTTCCTACACTCGTGCACGGTAACGAACACTTAATGGTTAATACTCCACCAATATTACACATTAACACTCGATGAAACACAAGTTTGAGCTAAAAATACAAAACCAACAACGCCTCACTATCGGATTCCCGCCAAAGCTCCTTGATTATTGTTCGTACTTTGTTCTGACAGTGTCCGTTCCGTGACGTCACCGAATGGTCCCAGCGGAAGACCAGCGCTGGTTGTTCGCAACCAGCATCATGCTGAGCTGGGGCCCATTTGTGGCACCTTTCCAATTGTTTTTCTTTTTTGTTTTTGTTATTTTGTATAATTTTTATGTGTTGCAAATAAACAAATTTTCTTTCTTTCTTTCTTTCATTATTAACTTTTCACACACCACCGGAATATAAAAGACACTTCGCACTAAACCAAATCGGTCGGTAGCAAACCGTCAGCCGTATTGCATCAAAATTTTTCGTTTCTATACACTAACTAAACTATCTACTTATAAATAACCAGCGGTTGGTTATTTCAGAATACCCTCCGATGTAATGCATTTCCATTTATACAGCAAAATTGTCAATAGTGCCAATTGTGATCACGATTCACGCCAATCTCAATTCAAACGAAATCGGATTGGGTCTCGCTCACCAATTTCAAGTGATGTCAAATTTGCCGTTGCATCCATTTCGATATTTTCCGATTGATTCGATTTGACCAATTGCCCGTTTGATGCCAACGGCTTCATTGAGGTGCGTCTTGGTAAGGATTTATGCCGGCCATATATATATATTACTAGCTGACCCGGCAAACGTTGTTTTGCCGTATAACTTATTATTATACTATTTCAAAATTCAAGATTTTTAAATAAAATAATGGTTGTTGGGCCTCACTCGACATAGATAGTGTGCCGCGGACTTTTTTGTAGATATTTATAAGATCTACAATTAATGAGAACATTTTATGGTTCTATCTTTTATAGTTTAGGCAGCGTACGCAGAATAAGTAACTTTTCTGGTTGAGATTTTACACCTTGTGTCCGAAAAAACCCAAATATCTTAGGGAACCCTATTTTTTTCCAAAATAAAATGTAGCCTATGTTACTCGTGGATAATGTAGCCGAATGGGGAAAGAATTTTTAAAAATGGTCCAGTAGTTTTTGAGCCTATTTATTACAACCAAACAAACAAAGTTTTCCTCTTTATAATATTAGTGTAGATAAGGCTGTGGTCTCTTGTAAACGCCATCAGCCGCTTACAGAATCACGCAGTACGCTGCGTCACGACGTTTACCTACTATAGAAATGTATTGTTGTGACCTCTTTAGAGCGAGTACACATTAAGCGCTTCGAACAACCTCTTTATTCTTAAAACGCGCTTTACCAAAGCGTGCGCTTCAAAACGCCTTATGGTGTACTAGGCCTTATACGCTGATGTCGGCGTACATTATTTTCTTTACTTAGTTACATCGTGACGCGGAGTACTGCGTGATGCTGTAAGCAACCGATGGCGTTTACCTAACGATGAATGAGAAGTATACCATGATAGGTATTGTAAAAATCTTGATTATTGACATTTCAAGAGATGCTCATATGAAGTTATACATAGAAACAAGTGTACCTGAAGCAGTGAGTCTAAACAAAGTGGAGAAGGCGGTCAGCAGAGATTCGGCTCCTTCTCCACAGTACCTCTTCACCGTCGGGTACTTGACGCTCAGGAACTTGTCCCACGCTTGCGAGTGCAGGAGTTCCCGCGCGATCTCCCGCCGACGCGCGTCATCGATGGGATCCGAACCGCTTTCTATGCGTTGCGCGAACCATTCTCTTTCGGCTTCTGTCTGGAATGTAAAAATATCCGTATTTAAAGAGTCTTTACACTGTATAAATTGGTATAAATACTACAGAATTTATTAAGCTCTGAATAGGGAAAGTTGTCTAGGATCTATTTGGCTCGGCAATGTGTAATTTAGAAGTTTATTGTTGTTACAAAATAGCAGAGTGGAAAAAGATGTAATCTTAAAAAAAATATTAGAAGGGATATCGTGTTTTAGGTAACATTCTTGTGCATAAAATGGAAATAACTGAACCCTAAGACCAATCTCGTGTTCTAGTTGATTTTCATTATATTATATTGACGCAGGTTGAAAAATAGCTCATTAGAATAAACAACAATTTATAAGACATTTTATGTTAGAAAAAAGTCAAGTGAGAAATATTTTTTCAGCAGGTTGAAAGATAGCCGAATAGAATAAACAACAATTTATAAGACCATTAATTTATGTTAGATAAAAGTAAAGAGAGAATTACTTTTTTCCAAACTTCTTTATTTTTTATTGCTAATCAAACTTTTACCTCTAAATAAGAGAATTCATACGAGATAGGTCCACAGTATATATTCTCCAGCTGGTCTACCAGACTCTTCACCGGTTGCTTCCCTGCGTGCCCGTACAGCAGGCCTACATCGACGTGGTCCTGTGCCGACAAGCCGTACCTTGATATCCGGAGCTCTTTGATATTCCTGAAAGAGAGAGGAAATCACTTATATGTTTCTGCAGCCTGACTGACGAAGACTATGAGTTTCTTTTCTTTTACTTTTTTTTTATTAAACGACCCACTCTACGATTTTCCAGTATCATGGGTACCGTTTACAGACATATACCTTCACATACACATAACACCCAGACCAGAAACAAACTTCTGGGGATCACAAAAATATTTGTCCCGGACGGGAATCGAACCTGCGACACCAAGCGTATCAGTCTCATTGCTAAGCCACTACGCCAAACGTCACCAACAGTCGTCAGTGTGTAGAACCAATGTCTCAAGGTGCGTAGTGCAGTGCGGCGCAAGATTGTGCTATACAAAGTTCTGGGTGACACCATAATAACTACACTGGTGCGATATTTGTCGGTCGATCGATAGACAGACAGATATATAGATAACTCTTTATTGCCACCAAAATGTATAGAACACAGAAGGGGCCAACGTAAAAAAAAAATATAATGGGCGGTCTTATCGCTTAGATCTCTACCAGACAACCTTTGGGGTATTTGATAATGCGTACTAGTGAGTGGAGGGTGATCAGGTGTAGCGCTTAACATCGTCTTGCTTCAAGTTACTCAGTCACATAAAGAAACTCGGTTTCTAATTTGCTTTGGCTAGACTAGGTTTTCACTTTCATGAAAAAGTAACCAATTTTTGAACAACAGTGACAAGACCTTTTTCTAATTCAATAACAAATTCACAAGTAAATTAATTAGGAGTGCCAGGATTGAGTAAGAAAATGCGAGCGATAGACGTCGATTTTGTGGAAATAAAGTTTAGAAACATCGGTTTAACTCTGGTCTAAAGTTTTGTGGTAAGACGGTAGGAGATTTTAGTCGAGATATAAGGTGTATGATGTATATATATACCTAACTTATATATACCTGTCTTCATTCCTATATTGCACATTGTCTATAGTTGCTCTCAAGTGTCCGTATGTACGGTACGCATCGACCAGTTGTTGCGCGCGGCAGTTCTCGTATCTTCTTGATATAACTTCTTCCGGGAGGTCTGGAATTATTATTATCTGATTACCTATTGGGTTTTTAGTTCTAAATGATAGTCTAAATACTATAGGTTACACAATGAAGTATTATTTCTATTTTATATTAAAATGTACTATGGCGTATTGATTGAGTTTATTGACTTGAATTCTGGCACAAAAAGGGTTCGTATTTAATAAAGACGGCAAAACAAAGACGTTTTTAATTATTTGGTGCCGCGCCCAGGATGTGATCTGACCTCTAGGTTATGTTTCCGTTTAATAATGAAAATATAAGGCGAATTGGAAGAACATTTGGTGTAAAGATATATTGATTTGAAGTCGGACATTATGTTTGATTGAAAAATAAAAACTCTACCTCTCCTTGATACAACATTTATGAATACGAAACAATCATCAGCCTCTCCCATTCCACTTTCATTGTTTATTATCAAACATAAGCAACTACCATCTTATCTGTGACCATACCAGTTTCATTCACTTTCTGCGGTCGATGCCCGAACACTCCTAACCCTGAGTGGTATTTCAATCGAGAGCACCTGTTCCACTTAGCCACTTGCCCCAATCCAGCCTTGGTTAAAAAGAACATTTTGATGTCACCAATCCATGTTTAAATTCACAAAAAATAAACAAACGTCAATATTTAAATTTAGAACATGTGCGCGGGAGTGGCCGGCAACGCGGCGTGATACGTACTGCCGGTTAGACAAGGATGACAGATAATTCATGATAAAGTTGTTGTTTCGTATTGAGATAGTAAATGGTTCTAGTCACCAAATCGTTGCTGGAAGTATTGATCTCGCCTTGTGATAAACATATTATTATTATTTGAACTATGTTTTTGTTGTTGACTATCACGTGGAATCGTATCCACTTTGCAAATGGATAATGGAATTCTACGGTATTACCACAAAATATTTAAGGCGCTGTGGGACTGAGTTTCAGGCTTTTGAAGCTAAGGAAACCTATTAAAATGTAAGATTTATGAGTAAAAAAAAATATTTTGTTAAAATTGAACTTATTATTTTTAATTTACGAAAGACAAAAACGTGATCTCGAATGATTGGCTCGATAAAAAAAAATGGCAAAGATGACACTACTTCGCATCTGACTTTATCTCCTGCTAAGAGATTCCATCACGAAACCACGTGAAAGTTGTACCAATAAACGGGGATTTTTATATAGGAGTGGGGTGAGAAGTACTTATTCTAAACTCGTTACCACTTTTTTCCTATAAATAAAAACATACAAAATCTAGGAGTTGTAGCGCTCGCGGCCATCCGCCAGTACTCGCTCAGGCGTCTCGAAGGGAGGACGTATCGCCGTTTGCTCCAAAAATACCTCACCCCCGCATTTGCCTGTGCCATGAATATGACCTATATGTAGCTAGCAATATACGGTTGTGTACGCCCACTGACCAATCACGGTCACTTAGAACGGTCGAGCATCTCTTTCATTTAGACTGTATAACAATTTCGCGTGACTATGCTATGTCTAAATGGCCCAGGGGTACGGACGCGACTCCGCTGTGCCGCGTAGGCCAGAGTTCGAACCCCACAGCGGCCGAACTTTTTGCATGCGTTGATTTGCGTTTTTTGAAGTTTATCACATAAAAAAACAAACACGTATAATTAATTATTATGTTTACTATTAAATATTATTATAATGCTATATTACTATGTAATATTATATAGTATTATAATAATTACCTTGATGAAATAAAGTTCACCGAAGAGCACTGGTGCTTATTATTTTTATCCGACTTCAAAAAGGAGGAGGTTTTCAATTCGACTGTATTTTTTTTTATGTTTTTTACCTCATAACTTTCGACTGAGTGAACCGATTTTAATGACTATTTTTTATTTGAAAGGGTATATTATATACTTTTCATGTGGTCCCATATACATTATATCAAAATTTGCTCAGTAGTTTGGTTTTTAAATCACAATAACTGGAAATATTATAGTATTTTTATTGAAGTCGGTTCTTTTTTGTTAAAATCTTACTTGTTAATCTGTGTATGATACTTTTAACAATAAGACAATTTCATATTCACTAATAAATAGTTATGATTTATTTGTCATTTATTTATTATAGGTACCTACTTATGTATTTTCAATCAGTCAAAATTACATTACAAATCAAAATTACACAAGTCAATTAATTCTGGCACGCTTGTTTATTCCCAACGACCACCACCGATGAATTGCCACCAGTGGTGGCGTTAGAACAAGAATATTTTTTCCCAACCGCTCCCAGTGGTGGTAGTTGGAATTAATTATATCCAACGAGCCCCACAAACTGCCACCACTGGTGGTGGTTAGGACCAAGTCATAATTTGTTTGCCCATGCGCCTTCAATAGTAGTGGACGGCACATGAAAATAATTAGACTAATGAGGTATTGTTAGAAGCGTCTCCATCGTCCGATACGTCCACTGGTGCCATGTTGGGTGGGTATCAAATGAAAGGATGAATTAAGCAATATTACATATTTGGTTAGCAACCTATTGCTCGCAGCTTTGCTTGCATGCACATATTAAATAGGATCAAATTCCTCACGCGCAGATGTCAGCGAAACCATATTTTTTATAACATATTTTTTCTCCAGATCTACCCAAACATACTTTATCACGTCATGCCGGTCAAAAACATACCCCTCCGTTGGTCACGCCGTAGTCGGGGAAAAAGCTGTGAAAATTACATAATATTGTTTATAGCACAGTGCAACCTCAACCCGCACTTAGGTCACGCATTGCGCTGTTCAAAGTAGCATAATATTCTTTAACGGCGTGAAGTTCCCTAACTTCACGCCGTTTAAGAATATACACAGTGTAGTGAGTGTAGGCTGAACCACATCTAATTAGTCCATTTTTACACCACTCACTGATTCATATAGTAAACAAGAGAAGATACATTTAACCCGTAATGTGTGAACGAAACGTCAATGTCTTGTTTGTGGTGCCAGAATTCTGTATGTTTGCATTTTGTTTTTTCGTCGGGAAAAATGGATTATTACGTGAAAACGCTATAACTAAATTAGAAACACATTTATACCGTACACTGTAACTGCTTTATAAAATTTTCTATCCGATCATAATTTATAATTGTTGTATCATAAAAATACATACTTGATATAGAAATTATGCGTTGTACGGCAAAAAACGGAATCCTTATGGATTTGTCATGTCTGTCTGTCACATTTTCCAAAATTATAAGAACTATACTACTATCTAAATTTAGACTAACTAAATTTGGGGGTTTCCCCATACCTAAAACTGAAAATCAATTTTTTTTTCAGCAATCCCTTTTGCATGAATTAATCTATGGATAGGTCTTAAAAATGATATTGAGATTTCTATTTTTTATAAACTGAATAGTTTGCGTGAGAGACAACCAAAATGGTGAAATGTGTCGTCATCATCCCCCCCTCTTATTTTAGAAGTTCTAAAATAAGAGATTGATAAAACAAAAAAAAAATATATGATGTACATTACCATGCAAACTTCCACCGAAAATTGGTTTGAACGAGATCTATATTATAGTAAGTAGTTTTTGTAATACGTCATAGATCGTAAAAAATACACTATTATTAAAACATCGATCTATCGATTCTACACTGTTAGTCTGTAGTAATTCAGTAGATGAATGAAGTAAGTCTATTAAATGCACGGCGTTTAGCACCCTTACTTTTTACTTACCCTTACTTTACTTCGCTCGGGCGCTAACTTCACGCCGTGTATTAATATACTACTTAGACCACTCCTATTGTAATAGACTATAAAAAATGACAAAAACAGGACTGAAGCAAAGTTCTAAAATATTTCCTTTCTTCAGTGGTGGTTGATAGCACTAAACATTACGATTGTGTCTTAACCTCCACCAGTGGAGGCAGTTTTAGTGGGGGTCGTTGAAAATAATATTTTTTTCATGTCCCGACTAGAGAATGCAAAACCGGAGCAATATGAAACCCTTTTTTTTCAGTTTTATTTAATTACGATTTTGAAAAAAATCACTGGAGGGAACAGTTACTGTGGATTTCCACATTTTACAATGCCAAGTACAGTACAAGCAATAAATTTAAGGAATTGGCTTAATATTAGCAATTTTCATGTCACAAAAACTTTAAAATGAGATAAACTTATTAATATTCTATAAAAAAAAACGTGCTTGATGCTTACTGTACCTGGATAAATGGATATTGGATTCCTACTTACTGAGTATAAGGGCAAATAAGAATTACATACCTATATCATAAAAAAACCTAAATAACAAAACAATGTGTATGTTGTTACTTATTACACAAACCCTTACGCGTCATTTGGTATAGGTCACTGAACGAAAGAAATCAAAATGGTGGCACGTATTTTCTTTTTGAGTGTGTCCCAAACAAGAAAACCAAATTAACCGAATAATTGAAAAATCCGGTTTAGTGAAAAATAAAAACCGAGTTTATTTGTATGCTTGAAATAACCGAAAACCCGGTTTTCTGATATCGGTTAAAACCGGTTTGCATTCTCTAGTACCGACCACCACCACTGAGAGCGGTTGGGCAAACAATTTATGATTTAGTCCTAACCACCACCAGTGGTGACAGTATGTGGAGGTCGTTGGAAATAAATAGGTATGTTTTCATATTATCTCAACCACCACCACTGGGGGAGGTACGGCAAACCATTTATATAATGTGGTCCTAACCACCACCAGTGGTGGCAATTTTTGGGGCTCGCTGGAAATAATTACTTCCAATTACCACCACTGGTGGCGATTGGGCAAAAAAATATTATTTTTTGTGATGATCAGCTCGCTCCATAATTTTTACTATACAAATACCTACCTACCTACCTGTACATTATTCTCATTTCGTGCTCTTCGCGGACGCAGGAGATAAGTCACAGGTTTTATGATTACAAACCTGAATGCTTTTACATAAAGTGCAATTTCTATTACAACTATAGTACAGAGTTCATGACATTTTTACATTGTTTTGTCGTACGGAAAGTCGCCATAGTCTCAGTGTTAAGTTTTAATTTGAATAATACACAATACAGGGAAGTTAGAAGATGTTTATAAGTAAATTTAGAAGGGAGTAATTCTTAAAGTAGGTATACCTTAGTATACCTACTTTAGTTAAGTTTATTAATTTAGATATTGACTTAATTATTATGTTTGTTTTGTGTTGTTATCGCAATAACTTACGTAATATCCAAAAACTAAGTGCAAAAAGTTTGCCAGTAGGAGGATTAGAACCCACGCCATGCCACCCTTCATCACACAAGCGTGGTGCGGGACCGTTCGACCATTCTAACTTACGCCGATGAGCCGAAACTGTCAATCGGTCGGGGCTAGTAGAACACAGACAAGTGTGAGGGAAACATTTTTACGGAGCAAACGAGCCGCGTTCGAATAGCGCCACGTTTCTGCGGGCCGCGATTATATACGCGCTCGGCATTTGCGGGGACGGAGGTTACGCTTAAATACCTAACCACCTTAGTACAACCTGGCCTTAAACAAAAGTTGAACAGTTGTGTCAGTCCCCTGTCTGCCGCATGCAACATCACTTCAACGCACTCGTCACCTCACAAGCACAATGTGACATATAATGATAAGTGGTCAGTATTTGTTCAATGCTCTGTCCACTACTGTGAACAAATTAATCTGTAAGGCTGTTATTTATTTCTAATGCATACTTTTTATTTATGTTTTCTTTTATATTTTAATTAAGTAGGTACCTACCTATTGTAAAATTATTATTGTTATTCCTAGACTTAGTTAATTTCTGTGATAAATGTAGCGTAATGGAGTACTCTGTGATGTTACAGTTATATGATGAATAAATAAATAAATAAATAAATATATAAATTAATATTTTGTCCACAAATCGACGTCTTACCCTTGCTTTTTCTCACTCAATAACAAATTCACAAGTAAAATAATTAGGTATGGTATGGCAGGATTGAGCAAACAACGCGAATGTTCAACTCTGGTTTAAAACTTTTGTGGTAAGACGGCTAGAGTTTAATTTTCACTTATAACTTGCACCGAAGGATTATTAGAATGGTCTTACGATTTTTATCGGCGCGACAGAATTTTAATAGTTTCGATGTTAAGTTTTACGACATTCCAACTTTTAGTCGTTCCAGTATCAAACGCAGCAACTAGAAACTCTTGCACTGGATCAGTGGTGCGACACCTCAATTTTAATAGCAGATAACAATTACCAATGATGCAACAATATCGTGATAATGATAACATGTTGTTTGGTTGTCAATTAATAATAATGAATGCCACAAGTTCACGACTTTGCAGCTGTACACAACTGTTTAGTTAGTATACTTACTTATAAATGATATTGGAGTAAGTTCGTGAAAGTCCACCTAATATATTTTCTGGTATTGAGTTTTCTTTGCACTTTGTATGCCAAAGATAATAAGTAGGTAGGTACCTGAATTTCTGCCGATGAAATGATGAAAGTACATAACAGATGAAAGCTTTGTTATCAATAACACAAGGCAAGCAAAAACAGAAGTTATCAAATAGCATAACTGTATTATTACCTACGCTACTGTGATTGATAAGATACCTGCTATCCGATTAGCATGGTAACAATTAGTTGGCCTTGGCGCCAATTCTGTCAGAGATTTCTCAGATTTTCCATATACATACACGCTATTACAATT
Source organism: Hylaea fasciaria (assembly GCA_905147375.1). Classification (NCBI taxonomy): domain Eukaryota; kingdom Metazoa; phylum Arthropoda; class Insecta; order Lepidoptera; family Geometridae; genus Hylaea; species Hylaea fasciaria. The sequence continues at coordinate 2,619,117 of LR990200.1, forward strand.
ATTATAGTTATTTTTATTGTTTTACATTAGGACTAATAAAACGTATAATCATATTTTGTCACCATTATAACTTATTTTAATTACATAAGCTCTATAATTCTTGATCGTTATCGGAAATAGCGTGCGCATCATTTAATTGAAATTCATTGTCGATTTACGATAATATTATGAGGCACATAGTATATTATTATCTAATACATGCAATCCGTTCACCTTATATAAAACTACTATCTCCGACACAAATAGCACTAGTACAAAAACAAATGAGCACCTGAACAAATGGCGGAATCATTTCACATATTATTATAATACGATCTACTCGTGTTTCATTTTCGTCGTGGAAAATGATCGTCTATAAACCTGCTCCTACCCGATAGCTCTTCAAGGATAAGAATTCGTATTCCAGTTGGTTTAAGTTCAAAGTCATATGACAAATAATGGAGAGGCTCATAGTAATGTTCAGGGCGAAACGAAAGGCATTCGTTACGAAGATCAAGACGAAAATTCAATATTTCAATGATCACAGCAGTTTGCGGAGCATCGGCCACGTGATATCCTTGTCACCTACATCCATGTTCAAACGGTAAGATATCTATATATAACAAATGTACAAACAAACTGAAGTAGTGGCAATGCTGCAGCTGTATCGTGATTTATAATCACAATATTATTGTGCATAAATGAATGTACTTACGATTGGAGATTACAAATAATCTATTAATATGAATGTTAATCGTACTTTCCCAACAAAATCGCAACCTAAGTACCTATATAAAACTTTTCGTAACATTCTAGCGACCGACGTCGTTGATATTAATTTATGTTGTTTTCTAACTATTCAGCGCACTCCGTAGCTCGAAAGTTATTAAGTATTGTGGCACAGAGCAATGCAGGTAACGTAGATCAAGTTACCCGCATCTGCACGAGAGAGGGGACCGCGTACTAAAAGTGAATACATATTGTATGGTCGATCCGTACTTCATTGTAGGTAGGTACTCAATGTCGGATTTTGAGTCACTGACTAAGGCAGATAAATCATTGAATAATAGTTTCGATGGTAAAAATAAAGATGAATGAATAATACCTAGCTTCCAGTAAACCTTAACTCCGCCTTAGTAAGGGATTCGATTGTATTTGACTTGTGAAAAATGAATATTAAACAGTATTCCTTGTGTGAGTTTTTAAGAGTTCGACATCGTACGCGTCAACTAGCGTTTTTGAATGAAGATCCTGTACAGCTCCCCCACCGGCACGTTTATGAACGAAAAATCTTCATACAAAGCGTTTGTTGACGCGCACTATGTCGAGCTCGTAAAAACTCACACTAGGGGTAGTACAGGATTCCATACAGCGTAGTGCGAAACCTGCATAGTACTTATGTGTCCCGTTTGGGCTTCGCGGGTCACGAGTTCCGAAACTAAAACGTTCCTACTCTGACTGGCTGAACTGAAATGCTGATTATAACCTGGCTCCACCAGGCTGTTCTGGCTCGTGACTTGCTCCGCTTGCTGCTACGGCTCGGCTGTGGTACTTCGAGGCGCTTTGGCACTGTATATCCAAGACGCAGTATCCTATTCCGTGGAAACGGATTACTTGCAGTGGGACACCCCATTCCCTGCTGTCACGATCTGCGAGTACTATAATGAAACCAAATCTAAAACTGAACTGCCCAAGTGAGTTTTTGTGAAATTGTGTCTTCATATCTCAACCTAAAGTTTATAATTGCCCAGCACAGAAAGAGAATTAACTGAAACTTGCTTTGTGATTTCCCAGACACAAGTATCCAACTTCACTAATCAATTTCGCCAAAGAAATTGCGTTTTGGAACAAAAAGATCTGTAAGACTTGCATCAACTGCAAACTTAACGTGAGCTGTATCGAGGACTACCTGCCGATCCTAGACATCACCAGGTCCAAGTGTGAGGAGCTCATGACCGCTTGCTGGTTCAACGGGGAGGAAGTCTCTTGCTGTGATATGTGAGGTTTCTTGTGTGTATTTAGTTTTAACCAGCTACTGTGTTAGTTTACTATCGCTGCTTAGATCAAATGCTGAATTTGATTAAAATTTTGCATTCCTATATTATTATTGTGACAGCAACTGATCTGCTGAAAAAGACTGAAGGTATTCAGTGATGAACTATCAGAAGATTGACTTATTTTGATCGGCTTACTGTAACAAAATGTTTGTCTGGTTTGGTCTTTTGAGGATGGTACCTACTGGTTGACCTATTTCAGATTCAAACCACTGGCCACAGAATACGGAGTGTGTTTTGTGTTCAATTCTCAACTAACAGGCGATGGACAAATACAATATATAAACAGCAAGACTCCACTGCCTATTCTCATGTTTACTGTGGTTGGCAAAGTTATGGTAATTAGTCAAATCCTTGATTTTCATACGATCTAGCCGTTAACCGATGACTTGTGTTTTATCCGACAAATCTGTTGCAGATACGAGTGCATTCACCGGAAGAGGCTACCTCTGTGGCGTCGGAAAATATCTTAGGTGCTTGTTACCACGTGCATCTTGGTAGCATTCTGGAAGTTAACCTGGTGGTAAGGGCTACCACCACTTGACATAACAATGTAGATCATCGTTCTATTTCTATGATGTAGAGCGCGTTTTACGCATTTTTTGCACTAGAGGTATTTGTTTTTCAGTTTAGCTTTTAAGTTTGAAGGGGGCTAATTGTTATTCTATCTATAGTCTTGCAGTAGTTTTTTTCAGTGTAGCCTTTATTGAGAAAACATATCTTCCTCAAAAATGATACGGTCCAATTTTAATATTGGAAAAGACTTTATAACCCGTATAATTATTAGTATGAACAAATGATAAATATGACGAAAAGGTGCTAAATATTATGTCTAACGTTCCGACATGCGAAATTAAGCCAAGTGGAAGGATTACCGGCAATATGTTTCCATGGTGATGGTGAATTTAATATCAGAGATTATCACTACATGAACTTTAGGGAACCTCACAGTCAGGATCGACGCGTACGGGATATTAAAAGAGGGTAAACGATTACAGTTGCTATGATGATGAATTTCTTCCAAGATCTAATTCAAAAATGGTACTTACTGAATCTAAGCCCTTCCTTAGTTTATTCGATTATATAGATGAGCGGGGAAGGAAAGCTTTGTTGAAATCGGCAACTCAGGGGCGTTGTGATACAACAAGTCACACTTGTCCCCATATGCTTTCTGATAAGCATTTTGTATAACACAACAGACTGATATCGAGTATAAGAAATGGTGACACGCTCTGTCCCTCATATTCCAAAGGCTAATCAAGGCAATATTTCAGGCAGAAGAAATTGTGAACGACATATCAGTCCGTTCCATAGCCGTCGGCAGCCGAGATTGCCTCTTCAAGGAAGAGCGTCCTCCGTCATCAGAGGGCTGGCCTTTCGAGGAGTACTCTTACAGCAGCTGCGTGTGGTACTGCAGGACCATGGCGCAAGTGAGGATGTGCAATTGCACTTATCACTTTATGCCGAGGATTGGTGAGCATTGGTGACATTTCCATTTTGAATTTTCTAGGAACTGCAATTTTTGTGAGCTACCAATCGTATTACCGACCGCTCGTAAGCGCTACACATGCTAATAATAGGACATCGTTAAGTGTCTTTAGTTTGTAATTATTATAATAACAATAATTAAACCTACCTTTATATTTACAGAAAATATACCCATGTGTAACATTGAGGGCCTGAAATGCCTGTACAGAAATAAAGGTGAGTCTACTCTGTTCCGACGCGAGCCACCGATTTTTTACCAATAGATGATAGGCGGTTAGGTCAAACTTTCATAGTTATTTTTACCCAGATCCCGAGTCAATTTAGGTAACAAATACAATATTATGGCGACTGTGAGCTTGGGTGCTGATGGAGAAGGAAGACATAGTGTTGGTGCTTGGCCTGTGTTTTCTAAGCTTATAGTGCCGAAGTACCTACGTATTTTGTAAACACCAGTCAGGCTTTTTTCCTACGATGTTGCTCTTGTATTTATTTGCTTTGGTTCTAGATTCTCTTGAAATTGGCAACTGTCACTGCCCTATGAGTTGTGCGGAGGTGACTTACAAGGTGGTTTCAATATCTTGTCCGTAAGTATTAAGGCTGGCGCACATTAGTGCGGGCCGCACTGCACCGCATCGCATAACAAAAATCATCCTACATCACTTTCGTGACAACTAGCTAAACGAGGCTAATTCGCGCACACACTATATAATATCAAAACACATAATTTTAACATAATTATCTCGACGTTTCGGCCGAGTTACATCGATCGTGGTCACGAGAAGACTGGAGAATGCGGGTGTCACCGTCTAGAGCGGCAGGTGTTGTTTCTAACTACCCGCATTATTGGTCTTATATAATATAATATAATTCAGCCTGTAACTGTCCCACTGCTGGGCAAAGGCCTCCCCTCACTATCGTGAGGAGGGTTAGGCCATAATCCACCACGGGGGATTGGTCTTGCAAAACATAATTTTCTTGGCGCAATTTTGCAATGCGATGCGATGTGGCGTGTATGTGGGATGTGTGTGGATGTGTGCGATGTGTGTGGATGCGATGTGTTGGTATGCACCAGTTATAAAATTATAGGTTTTAGGTATGATTACTTAAATTCAATTATATTTTGTTGATATATTTATGATAATTTGACATAATGCGCATTTGCGCGTTTCTTACCTGGTAAGTGGCGAAGTAATCGAAGGTGTTGTCAAACACAAAAAACACAAAACAACAAAACAAATCACCAAAACTCTTGATTACAGTAAAACTAATAACGACACCAGAGCGACCCAGGGATCCGTGAGGATCGGGCAACTTCCTCACCTGAGAGTACGCCGCCATGCCATCAGGGACATGCTTGGACTAGTCGGTAACGTTACAAACATTGAACATTCCATTCCATCAAAATATGGAGTGTGGCTTAGGGGTTCCAGTTCCGCCTACGCCGCATCTTCTCTCTTGCCTTTCATAACCCACAACGCACTAGACGGGACTTCAACTCGCCTACCAATAATGCGGCGGAAGATGCTTGGTGGTCAAAAACCAGAATACTCTGTGGCTGAAGAACAAACTTCATGCTTACAGCCAAGTCCCCTGGATGGCTAAAGGAGTAAATTATTTTTGACCATTTTACCAATGACAGATTTTACTCGTCCAAAATGAGCTGGAAGCTTTTTGAATCTTATAGATCGGATTATCTAAACACCATATAATATAGAGGTTTCTGTCCATTTAGGTGTTAAAAATATGTTATCCTTTGTTACAGTGGACATCGGAGGAGTGGTCGGTGTATTTTTCGGCGCGTCGCTTCTAAGCTTCATAGAAATTGTTTACATCTTTTGCATACGAAAGTATACATAAGAGTAGTTAAGAGCTTCAGTTTCAGCTTTTCTTTAAACGTTCATCATCGTTACGAAACTGTTACAGGTAGGTAGGTATACCCAGTTACCCAGGTCACTGGTTATATTATTAGACTTGTTAATATTTTCTGGACTTAGTATACATCCTTATTGTTAACGTCAACGAATAAGGCAATCATGCTGACGTCACAGATTAAAGGATACTGACGTATGCTGACGTTTCGTTTTGATTTTTCTATCAGAATATACCGTAAGGGGAAATAAATTACTTCTTAACTTCATAAGAAAAATACACATCGCAGAACGTTTTCGTTACTCTTTTCCTTGGTTTTATTTAATAATGGATTTTTGTAATGTCTGTAATACCCAAAATAATAAGATCCCAAAATTGTTATTCCCTTTAATTGTGATAGTATTAGGATATTGTAATTTAGTAACTGCAGCAAACCTGGAGAATTATGATGATGATAGTGAATTGTATGTCCGGGAAGAGCAGAACGATGACGCAATGACTCTTGGCGGCAATAAAGGTACCTACCAAGTATTTTTTTAGTAATCCCAAAAATTTTCTACAGAAAAAGGTACTCGCAAACTTTCCAAAAATTGGCAAAATTCCCTTGGGAGACGCGTTCAAACTTTCAATACATGAATAGCTTAGTATTGGCGTCATATTTTTTGCTAGGGGACTAAGATATTTTTACCTGAGAGAGTGGTGGCTGGCCAACCGGTCAGTCAATGTTTTCTTTGAATGCCAGGCAGTTTCAATTCTGTGTAATTTAAATCATAGATAAGTAATAGATTTCTTTTTTATGCGTCCGCCCGGTGTCATTACCCAGTACCGTAGAAAATAACATTCTCACTCCAGTCTTTCCCGCAGTCGTTTCACCACCGCTGATACCTTTGGCTGCTGGTCGATCGGCGCTGCACTCGCTTCCTTTCGGCCGCCACTCCGTCAGAGCGCTTTTCCACCTGCCCTCACCAGAACCCCTCCCAACATGTCCCGCCACTGTCAAACATCAATCTCCATGATTCGTGTCGTTTTATTCTAAAGCTGTCTTTCGATTTTTGTGTTTTGTTATATACGATTGTGTTGTTGGAAGGTTGAGTACTATGATGAAGTTTTTGTGTATTTGTGCATAAAACGTACGGATTTGTAAATTATTATTTTTTACTTGCATTAAAAATTGTTTGATCTTGTCGAGTGTTTATTTTTAACAGGTAAATGCACAGGTAACAGATAAATGCTACGTATAAAGTAGCCTAATTTAGTTGTAAGACCTCTAAAATCGCATTGAAATTCAAATCCTATTTATGGAAATGCAATTGTCACCTGCACAGATATTGCACCAACATTACTATATGACCATATTTTTGTATCTACAGAATACCTAAAATTCACTTGAAATCCATGCTCACTGGAATGATTCGGAATCGGTTAGTAATCAAATATTCGATGTTCGGGACAATTTCGGTTCGGTTTATTCATGGGGACATTTATCGCGGGGAGATTGGGGATCGATTCCTTTGAAATATTTCCGGCAGCACCAATATCTATTATGTGTAATATGTTTATAGCTATAACCATGCTATGAGTTACAGATTCGTGTTCATGGAAAAGACGAGCTGTTTTTTCTACAGTTTTTACGTTAACTTACATTTCACCAACTTCAGTGGTTCAACCAGATTTTCGATCTGTAATTCTATTCTAAATATTACCTACTATAAAATTATTAACATTATCATCAAAATCTACTGTCTAAATATTGTACCATTTTTGACTCCAGCAGTAGTGCTGACCACCAGACCAATCAAATTATATTTCATCATTTAGTTTACAAAACCCTTAAGAACTTTCAGACTAACGGCATTCTGCGACAGCCGTTCAACCGATAATTCCTCGGTTGCCAATGAGTTCCGGCTATGACATTATCAAACTAACCTTTGTATACAGACGCGAAAGGGACGAAAAGTTGTCGAGGTAACCAACTAGCTGGTCACGCGGAACTAGCCCGTATACAGTCTGCGTTAATAGCCAGAGTGTGTTTATCCACAGACCCCAACTGCAACTCAACCTTCTGTGTCCCTCCCTGCGAGGGGGCAGCTCCCCCCCGCTACTGCCCCGAGCCTATGCTGCAGTGCCCCAGCGGCTGCATGTGCATGGTGGACTGCGGCACCAACGCTATCGTCTGCTTCATGTCGAGGCACTGCATGGACCACAGAGTATTCATGAGGAAGATGAAACTGATACCCAAAGTTACTCCGCCAAAGCCTGATTATTAAATCGTAGTTGTGACCTTCGATGGACTGCTTGGAACAGAGTTCAAACTTTAGTAGTGACATCGCACCGTCCTCGAGATCAAAATCTTTTGTTTCAATAACTTCGGCTACAGTTACCTACTAGCTTACAGATGGTGAGAATCAGTTTTATATAGTGATAAAATCTTACATCAGTCAACCAGGTACCATCCTACTTGTATTATGGAGGTCGGTGGTCAGATCCCAAATCATAGTTCTACATTAGCACCGAGGTAGGTACCAACCCATCTAAATATTCTATGGATATATTTTTGGCATAGCTATTCAGTTTTTGATAGTTTGTGCTTTTGAAGGATTTTTTGTACTTATTTCATTACATTTTCATTGAATAATTTAAATACCATTTGTTTAACTGAAAACGAATAATCATCAGTTTATAAAAGATACTGCAAGGGAAATGCAAAACTTCTACCACGACCAGGACTTTAACCTCCGACCTACAGAATGTCGTTCCATACCCTGATATTATGTACTTATCCAATTACCTAGTCAAATTGAACCAAGCAACATACGGTTCCCGAAATCTGAAAACGGCATAACAATAAAAATACCCATACTAAACTGCAATCCATCCCGCCCGCAACATCGTAAAGTTTCAAGTCATTCGAGTTCCTAAGTCGTGACGACCCTCATCCGAGTTCCAGAACTGAGATGACGCCATATGTTTCCGCACGAGGGCATGACCTAAAGGCCTCTGAAGGCTTAATATAGCGGCAAGATGCGACTTACCCAACTCACACTTCTGTTTTCTTCACTAAACTTCACGATTGCTCGAAGTAAGGGTACGCCTTTATATACGAAGAGCTGTGTTTAGCTTACTGCTGATTCCATACTTACACTTCAGACACTGTTATAACAGTATTTGTACTGTTAAAAAGGTTTTGTTTAGCTTTCCTGATAGTGGTATCTATTGAGACTTAATTATAAACAGTAGTACCTTATGCTGTTTAAAAAGGTCGTGGTTTTTTATAATTGACGTCCTAAAGCTCTCCAAATCAAGCTTTTCTTTACTTAAGATTATCAATACCGGAGTCTCCTCAATATATGTAAACATGAAGTTTTAAGATTTCAATTTAAAAATTACATCATAATTCCCAATATCAACGGTCTCACCGTTGTGATTTCCTTGATTGGCACCTTAAAATAACAGATAGACCGACTTTGTATACAAACATCTTGTGCAAATATTATTAATTACTTACGATATCAAATACAGAGCCACGCCATCAAAGAACGTACACTAGGGGATTAATACAGAAGTGTCATAAGCCGCTACTTCACTTACTACGAGTAGATATAGTATCGACTACCTCTGCGAGGCTATATAACTGTGACTTCTAGTATTTCATGCGACCAACGTGACGGGAATATCCGTTTTCCGGTCTCCGAGCGAGTTTCCAACTAGCTAGTTTATTTCACTAGCCGATGGAGTCAGACGACTTTTCGTTCTTATTTTAAAAGTCGTCACGGAAAAGTTGGGGTAGTTACTGAGGCTTTTTGTAACCTTTTTGTTAGAACGTTAGTGCGGATATTTGTGTTTGAGGTATCATACACATCCGAGAAGTTTTCATGATTTTACAGGCTCATCTCAAAGAGAATTGTACATAAGTACATGGAGGGATTTCGTACCTACTTGTTTTTATTTATATGTCGATAGATGCATGCTTTGGTACGTAGAAGTAATCTATTCACTCCTGACTAAAATGCTCCAAAGACTTTCCATCAAGGATAGCGTTACGATAAAATCGATTAGTAGATGGCTGTGCAGAAAAACCCATCAACAACCCATTAATGTTAACCTACCAACATTTAATTTACCCGTCAACGTACTGAACCCTAAAAAGGCTCATAAATAAGGCGAAACACGGAAAATCACACATAAAGCCCGGAATTGGAATTTCACGAAGTGAAAACCTCAATTTTCAACGTGAATGCGAGCGGCTTGTTTGATTTATAATGCCTGCGTGAGTGCGCTTTGTTTGTTTGACCTACAGGCTGTATTTCTAATGTACAAGTGAGCAGGAATATTCCCACCCCAATCCGCACATTATTAACTTTGCCGCAGCTAATAGCTTTGTTTTGACGAATAAGATTGCGACTTTGACAGACTTTGTCTTGACTTGACAAACTTTGTCAACCCGCCCGTGCTTCAGAGCCTCATATTGCTGTTCCTGAATTGAACTGATCAGACCAAATGAATATAAGAATAATAATTGGCCGAGCGAAAGCGCACACCTCTTCGTCGGTTTCGCCAAAGCTAAGTGAAATCTAAGGATATCTTTCATGCTTAATCCAATTTAAGCATTGATTAAGGAATCTGTTTGGGTTAGTTGAGACGTAAGTTTGGCAACAAGCAAAGAGCGCGATCCAAGAGGACCTCCCGCACGGTGGAGTGTTTATTTTAATTTATTGTATCTATTGCAGTAGGTAGATCCAAGTTATTATAGCAAATTGGAGGGGTTATCAGTATTTGCCATCAAACTCAAAATTGTAAGTAGGTATACTCTTTCTCTTACATACTTTTGAAGTGACGTATTCACTTCATTACGCACGTCTCTCCACACACGAAACAGCAGTAGATATACATCGAGTTACACAAAAAAATAGGGCTCTCTGTTACACGTGTCGAATAGGTGCGTACCGTCTCTTATTAAAGATAATGATATATCGGCGGGTTCAGGGGAACACGATCCACTAGTGTTCGGTTCAACGGCGTAAGAGGCGGATGAATCAAAGTCAGAAAATTGTTTTTTCCTGGTAGATAATCGAGACTTTTCATACTAGTTGCTTGTGAGTGTCTGATGAAAACTTCGAATTTATCCATCCATACTTGATCAAAGTTAGGTACCGTCACTCAACATTTTATATTCGGAATTTACCTGAAAACTGTGAAGCGACCGCCGCATTAAATTAACTTGTTAACTATACTTGGACTTTTAGGGATAAACTGAAACTAGGTATCTCTGCTTAGTTAAAACAATTATAATCAAATTCCGTGATCGTACAACGTTATAACTACGAGGTTCGACATACAATAATCCGCTAACTGTAAAGCAGGGCCTCTATGCCTCTTTTGTTATTGTTTCCATCTTGAAATTTGACCACGTCGTCCGGGGCCTGAACCGGGAGCGGCGAGCGCCACGCACGCCGCATATCTTGCTTTTCTGACGTCACCGATACTAGGCCGGCGCCGCCGGCAGCGGCCGCGCAGATTGCCAACACGGCCATTCTACACGGTGCATGTCCCACCAGGCGCCTCACGAGTTCAGATAAAATGCTGAAACATACATTTTATTTCTGTTAGTCTACAATAATTTTACATTAATACTTCGGTTTCCAATTCTGTCATCGATCTTTGCAAATTTCTTCGCTTCAATTGTTCGAGAGTAAACTTTAGCCACACCTTATATGGAATCTGTGCCACAACAAACTGTGTACGCTTAAAGGGCATTGCCACACTTAAGTGTACCTACTAAGCTCATTCTATAACCGTTTGCTTCGCCATCAAGCTTTAAGAACAATACAATTTTAACGACAACCAACCGTATGCGCTCAAAGGGACATTGCCACACTTAAGCATATAATTTAAACTAATTTTGGGATCACTTGCATTCAAAGGGTTACCACCTCACTTAAGTATTCCAAGTTCATCCTAGGACTACTTGCACTCAAAGGGCTACTACCTCACTTAAGTGTTTCAGGTTCCTTCCGAACCTCTCGCACTCAAAGGGTTACCGCCTCACTTAAGTGTTCCAACTTCATCCTAGAACCCCTTGCACTCAAAGGGTGTTACTACCTCACTTAAACGTTTCATGATCATCCTAGAACCATACGCACTCAAAGGGTTACAACCTCACTTAAGTGATTCAAGTTCATTCAGAACCATTAGCACTCAAAGGGTTACTACCTCACTTAAGTGTTTCAAGTTCATCCCAGAACCATACGCACTCAAAGGGTTACAACCTCACTTAAGTGTTTCAGGTTCATTCAGAACCATTAGCACTCAAAGGGTTACTACCTCACTTAAGTGTTTCAAGTTCTTCAATTATCTATATTCCCACACACTGTTTCCTTATAAGTGTTTATTTTTTTTTAGCTCTCGAACAATTTCTGTTTAAATGCAATTTAAGACCAATTATTAGAAATGAAGCATTTTATGTTGACTCGCACATCTCAAACAAATCAATACTGACACTGGAAAGTAATAATGAATTACATATATCCTATATATACTTGTAACCTTAATACAAATTATTACCTTGCCAACACGTGTACAAATAAATTATTGTCCAATTTAAGTGGATTCCCAATCATCAATACGTATCCATGGTTTCATGTTCTCAGCCGCTGTTACACCAATATACTTTTTTGCGGATCTTTCGCTGCCTTTTACATCCGTCACCTCATATCTATCGTTCTCAAGTACCTTCCTCACTTGAAAGGGGCCTTTATAAACCGGCAACAACTTTCGACTCTGCCCGTCATTGCTTTGGTTTTGTATTTTAATGAGAACTAGATTTCCTTCCGAGTAACTTCGTGGCTTTATCCGAGCTCTATCGAATCTGTGCTTTTGTGACTCTGCACTGGACTTAATATTAATATCTGTCCTCTCGCGCAAATCTGTCACGTCTAACCTGGTCTCGTTATCAAGCTCCGGAGCCAAACTATCGCTGTCAGTACGTAATCTATACCCGAAAAAAACTTCACTTGGAATAGTTTTCGTTGTCTTATGAATGGTACTGTTTAAGCCCTGTTGTAACACTTTTATATATTGATCCCATCTATCGTCTGTAGTGTCAGCACCCATTGTTTTTAATGCCTCGAGAATGGTTTTATTAAACCGTTCAACTTGACCATTCGAACGAGGCATACCAGTCGCCACTGTGTGTAAACGTATGTTTTTATTCGCGCAATACCGAGTAAAACCGTGCGAAGTAAAACATGTCGCCGCGTCAGTTATAATTCTTTTAGGGTTACCGAATGTTTTAGAAATAATTTCTAACTCTTTGATTACGCCCGATGTTTTCGTTGATCGAACCGCCATGATAAACACAAATTTTGTGAAAGCATCTACTATGACCAACAAATATTTGTTTTTGTTTTTAGTTATTACAAATGGGCCTAAGTGGTCCATATGAAGTGTGTGAAAAGGTTGCGCATACTTGGGTAACGAGTATAGTTCTCCTTCCTTTGGCCCACCTTTATTCTTGAAATATATACAGTTTAAACAGTTTTTAATATATTTTTTTATTATAAATCTCATCTTAGGAAACCAATACCGGTGACTTATACGTTCCATTGTTTTGTCGACTGAGAAGTGACCTAGGTCGTCATGGTTACATTTAATTATTTGCCAAATACATTTCTTTGGAACCACCCACCGGCGACCTCGGTCTGTTCTCCTGTAAACTTTGCCACCTAGCACCTCGTATTTATCAAAAATGTCTTTATGCTCATCGGCCTCTCCTGTTTCTATAATTGATCGAACCCGTTGCAATTTTGAATCTTGTAATTGTACCGAAAGCAACCAATCCGCCTCTGTTATGGACATAATAATCTCGGTTTCAGTCTTTTCTCCGGTGGTCACGGGGTTTCGACTCAAGGCATCCACATGTTGCATACGCGTGGCTTCTCTGTGTACTATTTCGAACGAAAACTCTTGTGTAGCCATAACCCACCGCGCGATTCTGGGTATCATTTCTTTTTTTGTCAATGCGTACCGGACTGCGTTACAATCGGTCACAATTTTAAAATGTGATCCTAATAAATAGAGTCGAAACTTTTGAAGTGAACTAACGATTGCCAAAAGTTCTAATTCAAATGAGTGATACTTCTTCTCGTCCTCTGAAGTTTGTCGGCTATAATAATGGACGGGTTTTTCACCTTCGTTCGTGACTTGCATGAGTATGCCAGCAATACCTTCTCTACTAGCATCCGTATACAACACGTTATTTTTGTTTGGGTCAAAAATGGCTAAAACGTTTTCCGAGGTTAGTTTATTTTTTAATAACTGAAATGCTTTTTCATGATTTATATCCCATCTCCAGACAGAGTCCTTCTTCAATAATTTTGTTAACGGTGCAGAAATCATCGCACAATCCTTAATGAATTTTCTAAAGTAACTGATAAGTCCTAGAAATTGTCGAAGTTGGTGCACTGTTTTGGGAGTGGGATAGTTTCGAACAGCCTCTAATTTAGGTTCGTTTGGCATCACACAACCTGGCTTAATCTTGTAACCCAGAAATTCAATCTCACTTTTAAAAAAATGACATTTCTTTAAGTTTAATGTCAGTCCATTTTCTTTGAAAATTCGCAAGACTCGTTCGAGTAATTTTACATTTTGTTCAACAGTTTCCGTTACCAAATAAATATCATCTAAATACAGGATAACGTTATCAAATCTTAAATTTCCCAACACTTTATTCATCATGTGTTGGAAACAGGATGGTGCGTTCACCAAACCAAACGGAAGCCTCAAAAACTCATAATGACCATCTTCTGTAATGAATGCCGTCTTGTGTATAGATTGCTCTTGCATAGCTATTTGATAGTAGCCGCTTTTTAAATCTAGACTAGTGTAACATTTAAAGCCGTGAAGCCTGTCTACCAGATCTTCAATACGTGGCATTGGGTATTTTTCTTTTTCAGTAATTTTATTTAACGCTCGGTAGTCAATACAAAGTCTTTTCTCTCCATTCTTTTTACTGACTAGTAAAGCAGGACTGGCATATGGTGAATTACTTTCGCGTATAATATTATTTTCCAAAAGCTCATCCACCATTTCACGAATTACTTTTCTGTCTGCATACGAAGATCTAAACGGTCTACATTGAGTTGGCTGGGAGTTAGTTACGTTAATGACCATTTCGTGGTTATTTACTTTCCCTAAATCTTTGATACTTGTCGCTATACATTCGCTGTACTCATTCAAAAGCATAACTAACTCATTCTGATGAGAGTCGGCATCGATATCACAACCACTTATCGTTTTACAAAACTCAGTCAAAGTATTTGCGTAGTCAAACTTAAGTACCTGACCCACTCGCGAGTAAATCAGGTCAGATCGCTCCGTCACATTTCTCCCTATCAATACCTCGCAGTCGGCTAGATCATTGATAACATAAAAATCAACGTTCGTCAACGACACAGAATCCAATGTCAAATCGGCTCTTATCTTGTGGGTAACAAATATCGAAGTTTCTTTTGAGAAACCTTGCAACATAATCGGTACAGGGAGCGCAATATTATTTAATGAATGTTTCTTCGTTAACGATTCGGTTATTAAGGAGCAGCTGCTTCCTGTATCAATAAATACTTCTTGACGAAAATTATTTAAGGTTATTGTTTTTACAAATTTATTCCGCGGGTCAGGGGTGGAAACGCATTTTATTTCTTGTTTCTCAGGTATTACTGCATTGGTTTTTTTTTTATAACAAGCTGATTCTTGATGACCTCGTTTGCCACAATAATCACATTTATTTTTGTCACACTTATTTTGTTTGTGATTACCGCCACAAATAAAGCACTTAATAGTTTGCCTGGTAAATGTGGTATCAGTTAGGTCACCCCGCCCTGTCACACTCACGGGGGGTGTCGTCACTATCGTAGACGTAGGTGTTTGCCTGACAGGTTGATGGATAGTAAATTTCGTCTGGTTCTCACGCGAATTGGCGTTAATTTGTTTTAAATTTTTCGGTTTGTACGTGCGGCCATGCAAGAAGCTAGCTAACTTGTCGCACGTTACGAAATTGTTAGCTTCAATTGATGCGCCTATACCACTGTCTCCTATATTTCCGACAATAATAGAAATTATATCTTGTTCCGAAAATTTCAACGACAAACGATCAATTTTGCATTTTTGTTCGAAATAAAACTCATACAAAGACTGATTTTCTATTGGTTTGTTGTCTATTATTTCTTTTAAAAGTTCATACATATTCCGACAGATTTGAAAACTAGAGGCTAACTCACGTTTCCAATCCTTCCATTTCCATGATGGCCACTGACTTTCAGATCGTAAAAGAGAGTCGTACCACACTTTCGCGGACCCCTTTAATTTGTTGAGAGCTTGGTAACGCGTCATTTCATCAGACCATGATTAAGTTTGAGCGTAAGACTGGATAATACTAAGCCATGCGTTGACGTCATCTCTCAACGGGTCGAACTCAGGAATAATGCTATTCAAACTGGTGCTTGTACTCACAGGTGCAGGTTCAGCTTTTCGTGATACCTGTTTCCGGTTTCTCCGTGGAGGTGACGGAGTCCTGGCACTAGAAGTATCACTGCTGACGCTGCTGCTCGTGGAACTTGACCTTCGTTTTTCTTTTGGCCGCTTATTACGCTTATTTTTCTTCTTGCCCCCCATTCTGCGTAGATGTCACTATCCCACTTCTGATGTTAACTATACTTGGACTTTTAGGGATAAACTGAAACTAGGTATCTCTGCTTAGTTAAAACAATTATAATCAAATTCCGTGATCGTACAACGTTATAACTACGAGGTTCGACATACAATAATCCGCTAACTGTAAAGCAGGGCCTCTATGCCCCTTTTGTTATTGTTTCCATCTTGAAATTTGACCACGTCGTCCGGGGCCTGAACCGGGAGCGGCGAGCGCCACGCACGCCGCATATCTTGCTTTTCTGACGTCACCGATACTAGGCCGGCGCCGCCGGCAGCGGCCGCGCAGATTGCCAACAAACTTTTCCTTCATTAGCCGCTCTTCATCCTAGATAAAATTAAATTAAAATGTTCACGGCTTACTGGCTTCTCGATAAGTAAACGGGGGCCTAGTCCGGATCGGTGGATCTTTCCTCTTACGGCTACCTATTTATTACTAACTATACCTACCTACTATTAGAATCATTGAGTTACATTTAATAGGCATGTTACTAGGAGTAACTTCGGTCTTTCTCCTCTACTTATTTTTAACTTGAGTTTTAATTTATCTGGGAATGTATTGCTGACATTCTAAGACCCAAATAAGTACCTACCTACTTATTGTTGAGATTTAGAAAATACGTGTACCTACTGTAAAATTGTTTACGCTTTCAACGGAAAAAGTTTGTGTTTTATTATATCGTACTTTCAGAAATTTGTAAACTCTCACAAATTTAGCTGTAAAATACTACTGCCAAGATATCTGCGGCTGTGGCAGCGTCGGTGACCCCATAATTTCGCTGGCTCAATTTATTGATTGTACCTCCTAAATTTGTTCCCCGGAGACTGCTCCCTTCCTGCAAGCTGCTCAATTTTATTCATCACTTAAAAAGATTGGAAATTGTTATATCCTATATATATAACTGCTTCAGTTAGCGCGTTTCAATTCGTATTACATTATTCATTATAAATATGTTTTTATTTAAATTAGTTTTTAAGTTATGTAATTCATTCCAATGAATAGTATGAATTCGTGCGCAAATTGAGTGATTTCATTTCTCTTATAAACATTGACTTATACACGTATATCAGTCAAGATTCCGAGAATAATACTCGTTCGTACTTCGTACTCATTGACTAATCTACTAGCTGTTATTCTACGCCTAACAGTAAATTTAATGGTAACCGAATGTAACGGAAAGCCATAACAGTTTCTGCAAAGGTGATTCCAAAAGATTTATGTAACACCATCGCAAGATACTGATATATGTTTATAACAGATACTTACATCTGTAATTTATGTTGTTCGCTCGTTTGCAACTGCTTGCAACGTAATGGTGCTAGTAAAACGTTTCCGTGGCTAGTGAATATGATTCATGTGTTTCTAGATAGAATGTCAAGATATTATCGACGTTAAATTGATTTTTATTTACCACTTCAATTAATAGTACGAATACCTAAGCAGGATGTGACTTTTAGTACTTATTAGTTACGTTATTGTACTGTTCATTTTGTTGTACTATTAGTAGTACTAGTTGAGGCTTGGCGTGTGATCAATAACGTACGTAATGTTGAAAAATTGGAAAGTAGTTAACAATTTATAGATAACTAAGTACCTACAAAACGAAAGTATGTATGCTTTAGTAATATATTTATTTTATTTACAACGTTTACAAATAGCTTTATAAATAAATACATATGGTACACACTAAGTACATAATATGGTACAATAATTATAAGGCTAGCAGTTCATTTATGTTATAATTTTTTTTATCGAAGAAACAAATATTAATATGCGAATTCAAGACATCTATTTACCACGAATACTGTGAAGGTGTACAAATAGATAAACGCATAATTATACAAAAATCGTTATACTCATGTGACTAGAATTGAGTCTTTATTATAACAGATTAACTCATTTTTACCACTTTACACTTGGTCAAATACTAGCCTGTAAGTATATTAAAAAAAAAAAAAAAGGTACTATGCCCACTTGAGAGTTCTGAGCGTGCTTCCACTGAAAAACATATAAGTAAATCAGACGCAAACAGTAACCCGATAGCCTAGAGCACCAAAATAACGCAAAATATACCTAACTCGTATCCGCAACAATATTCAATTTCAAATCCGCCATAAATAATTTTCACTTCGCTTTCAGTCTGTCCTGTAACAAATACCATTCATGAATCAAGATTTATAATCCTTGAAAATGGATCTGTCGATCAAGCGCTAAAACGTGTGCGGTTCTCCCGTTAAAAACAAGTTTATTAATCTGCAGGAGTTTTCAGAACAAACAAACAAAATATTTTACAACTGTACTTAGTTAGGTACTTGAAAAAAAATGTTTTATACATTGTACAGTTATTATTTCAGCAATAGTTAGATTGAATAATAGTGATAATATATATACATAACCAAAATGTAAAGAACAACGTAAATTAGTTAGCTTGAGATGTTACTATACGAGTTAGTTGAACGCTCATATCATTAGAGTTAGTAAGACATGCAGAATTTGGAAAAGACAACGAAATTGTTTTGTTTCCTATACGTATACATAGCTTGCAGAAGCACGTAAGTCAAGCCTTAGCTTAAGTTAAAAATATAGTCAGTTCAGTCCTATAAAGTCCACCGAGGGGCGGCCATTGTCGAGCGTTGTCACATCAAGTGGGGGGATGAGGGTGCGTGAGGAGTTCTTTTTCTTTCCCCTGGGGACTGCTCCCGGGGTCCCCGTCGCCACTGTTGCCGCTGTTGATGGCCACCGATGTGAGAGGAACCTGGGAAGTGAGAAAAATTATGTTAGAAGCAGATGGGGATATGATGACGCACAGGGAAAAGTATCAGTATAATTAGTGCCCGCTCATATATTCACTGACCCGTTGCTTTTACCGTGAATTAAAATATTTATAAGTAATTAACATTTCTCTTTATTCTTTTAGGATATAAATAATCTTAGGCTGGATAGATACCAACGTTACAAACTGTAAAAATCATAACCAAATCTATAGCACATATAAAACTAACCAGTACAAATAAACTTCCCGATTGCAAAGTTGGTTTTGTCAGGTAGTAAAATTTTGAAAAGAAAGTCGAATCTACTGACCCAACTCGTAAAATACATAATTATTCCGATATGTTGAATCTCGATCATCATGAACAATGCAGGATTTTGGTACTTTATTTAAAGCATTGCGGTCAAGCGTTAGATTTCTATTTTGGCAAACTCGTAGTTCTGATGCTATGTCTAACTTTAGAAGTCGTTAACAGCATTGATGTAGTAGTTATGCCCAGACCATTCGGACACGGTTGTCGGGCAGGAAATATTCTAAGCCCACATCATTATTTTTTTTTTAAACCAATTATAGAAAAAAAGGTCTTTGTCGCCATTTGCGAACATGCCGCCCTGGTAATGCTCACTAACTTTTAATTACGCTTATTAACTAATTGGTACAGCTTTCTGGCAGTATCCGAAAGTGGATCCGCCAAAATACTATTACACGCACCAATACCCGTCAGATTAATAACACTACGGAGATTAGCGTTCTGAGCAGAATCATAGAATAGCAATCCCTCAGGGAAAATTAGGGCTAATATAAATAGTACTAAGCAAATGATAAAGGTAAATTTGCCCTTGAAAATTAAATATTTCCTAATAAATATTATGTTCCTGAACAGTAGTGAGGAGTAGTGTCATGTGGCTTATTCCAGAAATCCCCTGGCAGTATCCCCTGCGCAGGGGGTTTCTATAATAAGCCGTGTAATGTTTGTAGGTAATGTAACAAAGGACATTTTGAAAGTCAATATTGATTGACCTAGTTTCCGCATGGATTATGAGTTTCCGTTGAATACACAGGTTAAGGTGGTTCTACATTTTATGGACTCAGTGTATTTTGCGTCAAAAGTAATTGCAATGTCATTAGCTGACCACGAAATAGAAAAGTAAATCTCTGCGTTCATTCAAAATTGGATCTATCCTCCTTAACAACTCTTCGACTCTAAATTATTCAGCTCTCCAAAGCTCTGCAGCTATAAATCACTCCGGAGATAATCCAGACAATTTCAATGTTACATCTGAGTTGATTTAAACGTTCTCAAGTAATTAATAAAACACCGGATGGTAGAAAGGATTTTGCGCAGATGAGTTTTGATAATTCATCAATAAACGTTCGTATGTGGATAATTACTTTATATAAGTCAATTAATCCGGAATATGTTTGCTTGTCGATAAAGCAGTGCTTGCATCTACCGATTTAGTAGACCGCCCAATCGACCCATATTGTAAATACGTCAGCGTGTATGTTTGTTTATCCTTATTTTACGCAGCAACAGACTAACAGACCGAGTTGGTTTCTGTATAAACATAAAATATTAAAGGTTGACAAATGTAGGGTGACATAAAATCTCAGAGGGTTGCAAAGCCCAGATGTTGTAGGTAGATCGTCATCACACGATACGTAGTATGTCTACTATAGTCCGTTATCACAAGTGCCGATGTGGTCACAGATAGAGCACGCACCCGTTCTGTGGAAGGCTAACAGAATGAAATAAATATAATCTAATAATATATCGTAAATCTTAGGCTTTCACACTAACTACTATATTTCTATATTATAATGAAGATAGCACCAAGAACAGTAGAACAGCCCCGTAGAGTGGGCTGTAATTTTTTCTCAAATTGTACTTTTCTTTTTTTCCAATCACAGTATTTACATTTGGTATATATGTAAAACATCAAAAAAATAATGAATAGATTCATTGAGAAGGTAATATAAGGGGTTACTGGGTAAGCCTAGCAAACCTAGATTTGTCATAAAACAAGCGGCCATAATTTTCTGTCGCGCAGTAAAGCTCTCTAATAAAATTAGAGACATTGTCCAATGAAGCGGCGGCCGCGACAGTGAATTGTCAATTTCCCCGTAGTTGTTAACATAAATTTCGTTATTTCGACCAAATTTAAGGAAATCCAGGGTAATGGGGTGTAAGGCTATGGGGTCATACCGCCTATAGAGGCTGCCGGGATGGCCTCATTAACATTCGTAGCGAGAGCTTGGAGTATTGTTATTGATAACAGGTTGTTTCTAGGCGTAGTAAATGGGTGGCCCTGTATAGTGACTGTATATTTTAATGACCTAAATTCGTGTCTAGAACCCGTAAATATATTTCAGTGTTGTTGTAATTTTTATGATTCTTCATTTTACAGTACTGAGCGCATCACATTATTTTTACTGGTTTTTTATCGGAACTAGAAGTTTTCTCAATAAGTTAATAAATTCTCGCATAAAGTTATTTAATATTTCCGAAGTCCTAAATAGAATCATGATTAAGTGCTTCGTACAGTCATTGACTTGCTACAATGAAATGTTACTGTAATCCTACTATCCTACTTCCTACTAATATTATAAACGCGAAAGTTTGTATGTATGGATGGATGTTTGTTACTCTTTCACGCAAAAACTACTGAATGGATTTTGATGAAACTTCACAATAATATAGCTTACATATCAGAATAACACATAGGCTACTACAATTCATAAAGATTTTTGGGGTAAATTATCCAAACGCGGGTGAAACCGCGGGGCGCAACTAGTTATGAAATAATTGGTTAATTATTAGATAGGTACTGTTTTTTAAGCCTACCGTTTTTGTTTCCAAAGACCTACCATAGACACAGCAGTGCAGATCTGCGCGTCGGACTGCCGCGGCGGAGGCGTCAGAGACGCGTCGAACCGCAGGTCCAGCTGCAGCATGAACACGGCTGCAGCGAGGGTGGTCACGGACACAGACAGCTGCGCTCCCGCGACGCCTATGCAGGTTGTACTGCCACATCTGGAAAACAACGAGGTTTTAGTATTTTCATGTCCAGATCGACTTGCGTTGTTTCCAGAGTACTTTCTTCTTTTGTTCCAAAAAGTTTTAAATCCCATTCTTTTCTTACTAACCAGATCTTTTACTATAGGTATCATAGGTATATACATGTATGTATTAAGATATATTTATATTTGGACCCAGTATGGATCTTATTATTCAATTGATGTTACCTATTATCTTGACTCTAAAGCAAAGATGAAAAAAGTCTAGGTTGTTTTCGCAACTATTGGTGGACTTGGACTAAGTATTAATTATTCGGTGGTTTCAGATTGTATTGTATTTTCAGATGTTTGAGGCGTGTCTTGGAGAAATGGAAATGTTATCCGAGCATAAGTATCTCCATCCGTCTTTCAGGAATCTCTATCTGCCATAACATTGACTCTAAGGGGTTCATATTCAGAACAAGTTTATATTCTTCTATCAGGCATGGAAATTGAATTTACGAACATGCTTGATTGCAAATCCTGACAACACAGAACAATCTATGCAATTAACCATTGTTTGGAAATAGCATACTTATGTTGTACATTCCCACAGTTCAATTGAGAAATGTTTGGGAATAGCTTCTGTATGTTTCGATGTTTCTGAAATAATTCGGATCGTATCCTTAATTCCCAAAATCAAATTGAAATCAGTAAATAAATAGATTTTATGTTAATTAGTATTTAAACGGGTCTAATTCGCGCACAAACTAATATCAAAATATATAATTTTGACATACCTCAGTCTTCTCGTGACCACGGCCGATGTAACTTGGTCGAAACGTCGAGGTATGTCAAAATTATATATTTTGATATTAGTTTGTGCGCGAATTAGACCCGTTTAAATACTAATTAACATGTTTTCAGTTCGGGAAATAGATTTTAGCCATAATATATCGATTTTCAACTCAATCATCCTCCGTGCTTTCGAGGCCGTCGGTCCCGGTTGTTACTAATGGAAAGCAGTCTTTAAGGCGCGTAAGAGGACCTTGAGCGGCCTTATAAACTCTCACACTAGAGGCTAGCACAACCTCATGCCACAAACAAACAATCAATCAATCAAACAAACGAACAACTCACCCAATATTCAAAAGGGATCGCACACAAAAGGCCAGCATCGCCACGTGCGCTGCGATGGCAGCAGCCCACAGCAGCGTCAGGGGCACGGCGGCGCAGGGCGAGGGCCCCAGGGCCCTCCACGGCACTCCCCAGTTGGTGGGGCCCCTGGACCGCGCGGACACCCACCCTCCGAACCCTCTGCTGTAGTACACTGATAGTGCTGGAAGAAACGCCGATTCAGTTCCCTGATTGCAATCAAACTGCATCAAAGTTCGCACTCCCATCAAAGGAAAGACTAGGTTGTTTTAGTAACTAACTTGTGTCAGAGTTTCAGGGGGTAATTGACGCTGTCTCTGCAAGACCTTGAGTCATAGAGGAACAAGACAATAGATTCCCGCGATAATGCTTGGCTAGGCGGAGCAATGTGTTATTTATATTTGTTACAATATTATTATTGCAAATTGTTGTGGATTAATAATAGTGATGCAATTATTATTATGAATGTGTGGTAAGCCAATATCAAAAGTTATCTTAGGTTTTTTTAGTGTTTCCACCATCGTCGGCAAATCAGACGAAACACCTAGATAAAGATATTAGGTTCATTATCCCAGTTTTAAGAATTCGGCATCGGACTATGAAGATAATGTGACAAAATAAAAAACCAGCCAAGTGCGAGTCGGACTCGCGCATGAAGGGTTCAATACCAATACCATTTCTTCAATACCATTATCTGTAAAAACAACAAAAAAACACATTTGTTGTATGGGAGCGCACTGATTATTTATTTTATTTCTTATTTTATTTATTTGTTGATATAGAGGTATCATCTGTAAAATTTTCAACTAACTATTGCGGTTCATGAAATACAGCCTGGCGATAGACAGACAGACAGACAGCGGAGCCTTAGTATTAGGCCGTTTTACGCTTTGGGCACGGAACCCTAAAAATAACGTAATAAGTAGGTCTTACTCAAAACCTTCTCACGTTCTTTCGAGACTTTCCGTCACAGATGTTTTGAGGCAGAAGTCCAAACAATAATGCGAACATAATGAGAGAAATTAGGGAACAACTGCTTTCTATGTTGAGAGCGATTCTTTTTTGGGCTGTGGAGTCGTGACTTCTATTGTAAGCACGTATTTTGTGGATGCTTGAAAGTGGGAACACAGTATTAAGCTGGTATTAGATAACTTTTGGTAGGTACCTACTGACTGACGCGCATTTGACATGTTTAATACTATACGTATACTCTGTGATATATTATTACGACGAGCTTTGAAATTACCTGTCACGCGTTTTCATGCATACGTAAAGTAATGAGCTCTTATATAATATAATGTTCTCTTAATTATATATTTTGTGAAAGACTGTGCGTAACAGAGTAGTGTTTAAAATAATTTTGCTATCATAAAAAGGAACTACCTAATCCGTACAAATCCTGTAGTCACTTCGTAGAAAAATGCGGATTTCCTTCGGGAAAACGAGACAAGTCAAACCCTTTTCAGGATATTCCTACAGCAATTCTTGAGAACCAGATTTTATCTAGACTTACCCTTATCTCTTTTGACTAGAATCTAGATCATAGAGATTTGAACTCGCCTCCTCCGCTTTGGAAAGCCGACGTTCGCCCACTAGGCTACCACCGCTTCCCACTTACTTTATGGCAACGATAGTTTATCTTATATCTTTAAATGAGCAATTCTTGTATATATATATATATATCCATACTAATATTATAAATCTGAAAGTAACTCTGTTTATCTGTTTGTTTGTTTGTTACCTTTTCACGGCTAAACGGCTGAACCGATTTCGATGAAATTTGGTATAGGGGTAGATTGGACCTATGAGACGGACATAGGCTATCTTTTGTCTCAAAAAATAATCTTTAAGGGGATGAAATAGGGGTTGAAAGTTTGTATGGGGAATCCATAATTCCTCAAGTTAGGGATCTAAAAATTCTTATTTAGGCTTTTGGTAAGAAATAAATAAATACGGGTTTCAGCTTTTTTGCAAAATCATCCCTAAAGGGGGAAAAGCAAGGGGGTTGAAATTATGAGGTATTCTTTAGATGCACCCCCTACGGACCACAATAAACGGCTAAACGGATCGTAATTTAAATTGGAAAGTAATTAAGGGGGGAGAGTGCGATGGGAGGAGGGGGAGAAAGGGGTAAAGTGGGGGAAAGGGGGAGTAGATGGTAGAGTGAGGGGTAGACGTGTGCGCCGATGAAAAATCCATCGGCGGCGGGCGCCGATCAAAAATCGGCGGCGGCGGCGTGTTTTCGGCGTGAAACCGGCGTGGGAACTTTTTTTATAGACTTTAATAAAAACAAAGATTATACTG
The DNA here is from genome assembly GCA_905147375.1 of Hylaea fasciaria. NCBI lineage: Eukaryota > Metazoa > Arthropoda > Insecta > Lepidoptera > Geometridae > Hylaea > Hylaea fasciaria. Next base: position 2,644,438 of record LR990200.1, read on the forward strand.
TTTTTTCCAATTAATAAAACACAAATAAACACACATAATTATATAGAAATAACTAGATAGCGTTATTACGGAGCTCTTAGAAGCAGCAGGAAAACCGGTACCTACTTCGTGAGCTCCTAAAGTTGTTCAATTTGCTTTGAACAATGGGAGAACTGCAAAGGCGTTGAACAGATTGTGGTGCTGTTTTTCAAGAAAGAAGTAAAATGCTTCTAAAGGCCCATCTCTCTTCGGAGTTTCGACTACAAGCTGTATTCGAAGGTAGTCTCGAGTCTGGACTCGTCAAGCAAAAAGACTTGACGAGTTTTAACCGCCAGAGCAGGCTGGATTTCGAAGGGGTTACGGGACTTATACCATATTCACACCGTGCAGCAGGTTTACAAAAGACTGAAGAATCCAGTCCCTGTGTCTCGCCTTTGAGGACTATGAGAAAGCCTAGGCTATTCTCGAGTGTCTGCATCGAAGCCAAGTTTAATTGCGGTACACCGAAGTGTTGAGATGGCTGTGTAAGATTCCGCGACTATGTTCAAGTACATAACCAGCAGACTAAATATAATTCAGCTGCGCAGGGGAGTGAGACAGGGGGATATTATATCCCCGTAATGGTTCACTCGCCCTGGAAGATATACTCGTATGTTTACGACGCTCGAATGGAAAGTAACGGGCAGCTAGGCAGGTCCAACTTCGACAAAGAGGTCGCCCGAAGAATCCAACTCGGATGGATAGCGTTTGGGAAGTTACGTGACATCTTCTCGTCCAAAATTCCACAGTGATTGGAGACAAGGGTCTTCAACCAGTGATGACGTATAGAACGGAGACGTGATCCTTAATTGCTGGCCTTTTGGAGAAGCTCAGAGTCACACAGCAAGCAATGGAGAGAGCTATGCTCAGAGTTTCTATGCGTGATAAAATCCAGAACGAGAATATTCGCCAAAGAGCTAAAGTTTACGACATAGCTCTCAGGGTTTGTAAGCCGAAGTCCGAAGTGATAATGGGCACTCCACATCGCTCGTAGAGCTGATAAAGGATGGGGAAGAAAGGTTCTAGAGTAGCGACCACGGACTGGAAAACGCAGCGTAGATAGGCCTCCCACTAGATGGGCCGACGACATCAAGAGAGCCGCAGGCAACCGGTGGATGCGGTGGCAAATTGTCATTCCGTGTGACAGTCTGAGTAGGAGGCCTACGTCGAGCAGTGAAAAGTATAGGCTGATGGTGATACAAAAATAAACCATGCCACCGCTACGCAAAAATGTTCAAAGCACTGAGCCGTCACGACAACAAAATAGAGTTTAATTTCGTTTGTATTATGGGGTAACTTTTCCGTTGCGGTGCCCGCGCCGCACAGCGCTTTTATTATTTCCCCCAACATTTTTAACAGTTGCTACAGGCCTATAAGGTTAAATAGCTTATAAGCGAGGATAATAAAATAAAGATTACTGAGGTTAATTTAAAAAATGCCTTAAAACAGTATAATATTCGACGCCGATTTCACGCCGGTCCCAAAATCGGCGGCGGCGGCGTGGAAAATTTACCGGCGGCGGCGGCGCGCCGGCGCGGCGCACACGTCTAGTGAGGGGAGAAGAGGGTAGAGTGGGGAGAAAGAGAGGGGAGAGCGGGAAGAATGAGGGGAGAGTGGGGGGAGAAAGCGGACAGAGTGGGGGGGAAAAGAGGGGAGAGTGGGGGGAGAAAGAGGGGAGAGTGGGGTGAGAAAAAGGTTAGAGTGGGGGGAGAAAGAGGGGAGAGTGGGGTGAGAAAAAGTTTAGAGGGGGGAGAAAGAGGGGAGAGTGGGGTGAGAAAGAGGGGAGAGTGGGGTAAGAAAGAGAGTAGAGTGGGGAGAAAGAGAGGGGAGAGTGGGGGCTAAAGAGGGGTGAGTGGGGTGAGAAAGAGGGGAGAGTGGGGGATAAAGAGGGGTGAGTGGGGTGAGAAAGAGGGGAGAGTGGGGGGAGAAAGAGGGGAGAGTAGGGTGAGAAAAAGGGTAGAGTGGGGAGATAGAGAGGGGAGAGTGGGGTATGAGGGTAGAGCGGAGAATGAGGATAGAACGGGGGAGAAATAGGGGAGAGTGGGGGAAGAAAGCGGGAAGAGGGGAGAGTGGTGGGAGAAAGAGGGGAGAGTGGGTTGAGAAAGAGGGGAGAGTGGGGGATAAAGAGGGGTGAGTGGGGTGAGAAAGAGGGGAGAGTGGGGGGAGAAAGAGGGGTGAGTGGGGTGAGAAAGAGGGGAGAGTGGGGGATAAAGAGGGGTGAGTGGGGTGAGAAAGAGGGGAGAGTGGGGGGAGAAAGAGGGTAGAGTGGGGGGAGAAAGAGGGGAGAGTAGGGTGAGAAATAGGGTAGAGTGGGGAGATAGAGAGGGGAGAGCGGGGAGAATGAGAGTATAGTGGGGGGAGAAAGAGGGGAGAGTGGGGGGAGAAAGCGGGAAGAGTGGGGGGAAGAGGGGAGAGTGGGGGGAGAAAGAGGGGAGAGTGGGGGGAGAAAGAGGGAAGAGTGGGGGGGAAGAGGGGAGAGTGGTGGGAGAAAGAGGGGAGAGTGGGTTGAGAAAGAGGGGAGAGTGGGGTGAGAAAGAGTGTAGAGTGAATAGAAAGTGATGATACAGTGGGGGGAGAAAGAGGGAAGAGTGGGGGGGAGAAAAGGGGAGAGAGGGGGAGGAAGAGGGGATAGTGGGGGGAGAAAAGGGGAGAGTGGGGGGAGAAAGAGGGGAGAGTGGGGGAGAAAGAGGGTAGAGTAGGGGGAGACAGTGGAGAGTGGGAGTGAAAGAGGGGAAAGGGGGGCTAGAAGGAGGGGAGAGTGGGTGGAAGTAGGTGAGAGAGATTGAGTGCGAAATATATAGAAATAGAGGGAGAGGGAATGAGCGAAGGAGGGAAAGGAAGAGATATAGACGGAGAGGGTGAGGGAAATAAATATAATGGATGAGATGGACAGGGAGAGGGAACGCAAGAGATTGAGAGTGGAGAGGGATATTAATGATAGAAAGATAGGGAAAGATATAGAGATATAGGGAGAGGGAAAGAGATGGAGGTAGAGGAAGAGAGATAGAAAGAGCGAAAGAGGGAGAAAGATAGAAAAAGAGCTAGAGAGGGAGAAAGATAGAGGAAAAGGGAGTGAGAAAGAGACAGATATATTCTTACCTATAACTGTTCCCCACGACATATTGATTTTCTAAACAGTTTACATTTTATATAAAAATGCGAACGAAGTTGAAGGTATCAGCTAGTATATATATATATATATATATTATATATATATATATATATATATATATAATTATGTATATAATTGGAATCTCGGAATCGGCTCCAACGATTTTCATGAAATTCAGTATCCTATAGAGGTTTTCGGGGGCGATAAATCGATCTAGCTAGGAATCATTTTTAGAAAATGTCATTTTATTCGTGTTTTTTATGTTTTTTTTCTTTAAATAACCGGTTCATATTTTTTTATTATTCTATCGGTAAGATCGTAAAATATTATTCATATTTCATCATTTTATTAGTAATTCGTACTTAAATAAAATTTCCAAAAAACACAATTTATAAAAAATAAAAAAATAATACCGAGCAAACTCGGTCATCCAGATATTGACATTAAAATCACGATGTGAAGTACACCCCTTCCCGGCAGTTAAACAAGTACAACACAAGTACCATTTCGTAATTAGTAAACCCATTCCTGAGGGCTGCCATTATTAAGGGATCGAGAAGTAAATAGCTATAATAAATAACATCTGGAGCGGTCCTGAAGTGAGGCAACAATTCGTTTATTTATTACTTGAATTTATTTGCTGTAGGTTTCAGTGGAGTGGAGTTGAAATGAGATTGCGAATATTATAATAGAGGTAGTTATTTGTAAAAGTAAATTAAGAGCTATCTATTACGTGGTGGTAGAATAAGTAAAATATTTAAGAAATAATGACTACGACACAGTTAGTGCATTTAAATTTCCATACATTGCTTCCCAGTTTGTACCCCAGAAGAAATAATGGAAAATAGTTGAACGCTCAGAATGCTGGAAAACGTATATTTTCGATTGAAGTATTTCAATATGCTGTGGTTTGCCATTCGTTGATTTAAAGTTCGCTACAAAAATCTATATTACACAACCTTTTTTCGAGACACAAAATTGCTTTTAGACCTCGGTTCCAATAATTGCGGGTACAGGCTCGGATCGCGGGAACCCGGGTCGCGCCGCGCTGCGGTTATATCGGGTTTCGATTTGCAGCATTAGATGGGACTCCCGGCATATTCAATCGTAGAGAGAACGGGAATGGGTATGAGTTGACATAGCGAAACATGTCAATGTCAGAATAAATATCTAGTACTAGCTGATCCGGCAGACATTGTCCTACCATTGTCTATCTTTCTCCCTCTCCTTCTAATCTCCCTCTTCATCTACCTATCTCCCTCTATCCCTTTCCCTACATCTAAGTTAACATGGTCGCTAAGTTTTCTTAAATTATTCATATTCCGTAAACTTGCTATTTTTTTTCTTTCATAAGAACCTTCTCCTGACAATAACAAACACAACAAAAAAATAATTAGCAAAATTGGTCCAGCCGTTCGGGTGTGATGCCGTGACCAAGGGAAATTGGGATTCATTTTTATATATAGACATTTTTATATATAGTTTCCGCATTTATCAAGACCATGACCTGTTGCACTGAGACACATCACTTAACTTATTCATACCATAATATTTGGTATGTAAACTTCTTCCGCATTCTATGATTTATTGTATTAATTTCTACCGACTCTACAGAAGTTAATACATGACGCGAGTGCGTGACACCAGTCGTCACCCCACAGGCACGGTTTTAATTCGTCATTAATAGAGTAATTATTGATACTTGCGTCATATTATACCTATTACGTGTTAGGTGGTGTTAGGTAGGTTAGGTGTTAGGTGTTACGTGTAATGTTGCTTTGAATTGAAGGTCACCCGATGAACCCCGTTAAGTAAGTATAACGTTTATTCCTGGCAGGTAAATTATGATCATTTGTTTTAATTATTTTTTTCTGGTATTTGTTTTGGAGTGCATAGAGGACTATAATATAAGCTCGACTTACTTGCAGCTATCACCGTGATGGCTCCAGCCGGCACGCCCAGGCCCAGAGCTGGTTTCTGTCTCTCCTCCAACCACCCTACCGCCCCTACCACCAACCCTCCGATGCCGCAGACAATCTATAACAAAAAGCTTATCAAGCAAAGGGCGAATTTTTAGTGCTTACAATACCAGAACTATTCAAATTAAAAAAATATTTTTCAGTGCTTACTTAGTTCTACTCGGCCGCACTCTAATTCCTTTTTTCAGAACCAAGATGACTGGTAGAAAAAGGTGCCACTATTTTTTTTACATGATTAACCGTTTCCAATGTAACGAAATCTCGTCCCTACCTTTACTTTGTTCACGACCCCGCATACTTGATTTCATAGTTCTGTGAGAATTTTCAACGCACCTGGTTGCAACAACAGTCGGTAAGCCACGTCTTTAGATGACGCCAAACTCTGTCACCGACGATAACAATAACAAATAAACAAGCCAAAATATAAAAATCAACAACCACTTTATTCGACCTACCTACCACATCTAAAGCCGTCGTTTTACCCTACGTGTGTACTACTCATATAAATGACAGTCTAATTAGCTAAGAGTATCAGCAAGAAGCGCCACACCTCTCCACATTAGCATGCAAATGAACTCTTCATTTATGCATAGATAGGAGGCTTTATATATACGGTCGGCCTCAAAAGTGACTGAACATCTCCACACTCAAAATACCCTATTGACGATGAATAATATTTTTCGTGTCTGAAATATAAATGGGATCATGGATTTCCGGATTTAGCCATTTCTGAGGCAGAGTGTACCTATCTTGAAAGATGTACGTTCACCCTGAATAACGCTCACATGAAAGATTTACATAATGTTGGAACTATGGAGCGAAAAGTTTCCAAGTAATATTAATTTTATGCATGAGCCTCCCAGATAAGTATACAAAATGTAAGTATGAACGTTAACATCATTATTAGCATCGTTGTGATAGATAAGAAACCTCTCGACAATTTCGTAAACAAAACTATTTGATCTACGATATTTATTTAATCCTAGCAACTTGCATTGCAAGATAAAGTCATGACTAGGCAAGTGCCGATGGTTTTATGACGTCTTTATTTTTAGGTTCTGTTAGTGCTGTGTCTTTATGGCGAAAATAACAGCGTAGTTAAAGGGAAACGGCCATCAAATAAAATAACAGGCAGGATGGCTTCCTCGTAAAATAGGCTGTGTTCTGATTGAAAAATGGACTCAAAATAGTACATAAATATTGAATGATTTTCCGAGGATTTTCCACATGAATGGAATGTGCCGTAATGTGTTTACATTACGGCACATTCAATAACGCCAAATGGCATAAAAAGCTTTTGGGCATTGTTGATATTATTTCATTATTCAGTTTAGTTTTATTTACGTTTAGTTTTTAGATTTCAATTTGTTTTTATATTACCAAATGATTTGTTGAAATAAAATATAATTTTAATGTCATCAAAAAAATTATTCAGTGAAATATCCTTTAGCTTGAATTTACTAATATGGTTGGAATTATGCGTATTTAGTTAGCTTAGAAAAAATATTGCAATAGGTAACGGTCACCGTGGGTGTAAGGAGGTAATCAAAATCATGAGAACTACTCTATTTTGAAGGGTTCTACTCGTATTTTCGAGTTAGGTGCGCACTATGTACAGTACTCATAAGGCGCTAGCAAAATGTTTACTCTAAAAAATACCACTAATTATTGAAAAGTAGGTACCTACTATAATAATGAAGAAACAGCATAGTTAGAGGAGTAGGAAACATTCATGAGAAGTATACTTTACATATTTACTAACAGCCGAAATTAATATTGTATCTCCTATCCAAGATTAAAATCGATCTTGGATTGCTGCCTATCGTTCGATCGATTTCCAATCTGCGTGCCTTTATAGACCAATCCACGGATCGGTTACTGGCACGTTTGACCCTAAAAATGGATTGTGATATCAATCCCAGATAGCAAAATTTGGATTGGATTGATTATTAATTTCGGCCGTTATACAATCACCTGTGTTCAGAATTCGGCGAACAAAATGTAATACATCAACTTTTGGACGGGAGGGTAAATTGGAAGTTTAGTAGGTACTAATATCTCAATGTCATTCATGTTATCCAGTCATTGAACAGTTCTAATGTCTACGAGCTTTGCGGTCTTTGTCCTTTGGTTTTTAATTCTTTTGACGGAGAAAATGTATCAAAGGTATCAAGCGAGCAGCTGCAGCAGTCCTGCAATTTTCCACATCGATGTTTTAATGATGGTTCATCAACCGGTACATCTTTTTCAACGTCAGGATGTCAGAAACTTTGTCATGCAACCCATATAGCTAAGCGTATTTAAGTTAAGTACATTAAGTTACCTCCACCAAATATGACTAAACTGAAGAAATATCTTTGGAGAATATTGGCTTGTTTGGTAACTTCGACTTCACCTACTTGGGAACTTCAAGGTCACAGCCATGGATATGGTAGATACATCTAGTTTCTCATTCTTACCTGTAGCACTCGGACCCTCAGTGCTATCGCGAAGGGATACAGCTTGAGTCCAGCCCCATAAGGCGTCTCGGCATCATCACCTCTAGAAGTTCCACTGACGGCGCTGCAGACGGACTCCTTACGCGACCACATCGCCGACTTTGCGTGGAACACTGCAGATGAAAACAATCATGGAAACTTTGTCATCTTTGGACTCTTGCGAAGTGTTGTAGTTTCCTTTCGGTTCCTTTTTGTCAGGCTAAAGAAACTAATAAGACGTATACCTACAACTATTACACGTCCAGAATTATAGCGAATCTGTCTGAACATTGAGCAGATGTTAAAATGCTAGGGGTTGTTGTTATATTGCCTAAACTTACAGGACGATGATTTATAGTCCCTTATCCAAAATGGAGTCTAGATCTGAGGAGTTTGGAGACATTAAATATGTATATTAGGTACCTACTTTTATTACTTAACAACGTTTTGTCATATTTAAGGGTTAATTTTAAGGACTCTAAACCCCCTGCCAGCTTGAAATAACATGCACCCTCAACCCTCCTTTACAAACGACTTGACCCTCGTCAGCTGTAATCCTGTAATCCCATTTTCAACTGCGCTCAGGCCAAAAGCCTGCTGACGAGTGAAAAAAATGTATTGCATTTGCTTTCTTTACATTTTACCTATCAAATGCGGGGGAGGGGGGGGGGCGCGGGTTAGCCAAATTGCTTATTATCTTATTGGTTTACAAAACATAAACTGCATAGGTATAATTACGCGATCTAAAATAAAAAACTTAACTTACGTACAACAACCTTTACATGGTAGAAATACTAACTAAATAAGGGGATGCATATTGGTCTTTTTTGAAATCATCATAAAGTTATTATAATTTAAGATAGGGGACTCATATTTTATAGGCAATTAACACCATTCAAACAGTCATGTCTTAATCCAGGCTAAAATCATTGTGTCTGGGAAATACGTGTAGGTAATGGCTAATAGTAAATAGTTAAGGCCGGGTACATAGCGAGCTTCCGTAAAATGGGCGGAGAAAATGGCTGTTAAATATTGTATAGAGACTTCTTTGAAAAAACCGAGCAACAACAGCCTAACCCCCGGTTTCTAGAACGTTTGTTGGCGTTGACAGTAAATTAAAACTATCGTTGTCTCTATCTGACACTAAACAAATGACAAGGATGGCAATAGAATTAATCTGTTGTCAACGCTGACTGACGTTTCAGAAACTGGGGGTAGTCTCATAATATTATGGACGTACCTACATTTTTGTATACTCATAAAGTATATAATTCGCCTCATTGCCATTTATTTGCATATTGGAAATACTTCTGATTTATTTATTTTGTTTTTCTCGTATATTAATATGTTATTTCAGGCCTGGATGGTATTCGAGAAATGCGGGATGACGATATTGGACGGACGACTATCAAAAGAAAAATGAATAAATTACGAGCTAGTCCCACTAGGTAGGTACCTAGTAAATAAATATAAGTAGGTATGTTTGTTTGAATTCAATTTGCCAAATTTTAAGATCCAGTTCGCAGTTCTTACAAAATATGTTTTCTAGAATAAATAAACACATCTTAATTTTCTTGTAAAGTTTGTTTGCTTAATAGGGACAGATCTTCGATGTTCGTGCATCTTCACTATCTTATGCAAAATTAATGTTTCTTACAAAACGAGCAATCAATAATAATTAACGTAGATATACTTACGCTATTTGAAATAAATACATAGCTCGTTTGGGAGCGAGCATTCATCGATTAACGGTATTTCAGATAGTCACTATATTGATAAAACGTTTTATCTAGTAAGTAGAGATAATGGAACATGCAAGCTTTTAAAATATTTAGATACAAATAACACGACAGTTAGCTCCAAAAAGTGAAAATAATTTGACCGTGCGCAAGCAACGTATAAGGTAATACGAGTATATTATTTATAAAGCGAAACACCGAAAAAAAGTGAGTATAGAACCTAACTTTTTATTTAATAAAAACGTATCTTCCCAATTATGTAAATGTATAAACTTGACTGTGTCGTCCCGAGAATACAACTGCGTCATGATTTATATCCACTTAAAAGTTGATTCTGTAGCAAAAAAAAATAAATACAGTTGACGAACTTGACGAAGGTAACTTGGTCGCCCCTAGTCCTAAGGCCAGGTTGCTTGCCAGACTGTTTGCCTCCTGACTATAAATTCTATAAGCTCTCGCAATCGGCCCTAATGATCAAAGTCAAAGTCAAAGCATTTATTGTAAATAGGCAATTAAATCGCACTTTTACAAGTCAAACAGCTAATTCTCGTTAACGAAGAGAATCATAAAAACATAAAGTGTGATACATTGGTAAAATGTACATTGTACATGTGATAAGTTGTTAAACCTGACACTCGGATAGTCGTTGAATAAAATATCACTCTATCCACTCCGCCGCTGTGTTCTCGCCACTTCCATTTCTCACGTCTCCTGAGATCTAATTACGGACTGACCTCGTTGTGAGTACTAGGTTAATTATTATTTCATATAGGTGCTGCCATTTCAGATCAAAGTATAGTAAGGGGCTTGTACAAAAATATAGACAATGGGTTTGTATAACTAAAATGCAGTAATAAGTGTTTACACAAATAATAAAATTTCGTCCACGCAATAAAAACAAATAATGAAGACAAAAGAGTTGAAAACAGCACACATTGTCACGACACCACTAAGTAAAAAACCTTCAGTGTCCGGTGGTAAGTTTATTCAAAAACAAAGATTTCACACAATTGAGTCACTGAATTCCAATTATTTTGATGGTGAATTTCCAACTAGCTCATCCATTTTCTTCTATTTTACTTGTTCTTTTATGTTATGTTTTAGAGCCGTTAGATAATTCAATAATGAAGGGCATTACCTATTTAAAGGGCTCCATTAGGCCTTCGGCGAGTTCGAAATGGATAAATAATTATTTCTATACGATTCCGAGAGACGACATTATTATATTTTTGAATTCTTAGTTATAACCTTTGATATTTATTTTTTTTGCCGGCATTACTTACGATTTTGAGTCTTTAATTAAATGTAATTATAATTTTCATAATGAGCTTTTTGATTTACTATCTAATATTTTAATGAGAACTTCAAAAGAAATTACAGTCACGAATTTGATTAGCGACTTAATTATGTTTCACTTTTATTTTTTTTGGAAGTTAAAACAAAAGCAATCAACGTTATGTTGTTTGTGGCGTCTACCGACCGACGACGCGACGGGAAAGTTTAATTTATATATTTTTTTAATTAGAATTTAACATACTATATTATTCTATAGAATTTTACATATTATCTCACTACAATAAACTACAAAATAAGTACATAAAAGAGTTGGCAAGTTTATTTAGGCCTTAAGTCCCTTAAAATTTAGCAAACCTGATTTTTGTTATACAAAATGCGTGAGTCAGTCAAATGTTAAAAATGTTTTTGTTATAACGTAGCAGGTACCTCAGGTAGGTAAGAGATAGCGGGTTCGTATCCTACACAGGTCAAAGGATTGTGCAAATCAATTCCGTAGATACCTACATGGCATCCTAGTCAGGGGGACACGTATGCGATTGCTTCGTGTTGCTCACTAAGCCTTCAGTAATGAAAATGAACTATTTGAAAGAAGCAAATAGCTGTTATAATCGATATGCCTCCGCATAATGTATGAGGATCCTATCCGAAAAACAAAGGTCTTCGTGGAAGGTCGGAGGGAGGGAAGCCGCGAATCGGCAGCTAATAAACAACCGCGCGTTACCAATCAATCAATCCATTTGTTTCCCTTCTATCGACATTGCCGATACTGCCATTAATCGTGCGGGTATTACGAAGTGTTAATTAAGGAAATCTTTCTTCACGAGTTCGTAAACTTTCAAATACGCCAAACGTAAGCCAGACGTTTGAAATTCCATTGTAAAGATTGGTTGAAAATTTAATAAGTTTAGCGTTTGACCATGTAGACGAAGGTGATAAATATGATAGGGCTAAAATGGAATCAACCCCCAAGGAATGCTGGTGGCACTTCAGAGGCTCGGCGACAGATTTCCTACTAGAGGGTGGATGGTAGTTTGGCGTAAACTGGATGATACGAGAACATGTCAATTAAATTATTGAACAATAGCATTTTCTCGTTTTATGTAGGTATAAAATATAGTAGTAGGCTTAGTAAGTAACCGCAGTAAGGAAGAAAGCTCAGTAGGAGGCGTATATAGATAGACTATACTTATAATAAATAATTGAATACCCAACTAAGAATAAATGTTTCAAACCCAACATAAAATAAAATGAGATAACTTCGCAGATAAACGAGGTAGGTTCTTTCTCTTCGTAATGAAGACTAAACCGCCAATTAATTTTAATTATAGCAAATAGCAAAGAGACCTAAATTAAGTACCTACCAATGTTGCCTACATTCAAGTGTTTACACTACACTAATAAAAATTGTTACTTGTAACTGTCAGTACTGTCACCATCGCCGGGTGCCCCACTTTTGTAAATGATGGAAGGCGTTCCTAAGGAACGTTTTAAAAGCATCGCAAACACTGTTAGACTGCGACACTGCGGGAAAGAACACTACTAAGATAAAAAAACCGGCCAAGTGATGATAGTCGGATTCGCGAATGAAGGATTCCGTACCATTACAAATGGCAAAAATATCACGTTTGTTGTATGGGAGCCACCGATGTATGTTTTATTCTATTTTTTAGTATTAATTGTTGTTATAGCAGCAATAGAAATAAATCGTCTATGAAAATTTAAGCTACCTAGCTATCAGAAGAAAAAGGGGTCTCAGTAATAGGCCCCCGTTTGCCCTTTAGGTACGGAACCCTAAAACATCAGTTAAAAATATGTATTTATTTATTTCAATTAATTAACACGGTAAGGTTATGAACTCTTGCTTTTCTTATCTTTTTTAAAAAACTTAGCTCACACCTAGGATTTCTCCTGTGTCGTGGGTACCGTTTACATACATATAATTTCACATACATACCTATAACACCCAGACCGGAAATAAATATTTGTTGACCACACGTGATTTGTGGTGGTGAAAAAGTCGTTTTACAGAAAAGTTAGTTCTAATTTCTTGAAATTTAACACTAATATTATAAAGAGGAAAACTTTGTTTGTTTGGTTGTAATGGATAGGCTCCGAAACTACTGACCAATTTGAAAAATTCTTTCACTGTTGGGAAGCTTTGCTATCCCCGGTACACATAGGCTACCTTTTATCCCGTAAAAATTAATGGTTCCCGCGGAATAGTAGTTAACGCGGGTGAAACCGCGAGGTGCTTCTAGTTTATAATAATAATGTATTTAGGTACGCTATATTAAAAGGTATTTGTCATGTCGTACTACCTACCTGCTGCTAATTTATCACAAGATATTGCAAGTTCGATTGTGTGTAATACTACTGTTGAGAGAGATAAATCATCGATAACTCTATTTTAACAGTTTCAAAGGGTCCACCTAACCTAGTTATATTTGTCCAAGCTCGAGTAAGCCGAGGTTTTATCCCTTATTTACCCCCAAATTATTACTCACTATTCTTCGGTAAAGGATAATACGGGATTGTGCTGCGAAATATTCGCCTTGTTAATGCGTATTTATATCTCCTTTGTGATAAAATGTTGTTATATAAGTACTAGGGGTTCCGTAGCATTGTAATGTATGTGTAAATAATTCAAAGGAACTACAACATACCTCAATGAGCATTCACTAAAAAGGGAATAAAAGTTCTAGATCGGGATTTAGTTATGTAGTACCTTCCTAATTATATTACCTACTTGTGTAGTTAGAAAATCTATTGTTAGTATTACAAATTATTTAGCTTAACTGACTGGCTTTCATTCATGTTCTTAGTTCACTATGAACTAACAGCATTAGTTACCTACTAGCCTATATATTAATATGTGACCTAGGGCGAAAAAGAAAAATCCAAGGTTACGTAACACTTTCCTCGTGTGAAAACTCGCAGTTTTCCAACTGTTGTGATCATAAAACTTCACTTAGGCATTGCTAACAGTGTTAGAGGCGACGGCCAAGAAAATTACTTCGTAAGAACTCCTTGGAGAAGGCAATAATGGGAAAAATTGTCAGAACTAGAGATGTCAAGAAAACTTTAAAATTGTATAAGACTTCACTAAATTGACACTGTATTGCGAATTTACTAAAATTATTTTTCTCTCATTTCTCTACGACTTGCCTATCATCGGTATGATCTTATGCTTTCATCACATAGTCCATCCCAATCGCATTCCGATTGCTGCTGGAAGATTTCACCGTTCAAGTTTATTTTAATCACACATTTTACGAGCCTACCTAAGTATGAACAGGGGCCTTTTCATGACGTCTTATTGCGATCCAATTGAGGACCTAAACAGAATCGTTTACTACTTATTTGTACCATGCCAATATCTTGTTATGACATCTTGAAGCTAATTTTATATTATTTAAAGTTAAAACCTTCTGTTTAGGTCCTCAATTGGATAGCAATAAGATGTCATGGTAAGCCCTGGCAGGAGTAATTCAAACAAATACAATCAAATTATCGAAAACGTGCCAAAACACTTTACGAATGTAAAAATCCGTAACCGTAGCTGGAAATAATAGCAGCCTTAGCCCGGCCGTTATAATCTCTTTACTCGGTCGCGCTCCCAAGGGAGTCATTAGGGAGTTAATGCTAGAAAAATGCCTAAGTGAGGGTAATTCATTGTATTTATTGGAAACTGGAATAGGTCGCTTGTTTTGTTGTCAAAGCAAATCCTAGGAGTAAGTACTAAAACCAACCGAAACAATCGGCATAGGTATATAGGCATCTTTAGTATCATAGATTGTACTTTATTATTTAAGTGTGTGGATGAGGTCCTGGCAGTCCGGATCTCGTACCATCCAGTATCACCGACTCCAGATCAGAAGGTTGATGTGGGTTGGTAAACGGTGAAGTATGTTTAGAATTTAGGTGAAGAAGAAAGTAAGGCCGAATGAATGAAGATTTATGATTAGAATTTATATGAATTATTTATTTCCGGAAGTTATGTATGTACATAGAATGAAAGAAAGGATAAGAACTACGAAGCTAAACAATAATACGTAGCAATGAAAGCGCGAATATCAACAAGCGAGTAGCGTAGCCCGTAGCGGTCTGTGTAGTCGGCCGCGCGCGACGCGGCAGTGCAAGCGTGCCACAGACTCGGCAGCAGTTAGTACGCGCGCCTAACCAAAACCAGTCGTCTAAGGAGTTGGCCCATAAACATAAGAGAAAGCGATTAATTGAAAATGTAAGGTGTGGGTCCAACTCATTAGAGGAGCGATTTTGGCTAGCGTATAAGGCGTGGTGTAGTAGGTACGCCACAGATTCCCCCCGGCCAGACCGTGACTACGGTTGATAAAAATCAGGGAACCGGACTCTTCTGCCGCTCCGGGTCTTCTTTTCAACAGGGGGTGCTTCGGAAGTTGGTGACGTCGATGGACGTGACTGCGGACTTTGTTCGGCAGTAGACGTGAGTGACGTGGGAGCTTCTCTAGCCATATATGCCGGTTTCAGCCTGTCGACAGTGACGTTGACCTTCTTGCCTTTTACGTCAATGGTGAAGAACTTCGGCTGCCGGTGGATGACCAAATAGGGGCCGGCGTAGGGTGGCTCGAGTGAGCCGCGCACGTGATCCTGGCGCAGGAATACGTGAGATGAGTCTTGCAAATCACGTGGGAAGTAGAATGGCGTAGAGGCGTGCCATGATGTTGGTGTAGGTGTCAGCTTCTGAACGTGATGGCGGAGACGAGCTGCGTATTGGGTGATGTCATCTGAGCTGAAGTCGTCACTCGGTGACAGGAACTGTCCTGGTAAGCGAAGGGGCTCACCGTAAACCAACTCAGCGGCTGACGTTTGCAGGTCTTCCTTCCACGCGCTTCTTATGCCAAGTAGTACCAGTGGAAGGGCTTCAGTCCATTGCGATGTAGAGTGGCACATGATTGCTGCCTTCAGTTGACGATGGAGTCGCTCGATGATGCCATTTGCTGCTGGGTGATAGGCAGTAGTGTAGAAATGACGCGCACCAACCAAAGCAGCAAGGGATTTGAAGAGGTGGCTCATAAATTGGCGTCCGCGGTCAGTTGTCACACGAACTGGACAACCAAATCTGGCAATCCAACCAGATACGAGGGCAGCAGCGCAGGTTTCCGCAGTGATGTCTTTGAGTGGAATCGCCTCAGGCCATCGCGTGAATCTATCGATGACAGTGAGGCAATATCTGTAATCAGAAGAGGGGGGTAATGGTCCAATTAAGTCGAGGTGGATATGGGAGAACCTCGAGGAAGGGGTAAGGAAGGAGGAAAGGGGGGATTTAGTATGTCGGGAAACTTTGGATCGTTGGCAACTTAAGCATTGCCTAGCCCACTCTCTACAGTCCTTACGAATCCCTGGCCATACAAATCTTTGTGTAACCAGCCGTACTGTAGCTGAACATCCTGGGTGGTGTAACCCATGTATTGAGTCGAAGACTTGTCTGCGGAGCTGTGGAGTGATGAATGGACGTGGTTGTCCCATTGAAGTGTCACAGTAGACTGGTAATCGGCTGTCGATTGATTCCATCTTCTTGAACTTAAAACTGGAACCGTGAAGAAGCAAGTCTTGCAGTTCGGAATCGGTCTTCTGAAAATGTGCAAGCGCTTGATAATCGACACCAGCAGTTATCTCCTCCACGCGCGACAAAGCGTCCGCAACGATGTTCCTTTTTCCAGGAAGGAAACGTAAGTCTGTTGTAAATTGGGCGATATAGTCTAAGTGACGAAATTGTCGTGGCGAACACTTTTCCTTATTCAGGGAAAAAGCGAAGGTCAGAGGCTTATGGTCCGTATATATTACAAAGGTTCTGGCTTCCACCATGTGCCTGAAGTATTTGATCGCTTCGTACACGGCAAGCAGTTCTCGATCGTAAGGGCTGTACTTTACCTGCGCACTGGAGAGCTTGTGCGAGTAGAAGGCTAGTGGTTGCCAGTTTGTACCCTTTCGTTGTTGTAGAACGGCACCGATGGCTGAATCAGATGCGTCCGTCACGATAGCTAACTCAGCTGCAGGATCTGGATGAGCAAGCAAGGTAGCCTGTGACAGCGAGGTTTTACACTCTTCGAAGACGCGCTGGAGGTCAGGAGTCATCTCGACAGGGTGAGTACTTTTAACTTTAGGTCCAGACAAGATGGCGTTTAACGGCGCTTGTAGCTGAGCTGCGTTGGGAATGAAGCGACGATAAAAATTCATCATACCTAAGAAACGTCGGAGCTCTTTCACAGTCTTGGGAACAGCATAACCCTGGATAGCCTGGACTTTCGTAGAGAGTGGTTGAGTACCAGCAGCTGAGACGTGGTATCCTAAGAAGTCTACTTCTGACTTGCCCAGGACACACTTTGAAGTGTTGATCAGTACACCGTACTGCTTAAGTCGGTCGAACAGCTGACGCAGATGTCTCTTATGCTCTTCTATCGTAGAAGAGAAGATTAAGATGTCATCGATGTATCCATAGCAGAAGTCAAGGCCTAAGAGAACTTCGTCGATGAACCTTTGGAAGGTTTGAGCTGCATTTCTTAGTCCAAAAGTCATGTACTCAAATTCAAACAGTCCAAATGGCGTAGTAAGAGCTGTTTTAGGTACGTCGTCAGGATTTACCTTAATCTGGTTGTAGGCTTTGATGAGGTCAACACTCGAGAAGATAGTACAACCAGAGAGCTGGTGGGAGAAGTCTTGAATATGACGAATGGGGTACCTGTCTGGAATAGTCCGGGCGTTGAGTGCGCGATAGTCGCCACAGGGTCTCCATCCATCATCCTTCTTCTTTACCAAGTGTAGAGCGGACGACCATGGACTCTCCGATCGTTTTGCTATACCACTTGCGAGCATATCTTCGAACTCCTTTTTCGCTGCTTGCAAACGTGCTGGGTCGAGACGTCTAGGCTTGCTAGAAACTGGAGGTCCTGGAGTTGTCCTGATGTGATGGAGCGTATTGTGCTTAGGGCTTGAAGGAACCCCTGCCGGTCTCGTGATCTCAGGGAACTCACGCAGTAATGCATGAAACACCGACTCACCTGTGATAGTTTTGATGGACGCGATGTCATCAGGCGAGCCTGCGCAGAACGCGTTCACTGAGAGTGAAGTGATTCCATCGATCAGGCGTTGGTTCTTGCAGTCGACGAGTAAGCCGTAGTGACTGAGGAAGTCTATTCCAATGATGGGTCTAGAAACATCAGCGATTGTGAAACTCCAGGTGAAAACACGTCGAAGTCCTAAGTCCAGCTGCAGTTGACTGAGACCGTAGGTGTGAATTACCGTATTGTTTGCAGCTGTGAGGTCAAACTTCGACTTGGAGCAGGGCGTCTTGACAGCTGATCGCGGGAAAACACACAAGTCCGAACCAGTGTCTACTAAAAACTGCATTTTCGATGCGCGATCTGTGACGAAAAGACGGCCTGTTGACGAAGGGCAGTCGTTGGCCGCTACTTGCGACTGCCCTGGGAGTTTTCCGAGGTGAAACTACAGGGCTGCTTGCATTTCTGGGCTTTGGATCCGTAGGTGAAATGGTAGAAACAATGAGGGTGGTTCAGTGGTGGTTGCCTTGGTCGCGAGCGTGAGCGAGAACGGCTATCCCGTCTACTGCGGTACTGAAAACGGGAACGTCCTCCGCTGGCCACTTGATCAGCTAGCTTCGCCACCTGCCTTGTAAGTTCGCAGACTTGCCTGGTCAGATCGTCGTACGGCGGTGATGGTGCTGGAGCGGCGGTAGGAGCTCTAGACGTGCTTGCGACCTGCGGACTTGAAGGGGCTATCTCGTGCACCTTGTCTGCTATATCAGATAACTTGTCCAGGGGAAGATCTATCTGCGAAGCTATTACCGTTTGGATGTTTGAAGGCAGTCGGCTTGACCAGATGGTGGTCAAGAAATCCCTCGGTACAGCTGGACCTGCGAGGCTCTGAAGGTGGCGAAGGAACTGCGACGGCTTCCTGTCGCCAAGCTCCTCATGCATCAGCAGTTGCTTCACACGCTTCTCCTGCGATGCTGAAAGTCGTTTGATTAGCTCGGATTTAAGTTTGACGTATTTATCAGTCGGAGGAGGGTTCGTGATGATGTCCTTGACCTCCGCAGCATACTGATGGTCCAGTTGAGCAACGAGGTAGCAAAATTTCGTCTCATCAGTAGTTATCTTCGATAACACAAATTGGCTCTCTACTTGGGCAAACCACAAAGCTGGCTCCTCAGGCCAAAATGGTGGAACCCTGACGCCTACTCTTAGCACTTCTGGGGTAACCATTGGCTGAGCATCCTCAAAATCTCTATACTCACTGTTTGCCATATCAAAAAAAAAATTAATCGCTCACCGCTTATCACTTGCACCACACCCTTACTTGCAATCCTTTATGTGCGTAGTCACTCGAACGTTCCGTGAAGGTCAATCCAAAGTCAGCGTGCACTATTCTTCACAGTTGAGGGTCACCAATGTGGATGAGGTCCTGGCAGTCCGGATCTCGTACCATCCAGTATCACCGACTCCAGATCAGAAGGTTGATGTGGGTTGGTAAACGGTGAAGTATGTTTAGAATTTAGGTGAAGAAGAAAGTAAGGCCGAATGAATGAAGATTTATGATTAGAATTTATATGAATTATTTATTTCCGGAAGTTATGTATGTACATAGAATGAAAGAAAGGATAAGAACTACGAAGCTAAACAATAATACGTAGCAATGAAAGCGCGAATATCAACAAGCGAGTAGCGTAGCCCGTAGCGGTCTGTGTAGTCGGCCGCGCGCGACGCGGCAGTGCAAGCGTGCCACAGACTCGGCAGCAGTTAGTACGCGCGCCTAACCAAAACCAGTCGTCTAAGGAGTTGGCCCATAAACATAAGAGAAAGCGATTAATTGAAAATGTAAGGTGTGGGTCCAACTCATTAGAGGAGCGATTTTGGCTAGCGTATAAGGCGTGGTGTAGTAGGTACGCCACAAGTGTAATTAATGCAAGTCCAAATCTCATTTTGCTCCGACTATATTAGCAGGCGGGGTAAGTAGCTTACGGATTTGCATGTCATACTAATCGAAATAGAACTCGACCCAAAACAAGCTAAAACTAATTATGAGGAGTTTGTGAAACTATGGAATAGTAGTCAATCCCGGATAAATATCAACCTCTCCAGTACCTACATTTTTAACCATTTTCGGATGTAAGAATAGCAAATAAAGGGTTTTGATTAGAAACCGAAAATGTAATGTAGAATATTCGATCTCAGCTTCTCACAGAATTCGTAGGAATTACTCGTAGGTGTGGCAATAAAATATCACACTATCATTACATATTCTCTCTTAGATCATTTCTACACGATTAAGTAAATAAACATTTATAGCTGTAAAAATACCGGTATGTCGACAAACAAATAGCGCTGAAAATATAACTTACATAAGCATTAAATTCACGTTTCATCGGTTTCAGTTGTAATGTAAATAAAATGTTAGAGTGTATTCACACCTACGCCGTCAAGTGAAATATTAAATTTTATGAAAATAATTTACGCCCAATCTAACCATACACTGGCTGACTGCGGCTCCACTGAATCCATTTAACATTTAAAATCCATATACCTACTATCCATATCCGATAGTGTGTCTGTTTGTTTGGTGAGTTAAATCGTCTAAACCGTTGATCCAATATTGGTATTGGCATAAATACGTAGATTAGAGTTTGTAAAACAACACAACATTCTTTTTATCACCTTTAAAAGTCCGCGAAGATGAACCCGCTAGCAACAGCTAGTAATATTATAATTGCGAAATTAACTATGTATACCTATTTGTTTGTTACATTTCGTATTGAACTTAATGATATTTCGTAAGAAGATACTTGTTGTTTGAGCTTTCGGGACGGACTTATTACGTTAAACTGTAGTCTGCATGGACAAAATCGCGGGCACTAGCTAGTAACGTATAAGTGATTTACTGTACCATAGATGATATAGCAGTAGCAGTGACGGCGTGCTACGTTGATTGCTTCGGTCTAGCTTGGAGCATTATGTGTAAGTACATTTATGGCTAGGTACATTCGTGCTCAGAATGTCATGATGATAATTAAAAGAAATCGACGTATGGGACGGACGAGACGCACTCCACGGAAAGCGCGACACCTATAGCAAAACCCATATCTTTTCGATGACAGATAATACCTATAATGACTATTACATCACAGGAACATTTTATATTCACGCGTTATAAAATATCATTTTTGATAATACGAGTATAGGCATTACGTACTCGTAATATCTACATTATATTGATTATTGTGCCAAATTTTTTACCTCTGTCGAAAAACAAAGGGGTGTTAGGTATGCGTTTGACGTGTGTATCCTGTCGATCTATGTTCGACCCTCGACGTGACTACGAAGCTTATATCAAATTAAAATAGGGCCAACAAATCGTGCTCTTTTTTTACTATTTAAATAATTATACTTTTTGGTGGGAGGTTTTTAATTTTATATTTATCAAAATCAGTTTGACGGTTGCGGCCGGCGCGAAGACGTAAATATCTCGCAAGCTTATAAACTGATTTATTGTAGCATTTGACAAAATGCACTAGAAATCACATTTTCAGATATGCTACATTGAAACACTTATATAAATGACCCATTATTGCTACTGGCATTGGATATAATATTAAGATAGTGTGCAATTTCATTTACAAGAATATATTTTGTACGCGACTGTACCTAGTTATTTATTTAACCATATAAAGTGCTGCATTAAATTATCGTGTGCCACACCTTTTACTTACTTACTTAGAATAATTGGACTTATTTAGCTTGTCACAGTCATTGTGTTATAACTTTTTAGGCGAAACCTACACGGCATGGGTTGTCGCCGCGGCGCACGAGAGCGATAAAGTTTTTTATGTACGTATTTCTTAATATTCCTTTATATTTTTTTAATTCTTTATAATTTTAATTATCATTATTGATGTCTGTACCTATTTGTGCAAAACTTTTGTCAGTTTGTTGAAGCATCGCCTCTCCGCCTGAACAGAATGCCGTAAAATGACGTACCTATCTATACTCGTAGAATGGCGAGATTCGGCGGATTACCCTGTCTTCCAGCTTAGTATCTACCGAAATCAGAATAACTTCAATACACTTTAAATTCACGTTAAATTTGGTGTCAGGTCCGGACATTTTCAGTGGCTTTTGTTGCCGACTGTACCAGTAGTATGTCAGTATAGACGCTGTCCGCTTTACTTCGCATTACGATTCGCGAATTTTCCGCTGGGCGCTGCCGTGTGAGTTACGACTTAACGCTATTTTTTGTAATGTAGTTGACGTCTTATTTATGTGTGCCAATAAACGTGCCATACCTTTATCTACACCAGTTTACTTGTAACTTGATTACTTGGACTAGATACAATTCATTATGGTTGAGAATTTACAGGATAGAATTAAATAATTTAATTTTAATCTTGATTAGGTATAATAAGAATATTTCCAGTGTTAGTACGTTGATAGTACACTGATGGTACGATCCCTATGCATATAGCAGGTAAGGTTTTTAATCTTATATTTATAAAATCTACTGATTATGGCCTAATCCTCCTCACGAAACTGAGGACAGGCCTTTGCCCAGCAGTGGGAATAATTACAGGCTGAATAATTATTTTTTACTGATATCGTAGAACATGGTCATTGGCAATAGGATTTGGTAATTTATAGTTCTAGAAAATGCTGTTATGTTTGTTCTTATATGTATAAGAGCAAACCATATCGTCTACCCTACAATAAATATTGTATAACTACATAAGTATAATATGTACACATAGTCGATAAATTAACGTTTTATAAATATGTGTGTTCATATTTGTAGAAAAATGGCAAAGTGGGCGGTAAAGCGTATAGTATGGGACATAGGTATTACCCACTTTGCCATTTTTCTGTGGAAAATATTTTATCAATATTTAGTATGAATGTTTATAAATTAAAACAATACATAAAGGTTATTATCAAAAATACCTGTATAAAATATCTACTGTGTAAAAAGATTAAAAAAAATATACTTTATTATGTGAACTTCAACGAACCTGATAAAAACCAAACCAATTTTCACTAATCTCAAACGACCTAGTAATCGCCTAAATATTTCAATTACACAAAGCACCCGAAAGTCATAATACTTAACGTTACGTACCCGGCATTGAAAAAGCGATATCCGTGAAAACCTTCACATCACACTCAAACAAATCACCACTTTTTAACAAATTCACATTATAGAAAATCGAACTGTGAAAAATTAGATCGTTCAAAAGTTGCTGTTAAAGTTAAAACGATGGAAACACGTCCCGCCTTCGCGAACTCTAGGCGGCTACTGAATTCCGTTTCAGTTGCTGTACCGCTTCATTCATAATCACGGTTAAACACATACTCGTATATCTAGAGCAGCAGAAACTACGAGGACCAAAGTTTATGGAGAAAAAATATGAAGAAAGTACCTATCTGTCGTTCACACACTAGTATTCACATTGCGCCGGCATCGAGCCCACAACCTCAAGCAACTTTGCACAACTTTGATGGCACGAAGGCCGAGGAAAGTTGGTTTCACTCATATATCACTCATATTATAATAATGTAGGTTCAAGAAGCTTCATATCCAATATAGGGTAGCTTCACTTCGACATGAATAGAATTGCTCTGCGTGACATTTTTGATTAGTCTATAAGAGCTTTTATCCAGCACTATTTATCGCTAAAGGAAGACACTTATGATCCAATAATAACAATATTACCTTCTCTACCCAATTGATGTCGTTTACACGACCATGTTTTATTCTATTATATCTATATAATTATTATACATAATATACAAACTCGTGTTAGTTACGCCATCTATAAATAACTCAAGAACGACTGAACCGATTGTTATGATCTTTGCTTTGTTGGACAGCACAGCGCATCACAATAATTACTCAAATTTAATTCACTTCCACGTATTTAAATGGTTGCAAGTAGAATAGTTTTGCGAGCCATAGGTATTTGGGTATTTATGGGACCATGATTCTCGAAGAATGTCCCGATTCCGTAGGTACTACAGGGTGTGTTAGTTATCGGCAAGGATATTATGTGCCTATGTGTCTATGTAACGTAACTATGTGATTGTGACCCGTTTTTTGTTTTTGCCTTACCACGGAATCAGTTTTGTAGGTGCTACGCCGCTGCTACGCCGATACACAATTATGTCACAATGCCGCCGTAGTAATAACTATTTTTTTAATTTGAAAACAATTGCATGAAACAGCCTTTTTGTCAAATTGAAAATCTCATATTACCAACAACGATGGTTTATAAAACAAATAAAGCGAACACAATCCAAAACAAAAGTAGAAATAATATTATATAATAAACATTGCTCCGAATCCGTTCGCGCCAGTGGAATATTTTCATTTCTCTATTTTCAGAGTTTCAAACATCTCGTCGAATGTTCGCAGGGAAAATTGGATAGGTAGGAGTGGGTACTATTGGATTTAAAAAAAATGACAAGCTACCCCACAGTATCGAGTGTGGAATCAAAGGTGGGCAAAACTAATTTGGAGAGAATTTGTCGATACGTAGAAAGAGAAGGAGGGTTATATTTTTGTAGTTCATCATTCCCTCATGATCTATGTAGACTCGTATGGGATGGTGACGTTATATTTTTTTTGTCACTTATGTTTGGCAATGTGTATACACATTATTACACATACATGATTAGTATATAGCTATACGCATAAATATTATGTTATCTGTGCTAGAACTTAGTTACCTATGTGGAACCGTGTCAATTGGATAACGGCAGAGATTTCTGTTGAATCAGGAACGCGAGAACAAAATAAGGATTCCCAGATATAGCATGACCCATTTCTATCGAAAAGTTGACCTGATTTATGGAATAATGTCTCTGTTGATTTAGGTACCATTACCAAAAATACTGCCTGAATAAACTTAACCTTATAACGTAGAAAACCAGTATTTCCAGCAAGATAATATATTATGGATCGATCGTACATTATAATAATATTGGAATGAGCAAGTACCTATTGTAATAATTACCAAAATATTCAGTTCTATTTTCAATAAAATTATAGAAACAAATTTATGCACGAAGATGGCAGCTTGTACGGACATGTATATTTGCGCGAGCGTGCCCGTGGCGTCAACAGTGCCTTTTACCCGGTTTAATCAGGTTTCCGCCGGTTTAAAAGCTCAAAACATTATAAAGCGAAATAAATTATTTCGTAGAAAGACGTACGATGAATTTTACCGACAGATATTTATCAGTCGACCAAGATCTAGACTCCTCAATTCCATCAAAATTAAAATATCTTTATTGACATGGGTCCTAACTTAAAACATCTTAAGGTCCCAAGAAGTGAACTCATGAAAGTTAACTGACTGCCACCCGACTCAGAATATATCTAGGTATTCGAGATGAAGAAAAAACTTGATGAAAACCAAACTATATGAACGCTGTAGTGTAGTAGTAGTATGTACCCGATATGCATCTAACAGCCAAAATTAATATTGTATCTCCTATCCAAGATTGAAATCGATCTTGGATTGCTGCCTATCGTTCGATCGATTTCCAATCGGTGTGCCTTTATAAACCAATCCGCGGATCGTTTATTGGCACGTTTGACCCTAAAAATGGATTGTGATATCAGTCCCAGATAGCAAAATTTGGATTGGATTGATTATTAATTTCGGCCTTAAATCTTCTAGTATTTAAGGGACTTCTATAATCCTCTTTAGTTTGACTCAGGCAATTGGGTTACTGAAAACTTAGTCTGAGTTATGGGCCAAGCGGGATTTAGTTTCATGCCAAACTGTTGTTGTATCATACAACAAGTTCGTCTTTACTAGGGTGCTAACTTTAATTGGCCGAGCGAAGCGAAGGTTTCCATTTTAAGAGTAGCCGTTTTTGCTTTTGTCCGGATGTATGTTTGTTCCGGGCTACAGGTGGCATTTCTCAACCGATTTACACGAGATTTGGTTTACAGCTTCTTTGATTTTTATTGCTTTTTTGTAAGCAGCAATTTTTTTATGGAGGGAAAAACGGGGGCAAAAAGGGGGGAAAGTTTGCTGTAGCGTCGATGTTGGCGTAGAGTACCTAATGATATTTGGTGGATAATTCTGAACAAGTTTATGTGAAAAAAGGTGTTAGAGTTGAGTGCTAACGGGGTCAGAAAAGGGGGGATGCCTATCACCATTATATTGGTAATCCCCCCCTCCCCTCTAATCGCGAGGTCTACTGTTCACAGAACCACTAGTGTTAGATGTTAATAAGAATTTAAACGTGTCTAATTCGCGCACAAACTAATATAAAAAAAATAATTTTCACACTATTGTTTTAGCATCATGAGGACAATCGGCCAATCCTATGACTCCGAATATACAGGGTGTCCGGTAATTAATGGATAACCCCGCAGGTACTTGTGGGGGGCAGATAGATTTTTTTCAAATTTTTTTCTGAGTTGCCCCCTTGCCCCGCACAAGTACCTGCGGGGTTATCCATTAATTACCGGACACCCTGTATAAGTAAGGTAATAATAAATAACAATAAGTGGGGTAGTTCAGAGTCTACGGTTTAGATCAGAATCAAATTTGACCTACTTTTGGAAACTAACTTTAACGCCATCGTTGGGTGACCCAGTCCTTTGTAAGATGCAATATAAAGACTGAGGGACACTGAGCCCACAGTGCGAGACGAATCGATAGGATACTGTGTAGCTACGTCCTGAGGCCTTTCTGTATTTGAGAGATATAAGACGTTGGTAAGGTACAGTTCAGGAGAAAACGCAATACACATACTACACACATATATCTTGTTGTAATGATAATTTTTACCCAGATAATTTTGATTATAATACAGGTCTCTACCTAGAGGGAATTGTTAAGGGTCATAGGATTTTTTTAACATATTACTTGACATGCATCAGGATAATATTATATTATTATATGAGGCGAATAACGTAGGACATTATGCGCTCTTTTTAGTCTCTTATTATCTAGTTATAGGCAGTCCTAATAAATAGCAAATGTATGTTATTATGACAATACGTAATTCTTGACTAATATTTTGTCCGCAGATCTTTCTTAGCAGCTGCATATCAGTAATATCACTGTATAATATCAGTGGTACTCGTATACCCATTTTAGAATCTTTTCCTCCAACTGTACGAGTACAAGGCTAGGTCCCGATTGTTCGACAGATCGAGTCAGATATGGCGCGCAATGTTCGTCGGGGTTCCTTGATAGGTTTTTACCCGAGGGACCCGTCGGAGCCGATGAGATCTGTCTCTATTTGCTGTGGTAAACGTTTACGTATTATGTGGAGCAACGGAATGGCTTTGATAAGAGGTAGTTTCTTGAAGTCTTACATACATTTTTGACCAACCTTTTGTATGTTGCGTTATAATATTATATCCGGCTGTTTTTATTAATGTGATTCGTGAGATGACTTTAATATTGTCTCAGGGTGAGAGTAGTTTTGCATTTAAAATATTCTCAGTGGTAGTGTAATGTAATTGCAGAAATTATTAGGACGTTAACCTTCAGATGAATGACCTCATTGTTTCATGTTTCATAAGTAATTAGCTGCAGATTCATGTTTCTGGACTACTACTATTATAAAGGCGAAAGTTTGTGAGTGTGTAACTTTGTATGTATGTTTGTTACTTCTGCACACTCAAATGGCTGGACCGATATTGATGAAATTTGGTATGGACGTAGCTAGCACGTAGGTTACTTTTTAT
Source organism: Hylaea fasciaria (assembly GCA_905147375.1). NCBI lineage: Eukaryota > Metazoa > Arthropoda > Insecta > Lepidoptera > Geometridae > Hylaea > Hylaea fasciaria. Next base: position 2,671,811 of record LR990200.1, read on the forward strand.
TACGAAAATAGCAGGTAACACAACCGGGCGCTAGTACCTATCTTTAGACAGGTATAGCGGAAAAGTTCTTATAGACCTAAAGAAAATAAAATTCAGTATGACCGGCGACCCTCACGCATGAGTGATATACTCGTATTAGCCCCAAGTTGGGTAGGTATAAGTACCTCTGGCCTGCCTGACTCTACCTTTTCAGAGTGTTTGCGGCCCGCCTTAGAACAACTCAAACACAGTTCAAGTACTTTATGAGCTGGTGGAGCTAGAGCTGGACCACGCCTAAGTAGTAACTTAAAATAACTTATCAAGTTGAGAATCGTTGTTTCGCTCATTATTATTGACTATTGAGGTCAGTGTATTCTTTCTATGTTTGTAGGTACCATGATACCAGTGGGTACAAAACAAACCATAGGTAGTGATTTGCTGTACAAAATAGATTCTATAGTCTAATCAAAATTGTGATGATTTGATATGCGTGGCCATGGCAACCATCATGGCAACATAGATTAACATCTTAACATCGCCCCTGGCAACTCGAGGAAATAAATACTACGTGCAATAACCATTATATGGCAACCAATTAAAAATGAACATCCGGTAAAACACGATAGCTTTTTGGGTACCCCCTATGAAAATATTGAAGGATATCGAGCTTTTAGGCAATTTCTGTACAACTGGATAAAAGTGTGAGTTATAAAGGTAGGTAAATACCGAAATGCAAATTAAGCTACCTAACAACACCTAAAAAAATCTTAGCTTACCAAGTACAACAATAAATGCAACTACCTCACAAAAGTCAATATTTGCTAGTAAAAGATCACCATCTACGATTTCAGGTCACCATTGTGAGCTGAACATCATTGTCTAGCTGAGGTAATACAAAGCCATGGAAGACGAAGAGGCTACGACTCTCGAAGGCCAGTTCTTCGAGTTCGCCAAGCTTCAAGACAACACGCGCGACGGCCTCACCATCACTCTTTACCGCCAAGACTACTGGATGCGCCAGGCCAAGATCATGGATGACAGGAAAGTCACCATGACTGACACGGGGATCCTGTTTTTTAGGTTATGGTGAGGAATCAAATTTACTTCCTATAGCTGTATAGTTAGCAAACGGTTTAGCGCGTGGTGCAGATGCACTGGCTTCATCATTTCGCATCATCTTAGTGGCGCAATATGGTCGGAGTCTTACCGAATTCTTGGTATTGTTAATGAATAGCTTTGCCGATAATCTACCTATAACTACCTACTTAGGTAGATATAGGTACATCTCGGCTTCTTTACTGTTTGCCAATTAAGTGCTCGTACATCCAAGAATTAAATAACAGATCCTACATATTCATTCGATTACCTGTTATCATCACACTTTTGGAACTATGTAGATGACAGATGTTATTTCTTTGGTTGTTTTGTTTGCTTTTCGCAATGAAAACATTATACCTATAATCAACTTAACTTTGTTTGCAGTAAAACAGAGATAAACTTTGACGAATGGTACGAGCTCCTCACTGACTTGTGCGTGGGGAAAGAACTGGATCAAGAATTTGTCGAGAACGCTATGACGAATTGCGGCATACCTGGGACCAGCCAGGTGATCGTGCCCGCGTACAGGACCTTCTTCAACACGTACAAGTTTAAAGTGAAAATGTTCACTGAAGGAGCGGAGCCGAATTATTAATTGCCGATGCAAGTGGTCAACAAGGAACTTGAAAATCTATTAAAAACAAAAGAAAAATAGCGTTATTGTTTGGGTCAAAACGTAACAGCTACAGAAAGCTATACCTACGTCGAATCACAACTACTCTCAATGTGCTAATGTCGTGAAAGATGAAGGGAGCATTTATGCAGGCTTTTGCAATTCATTGCGGCAACGCACCGGACTGGTGTGTTTAGGATCATTGCTTAGAACATGGTTAATGTGTTAAGTTGAATTTTCATCAATAGAAACTCGGTTTTCTTCGTCCTTTTTGCATCGCTATGATTACTTTTACTTGTGTTCATGATTTTACGTGGAGTTACTTTGTTTTGTTAACAGACAGCTGTTACGCTATGGGGTTGCTGGTTTCGTATAATTGGCACGTAATGTTTTTGTATGGATGAGCCGTTTAGTCACTTTTTTCGAGCATATACTTAGGAAAAATTCTCATACTTAGTACAATTTATTATAATTAATTTTAATTTAGTTTATAAGCTCAAGACCCCAATTGGGTCCACGTGATTAAAGTAATAAAAACTGTTTGTTGGAAGTATAATAAGCATTTAATTTTATTCTACCTACCTATCAGAGCCAGATTTTGTTGGGCCGCCCGCCGAAATGCCATAAGCCATTCAACTAAAGGTATGCTCGTCTTGAAGCCTACCTACAAACCTACCTATTCCTGCGGCATGCAACCAAAATTATCAACGAAGCGATCAATCATCGATCAAAGAAGTAAAAGGTCGTACGTATGTACTACTAGACAAATGGTAATAGGTACTAAAATCCTACGTATCGGTCAGCTCGTTGCGGTCGTTCATACTCAAACCCTTTATCTGCTTTAATGGTCTGTGCTCATAGCCACCGTCCATTGAAGTCGCCAGTAAAAGCTTTTATCGCAGTAATTATGAATAAATCTCATTGTGTCGGTAATGTTAGACGCAGTATTATTCCTAGCGGAGATGTTAGAACCGTTGTAAACTATTATCTACTCTATTTTTGTATTCAATCTAATGTTATGTACTCGTAGTACCCAACTTATAAGGCGCGTCGTGAATCTTCGTTCGCGCAGAAAAGAAAGTATGGTCCGAAGATTAACGAAAGAATGCTCTAACTTTACAACCAACCTAAGAACACTATTATAAGGTTCATAATACACTGCAGCTGTTAGTTCCATCTCACTCTAAGCTCGCTAAGATGGCGGCGGCTGCCGACCAATAGCGGTCAATAGCATTTCCCGCGCTTTGAAAATTCATCTTCTGCGCAGGTACATCGGTAAGCCATATTATTATACCTAAGTTGGGTACTACTGTACCAACATTTTTATTTTTTAAACTCTCTTGTTATACCATCATCATCATAATCAGCCTGAAGAAGTCCACTGCTGAATATAGGCCTCCCCCTTAGGCCGCCAGTTGTTTACAAACTACACTATATTTAAGTTAAGTCATGTCAAATGATCTGTTAACTCTTTTGAAACGGATCAAAACGAGAGGCACGGTAATACATTTTAGTGCTGTCAAAATTAAGTTTTAGTTAGGGTTGTAACATGTTGTAAAAACACACAGATTACTCATGTAACAACAGAATTATATTTTAATCTAGTATCAAATCTGAGATTTTTATGTAGAATAAAGGTACCTACTAAGTACCTACCTACCTAATATATAATATTTTCAATTTAGAATGTAACCTACTTAGGTAAAATATTTTGCAAAGAGGATGTATACTGTCACTTTTGTGGTTTATCATAAAGGAAGTAAATTATAATATTATCTTTGGCACTCACTGTCATGTTAACATCTAATGAGAACTACTTCTATGAATGAGAAAATATTTTATCATAGAGGAAATAAATACTACGTTATTTTATTTGAAGTTGTATCTCTATCTGGATTGTATGTTACGAAGAGAACCGTGCGGGAAATGACGCCGATTCCTAAAAAGCGCTCAACCAATGAACTGTCGCCGGGGCCAACGTCCAGGGACCCGACTGTTATCCCATCGTTCGCTGCACCAACCACCTCCACGGCAAGACCTAACAAATTAGAGAGACCAGATCTAGATAGAGAACTCAAAGGAAGGTGTAGGAAAAGGTTTTGCACATACATATACAACCGAGAGGAGAACACCTTTTGCGGGAGAACATGCTTAAGTTGGCTGTACATAACTGCGTACTCTATCGTGTACCTAGTTTTCTTAACAACGTATACGTTCATATGCCTCTATTGTGCCCTCAGCATTGTCAAGTTCACAACAGATTTCCAGAACAGTGGCGGCATAGAACTTTTGACTTACGCAGAACGCGGAGTAGGACTCTCCGCTACGCCCACGTCAGAATCGAATCAACCGATCATTTGGTATCGAAAGGATCTTGCGAGTGATTATCAGAAATACGTCGACGCGCTGGATAATTTACTAGTGAAAAGGAGAAGAAAACGGGAAGCGTCACTGGGCCCTTGCGGCGAATCACCCTACGGTTACGGCGATAAGCCTTGCGTAATTTTAAGGATTAACAAGAACTTGAAATGGTCTGGCAAACCTTTAGAAATGAACTCGACTGAGACGAAAATGGCACCATTGGAAGTTCAGAATTGGCTGAAGAAGGATAAAAAGTTGTGGTTTCATTGTGGCGGGTACTATTCGTATGATAAGGAGCACATTGGCAGAATACGATACTTCCCCGACCCGCCGGGGTTGGACCCGAATGCATTCCCTCTCAGTAAGGAACAAGATTCTCCGCTCGTTGCTATACAAATATCTAACTTTACATTGGGAATGTCTCTGACGGTTGAGTGTAAACTTTGGTACGTAAATGGGCCATCATCGGTGGAGTTTGTGCTGTATGTCGCCGCTAATGACAAAACATTATCGAGTAGGCTTTACGTTTAATGTTTAATTATTTTGTTACATATATGTACAGTATAAGACGTATCTATTAAAGCTTTTATAAGAGGACTTTTGTTTTATAAGCAAGACCCCTAAATAGGTGGCCTAAGTAGGTCCTATTCGTAATTGTATCAATTTTAGTATCGTGTTGGGACAGTTTAGAAAACAAACATCAACCTCAATAGGTATAGAATACATAGGTATGTATTCACATAAAAAAAAGATAATCGTACAACTAGACCAATCTAATTTATTGCTGTACCTACTGCAGTAGCAAACCAATCTTGACATTTTGGAATGTCACACGAACGATTGGAGCTACACTTAAATAACGTGTATTATATTTATTCGATTTATAAGTTGCACCCAAGTTGTGTCCCTTTCGGGTATATACGCATAATTATGTCGTCTATTTCTGATACGTCATCATCGGCATTATGTTAAAATGTATAGTTTAAACTATAAGTGAGTAATTAAAACCTGCATGCATGCGAAAACTGTACGCGTAGGGGATACTGCCAGGGGATTTCTGGAATAAGCCCAATAAACTTACCCACCCCTTATTCGCAGGTAAACCTGCGGATTCAACTAGTATTCAGAATAATCGGTTGATTTTGAAGTATTGTATGCATATATTGTATATAAAATGTATGTAAAAGTACATAAGTAAATATGTACCTACATATTACTATTGCAGTAGTCTGTGGATTGTCGTTGTCTCGAAGAAGGACGTTTCTTAATTGAAATCTGAGAGTTTCATCGATTGTAATTAACTTTCGGCTTTAGGTATACGATTTTCCTGGAGATAGATAGATTGAACAAAGCCAGGGTGAATTATTTTGGTGATCAAATAAATCCCACAAGTAGACAATTCCTTTGTGGCCGGTATCAGAAATAAACAGACTCAAACGCAGTATTATAAGTTTCTAATTTTAATTTTTGTACTTAGATTATGATTTTCTCTATCGAAGTATTTTATTATGTAGGTAGTACCTTTTGTCAGTAAAAGTAATATAGGTAGTTTTGAGCATCGCTCTGAATAATAAATAATTATATTATCTACTTACTACTTAATTTTATCTAAACTCTATGTAGTCGCGACGTCGTGAGCTACATTGTAGCAAATAATCATGTTTCTCATAAAAATGGTAGATAATATTGTGTCTAATAAAATAATATGAACGACAACAATAACAGAACCAAGCGAAACTGTACAGAAATATCCAATTTAGGTCGCTGCAGGGCGCCGTACTTATTACTTAACCAGTACAGTCAGCAACAGAGGTCGTTCAGTAATGTCAAAACTTTAAATTAACTAATTCACACTGTGACGCAAACTGGTGTGGCTCGTTGGGAACCCATCAACTATACTGGTAGTTATTATACCGTAGTCTAGGTAGTCTTTTCTACTTATCTAAAGCTAAACTGAAAGGTAGGCAATATACACTGATTATTGTAGTTGACTATACCAGCTAGTGCTGAGTGTTCTATATTTAGGTGTGTGTGCATCCTTCAGGCAGGGCAGTCGGTTCAGGAAATTATATTAGTTTGTATCAGACTGTAGTTGCTACATTTTTCTTGAAATTTGCAAGATGGGGATACATACATTACCTACATAATGACTGTATTTAATCAACCGACGACGTTACTCTGTTGGTATGTTTGTATTACTTATTTCATCATTTTGGCTGCAACCGTAATTGGTACGACCATAATGTTGCTATTTCTTGCTTGACAGTCGTTGTTTGTTGGCTATTTAGCTATATAGCTATATAGCTATACAGCTATTGACCTATTTAGCTAGGTACGTAGAATACGTACCTACCTAGCTAAATAGGTCTGAAAAAGGGTGTCATGATAAATTCACTGAGTATTTTTAACTAACTACTAAAATGCATATAAAAATATGGGTTATTCTCAGAGTACCTACTCCATTCTTTTGTTCTCAAAAATGTTTAATCCCATACATTAATTCCCAATCTACTCCACAGAATTATTATAATAAAAATATCAAATTGCGTTTGCTCTAAATGTGTTTGCAAGAAATAGGTTTAAAAAATTCTACGAAGACATCTCGTCCATTTATTACAACTTGGGAGTTCCACGGCAAGATCATTATCGAAGGGAAGTTAATTAACCCAGACAATGACATGGCATAGGAGCCAACTAAGTATTGTGTGTTGGTATTTCCGTATTATATACGATATATGACCAGTGACCACCGCTTCAGAAGCTCGTTCATACTGTAATTTGTGTTTTAATTGGAAGCACTTGCGTGTTCGAGGATTCCCATTATCAGTAGATATAATTTTCAAGCCTGAAGTAGGTTACATACCTACTTAATTATATTCCACCACATACAGAGACGCTAATTAAGATTAAAGTTAAAACGGTAATTTCTTTGTTTTTCGAACTTTTTACCTACCTAGTTATTTGTGCTAAGTTTAACTAGAATTTAAACGGGTCTAATTCGCACTGGGACATTACGTTTACGAAAAATCGGTGTTCAAAATCTCAACGTAGTCCGCAGCGAATACAATGCACTCGTTTACGTACCTACCTACCTTGGACTGCTGCAAGCTGTCGATGACCCTCCACCTGCGATCAGTCACCAGCCCGCTGGTTAAATATTGCCTCTGGAGATTCACTTGGTTTTATATGTGGTCAATAGTATGTAACACTCGCGAAAATGCGGGAAGATTCGTTTCCCACAGGAATCGACCGATACTTATACGATGTGTCGCGCGCGTCGTTAGCGACCACTCTGCTTGCGCTGCAATTTTCGACAAGTGCGCGGTGCATCGGTAGACGAGTTGCGACTACCCTCCGCTGCTGTTTTTTTGAGAATTGAACTTCGAACGAATGATTTGGGTTAGCTATATGATAACCAAATAGGTGTAGACACTCACACAGTACTCGTAGGTGCAATGTAAAAAACCGGTCAAGTGCGAGTCGGACTCGCGCACGAAGAGTTATATCTACGATTATCCATAAAAATGGAAAAAACACGTTAGTTGTATGGAGCCGCCGCCGCCGATGGATATCCTATATTATTATGTATAAATAAGTTCTGTTTTTTAGTATTTGTTATTATAGTGGCAACAGAAATACATCATCTGTGAAAATGTCAACTGTCTAAACTATCACGGTTCAAGAAATACAGCATGGTGACAGACGGACAGACAGATATTAATAGGATCCCGTTTTACTCTTTGGATACGGAACCCTAAAAATATACCTACCCCAAGAACAAATCCGTAGCTTACTCCAAGACATGGGTAAGAGATTTTATCAAAGGAATGAAATATATTAAAGCCCCGCCTCGTGAAAGACCGCAAAAAGGGTAACTGGGATATTACGCAACACATTCGCAACGGAATTTCGCCATCTTGCAATTCAAGTTTTTCGAGGAACCTTTTTTTACCATGATAAGAAAACATTTGTAACATAGGTAGTTATGCCAGTATGTAGATACGTATTTATTACTGGTTACATAATTATTATGTATTCACGTATTCACGTAAATATTATTTTATAGGACCGTGCTACTTTTTAAGCCTGCACTTAGGTCTAGCGAGTCAGTTTAGCGAGGGTACCAAACCAAATCTAATTTTACACTGCGCGAAAATGAGACTATTGAATTAGTAAGGTAGAATAAATATTACTGGTATTAGTTAGGTACTGTGTAAAAAAGAAGCTTCGAAATAGGTATTGATCACAAACACTCGTCGCGACTTTCTTAGCTTTTGCTCGCGATTTCGTAGCTGCGTATGGATTGTGGAGTGGACCATCATAGAGGAAATAATACTATCTACGTCAGCGGTACTCTAAGTGTGTTCCGCGGAACCCTAGGGTTCCGCGGTACCCCTGTAGGGGTTCACAAGTTAGTGAACAAGCGACTTTCGGCTCTATCTTCAAAAACATAAAGTCGAGATTGTTAAGGAATACACTTTTAAAAACTATTGTTTTATTGTAAGGTTCTGTCAAGTATTTTGCTTGTCAAAAGGGTTCCGTAACCAAAAAAGTTTGAGAACCGCTGATCTACGTTATAGCGATAAGACCACCCATTGTAGGTACCTTCTTTAAGTTTGACCTTTCTGTGTTCTGTACATTTTCGTGTCAATAAAGAGTTAAATGTCTATCTACGTAATACTTATAAATCGTAAAGTGTGACGTCATAATATGGCAGTGCAATTAAATTTGTATTTGCAAGACCTTCAAGTAAGCCACATAGTTCAAGTTAATTCATATATTAAACGTACTAAGTTACCTTACCCTCTTTCTAACATTGGCATGATTTGATTGCAAGCGTTCAAGTGAAATTAGCTTAGGGACTTCCCTATTGGTCTCGTGAAAATTGCCCTTTGGCGAACCAATAAAGGTACTTACGTATCGCATGTCGATATGCCCTTAGAGGGCAATGAACATGAAATCGATTCGCTGGCCACTTGCAAATCTCCCACGAGATGAAAAGGCAAAAGGGAACGAACGAAACTAGCCAAGCTCGATGAAAACCAAAATGAATGTCGGAGTCGACTGTATGTGTCTAGCGGGTTGAATAGCAATCTCCATTGCAGTGCTAGAGATGGTTATGTATTTTCACATTCGTGTTGAATTGAAAGGCGAAGCAGGTAGCTTTTGGGTTTGCTTGCTATGAGCATTCCTACTAACTACATAGTATATACATACAATGCGTGCACTGTGACCTCATTTCACTGGCTAGGTGGAGTCTACAGCGCCTTAATGCTTACTTATATATTGCAATTAATTTTGGTACCACCGTGTTTTTCGTTTATAATAAAAAAAATGAAGTTAGGTAATGTTGAGTGAAAGAATCCAAATATTTCGCAATAATTTATTTTCAATACGCTAATAATTCAATGATTACTTAATTAATATAATTACTATCTTTTAGACTCGTTAAGTAAGTAGTGAAGACAATTTGTTCCTCGTCCTACTCTCCTCGAAAGTAACATAAGTAAAATCATAGAAATGGCATTGCGTTAGGTACTTTTAAGTTTTAATAGAATTATTTGTAAATATTTACAGCATTTAATGTAGGTACTTTATAAGCATAGTGTTTTTGCTACTGGGGACACAGATCGCAAGTCTTCCGGTAGCAAAAACCGTTGCAATAATGTCTATTACCTAATAAGATAGATTGGCACTAACTATTATAATTCTATCACAATGAGACCTTGCAGACGAGTTACTTTTAAACACTTTGTTAGAAAAATCTAGTAAGTATGGAATTTTAATTTTAGTTTAAGATTTTTTTGCCATAATTATAACAAAACTAACCGTATAATCAAATGGCTCTGTATGCTAACTAGAAATATATTAACAATTTTCGTAAATTCTCGGCTAAGCCTTCAGTGATTCGATTACAATTTGTAAGGAATTGTAATAAATCTATTGCTACCAAGAAAAATAGTTTACTAGGAATTTGAACATTCAAAAAGCGCCATTTATGTAGTAGTACTATTTTACAGTAAACCTGAATTTTACAATTGACGACGCAACGCTACGATTACAAGCAGTAGGTAAGTTATTTTAATGATATTATTTTTTAATTCAGCTATAGTACAATTCCAGTTAGATCAGCGATATTAATTGTAGGCGATATCAAAAATAGAAGGATTAGAGTTATATTATATCACAAAATATATTCATTGTTACAAAGACGACCCCTTTGTTTTCAATACCAACTTAAAAGGCAAAAATTCCATCCAACCTAAATGTACAATAAAATATGTCGGTTGCTTTACATTGATCCAGTCGTTGAATTTCGTTCCAGTTGTAACACTGTTGTATGTTTTGTATTGTGAACGGCATCAATCTAATTTAATCGCCAGAAAACAACTGACAGTGACGTCATTCAAAGAGATGCGGTGAGAAATGGCATTGAAAACAAAAGACGACAATTAGGCCTGCCCCAATTCTAAATATGGACCACAGAAAAAGAGGTAGGTATTCAATTGAAAATCACTCGTTGATTAATCATAGAAACGTGCTTCCAGCATTAAAACGACCATCGCATATAAAAACCCCAACTACGGCTAGCGTGCATAATAAATTGTAAAATAAAAATAAAAAAAATCTATGAAATAAATCTTATCAAAAGCGGTAGCAATTATAAAGAAAGCCACATAGGACATCTTACAATACAAACACCTTACCTTACAATACATTTAAGGTGATTCAAAAAGAGTATACTAACTAAACCGATGAGGCATCCACTGAACCCAACATGTGAAAAAACATTCCTTACAACAATAAGACAAAGGAAAAAAGCGAAGGTAAACGTCACACTTACATTTTTTTTTTTCTTGAATGAACACCGGCATCTAATGCCCGTCCAAATTGTCATATAAATACTCTTTCCAAACCACCTTACCCCGCCACATTTCCCGAAACATTTAATTCAGTCGTTAAAATCCTAATTGTTACACGATGACATAATGTAATATATTACAGCATGCTCCGTAATTTACGACTACAGACAATATACACAATATATGTATTAAAATATGTTTCAACGATAACCAGATAGACTTTGTAAACAGCTAAACAATTGAACAGGTAAAGATTAAGCTTATAGAAGATAATGACACCGATTAAATAGTGCTGAAAGATGAATATGAATTTTTATTTTTAATATAATATAGTATACTCATAAAATTTGAGAACGTCGTATCGTTAAATTGACGTCACTAATACTAGTTAAATGAGATGAAAAGAAGTAAAGGGGATGGACGAGGCTAGTTTACACCTTTGAAATAGAGAAAGGTATCGACTGGACGCGCTATCCGTTTCCAGTGATCCAGTGACTCGAACGAGCCGCTGGATGGTCGTAAACCAGCCGCGAGTACGGTGTGACGATTCTAATCTATAATCTAATACAAAACGAATACACCTATAAATAATATTAATATTTATAATGGACGAACACATATCATTCGAGTGAATGCAGTCTACTCAGACCATTAAGTCATTGCTTTCATGTGAACTTATCTATTAAACCACGTAAATGCAATTACTAACGCATTAAGTGCACTTCCACACGTTTGATTAATCGTATAAATCTCTGTGATTGTGTAACATCGTAAAATTATACCTTAGCAGTTGTAAACATTTGTAAGGCAGTGCACGCAATGAGTCTACAAAAAAAGAGGGCTGATGTAAAGCCGCGTTTTTATCGTTAGGTGACGAATGTCTCACGCACTGTCGCCAGTGACGTCGTCGCGCGACATTTCTGACAAGAACGTGTTGAGTTATGTCGCGAGACACGATTGTAGACGTCGCGTAACGTCTCTAGCGGCACCTCAGGTGTTGCACAACATATTTTGTCTCCAACTAAACTCACACCTATGACATTGGTCTCATAACGGTGCGCCCTCTGTTTATCGCTGACACAGATATTTTGGACACGTGATTTTCTTGTTCTCCGTGTCGATATTGCATAAAGCCAATAACCACTCCTGCGCGATATTATCGCTCGAGAATATCGTAAAAGTCTCTGCGATTATGTTTTAAGAACGTTTTATAATAAGCCACGTGCGATTGTTCACACCTGCGTTAATAACGCTTTGTAGGACGCTACAAATTATTGGAATAAAACGCAGCTTCGTGGAACGGACGCGGGACGCCGGAATAACGCGGCGATATTATGAATCAAACGATAATATCACGCTCGTGTGGTAGCGACATTAGGCGCGCGCTTTAGCCCTCACTACAAGCTTATTCTTTATACTTTTTAGAAACCAATCCTCGGGTAGTTTCAAGAAAAACAGACGACTTAAACTGCTTCATGCCCGTTCAAAATCAACAGCGAATCAACCCATTGAGATCACACATCCGCTTGTTAAAAATACAATCACATTTTAGGCTTGCGTACTAACTAACACATCACTTCACACAGTGTCCGTCATAAAGAACTATTTGGCTATTCTGGATCAAATAGTAGGCCACGTCGGGAGGTACAGTGGATAATTTTAACCATCTTACCACAAAGGTTTAAACAACAGTTTAATAGATGTGTCTAAAATTTCGATCCACAAAATCGACGTCCAACACTCGCGTTGTCTAACTCAATCCTGTGATTTCTGATAAATTTCACTTGTGTATTTGTTATTGAGTTAGACAACACGAGTGTTAGACGTCGATTTGTGTAACGAAATTATAGACATATCTGTCCAACCTTTGTTGAAATGTTTGTAGTAAGACTAAGTATTTTACTCCTTTCTATAATCGAAGTTAATCTTTCGACTTATGTTTACACAGCTTAATAGATAGAAAATGTAAATGCCTGCGCGGCATAGTCGAGACTGGAGTTAGACAGACTCACGATTAAATTGTCTCCTAAGACAGACAATTTTGTCTAAGCAGTACGTAACGTCTGAAGTCTTAACCGTCAACAGGCCGAATAACCGACCTGATGTAGTCTGACCGACTAGACAGACTGTACAGTCTGACTAAAATCTGACCAGCTACATTCCTGACTGTAAGGCCCGCGCAGGCTCTACTACTAATCGTGTGTTTCTTTGGTCTGTGTACGCTTGAAGGCCACTATATCCCGTAGATCCTCGCCAAGATTCGGTGGTACTCCTCGTACTCCCCCAGCAGCCAGAACAACCCTCAGATGTACAGCATGGTGGCGAGCGCCACGCCCAGGACGATGAAGGGTTTGGGCGACGCCAGGAATGCGCCGCTCCAGCCGCAGTCCAGATCTCTCGTGATCACCTGTTATCAGATAATATAGTGATTACAATAGAAAATAAGGAGCGATAGAGCGGGTGACTTTCGCCTTCCTGCATATTACGAGTTGTCGAAGTAACATGATTTCGGTACCGACAAAGCGCCATCACATTTTTATTTTCTACTAGCTGACCCGACAGACGTTGTCCTGTCATTGTCTGTATGAGTCAAATGAGTGACAGTAGTCAACTGTACAACCCGATTTTATCAGATATATTTTTCCCAGTATCTATTTTTTTACCTTGGTAACGGGATAAATAGTATCCCATATCCTTCTCCTGGTTCTCAGCTACCTTCCTACCAATTTGCAGCCAAATCGGTTCAGCCGTTCTTGAGTTATAAAAAGTGTAACTAACACGACTTTAGATAATATAGATAAACTCGCTTTCTCTACAAAATTCCCACTCAAGAGCAGTGAGCAGGGAAGTGGGCAGGGCAGTGAGCAGGACGAGAATGCAAACACGATACTTTCTACCGCTGCCACTGCTCCTCGCGCTGCCGGCGGAAGTGGAAGCGAAGTGTAGGCAGGATGTGAACGCACACTTGTCTTGAGGGCAGCGGGAGGGGCGGGAGCAGGAGCTGAGTCTACACGGGGGCGGGGGGATGGGTTATAGAGCAGGCACTCACGTCGGCCAGCGACCGGTTGTCCCAGGAGGGGCAGGTGGCGAGCCGCGCGTCGTCCCGCGTGGCCACGCACTGGGACGGGCTGGCGCACAGGAACTGCCGCCGCTTGCGGTCCCACGCCTCTATCCATCTGCGAACAGCGAAGCCGTCAGACACGGACCAAGTATGTGGGCACGCCGGGCCACGCGGCGCCGGGGTCGGTGCAGGGAGGGAGGGGGGGAGGGGGGGAGACACTCACCCGATCCCGCAGTCGCAGTAGAGCGGGTTCCCGGCCACCAGCACGTCCTGCAGGAACAGCGCGCCGGGCACGCCGGGCCACGCGGCGCCGGGGTCGGTGCAGGGAGGGGGGGGGGGGGGACACTCACCCGATCCCGCAGTCGCAGTAGAGCGGGTTCCCGGCCACCAGCACGTCCTGCAGGAACAGCGCGCCGGACACGCCGGGCCACGCGGCGCCGGGGTCGGTGCAGGGAGGGGGGGGGGGGGACACTCACCCGATCCCGCAGTCGCAGTAGAGCGGGTTCCCGGCCACCAGCACGTCCTGCAGGAACAGCGCGCCGGACACGCCGGGCCACGCGGCGCCGGGGTCGGTGCAGGGAGGGGGGGGGGGGGACACTCACCCGATCCCGCAGTCGCAGTAGAGCGGGTTCCCGGCCACCAGCACGTCCTGCAGGAACAGCGCGCCGGGCACGCCGGGCCACGCGGCGCCGGGGTCGGTGCAGGGAGGGGGGGGGGGGGGGGCACTCACCCGATCCCGCAGTCGCAGTAGAGCGGGTTCCCGGCCACCAGCACGTCCTGCAGGAACAGCGCGCCGGGCACGCCGGGCCACGCGGCGCCGGGGTCGGTGCAGGGAGGGGGGGGGGGGTTTGGGCACTCACCCGATCCCGCAGTCGCAGTAGAGCGGGTTCCCGGCCACCAGCACGTCCTGCAGGAACAGCGCGCCGGGCACGCCGGGCCACGCGGCGCCGGGGTCGGTGCAGGGAGGGGGGGGGGGGGGGGGGGGGCACTCACCCGATCCCGCAGTCGCAGTAGAGCGGGTTCCCGGCCACCAGCACGTCCTGCAGGAACAGCGCGCCGGGCACGCCGGGCCACGCGGCGCCGGGGTCGGTGCAGGGAGGGGGGGGGGGGGGCACTCCCCCGATCCCGCAGTCGCAGTAGAGCGGGTTCCCGGCCACCAGCACGTCCTGCAGGAACAGCGCGCCGGGCACGCCGGGCCACGCGGCGCCGGGGTCGGTGCAGGGAGGGGGGGGGGGGGGGGCACTCACCCGATCCCGCAGTCGCAGTAGAGCGGGTTCCCGGCCACCAGCACGTCCTGCAGGAACAGCGCGCCGGGCACGCCGGGCCACGCGGCGCCGGGGTCGGTGCAGGGAGGGGGGGGGGGGGGGCCCCCACCCGATCCCGCAGTCGCAGTAGAGCGGGTTCCCGGCCACCAGCACGTCCTGCAGGAACAGCGCGCCGGGCACGCCGGGCCACGCGGCGCCGGGGTCGGTGCAGGGAGGGGGGGGGGGGGGGGCACTCACCCGATCCCGCAGTCGCAGTAGAGCGGGTTCCCGGCCACCAGCACGTCCTGCAGGAACAGCGCGCCGGGCACGCCGGGCCACGCGGCGCCGGGGTCGGTGCAGGGAGGGGGGGGGGGGGGGGGCACTCACCCGATCCCGCAGTCGCAGTAGAGCGGGTTCCCGGCCACCAGCACGTCCTGCAGGAACAGCGCGCCGGGCACGCCGGGCCACGCGGCGCCGGGGTCGGTGCAGGGAGGGGGGGGGGGGGGGGGGGCACTCACCCGATCCCGCAGTCGCAGTAGAGCGGGTTCCCGGCCACCAGCACGTCCTGCAGGAACAGCGCGCCGGGCACGCCGGGCCACGCGGCGCCGGGGTCGGTGCAGGGAGGGGGGGGGGGGGGCACTCACCCGATCCCGCAGTCGCAGTAGAGCGGGTTCCCGGCCACCAGCACGTCCTGCAGGAACAGCGCGCCGGGCACGCCGGGCCACGCGGCGCCGGGGTCGGTGCAGGGAGGGGGGGGGGGGGGCACTCACCCGATCCCGCAGTCGCAGTAGAGCGGGTTCCCGGCCACCAGCACGTCCTGCAGGAACAGCGCGCCGGGCACGCCGGGCCACGCGGCGCCGGGGTCGGTGCAGGGAGGGGGGGGGGGGGGCACTCACCCGATCCCGCAGTCGCAGTAGAGCGGGTTCCCGGCCACCAGCACGTCCTGCAGGAACAGCGCGCCGGGCACGCCGGGCCACGCGGCGCCGGGGTTGGGCGCGCGGCGCAGCTGGTTGTGGCGCAGGTCCAGCGTGAGGTTGGCGACGCGGCCGGCGCGCCAGAACACCTCCGGCGCGATCTCCTCGATGCTAGTGTTGTATATCGTCAGCCGCAGGACTTTCGATTGCACGCCCTGGAATTACGTTTGCGTGCGGTCAAAGCAAACTCATCGGATTCCGATGATCTGATATTTTGATTTTGAAAGTCATCTGCGATGTCATTTTGTCTCACACTCCATCTACCAATATACTAGTATTCCCTTGAAAGTCATCTGCGATGTCATTTTGTCTCACACTTCATCTACCAATATACTACTATTCCCTAGTTTTTACTACAGACGAGCAAGTGATCATATTACAAAACACTTAATATCAAACCCACGGCCTATTACCCTAAAATAACAATTTCCCCACAATTTCCATAAGAAGCCACCCCCCCACCCGGCTCGGAGGCCACCTCCCCCCACCCGGTGCGGAGGACACCCCCCCCACCCAGCGCGGAGGCCACCCCGCCACCCGACGCGGAGGCCACCGTCCACCCGGCGCGGAGGCCACCCCCCACCCGGCGCGGAGGCCACCCCCCCGGCGCGGAGGCACTCACGCTGAGCATGTACTGCGTGAGGTAGCGCAGCGCGCGGCCCTGCAGCGTGAGGTTGGCCAGCTTGGCGGGCAGCGCGCCGTACAGCTCGGCGCCGAACTCCGCGGCGCTGTCGTCCACGTGCAGCTGCAGGCTGCGCAGCGCGGCGCTGTGCGCCAGCATGCGCGGCACGCTGTAGTCCCGCACGTTGGAGAACACGGTCACCAGCAGCGTGCGCAGCGCGTACATCTTGCCGAACACGCCGTACTGGAATGCAATGTACGCAAGTCAAACAACAAAAGTACACGGTACCTATCTAAAATGGGGTATGATCTAAAAATCTCTCTCTCTCTTATCTCGATGAGAACTCGTCTCGATGTATCAATTTACTACATGCCAATAAATCTGGCTATAGTTACGTTGTATAGTTCGAATGCAAATAAAAACAAAGACTTCATGCATGTTTTCGTCTTTATGTTGGGTACTTATACGGTTTAGTTTAATATGGTATGAGAATGCCGTGAAGTGAATGAGTGACATTTGCCTCCCTAGTTACTGTTATAGATAATAACTGTTGTCTTGTTACGTTGTAAATTCAAATGTCAACAAAATAATATGTGAAAAAATATGGAATCTGTACTGTTCTCTAATCATCATATCTATGAGTATATCTCACCTCCATTATTCTGAGTCGGAGTTTAGTAACGTCTAGATACTCCAGGCGCGGCGATACTCCATAGAGGCTGGTGTTCATCAAGGCAGTGATGGGATTTCCTGATAGCGACAGCCATCTCAATTCACTGAGCGAATGCGTCGCCTGAAATTATTCGATTAGAAAATAACCTCAATTGTTATGGTCAGAGGGACGAACGTGGCGCCATCTTGTAACTTCGTTGGTTTGCCGTGAGTAATGTCGAGGATCGCAATAACACGTCATAATAAGCCTGCTGATCGTTACGGACTGACAACAGTCGTTGAGTTACGTCAGAGGTCCTCGGGCTTACCACTGGGATGGCGGTGAGGTCGTTGTAGGAGAGGTCCAGGGCGCGCAGCCGCGTGAGGTTGGCCGTGGTGTCGGGCGGGATCGAGGGCAGGTTGTTGTACGAGAGGTCCAAGCTTTTCAGCTTCGGCAGCGACATAGACGGCACCTGAAACGAAGAGAATAGGTAAAAGAGGTTAGAAAACGCTTTTGTACAAGGTAAACGCACCGACTATAATGGCAGGTTCACATTATTCAAGTTCAGTAATCCAGTGAATCAATCCAGCCTTGGACTGGATCCAGTTGGACTGGATTATATCGCTCACATTCCAGTCCAGCAAACAAGCAACAAAGCGTGTTCAATTCAGTACTGGAATGGATCGCTCATTGATATGGGTGCCTTCCAGGGCCGGTTCATATTATTCCAGTGGCATACCAGCGCTGGAATCGATCACACGTACCCACATCAATGAGCGATCCATTCCAGTACTGGATCGAACACGCTTTATTGTTTGTTTGCTGGTCTGGAATGTGAACGATATAATCTAGTCCAGCACTGGGCTGGATTGATTCACTGGATTACTGGACTGGTATAAATTCAACCTGCCATTATCCCAGTGTTACAAATCTTTCAATCAGGTAATAAATAAGGTAATTAAGTATTATTTTTATCTGGAAAATGTAAAATATTTCTTAGGATCGTCAGAATGTAGTAAGACAGACACTAACCGACATCAGGCTGACGTTCCTGAGCCCCAGATGCGAGAGCCTCCGCTCCAGGCCCTTGAAGACGTTCCCGGCGCGCTCGCCCGCCGCGAAGGGCAGGTTGCCGCCCAGGTCCAGCCAGCGCAGGCGGGGCAGAGCCGCGAACGCGCCGCCCTCTATGCGCACCAGGTGGTTGCCGGACAGGTCCAGCCAGGCTAGGGACTGGGCGACAATGTGGTGTCAGTTTTGTGACCTGTATTTTTTTGTAGCTCCATCTCTTTCTTTCGATGAGAAGTGACGTTTACTAGAGCGCGTAATGCTGATGGGAACCGGTCTGAAGTTGAACCGTGGTTGCTCGATAGGTCCAGCCAGGCTAGGGACTGGGCGACAATATGGTGTCAGTTTTGTGACCTGTATTTCTCTGTAGCTCCATCTCTTTCTTTCGATGAGAAGAGCCATTTATTAGAGCGCGTAATGCTGATGGGAACCGGTCTGAAGTTGAACCGTGGTTGCTCGATAGGTCCAGCCAGGCTAGGGACTGGGCGACAATATGGTGTCAGTTTTGTGACCTGTATTTTTTTGTAGCTCTATCTCTTTCTTTCGATGAGAAGTGACATTTACTAGAGCGCGTAATGCTGATGGGAACCTGTCTGAAGTTGAACCGTGGTTGCTCGATAGGTCCAGCCAGGCTAGGGACTGGGCGACAATATCGTGTCAGTTTTGTGACCTGTATTTTTTGTAGCTCTATCTCTTTCTTTCGATGAGAAGAGACATTTACTAGAGCGCGTAATGCTGATGGGAACCGGCCTGAAGTTGAACCGAGGTTGCCCGATAGGTCCAACCAGGCTAGAGACTTGACCACGGTATGATGTTGAAGTTTTGAAACGGTATTTGCTAGTACGGAATTTCTTTGTCTTGTAGTTTTATTTCTTTTTTATGGCTTTAGAATGTAATTTGCTAGATCAAGTAGTAGATTGCTATATTCTGAATCTGAGGATTACTCATAATACTATATTAACTTTGACCACGTTCCTGACTCCCTAAACATGGATTCCTAATTAGGAGCGACGACTAATATTTGGGACGTGGTGAAACAGAAAACATATTATAAAACAATTCAATGTACACCCATAAAAGCTGAAATAAAAAAACATAATTTACACGAAACTATAAATAACACGTACAGGGTTACAAACCAAAACAAACCAGTAAATTGTGTGCACCCAAAACGCAAATCAAACAACAAAACTAGGTAGGTACAGGCTACAGTGCATGATGCAAAAAATTGTAGATAAAGCTCAGTGACATAACGCAGAGATATAAGTATGATATTTTAGCAATGTAGATACATTTTCATCTAAATCAATCTGATAAAAAGATGAGACTAGAACTAGAGGTTGTACTGTAAACGGGTTACAGCAGATATTTTGTATAGTTAGAGTAAGGACATTCCCTTCGAATATTTATTTAGATCTACGACTAAGAAACCAAACTAGATATAAATATAAACTCGTCTTGCCATCTTCCAAATTGAAAATGCATAGTACGGGTCCAAATGTCATGGCAGTAAAAAATTATAATAAAATCCCGGACTAAATAAAAGCAGTACAAAAAGAACACATTTTTAAACCATATAAAGGATATTATATCAGTTGAAAAATCTTACTATAGCCTTAATTAGTTTTTTATGACAAATTCGAAATTGGGTTTTATACGGTCCGTACTACATTTTACTTGTTGCCATACTCTAACAGGGTCATATTTGCACTATCTATATTTATAAGACCTCGATGTATGAACATTTATCTATACTAATATTATAAAGAGGAAAACTTTGTTTGTTTGTAATGAATAGGCTCCGAAACTACTGAACCGATTTGAAAAATTCTTTCACTGTTGGGAAGCTGTGCTATCCCCGGTACACATAGGCTACCTTTTATCCCGTAAAAATTAATGGTTCCCGCGGGATAGTAGTTAACGCGGGTGAAACCGCGAGGTGCTTCTAGTGTTGCAATAAACTCCTGAGTATTGAGTATTAAGTCCATACGCGAACACGATTTATAACGCTCATCGGCCGTTATGTCACATTGCCGCGCACCCACCTTGTACAGTATGTTCTGCGGATACTGTTTCTTCTGGCTGAACACCCTGGTGTGGTCCCGGCGCGCCGTGTGGTACATGTACTCGTCGCTGTAGTCGGGCTCCTCGGGCCAGTACTCGCCCTGCTCGTGCTGCGACATGCCAGTAGCTAGCACACAGTGGCTAGCGAGTAGCGGGGACAGTTGCTCGACCACTCTTTTGTGTCTACTTTTTTTTCTATTTTTGACTTTGCACGGTTCGTGTTGTGCATTCAGCCAATGTCGGAACGTTAATATTTAAATATTTCTAGTATTGTTTATTTGCTAAAGTCATATCCTCGATATTCAGTAAAGTGGTGGATGGTTTACTAGACCTCCTGGGAGTTTTGGGAAGAATACGAAATGACACGTGTTTGGGGTTAATATAATTTGCCCACACTCGTGCACGTTAACGAACACTCAATGATTAATACTCCACAAGTTTTAGAAAAAAAACACATTTTCAGTAGTGACGTAGGTATATGAGCTACATATTTTTGTTTCCTTTTGAATTCTCACGTAGTCGAGTAAACTGTCTTTAGTAAATTGCGACAACACACAACACTACTATGTTAGGGATGTACATACAAACAGTGTTGCGGGATTGTTAGTACCTACTGTTGTCTTGTGTCCCGTTCGCAGTTGTTTCGTAACGTGACAACTTTCCAACAGTTCTTTTAAGCCTCTTCCACACAGACGCACGATGTTATCGGTTTATCAAATCTCGTAGCAGGTTGTACTTGCGATCTCTCTTTTTTGTCTTAGATGTTATGCGATTTTATAACAACTGCGATAGGTAATAGCGGCGTGATATCAGAAAGACGCTGCGATATCTGATTTTAGTACATTTTGTATTAGAATGCGCGTGCTCTTACATACATCTGCGTTACGAACTCTAGTAGGATGCAATTTGACAAGAGCAGAGTGGTAAGATTTGGAGCGGGGTGCATTATCGAAATATCGCTACATTTTACTATTTTATTGACCGATAATATCACGCTGGTGTATGGGAGGCTTTAAGGTATTTACACATTAGTATTTCTATCACAACACACAGGGGTAAGAGTCACTTCAAACAAACACGTTCAAGGGTTAGTACGTATTCACAATCAAAAACTCACACTGTATGTAGGCCAATTGAGCGTGGCACTCTATCTACTACACAAGCGTTAAATAGATACCAATAAGAGTCAAGTTGCAATCTATTTTTAATTTCTCAACTGACGGTCTACCCTTGTCTTTTATATATGGACCGTATACATCCATCTTACTCTAACATCGGCTTCCGAGGTACAGTAAATCGATAGTTAGTTACTTTTGTGCGTGCCCTCTTTGGGACTAAACTAATTAAGTTTTAGAATTTGAGTTTGATGCAAGGATATGAACCGTGAAACAGACTAGAGGCACTAAAAACAAATAATATTATACTAACGATATAAATGCGAAAGCCTATCTCTTTGTTTGTCTGTTGCGTTTCACGCCTAAGCCGCTGAACCGATTTAGAAGAATTTTGGCATAGACATAGATTGGACTTTATAGAAGGGCATAGGATACTATTCATCGCCATAGAAGTAGACCAAAGTCCAAAGATAGTGTATATTAAACATTGGTTATTTATTAACACGGTTGAATTCTGCAGGAGGAACAGATTGCAAAGTGACCAGGGCATCAGGCGCGAGGGGGTGGGTAGGTACTTACCCGGAATCTCTGCACCAGGTCGGACATGGAGATGGTGGGGATGGTGTTCCCGCTGAGGTCCAGTTCCACCAGGCTGGCGGCCGCGGCCGGGGAGAGGCTGTTAGTGGGCACCCTGGATAGGGCGTTGTCCGACAGATCCAGTCTGAAAACGTCGATATAGCAATGAGCCAGTTTGTGAGTATCACCATGTGTCCTAAATTGAGCTTTATTTCCATGTATTTTGTATGAGGTATGAAGCCTTCCGTGCCATGTCCGCGCTCATAGAGATGTGTGTGTGAGAGAGAGAGAGCTATACGATGTGATGTGTAAAATAAATTATAGCAGGTTTTATTGGAATTTAACTTCTGAGGCGGCGATTCGGTATGTGAACGAGAATTGAGCGGAATATTTTTGAGATGCGTCACGTTTAGGCACATTTCTTCACATAGAGAGAGAGATAAGATGAGACCTCGGGAGACAGAGAGCTATTATATTCTGAAGCCACGAAAGTGAAGTAAAAGAGAGCAAACAAAGCAAAATAATAATAAAGTATTATTGCATTCCTTTTGAGATGCCCTCTCTTTCTCTCTCTCTCTCTCTCTCTTTCTCACTTCAAGCCTCTCTTATTCATTATTTTGTTGATAACTTTTACGTACCTATTATGTACGTCTAATATGACAGTTTAATGAAGTTTCACCTTTCAAGAGACGAGGATATCAGGAAGTTATCGGGCAGGTTCCGGATGCGGTTGTCCGACAGATCCACGGAGGTCAGCGACTGCATGCCGTGGAACAGCTCCACCGGCATCTCTATCAGGTGGTTGTGGGATAGGTTTATTATCTGGGGAATGACAGTGACGTTTCAGTAAATTAACTCCGTTGAAGCAATTTGTACTTAATGTTGTAGGCGGTACGGTATACATGGTTTCATGCTCGATCCCTAAGTAGGTTCCCACAGATCGCTAACAGTCGTTAAGCCACGTCAGATGTCCTCGGGCCTGACAAATTTTGACACGTAGTGCCACAGACCAAGTAGTAGTTAGCGTAGTACTGAGGACGGGTCTTCCTTCACTTCTGTGAGAAGCATCAGGGCATAATGCCCCATGGGATAAACCCCATCAATCGGGTCATCCCCCGGACTGGCAAATTACTTTTAAGGTATGTTCGAATGATAATTTAAGTAACTTTACGTTCGAAATTCTAACAATAAACACATTGTACGTGCCCGCACCGCGATGTGAACTCGCAGCGCAAACCATCTCTGCTCAATTATAAGCACCTATAGCCAAGCTAGAACACGGCCTCACCTGCAGATTGTTGAGCTTCTTGAAGCAGTCGTACTCCACGTGGGAGATGTGGTTGTGCGCCAGGTCCAGGTGCTGCAGCCCCAGCATGGAGCCGAACCTATAGCCAAGCTAGAACACGGCCTCACCTGCAGATTGTTGAGCTTCTTGAAGCAGTCGTACTCCACGTGGGAGATGTGGTTGTGCGCCAGGTCCAGGTGCTGCAGCCCCAGCATGGAGCCGAACCTATAGCCAAGCTAGAACACGGCCTCACCTGCAGATTGTTGAGCTTCTTGAAGCAGTCGTACTCCACGTGGGAGATGTGGTTGTGCGCCAGGTCCAGGTGCTGCAGCCCCAGCATGGAGCCGAACCTATAGCCAAGCTAGAACACGGCCTCACCTGCAGATTGTTGAGCTTCTTGAAGCAGTCGTACTCCACGTGGGAGATGTGGTTGTGCGCCAGGTCCAGGTGCTGCAGCCCCAGCATGGAGCCGAACCTATAGCCAAGCTAGAACACGGCCTCACCTGCAGATTGTTGAGCTTCTTGAAGCAGTCGTACTCCACGTGGGAGATGTGGTTGTGCGCCAGGTCCAGGTGCTGCAGCCCCAGCATGGAGCCGAACCTATAGCCAAGCTAGAACACGGCCTCACCTGCAGATTGTTGAGCTTCTTGAAGCAGTCGTACTCCACGTGGGAGATGTGGTTGTGCGCCAGGTCCAGGTGCTGCAGCCCCAGCATGGAGCCGAACCTATAGCCAAGCTAGAACACGGCCTCACCTGCAGATTGTTGAGCTTCTTGAAGCAGTCGTACTCCACGTGGGAGATGTGGTTGTGCGCCAGGTCCAGGTGCTGCAGCCCCAGCATGGAGCCGAACCTATAGCCAAGCTAGAACACGGCCTCACCTGCAGATTGTTGAGCTTCTTGAAGCAGTCGTACTCCACGTGGGAGATGTGGTTGTGCGCCAGGTCCAGGTGCTGCAGCCCCAGCATGGAGCCGAACCTATAGCCAAGCTAGAACACGGCCTCACCTGCAGATTGTTGAGCTTCTTGAAGCAGTCGTACTCCACGTGGGAGATGTGGTTGTGCGCCAGGTCCAGGTGCTGCAGCCCCAGCATGGAGCCGAACCTATAGCCAAGCTAGAACACGGCCTCACCTGCAGATTGTTGAGCTTCTTGAAGCAGTCGTACTCCACGTGGGAGATGTGGTTGTGCGCCAGGTCCAGGTGCTGCAGCCCCAGCATGGAGCCGAACCTATAGCCAAGCTAGAACACGGCCTCACCTGCAGATTGTTGAGCTTCTTGAAGCAGTCGTACTCCACGTGGGAGATGTGGTTGTGCGCCAGGTCCAGGTGCTGCAGCCCCAGCATGGAGCCGAACCTATAGCCAAGCTAGAACACGGCCTCACCTGCAGATTGTTGAGCTTCTTGAAGCAGTCGTACTCCACGTGGGAGATGTGGTTGTGCGCCAGGTCCAGGTGCTGCAGCCCCAGCATGGAGCCGAACCTATAGCCAAGCTAGAACACGGCCTCACCTGCAGATTGTTGAGCTTCTTGAAGCAGTCGTACTCCACGTGGGAGATGTGGTTGTGCGCCAGGTCCAGGTGCTGCAGCCCCAGCATGGAGCCGAACCTATAGCCAAGCTAGAACACGGCCTCACCTGCAGATTGTTGAGCTTCTTGAAGCAGTCGTACTCCACGTGGGAGATGTGGTTGTGCGCCAGGTCCAGGTGCTGCAGCCCCAGCATGGAGCCGAACCTATAGCCAAGCTAGAACACGGCCTCACCTGCAGATTGTTGAGCTTCTTGAAGCAGTCGTACTCCACGTGGGAGATGTGGTTGTGCGCCAGGTCCAGGTGCTGCAGCCCCAGCATGGAGCCGAACCTATAGCCAAGCTAGAACACGGCCTCACCTGCAGATTGTTGAGCTTCTTGAAGCAGTCGTACTCCACGTGGGAGATGTGGTTGTGCGCCAGGTCCAGGTGCTGCAGCCCCAGCATGGAGCCGAACACCTCGCGCGTCACGTTGCGCAGCCGGTTGTGCGCCAGGTGCAGCTCCGACAGCGTGAGGTCCGCGTGTCTGCCGAGTGAGGAGAGTGAGGAGAGTTACTACCGCTGGAAGCGATCGGGGAGAGAGGTACCGGCGCCGGGTGCGATCGCCGTAAGGTCGTTCGTCGGATAGTGTAGGTAGGCCTCCCACTAAATGGGCCGACGACATCAAAAGAGTCGCAGGCATCCGGTGGGTGCAAATGGCAAGTTGTCGTGCGGTGTGACGGTCTAATGGGGAGGCCTATGTTCAGCAGTGGACGTGTTCCGACTGATGGTGATATGATGATGATGAAGTGCTTCGGAGGGCACGTTAAGCCGTCGGTCCTGGTTGTTATCAGTTGCAGTTAAGCCTCGTCAGAGGCCGTCAGTTAAACTGATAACCACTTACAATAGATGCTAGCACAACCTCATACGACAAGCAAACAAACGAACAGCGATTGGTGGTTCCGGCTTCGGATCACATGCCGCTTGGTGTGAGTTCGAAACCAACTCGCATGAACTAAGCTTCAGAAAAGAAAATACTGTCAAAATTGGTGGTACCACCTTCAGATGGGAAATCTGTCGCCAACCTCCTATCGGGGGGTTTTATATTTTTAATTGTTTGTAGCATACCTGAAGTAATACGGCGCGATGTAAGTAATGTTGTTATGGGAGAAATCCAAAACTCTGATGTTCACGGTCACCGTGCCGAGGCCTGAAATCATAAGCATTATCTATACTATACAATATTATAACGAGGAAAGATTTGATTGTTTGTTTGTTTGCATTGAATAGACTCCGAAACTAACCGATTTGAAAAATTATTTCACAGTTGGGAAGCTACACTATCCCCGGGGGACAGGCTACTTGTTATCCCGTAAAAACGCAGGTGAAACCGCGAGGCGCTGCTAGTAATAAATAAAATAAACTAAAAAAATAGGAAATTAGCTCACTCCACACAATGAAAGAAAAAACGCAAACGTACTAAAAGCACAGGCTTACTTATATATAATTTCAGTTCAACAAATACTTATACTGTGCGGTATAAGTATTGGTTTTGCAACAGAACTGTAATTTTATGATATTGGTCTGTTCACCCAAAAAGTCGGATATAAAAGAGGAAATTGTATACCAATTAGTATACAGTCAAGTTAAATGTACACAAACTAATATACACTCGAGCGGTATACAAAGGGTATATAAACAGTAAATCACCTTGGTGTTGCGGGCGCCCAATGGGACGATAGTCATCTTCATATAAGCCTGGGTCAACTAAAAGTAATAAATAAAAATAACAAAAAACAAATAAATAAATAAACAATACAAAACTAAAAAAAGTTTAAGAATTCTGTTAATAATAATATTTCACCATACTTTATGATACTATAATATTAAACAATCTTGACAGACAAACTGACAGTAAGGGCTATGGTAACTAATTATAAATCCAAACAACTCGGCTCTTTGTATAATTACTGAAGAACCAAATAGTTTCCGTTACAACATTCTATTTTCGCCCCTATCTTCGGCGACAATTACACGGAAAAAGCAGTCTTCTGTCGACGGCATTAGAAGCAACTTACTCTGCGCTTTAGGCGGCGGATAGAAGTTAGACGTGAAGTAGGTGAGACTGGGCGCGTTGGAGTCGGCGAGCGACACGATGCGGTTGTAGGACGCGTTCACTTTGAGCGCGGTGGCGGAGCCCACTTGGTCGAAAATTGAGAACTTGAACGTCTCCAGCTGGTTGAAAGAGATGTCCAGTCTGCAATGGAGTTGCGTTAATTATTGATCAATATTGAGAGATCTTAGATCACCTTAACTTTTGCGAACTGAATACATGTTGCCTAATTTAAGCGGGTCTAGTTCGCGCACAAACTAATATCAAAATATAAATACATACATATATATATACATATATATATATATGTATATATATATATATATATTATACTTATATCAAGATATAAAATATATAATTTTGAGGTAGGTATGTCAAAATTATATATTTTGATATTAGTTTGTGCGCGAATTAGACCACGCTTAAATTTTAGTTAACATCATAGATCACGTCTATCAATCGGCAGTTTGTCTAACTTAATCTGTGTTTAAAGATGGTACATGTTATGGAAAGCGTATTCGATTATCTCGTTGAGCATGTCATCACTTAACTTGTTGACCTTCGAGTTGTCTCAGGATAACTTCGACCCATCATGGATAACCTCTATCAATCAAGAATAACTTAGATCAATTAATGATAACTTTGATAAATTAATGATAACTTCGATAAATTAATGATAACTTTGATCAATCAATGATAACCTTCAACAATTAATGGTAACCTCGATCCATCAGGCATCAAGATCAAACTAAACTCACTCCTTCAAAGCCGGTATGTTCTGGAAGGCCTCTTCGCTTATCTCGTTGATCCGGTTCCCCCGGAGCCGGATGACCTTCAAGTTGTCGAGGCTGGTGAAGGCCCGGCGCTGGATGACCTCCACCAGGTTGTCCTCGATCAGCACCTCCTGCAGCTCCCGGAGGTCCACGAAGGTGTGCTGCACGATCTGCCGCATTTGGTTCAGGGAGAGGCAGATGCTGACGAGCTGGGTGTGTATGTCGCCCTGGAAACGCGATGTTTTGTTGGTGTTTGGTTTGGTGTTGTTTGGTGTTGTTTGGTGTTGGTTGGTTTGGGTTGGTTTGTTGGTGTTGGACTGCCCAAAACACTTTGGGCAGTTCGGTTTTGTTTTCTGTTCGTGAAGGTTAATTTCTACAGCATAAACAATAGTATTACAAACCAACCTGCAGAGTACCCTTCGAGAAGTGATCGATGAAGTTATCCTGCAGGTTCAGAGTCTTCAACTTGTACAGGAAATGGAAGGAGGTGTCGGGAACGTTCTTGAGTTTGTTGTTACTCAGATCCAAGTACTGCAGCTCGATCAGCGCCTTCAGCGGCTCGAAGGGGAGGATCTTGACCTCGTCCGCGAGGCCGTTCGCCATTTTGAGGGTCGTGAGGCTGTGGAGCTGAACGTTTAAACATGATGATTAACTATGCTTTTTTATAATGCAACGATGGATGGATGGATGGTGGTAGATGGATGGTAGTATACAGAATGAATTTTTGTGACGGGAGGGTTATAAGGGCAGTTACTTTAACCGCTATAATAACAATAAAACGTTTTTAGTAAGAAAAAGGATATTTTACACAAAAACTTTTTGTGATGCCTATCAATCCTGTTTTTTATAAGGATCAAAAGTCTCTACTGGTCCGACTGAGGTTTGAGTACTAGAAATGTCACAAATTGCGAAAAGCTTTTTCCAGCCAACATACCCAGTCTCTGAACCCCTAGTCAACTTTGATAAGTATACCTCTGTCTCTATCGGATACTAAACAAACGACAAAGACAGCACACACAGACTCGGACACCGGGCATAATCAACGAACAACCAATTACCTCAGCGAACGCAAAGGGGTCTATGAACTCGATGTTGTTCTCGGACAGATCCAGGCTCTTGATGGTCCGCACGTGCTGGAAGGCGCTGCCCTCGACCCTGGCCACGGAGCTGCCGAAGATGCGCAGCGCCTCCAGCTCCACGCCGAACTCCAGGAAGTCCTCCGCGCGGAGGCTCGGCCGGATCAGCTTGCTCACGGACAGCTCGCGGAGGGACCTCATGCTGGAGACAAAATTTCATTTTACTTTTCCTCATGAATCTGTCTTATTATCTATGGAATGCAGAATCTGTCCAATGTAAAATCTGTCATATTATGTAGACTATGATGTCAAAAGTAGAATCTGTCAAATGTCGACTAAGAAGCGATGATGAGGATATTTTTGGAAAAGTATATGAAATGGACTTTTTAGTGTCCAATCAATAAGCACAATCGACGGCCTCACCGCTAATCGGCGACTCTTCTACGAGTATAGACTACTCTTCTAGACTCTAGATAGAGTCTCTTATAGACTACGGCGTAGCACAAGGAGGGCTACGATGGTTTTTTTTTGTTTAAACGTAGCCCTACACTAGGTTTTACTCCTGTATCATGGGTAACCTTTACAGACATAAATAATTTCACATACACATCACACCTAGACCAGAAACAAATATTTCTGGATCGCACAAATATTTGTTCTGGGCGGGAATCGAACCTGCGACACCTAGCGCAGCAGTCCGATTGCTTAGCCACTACGCTAGCCACTATGCCAAACGTGCTGCCGATTATGACCGGTATGTATTTAAGTAGCGTATAGAAAATTAAACTTTAATTATTGCATATTAGAGACGATTATTACATACCGCCTCACATCTTGCAAGCTCATTTCAATCGAGTTGGCGCCACTAACGTCCAGGAAAAATAGTTTGTACTGGAAGTTGTTGAAAGACGTCGTCTGGTATTCCGATGGAGTGTTTGAAGCTAAAAGGTTCATGTCCACCTGAAATAAAATAAATTGAAATTTACTGTAGTAGGTATAGCATATTCAAAAATTGATAAAGCATACAACGCGGTCGTAGGGGTTTCAAAAGTGGTTCAATCGCGTACAAAAACATAGATGGCGACATTCGAGACGTAAATGAACGTCCCAAACTTAAGCCGTCTTACCACAAAAGATTAGACCAAAGTTAAACAGATGTTTTTAAAATTTCGTTCTCCAAAATCGACGTGAATCACTCGCGGTTTCTTACTAAATTATTTTACTTGTGAATTTGTTATTGAGTTAGAAAAAGAAAGGGTTAGACGTACCTACTTGATTTATGGAGAAAATATTTAGACGCATCTGTTTAAAACTCTGGTTTAATTATTTTGTGGTAAGACCGAAGAAGTTTCTAGATTACCTTGTTTTCCTTCAAGTCCAGAAACCTCAGCGAGTCCAGTTTGTTGAGCATAAACTTGGAGATCATGGTGAGGTTGTTCTGAGCCAGGTCGAGGCTCTGCAGGCTGTTCTCGAGGCCGGCGAAGGAGGCCGGGGACAGCTCCCGGATGCCGCAGTCTCGGAGCGACAGGGTCTTGATCTTGGCATTCCTGAAGGCGTCTTCCTGAAAACACAGTGGTAACATTATTTCAATGCAGTCTGGTGTTAAACGCCATTGCCTTTTTTGAAGAGTTACAATTGGCGCAGTCGGTAGGATTTTTGTTCGTAGTAACGATTGCTCACGAATCCAATCTTTTATTTTTAAAGAATAATTTATGTTACGGATATAACTCGAATCCCCGACCAACAACGTCTTGCACGCCATAATATTATGATCTGACCAAACTGAGTTACCAAATAATTCTGAAATAGTTTGATAAACGAGGTAACAAAATATCTATAGTACTTACTCGTATAGCCCATATAGGGTTTCCATCCAAAGAAGTAGAGTTCAATATATTGAAGTACTTAAACGAGCCAGGATCCAGAACGCGTATCATGTTGTTGTCAAGCCTGAAAACGTAAAGAGACCAATGCTATATTGAATGGACCGAATGACAATAGAAATTCCCACGATTCAATCTCAAACACACGAACAGTAAACTTTGTCGAAATAAACATCATCATATTTAATTTGACTCTCAGCAATGGGCTGCGTAATAATTATTGTGACATGGAACTAAACTGGTAGTCAGTACGGAGCGTGAATGTGACTGTTCTGGTTCATAAAACACGTGACAATCGGTTCTTTCATCAAACGTCAGTGTTTGGAACGAATGCATTTCTATTCTCATCAAAATTGCAGATAAACTCTCTCTGGAAATGTAACGCGGTGAGTTATATCATAGAGTAACGTGACGTAAAAGTTGTTCAGCTGATGGCAAGCGCCACGCTTGACTATAACAGTGGCATTGCTGCCAAGTACTTTGGAATTAGACATTTTCGTCTGCACTGTATTGCGCTCGTCATCATTAGCTTAATAATTTTACTGCAAACATTGTCTTGCCATATGAGAACGTTACCTTTTTATTCCTTTCGAGGGGCCACAATTAAATGTAGGTAACAATTAAGAACTAACACTGCAATATCTGTAAATGTAACCTAAGGAAGACGCTAAAATGTCAAGTACGCTGCACGCAGGCTTGATTCAGTCATCAAAGATCCCTGATACGTAAAAAAGACTTATTAAAAGTGAACTCACTTCAACGAATCCAAAGACAGCCTCACTCCGTTCAGTTCGTGTAGAGGCGGCACTTGCTTGATGAGATTGCTGGAGAGGTCCAAGAACCTAAGCTGCCGCAGCGGCGATATCTCTTCGTATGGAACGTAGGCGAGCTGGTTATCTCCTAGGAGCAGCTGGAATGGCAAAAGGTGAGAAGATATGAGAAATATCTCCGATGTTCGGTGATGAGCCAGTTGTGTTACCTAACTCCTACTCAATAGCAGTGGGCAGGGAAGTGGGCAGGACAGTGGGCAGGACGAGAATGTAAACAAGGCACTCTCAAGCCCCTGCCACTGCTCCTCGCGCTGCCGGCGACAGTGGAAGCGAAGTGTAGGCAGGATGTGAACGCACACTTGTCTTGAGGGAATTACTGCCGGCAGCGGGAGGGGTGGGAGCAGGGGCCGAGTCTGGTGTAAAGTGAGACGGCGGGATTAAACCCCGCTCAGTGAGTACTTTTGTCTGAACCACCGGCATTTGATTTGATTTGAGTGTGGGTAATTGTACTTATTTTTTTGTATAATAGGGATACTCAAGATCCGTGTATGTGATTATAACACAATTTTAACATTTATAGTTTGCATTGTTACTGGTCTTTTTCTCATACAAATAAATACAGAATAAGCAGATATTTCAGACCATACAAGTGAATTCAACAAAAGACTTATGTACGCCTATTGCAATTGACTATATTTATATCACAGAAAAACTATACGACCCTTTATTTAGAGGGGGTAAAATGGCGCGACACCGTCTTCTCCCCTACGGGGTTCACAGAAGGGGTGTGTGCGTGTGTGTTTCGGACCCACTAAAACCCCGGAGACAAGTCCTCCGCCAAAGTGGGGCAGGTTAGGGTCGCGTTAACATTCCCTATCTTGCCCTAGCATACCATCACGTGTATAGAGACTTACCCGATTGAGTCTGCTCATGCCATCTCTAAACACGCCGTTGTCGATGACCGACAGGTGGTTCCCGTGGAGGTCCAGCGTCTCCAGCATCGGGAGACCAGTGAAGGCGTCAAGAGGCAGGTTGGCGATGGAGTTGTCAGCCAATATCAGGGTCTGGAGCGTGTTCTCGAGCCCTCGAAAATTGTCGCCGGATATGTCCGTTATTTCGTTGCCTAGAGATAAAAAATATTGTTTGACTACAGAATACATAACAGGAACCATTCATATCAATGTAATATAATCATATCATTAAGTCCTAACAGTAATATGTGCCTACTACGCATGTGCGGATCCGGCGGGTGGAATAATTGATAGCATTTTTACATCACCTCTTATCATATTTTTCTTGTTGTGTTGTGCAAATGTCGCTTAGCCTTATAATATAATAATAATAATTCAGCCTGTAACTGTCCCACTGCTAGGCAAAGGCCTCCCCTCACTATCGTGAGGAGGGTAAGGCCTTAATCCACCTCGGGGGCCTAGTCCGGGTTGGTGGATAACATACCTCCGAACTAATTCTCGGGTATGTTGGTTTCCTCACGATGTTTTCCTTCACCGAAAATTATCTTACTAATATTATAAATGCGAAAGTTGTGTGTTTGTGTATTTGTTCGTTATTCACGCTTAAACAGCTGAACCGATTTGCATGAAATTTGGTATGCAGATAGCTTATCCCCCAAACTTAACACATAAGCTATTTTATAGACAGAACACAGCGGGTATCACTGCGGGGTGCAGCTAGTTGTATATAAAATAAAGACGATGATGATGTGAATGTGCCAAACCTGCTTATTAACTTGTAAAACAATTAACAACAATAATGGTTAAAATACATGTAAGTATATCCACGTAATAAGAGGATTTGAACAGGTATTTAAATACCATTTTATGTGAATAGTAAGTTACGTGTAATTATGCCAAACACGCTATTTCCTAAAAAATATAATTAAGTAACGTTTCCCAACTATATTTTACTGGGCTAAGTAAACACAATTTATTTAAAATCAAATAAAGCACGGACCCTGAACGGTACAAATCACCTGTCGAGTGCAAGAGCCGAGAGTCTACGAGTAGTACGAAGGAGTTATCTTTTAAGACGCCAACATCAATTTGCACTTCTGTAAGTTTGCGTAGGAAAATGGGAACAATTCCCCCGTCTGTTTGTACACAAATTGTTTGAAATTTGAAACTAAATAAAGCACAGGCGGTGCAAATTGTGTGTCAGTCAAGTAACAGTTTAGTGTTTGGACGAACTGGCTGTAAAGGGAACGAGACGCGAGATACCAAGAACTTTAGAGTTCTATATGAGAACGGGTCCAAGATACCAAATTATAGTATTGTCATCCGAACTACAAAAACCTACATCGAAAGCTTCATTAAGTACAAGTGCCTAGTTTAATATTGACTTCTTTAAGTTACATTACAAGTGACGCCAGGAAAACTATCAAAGGAACAGCTGCGGTCCTGAACCAACCCCATTCTAGGCTGACCAGACCATGTTTATCACCTTCACACCGTCATTGCTTGCACTCCAAGACATAAAAATAAACTACAAAAATGAAAACACGACAAGTAAAGTTACAATGGGCGACGTAACTGCTAATAGCAATCTCTTCCAGATAACCCTTGGATGGAGATAAATGGAAGAAAACAAATGGTCAAATGCAAGCCTATAAAGTATTAAAGATCATCCTCAGAAGTAGATACCTCAGCGAGCGGCTCGGCACCTTCGTCAGTTGTTAGTTACAAGTGGAGCTAAGAAGAGTGAGTTAAAAATCGGATTGGAACTTACCGGTCAGGTCCAACAGCCGCAGCTTCTGCAGGTACCTCAGCGAGCGGCTCGGCACCTTCGTCAGCCGATCCTGGCGCAGCTCCAGCTCCCACAGGGTGTTGTCAAGTCCGTAGAACGCCTCCTCGTGGATCCCCTCGAGGGGGTTCTGGTTTATCGCCAGACGGTACAACCCTGAGAATGCGGTTCAGAGTTAATTACACAGAAGTGGTGTTTGTTTAGTTTGATGAGGAGCTTGGGGCTTAGAGGCGTAAATGTGGGACAATCGACTCTGTTGATGTCAGTGAGAGATCAATCCATGCTAATATTGTAAATGCGAAAGTGCCGGTTCGTTACGTTTTTACATTTAAAGCGCTGAAATCTAGAATTCCAGACTAGAGATAAATTGCAGAAGGACATTTCGAAAAAGGAAGTCGAGACAACAGCTGCTAGTTATATAAAGTGTACATTTAACTCATTTTTAAACGACTAACCAATTAAGGGAGGTAATCTCTTAATTCCGCTGTATTTACACCGCAATTCCAAGAACTTGTGCAGTTTTAATGTCCTCCACAAGTTTGGCGTCTAGTCCTGTTTCCTCCACGCATGTAGGTTTGTTGAATATAATTGCAGTTTCAAACTCATGCGCGAAGGATCATGTTTAACAAATTTAATGTGACTCGCGCCCGGGGAGCGATTTTAGCTAACGCTTCCCGTAATTCACAATTGCAAATTATATGTTAAGTTTTTGCATAAAAGCAATTTTCGTGTAAAGGTTTCGGCAAATTAGCTTCAATGGTATTTATACCTCTACATTAATTTAGTCGTGCGTTAATTACGCACAAACTCGAAAGAGGTTCGACGGATATGTTTTTTTTTTGTTTTTGTCACATCAGTAGGTTCCTACAGACAGGTGGTTTAGGAAAAACCCAAAAATCCAAAAATATATCTTAAACACTTTATTAAAATATACCTTTTACTTATAGCGTAATCTGATTGTTACTGCAAAGTAGGTGATTACGGATATTATGTGCTTGTCCATACTAAATAAAGTACCTATACCTACTGCTTATTGTATTTTTGGAAACCGATAGAACAGTATATAGAATAGAATAGACCGTCTATCATAGACCTCCGAAATAATTATCGTCTGGATGATTCTACTCACGATGTTTTCCTCCACCGAAAAGCGCAGTGGGTAAGCGTCAGCGAGT
Organism: Hylaea fasciaria; assembly: GCA_905147375.1. NCBI lineage: Eukaryota > Metazoa > Arthropoda > Insecta > Lepidoptera > Geometridae > Hylaea > Hylaea fasciaria. Next base: position 2,707,427 of record LR990200.1, read on the forward strand.
ATCATCGCAACCAATTACCTGTGGCTTGAAAGAACTGCGGTTCAAGATCCATGATCTTGTTCCCCGTCAGCTCCAGCGAGAACACCTTGGAGCTGTTGATGGTGGCCGGCACCCGCAGCACCGGTACGAAGTTGCAGGTGACGAAGCCAAGGTCGCCCGCGGGCTTCGAACACGTGCACAGCGCTTGGAACAAGCATGGCGGATGACCGGTGTCTACGTGGAGCTGAAACGTAGATCTGATGGTGGAATGTCCCGTACTCAAAAGGTACTCAAACCCGGGCAAGAGAGAGACAACACGCTCATGTTATCTCGCTTTAATTAAGAGTGCCCCTTCTAGGGTATTTATATAGGTACCATTCTGAACCCCCAGTTAACTTTGACAAACCGATAAGTGCTTTCTTTGTCATTAGCTAAGTGCCAGGTAGAGAGAACGATAGGCAAAGTTACTAGGAGTTCAGAAACCTGGTATTTGCAGTTTACAGGTGTCTTCTGCCTAATCTGTGCTCGATGTTATGTGCGAACCTCTTTTGTTTGTCGTTTTGATTCATAACGATGAATGAATCACTGTACGATAGGTACTAGGCTATAAGCAATACCAACTTATTGTGTTTAGCACATAATATACGTTAACAAAGAAGTAGTTGCCATTGCTGTTTTTCTATATTATATTGTGTACAATAAATAGTTACACGTTTTATTGTATGGGACATGATCATTATTAATGTATTAATTGATCTCAGTTTCCCCCTACCATGGACATTTTTTGACATATCTAATCTTCGTCTACAGTAGGCTAACCATTACACACATTGATTTCTAATATGTTTAGGGACTGGCATTATGCCAATGTGAATAAAAGCTTACAAACGAGATTTCAGTAAAAAAAACTATTAGCATATCAACGTTATGTATTCTGATATTATTCATACAGACTAGGTAGGTACTATGTAGAGATATAACCAAGTCATTCGTAGACGGTCGGGTGGGAAGGCCACTATCGGGCCTGTAATAAAAAACTAGTACTTCTAGTAACTAATCTTACGATAAAAATTTTGACCAAAGTTAAAACAGATGTTCCTAAAGTTTCGTTCGACAAAATCGACGTCTATCACTCGCGTTATCGTACTCAATCCTGGCATTTATAATTCCTTTCCTTGTGAATTTGTTATTGAGTTAAAAAAAGCGAGAGTTAGACGTCGATTTGTCGATTTTTAGACTCATCTAACTCTGGTTTAAATATTTTATGGTAAGACTGGTATAGTCTGGCTTGTTGGAAGAAGTTCCGAGCTAGATAAAACTTTTATGTGTTTCACATTGTGGCCATCGAATGGCGATCCTGCGCCACAGATTACGGCATAGTAATTTCGTAACCCGAGCTATAAACGATGCTAGCAGCACTGACTTAGTCTATTTCTTGTCACCATTTCTGATTCTGAAGTAATGCTCCTTGCCAGCGTGCTGGGTTGTCGACAGCTATAAATACGGGTCTTCAATGAAATAATATCCCATATTTTAGGCAAGGCGCTGGTTGTTAATGAGTCTATACGGACATAAAGTCCCAGACTAACAAATCAAAATAACTTCAGTAACAGAAGGTTGATATGTCTAGAACCACTTTCTTATGGAAGCTTTGATTAACAACCACCGCTGCCCTCAGGTACGAGAAAACCTAGTTAGAGGTAAAGGCTACGTGTGAGTAACCGCTAAAGGTTGTCGATCTCGAAAGGTCTCGCCATGGCTTCAACTCTAAATTAATCATTCATGCACTAACTTCAGCTGTTGCTAAGGTGAAGGACCTGATGAAACGTTTCTGTAGAAAGGGAGAAAGAAATCCGATCTAGGTTTCAATTTGGTCTGTCTTCTAGCACCGAACAACAAACCAAAAGAAAAACAACTGTCTCGGCTGTTTTCCTACATTGCCTAATTTACCAGAAATACATTCCATACTACCCTGGTCTCTTACATCTAATAAAAGGATTTGGGGCGACATCAATACCGGAATAGTAGAAGAGTGGAAGCCTATTTTCTGTTCGGCTTTTAGGTACTTCGTATTCCTATACCTACCAGGTCTCCGTTGCCAAATGTCATATCCATTCCTAGCTCCGCGATAAATAGGCCAGCGGCCTCTATTATGCGTGACAAATTCGGTTTATGTTTGCCACCGAAAGCCTACTAACCCACAGGATTTCTTAACAGGAGAAAACGGTCTTTAGACCACTCGGTTCCAAGGAAATCGAAACAGTTCTGCAAGTTTACGGACAGTTTACTCTGGATATCACCGCTGAAGTCATACGCTGCGAGCTTAGATATACGATAGGTATCTATCTTCAAATTGAAAAAGTTGATAGAAATAACGTGTCACATGTTCTCTGAACTTAACGCCCCGTTGCGACCAGATGCGGCTCGACTTCGCAATTGGTTTTTGCTTTTGAGATACGGACTATTGTGCCTATGTAGTATTAGAAATCGGTCTAACTGAAGTGTATCTTGTCTACGTTAAATCGGATTGTGGCCCGCGCTTGTCCCATTCATGTGGGACGAATTAGATTAATGTTAAGTGGTTACTCACCTCTAATGCTCTCGATAGGGACGCCCATATCATCAGCAGGAGGGTTACGACCACTAAGGCGTAACCAAACTTTATAATCGCCATCAAACTCTGAAACAAAACAATTTTTCTTTTTGTAAAAAGCAGTTGCCACACGTTTCAATAGGTGATATTATATCTGGGGGCACGGCAGTGCCCCCGCCAAGTCGAGCAAAACAAAAGGCACGGCCGTACTATCCTTTTCTCGAAGCGATTCGGGCCATTTTCGACCCCCTGTAACTTCATTATGGATAAAACTAGAAACCTAAATTTTTAGTGACCAAGAGGGCATCACGTCTACAGATAATAATCCAAATTACATCAAATTTGAACCAGTAGTTTAAGAATTATTTCAAGTCAAAGTTGCTTAATTTTGTTGCCCACTGACTGACTGACTGACTCACTGACTCACCGATCATCAAAATTCTAAGATACTTATAGCCATCCCGCAAGTTTCAAATTTTGAATATAGCTATTGTTTAGCCTATAAACCAAGGAAAAATTCTGACTTTCCATAATTTTCATACCGTTTTCTAGATATATAATCTGCATAAATAACTTTGTATTCCCATATAAAACCCATTAAATTGTATGTGATTACAAAGTTACTTTTACAGTCCATAATTAGACTTCATTGAAATTGAATGAAATGGGTAACAGGGCTTAAAAATGAGAAATAGCTGCGAGAAATTCGACAGTTGAGCGCTTTTTAATAACTTCCACGATAGGTGGTACACCTACCGCAGATCAAGAGATACAAATCCCTATACTATACCTACCTACACATTTATAGGTTGAACAAATTCGTTACCTAGGTACATTAAAATAGGTACCTGGGTACCTTATACCTAATATTATGCATCTGTGGAGACGCAAAGACACTCGTTCATGATAATAATCTATGAGCATGACCTATGTTCGCAAGGGGCCCCGGCCGGGCAGGCGCGCGGCGCGCGTTTTTGCGTGCTTCGCAAAAAAACGAAATAAAGAAAGAAAACCTACAAAAAGAAATGAGATCCCATCAAAAACATTACATGTACAAAAATGCACAAGTCTCGCAACGCAGTTTATCTGCCGTAAAATGTTGTGATATCGAATGGAAACCAAGTCGGTTAATTTAATACCTACCTACTTATTTATTACTTTAGTAAATAGAGTGTCTTGGCGATTGTACACGGCAGCATAATCTACTAGGTAATCTTAATAATATAGTCTCCCGTGTAGGTATACTTTCAAACAAATACAAGCACAAAGCGCTATGTAGATTTATGTTGAAGTGTGCAATTGCCAAGTCACTCTATTTACTAAAGTAATAAATAAGTAGGTAGGTATTAAATTAACCGACTTGGTTTCCATTCGATATCACAACTTTTTACGGCAGATAAACTGCGTTGCGAGACTTGTGCATTTTTGAACATGTAATGTTTTTGATGGGATTATAATATACACTAGCAGAAACGGCCACGCGTTGCTGTACTTAGCTAAAGTTTTTGTTATTGCGACTATAAATTGAGACGTAAGCTACCTTATCTTTCAAGTTAGATCAAACTGCACAGTGTGCAAATTGGATTAAAATCGGTTAAGTAGTTAAGAAGTCCATCGCGGACAAACAACGTGACGCGTAATTTATATAATGTATTAAGATGGTACCCATCTAATATGTATAAAAACACACAACTAATAACTTACTAAAAAAGGCAAAGCAAATAGCGAACAGAAACCTATAACGTCTAAAATATTTGAGTGTCTTCATGAATAATAGAATACCCTAGACATTGACTATGTGCTAGGCGACTACTTTTGTAAGAAATTTTACGACCCCCACACATAAATCGATACCTACATAGTAAAATCTTCATACAGTGATAATTTTTGTAGCAAACTACCTCCAATTATGGTCTATCCAACCCAAAATCCGTCTGCACCTGCCCAAATTGCCCATCTCGCTCAGGCATCACGTACACCATTCGCTTCCATCATTTTCACATATGATATTACATTTTGCGTTCCACCAATCAAAATCACTGATTGCACTGAGTCGATTTCACACATTATTTTCGTTTTCTCACCAAAAAGGCCCATTTACATCCGCATTAGCATTTCAATTCCGTGTTCCACTTCCGGCAATGCTGGAGGCAATAAATAAATGAATCACACAGAGGATGGCAGCTGGCGCGCCTTCACCAATATTAGAAGCGCACCTGCGGACGAATTGCAGATTCTACCCAATAACAAGCGAGGGTTGACTGCCTTGTTTTATTAGAGCGGTTCATTTAACGATTACGTTAATTTATAGGATCCTTGATTGAAGTCGTGGAAATCGCTTTTGACTTCGCGTCGACGCACCGACGATAATAATTATCGCGCAGCTTCTCATGTTACTACCATCGTTATTTATGATATACTTCGTGGTATGTATGCGCGTATGAACTTATGAAGGTACTCATGAAAGTGGAAGAAGCGAATAGGTGTGTCAGGATCGTAGCATGTGGAAATATGTAGTCTCTGCCTACCCCGACGGGAAAAAGGTGTGATTGTATGTACGAGTAGTATGTATGTAATGTAGTACCTCGTGATAACAATCTGAAGATCAGTATTATAGATTATAGTCGGTGCCGAAAGAATCTTTAACTCTTCACGTGTCATTAATCAAATATTTAGGTACCTCTACTGAGCCTCACGGTTGCACCAGCGCTGAGATCTCAATACGGTTAAAATAAAAAGTACTCTATATTACAACCCCAAATGTATTATACTGATAGAGTTTAGCCGTTTCGGTGCGCTTGAGTAACAAATAAGTATCGAAACTTACGCATTCACATTCACTATAATAGCGTGTGGGGCTCGTGCGACACGTGTGGGAAATAGAAAATGGATGTACAACATAGGGCACGATGTAACTGGGGATCAGAAATTACGAGTATCAAGATGTTACGAGACGCGGAACAAATAGGGTTAGACACGGGTACTATAGCCATAGACAATATCAAATATAATGTAAATTGTATTGTATTTTTATTTGTTTTGTTGTAAATTTGAATCAAATGTAATCGTTACAATATTGTGTAGCAATAATAATATAATTTGTGTATGCCAGCACGCTGGGGAGAAATTGCTGATCTCTATTTAGAATTGTAACAGCATTGCTGTACCTATCATGTTTCATGCAATAAATACATTTCAATTCATTTAATTTCACATCCAATTATTATGTATTTGAATAATAATTGGACACAAATACATAGATATGTATTATGTGTAAATATTATTGTAATTGCTCCATTTATCAATACGTACTTAAACGACACAGAAGATAAGTAGCTATTTTAGACAATAAGTAGATACAACGTGAAGGCAAATCGGTACAGCTCTGAAGTTATAGATATCCTTGTCGTTTTCGTAACGTTTGAACGTGACAGCAAATCGTTTGACCGAGCTAAACTAAAATTTGGCCTAGTTCACGCCAACTGCGAGCAGAATTGGGACCACTGTGTAAGATTATTACAGTACCAACCTAATCTACACTTCCTAAATCAGTAAAACAATTCTGAACTACCGGACGAAGTTATAACCCAATGGGAACTTTGTTGCATCCAATTGGTTATTTCTAGGAATTGGCAGTAGGTCGGCTCAAATATTTGCTTCGGCAAAGTTGTTAAATATTCAAAATGTACAGTTGGTTGAGGCAAATCCTGCCTTCACTGTTCCCCGCTCAAACCATGTTAACTGAGAGTAGATTCGTGGAATATTAGCATTAGCACCCCTTTCATGTACTCGTAAGTTACATAGTTCGCTTCCGCGCCGCAGCGGCGCGGCGTGAGGTCTTGTGGTTTTGAAATTCATTTTTTTTTAACTAAATTTTCTTGTACTATAGTTAGTATTTTTAGTGTTCAACTATCTTCTGCGCGTAAAAAACGCACGGCGAAGCGGATGCCGTGTGCCATAATCCTAATAGTCCGTGCGGTTGCACCTATTGAATCACTCAACTCAAAAATTCAAATTCACAAATCAAGAGAACTCTTTCGAGTGACACGCGGAGACAATAAATTTCATAAACCTGCAACTTATCACACGTGGAAGCTGTTTCGGAAGTAGAGCTTCAATGTGACATAAGTGGGAAAAATAATGCCCGCATTAAAATTGCATAGCTAAAAAATTCTTACAAGCGAAAACGAGGGATGATATCAATACTTATTTAAATTTATTTTAGACCTTTCGTTTCTGCTTTTTATGAAAAGTTTTTCTAGTCGGAAGAACATAATTAGATATGTTAAAAGAAGCGTAATATAGTATCAAACCGAGAGAAAGAGGTGACGGAGCGGAGAGGAGAGTAGTTGTCAAATAGTTTCCCATTCTATAGTTTCTTGTGGACGTAAGTACTTACTATGTAGCTTCACATAACCTCACTTTTCCGCCCTCTATTTTCTTACGGTTTGCGGTCTATATAATATTATACTGTATTACCGTTCTGAAATAAACAACTTCTTCGTCAACAGTAGGTGTATTCTAGCACACACTCATATAAGCGTAAGTCAATACAAAACACAGTGTCGCATTAAGGATCCAATTAGGAGACAAAATTAGCCGACAGATCCGTTAGGTGGATACCCAGACAAAAACTAATAAGAAGCCGACCTTATTACGGCCACGACGGACTAATCCAATCAAGTTCAGTATACATTTTCGCGAATATATTATTGTAGGAGGATAACAAATCCTAATGATATGGGTCGACAGTCCGAGCGAGGGTCTGACAATGGCGCCCCCTGAAAGGATGCGTAGGTTCCGCTATGCTATACGGTTCTTTGTATAATGATAAAGGTATAACTATCGTTTAGGTGAAGAGGCGGCCACAAAAGTTGACCTAGATATTATAGTACTATAAGAAATAGTCCTCGACCTTTTATCAATAGAAGTAAACAATCGAAGCGCGAATAGTTAGATTAGGTACCTCAAAGTATCTCATCGAAACTACGTTTAACGAACGCGTTGTGTAAGTGTCTAAAGATTGTCTTGTACTTTTACTCAAGCCGTATTGAACCAGCGTCTAAGTTACGATAACAGCATATTTAGACACTCTTTCCACCTGGCACCCTTTTGTTACATACTTGAAAAAAAACAGCCAAGTGCGAGTCCGACTCGCGCACGAAGGGGTCCGTATCATTATCTATTTATATAAAAACGGCAAATAAATCGCGTTTGTTGTATGGGAGCCCCTTTAAATAGTTATTTTAATTTGTTTTATGGTATTTGTTGTTATAGCGGCAACAGAAATACAGCATCTGTACAAATTTAAACTGTCTAACTATCACGGTTCAAGAGATACAGCCTGGTGACAGTCAGACAGACAGACGGTCGGACAGCGGAGTCTTAGAAAAAGGGTCCCGTTTTACCCTTAAGATACGGAACCTTAAAACGCCCAATCTTTTAAGATTCTACCCGTTCCCTTTCATAAAAAACATGCATGTAGATAATTTACCCAATAACACGTGAGCAAAATTTTATCCTCTCTTTACATACGGAGTAGCTACAATAATATTATTTTAATAAAGGCTCGGGAACCACTATCGATCTCCAGAAAAAACACGCTTTCGGGGTCAGGACGTGTTTTTCTTCAAGCCAAGAAAAGGCTACGCTTAAATGACTTTTAGAGCGATAAGGTTTGTGATTATGATTTTTATGTCGAATGTAAGAAGGTTATCAGCAGTTGAACCATAATTATATGTTTACTGTGGCCTTAAAATGTTGGTGAATACTTAAGTTATTTTGATTTGATACTGGTGATTTTAATTGAGTTTGTCTTATCTTTGATAAAACAATAGAAAACGCCTTTCTGACAATACTTTAACTGTGAGATGTAACAAAGTTATTACGATTCGCTACTGGCACGCTTATTATCTTTGAACGGTAATATGCCTATGGAATTTATATTTTACAACAATCGCGACATATCCAATACAGCACGGATTTATTACATAAAAATGAGTAAAAATAGATTGAATGATTTCATCGTTAATGTAAGCACTAGGTTCAAATAAATATAGGTAATTAATTACTTAAATAAATATCCACGACAACACTGTACCTACCGCTACTAATAAAGTTCCCAGAAAAAACGCTCCAGTGACAAGGTTGAATCATGGATATGAAAAAAACAAAGTTAGTCGCAAGTAATCTAATATCTTTGCAAAACTTTCGTATGGCGACGGCAATCTCGCTATTTCCCGCCATCAGCTCATTTCCATCACGTTTTCACAGTTTATGCGGTGAAGCCATGCAAGCGTTTAATTCCCGTGCACATTCGCTATTTCCGTCAACATCAAAAGCCCACTTTTGACCCGACACACTAATTTAATTACAACACTATTATGATTTTGGCACTAAATTGAACTCTATCGGCGTAAATCCAAAGTTGAACATCGCGCGTTTAGAGCACGTTTCCAAATGTAGTCGACGCGTTTCGATTTTCCGTTTGTTGCGGAAATCCTAGCCGTTACCGCCGCGGTCGCAATATTTTCCTCTGTGCCATTTTTGCTCGTAGAAACATTTATTTTGTATGTAAAGTGCCTGAGAGAGTCAGTAGAGTACACAGCACTGAGTATTTGATTGTAAACGGGTACCGGAGCAGGCAAAAATATGTATGGGATCATTTGGGGAAGCTACGCAGAAAACTCGATGCTGGTTATTTAAAATTCATGCGGGAAACATACTTACGGTTACAATTTAGATGTTTTATGACAGTAAATCTGCTCTGCAATATGAGTTCCTTTCACGCATTACGCGTACATATCACAAGCCGAATAATTAGCCCATTGATCATTGTGCTGGTTGTACTTTTCATTTTTGTTCCATTTGTCGTTATTTCCGCATCAAATTGCCGGTTTATTGTATCGTGTGCGCAAACAGACGTGATTGGAAATTGGCTTGGCACCGCGGAGCCCGAGGGAAATGCTTGTCTACCTTACAGCGGACTCACGACACTGCGATATAAAATATAGAAGACGGGTGGACAGGAATACTAATCTCTTGGATAGTGCAGCGGGAGCAAACGGGTAAAATAATTCTTCTGCGGAAGATCTGATAAAAAATGTGGCACTTTTATGTGCACCCATTTTTTATTTTACTAGGTCTCGAATCTCCAGCCAGTATGACATTAGTTTTTATACGTTCTGTGAAAGTACGTCGCAAATGTTGATTATGCATACGGACGGGAAAATAAGCCTGGGGTGTACCTAATTATTATACAGCGTAAGCATTTACTACAAAGATGACTCCAAATGGGAACCGCATAATAATTTACATGTGTTCTAAGTAATCACGATTGCACCTTGTGTCACCGTAGTCATAGGCGTCATCGTAGTAATCATTTTTAGGGTTCCATACCTAAAGGGTAAAACGGGGCCCTATTACTGAGGCTCCGTTGTCCGTCCATCTGTCCATCTGTCCGTCTGTGATAGACAGTTGAAATTTTCACAGATAATATATTTATTGCCGCTATAACTACAAATACCAAAAAAAAACCAGTAAAATACAAATATTTAAAGGGGCTCTTCTGGTACGGAACCCTTCGTACGCGAGTCCGACTCGCACTTGGCCGGTATTTATCTTACTTCCAAAAGAACTTCTTACAAAAAATGATTGCCCGGAGCAAACACAATTAGAACAGAGCCCTCATTTTCTGTTCCTAATAACTCTATTATTGGAAGGAGTCGCTGGTTTATTGTATCGTGTGAGCAAACAGACGTGATGGAGGATCGGCTCGGACCGCGGCCACCCGTCGGGAAATGCCCGTGTCTACATCGTGCAACCGCCGCCCGCAAGGATATAAAGTATCCGGGTAGAATAGGAAGGAATACTAATCTCTACGCCGGGAACAATGGGTAACAAATAGAGGTTGATTTAGATAAGTGAATTCTGCGGAACATATCTCAGTTTATCAATCGGATAGACGAGTCTCTTTCATGTGACATTTATTTTGTAGCGGGTGAGCGACAGCGAGAGAACTATGCAGCTCAATGTGTAATGAAACTACTTAAGTATAGTGAATACTAAAAGATAGTGGGAAGATGTAGCGACCGAACTGACTTGCAAATTTCCGCGTTGTCGGTGGATGAACGGCGAAGCGCGGCGACTAGGAGAAATTTTGCAAAGCATACTATACTCCCTACATTCAGCACAATAAAAATATTTCGTGCGCACGTAGGGTCAACCCCTTAATTAGGTACTCGGGACGTCGAGTCGGGCAAAAGGAAGTGACGTTCAAAACAAGCCCTGCAAATCCCACAAGCTTTCCATTTCCGCGATAGCTTCACTCGCCACTCTCCGCCAACAAAAATAATGAAAGGAGAGTATAATCACATTTGCAAACGAGTTCAAAACGTCCGAACTGGAAGCTATGAAAGCAACATTCGGCGGGAGCTCTTCATGTTGCCATCCAATAAAGGCTGCGTTAGCATTTCAAGAGCAAATAGCCACAGAGTATTATGTGAGAGTTGTTGTGGTCTAATCATGATCACGATCCACGCATAATACAAGTTATATACCTACGTGAGCAATACCTATTGTTGTATGATACTAACTTATAATACTTACTCGTATTATTAAATTGAGTATTGTCCCACTGCTGGGCAAATGCCTCTTTTTCGGCGTCCCAACTTTTCCGGTCTATTGCTTTGACTTGCCGCTCCTTTTCGTACTACCTACGTCAAGTTTGTCTCTCCACATGGAATCTAAGGGTATAACTATGAATGTTTAGGAGATTTATTTATAGAAGTTCTTAAACTTTCGCGAAATGCATAGGTACGTGTTAGCTAGAATTCAGACGAGTCTAATTCGCGCACAAACTAATATTAAAATATATTATTTTGACATACATCGACGTTTCGGCCGAGTTACATCGACCGTGGTCACCAGAAGACTCAAACATCAAGGTATGTTCACAAATTAGACCCCTTTAAATTTTAGTTAACATATTTATTTCTATACGGTAATCCATATTCGTCACTTATTGTGACGAGATAGACAGTCCTACTCAACCACTACGTCAGTTGTCTTCATTATAAACTTCATTACCGTTGTGTCCGCTCGAGTGAGTATTTACCGTACATAATGTATGTTGTCAAGTAAGATGTAAGGAATTAAGCTACGTAAGGATGTGTCACGGAAGACAAAGACGCAATTAAGACGTGTCTTATCGTATTATAGGGTAGGTGTGGGAGCATCCTTCCTCATTAGAGCTTTTAGATGATGCCTCGGAGTATAAGAGTTTCAATGAGGTTCATTATTCGTAATTTCGTGTGTATGTGCGCCTTTATATTTTCCTGTGGGAGAGTCAAATTTGGAATAGTCACATGACAGCTGAAATATCTTTCCAAATTTACCTCACAAGTAAAAAAACCTCAAAATTTTCGCACCACAACTAAAGATTTTTTAAAATGTAAGCTGTACCGATGAAATGAATGAATGGTATGGATTTGAATAGTTACTCTTTTTTACCGTTTTGTTTTGTATCAGTATATCGTTACAAGCAAGAGGTAACAAAACAATTTTGAAGGTCATTTCTTTAAAGTAAAACGAATGGCTACCTACAGTATATTTCTGAAAATATACAGTTAGTTACTACGTGCAAAAGGTAACAATTGCGGCCGCAATCTGACGTGCAAAGAAACTCATAAACTTCGCACCGAGGACGACATTATTACGTTTTACCGCTTTCAAGCACTAGGTACAGTCAGCAACAAAACACACTGAAAATTTATAATTTTACACAAAATTGCGAGTACTTTGCGTGGTTTAAGCTAAATTGGAACTTATAATAAGATCAACAACTTTTGCTACTCAGTACTGATAGGAACCGATCGTTATTTTTGTGTTATGAGCTATGGCATAGTTGTTAGCAAACTTATGATTTAAGGAAGGTTTAAATTTGTCTTATGTCAGATAACATTGCTATGTGAAGATGCGGCTATGCGGAAAAATCGCCGTTAATGAGCGGAAACTTATACTTATAGTAGAGGGTATTGGTACGGACTGATTAGATCAACATAGTTTCCTATCTGGTTACGCAAAAGGCACATGTTTCAGGCACCTTACATAAGGAACGGAAGACCTAAATAAGCATGCTTATTTCCTGACAACTAAGTATAATGAATAAGCATACAATACTGAAAAAAATCCAAACGGACACTTCATTACTTGCGTTACCAATAATGACCTTGTAATTCATATTTTTTTACATGCATTCAAACGTCTTATTGGATTGCCCACCGGCTCTCGGGCAATAAATCACTCAACACGTCGTTATCACACTGTAAGCACTCACCATGATTTCTCGTGTAAGTGCGATCTCCCATAAAATCCCCACATTTGGGTCACTTCAGATGTATAGCCACTATACTGTTTAGAGTTATTCACTTTCATTCACTTCTCGGTATTACACAACACTGAAACAAAAAGAAAAAATATTGTTAACTTAAATTCATAGAACTCCAATAAATAGTTATCGCATTTTCTTAACTCTGCCGAAGACAAAGGATGGTAAGAAGAGATGCCTTGCTTTTTACCATAACAGCTATAATATTATACTGCCTACAGTAAATGCGATCATGTCATATCGTAAAGATCCAAAATAGTTTATGACTTATTTATAGGCCCATTTTTCTATAGGTACCTACATCCATAAATAAAGATGAGTCTAGCGAATATCTACTATTCTAGGACTATGTACCTACTGTCATTCGCCTTCCAAATTATATCAATAGAATCTTCAATCAAATCGATACCGTGTATGTATTATATGTGTACTATACTTCTCTTACACCACAGAGTAAGTACATAACAGTACAAGTCCTAAACCTCCATAAACCGAAGGAAAACGACCCCCCTAATTATCCTCTAAAAAGTCCGTTCCATAAAATTTAAATGCTTTTGTATCGCACAAAAGAAAACGTAATTAGAAAACATTAAAATTCTCTTTATATTAACTTGAATTTTTTTCGTTATAACGCATTTTGTAAGAGTTTTTATAGTAGTCGCAATGGAGTGTTCATTGTTTGACTAGGTAAGTTCATTAGAAAGACTGCCACCTTTTTTAACCGTGAAAAAAGGATGGTTAGTATATTTTTAAATAGACGTAGGTATTTTTACTTTGTTTGCGTTGTATTATAAATCTTGCCAAGAAAACCTGTAGATTGTTATTTATACTTTGAGAAGTAGGTAGGTACTTAGGAAAGACAAGGCCAAACGTTTTGTTTATATAATAAGCACTTTCTTACTTATATAGTGTTTTAAATCTTTTAAAGCATAACTAAGACGGCAATTATTTCTGATAATATACCGATTTTAAAACTCTTATGTAGGTACCTAGTTAAAAATAAGGTTTCGAGTAGCTCTAGCTTTGATTCACATAGGTGCTTCTCTAAATTCACATACTTTCACATATTTTGTACAAACTCAAGGAAAAAGAAAAACCCGCTATGTACAATATAACATGAAATAGTACCAACACAATAACATAAAATGTAGTTACCCCGCGTAAAGGTTTTCATTGTATCCTATGCCGCTCACAGCAATAAGACGTGATTCATTGTCGAAGCGATTAGTTCTGGAAAACACATATATTCGTGTAGCTACTAATATATGAAACAGCTATTACACATCATTAAGTTCGGTAATAACGAGCAGTCGCGAGGAAGCCTTGATACGTCATTATACGATACGAGCTTTTGTTTTCTGGATACAGCTGCTCGGTCAGATTTCATTTCAACTGAAGGACGGGCCGTCTGAAATATAAGGGCTGCCATGCTAAAGCGTCCGGCACATAAATTATGAAAAGTGGCGATTTGCGCCGTCCATTTTTGATGCCCTCTGAATCGTCAAAACAATGTTAAATGTGAAAATAAGCCAGAGGTGACGATTGACGCTATGCTCTGCGTTTTGACACCTTGACATTGTTTGAAACCCAGCTCAGTAGCTGGAAAATATATTTGTAGGGTTATTGATTAAACTAGCACAAGTACAAATTAATTTAAGTAAGTATTTTATTTTTACGTTTCATTGATGGACATGCCAGAGCGGCGTTTTTTTGAAGTTATACTTCTTTAGGCGCGTTATGAAAAAATGATGAGAGTGAAATTTTAAGATGCGCGCGCACCTGTCACACAAAATTAACAGTATGAAGTTAGGCGCGTTATGAAAAAATGATGAGAGTGAAACTTTAAGATGCGCGCGCACCTGTGACACAAAATTAACAGTATGAAGTTAGGCGCGTTATGAAAAAATTATGAGAGTGAAATTTTAAGATGCGCGCGCACCTGTGACACAAAATTAACAGTATGAAGCCGTCTGCTTAACCGCTCATTAAGTCTCGAAAAAAAAGCTACCAACAAAATAGGAATTGAACCTCGATATTAGTCGCGCATGTTGGTACGATTGAATAAATAATAAATATTTATAAAAATAACTAAATAAATTTAATGAAAACTTTTTGATAAAAATGAAAAGTGAATATTAAATTAAGAAATCAATAAAAATATTTAAAAAATGACCAACCTTAAATTCGATTTTTGAATTTATTATTAACATATTAAAGAAGTATAACTTCTCACGCGCGTACATAAGTACACGCACCCATTTTTTTTTTTTATTTGTGAGATTTTACATTCAGGCATAAATTTAAATACTTATCACTCCCAATAGGCGAGATTGTGAAAAATAAAATCTTTGTAACAATGAATCGGTATCCTCATACAGACACTTCACGTCTCAATCAATGAATTCAGGTCATTCGTTAGGCGCGTTTAATTAAATTATGGCGGCACGTAGACGCCGGAGGCTTCTCTAATCCCGGATTAGGTTGGCTAGCGGAAATTAGGTCGTTGAACACGTGAGCTGTATCGATTGGGTTTAATAAATGCGATTGAGTCCACGGATAAATGGAGGCAGGACTTGGCCGTGACTTCTTTTTAGGTGAATACGTAATGTGAAAAGGATTCTATTTAGATTTTATGTAACTGAAAGGGGTTATCGTACCGCGTTGTCCTTGATTTTCTCTTTGTGGCTTTTGATTAGCCAGTTCCTCCGGGTGTTTGGAATAATTAAAGGGCTATGCAATTGAACAATGCATTTTCCTTCGGCATAATACAAGCACTTGGGAGAAGAGAGATAGAGAGAGAAAGATGAACAGCGTCACTACTACAATAGGTTCCGTTTGGATTCCTTGGCTAGAGTTTGCAAAGTCAACTAAGTTTGCGCTCAGTCTGCGAAGCCTTGAGACAAAGGACTGACTCCGTAATGGATAAAAATGAATAATTCGTAAACTTTCGACTTTTTTATACCAAGTACTACGCGCAGCTTCGCACAAGATCCTAATTGTGTGGCAAGTTTCAGAGAGGCACGTGATTTCCGTCAATAAATCCGTATTTTATCCTAAAGTCTTATCTTCCCGGTTGAGATTTATTCAGAGACACGCGTCTCGTCGCGAGGTCTTGAGTGGTGTCGATATTGCGTTATCGTGAGATCGTTTGTAGTAAAGATTTGTATCGAGAAATAGTAGATTTCATGATCGAAGACTTTTCTATAAAAAACGATGTCGTAGTTTACGATATTGGTTACGATAACTCCTAGAGTAAAGAGCAGGAATGGTCTTGTGCGATCGTAAATTCAATTCTGATCGTAGGTACAGTTTTTTTCTAAGTCCTACAGTATTAAATTAATATTTTTCCAAGCCTAGAATAGAAAAAAAATACATATTTAGGTACCTATGCTAAGAAATGTTTATTTAAACACACGTTATGTAATCAGAATGATTAGGCATTATATTTAATCATTTTGATTGTTACGTAAGCAAAAATATTCCCCATGAATCGGTAATATTTAGGCATTATTGAGCTACCCTACTCAGCTTAAGTGGGTATAAGCTTCACTTCAGCGAGTAAACGTATCTTTTCTTCAGTGTCGTGCCATAAATTATAGTCGTTAATACGAATAAAGCCCATTATAAATCAATGTCAAGTTAAAATTGCCTGTATACGAGTAAAAAACGCAGTTGCGGTAAAAAAGTGTGGGAAACTAGAGCAACTTATTAGCACCCTATATTCAGGCTTAACCCTGACCCGGAAGCCTCAAGGTGACGAAAATTGTGAGCCAAGTTGAAGTTTAGGTTCTACCTAGAGGGGCTCGAGGAACTTTTCAATCTTACGGTGCTTCATGCTGAAAAATCTTCTGTAAAGTTAAATCTTAAGTTTTATCGGTGTACCAACCAAGACAAAAGAAAACACAATTTCTTTGAGGCCAAGATAGACAGGGTTTATGAGAAATCTTACCTTTCTTGAGAATTAGACCTTACTCAAAAAAGTAGTACAACATTGGTCAGTCAAAAGTTACGTCTGAGGTACCCAGTAACGTGTCGGCCGAGTTACATCGACCGGTCGATGTACCTAACTCGGCCGAAACGTCGAGGTACGTCAAAATTACATATTTTGATATTTGTTTGTGCGCGAATTAGACCCGTTTTTAGCTAGTTAATATGTTTCCTGTTCGCGAAAGTTGAAGAACCCAGTATGTAGGTATTCAACACGTTATTTGATCACGAAATCATTAGTAATCTCAACCTGAATAAGTTTTCATAAAATAGTGAAACCCCAAGCTCTTCGTCAGTATGATAAGGTATATATTATACCTTATCGTAGTAGTAGATAAATTGTACCATAGCCTGGTACTCCAATTATACAAGTTGAGAATATATATTAGATCCAATTTGCCTTCACCTTGATATTCAGATTGCCGTTTATTTGAATAACAAACCATTGTCTAAAGTGGGCTTACTTTCGTTGCCAAGGAGTCGTTTATTCCATTTCGGCTAAAGATATTTCGAGTTGAAGAAAATAGGCTTTTTCTTTTGCAAATAAACGGAAAATAAACAAAGAAGCGAAGGCATCTAAACTAATTATTATTGGAATAACAATGGATGAGGTGAGGGTCCCAGAATATATTATAAGCATGGAATACGGTGGTTTAAAAGGTAATAGGCAGGTCGTAGGAGGCACATAATTATAGGGAAGACTGTATTTAGAAATTACTGTATTTTCGTGGTGCAAACGGCCCAAGAAGATTGCATTGCAGTTGCGGTTAGGCGTCTCCTTTCCAATAACTAATGCTGCTGCTCATTGTGCGCTTCTTAGTGCTTCCTACATATTTATATACTATTCAAGGTAGGTCGTACCAAACGCGAGTACTGATGAGTATGTCAGGTACAAACAATTCGTTTTATTATACCCAAATTATCGCATTTTAGCAATGAATTTGAAAAGGTAGAGATCCTAGCTTGATTAAAAAAGACTGCTCAGTAATAACGAGAAAATCATAATACTTACCACGTCTATTAACGTACAAAACCATCTCTGTGTAAAATATATTTACTGTAATGTTTTAGGGAACAATTTGTTAATTAACGTCCACCTATCTCGGCCTAAAGTTTTCAGCTCTGATTCTGCTAAAAATAATGACTTCTTACACCTTGTTGGATGAAAATACTACGTTAACTTAATAGACGTTGTGATTACGTCGAGGTATTTCAAGGCAACGTCCTGCCCGGCATCCTACACTAACCCCTGAAGGGATTTGACGGCATACCCCAATTTATCCCATACTAAATAGGTATCCGAGAAAGATTTCCACTGATAGCTTTGCGGATTTGCGCTGTTATTATATTTTGATACAATTTCGTGTGAGCCGATGCTGGTTTAGCTTCATGGAACCACGGAATATAATTGAAATATTTCGGAAAGCAGTGTAAGGAACTTTTTTTATAGGAAAGTTTTGTTAGAAATCTTTATGCCTAGGATAACTGAAATCGCGAAAAGGTTTACTTTTAACAGTTTCTGGCCAGATCAGTGAGTCTTGATTGTGTGACTACTAATCTAGTACCAATCAAGACTAGTACCAATCAAATGATCATATTATGTGTATCAAAAGGAAGTAAACACAATTAATTATCTCAAGGGAAGCAATAGCTTTCAAATCTCCATAGAAATTGAACCAAAATAAGTGCAAGTGCCTTAGATACATTCATTTAACATTTTTAATTCTGGGCGCCATACTAAAATTGAAAAGCTAGCGGTGCAGCCATTTTATCATTTTCACCTCAACAATAAGACTCGATTGCTGCCTTTAAAAACTGTAACTCACACGTAGCAACACAAAAACAAAGCGAGTATTAAACCCGGTCAACATTGTAACTTTTTATACGAAAAACGTTGTGGGTACTTTATTTGCATTTCCCTTTTATGTGGCATCTGTTTATTACCTTGCCGCGTGTAAAAGTTTCAGAACTGGGCCAAGTTTGAATCTACTGAAAATGTGAAACCTAATTTTGGTTCCATGGATTCTTTCCTTTTCTACGCTCGAACGTGAGACAATTTAACATCAGCGTCTCTACCTTTACTATTTCAACCTTTATATCAAGGCAATAAAGTTGTAGATAAAGGAGGAAGAACTATTGATTTCGATGTCCGATTCTAGGAGCGTCTTAACTTATGCTATGCTTTAGTAACTTAGCCGGTCGGTAATGTTTTTTTCAGAATGTCCTTGAAGGTTTTCGTAAATAGAAGGGGCAATATTTGATACTTTAATTCAAATTACCTACCATCAAACACAAAATAAGTAATAGAGATTCAATTCTGTTTCAACGGTTAAACTTGTAGTAGGCATCCTCTACAATGTGGTAAGAAAAAAAACACGCTAAGAAACTTACAATCGATTAATATCTGCTACTTTTATTATATCTTATCTTATCTTATAATAACTTGGATATTACCTGGCATTAAAAATGTATGAACCTTCTTAAGACAGATTGATATTGCCAAAGAGCAAGGAAATCCCTCAGAGACGAACTCTTTGTCCTCCGTTCGGCCGGGTTTTGAACACAGGATGGAAAGTTCCCTTAGACCGAAACTTTAATCAAAGAGTTAGGCAACTTGTTTGTTTCTAATTAAGAAACAATTGCGGTTCGTGTATGGGGTACCTAAAGATGACGCAGGATTTCTAATCATGATGAATGTTTCGAAGTTTGAAGTGTACAATAAGTTAGATACTTAATAATATGTATTCGAGTTATTTTAATAATGTAAAAGCATTTTGCCATTGTATAATCTAAGTGTTTGTAAGGACAAGAGCTTGTTGACGCTTAGCTTCGTAACGGAACGGATAAAGCATTTGGAAGAAATTTGGCAAAACAATATCTTTATTGGTAACTAGCTGTGCCCGCGACTTCGTCCGCGTGGAATAGTGATAAAATTCACCTTTTAAACCTTCCCTGGACTTACACAAATCATTCAAGACCAAAATCAGCCAAATCGGTCCAGCCGTTCTCGAGTTTTAGTGAGACACACGAACAGCATTTGATTTTTATATAGAATGCCGGAGCACTATTCGTGGCGCCCTAACTGGGACTGCAAGACCCGTGTTGGGCGCCATTGTCTAGTTGAGCGTATTAATAAATAGGACAACAGTTAGGTAATTAAACCAGTAAATGCAGATATTTTTTCTCACTAAGCCAGTTTGTAATCATTGTTGTTACCTATGTAGGTAATTACTGTATTGTACCTATATGCGCATAGCCACGTATACTTTTTTAACACATCGCTACTACATCTTGGATCAAGCGGCCTTCGTGAAATAGAATATTTGTAGGTACCTCCCTTATTAATTATCAAATGAGACACTGTGAACTGTGACTTTTCACGTCTTCGTCTAGTAGGTACGAGTACATAGCTTATTCATTCTTATCATAGTTTTTGTTTACATAGAACATAATTACAAATTTAATGCGCGCGTCTAGTCTATCGCTGTGGTCGGAAACCTTCCGTAATCCCTGAGACAATGGGTTTAGAGTGGTTAACGAAGGCAATTTTAATCAAAACTGGTATTGATTTTGTTGAAATAGCGGCTGCTTTTGCAGATGGGAGTTGAAATTGGTAATTCGCGAAAGTAATTAAAATAAATATTGGTAAAACCAGATCTTCATTTTTTATTTGTTTTTATTGTTTTTATATATAACTTGTGTCTAGCATTCAGGTAATACCTAGGTTTTGTTGCGGTAATGTTTCATATAGGTACCAGTATTTATATTACTTACTAATTGAAGCCTGTAAACTAGGTAGGTATATTGTTTTAAGTAGGTACCTATCAACACGTATTAACGAGTATACCTACCGACTTTCTTACCAACAACCATACTTACCGATAATGCGTCTACATTAGAATTGTCTCCACAAAGCATGAGAAAATACAATGAATGTTGAGTAAAAACTTGAGCAGTAAAGCTTTAAAAGGCACGGTTAAAATCTTAGAGCTCTTTGAGGTTTATTTATTGGCCCGCTTATGAGGGCCCTTGCTTTCTTTCCATGAATTTTGTATTACCCAATCTCTTTTTCGAAGATTTTTCCGATGCCAATAGGTTTAGGCACACATTATACTCACTAAGTAGCCCGTTAGGTTTTAATACAACCGTCAAATGAGACGTTTCTATTTGACTATTTTCTAAATTCATTCTACTACTTGTTGGTGTACAACCATACACAGTATTTCTCGCTCTAGCTGACGACATTTCATAATAACTGAAAGGGAGAAACCTAACCTACGGGAAAATTCCGATGCCATTCGACCCTTATCCACAAAGTCGACCGATGTCAAGGTCTATTCAATTGATCAGATTGCTCCAACGAAGCGTCATTGAGCGAGTCAGGCACGCGATGCAACGTGCAATTTGAACGCAAATAACTTTTAGACAAGGGATTTATAGATAAAACTAAAAATGGATATTTATAGCATACTAGCAGCGTAATTGTTTTCCAATAGCGCGAAGGTCATGGTTCTATCTGTTGATAAGATTGGAGCCCGGACCGAGCGTAATTGAACGTAGTAAGGGCGGGTACACTCTCAAATGCACCGTGAAGCATTTCATCGTCAGGCTGTTCCGTGCTATGGTAAAGACTCGATGTGTTTGAAATGACGGAGCCATAGTACCTAGCTCATTTAGATTATTTTATATATTCTAGTTATTTTACAATAGATTTTTTGGATAGGCTCACGTTTGACCACTTATGCACACCTGGTGGATATTTTAAGGTACCTACCTAGTACCTACCGAGTTCAAAGACAAGATTATTTCTAAATCTCAGTCTCAATGTATGACTGCTGAGATAAAAACTGAGCCTTACACCGGATAGAAAATTAAGAAAAAAATAGAAATAGGAATCCCTTCCCGTCCCGTAAAATCGAGGTACGGAGGATGATAAGGTTCTTAGGGGTAAATTGTATAGTTAGATCTACCGAAGATAAGGCAAATGGAATCATGAGCAATCGCAATTATGTAATGGGCGCTCGCAGTTAACAGTCTGACCCTATTTTGACCCTCGTTTAAGTTCAGTCACTGAACTTATATGAGTTGGTTATCTTTTGTTTCGGACACGGCCATGCGTTGGTGTGGCTAAGGTTTAATATTGCGACTATACATTGAGATTTTTCAAGTTGGATCAAACTGCACACGGTGTGCAAATTTGATTAAAATCGGTTTATGTAGGGAGGAATAAGTAGTGGTGTCCGGGTGGTGCAATCTGGGCTTTGCTTCCGTACGAAACCAGACTCGAAACCAGCCCATGACTTTTTTATAGTAGATGCAGCTAATTTACAAAGCTGCGTGCTTCAGAGGCCACGTTAAGCCATCCATAATCGAAAACCACGCCAGAAAAACAACAATAGTATTATGCTGAATAAGGATGGTGGACAGTTCCAACATAATTATATTCAATGAGCACAGAAAAGGTAAAAATACCAATATCTATCACTATGTACTTTTACTTACGTTGTGTAACCCTAATTCCGTTCCGCCTGACTACCATCTATAAAATTTAAGTAGTTACCTAAAATGTATAGGCAATTTGTCTCAAAATACACCCTAATTATTATTTCAGAGCAGTTATTTCAATTTCAACCTTCGCAAAGCTACATTACAAACTGGTATGTCTATCTAAAAGAACAGGGTCCAAATTGTCTTGCGGTATAGGGTTAAGTGATTCTATGAAAAAGTTACTTCTAACGGCATAAGAGAGCAATTAATATGATTTATTTTATAACTAGCAGTTAAGGAACTTGAGAACAATTATAGATGTATATACAAGTGTCAAATAAGCAATAACCACTAGGTACTCTAGAAGGTTTATTTAATGCTTTTGCAGGTTTCAGCTGTATAAATAACTATTAAACTGGTGGATATTAAAAAAGTACAGATTTGCCGTATTTTTAAAACAATAAAAATTATCTTCTCGTGATCTCCTGTCAATCTTTCTGAAAATCAATTGTAAAATTATTGTATAATCGCCACGAAGACGACACGTTTGGCGTCGTGGCTAAGCACTCGGACTTCTGCGCTTGTCGCGGGTTCGATTCCCGCCCGGAACAAGTATTTGTGTGATCCACAGATACCTATTTGTTTCTGATCTGTGTATTATGTGTATATGTGAAATTATATGTCTGAAAACCGTACCCAAGATACAGGAAAAA
Organism: Hylaea fasciaria; assembly: GCA_905147375.1. Taxonomy (NCBI): domain Eukaryota; kingdom Metazoa; phylum Arthropoda; class Insecta; order Lepidoptera; family Geometridae; genus Hylaea; species Hylaea fasciaria. The sequence continues at coordinate 2,730,573 of LR990200.1, forward strand.
TCCTAGTGTGGGGATATTAAAAAACAAAGTAAACACGGTGAAACGGCAACGATATTTCCCAAATAGAGACATACTCAAACTTATTGCTTTTTACGAGAATACTTACTACATTTTAATATCGATAAACAGCTTATTTTAGCGGTCCCTAGCACAATTAAGGGCAATTTATTAGACCGTAAAAGTTACGACGACCAAAGGTAAAGGTTAATAGCCATAATTTTGGATAACATGGTTGGACCCTCGCGTCGTCCTAGATTTCTTGACACTGCCAAATACGGATAAAATGTTCGAGCATAACGCCATAATCCGCCTTGACTTTCCTAATATTCACGTTCCTAAACCTGTGTTAAGATAATCTGGGATGCTCATGGCTTCATAGGGATGAAACGGCTTATCGTTTATCCAAGCTATTGAAAAGCGATTGTATACTAAGTTATTTAAAATACTTACCTATCAGTAGCAACTTCGCTAATTTATTTCATGTTCTGCAAATAATTTCACCGGTTATTTTTATTTAATACTCAATACTCAATATTGCTAAGCGTTTTCAAGTGCCTCAAAGTAGCCAGCATCTGGAATTTAAAGGCTTTTCGATACACCTAAGGTTACCTACCTACCCTACCTAAATTTAGCCTACCTAAGCTTAGGTATGGCTAAATTTAGTAATTTATAGTGATCCTACTAGTCAGTCAATACTATGTTGGTATCATCTGGATAGCGTCAGATTAGCGTCACATTGTTACGGTCCAATTACGTTCCAGTTTTTACTAGCCCATCCTATTACACCAATACTCATTCACAGTCATCAATGCACCCAACATGATGTTGAATTATGAATCAATATGTCGCCTCTGCGGTCACGTTGCTCACGAGTGACACAGATACCTTATGATTATCACTTGTGATGTGACACACAAGCGACAGGATTTCGCGTCACTTGAACAAGTAGCTTGGTCGTGGCGCGGATCGTGACTAATCGTGACTAGTAAGTGTTTGCGTCGATGTTCTATCAATTCTTCTATTCATTGGTTTCCGTAGCAGCATTAGCAGTCAGTTTCTGGCTAAAACAATTGTCTAGTGGCGTACGTAGGCACTTGGCGATGAGTTGAACGCATTGACGACACATAATCACAACGGTTATACAAGTAAATTTGAAAGGTATTTGGTTTCAGCTCAGGCCAAATAGGTATTTGTTGGAACCCCAGGTATATCCTCTGGGTACAGATATTCGTGGGGCCATTGTCCCTGATTCCCTTAATACAGGGAATTCTAGTTAGGGACCAGGATTTATGTAAATTGTGATAGAGACGCGATTAACATAATAATTATCTTTGTGAAACGTGCCAATACTCGTGTGGTGTCGTAGCGTATAATTATATAGTTGACGTTGTTTGTGGCATTGACACTTAATTCTAATCCGAGTATTTGGTTTGTTTTGATTTCATACAAATAAAACACAATGCCGTTTGCACTGTTTTATTTATTGGTTTATTATATTTTCGCACGACAATTTACGTGCCCTCTGCGCGCACGAATCACTCCGCTTCCGCGTTTGTCATGCGAAAGGCGAAGCTATGGTACTTAATGCTAACGTCTGTATTTCTTGATAGATAATACCTACCTCAGTTTATCCGAATCGCGAACTGACGTTACATTCTCTCAGCGAATGTCTCCTCTTCGAGTGTCGCTCACATCATGCCTCGAGATAAGGTTTTCTTCGCGCGAATTTATCTTCAAGACCCAAAATAAAAACCTCATAGCAAAAGGCCAGAAGCATTATGTTTCTGGGTCTTTGTGTTCAGACAATATACACAGCCTGTCACGACATTCAATAGCCTACAAACGTGGCCAACAATAAACCGTTGGCCATTGTAGTAGGACCTTTAATAATCGCTATGCAATAAATGCTGTAATAACGCATCGTAATTTTGCTGGCACCGGTAATTGTTTAGGTATAACTACTACATGACTGCAGGCATCCGAGGTCAGTCATTCGTCGCATAGAGCCTGGGGACCTGTATATCGTGTACGAACCTAGCAAACCTTGGATATTCTGACACGTGGCCATGCTTTATTATACAATTTGTAGGTCCAGAGACTGAGCAACACATAGAAACAATCAAAACTTGGTTGTTTTGGTTAATTTTGAGTGTTTATTATGGCTGGTCGTCGCGTTATCTATAACCTCAGTATGGTTATCGCCACACTGTTCATGTTTTTGGCGCTTATGAACATCCTAGTTATTGTGTTCTGAATTATTTAAATACTGAACTATTAGGTAATGTGACACAAAATAATAGGAGCACACGAAAGTAAACTACTTAACTTCAGTTATTGAAAATATAGCTTCACGATCTCAGTGCTTCGTACCTAAACATTTTCCTCAAACAAGTTCTCCTTTTTCAATCCTGTCATGCCGTATAAACTAAACCAAGGATTAAAAAGTTCTCGAGGTAAGGGATCGAAGAATAACAACGAAACATAAAAGACAGCTCTCAGAGCAACCCTCTCTAAAAGCAAAAATTACACATGCTTTTCTGTACATTACCCAAAAATGCGTTAACCCAGCCACCCCCATTAAATCGGTAGCACGGGGTCTACCAGTAAACTCAGATGTAAGCATAGTGAAATAAACATAATTCCAGTAGGAAATTTTTCCACTTGCTCAGCTTTTTCAGACATTTACGTTAAATTTATTCACAAACATCTAATTTTAGCTTCGGGAATTTTCTTTGCTCCTTTTCGCGTCATAACGTGAAATTCATATTTTCGCCATTAGAAATGGGAAGGAAAATATTATACGTAGGTAATATAGGTATAGGTACCTACGAGCTTCATAACTTGACGATTTTTTAGCATTTAAGCTGAGTAGACTTTACTGATCGAATCAGCACAAGAATCAGTACAACAGGGTTTGCACCCTTTTCTTTTTTTGAGTGGGGGAAATGCCTTCGCACTATCCCTTTCCCCACGGGGGTGGCGGAAGGGGGCGTATGGGACTTGAACCCGCTAAAACCCCCACCGTGAGCCGTCGATCCGCCTGGAGTGGGGCGAGATGGGAGGGTTTGCCACCAGAGCCAAGGTATTAACGTAATTTGGCATGGTCAAAACGGATCAATCGCTGATCGAGGCACCCAATCTTGGAATCAGAGTTCCGCATTTGTAGATTAGAGTTGTTACATAGATCGGGCGGGATTCCCACTAGGTAGGTATAAGTACCTTCAACATGCACTCGAGACTCGAACACTAGGAAGATCGTCAAAAATGTCATGAAGACTGAGATTTCTTATATAAGTAGGTACACCTTCGTATTTACTTACTAAAAGCGCTGGTAGGCTGAGGAACACAACGTCGCTCTATTACTGTGGCAATTCGCAAACCGAATTGTACTCAAGAATAGACAACCCCATCCTGGTACATAAATAATTCTGTGTCAATATTGTCAATGCGAGGGTCGTATATAGACACAGCCTAAATCTATTCAAAGCTAGCATAAATGCCTATCTGAGGTTTAAACCCGTATCACAAATCAAGGCCGTCAGAAATGCGTGTCTGGCACCGAAAGATTGTCCTTCAGAAATACTCGGGACTCATCTAACATTCAAATTGTTTCCATGGTCCTTATTAGATGTACCTATGTTGTCAAATGCACTAAAGCTGATCTAAAGCTGGCACTTGCTAGTTGTTTGGTCCTTGTGAACTGACAAAGCCTGAACTATGGAGTTACATGGAACTGTTGCGTTCTTTTCTGGTGAACAAAATGTTGAAAGTAAGTAGCAGCAAATAATTTTCTTTGATGATGGGGTCGATGGACACAAGTAGGCCTCTTGAGTGAAAACCCGTCAGTGTTGCCGGTGATTTCCTTGGTGGACGGACATTTATTATGCGGACAAGCTATCCCATGATCTATCAATCAAATCACACGCACAATCAAGCATCCAGGTCAAGCCATGATTGTGGCATTATCGATACCAGATAGCCTGTGGAATAGCGACACATTCTATTTAATGGAATAATTATATTTATCGATTTTTAATACTATTGATCTTCCTATGAATATCTCGTATATAATACAACATTCAGACATATTACATGTTTTCTTTATTTATAGTAAGGAAATGTAGTTGGCGATCACAAAATATTACTTCGTGCACCCCAAGCGGCAATAATTCCAAGGAAATAGAGATATTTTATTTGCACCCAGAGGTACTGCGGACGTGAATCACCACTGTAGCACGAAGCTTGAGGAAAATACAAATATTTTCCATTAAGTATACTACGAGTGCTGTTTTTGCACCAACTTTAATATTGAATCTGTCGGTAAACTCTCTTATTTTTCACAAGTGGCTAAAAAAGTAATAAAACACGACGTGGAAATGGCATTTCAAGCGAAGAGTTCAAGGGAAATATCGTGAAAGTGAGAATGGTGAGATTGAAAACCTGTGAGAGGTCGCCTATTTATCTTAGTTTTAATTTCAAATATATCAAATATCCACAGCGGTAAGTATAGGTACCTACTAATATTCACCGTTGTGCATGGTTAAAAGTTAAACCGAGCGCAACTTGAAACGTGCCATTACGTAAGTAAGGTGCAAACCGAAGGTCGCCCACTCTTCAATAAGAAACGGCTAAGTTGCAACCTCCAAGAGTTTAACTACAGAACCTTATATCAAAGGGATAAGGTTTAGAATGTTAAATATTGGCATCAAAAGAATTCTACCACGTTGCAGCTTCCATGTCATTTAGTTGCTTCTTGTGTCAATGGAATACGGTTCATTATTGTGATGTCCATTGTTATGTCATGCTGTTTTTACGCTGATGTTTACGTGAGGCAGATTTTGTAGGTTGAATCGTAGGTGCGTCACAGTAACGGGTTGGGTTGTGTTGTGTAGCTTAGTTTGACCAAGTTTACACGGATATTGACGATAGCACTGGTTGTATGGAAATGGCATTCTGTAGTATTCTGTTGGCAGCGGGAATAGGCTACTGTCAAGTGTGAATCAATATAGGAGCTGGGTACACTCACGTGGCATTAGGTATCGCCTTGTACTGAATAGGCAGGTTTAGACACTATATTATTTGCAATGCAACTAATAAATAGGTACTTACTTGATCTAGATTCCAAGCGGAAATTTTAACGCCATGTCTTTCCGCTGAACTGCCTCATTGAGGCGGGTGACTATGTTAACTAGGTGAAGCAATCATAGCATTACCTGCTACTAACTCTATTTATATTTATTTAATGAATCCTCGAATATCAGGTGTAAGAACAACTAAGTTACTTGTTTATCTCGCTCGAGTTAATTCGATTGGAACTGGAAACGAAGACTCAGGTGATGGATCAGGACAATTTAACAAAGAACAGCTAAACTGAATTGGGAAACTCGTAAATTCTTATTAGGCAAGAATCAGCATTTGTTCCCCACTTATATGGAACAAAGCCACGGAGACAATTGTGTCAAGAAAGCTGCAATCCATCACGCGAATGGTCGATAATTCTGTCTGCCTTTTATTGGATAACTTCAGATTCCAAGCATCCAGAGGATTTCTTTTATGTGAATCTTAATGGCTGGCTATTAAAGTGAGAAATGCTGTAGAACCTTCTCAAGTTACATTGTACTTATAGAAATAGTTAAGGTTGGGTCACTTGTAAAGCAATCTCCCTGCAAAGTAGTAATTTTAAGGATTTACGAAGTAGAAACAACACTTTTGACAATAACAATGGAATGGAATTGGTATTTTAAGTTTCTGGACACTGTTTTAACCCTGAATGAGAGGTGTTATTCTAAGTTGACCTATTTTAGTCGACTAATAACAGAGACAAAAGTCAAAACTCTGATTCAATGGGCTAAAATAAGTGGAGCATTCGGTTTTTTATCGACTTTTAAGCATTGTTACCGCGTCGATTCAATAAAAGTTTTCCCATTAAAATATCAATGGACCCACAATGGTGGTGCAACTCCAGAAACGTTTCCGGGACATTTTATGATTGATCTAGTACCTACTCTAACCAGCTCTCGATCCAGATACCGATCTAGGTTGTCGTGATGGAGTTGTTCGAAGTTGTTGTTTAGTAGGTCAAATTTTAAAGTTTATGCTTACTCGGTTGTAAGTAGAGATAGAAAGTAAGTGGAGTAAAGAAACAAAAAGGAATGATCCTGAACGACCCATACAATTTCAAGGGATAAAAAAAATGTTACCTGGAAATATTGCTTCAGAAATTGCAAAACTTATTTTGCTGTAATACTCGTATAAATAAGTATATGGTGCAAATAGATGTTACATCACTTCCATAATTTGTCGGATGTGGAATAAATCATGCCTAAGAAGATTATAAAACTAAGTCACAAAGGATCTCTAAAGATTAACTAAAATACTCCAAAAGACTCATTTTAGTCAACCCTCGTAAGTAAACTTTGGGCACTTCACACCGCAACGAAAGCTTAATTACGCGCAACTCACACTAACAACCATAAACACGAGTAACGCCGGGTTAACTCAATTCGAGCAGTGCAATATCGCGGGGAGACGGGAGTCATTGTGGCAATCTTAACGAAGCAGGTGCTGGGAATTGAGTTATTGCTGGTGTCAACAGGCCATCGAGCATGCCCGGGCTTCCTTTGGTTTTAATCTTTGGCACATGAGTTCATTCTGATAGTTGAGATAGGTTTTTCAGTCGGTCTCACAGACTAATAAGGTAGACTAATTACCTACTCTTTCTGACTAACTCTTATGACTGGTCTAATAACCACTTAACTACATGTTGCGCATGTTATTGGCTATAAAATCCACGTGGAAGGTAAACATAAAAGTTCGACGGTTTTAAATGCGCTTTTTGAAGATTTTGGCGGATTCAGCTGCAGCACAAGATTAGATGAGACAGTGCTAGGGGAATCTATGCGCTAAACATGATACTCGTACATAGCTAATTGAATTAGAGTTGCTTATAGTACCCAGCTTGATGGTTCGCTAATTACGATGAGCCGAGTATAGCACAGATCTGGCGAGATCCACTACCTACCAATGCTGTGATCTCAAAATCTGTTATATTGGTGAACAAAGCCACTGACAGACAAATAAAACCTTCGCAGCTATATACTACTCTGATAAATGCCTAACCGTCAAAATATCTTTAGGGATTAGGGAACCCTGAGTGAGCACACGAGGTGAAGATTATAGCCCTAATAATACATGTTTTGGGATACATACTCGTATTTGTAGATCATGCAAATATATTCCATTTGAGATTCCACAGTGAGCTATTCGCTTATAAGGCTGCTAGAGAATGAAATGAATCTGAATATCAGAATAATGACATCATATAGATCAAATCGGCCACACTAAGGTCACGTAGTAAGCTTGGTCATGGTCATAGTATCATGCATACTATGCATAGGTCGCTTTGAATGTATCACCTGTGTATCTATAATGGTCTTATATTATATTATACTCGTATGTGAAATTGTGAAAAACGATGTACAATATTAGTTTTTCAATGACTCCACAGTTGTAAAGACACAAATAGTTTCCAATTTTACAGGCTGATCCAATTTTGGCGTTAAGAACCCGTATTTATTTTCAACCCGCTGTTTAATATATTTACCATTTTGTAGGTATATTTACACAACAAGCCGATGAAAATCAAACATAGGTATCAACATTGACGGAAGTAAATTGATGGAATATTCAATCAATCCCTATTTTATCGGGAATAATGAGCCATTTTAAAATGAGCCAGCTCATTATAATGGTTCATTAATACGGCTTGTCGTCGAGTTCCAAATTAGCGCGACGATGGATCAGTGGCGGATTTTGTGATCAAAATAAATTATTTTTACCAATTTACTCGTATCATTATCACCCACATTATTCTTATTAGAAAAGTGATTATTTTTATTATTTAATAACATAGAATAATGTAGATAATGTGAACGTTTGTCCATGCATATGATTATCTACTGTTAAACTCTAGGTTTGCCTTGAAAAAGTTACTTGAATTGTTTGCTCGAGATGACAAAAAATAGTCTATAAGTATTCATAAAGTTTGGCAACGTGTTTGATGGAATTTATAATTATTTGTATCTGACATAATATAAAAATACTTATATAAATTTGATCTACCTCGTCGTTTCTTCTGTATCCGACGTATTTCACACAGCGAATCTGTGTTACAAGTAGCAGAAAATACGCACTAAAATGATAACCTATGTATTGGTAACAAGGATAGGCGGGTATCTCTAATTAAAAATATTCTAATATATAAAAATATATAATAATTAAAAAGTTCGTATATTCAAATTTTCACACTTCGACTCCCAGGTTCTACCCTAGAATAAATAAGGTTCCAATTCGCATCGACAAAGTTCCACGTACCTACCGACTCAATTATGCTATAGATTCTTTATAAATATCTCACAATTTAGCCGATAATGCGCATTTGTATTCTGGTCAGTAGAGAATGCCGTATTTTAGGTCACCTATCTGGCCCCTTACTACAGGTTCTCACAACGCATCACTTTCACTTTCATTTTACGAGTAGGTATTGTTATTTTAACTATCAGCAGCATTGGGATTTTTAAGACCTGTTTTAGAGTCCAAATCAACATAAATGGTGTTAGCAAATAGCTATGACTCATTATAAACTTGTTTTTGTACAAATACGTTGATGTGAGAGATCTGAGATGGAACATCATCGATATATTATTATTATGTGAAGGTATTTTCAAATATGACTTCATTATCATGTACTTAAGACAAATTGATTGATCTGGCAGTAATTCCAGTATAATTTCCCTTTCGACTTTCATAAAAGATTTCACATTATTAAATCTGTCTCAAATATATTACAGCTGCATTTTTTCTCACATAGCAGTACTAATTGCTTCAATAAACAAGTAACACAAACTCAAGTTCTAACAGACTTGGTAGCTTACGTACCAAGCGACTATTCGTCGAATACCTGTAGTACCCCCACTCCGCTCCCTCCACACACCATCACAACAATGTCAACATTCATTCATTACGCAACGAGGCCTCGCCAAGAAAAACTGCGTTTCTAAAGCCTCCAATGATCCATAACAACTACTCTATATCTATGTGAATAAGGTCTAATTTTGTATAATTAAGTTTTGCGGTGGTAAGGAGGGTATTACGACATTTTGCGAGTTATGAGCAGACCGGTTGTACCATAGATTTCTTGAACTTTTTGGGTCATAAGATGTTTATGGTCTATGTAGGTATAAAGTAGTTGATGTTATATTTCTGTGCATTGTACAGTTTCCTAAAAAATGCATTAAGTGCTATTCAAGGGAATAACTGTATGTATAAAACACTTATTGCTGAAATAGGTTTTATAACGTAAAATGTGTTAAGTATACAGTTTTTAGATCGATAACCATACACAGTTATGATCACCACTGGTTTTTATTTGTAAGATATAATTTTATTCACACCGGAATTCGAATATGGGCAGTGAAAGTATAGTTGAAAGTCACAGCACGAGTTGAATCAAACCGTTTTATGATGTCAGCTAAGTAAATGTTACGGACAGACGTACATAAAGAGAAAAGTACTTACCCATTAAATAAGTCGGCTACTCTATATACCACCGTTGCTCAACTTATGTCAATGGGATCTTTGCCAGAACCATAATACTGAGCATGATTCATAATAATATTACTTCTTTTATTAAATACATTTTATCATGGCAAAAGCACGGTGAATCAGCTTACGAGGCAGCGAGAGTTAAGACAATTAAGCGGCTGACATGACCTTAACAAATTGGATATCATCACCTCACTATGATGTCACTTCTCCCGGGATTACGGGGATGAGCGACGAGAACACTTAGTAGGCCTCATTATCGTGACAGTATTCAGACAAAAATATTTTCGGGAGCAATCCGAACCCCGAACCCTAACCTTACCGAACCCGAAACCTTAGTAAAATCAATTTCTTTGTTTACCTATGCAAAAAAAAACATAATTATGTATTGTCACACAAAACCAACAAGGTGATCATAAAATCAGTTTATTTATCAATGAATAAGTGCGGTGAAGTGCGAAAAAAGTATTTTACTTAGATCTTATAAAATATCAAAATATAATGCAAAATTATTACCTATATCTACAGAATTAATCAGGAATCAATTTATTTTTAACTAAAATATTAAATCTAAATTAGAAAATTGTAACAAAGACTTACCTCGTTAACAAGAATCTTTGTTTAAAAACAAATCACAGGCGCACCCCCGAAACTATTCATTATCGAGCGGGAATGCATCAACCCTGAACTTGGTTTAACGTTGCTATAGCAAATAACTCAAACGATAACACACTTGCAGTTATAAAAATAAATTAAAACAAAAGAACACACTGGCACCTGTCAAATTTTCGAACGTCAAAAATTTGAAACTCGAAGGTTTATTTTTTTATTTCGTTTTCGGAATGCGCGAGGAACGCGCGTCTTCGCGGCGGCACGGGGCGCACTACGTAAATGTCAGAGTACTCGGCACATGTGCGGGCCGCCGTTAGCCTTCGTGCAAATTGGTGCAGATTTTCCGAACGACTTGCTTCGTATTATGATGTGTAGGTATAGTATAGTAGACGACTCCTAAGATTAATTGACTTATTGTAGAGGACAAAATGTTAAACCAATCAGTACGTGACCTTAGTTAATAATCATACTAATATTATAAAGCCGAAAGTTTGTGAGTGTGTATGTATGTTTGTTACCTCTTCACGCTTAAACGGCTGGACCGATTTCGATGAAATTTGGTATACGGGTAGATTGGACCTATGAGACGGACATAGGCTATCTTTTGTCTCAAAAAATAATCTCGAAGGGGATGAAATAGGGGTTGAAAGTTTGTATGGGTAATTAATAATTCTTCAAGTTAGGAATCTGAAAATGTATATTTAGGCTTTTGGTAGAAGATAAAGAAATACGGGTTTCAGCTTTTGTCCAAAATCATCCCTAAAGGGGGTAAAGTAAGAGGTTGAAATTATGAGGTATATTTTTAGATGCACCCCTTACGGACCACAATAAACGGCTGAACGGATCGTTATTTAAAGGGGGAGAGTGCGATGGGAGGAGAGGGAGGAGGGGGAGGGGGAGAGTGGGGGAAAGGGGGAGTAGATGGTAGAGTGGGGGGAGAAGAGGGTAGAGTGGGGAGAAAGACGGGCAGAGCGGGAAAAAAGAGGGGAGAGTGGGGAGAAAGAGCGGGGAGAGTGGGGGAGAAAGTGAGGAGAGTTAAGGGAGAAAGAGAGGAGAGTGGGGTAAGAAAGAGGGGAGAGTGGGGGAGAAAGAGGGTAGAGTGGGGAGAACGAGAGGGGAGAGCGGGGAGAAAGAGAGGAGAGTGGGAGGAGAAAGAGCGGGGAGAGTGGGGGAGAAAGTGAGGAGAGTTAAGGGAGAAAGAGAGGAGAGTGGGGTAAGAAAGAGGGGAGAGTGGGGGAGAAAGAGGGTAGAGTGGGGAGAACGAGAGGGGAGAGCGGGGAGAACGAGAGGGGAGAGCGGGGAGAAAGAGGGGAGAGTGGGAGGAGAAAGAGGGGAGTGTGGGGGGAGAAAGAGGGAAAAAGAGGAGGGAGTGGCGGGAGAGGGGGGAGAAAGAGGGTAGAGTGGGTAGAAAGAGAGGGGATAGTGGGGAGAAAGAGGGTAGGGTGGGAAGAGAAAGAGAGGAGAGTAGTGGGGAGAAAGTGGGAGAGTGGGAAGAGGGGAGAGTGGGGGGAGATAATTTGGTTCGCTGATAGGTTATCTTCCAACTTAGGACATAGGCTACGAACATATTATTAAGTCATCATCATAATCATCGCCGTTTTCCATCAATGCGATAAAACCCCCAATGTGCGTAAAATTTTGTACGTAGATAGGTTATCCCGCAACTTACGACTTAGGCTTTAATTCATCATCATCATCGTCATCGTTTTGCATCAGTGCAATAAAAACTGTGAAAAACTACCCCATTGGCTTGAAATTTGGTATTTTGATAACTTATATACCAACTTACACAATACACAGTGGGCTAAACTGTGAAATAGTACCTTAATTTGCACGAAATGTTGTATGCAGATAGTTTAGTGTAGGTTTTATAATGTGAAACGCGGGTGAAACCGCGGGGCGCAGCTAGTACTTAATAATTTAAGAATATGAATAAGATACGAGTATCAATATAATGATGTAGGTGGTACTGGTTAGTTTGAGTGAATAATGATTCGATATTATAAAAATATTACGACCCATGTGACTTTATCAAATCGTAGGTAGCCTTTAAAAATGGTGAAACCCTACAAAACGGGACGCACAGAGGCCGTTGAGTGTCCCAAAAGCCATTTTTACTTGGTCGCTAATCTCCCCTGTAGTCCTATTCTGCGACAAGCGTTCGATCGTGTCGCGCGGAAAACTCGCTCCGCCATGAACAAGCCCTACTAAAGTGGGAGCGAGAGGGCGCGCTCTGGGGGAGCACATCCGCTTTTCTCGTTATGTAAGCTCCAGGCCCGGAGCCTGGCGACAACCCTCCCCCTCCCTCGCGCTGACGTCGAGCGCCGCTGGGGGCGAGCTGGAGCCGGGAGCAGAACGAATCGAAATACGATGTAAGGGCCGAGCTACACCGTCAGTTTTGTGTTTCGTTCGGAATTGTTGCTAGATCACAATTTCATTAAGGCGAGGTTTTACTCAATTTCGACGTTTTGTAAGCCAAAAATTATAAATATAAAGTTACGAGTGAAAAAAAGCAACTCCGTAAAAAAATATCATACAATGAAGACGGTTAGGAAGACGAACGCGGTTACGAATAATTGGCTCGATAGAAAAAAAATCACAAAGATGACACTAAATTGCATCTTGTTACCTACTGAGAGATTCCATCATGAAACCACGTGAAAGCTATACTAATAAATTGGGCTTTTTATATAGGGAGCGATTAGGAACTAACATTTTCTAATTTCGTTATCACTTTTTTCCATAAAATAAAAACATACACAAACTAGCACTGCAGTTCAAGCGCTCGCGGCCATCTGCCAGTACCACCAGTATAACCACCTTAGTACAACCTGGCCTTAATGTAGTCGCAGCATTTGTAAACGAGAAAAAAATAACTAGGTAGGTAAGTACTTATTGCAAATATAATATTCGCGCACAAGCACTATGTGCGGTACGGCACGACTTTTGCATTTCTACCAATGTTTTTAACCGTGATGTTGAAGATTTGGAATCGACTATCGGTAAAAATTCTAGGTTTTCTAGTGTTACATTTTCCATAAAACTTCACACTTTTTGTTTGAATATCACATTTCATTTAGAAAAATCTATGGAATTCGCCTTGCTTGACCGTGTACGCAACAACGAATCAATCGACACAAACGAACACAGTGTCGCAAATAGAAAACAGTTGGCGTCGCGTCGCCTTTCGTAAGCAGAGCTCCAGATATGGGTTAGCGGAATTTGAGAACCAATGCACACAAATAAAACTCATTTACTCGCCAATTTGCTCGTCGGCTTCGGAAGAAATATTGAGTTGATGCGACGACGCCGGACGCGGCGGCGTTTACGGAGGGATAAAGGTTCCGAAACGTTTCGTTTGAACTCCTTACAAGTCTGTTGACGTCCTAAGCAATCTCGGGTCGGCAATGGGTATCACTCTCGCGTCAGTTAAAAGAAAAGTGCCGAGGGAGCCGTTACTGGTTCCTTGACGATTCTTATCCTTACAATAATAACAATAAAATAAAAATACCTTTTTCCTTTCTATACCTATAGGTAGAGGCAGGCCTCTACATTTCGTTGTCTATTATGTATAAATACTATTTATTTTTGTGTACCTACTGTGTACTCTTTTGCTAACTTTCGTTATTTTATGCCCCCATTGTCTATATTTTGTTACATTATTTCCACTTCTATGTCCACAGCTCTCGGGGATCCCGCTCTTATCTCTTTTCATCCATTATTATCAGACGGTCTCAAAATACGATGGCTACAAATAATTGGGAGTGGGTACAGAATTGACGCGATTCCTCTCTAAATCTGTGGGAGGATCTCAATTATTGAACAGTGTCAGGTAGGTAATAGTTTAACCATTCTATGAAATAAGTAGATATCGACAGTTACGTAATACACCTAAGCGTCAATTCTGTCTATTTTCGGATAACAAACGTGTCTATTTTGGGAAAGCATCTATTTTGATACGCCATATACGTTATACGGGAATACGTTATACAGTAACATGGCACCATGTACGTCACCCTTTACCTCCGCCACGCCACCGCTTTATATCGTGACGTTTTTCCCTTTTTTCCAATTCATCTTCTCTTCATTATTACCCGTCTGTTTACATTTAATAATATCGGGGTTGCTTACGAAAATACGGTTTTGGTTATTTATGTCGATGTTTTATTAATAGACGGAAACAGTTTGACAAAAAACATAATTGTAGAAATAAATATTCAAGGTGGGCCAAGCGGGTGGGGGTGATCTACGCACGGTGAAAGAGGGGGCGAGAGAAGAAACGTTTTATTTCCTTTTCCTCCCTCTTCCTGGTATTGTACAATCCATGAGGCAAATTGTATTTTAAGCTGTGTATTGAGCTGCGACACTACGAGTCTTAGGTAGATACTCGTTTGGGCTAACATGTAAGCATGCCCATAATATTTACTGTTATAATAATATATAGCTTCGTAGATTTTTGTTACAGCTTTTGATTTTATTTATATTTATTTATAAAGTTACAGTTTTTATCCTTCTACATGTAGGTTCTTTACACTATCTCAAAATTATAACACATAAAAAAATAACTGGGATAAAAGCCCGAAGGGAGGTAAAAAGTTAAACAATCTCTAGAGTTCGTCTACACCATAGACGAAGTCTAGACGTACCTAAGTAAGAGACAAAGAAAAGCCATCTACATCCATAAATAAAGCGAAGAACGTTATTCAAACTTATACACAGAACTAGGTCGACGGAACTTTTAATTAAACGGGATTTCCGCAGGTATACAGTCAAATAAATTCCACGTTTATAGCACAATGCAACCTCGTAAAGTTGTACAATGGTTCACTCGACTGTTCCTGATTTGTGTTGAGCTAGTTGCAGTCCACGGAACTGCCTGTGCTATACGAATTGAACCAGCATGAAACAGTTATTTATTGACAGAGAAGATAATAGCTTCAAGTCAACGATGGTTACTACGCAAGAATGGATCAGAATACCACTTTGAAAGAGGTTAAGGAAAACATTGAGGAAACCGAGACCCCCAAAATTCAAGGGTACCTACTGGCGCGTACTACACCTGTGGTAGGATTGAGTCATATCAGACTTTCTCTTTCTATCTCACCCTATAAGACGTCTAGCCCCAGGAGAGGGAATATACTTTAGTAGGCGGCTCAACTTGGAATCATATCTTTTGCAATGAGTGTTTCCAGGCTGAATTCAAAATTAGACTAATTATGTAACTAACGCAGTATTCATTTTCATTGCTAATATTTAACTCTTATTTTGATTGTCTAGCAACTTTGATGTGAAAGATGAACATAGAACAGATTTTTAGATGACTTCAAAAAAAAAAGGAGGTTGGCAATAATTCGACTGTATTGAAACAATAATTTAAAGTGATGTTTAGTCATAAATGTATAACAAAATCGGCCCGTGACCAGTGACGTGGCTACTGGCTACGAATAACTAACCATTTATTTTCAAATGTATTTTCAGAACTGCGAAATTTAATTATTAAGCATACCCTAAAGTATACCTACTATCTTCAGTGGCTTAAACGACGTTATAAATGTTGAGGAAAATGTAACATGTTTTAAATGTCAGAGTTTCTTGAATGAGCGTAAGCCCCTACGCCCGATTCTATTCAAGGTAGGTAACTGAGATTTTCATTATTAATTCTCTTGTTTATGAGCGTAATTAGTAGAGTAAGTGAATACAGGTCAAACTTACCTACTTACCTACTTATTCTAGAATTAATTAAATTGTACAAACTTCTGGGCCTACGAAGGTATTTAATGTGAGAGGGGCAAATCAGAATGCGCACATTAAGTACGAGGGTGAATCAAAAAATTCTTGGAATCAATATTAAAAAATGCAAAGATTTAAATAATAATATTTTATTTTTCTACATAATCTCCCTCCAATGCAATGCATTTAGAATAACGCGTTTCTAACTTCCTTATTCCTTGTGAAAAAAAATTATTTTCTTGACTCTCGAAAAAGTCCTCTACGGCAGCTATAACCGCGTCATTATCGTGAAATTTTGTTCCACGAATTTCCTCTTTTAATTTTGGAAATAAGTGAAAATCACTTGGGGCTAAGTCCGGAGAATATGGTGGGTGGTCAAGGAGATTGAAGCCAGCACAGCGGATTGCGTTGAGCGCAACTTCCGATCGATGAGCAGGAGCGTTATCTTGAAGGAACAACACGCCCAACGACAGTTTTCCACGACGTTTTTCTTTAATCGCTTCACGCACTTTCGGGATTAAATTTGCATAATAGGGTCCAGTAATCGTCTGGCCTTTTGGCATGTAATCAATAAAAAGGATTCCTTCACTATCCCAGAACACAGAGGCCATAACTTTGCCAGCGGTAGGAGCAACTCGAAATTTCTTAATGGATGGAGAGGATGGTCGTTTCCAAGACATGCTTTGTCTTTTAGTTTCAGGATCAAAATGGTGGACCCACGTTTCATCCATGGTGACAAGACGACGGCAAAAATTATCCGAATCACGCTGGAACATTTCGAGATTACGCTTGGAAATTTCCAAACGTCGCTTTTTGTTTTCGTCGGTTAACATTCGTGGCACCCATCTTGCAGACACTTTTTTGAACCCCAGTGAATCAATTAAAATGGATTGAACGCTACCAAAAGATATCTTTAGGATCTCAGCTATATGTTTTATAGTCATTCTTCTGTCTTCCAAAACCAGATTCTCAACCTTTTTGACATTTTCTTCTGTAACGGAGGTTGAAGGCCGCCCAGAACGCGGGTCATCTTTACAGCTTGATCTACCTCTTTTAAATTCAGCCACCCAGTACGCAACCGTAGAATAGGGTACAGCATCACCCCCTAAATGCCCCTAATGTCTGCTGAATGTCCAAAAAAATTTCCTTCGTAGACATTTTTTTCAAACTGAGATATTTTATCACCGCACGTAACTCACTTTTATCCATAATTTTGACTTTTTAGCAACTCGTTGCACAAAAAAATTTATTACATGCGAACGAACTGACAAAAACAAGTGACAGTCTGCATAAATATAGTGTGATAGACACTCTTTAATTTGAATATCGAACTTGATCCAAAAAGGTTTCATATATATGCACTTCTAAGAACTTTTTGATTCACCCTCGTATAAGTACATAATAGTTTGAGTGTTTTCTAGAGATTTCAGATATACCTACTTACTAATGTTACAGATTTATGTACTTTATA
This sequence comes from Hylaea fasciaria, assembly GCA_905147375.1. Taxonomy (NCBI): domain Eukaryota; kingdom Metazoa; phylum Arthropoda; class Insecta; order Lepidoptera; family Geometridae; genus Hylaea; species Hylaea fasciaria. The sequence goes on from LR990200.1 coordinate 2,747,989, forward strand.
TCAAAATCCAATATTAAGAGCATAAAACAAGTTGGGGGTAGTTATAAATTCCCTGATGTCAAAGTTAAGACGTCATAAAATATACTGGGTCACGAGTTGGACCACATTTCAAAACTGTCAGAGGCAGTGCTCCGATAGTACGTCGCAGATGCGTTGGGGACTTCAACTAGGTCTATTGGAAATATACACCTACAGCTATAATGCAAATTGATATTATACGGGAAGACACTGGCGGTCTTAAACAAAAGAATTAAACAAGAGTTGAACAAGAGTCTAAATATTTTCTCCACAAATCGACGTCTAACCTTCGCTTTATCTAACACAAAACACGTTCAAAAGTAAAATAATTAGGAATGCCAGGATTGAGTAAGACAATGCGAGTGATAGACATTGATTTTGTTGAACGAAATTTAAGAACATTCCGTTTATCTCTGGTCTTAACTTTTGTGGTGAGACGGTGGATGTCTTCTTTTTAAGAAAAAGGTATACCTCGGGCCGTTTTATTCAATTTACAGTTCACGAAACTATCGATAAAATTAAAATGGAATGATAAAAGTATACTTTTATCGTTGTAAATACGGTTTTTATCGTTTTTAAGCCACATAGTAAATTCATCCGTCAGTAGGTACCTATGTCTGTCCCCTCTACCGATTGACTTTGTATAGTACATTTGCACGTAAAACTCGCGTGTGAATGGGCCTTTAGGGAAAGCGTTCACCTCATCACTTTCCATTAAAGGTGAAATGTCGTCAACACAGTTTAGTAGCCTTGTGGTCACTGATCGTCTCTAGTATTGGTTTTAAAATAGTCGATGTTATTAATTAGGTAAGCTCATAATGCGGATGTGAGGTAGAGATGGTTCATTTCAATGTGGAATAAAGCATAGGTATGGTTAAAAACTACAACGTTATATTATTAAATATAATTCAGTAATTAATTTGATATGCAGTACGATTTATAAGTAATTGAAGGTATGTGCTCTGTAATTTTATCGGAGAGTAACTAACTAAAATAAATTTTCAGAAGTCTGTCCATGTTTAGATTTTTTTTAATAATACGTGAAGCGGTGATAGCCTAGTGGGCGAATGTACGCCTTCCAAAGGAAGGGTGGCGAGTTCAAATCCCAGTGTGGGCACGTACCAATCAATTATCACTCGCTTTTCGGTGATGGGAAACATCGAAAGGAAACCAACATGCCCGAGAATTATTTCGCAGGCATGTTATCCACCAATACGGACTAGGCCCCCGTGGTGGATTATGGCCTAACCCTCCTGACGACAGCGAGGGGAGGCCTTTGCCCAGCAGTGGGACAGTTACAGGCTGAATTATTATTATTATTATGGGCTATCAGTGAGATTTCATTACAAAATTATAGAATAAAAACAATATTTAAATATATGTACAATACATTATGACACGTGACCACTCAGTTCAGTAGAGGTTGCATCGATTTGTGCTCTTAAATGTACAACCAGACGGCACTTTTATGTATTTACGCGAGTGACACCAACGGGCGCAGCTAGTCCGACAATTTCGGCACAAAGCATTACCAAGTGGGGACAATACACCCGATGTTTTCATCAGCGTTTTGTATCTGGCAATAAATTAAAAGTACGACCTCACACGATACAATATTCACGACCCCTTTTTACCGTCGCGCTTGCGAGAGTACCCAAGGGCTGTATGGCAACTGGCAACCCAGGGTATTATATTTGGCGGTATAAGTACAGGTGTATAAAACGATGGACATTTTGAATAGGAACGCTTTCGATCACACACAAGCTGTATACGGTTTTATTTTGGAAATGATGCGGGGTTTAGGCGGAAATGGTGTAACTTTATTGATCTGTAAGGCGTCCGCAATTTTATATCAGCTGAAATTGATTTTCATACTTCAGTCGTTCGGTTCGGTTTCAGACTGCTGTTAGGTACCCAATTTTGCAAATATTATATGGTAATATAATTACTCGCTACACACACGTACAGTCAACGCCAAATATAGCTAAGTAGGTTTACCCTTACTACTTACCAAATTTAACTTCACGCACGCAAATTACGTAGTTAGAATAATAAATTAAAACATGTACTGTACATTAAAAAGATTATATAATAACAGTACTTACTTTCCCCTAAGCTCAGATACATAATTACAGTGCTTTAGTACTTAAAATAAAGTGGACAAGGACGGCATAATGATCTTTATGGCACGAGATAGCCTCTTCCCCACCCCTGTCAATAATGATAAGGTTATCGCGTGGTTTCATAGCGAATACTCAAACAGTACCTACCTAAGTGTAGACCCTACTCATCGCTTTATTAATGGAACTTATCTTTACGTGATCATGGCCAAGGTTTGTCTTAATTTCCGCTGGTGTGCGTACCGGACCCCGCTAAATACTTTTTAGGTACGGAAATACTGGTATATACCAACATTGAATATATATCTAAGCTACAACTACGAGATCATACCTAGTTTTTTAATAAAGTGCATGGACTTTGTGTCAACTAATACAGCTAAGTAGGATATTATAAGTAAATACAAAGTACTTACAAGTTCTTTAAAGAGTTCGTTTAGATCTAAAAACTAAGGGTATATATTTTAGACCGCAACAGCTACCTGTTCGGATAATAATTATATACCTAAGTATATTGTAACATCCTATAACAATAGGTAATATTATGACCGTCTAATAGAATGTTAAATCAAAAATCCGTATCACGTGATACGGAGATTGGATTAACGTCAATTTGTCAGTGTAAAAGGAATTTTATGTTTTTTTACGTTTGGCTGTAAGTTCTGTCCGCTTTGTAACCATTGGGCACCCATACACAGGATGTTACGGGCGTACCTACCTTTATTGTAGAGTTCTAAGAATCGATATCGCTAAAAGATGAGTAATGGAACAAATGCTTAGGTTGCAGACGTTCATTCAGTTCAATAACCGAGTACGGACGAGGCAGGAATATTTTTACAACTCCTATACTTTATATAGTATACATGAGCAAAAGATAGTAAGTCTGTCAATTAAAGATTTGCTGAAGGCAAAACATGCTTAAGTTTTTACCAATTGCGATGCGCATTCCATTGTCATCGATTTGATTTCGCCACCCAGACAATACTGAGAAAATCCTGATAAAAAGCAAACCCAAAAATGAAAAAAAAGTATGTAAGTAAGTAGTGCTGCTGCTGGCTCTGTGACAATAATATTATTTATATCAACTCTTTTACAAGTAAGTATAAAAAAAACTGTATTCTGGTTAGATAGTAGAAAGAGAAGAGATAATGATATCTAAGTACTTACTATCAACCCTAAGGCCATTAGGAGTAACCAATACGCGTACTAAACTGAAACCATAATAATTTTAACGGAAAACCGGTTGCAAATCGAGTTAGGGAAGCCACACTTACGTAACGGATAAAATAACACAATGTAAACAGAGGCTATATTATGTGAAATTGACACCAATTTACGAGTAGAAGCAAAAACATCAACCACGCGGTGTCAGAACTGTCAGACAATACCATGTTTCATTTTCCTGGTAGGAATTTGGTATAGAATATCACATTTTCATTGGAGTATCTATTATTGAAATTCCTATGGTAAAGCATTGCTTGCAATCGTTCACGGGCACTTCTTCATTGATCAATTTTCTTTATTTGTAGTTTCGATAGGACCCCGAGTAACCTTTTCATAAATGGATGATAGTAGAAAAATGTTCAGCTCAAGCTGGCCAATCAACTTGGGGCATCGGTAGTCTACACTGTACTCGACAGACAATGTAGCCAAGATGTGGGACAATTACGTTACGCGAAAAGGTAAGTACCTACCTACCCACTCGAAGGACGGACGGATGCACAGAATATTAAGCAGTAGGTGCGGATGACACGATGCCTACGGAAGCCGTACGCAGATGTCCGAGTGACCTGGCGACCCGCAACGAACGATCGCCACGCGTGAATACCGCCATACCATGAGTCACAAAGAGCGTCAACGATCTTCAACTTTTGGTATAACATGGCTGGAAGAGGGTTTTAACTAGATAAAAACGGGTTTAAATCGCGCTCAAAAATATATAATTTTGACATAGAATGCCTGGGGTTAGCCAGAGGGTAGCCATAGCGTAAAATCATAAGAGATTGTAGAGTAAGTAAATTAACTTTCATGATCTGCTTCGAGCTCCAAGACCCATTCACTATTGTCTTTATCTATTTTTCCTTCAGCATTTATCTTTCTTTACTTTTTCTTTTATTTTAGTTATGCCTTGTATTTTTGGGTAGGATTACATACGAGCTATTGTTACAAAATCCAGCGCTATCTACAACTACTACCAAAACACGTTCTCCTGTGTATATGGCCTATTTATAATTCCAAAACATCTTGCCTCTATTAGAGCGAGGATTTATGTACAGGAAATTGTTGGTAAATATTGTTATTTTCCTTGTAGATTTTTTTTATCATCAACCTACAATAAATGGCATAGGCCCCGCCTTATAAAACCTACGCATGTACTCGTATGTCTATAGGTGAAGATATTTTTGGATGGCTTATTTCAGGACGAAATTACTGAACCAGCCAACAATCTGCGAGGAGAGGTTAGGTAGGTATTGACTAATGTGCTACAGCGCCGGTCGCGGCCACCTTTGACCCTGGTTAATAGTTCCCAAGTGGATAATAGCCTAATGGAATAATAGCGAGGAAGGAAGGAGTCGAGCTATTAACAGCTGTTTTTAGTCGGTATTGGAGATATGTAGGGAATTTTAGGGTGTATTATTTTGTACATTTGATGAATGTAATAACATCGTGTTTTGACTATAATAGGGTACTATAATAAACGATTCCGTTTTTTTATTATTAGAAGCGTTGTTCGGTTTGAAGGAGGAGCCATTTCAAAGAACGAGAGTGAAATATTATACCTATTACAGTCAGATAGAACCTCGAAGTATTTGCCCTATTTGAATCAAGACAATGTTTATGTAAAAAAATGGCAAGGGGGCAGTTAGGAATTTAAATTTCCATCGGCCCCATTTGCCTTTTTCATAAAGGGTTTGCATTAGTGTTTCTTGGTGCAATTTAAATTCCAAAGGGTTACAGTGAAGAGTTCAGCTGCCTAAATGACTATGTACATACTTTATGTTTTCTAGATGTGACTTTTTGACTCTACATAATACCACTCCAAATGGTTCCAATATCATCGAGACCGAGCAAAGGGAGTACGAATAAAAAGTCACCGCATTTGGCATAGCCGCCACATATCTGCTACAATTTACAACGTCTGTCTGTCCGATTGTAATTTGACAGCTGCAAGGCGGCTCTCGTTTTTAGCCTTAGCAGTTATTTGACTAGGAAGTATTTTCAAGCCAGACATTTTTCGATACGATGTCTAGTATTTATAGAACTTAATTGTAAAAAAATATTGATGTAATTATTCAGGTCAGCGTCATCGACAGGGACAGGTTTTCTTTTTCGTGTCGACATATCACTTCAACCATTGTGCCCCGAGATGAGCTCTTACGTTATTGCTATATTTATTTGTACCGTATCGTACTTATAATGTGTAGCTAAAAATACTTTCCTGACGAATAACTGCTAAAGCAAAAGCACGAGAACTGTTTCGCAGTTTTCACAGATTTAACATCTCTAAAATCTCTTGAATAAATATAAAATAAATCTCTGTAGTACCTAAGTACTCTCTAACTAAACTATAGTGTGTATATAATATTGTTGGAGCAAGTGAAGTCATGAGCTCTCATCTAGTGTTATGAAGTAAGTAATCTACTGATACACTTGGCAACAAATTCGTGCTAAATTGGTTTTGCCCTCTTTCCGTCAAGAAAAGCGTTTGCGAGGCTTCTCCGTATACTTTTCGAGTATCGCGGACCTAGATTATGTTTATTTCTGTGAAGAGACATTGTACACTGTTTATTCCGATGAATTGAGGTCGTTAAAGGAAGTTGGTTAAAGTAGGTAACTTTCGTGAGGTTTAGTTTAAAGTTGGGGTGTGAAAGACGATATGAGGGTTTCAATTCAACAGTTTCAGATCGAATTTTGAGGAATAGAGTAGATTGAACAATGTGAAACTGGTTCTGAATCTCATCAAGAAACTAATCAAGAGAATAACCCCATCGAGAATCCGAAATACTACAATAGAAAACAATAAACACCTTTGAATTTGACCATTATAGGACTTGATAAGAAGAAAATCCTTCAACAATTCATTATTTCTTTCCGAGAGAGTCCAAAGTTCTCCGCTTAAAAAGTTGAGAAGGCTCCAAATTAGAAGCGGTAAAAATACCCAGGCAAAATTACGTTTCAAATTTTTCTAAGCGTTCATTTTATTAAGCTCCAAGTCTTGCCTCTGAATTTCGCTGAAAGATGTAAAAACGGGCAAATCCTCAACGTTACAAAGTGGAGCGTAAAGTTTCGCGGAGGTCTGGCAACCTTTTGTTAATGCCGTGTTTAAGGTAGTGCTTGCTGTATACGTTATTTTACTAAGATTTTCTTCGGAGGCGTATAACAATAGTGATTTGTGATTGCGCTGAATAAGTGCGATATCTCGCTGGCACGCAAAGGCGTGAAATGAATTGTGTTTGTTTACCAGCAAACCCTGTCATTAGGTTTCAATAGACGACTTTTTAAAGATTGAAATAGGTTGGAAAGGTGCCTATGATAAAGTTATAAAAATATGCCCCCTTCCAGTCTAGCCACTATTTTATTACCATTGTATTTGATTCAGCTTTTTTTGTCTCACTGCTGAGCAAAGCCTATGTTACCAATTATTTATATTATTTCGCAACCAACGCACATAACTTTACGTACTGACATGTACGAATTTCCATCGTGAAATGGTAAGATTTAGTTGTGGAAGTGCAGAGTTGCATGTCCAGCAACACAATCCAACGGAACGAGGCCGCGCGCGTTCCTTCAAACGGTAGGTTCAGAAACGATTCGCGATATGCATACTCTATCTAGCGTTCGTCATAAATGAACCCATAAACAGTTAGCAGTATACATATAGCCGAAGTCATAATGACTCCCATAATAGTTAAAATATTCAGGCAGTGTCGCCGTGTAAATTACAAACTTATAGCTTGTAGTACGCATGTTATGGACCCAGTTTAGTTTTAATGGATTGAGAACGTTACGATGCGTTGTTTTAATTTAATAAACATATTTTCTTCTACATCCCTAAGTAGCATTTGGAGTTACGCGCAGATGGCTGAGCTCGAGAATGTATTACATTCAGGCCGGTTGTTAATGAGACGTTCCTCCGAATGCGGTTGTAAATGTAACTTTCATGTCAGAATAATTTGGTTTAGCTGCGAACGAACAAAACCAGAGACAAGCAGGACACGCATATGAGATGAAGCGTCACGACTTACCAATCAAAACTGCAGTGCGCACTGGACCAGACTTTTTGGAGTGCTTTGTAACGTCTCGCGTGGGACTGCACTGCGATGATCACTATGAGATATTATTTTTCTTTCCGATTTGAAAACAGGTGGGTGAAGAAAACTAAATTCGAAACCATTCCCCAAAATTGCTCTTATAAATGAATAGTCTGAAGTCCAAGTTAGTCATATTGACTCTACTTTATCAGTTAAAATACTAGCACGATATGAATTTGTCTACTCTAGTTTCACTATCAAGTTGGAAGTTTCTTCGACCAAGGTAGTTTCAGAAGGTAGTCTAGGTCATGTTAATTAGTATTTAAACGGGTCTAATTCGCGCACAAACGAATATCAAAATATATAATTTTGACATACCTCGACGTTTCGACCAAGTTACATCGGCCGTGGTCACGAGAAGACTCTTCTCGTGACCACGGCCGATGTAACTTGGTCGAAACGTCGAGGTATGTCAAAATTATATATTTTGATATTCGTTTGTGCGCGAATTAGACCCGTTTAAATACTAATTAACATGTATTCAGTTCGCGAAAGTTTAAGAACTTCTAGTCTAGGTCACACACAACATATAAACAGTATGGAAGTTTAAGCATTGCGCGTAATATTTTATTACTCACACATAGTTGGAGTCAATCACACTGAATTATAATTTGAATGAGTTAATGAAAATATGTGTCTGAAATCATATCTAAAAGCTGAACTACAATCAGCCAACTTTTGTTGTGCAATTTATGTAAATCCATTATTATCCACGTGCGTGGGTGAAATGGACTGGCTTATCACAATCTACATAGCTAATGTACTTCCGCGAATTAGTAACTAACAATACTAATAGCTTATCATGTGCCTGACGTCCATACTGCGTATACTGTGCCTAGGTATAGGTTAACTAAAGTTTGAAAGACTTAATTTCAGTCTGAAACTGAGATGAAACTTTAATGCGAGCAACTAAAGCAAAGTAAAGCGGCGCGCACTTAATAAAGCCTGCCGGAGCGGTCCTGCCGCGTTGAGTGTCAGTTTTATTACGAGTAGCTTGAGCGTGTCAGGGGAAAGTAGGTAGGTTGTTAACTGAAATGTTCACTAGCACTCATCGTTAGTGCCTAACGAGCCTTTTAAAAATGTACCTAGACCCTATACTATTAGAATTTATTAGATAGATAGCTAACTCTTTATTGACACCAAAATGTAAACACGGAAAAACTTTGGATGGACGGATAAGATAGCCAGCAGGTTTAGGGTTGGGTCGGTTGACATCAGTGTCAAATTTATGAATACATACATACTAATAATTACACAAAATATAAGGGTTTTATAACATACACATACCAATAGTACAAAGTAAGTATTAAGTATAGTTTTTGACTAAGGTACTTTGATTCTAATTATGTCACTACGAGTATTTACTATTAGTGTTCGTTTTAAACATTTTCTTATTTTAACGACTAATAGTTGAAAATTCAAAATGTACCTACGGACAAAATAATCACTTTTTTTCATACTGTTTCACCAACAATCGGGGTTAAACTGCGGGACAATTTGAATTCTATACACGATACTGTTTAAAAATACATTTAAGTACTTACTTACTTTTGAAGGTAATCCCTCCATCAATCCTACCAAAACAAGCCGAAGTAGTAGTAATACCAATTAATACAGATTCATTACACGGTCATCAACCAGGGTAACCTTCGCCGGTTCCGACTACGGTCGCCCAGCAAATCGGCTGAACGAAGCCACACAACACTGTCTGTGCGAAATAATACGGATCAGTAATGCAGAATAAAGTTACATCGTTTGTATACATGTTTTAATTAAATTATAGGATTTAGGTTGGAGTGACAACAGGGGCCGTATGCGACTACGTCTATTTTTCAGTCCTGCGATACATCTACAGAGTACATTATCACGTAAATTCGTGGCAGATCATGCATGACCTAGGTACCTTAAAACTTAGCTCAAGGCTCGAGCTAAGTTGCTTAGCTTGAGCTAAGTTTGAATATCCAACTCGCCATTGAGTCCCAGTATTTGTGCGAATAATATGCCCCTCGTAGTTCTTGATTCCTTAGACAAAAGTCAGGATCTATGAAATGTACTCGTATGTGATTTGCAATTATTGATTTGTTTCACCAGAAACGGCATTTTCTCACTGATCAACGATTAACAGTGCTCATCAGCTAGTATATTGCCCAAGTTCCAGTTACGATATTACCGCACCGGATGACCCAATAAACGAGAGCATTGTCCAAACAGGCCGCGTATAGCTCGCAGCATGATCGAACAAGGGGTAATTATCGCACGTGGCCCCAGAGGTAAACACACAGCGGTAAACATTGTTCGCGGTATTGTACTGCCGAACTCACAATCGGTTTGAAACCTTGTTGGGATTAAATCATTGACGATTGAATTCTCTGATATCGCCACCAGCTATTTCGTTCCCGCAGCTGAGACAGAAACCTCTCAGAGAGATAGAGGAATCATAGTCCAACACAGGGCAAGTGCACCTAGGTATCATGTTTTTTGAGTTTTAATATTTTTGAGCATGCTGGTCTATTTTCTATTCTAGATATTATTCAGTGACCGTTTTTGAGCGAATCCATCGAAAACGGAACATAACTATGGAATAGCCATTGGTTTGCACTGGGTGCCATAGGATAAAAGCGCACACGTAACCGCTCTTCCACCATCGCTCTCAGTCTTGCAAGTTCTATCGCAGACTGTACCCTCGCTAAATATAAGCGGAGAGTCCATCAATCATACATAACCGAAGGAAGGAGAGCAGAGGAAGCCGGTATTTGTGCATTTTTGTATGGTTTAAGATCTTCGAGAAAACAGGCGCGTTTAATTTTAGTACTTATCGGTTATAGGTTACGAGAAATGTTTTGTAATACGTAATTGCTTTGAAGGAAGCTACTGCGGGATTGGTTTGGCGATTTGTAAATCAGAAACTTCTCGCTTGAGTATTCTGACGAGTAGGGGTAAGTATCTCTGTAGGGTAGTCAAGGTGGCTAAAAGTTCAGCTTTTAGGCTAGAATATGTAGGTACATTAAGCAACTTAGCAATGAGTGTAGTAATGGTCAATTTGTGTCGCAATACTTAGTGCTCAGTGTGTGCTTTGTCTAAGAAATATCTACTTAAATTAGGCTTATACTTACCCGATTTCTGAAACGCAAATCTGCGGAAAAATTCGCCAACGGTCTGTTAATCCATTGTCAAGCGCATTTTGGGTTGCTAAAATCTCATGTGACAGCCTGTTGACGCAAATGTTGCCTATAAACTTAACAATTTCATCAATTTGTGTCGCATTAGTGCTCAGTGCGTGCTTTGTCTAAGAAATGTCTACTAAAATTAGGCTTCTATACGTTTCATGGTCGTTGTCGTCTATGTGAGATACATTATCGTTCATAACGGGAAAGAAACATCGAGGAAAAACGGATTGGCCATGAAACAAAAAAATCAAGGACATATTTTATATTACGTGACGTTGAACAAGACGCACTGCGCCTTGCAATGGTGAATTATGGTCCATATTAGACAACTTTCTAAACCTATCAGAGTGATAACAGTAGTGAAGTATACATGAATTTTGAATCAAAATAAGCTTTAAGTATAGGCCGCGCAAATAGTCAAACTAAAACTAGGTACCTATTGAATATTAGACACGGAACAGTTTGGATATGAATTTAGTCATAGTCTAAACATGAATCAATAATGTTAGCTTAGTTGGCATGCCCAGGCTTAGAAGGCCTTGACATTACAAGACATAATATAAGACCTACCGTACGACACACGATCGGAAGAAACATCAGATCGATAGTATTTACACCCACTATTACCTTATTAGGTTCCAACTGTCCATAGATAGAGGTTGAATTTTAAGATTCATGGAGATGCCGGTTTCGTGTTTGCTCACGCTTTCGTTCGTCGATTTTGATTTAATTTTCTGACTATTTTTATAAATCTGTACCCGAAATATGTTGTCGGAACTCTCTCGCATTCTACGTTTCCGCTCCATCGCGTCTCAAATCCTATTAGCTAACAAGATAAAGGATTCCTACAAACATCGGTTCGATCGATATTCAGACGCAACAAAGTCAATATACAAAAGTTTATTAGCCTTACACATCAAAGGGTAAACGTTAACTGGCGCGTTTACGTTTCACCTTGCATATATTTATTTACGTAATGTTTTCTTTTCTGTCGGTTGCATTTTATTTCTCTTGATCTTGTGATTTATTTACGACGTGACGATGGATTTGGGTTGAGACAACTATTTGCTCGCGTAGATTGTTTTAATTAATAACTATCTGGCCCGAAAGGCGGTGTTCTGTGGAGTCATTCCTCCATACAAAATGTAGGAGAAAATTAATCACATTTTTTCAATTTTTGTAGTTACTACTTATTCTGTTAATCGGAACGGAAATGAATTCAACATAGCAAAGATCATACAAATCGTTCCCGCCGTTATTGAGTTATAAATGGTGTAACTAAGACAATTTTGCTAAAGCAAATACTTATAAGGTATATTATATATTGTTAATTACTAATGAAATAGGATATGTAGAAGAGAAGGTATTGAGTCATCATTAATTCGGCAATCAAGCACTATTTTGTAGGTCATTTTAAGACAACAGTAAATGAAACATAAAGATACATGTTCGTAATGTATTTATTTACCTACTTAAAAGTTAGTAGGTACCACCAAAAAATACTTTGAGCGACTGATTCATGCGTCGCGTAACTATAATGCAAAAGGCGGCATTGCAACGGGGCAATGCCGCTAGCATATTGGGAATATTGGGATAGGATTAGAACATTCTAACTATAACCCTGTTCCGGTTTGTTTATATATTATAGAAGTTAGCTATTTATAACTACTTCAATCTCAGAGACAGCACCAATATTTGCAACGTATCATTTCAATTATATACATATAAGATCAGAAAGGCAGTTTGTTTGTCTGCACATTGCTGAGGTACGTGTATTTTGTGGAATGATATTTGACTTCTTCGGCGAGTGTTGTTATTTCTGCCACTTCCTCTGTTTGAGGTTCTGAAACAAATTGGTTTCTATGATAATTCATTTCTAAGCGAATTATAAATTAATTATTACAAAACAAAATGTGACTTAATAACATGCGATTAGCACTTACTTTTAAATAACACAAGCAATGATAATTTCTATGACTGCTTCAAAAAAAGCTTTTCTGCGTTGATATATAAATTTTAATAGAGATAACACTTGTAATAAATTTCAATTACCAGAGATTGCTTTAAGAAATAAATCACATTGTACTTTATTATGTAGTATATTTAAATAATATATTTCTTTATTATAATATCTCGTTTATTTTCTTTTATATTTGGTGTAATAAATAATTTCGTTAGAACAACGATTCAAGTATCCGTAGTTCCAGATTGTCTGAACAAATCCCAGTTTATGATTCATTCAATGATGTTCAAATCCAAAGTTAGTCTGGAACAGATTGCTGTGTAGCAATAAGGTCGTCTATAAGTGTACTTTTACTCATGACATTCTTTGGTGTATTTTATTTTCACGTCTTGGAGTGTAATAAACAGTTTTATCTCATGTAATTTGATAATGTGAATAATTATTAAGTGATTGGTAATGACTTTGCTTAAATAATATTATTATATAATAAAGATTTTACATGTAGACTACTTCAGCGGTTTGTTCAAAAGCTTCACGATATCAAGATTGCCAGTACAAATATTTACCTAAGTGTTGCCACACTAAAGGCGGGAATATAGGGAGCTGTGAGAACACGTAAACAATTTTCGAGTCGCGTTTGACCCCCTTCTCTGCCGCGCTCTCCTTCCTCGTCATTTCAACCCGGTACCACACTGCAGGTTTTCTGTAATAGGCATGTACAAAATATGAGTAAATCAATAAAAATAAATAATGTCCTAGGATTTAGGTACTGTTACGATAGAATCAGGAATTACAACCACCGATTACTAAATAGTTAGACAACCACAACCTAGATTCAAAGGGAATACCCAAATGTAACAGCACATTTTTGGCGTAGTGCCTAGAAATCCGAGACTGCTGCGTTGGTGTCGCGGGTTCGATTCCCGCCCGGAACAAATATTTGTGTGATCCCCAAATATGTATTTGTTTCTGGTCTGGGGCTGGATGTGATGTGTATGTGAAATTATGTCTGTAAGCGGTACCAACGATACAGGAGCAATCCTAATCGTAAGTTAATAAAAAAATATACTCTGCACGGTGTACTACCTGACGCCTGAGAAATATTTCGTAGGAATTGATCTACCAATCAGACACCCATAGTGAAAGGCATAATACAAAGGGCGACTCCACACTCACTTGAACCTCCTCAATGTGAGGAGATACCCGTGCTCAGCATGAGGTAATGGTCTGTAGTATGACAATAGTACTAAGTAAGGTAGGTACCTACTATTTACTTACTTCAAATGATCCTGTACAATATTGTTGGCTAAAGGCATGGTGACTCTCTGAACGGGATCGCTGAGCAGTTGGCCCACGGTCTTGATAGGCGACCGGTCCGATACGTAGTGTTCTAGAAGGCGCGTAGATATTGGTTTCAGATTCGCTGTAAAAATAATAGATAGATAGAAAACTCTTTACACGGAAGAAAAAAAAATTGAATGAAAATTATTTAATAACAATTGCATAATAGCGCCATCTATATTTAGTTGACGGAACTAACTCAACTTAATGATAGCTTCTATAACCTTTCTATCTTTCACAGTGATATGAGAAAAGAGGTTGCGTTTTTGCAAAAAAACTGGTGGCGAGTTTCAACTGGAATCACCCTAAACTGCTAAACTAACAATGTTGAAGAACAATGTACCTAATAACTTTCTGGGTCTCTTAATATTCCGTCGTACTAATGTTGCAACTACTGTATACCATTTATCTTACCAGAAATGTTCAAGTGATACAGTTTAGTTGAAAAAATGGGCGGAGCCGGCTATAACTTCTGACAGTAATATACCGAAAAAAATAACTAAGTACACTAACCAAAATCAGCTCTCAAACATGTTTCTGCGCGATACAAATGCTCTAAGCAAACGTGGACCTGCGCAAATTTCATCAGGAGATTCTTCCATGGACTAATGTCGATCTCGTCTGCTATTAGTGGCACCTGCAACAAAAACAACAATAGCAGTATAACTTATTAGTGTAACTTCTCTCACACGCGTCGTGTTGGGTGGGTCGATCATACATATATAGAGAGGTAAACACTAAATACGACACGTTTGGCGTGGTGGCTGAGCAATCGGACTGCTGCGCTTGGTGTCGCGGGTTCGATTCCCGCCCAGAACAAATATTTGTGCGATCCCCAAATATTTGTTTCTGAACTGGGTGTGATGTGCATGTGAAATTATATGTCTGTAAGCGGTACCCACGATACAGGAGCAATCCTAGTGTGGGACTATAAAAAAAACAGATCCGCCGCACTGCTGATACGACCCGCGTCTGACCCGCACCCGCTCAATCTGTTGTAATTCCCGAGCGGTAACTAGTGCGCTTTAGAATCCACCGATACCTGGTTCGATCCTCGGCACCACACCAATGACTTTACGTAAGTTATATTCGGATTTCCATTGCTCCGTCGTCCCCGGTTGTTGTCGATTGGTAGCTGTCGTTACGCATGTCAGTGAAGTTAGCAGAACATTTTCCAGCAGATCAAAAATAAAAGTGAGTTCTGTTCGCATGCAGGTGAGTTCTATAGTTCCTGATAACTTTCAGGAATAGTTCTGCCCAAATTCCTGAAAAAATATCAATTGAAATAATGATCTGCCAACTTCCCGTAGCAGATCATTTTGCAAAAAATCAAAAACCAAATGGTTTTTCTTACACCTACTACTGAGTTTCATAGTTCCTGAAACTTTTTAAGAATAGTTCTGTAACTTTCAGCCTGCAAAAAATTTATGAAAAAAATGCCAAAATAAAATATCTCTTCTTTTTTCAATGACATCAATTACTTTCACAGGCTGAAACTTCTCAGAATCCCGTAGACAAATAGCAAAACTCTAACTTAAAGCAAAAAACCTGCCTGGAACTCATACAATAGCATCAGCAGAGCATAGAAGTATGATAGCATATTTTGTGCAAGAAATAAGAATCACAAAATCACATTATAACTCTTCGATACCTGCTAGGATAATATAAGAACTACAACCTGGAGTCCAAAACCTGGCTGGAACTTTCAAGTAACTGCCAGCAGAGCATGGTTGTAGAAATAGATATAATTGTAGAATAAATCTCAAAATTACAAGTTCGTTTTTTTATAATTTTTTGTAAGAAGCAGGGGCTAGAACTCTTCGATTTCAGCTAGGTTAATATTAGAACTACTACCTAGCATCACAAACTTGGCTGGAACTCTTAAAAAACTGCCAGCAGAGCATGGGTGTAGAAATAGATCGGTGAAATAAATTTCAAAATTACACGTTATTTTTTTTATCAATTTGTGTAAAGAGCAGGGGCTAGAACTCCTCGATTTCAGCTAGGTAACTATCAGAACTACTACTTAGTATCAAAAACTCGGCTGGAACTCTTAAAAAACTGCCAGCAGAGCATGCTTGTAGAAATAGATCGGTGAAATAAATCTCAAAATTAAAAGTTATTTTTTTTATAAATTTTTGTAAGAAGCAGGGGCTAGAACTCCTCGATTTCAGCTAGGTTACTATCAGAACTACTACCTAGCATCAAAAACTTGGCTGGAACTCTTAAAAAACTGCCAGCAGAGCATGCTTGTAGAAATAGATCGGTGAAATAAATCTCAAAATTACAAGTTATTTTTTTTATCAATTTTTGTAAGTAGCAGTGGCTAGAACTCCTCGATTTCAGCTAGGTTACTATCAGAACTACTACCTAGCATCAAAAACTTGGCTGGAACTCTTAAAAATCTTCCAGCAGAGCATGGGTGTAGAAATAGATCGGTGAAATAAATCTCAAAATTACAAGTTAGTTTTTTTATCAACTTTTATAAGAAGCAGGGGCTAGAACTCCTCGATTTCAGCTAGGTTACTATCAGAACTACTACCTAGCATCAAAAACTTGGCTGGAACTCTTAAAAAACTGCCAGCAGAGCATGCTTGTAGAAATAGATCGGTGAAATAAATCTCAAAATTACAAGTTATTTTTTTTATCAATTTTTGTAAGAAGCGGGGGCTAGAACTCCTCGATTTCAGCTAGGTTACTATCAGAACTACTATCTAGCATCAAAAACTTGGCTGGAACTCTTAAAAATCTTCCAGCAGAGCATGGGTGTAGAAATAGATCGGTGAAATAAATCTCAAAATTACAAGTTAGTTTTTTTATCAACTTTTATAAGAAGCAGGGGCTAGAACTCCTCGATTTCAGCTAGGTTACTATCAGAACTACTACCTAGCATCAAAAACTTGGCTGGAACTCTTAAAAAACTGCCAGCAGAGCATGCTTGTAGAAATAGATCGGTGAAATAAATCTCAACATTACAAGTTATTTTTTTTATCAATTTTTGTAAGAAGCGGGGGCTAGAACTCCTCGATTTCAGCTAGGTTACTATTAGAACTACTACCTAGCATCAAAAACTTGGCTGGAACTCTTAAAAATCTTCCAGCAGAGCATGGGTGTAGAAATAGATCGGTGAAATAAATCTCAAAATTACAAGTTAGTTTTTTTATCAACTTTTATAAGAAGCAGGGGCTAGAACTCCTCGATTTCAGCTAGGTTACTATCAGAACTACTACCTAGCATCAAAAACTTGGCTGGAACTCTTAAAAAACTGCCAGCAGAGCATGCTTGTAGAAATAGATCGGTGAAATAAATCTCAACATTACAAGTTATTTTTTTTATCAATTTTTGTAAGAAGCGGGGGCTAGAACTCCTCGATTTCAGCTAGGTTACTATCAGAACTACTATCTAGCATCAAAAACTTGGCTGGAACTCTTAAAAAACTGCCAGCAGAACATGCTTGTAGAAATAGATCGGTGAAATAAATCTCAAAATTACAAGTTATTTTTTTTATCAATTTTTGTAAGAAGCGGGGGCTAGAACTCCTCGATTTCAGCTAGGTTACTATCAGAACTACTATCTAGCATCAAAAACTTGGCTGGAACTCTTAAAAATCTTCCAGCAGAGCATGGGTGTAGAAATAGATCGGTGAAATAAATCTCAAAATTACAAGTTAGTTTTTTTATCAACTTTTATAAGAAGCAGGGGCTAGAACTCCTCGATTTCAGCTAGGTTACTATCAGAACTACTACCTAGCATCAAAAACTTGGCTGGAACTCTTAAAAATCTTCCAGCAGAGCATGGGTGTAGAAATAGATCGGTGAAATAAATCTCAAAATTACAAGTTAGTTTTTTTATCAACTTTTATAAGAAGCAGGGGCTAGAACTCCTCGATTTCAGCTAGGTTACTATTAGAACTACTACCTAGCATCAAAAACTTGGCTGGAACTCTTAAAAATCTTCCAGCAGAGCATGGGTGTAGAAATAGATCGGTGAAATAAATCTCAAAATTACAAGTTAGTTTTTTTATCAACTTTTATAAGAAGCAGGGGCTAGAACTCCTCGATTTCAGCTAGGTTACTATCAGAACTACTACCTAGCATCAAAAACTTGGCTGGAACTCTTAAAAAACTGCCAGCAGAGCATGCTTGTAGAAATAGATCGGTGAAATAAATCTCAACATTACAAGTTATTTTTTTTATCAATTTTTGTAAGAAGCGGGGGCTAGAACTCCTCGATTTCAGCTAGGTTACTGTCAGAACTACTATCTAGCATCAAAAACTTGGCTGGAACTCTTAAAAATCTTCCAGCAGAGCATGGGTGTAGAAATAGATCGGTGAAATAAATCACAAAATTACAAGTTATTTTTTTTATCAATTTTTGTAAGAAGCGGGGGCTAGAACTCCTCGATTTCAGCTAGGTTACTATCAGAACTACTACCTAGTATCAAAAACTTGGCTGGAACTCTTAAAAAACTGCCAGCAGAGCATGCTTGTAGAAATAGATCGGTGAAATAAATCTCAACATTACAAGTTATTTTTTTTATCAATTTTTGTAAGAAGCGGGGGCTAGAACTCCTCGATTTCAGCTAGGTTACTATCAGAACTACTATCTAGCATCAAAAACTTGGCTGGAACTCTTAAAAATCTTCCAGCAGAGCATGGGTGTAGAAATAGATCGGTGAAATAAATCTCAAAATTACAAGTTAGTTTTTTTATCAACTTTTATAAGAAGCGGGGGCTAGAACTCCTCGATTTCAGCTAGGTTACTATTAGAACTACTACCTAGCATCAAAAACTTGGCTCAAACTCTTAAAAAACTGCCAGCAGAGCATGGGTGTAGAAATAGATCGGTGAAATAAATCACAAAATTACAAGTTATTTTTTTTATAAATTTTTGTAAGAAGCGGGGGCTAGAACTCCTCGATTTCAGCTAGGTTACTATCAGAACTACTACCTAGCATCAAAAACTTGGCTCAAACTCTTAAAAAACTGCCAGCAGAGCATGGGTGTAGAAATACATCGGTGAAATAAATCTCAAAATTACAAGTTAGTTTTTTTATCAACTTTATAAGAAGCAGGGGCTAGAACTCCTCGATTTCAGCTAGGTTACTATCAGAACTACTATCTAGCATCAAAAACTTGGCTGGAACTCTTAAAAATCTTCCAGCAGAGCATGGGTGTAGAAATAGATCGGTGAAATAAATCTCAAAATTACAAGTTAGTTTTTTTATCAACTTTTATAAGAAGCAGGGGCTAGAACTCCTCGATTTCAGCTAGGTTACTATCAGAACTACTACCTAGCATCAAAAACTTGGCTGGAACTCTTAAAAATCTTCCAGCAGAGCATGGGTGTAGAAATAGATCGGTGAAATAAATCTCAAAATTACAAGTTAGTTTTTTTATCAACTTTTATAAGAAGCAGGGGCTAGAACTCCTCGATTTCAGCTAGGTTACTATTAGAACTACTACCTAGCATCAAAAACTTGGCTGGAACTCTTAAAAATCTTCCAGCAGAGCATGGGTGTAGAAATAGATCGGTGAAATAAATCTCAAAATTACAAGTTAGTTTTTTTATCAACTTTTATAAGAAGCAGGGGCTAGAACTCCTCGATTTCAGCTAGGTTACTATCAGAACTACTACCTAGCATCAAAAACTTGGCTGGAACTCTTAAAAAACTGCCAGCAGAGCATGCTTGTAGAAATAGATCGGTGAAATAAATCTCAACATTACAAGTTATTTTTTTTATCAATTTTTGTAAGAAGCGGGGGCTAGAACTCCTCGATTTCAGCTAGGTTACTGTCAGAACTACTATCTAGCATCAAAAACTTGGCTGGAACTCTTAAAAATCTTCCAGCAGAGCATGGGTGTAGAAATAGATCGGTGAAATAAATCACAAAATTACAAGTTATTTTTTTTATCAATTTTTGTAAGAAGCGGGGGCTAGAACTCCTCGATTTCAGCTAGGTTACTATCAGAACTACTACCTAGTATCAAAAACTTGGCTGGAACTCTTAAAAAACTGCCAGCAGAGCATGCTTGTAGAAATAGATCGGTGAAATAAATCTCAACATTACAAGTTATTTTTTTTATCAATTTTTGTAAGAAGCGGGGGCTAGAACTCCTCGATTTCAGCTAGGTTACTATCAGAACTACTATCTAGCATCAAAAACTTGGCTGGAACTCTTAAAAATCTTCCAGCAGAGCATGGGTGTAGAAATAGATCGGTGAAATAAATCTCAAAATTACAAGTTAGTTTTTTTATCAACTTTTATAAGAAGCGGGGGCTAGAACTCCTCGATTTCAGCTAGGTTACTATTAGAACTACTACCTAGCATCAAAAACTTGGCTCAAACTCTTAAAAAACTGCCAGCAGAGCATGGGTGTAGAAATAGATCGGTGAAATAAATCACAAAATTACAAGTTATTTTTTTTATCAATTTTTGTAAGAAGCGGGGGCTAGAACTCCTCGATTTCAGCTAGGTTACTATCAGAACTACTACCTAGCATCAAAAACTTGGCTCAAACTCTTAAAAAACTGCCAGCAGAGCATGGGTGTAGAAATACATCGGTGAAATAAATCTCAAAATTACAAGTTATTTTTTTTATCAATTTTTGTAAGAAGCGGGGGCTAGAACTCCTCGATTTCAGCAAGCATGCTCTGCTGGCAGTTTTTTAAGAGTTCCAGCCAAGTTTTTGATGCTAGATAGTAGTTCTGATAGTAACCTAGCTGAAATCGAGGAGTTCTAGCCCCTGCTTCTTATAAAAGTTGATAAAAAAACTAACTTGTAATTTTGAGATTTATTTCACCGATCTATTTCTACACCCATGCTCTGCTGGAAGATTTTTAAGAGTTCCAGCCAAGTTTTTGATGCTTGGTAGTAGTTCTAATAGTAACCTAGCTGAAATCGAGGAGTTCTAGCCCCTGCTTCTTATAAAAGTTGATAAAAAAACTAACTTGTAATTTTGAGATTTATTTCACCGATCTATTTCTACACCCATGCTCTGCTGGAAGATTTTTAAGAGTTCCAGCCAAGTTTTTGATGCTAGATAGTAGTTCTGATAGTAAACTAGCTGAAATCGAGGAGTTCTAGCCCCTGCTTCTTATAAAAGTTGATAAAAAAACTAACTTGTAATTTTGAGATTTATTTCACCGATCTATTTCTACACCCATGCTCTGCTGGAAGATTTTTAAGAGTTCCAGCCAAGTTTTTGATGCTAGGTAGTAGTTCTAATAGTAACCTAGCTGAAATCGAGGAGTTCTAGCCCCTGCTTCTTATAAAAGTTGATAAAAAAACTAACTTGTAATTTTGAGATTTATTTCACCGATCTATTTCTACACCCATGCTCTGCTGGAAGATTTTTAAGAGTTCCAGCCAAGTTTTTGATGCTAGATAGTAGTTCTGATAGTAACCTAGCTGAAATCGAGGAGTTCTAGCCCCCGTTTCTTACAAAAATTGATAAAAAAAATAACTTGTAATTTTGAGATTTATTTCACCGATCTATTTCTACACCCATGCTCTGCTGGCAGTTTTTTAAGAGTTCCAGCCAAGGTTTTGATGCTAGGTAGTAGTTTTGATAGTAACCTAGCTGAAATCGAGGAGTTCTAGACCCCGCTTTTTACAAAAATTTATAAAAAAAATAACTTTTAATTTTGAGATTTATTTCACCGATCTATTTCAACACCCATGCTCTGCTGGAAGATTTTTAAGAGTTCCAGCCAAGTTTTTGATGCTAGATAGTAGTTCTGATAGTAACCTAGCTGAAATCGAGGAGTTCTAGCCCCCGCTTCTTACAAAAATTGATAAAAAAATAACTTGTAATTTTGAGATTTATTTCACCGATCTATTTCTACAAGCATGCTCTGCTGGCAGTTTTTTAAGAGTTCCAGCCAAGTTTTTGATGCTAGGTAGTAGTTCTGATAGTAACCTAGCTGAAATCGAGGAGTTCTAGCCCCCGCTTCTTACAAAAATTGATAAAAAAAATAACATTTATAATTTTGAGATTTATTTCACCGATCTATTTCTACACCCATGCTCTGCTGGCAGTTTTTTAAGAGTTTGAGCCAAGTTTTTGATGCTAGGTAGTAGTTCTGATAGTAACCTAGCTGAAATCGAGGAGTTCTAGCCCCCGCTTCTTACAAAAATTGATAAAAAAAATAACATTTATAATTTTGAGATTTATTTCACCGATCTATTTCTACACCCATGCTCTGCTGGCAGTTTTTTAAGAGTTTGAGCCAAGTTTTTGATGCTAGGTAGTAGTTCTGATAGTAACCTAGCTGAAATCGAGGAGTTCTAGCCCCCGCTTCTTACAAAAATTGATAAAAAAAATAACTTGTAATTTTGAGATTTATTTCACCGATCTATTTCTACACCCATGCTCTGCTGGAAGATTTTTAAGAGTTCCAGCCAAGTTTTTGATGCTAGGTAGTAGTTCTAATAGTAACCTAGCTGAAATCGAGGAGTTCTAGCCCCTGCTTCTTATAAAAGTTGATAAAAAAACTAACTTGTAATTTTGAGATTTATTTCACCGATCTATTTCTACACCCATGCTCTGCTGGAAGATTTTTAAGAGTTCCAGCCAAGTTTTTGATGCTAGATAGTAGTTCTGATAGTAACCTAGCTGAAATCGAGGAGTTATAGCCCCCGCTTCTTACAAAAATTGATACAAAAAATAACTTGTAATGTTGAGATTTATTTCACCGATCTATTTCTACAAGCATGCTCTGCTGGCAGTTTTTTAAGAGTTCCAGCCAAGTTTTTGATGCTAGGTAGTAGTTCTGATAGTAACCTAGCTGAAATCGAGGAGTTCTAGCCCCTGCTTCTTATAAAAGTTGATAAAAAAACTAACTTGTAATTTTGAGATTTATTTCACCGATCTATTTCTACACCCATGCTCTGCTGGAAGATTTTTAAGAGTTCCAGCCAAGTTTTTGATGCTTGGTAGTAGTTCTAATAGTAACCTAGCTGAAATCGAGGAGTTCTAGCCCCTGCTTCTTATAAAAGTTGATAAAAAAACTAACTTGTAATTTTGAGATTTATTTCACCGATCTATTTCTACACCCATGCTCTGCTGGAAGATTTTTAAGAGTTCCAGCCAAGTTTTTGATGCTAGATAGTAGTTCTGATAGTAACCTAGCTGAAATCGAGGAGTTCTAGCCCCTGCTTCTTATAAAAGTTGATAAAAAAACTAACTTGTAATTTTGAGATTTATTTCACCGATCTATTTCTACACCCATGCTCTGCTGGAAGATTTTTAAGAGTTCCAGCCAAGTTTTTGATGCTAGGTAGTAGTTCTAATAGTAACCTAGCTGAAATCGAGGAGTTCTAGCCCCTGCTTCTTATAAAAGTTGATAAAAAAACTAACTTGTAATTTTGAGATTTATTTCACCGATCTATTTCTACACCCATGCTCTGCTGGAAGATTTTTAAGAGTTCCAGCCAAGTTTTTGATGCTAGATAGTAGTTCTGATAGTAACCTAGCTGAAATCGAGGAGTTCTAGCCCCCGTTTCTTACAAAAATTGATAAAAAAAATAACTTGTAATTTTGAGATTTATTTCACCGATCTATTTCTACACCCATGCTCTGCTGGCAGTTTTTTAAGAGTTCCAGCCAAGGTTTTGATGCTAGGTAGTAGTTTTGATAGTAACCTAGCTGAAATCGAGGAGTTCTAGACCCCGCTTTTTACAAAAATTTATAAAAAAAATAACTTTTAATTTTGAGATTTATTTCACCGATCTATTTCAACACCCATGCTCTGCTGGAAGATTTTTAAGAGTTCCAGCCAAGTTTTTGATGCTAGATAGTAGTTCTGATAGTAACCTAGCTGAAATCGAGGAGTTCTAGCCCCCGCTTCTTACAAAAATTGATAAAAAAATAACTTGTAATTTTGAGATTTATTTCACCGATCTATTTCTACAAGCATGCTCTGCTGGCAGTTTTTTAAGAGTTCCAGCCAAGTTTTTGATGCTAGGTAGTAGTTCTGATAGTAACCTAGCTGAAATCGAGGAGTTCTAGCCCCTGCTTCTTATAAAAGTTGATAA
Organism: Hylaea fasciaria; assembly: GCA_905147375.1. Lineage (NCBI taxonomy): Eukaryota > Metazoa > Arthropoda > Insecta > Lepidoptera > Geometridae > Hylaea > Hylaea fasciaria. The sequence continues at coordinate 2,771,947 of LR990200.1, forward strand.
AAAAACTAACTTGTAATTTTGAGATTTATTTCACCGATCTATTTCTACACCCATGCTCTGCTGGCAGTTTTTTAAGAGTTCCAGCCAAGTTATTGATGCTAGGTAGTAGTTCTGATAGTAACCTAGCTGAAATCGAGGAGTTCTAGCCCCCGCTTCTTACAAAAATTTATAAAAAAAATAACTTTTAATTTTGAGATTTATTTCACCGATCTATTTCTACAAGCATGCTCTGCTGGCAGTTTTTTAAGAGTTCCAGCCGAGTTTTTGATACTAGGTAGTAGTTCTGATAGTAACCTAGCTGAAATCGAGGAGTTCTAGCCCCTGCTCTTTACACAAATTGATAAAAAAAATAACGTGTAATTTTGAGATTTATTTCACCGATCTATTTCTACACCCATGCTCTGCTGGAAGATTTTTAAGAGTTCCAGCCAAGTTTTTGATGCTAGGTAGTAGTTCTGATAGTAACCTAGCTGAAATCGAGGAGTTCTAGCCACTGCTACTTACAAAAATTGATAAAAAAAATAACTTGTAATTTTGAGATTTATTTCACCGATCTATTTCTACAAGCATGCTCTGCTGGCAGTTTTTTAAGAGTTCCAGCCAAGTTTTTGATGCTAGGTAGTAGTTCTGATAGTAACCTAGCTGAAATCGAGGAGTTCTAGCCCCTGCTTCTTATAAAAGTTGATAAAAAAACTAACTTGTAATTTTGAGATTTATTTCACCGATCTATTTCTACACCCATGCTCTGCTGGAAGATTTTTAAGAGTTCCAGCCAAGTTTTTGATGCTAGGTAGTAGTTCTAATAGTAACCTAGCTGAAATCGAGGAGTTCTAGCCCCTGCTTCTTATAAAAGTTGATAAAAAAACTAACTTGTAATTTTGAGATTTATTTCACCGATCTATTTCTACACCCATGCTCTGCTGGAAGATTTTTAAGAGTTCCAGCCAAGTTTTTGATGCTAGATAGTAGTTCTGATAGTAACCTAGCTGAAATCGAGGAGTTCTAGCCCCCGCTTCTTACAAAAATTGATAAAAAAAATAACTTGTAATGTTGAGATTTATTTCACCGATCTATTTCTACAAGCATGCTCTGCTGGCAGTTTTTTAAGAGTTCCAGCCAAGTTTTTGATGCTAGGTAGTAGTTCTGATAGTAACCTAGCTGAAATCGAGGAGTTCTAGCCCCTGCTTCTTATAAAAGTTGATAAAAAAACTAACTTGTAATTTTGAGATTTATTTCACCGATCTATTTCTACACCCATGCTCTGCTGGAAGATTTTTAAGAGTTCCAGCCAAGTTTTTGATGCTAGATAGTAGTTCTGATAGTAACCTAGCTGAAATCGAGGAGTTCTAGCCCCCGTTTCTTACAAAAATTTATAAAAAAAATAACTTGTAATTTTGAGATTTATTTCACCGATCTATTTCTACACCCATGCTCTGCTGGCAGTTTTTTAAGAGTTCCAGCCAAGTTTTTGATGCTAGGTAGTAGTTTTGATAGTAACCTAGCTGAAATCGAGGAGTTCTAGCCCCCGCTTCTTACAAAAATTTATAAAAAAAATAACTTTTAATTTTGAGATTTATTTCACCGGTCTATTTCTACACCCATGCTCTGCTGGAAGATTTTTAAGAGTTCCAGCCAAGTTTTTGATGCTAGATAGTAGTTCTGATAGTAACCTAGCTGAAATCGAGGAGTTCTAGCCCCCGCTTCTTACAAAAATTGATAAAAAAATAACTTGTAATTTTGAGATTTATTTCACCGATCTATTTCTACAAGCATGCTCTGCTGGCAGTTTTTTAAGAGTTCCAGCCAAGTTTTTGATGCTAGGTAGTAGTTCTGATAGTAACCTAGCTGAAATCGAGGAGTTCTAGCCCCTGCTTCTTATAAAAGTTGATAAAAAAACTAACTTGTAATTTTGAGATTTATTTCACCGATCTATTTCTACACCCATGCTCTGCTGGAAGATTTTTAAGAGTTCCAGCCAAGTTTTTGATGCTAGATAGTAGTTCTGATAGTAACCTAGCTGAAATCGAGGAGTTCTAGCCCCCGCTTCTTACAAAAATTGATAAAAAAAATAACTTGTAATTTTGAGATTTATTTCACCGATCTATTTCTACAAGCATGCTCTGCTGGCAGTTTTTTAAGAGTTCCAGCCAAGTTTTTGATGCTAGGTAGTAGTTCTGATAGTAACCTAGCTGAAATCGAGGAGTTATAGCCCCCGCTTCTTACAAAAATTTATAAAAAAATAACTTTTAATTTTGAGATTTATTTCACCGATCTATTTCTACAAGCATGCTCTGCTGGCAGTTTTTTAAGAGTTCCAGCCGAGTTTTTGATACTAGGTAGTAGTTCTGATAGTTACCTAGCTGAAATCGAGGAGTTCTAGCCCCTGCTCTTTACACAAATTGATAAAAAAAATAACGTGTAATTTTGAGATTTATTTCACCGATCTATTTCTACACCCATGCTCTGCTGGAAGATTTTAAGAGTTCCAGCCAAGTTTTTGATGCTAGGTAGTAGTTCTGATAGTAACCTAGCTGAAATCAAGGAGTTCTAGCCACTGCTACTTACAAAAATTGATAAAAAAAATAACTTGTAATTTTGAGATTTATTTCACCGATCTATTTCTACAAGCATGCTCTGCTGGCAGTTTTTTAAGAGTTCCAGCCAAGTTTTTGATGCTAGGTAGTAGTTCTGATAGTAACCTAGCTGAAATCGAGGAGTTCTAGCCCCTGCTTCTTACAAAAATTTATAAAAAAAATAACTTTTAATTTTGAGATTTATTTCACCGATCTATTTCTACAAGCATGCTCTGCTGGCAGTTTTTTAAGAGTTCCAGCCAAGTTATTGATGCTAGGTAGTAGTTCTGATAGTTACCTAGCTGAAATCGAGGAGTTCTAGCCCCTGCTCTTTACACAAATTGATAAAAAAAATAACGTGTAATTTTGAAATTTATTTCACCGATCTATTTCTACACCCATGCTCTGCTGGCAGTTTTTTAAGAGTTCCAGCCAAGTTTGTGATGCTAGGTAGTAGTTCTAATATTAACCTAGCTGAAATCGAAGAGTTCTAGCCCCTGCTTCTTACAAAAAATTATAAAAAAACGAACTTGTAATTTTGAGATTTATTCTACAATTATATCTATTTCTACAACCATGCTCTGCTGGCAGTTACTTGAAAGTTCCAGCCAGGTTTTGGACTCCAGGTTGTAGTTCTTATATTATCCTAGCAGGTATCGAAGAGTTATAATGTGATTTTGTGATTCTTATTTCTTGCACAAAATATGCTATCATACTTCTATGCTCTGCTGATGCTATTGTATGAGTTCCAGGCAGGTTTTTTGCTTTAAGTTAGAGTTTTGCTATTTGTCTACGGGATTCTGAGAAGTTTCAGCCTGTGAAAGTAATTGATGTCATTGAAAAAAGAAGATATATATATTTTATTTTGGCATTTTTTTCATAAATTTTTTGCAGGCTGAAAGTTACAGAACTATTCTTAAAAAGTTTCAGGAACTATGAAACTCAGTAGTAGGTGTAAGAAAAACCATTTGGTTTTTGATTTTTTGCAAAATGATCTGCTACGGGAAGTTGGCAGATCATTATTTCAATTGATATTTTTTCAGGAATTTGGGCAGAACTATTCCTGAAAGTTATCAGGAACTATAGAACTCACCTGCATGCGAACAGAACTCACTTTTATTTTTGATCTGCTGGAAAATGTTCTGCTAACTTCACTGACATTCGTTACGCCGCCTCAGATGCCCTTGAGCGGCATGATAAACTCTTGACACTATAGCATATAACCTCATAGGACAAAAACGAACATACCAATCCCACTAGTGAGACGAGCTGCTCATACAGCTAACAAATACTTTTCAACTACTATATAGATCAAGTTAGGAGTACATGTAACTTGATGATGATGATGATAATGAGCATGCATGAAGCAAGTCATGAAAGTAGAAGCGAAAGAGGTGTGTCAGGATCGTAGCAAGTGGAAAGATATAGTCTCTGCCTACCCCAACGGGAAAAAGGCGTGACTGTATGTATGTATGTACTATATAGGTATGTAATATGTATTAATAGGGGTCTACTACTATATACTACTGTATGTACCTCGTTAACATCTTTCTTCTCAGCAACCAGCCCGTGTTTCTTCAACGAGGCAAAGTCATCTACCGTCAGCTCATTGGGATCCTCATCGTAGAACGACTCGCAGTCCAACCGGATAGAGTTCTCTGGGTTAGTGAGACTCTCAAACGGGTTCAGGGTGAAGTCTCCACCGGACATGGTCATGTCTTGGATCGTCTGGTTAATTTGTTCCACTGATTCGGTTGACCTGTAGTTTAAGTGTAAAAATCGTTTTCTTGACCTTCCACTAATTTAGAGCTTAGACTAACATCCCAAACTAGTCTAATAATATCTACACTGGTCTGTCTGTGCTTAGATTAGATATCATAATAAAACATTAACATAAATTAGGAATTCTCAGAATAAAACAATAAATAAATTAAACATACATAATTACCTCGAATCAGTACTCCAAATGCCAGCAATAAAAAAGGAATGCTCCAATAGAGACATAACCCTGGTGTACTCCCACATTGTCTTCTCCGCGCCGACCTGCGCCACCAGGGACAGGGCCTGCGGGGGGCTCGCAAGCAGATTCTTCAGCACCTTGGGGGCCTGGGAGTGCCCCCGGGACAGCTTCAGCACCAGCTTGGAGAGGTAAGTCTTGTTGTTGGCGTCTATCTGAGAAGCGAGGGTTCTATTTGTGGGTCATGCACTCTTTTTATGATGAATCAATAAAGGGATTAGCAGAACTTTCATTTCACAGACTTTAAGTGTACTTACAAAGGGTCGAATCTTGCCCAGTGATATGAATTTCAAGGCTTGTATTAGGAGTGTGATGAGCTCTTCGGCAGTGTCGCAATCTGGAATATATTTACATGTAAGTAGATAATTATTTGTTACGAAATAGACTTAGGTACATAAATATTACACTTTTAGTATCACAAACCATAAAGATCATTCATTATAGGGGAATGGGCGAGTCTAATAAAAAAAAAATTCTTTGGCTTGTTACTTTACTCTGTACTCTTGTTACTCTAGTAGTAGCATCGATGGTAGTAAATCTACGAGAAGTAGTATTATATACAACATTAGAAAAAATAACAAGTGTATTGCTTGAGCAAATAGGAAGATGTGTGATTGTCTCGTTCTATCCCTACCTCTCAATACATCCCACAGTTTGTAGACAAAATCGTTGCTGGAGCCATGTTTGTTCATCTCGCTCAGACACTGATTGAGACTGGTGGTGTCTTCACTGACGCATATGCACCCTCCTGCGGGGCATTCTGCAGTGTAGGCGTATGTTTCTGTCTCGTTCAATAGATTGTTGAGACGTTTCATGTTGTTCAAACGCCTTGTGCCAGGTGTATTGTTTCTGAAATACATAATACCATGAAGTTAGTTAAAACATAGATTTCATTGACATATACAGGGTGTATCGGCAAGGTGTAGTAATATTGAAATGTGGGTATGTGTACCTGGTGATGAATCATTTGCCAGGGTACTAAAACCTGAAATCGATAATCGATTTTTTCACTCAAATTGACAAAATAACTAAATATTACAACCCTAACATGATACGGATGACGTCACGTTACGCGGGTCACTGGCATTGAATTATTTCTGCCGCAAAGTGCGCCGCGCTCTTTGAATTTGCCGACAATATTTTAGGGTACACTATTGTAACAAAGTTGAAAGCCTCTAAAATTCATTTCAGATACTTACCGCTTTGAATAGAATTTTGGTAGGTACATTACACGGAGCAGATATCACTCAGCCGCCAAGAAATACTTTTGTCAGGTTGCATCTGTCCGGGTTGGTACAAATTGGTAAAAAACATTATTTAAAAAACAAACGGAACCCTTAGTACATTTACGAATTCTTATTGACGGATTTGACGGCGGATCACATGTTAGGCTATCCCTCAAGTTCACTGACATTGCCCAGCTGATAACTAGGGTTGAAAGATGGTTAGTTTTGCAGTAAACTTTGACGTGTCTTAATTCATTACCGTGACTACTTACTGATTTAAAATACCTCCAGACTACTTCGAAATAAGTATGTGTATGCATAGTTTCAGTATTACTACACCTTGCTGTTACACCTTGTGTATATATTGAATTTGTTAACATTGGTCAATGCTGATATTGATTGGCAGACTGTGATATAGTTTAAGATAAGAGCAAACAAACATTCAGACAGATGCGGCAGGGGAGGTCGGGGTGGTGGTTGATATTTGATATTTTTGTACCTGATTGCAGCGGTCTCTAAATTGACAACTCCTATGCCAGCAGCTGTCATGTCTACTAGCAGTTGATTCATGTTGTATAGTGCAGTAACAGACTTCCATATCGCATTGCACGGGCTAGCTAGGTGTCCCACTATTACTTCTTGTTCCTGGAACATACAGGAAAGACTTTAAGTGGCCACCAACGATCATTCTTTGAGGGCTTACCTAGAAGTTAGAAGAAGTTTATCGTTTTATTTTGATTGTCTTGTTGTAAGTACTTATATTATTATGCGGTGTGTATACTTACAAAATGAACTTTACAGCTAATAAACGGTGTCTGTAGCATTCTGCCCGCCCACTCACAGTGCAGTCTTGTGACACCACCATGCGGAGCGTTGAGAAGCTCGTCTGTATTGTGGGAGCCATAAGATATGCCCGAGATTAGGTACTTGCAGTCAATTGATGTGTTGATCTAGAAATTTGTATTGTTTGTGATAATATTTTTAAACTGGCTCAGCCCAGAGCACAGTGGTTGAAGCATTGACAAGAATATAATATTATGTGGATATTGTGCTTATTTCTAACCATACTACATCAATTCCTCGGAATTAGGATGGTTCTGAAAGTGCGAACAGTTTTCCACAACTATGCCACCAGATTTCAGCCCATTTTGCACAATGAAGAATTAGGTATAAGTCAAGAGTATGGTAGTGAGGAAAATTCAGATATTTTGAATACTTTCTGAAATGTTATTGCTTACCAAATCTGCCGTAATCCCTTCCATCTTAGCGTAATCATCTACTAACTGGTCCAAATCCACATCATCCACTGCTGTTGCTTCTTCGTAGGTGACAATGCCCCTGGTAAACCGTTGCTTATCCGATTGAGAGGTGAGCAGTAATGGTCTGCCGTGTGACGATGGGTGGACAAGAGCCCATTGCGGGACCGCATCTTCAGGTGAGATGTTGCAGCGATTCTTGTTGAATAGGTGTGTTATATCCCTAAAGTTTAAATAATGATAATATTAGTAAGTATTGTTAGTTATTTCTTAGGATATAGAATACTGACTGTAACCGCTGTAGTCATAAAGGTTGTTTTACTATAGGATACATTTATGTGAGGCAAGATATCAGACAAATTAATCTTCGGGATTGATTTTAACAGAGCTGAATGCCTACTATTCATTTGTTTTGTTTAAAGTATATTATCATTTTCTTTTAGTGTAAGGTCTTATTATTATGCTAGGCAAAAAGCTATAACTAACCTTGCAGTTTCTATAGAAATAGGTGCATGGGTAACCTCTTCCTTCCTCCACAGTTGAGGTTCATCCGATATGAGTGTGTCGTCAAGAATGGTGTGCAAACTCAAGTCCAGCTTCAGTGGAGAGCCTGTGAGATCTAGCTCATCTGTAAAGTATGATAAAGGTGCCCATTTATTACCTAGTAAGACCATATTCTTTTTATTTGGGCAGATATAGATGATCGATATGGATGTACGGACAAGGTATAAAATCGACTTTTGTGAATGTATGGATTGTTCTAAATAGTATAGGTGTGCACAAAGAAGTTTGATTGCCCAGTAGGAAGAAACCATAAGAGAACCAAAGCAAAACGCGAAAATCTTAATAAACTGTAAAAATCATGTTATAACCATCTTACCACCATAAGTTTTTAAGTTTTGATTAATAACAGATGTTTCTAAAATTTCGTTCCATAAAATCCACGCCTGTCACTCGCATTTTTTTCTCAACCCTGGCATTCCTAATTATTTTACTTGTGAATTACCTAGTTATAGAGTTAGAAACAGCGAGGGTTAGACGTAGATTTGCGGAGAAAATTTATTTAGTTAGACACAATCTGTTCAACTCAGGTTTATCTCTCTGTTGTGGTACTTATTAGCCTAAGTAGTCTAAGTACCTACCAACTACCAACCTACTATAATAATGTTAAAAAGACCGAGTTTTCAAAAAACTTACCAACTGCATTGTTTGTTTTTCCACTTCCTTCAGTATTGTTGCTAACAACAGTTTGTTTGTTCTGAAATAAATTTGTGTGTGAGTTTATAGAACTTCACGCGTTGAGACCCCAAAGAGATATTTACAAACATTAAATGTTATTTTTTTACCTTCGCGTAAACCATCACGACATCTCGATTATTTTTCGTAAACATTTCGACATAGCTTGGGCTTTTTTGTTTTTCTATAACACACTCTGGATATTTTTGTATTACTGGCTGTATTATTAACTCCATTTTATTTTCTATTTTCTAAAACAAAAATTAAATTTTGTTTTCTTTTTTCTCCTCAATCGATTAGAAATAATTCAAATTTCGAAGTTTCGAATCCGTTGATGAACGAATGATGAATGAGATTTCATAAACCAAAATTGATAGAAAGCTATTGAACGAATACCAGTACTAATAAATGAATAATGTTATTTGTTTTAGTTTTGGCTTCTCACGGGTTGTGTCAACTATTATAGTGTGAAGCAGGAACCAATATCGGATCGGTACTTTCAAAATATTGGTTAGTATTATCTGTATGGAAATACCAATAATAGTATGAATACTTAGATAAGGGAGTTTTGGCGGGAATCCGATAGTGAGACGTTGTTGGTTTTGTATTATTTTCTCAAACTTGTGTTTCTTCGAGTGTTAATGAGTAATATTGGTGGAATATGAATCATTAAGTGTTCGTTAACGTGCATGAGTGTGAGCGAATGATATAAACTCAAAAAACGTGTCACTTCGCATTTTTTCCAAAACTCCCAGGAAGTTTCAGTAAAGCATCCACTACTTTACTGAATCGTGACTTTGACGATGTAAATAATTGACTTGACTACTTGACCACGATTGCTAGATTGCTGTGACTTTCTTAATGTGAAATTAAGAAATACTTATTATAATAAAATACTTGACACTGGTTATATGCACAAACCGTACGAAGCCATTACTAAAACAAAAAAAAAATAATTACTTAGATAAATATCGATACTTATCTTATACTATTAAGTATAATTAAGTAAACCAATATTTTGTAGACAGCAATGCGATGTTGCCAGAAGCCATGTAGTTTCCTTCCAACCCCATTTAATTTAATTCCGTAAAAACTTTGATCTCCTTGAATTTCATTGATTTATGGACACTAACGGTTATCAAGGTATCGTTAAACTATATCGAAAGGTACTTAAGATACGGATATTTCGGTACCTAAGTATCGGTATTTTTCCATTGATACCTATAAATATCAGTATTTCATAACCTATCAAAACTTGGTATTATTTATTGAGCTGCTCCACAGGCTAGAACAGTTTTAGACAGATTAAAAATAATTAACTTCAAATAATAATGAATGAATGACGAAACCTATGACGCTACGGAACTATTATTATAAAGTTTCAATAGATGACACTATTTTAAGCCTTATTTTTCTTCTCATATTATTATGGTTCTCATTTTGAAGGGACGGTTTGGCAAAAAAGTCTAGATGGCGTTAGTATTTATAAAATTGGAAATGCGGGTTGAATAACACACCTTACCTATCTCAGGCGAAACAGTAACTTTGTAATCGTGTACCTGTTTGTTTCTTCTTCACACTCAAACGGCAGGACCAAATTTGATGAAATGTGGTATCGAGGTAGCTGCCTCCCTGGGTTAACACATAGGTTGACTTTTACTTTTTAGTATAGGTAGAACTTAAAAAAATATTTTTTTCAAAATTAGATTAATAATTAACGTATCTAGGCTTCCCTTGTATTCTTTTTTCTTTATAATACGTAGCCCCACACTAGGATTGCTCCTGTATCGTGGGTACCGCTTACAGACATATAATTTCACATACACATCACACCCAGACCAGAAAAAAATATTAGTGGATCGCACAAATATTTGTCCCAGGTGGGAATCGAACCCGCAACCCCTAGCGCAGCAGTCCGATTGCTCAGCCACTACGCCAAACGAGCCGTCATTGTATTTTTAACATAAAGCAAGTTGCAGTTCGTGTCAGCAATACTCTGCTGATCTGCCTGCAGCTTTGGTACAGTCATACCTAATAGTACCTAAGTAAAATCTTCATTCTCACTGTCTACCATCATTATAGGCTGTACCTCTCTAGGTAAACCATTACCAGTAACGTTGTAGGTATATTTACCTAAAACTAAGTAAGTACCTACCAGGCACCTACTTGACTAGGGAAATTACGACTGGAATAATATATTTTAAATAATAAGTATAAGTACTTATTTCAAAGCCGATATTAAACTTACACTAGGGTATTAATACGTAAGGTATTCAGCTGTGCTTATAAGTACCTACCTACTTTGTTATCTACATCGGAAATGATACCCACTCTACAACCACGGTATTAAAACTCAAAGCACTTGGTTTAAAAGCTCTTCACACTGCGATTAAAATTACTTGAAACGCTTTGTTAGTTAACCCATTAGTTACATTGTATTTGACGACGTGTTTGTCGTAGTGGCTGAGCAATCGGACTGCTGCGCTTGGTGTGGCGGGTTTGATTCTTGCCGGGAACAAATATTAAAACTTGTGTGATCCTCAAATATTTGTTTCTGGTTTGGGTGTTATGTGTATGTGAAATTGTATGTTTGATCTTGCCCCAGAAGGCCTCTAACTTGGCTTAACGACTGCTATCACTATCAATCGATAACTGCCCAAACTTATGGTTCTACCTACGTGCTATTCAAAGCATAGAAAAATACTCAGTGACATTAAACGATCATCCATACAACTACGAGTAGGTTACAACTAAGTAGATCGAAAGACGAATGTTTTGACAAGTCGGTAACTAATCAAAATAGTTACCGTATCCTGTTTGTCTTATCTCGGTGATACGACGACCAGGTTAAGTGGCTGTAGGCATCGACTAATTAAAAATGGATCCGAATGAGTGGGGCTTGCTTTGAAAAACTATCTCACCATGACTATCGCTGACGTAGGTTCGAAGCGCTGTGGTTATAAGCTAGGGTGTGGTTTCAGAGGCTAAAAATAGAAATAGAAGCCTAAACGTTGACGGCCTATGGCCTATTATGGCCTAATGCTCGTCACGGAAGTGAGGGGAGAGGGCCGAGTTGATGATAAGATATTGACGGTCTACGTGGCGTATGTTGGCGATGGGTAGAGTGCGTAGCGTGAGCTTGGAGGTTCGATTCCCGAAACACAGCTAGTTGCACTGAGTCTGGGGGTTTGGGAGTATATGGTCCTCGTACTTCCTGATTATCTAGATACAGGAAATCCTAGTGCCTAAGGGGTCAGCAGTCACGAACTAACTATTTACTGTAAACTGACGCATTATTTATAAAAACAACTTTCTTGATATATTATAATAATTAGGTAAGTTTTTAGGTATGTATTCGTGGACACTACGCACGCATGCCAAGGCCTATAAACATAATTTGCACTAAGACCAACTTATCTACCTAATCACTGCCTTACTCCAAATTATTTCAAAATCGAAATCCAAATAGCCACCATTAGAAATTCCTTGTCAGTAAACTGATGTTTTCTGTTGAGGTCTCATTAGCAAATTTTTCTGTACCTACTTCACAGGTAGGTAGGGGAAGCTGTTGTACGTCAGACCGTGTTGTACCTAGGCCAAACACAATTTTTCGAAAAATCCCGGGTTTTAAATTTATGTTGTCTATGGCAGTTAAAGCACTCTTTGTCAACTCCATCGTGAAGTTAGTTGTGATTCGCCGGCGCCGCTTCAGTGCAAAGAAAAAGGTAATTCATTATTTCTTGTTCAAAAAGTACGTTTTTCGGGCTTTAATTTTGGTATTTGTATTTAGCAGAATGTACATTTATTAAAAATGTTTTATTTACTCTCTAATCTCAGTATATCTAGGTAATAGATGGAGTAGGTATTTATTGCAAACCTCAACTTTAAGTGTATTTTTATGAAGATTGTTATAGAAATTGATGCGAGTGGTACCTTAGACACCCAACTAACTATGTACCTTGGACTTTGATCGAATTATGGCAATATTTTAACCTCAAAATTTACTTAAAAACGGGGTTTCTCAAAAACTGCTAAGCCAAATAGGTAGGGGAAGCTGTTTTACCTAGGCCAGTTTTTTACATTTTCATTTTTCATAAATTAATGGAAAGTTTAGGGTCTTTCAAATATGCATAAATACAAAGATCAGTAGGCCTATTCACAAATCTCGGAAAGCTATCGATTCCGAAAAAGCAGAGTTCATATCCGATCCGACGCAGTCGAAATATGCGATTCAGAGATCCGAGAAGATCCGATCGACAGGCGTTTCCGAAAGATTGCCGTGTCTGAAACATAGACAATACCGGTAATTAAGGAAACTCTTGTTGTTCTATGTAGTTTGACGTTAGTTGTGCGTTTACGAAGACTAAACGGTATGGTAGAAAGTAATTATCTTGGTAGAATTATTTTAGTTGTTAATAAAAACTATGAATCCCATAATTTCACAACAATATTATATGCAGACTTACAATATTATGTGTATGCAAATTTTTAAACATGTATTACATATTTTAAAATCAGCGTTTAACGAAAGAAACAAATAATTTTATAAGATTTGTTTGTAGTGTAAATTCGCTTTGTAAATGTCATGTCAATAGATGTCAAATTGTCACAAACTTGAACTAAAAGAAGCTGGGCTTGGATGTATCGTATTTCTATGCGACTTGTTTTGTTTGTGAACTGTGAGGCGTCTTGAGACACTTCAACTTTTGTTTTGTCTTGTTGGAAGAACTTCGCGCGTAAATAAGATGAGCATAGTGAGTATAATATATCCAAATTAACTGTATGTACGTACATAGGTAAGTATTATACCTCAATGATTATGTCACCCATATATTCTTGTTTACAAATCCTTTGGAGGTAAATAAAGTTCTATTGATTTGTTTAGTATAAATAATTATGTGGTCTCAGTTAACATGTAACTTGTTGTATAAACTCTTAAGTATTTCAGTTTTGCTATCGTAGGTAATTTTGAGAGCTCATTGTTTTTTCTACTTAGTATAGGTACTGTAGTAATAAAATCGAAGACAGATAATAATGGTGATTGGCCATCAGCAACTTACAATAACTTAGTTTTAATACATTATGTTTTATTATATTTACAGGAGGCTTGCAAGTGGCCCGAGAGGAGAAGGTAGAAGCTATTGAGCAAGTGGCTGTAGGTTTACATTAAAAGCCTCCGAGTTGCGTGAAATCGCTAGAGACTTGGGAAATTTGCCAGAACTAAGTAGGTACGGTAAAGTTTTCCTCGTTACTTTTTTTGGTTGGAATGATTGGATCGGGAAAATAATAATATGATGTATTACTTTTATGTTACAATCTTTTTAAACATACTTAATCTATTTATTGCATACAGTCTTATTTCTTAACTATGAACACTTTGTTGCATAAGTTTTGCTAGTTCTCAGTGTCAGCATTTAGAGCTTTGTTGAGGTATATTCCAGCATGTGATGCTTATTATCTAAAGCGTTCAAAACCCTTAAACAATGCTAGATACAATTGTGGGACTGAATGTGCTACTCTGTGTAGTGTGCCTCTGGGCTGTTTGGCTCGCCAGTATTGGTGTGAAAATACTTGGGTCCAAGGGGTACCCTGAATCACCTAAAAAATGAAATATTGTTATTACTTACAACAAGTTAATATATTATTATGAATTGTTCCAGGTAACTTCACTAGTCTGCAACTGTCACAAATCCGTGCCAGACGTGCAAGATCCCTTGAAGTTAATAGTGTTTAGAAACCAAGACAGCAAGATGTTGCCTCCGTAAACCCCTTCATCTTATTTCTTAACAGCCTACTCCTTCAAATGAAGGCGTCATGTGTGCTTCCTGGGTAGCAGGCCAATAAATATAATATAATTATCCAATTGCTGTCACATACCTAAAGCCACAGAGAATAATTTAGATAGGTAGTACTTACTCAAAGAATTTTTTTTATCATCAGCCAATTACTATTTATATGTGATAGATATGGTTTAATTTAAAATGAATAATATACCTATACTTACTTAACATAAATGAACATTGAAGTTTTGTTAATAATATATATTATAATTAGGTACTTACCATAATTTTAATGCTCATGCAGTTTCATTACCAAAATAAATATTTACTGTGAACTCATATACCTTTTATTTAGTACCTAGTATCTACCTAATTACATTGAGAAAGTGAGTTCGGAAATGTAGTACTTATTACTTACCTACCACCTAATATCAAGTAAAGCTGTGTGTTTGATATCATTCATTATTATAATAATAGTAGGTACATATTACTATTTATGTTAGGTACTTATTTAATATAACTTTCATTACCTACTCAATACCTACATCATTTTGTATTATTTGCTAGCTTTCTAACACACCCAGGGCAATAGCGCGACTATAATATCACGCCCCTTCACACCAGTGTGTAGCTGTGTGAACCAATATGAACAATATATAAACAATATATGCACCTACATACTTAATATAATTTCAATAAAATAGCAAATAACTATTTCTTCAAGTATTATAACCTCAATCTTTTCCAAGAAAGACGGCTTTCCGTGACTCAATAGCTGTCGGAAGAGTTTTCGATTAGGATCAGCTGTGATCTGTCAAAAGTTATCGATTTCGGATTTGTGAATCGCGATTTCGAATCTAATCGGAAACTTATCGAATCCGATAGTTTCCGAAACTTGTGAATAAGGGTGCAGTTATTCAACTACATACGAAACTAATAAAATCTGTGTATTTTGCATTAAGTTGAGAGCAAAAGCCGTTCCAAAAAAAAAGGGAAAACTGTCCAAGGTACAACATCCCTGATGTACTTTGGCCCGTGCCAGTTGTACTTTGGACAAACTAGAATAAAATGAAGATAGTACACTATATAATTACTGTACGGAGTAAGTTTTATTTTTATTTGTTATTTAACTACAACCAATGACTGATCATATCAAAAACAGTAATTAATAATTATTATTAACTCAGTAAAAATACATCTTTCAAAAAAACCCTTACCAACAGTCTTTTGTCTCTATAATAATCATCCATATTATTATATTCACATCAGATCATGTATGTTTCATAAATATAGGTACCTATTTGGCTTAGCAGTTTTTGAGAAACCCCGTTTTTAAGTAAATTTTGAGGTTAAAATATTGCCATAATTCGATCAAAGTCCAAGGTACATAGTTAGTTGGGTGTCTAAGGTACCACTCGCATCAATTTCTATAACAATCTTCATAAAAATACACTTAAAGTTGAGGTTTGCAATAAATACCTACTCCATCTATTACCTAGATATACTGTGATTAGAGAGTAAATGAAACATTTTTAATAAATGTACATTCTGCTAAATACAAATACCAAAATTAAAGCCCGAAAAACGTACTTTTTGAACAAGAAATAATGAATTACCTTTTTCTCTGCACTGAAGCGGCGCCGGCGAATCACAACTAACTTCACGATGGAGTTGACAAAGAGTGCTTTAACTGCCATAGACAACATAAATTTAAAACCCGGGATTTTTCGAAAAATTGTGTTTGGCCTAGGTACAACACGGTCTGACGTACAACAGCTTCCCCTACCTATATTTATGAAACATACATGATCTGATGTGAATATAATAATATGGATGATTATTATATAGACAAAAGACTGTTGGTAAGGGTTTTTTTGAAAGATGTATTTTTACTGAGTTAATAATAATTATTAATTACTGTTTTTGATATTATGATCAGTCATTGGTTGTAGTTAAATAACAAATAAAAATAAAACTTACTCCGTACAGTAATTATATATAGTGTATTATCTTCATTTTATTCTAGTTTGTCCAAAGTACAACTGGCACGGGCCAAAGTACATCAGGGATGTTGTACCTTGGACAGTTTTCCCTTTTTTTTTGGAACGGCTTTTGCTCTCAACTTAATGCAAAATACACAGATTTTATTAGTTTCGTATGTAGTTGAATAACTGATCTTTGTATTTATGCATATTTGAAAGACCCTAAACTTTCCATTAATTTATGAAAAATGAAAATGTAAAAAACTGGCCTAGGTAAAACAGCTTCCCCTACCTACCTCCCTATGTTGGCTGATACAAAGAAATTGGACAAAGAGGTCGATCTGTAATTGTGCCCTTGTCAGCTTAACCTGCCCACAAATGCAATGTCTCGTAATAGAGGTACCGCTAGGGAACCAACCCACGTGTTTTCTTAGAGAATAATACCTACAGAAACGGTGGGCGGGCGGCTCATATTGGTACTCGTAAATGCCTGTTAGACATCTCTCCATAGCTGCTTCCGGATCCCTCAGGGTGACAACGACAACTTCTCAAAACGACAACTTTCTAGAATGCCATCTAGGTGGTACTAGTGGCCCGCCATAGACTTAGGTGATTAGTCTGAGGGGCCCGCAGTACCCTATTAGACAATAATTATACATAAAAGTATAATATAGATAGTTTGAATGCAATCGATTGACAAAGGCGATGACGGCGACGAAACACTTCCTGTCAGAAAAATATTCTGACCGATTGCAATATCAGCACGATCGTCACTCAGAAAATGATTGTGTCAACATAGTGTACCAATATAATAATTTATAACTTTATTTAAATAGAAAATGCTTGTACAAACAAACAAGAGCTTTCAAAGGACTTCAATTATTATTAATATCAAGTATTCAAATCGCGATAACAATTAATGAAATAATTGGCAAAGGTAAGGACCTTATTCTGTGGTTGTGGGGGTCGGACTTTGTGTCCCGGTCCCGAATATCTCTGTACGCCAGTTCGAAACCAAACAACAGGATCGATTTCAAGTACCTACCATTAGAACATCTATCTCTATTTCAGATTATTATTGGTAAAAAGGCGTACGGAAAGTTTTCGGGCTTATTTTTAGGTATGGATGGATATGCCAGGCATGTTTCAGTAAAATATATCGGTAACATAAAAATGCAGTAGGTAGGTATTAGCATTCATACCGATATATTTTTTAATATATGAAAATTATGTAGGTATTGAATAAATACAATTTTATGGACGAATCATGTCGAAATGTCTTGTTCTTTCGCCATTAAACATCATTACCCTACTTAATATTATAAACGCGAAAGTTTGTGAGTATGGATGGATGGATGGATGTTTGTTACTCTTTCAAGCAAAAACTACTGAATGGATTTTGATGAAACTTCACAATAATATAGCTCACATATCAGAATAACACATAGGCTACAATTCATAAAGAATGCGGGTGAAACCTCGGGGCGCAGCTAGTAATTAATATAGTGGTAGGATACAGTATATTTTCAATATGCAGTCTTTTGGTCATGCCAATTACTGCAGTCAACTATTACATTAAAATGTAAATAGGATTTCAATTTTAATAGACAGAAAAGTGGTAGGTATATATGTAATAAGAATATCTCGCGGTAGTCAGTCTTATAAATTACTTAGCGAAATTCGACTCTTATAGCACATAACTACATATTCACAAAGTGAAGCACTTTACCCATACCATACTAAACGAAATTACTGTTCTTCCCAATCAAAACGAAAGGATTCCTCTACTTACATTTGATTGCACTGAGGTAATAATGAAGGGTTTACTGTAGGTGTTTCATTACATTGGCGTTTTGATTACATTAGTTAAATTAGTTGAGTTGGTGCTAAATATGGAATAGGGGTCCTAAGGTACAAGATAAAGGGATCTTAAGTAAATACTTCTATCCAAGGAGCGGTCGTTATTATGCTAGTATCTCTAGGTCTATGTACTATTGTTATTATATATATATATACCTATATAAATATATATGTAAATATTATAATGCAATTTAACTTGTTTTCTTTCGTCAGTAAAAATGTATTATCAATAGTGTTATTTTTATAATTTTACTACCACAGGTTTCTGCTCAATTCACTTGTATAAAATATACTACACAAGATTTTTTCCAGATTGTCATCCGAATCTGTTTAGTCTTACATAGCGTTTAGCTTACGTGAGTGCTGAGACGAAACAACGTGTATGTGGCCTTTTATAAATTAAACATTTATTTATTAAAGAGTCATCAATAGGTAGGTATTCAAAGGAAAAAATAAAGGAGTAAGTATAACACTTTCTTACGATTCTGAATTGTCTTTTACAGGTGTTTACAACATAATAATTATATGTGGAAGGACGTAAAATTTAATTATTCTAGTAACTATAAGCTAGGTAGTACAGAAGTTAATATTCTTTTTTTTTTTTTAAACGTAGACCTATTCTAGGATTTCTCCTGTATCGCGGGTACCGCTTACAGCGGCTATCATCATCTTTAGAAAACCTTGATAGATGCTGGACAGACGCGTTTTTTTTTCGAAACGGGTCATAGTATCGTGTAGCAGTGTTTAAACTCAAACTTAAATAATGTATTGTAGGATAGTAGGCAATAATATCGCGATTTATAAGTCTAACATAAATATCACTATAACATAGCTGACAATAAAAACGTAAAATATGGTAAACTAAAGTAAGAGTAGCTGATTATGGTTCGAGTATGAGGAAAGATTCGTTTCATACGCTGATTCATCATTGAATCTCGGACAGGAAAAGGAAACACCATTAGCTCTACCAGTGCTACGGAATTACGCACGTTAGAGAAGATAACGGTAAGAAACGCTACGTGCTACGAGAACTCAGGCAGAAGTTGCAGGTGCCTACGCGTGCGTAGCTCCGCCTACACCGCCCGCCCAAGCGCTGGCTATAAAAGCTGGCACAGATATCTAGGCCGGTCATTCTGTAGTCGTGCACTTCGCGCTTTACCAAACTCACAAGTTACAAAAGTTTTTGCTGGTCCGCTGTACTTCAACAAGGTAAGTAAATATTCATTAAATTACCTAATTGGTAAAAAATCCGATTTCCGGATATCACATTTTTTTCAAATAATAAATGTATTTTTATGCGGAACATGCTTTTTGGACACATTGTTAATGAGTTTAACCTATGTGTTTCGCAAAGTAACGTTTGTTTCATTAACTTTGTTTGAAAGTTTTATAATATTATAATACTACTTATATATACAGAAAGATAATAAATATAAGTTGTAAAAAGTACATACAAATTTGGTGCATATTATTGATGTGAATAATTTATATCTACTGCTTCGACCCGTATTTTTGGAGCCTTTCCAATGTCACCGTAACGTTACCGAAACACGATTAAAACTCAAAGAAAAAAAAACTGCAGCAATGACTAACAAACACTATTATTTTTAGAGTCGCCGACAGTCACTCAAAGTTTCTAGTCTCATGTATTACCGAATTTAACACACAAAACAATGAGTAGAACTTTATATACATTCGCAAATATATGAATAATAAATAACAAGACCACGGTGTGACCATTTGACCATGATCAGTGCCTACAACTTGGTTGAAGCGCGGAATTCGTTTTAAATTATATCTCGATACTAGCTGCACCCCGTTATTTCACCCGCGTTAGATATTATCCCACAGGAACGGTTAATTTTGAGGGGTTGAAACGTAGGTATCCCATGTTTTATTTCAGGACTTTATGCTTACTATTTTATACCAAACATATATTGGGACGTTGAGGCGTAAAGAGATAATAAACATTCAGACATAAGTACAAAATTTCACATTTATAAACGGTATAATTATAGTATGATTAGAAATATAATTGTGTATATAGTATTGCGCCCAGATGTTTTGTCTGATAAACAAACGTAAACTATGCTTTTCATTGAGTCTGCTATCCCAAAAAGTCGGCTGAACGTCTTATATCCTCCCTGGTCCACCATTTTTATGAACAAGTCGTATCCCGAGATTTTATTGAACCTACAAAAAGGAAGTATACAAACCTTCAGAAATACCAATGAGGCTGATTTTCCTATGAGTTAAGTTATTATATTTTCTTTATCTCTACAAGCTACTGAAACTTATTTACTTGCAGCGTTTCTTATTTTAACTAATTTAAACGAATTTTAATTGCATGTTTAACGCTTCTGGGACTCTTTTCAAATCTCACTTTCCATAAAAACCTGGATTCGGAGACGGACGTTTTAATAATAGTTAAGTCGGTCCAGCCTTACCAACGGATAGTATTAGATTTTTATCCTTCTCGTATGTAGGAAGAATAGGTAGAAAATACTATTATTTTCTACCTTTTCTACCTATTATTCTATCTATCATGATAGATAGAGTAATAACAAAATGTTAAGTTAGGCTTAGTACTTGTTTTAACAACAATCTTTCCTGCCAGTTGATATTTCAATTAATATAAAATTAAATACAAAATGTGTTGACATTTCGTAAATTCGTAACTAAAATATTTTATTCCCAGAAACAAACGCAAACACTTACTTCTAAAAGCGTGTCAAAGCTTCTTTATCCCTGTCATTTATTAAAGAAATTATGGTTACATCCCGGTATGCGTCAGCTTAGTTACTGTGGTCATTTATCATAATGCTTGATTTTTGTATTCTACAGAAGTAAATAGGTACTTACAGCTTGAAAGTCATTGCTCCCAAAAAAAGCAAATATAGGCACAAAAATATTTATAATACAATGTAATTGAAAATTGGTTAGATTTTTAAGGTTTAGTAGATCTAAAGCTAGTTTTAAAATACACCGAAAAATATACACTCCAAAAATATACCTATATATATTTTTTTCTTGTCATTTTGCGCATACATACCAGACATCACTCGGGTTGCAGCAAGTCTCTTAAAACCTATATAAAACGTACTAAGTTACTAGTTACTAGACCCCGATTCATTTACATTCGCGATTGATCACGTAAAATCAAAGTGAGATCTCGGTATTTTGAACCTATTTTAAAATTATTTAGTAATTTTATGTTCCTCCAAAGAAACAGACCATAGGCATTATTTAATCTTTTATTTAATCTTTATTACATTTAAATATTTATAGATGTTGAGGGTAGGCCACCTTTCGATAAGTAGAAGGTAGAAGCTGGAAGATAGTGGATTTGATTTGCACCGGAAAGTGAGGTATTCATATAAATTATGTAGATAACTAACGCTAATTCCTATGTAAAACTACTTTTCATAAAAAAGTACACACACAAAGAGAGTTTCTCAAACGCGCAAAAATATTAACTCGCCTAAAATATATAACGCATCTGTATATTCACTCGAAAGGAAATTGTCGCCTTGTAAAGTAACTTCAACTCATGTTCGTATATATCATCAATAAGGCGAGATTTGCATCAAAACATGGTTCAAAGGGATTCGTACGAGTCCATCGAGTTACGTTAAGAAAAGTGGAAATTTGTATGCGAATATCGAATCACATAAACACAGTATAGAGGCAAATTCAACGCAAATTCACGCGTCTTGCACTCGAATCTGGGAATCGACTGTTTGATGCAAGTTTTTTTATAATAATATTTATGGCAAGGCGAAAATCGCATACGATATTATCACTCGCACGAATAACCCTTCCTGTGTAAACGATGTTGTAGTGCACTGTAAACTTAACTATATATTTATAGCCCTCGTTTACTACAAATAACAAACGTCTGTTTGTTTGCACTACATACTAGCCATTCAATGAAACGTAGTTCAAACGGACTCAATAAACTGCGCGCATTCAAAACAAAGTGGTTGGATGTTTGGTTCAAAGTACACTCAACGTTCAACAAGCATTTGGACCCACGCTAAAGTACTAATTAAACATTATTTTAAAGCGTAGCAGTCAATGATAATACTGAAGCTATCATCTATTATTCTTTGAACTACGTAGTGAAATTTACTTTGTTGTACACTTCACGTTAAACTTTCCACTGGTGCCTTCGATAGGTACGATATTGTTGAAACGACTGCAAAGCATAATGTGCAGATTCTATTCCTGCATAGGATATATATTTGTATGCACGACAAAGTTGTAGTTGCTACATTGTAATTTTGAGTTGTAGACATAAAGAGGTGTATTCATTTGTATACTGTGCCCTTACCTGAATACGCATTATTTCCGGTCTTGATCTTTCTACATAACTGATACTTTACATGGTAAATGGTAGATTGCTCCGGAAAATTAAGGCTTTTCTACGCAAAGCAACATCACAAAAAGTGTACAAAACTATAAGCATGGTTAATTTTAGAAACCCAGTCTGGATTTACCATAATATGTGGCGTTTGATATTTTTGTTGAAATACCTATATAATAAGGTCAAGAGTTCCCAAGTCGCAAACAACTTCTAGTACAATAATACAATTGGTGGCTTTTCTGTTGTTTGCCTTATCATAAACTTCTATTATGTAGCTAGAGAGTTAGACATGTGATTGCCACCAATCTTCATATCCTCTCCGGCTAAAGTTAATGAAAAGAAGAGAAGTATGGCAAAGTTAATGAAGAAAAAACCGTCGATGTGCGTGTCGGACGCGTATTACTTTCTCAAACTTGTGTTTAATAGTATGATGGTGGAATAATAACCATTAGTTGTTAATTAACGTGCACGAGTGTCTTATAACACAAACCTAATAACGTGTCGTTTCGTTAATTTCCAAAACTACTAGGAAGTTTCAATAGGTAGCGCGTTCACTTATTCACAATATGGTTAGACTACTGATTACATTATCTGGAACTTGAAATATTGACAATATTAAACTTGAAATATACATATTGCTGTCAAAACTCTCAATATAATAAAAAAAAAATATAATAA
Organism: Hylaea fasciaria; assembly: GCA_905147375.1. Lineage (NCBI taxonomy): Eukaryota > Metazoa > Arthropoda > Insecta > Lepidoptera > Geometridae > Hylaea > Hylaea fasciaria. The sequence continues at coordinate 2,794,921 of LR990200.1, forward strand.
TTCAGCCTGTAACTGTCCCACTGCTGGGCAAAGGCCTCCCCTCACTATCGTGAGGAGGGTAAGGCCATAATCCACCACGGGGGCCTAGTCCGGATTGGTGGATAACATGCCTCCGAAGTAATTCTCGGGCATGTTGGTTTCCTCACGATGTTTTCCTTCACCGAAAAGCGAGTGATAATTACGTACATATATTTTAACAAGAAACACATTCACAAACTCTCAATAATGATCACTAGTTTTGACCAACTAAAAAAAACTATGAGTCAAAATTAATTTCGATTGAACATGTTGATCAAAACTAGTGATTAAGGGTTTTGACTGTCACATAAATAATAATTTTGCTTGACACTGGCTATAAAAGCACAAGTCGCGCGAACCCAAAGCATAAAAAGTAGGGTGACCTGGAAGTTTCCAATTAATATAGGTACGTATTAAATAAGGCTTTTGACGAGCTCGGTCGGCATTAATGGAAACAAAAGTGCTTCACTTTTGAAAATTACAAAATGATTTTGTTATTGCTGAAATTTCCGGTATTCACTCAAGTGCATGATTTAATCTGCCTACTTTGATCGAAGCCAGCGCATTGTTTAATTAACTAGTTTAAATTATCTATTTTTTGTGTGTATTCAGTGCATGAGTTTATAAAATAAGTATCTGGTTGATAAAATCAAAATTATTAGGATTAAAGGAGATGCAATACTTAGTCAGGTCATAAGTATTGTCACATAGTAAAAACTTTTCTTTTAGAATGCTGGCCACAAAAAAGTTTATTGAATTCGAATTTCGAATTGTTCATGAAAATAAAAATGTATACTTTTTAGAATTTTACTCATTTTTAAATATGGAGTGGACGCTTAAAGAAGACCGTGTTGCAGTTATTGCGTTGCATCGTTGCGGTTACGCGCCAATTCAAATTTTTGACATACTGAAAAATTTGAATATAACCAAGAGATTCGTTTATCGTACCATCAAACGATACAATGAAGACTCTAGTGTAGATGACAGGTCAAGAAGTGGTCGCCCTCGGTCTGTTAGGACTCCAGCAGTGATAAAAGCTGTGAAGGCGCGAATTCAAAGAAATCCCAAACGTAAGCAGAAACTGTTGGCCCTTCAGATGGGATTAAGCAGAACCACGGTGAAAAGGGTGTTAAATGAAGACTTAGGGCTTCGGGCATATCGAAGAAAAACAGGACATCATTTGAATGCTCGTCTAATGGACCTGAGACTGAAGAGATGCCGCGCTTTGTTGAAGCGGTACGCGGGAAAAAAATATCGGGAAATTATTTTTTCGGATGAAAAAATTTTTACCGTAGAAGAGAGCTACAACAAACAAAATGATAAGGTGTACGCACACAGTAGTGAAGAAGCGAGCAACCGTATTCCGCGTGTCCAACGAGGTCATTTTCCATCCTCGCTCATGGTATGGTTGGGAGTGTCTTATTGGGGCTTAACAGAGGTACATTTTTGTGAGAAAGGTGTAAAAACGAATGCAGTTGTGTATCAAAATACAGTCCTGACGAACCTTGTGGAACCTGTTTCTCATACCATGTTTAATAACAGGCACTGGGTATTCCAACAAGATTCGGCGCCAGCTCATAGAGCGAAGAGCACACAAGACTGGCTGGCGGCGCGTGAAATCGACTTCATCCGGCACGAAGACTGGCCCTCCTCCAGTCCAGATTTGAATCCGCTAGATTACAAGATATGGCAACACTTGGAGGAAAAGGCGTGCTCAAAGCCTCATCCCAATTTGGAGTCACTCAAGACATCCTTGATTAAGGCAGCCGCCGATATTGACATGGACCTCGTTCGTGCTGCGATAGACGACTGGCCGCGCAGATTGAAGGCCTGTATTCAAAATCACGGAGGTAATTTTGAATAAACTTTAGTGTCATAAGAATCTATGTTTTGTTAAGTTCATTTTGGTATATAAGTGGTTACATAATGAATAAACTTGTTTCAATTATTTTATATAAAACATGTGACAGAATTTATGACCTGACTAGGTATATACCTCTACACAGTTGTTAAGCAGCACTTAACAGGTTTCCAGCATCGGGTAACGTGATTTTTGTTATAGGCATTGATAACCAAAATTTTACATAGGTACTAACATGATTGACATTATATTGTATACATTTTTAACAATCTAGCCACTACTCAATACCAGAATTATTTAATAGACTCTAATGTCTCTAAACTTACTTACCATCCTTCTTATGCTGCTTTAGTTCAAATAAAGATGTGAGGGCAAAGAAATACTTATCTCCAAAGGTAACTTAAGCCCTCTGAATAAAATAAATATTCAAACTAATACAAATGCTAACATAATAAGGATTTGAACAATGTTCTGATAGGATGATAACAACATTTGGTAACATTATTATCATTTATGAGGCTAATACCATTGATAAGCTAAAAAGGTTCATGTAGAGATCAACCGTAAATAGATGAAAAGGAGATGAAAACATTTCCTGTGAACCTTACGTAGTAAGTAGATAATACATTATAGACGAATTGCGTTTCCAATACCCTTAAAAGAGTTGCATGCCACTTTTTGTAAATAAACTTAGCTGGAAAACAGTTAGCTCCAAACACGTCTGTACTAGATGGAACAAGAGGCGAGACCTCCTTGTGTCCTATGCTACCTTGGTACTACTGGTATATAAACCTACTCGTGGCTCCAAAGCACAATCATGCTGGATGGTCGACAGATAAGCCCTTCTGGTGTTCTAACTACCCTAGAAAGTAAGTACTTCTGATTTTAAAATACCACTTTGTTCCCACTTTCAACTCAAGTATCCTGTGTTTGCTCAATCGAGCGTATGTACTCGTATTTTTACGAAAGAAAAAGATAAAAGAAACATCACAGACACGTTTACATTAATTATCATTCGGAGCTCGAGACTGATCTTTACTTGTGCGTCGTTTATTTCGTATTTTTCTTTTTCTTTTTCATTAAATTATGATAAAATTATTTATGGTCATGGAAAATATCTATTCCTTCCGGCATTTCGCAAAGACTTAATACCATCTCCGTTTATGGATTGGTACAGTTGACCTCAAAAGTAGCTGAATATGTACAGTATTGTACAGACTAACTAGAATCTTTCTATTAAAAAAAAACTAAAATTAAATTAGTAAGTAGTTATGATATTAATAGAATTAAATGGAATAGAATAAAAAACTCTGTATCGTATTACAAAAATTAAACAATAGTACCTACCGAAAAGAATACAATAGGAAAACACTACTAAGTTCAGATACTTCTGATGCTGACTGTATTTTTAATTTCGCAATGAAATTCAAGGAAAATTAATGTAAGCAAAATAGACACGTCACCAAATCGTATTAGTAACGGACCAGTTCATTTATTGAAATGTATATTTATAAAAATACTTATAATTTACATAACATTTAAAATAGGTAGATTTAATCTGAAACAAGTAATAGCTTACAAAAAAAAGTTATTTTGAACAGGAAAGTAATATTGAAATACAAGTGACTGAAAGAGATAGAGCTACACTATTAGCATCCATTAGTGCATGCCGGGTTTTTCATTATCAGCTACATAAGTAGCTAAACAAAATATGGTGTGATACAACCTATGACTGTCTATGTCTAATCTATGACTGAAATCTATGTCTGTGATACAAACTATGACATTATTATGCCTGTCTGGAGAGGTGGTCTTCTTACATTGGCGTCATCATGACGTCACGATCTTCTATCTCATGTGGCCGCGGTGTGCCACCGTCCTTAGTTTCCTTTGTCCATGATCATAAGGGACAATTTTCCCCATATTGACAAGCCTGAACTCAATACATCCAACTTTTCCAACATTTTTTATAATAAAAGTTAAGCTGGTATTACCTCATCGATACTTAAATCTCAAGCCAAACTCAGCGAAGCCTAAACTCAAACAGGCGACCTTAACTTGTGGACAATGTAGGAGTTTGCCTCTCTACTTTTAAAATCCTTTTAACTATAAAATTAAACATCGTCCTGTTTGCGCTAAAAGTTAGCTGATGTAAGCTTTATTGTGGAAGCTTTAGTTAGCACTAGTACCACTTCGTCGATGAAGCTGAAAGTATAGTCACCAGTAAGTAGGTATAACAATGTTAGTAGATATATTATAAGGTTACCATGAGAAACTTCAGTTTCCTCAAGTTGTTTTCCTCCTTCACCGGAAAGCGAGTGATAATTTTGATATGTACTCGTACATTATTTTTTTTTACTCGACTCATACTGTACGTACGTGCCTATCTATCATTGGTAACGTCAGTATTGCCTCTCTACCTATCTCATATATTATAGTCTAATTAAAAATATATATGTATATCCTACGAACCTTCAATAATACTTACTCAATTGCCTCATCTCGTAGATCCAATAGATTGGTGTCAGTTAAAAGGTTCAATAAATGTTTACTTTGCCGTCGAGGGCCAAAGTCACTATTTGTAATTAAGGCTAGGGTTAAAGAGGCCACTCCTATATCTTTGTCCAATTAATATCAAACGCGATAAAACATTGATCTCATGTTTACCTAGTGTAGGTAGTGAAAAATTGCTATAAAGAATTTCGTTTCACTTTACAGAGTTAACAGACTTGCTACACAGCACGTTGCACATTTACAAGCTAAAGGAATTCTCACTAGTTCCGTGGCAAAGGAAACCAATTTCATGTGCACTTCTTTTGTCGCAAACGAGACAAATAATATATGAAATACTTTCAGTAACTCAATTTGGCAAGTTCTTTGTGAAAGCTCTCCACGCACCGGTTCAGCTATAACATGTCTCGTTAGTACCAGCTACCTACTCCTAATACAAAAGATTCGCGGTGCGAACGGTTACTAAACTTTTCGTAAAGTTAACTGCGTGGGAATTTAATACAAATTATAGGTAGGTAGGTACCTAATTGTCTTGAAGATGCTGATGATCACAGAATTTTACGTATCCTCCACACGTGTAAGACTTTCATAAGGGCTTTATTAAATTCTATTGTTACAAAGGCAAATAACTGGCTATTGATTAATTTCAAGTAATAGTTTTTTGCCGATGGGATGAATGAATGGTAACATGGTAACAATTTATATATTGGCTTCAGAGACATAACGTCAAAAATCCTTCCTAATAATTATATTGTTTCGGAAATAAGCGTCTAAAGCCCGAAAAGGTAATTCTACTTTCTAACTTGTATCTTCGACAAAGGATGAAAAGGAAGCTAAAATAATTTTGTTCATAACTACCGCTCTGCCTTTTCAGCATACGTGAGTGAAACAAAAAGAACATCGAAGTAGAGTAAAAAGAACTCAATAGAGTTACCTTTCTTCGCTTACGCTTACGGAAAATATGCCGTTCCTGTATTCTTAGATCAATATATTCATTCATGTATTCGTTATCGTAGAGATAGTATTCGGGAGAATTGATCTTCTAGAGTAGATGAAAAAAACATCCAAAAACAAACCTGGAATGACGATTTCGCTTCCGAAATCATTTGGCAGACTAATAGTGAGGTACCTACCGGTTTCTGCGTATTGCACTCGTAGAATCTCTCTATAGATTATTATATTTAATTAACTGGGGCTTGAAGGGTCTTTTTAAATCTCGTTTTTTTTCTTAGTCGTGTCATGTCATGTTAGGTCGTATCGTGACTTTGCGGATTTACGCATCACTTGTAACACAAAACTGTTCAAGAATGTTATAGGCCATTCTTATGGCGTTAGATTATGATCTCTATAGGGTGTTATTTGTATCTCTTCCCGGTTACGTGTTTGGAATAAAACTATAAAACCATTTACGGGATATTTAAGTGAGGAAAATCGTATCACACAAAATAATTGCACTGTCAAAATGAGATTACCCAGGGGCTCGCAAGACGCCATATTGTCTTTTGGTGCCCTTTTACGAGTTGACGTTTCTTTTGTTTTTTTTTTATAATAATATAATAGGGGAACGTGCCTATTCATTTGTTTTGCTGCAGGGGATTTATTGGGCCGGGGATTCTTATCCTGATATTTGATGAATGGAACTTAGTAAAATGTTTAAATCGGATTAGGTGTAGAAATGGGTTTACGGTTGTTTTGCGTTCACCACCGCTCTTATTTATCTACATATTGAACTTCTTTTGTACAGAACTCAAGATGCTGAGCAAGAACTTCGCCGTCGCTATCGCCGTGGTGCTGGCAGTCGTGTGCCTGGTGGAGGTGCGTGCGGAAGGCCCCTACGACATGGCTGATGCTCTGCGCAAGCTTCAGGAGCTGGACCGTTACTATACCCAGGCCGCTAGACCAAGGTAAGAGCTTTAGGTACGCTTAAGCCGTCAGGCCAAGACAGCGCTGCTAAAGCTGTGGTCTTCTTAACTATAAACACCATCAGCCGCTTACAACGTCAATTATTATTAAAAAAAGTTCGACTGGATGTGGCGCTGAAAAATGCGACGAAATATTTTTTTTTACATATAATAATTTGGGCTGTATATATGTGGCATACAATGTGGGACGAAAGCAGATTTTTTTAATGTGGGATTAACTTCCGTGGGACGAATGTGGATTAAATCCACGGCACGCCGCGTCATAATGCGTACTATAGCAATGTACTGTTGTGGCCGTTTCCACACCGATGTCGGCGTACATTTCTCTTGCACATCGTGAGGCAGCGCAGTGTGACGCTGTAAGCGGCCGATGGCACTTAAGAAACCACAGCCTAAGCTGTAAAAGCTTACATAATTGATGTAAGAGAAATTGTTTTCTCAACGATGATGCCAAATTTTGGACATTTACTTCTTGGTGGTATTGAGGATCGGGGAGGTTAGTCTGTAGATCTGGTGTACCATAAAAAAAGAAGGTCTTCGAGGTTCATAGGCTATTTTGCGCGATACTTTTTTATTTAACAAAGGTTATACAGTTACTTTATGTAAATACATTTAAGGTTGTAGGAATTATTACCTACTTATTATTATCTAGGTACATAAATTATGTGGTCCGACAGCTTGAACGCCAAAAGCGAGATTCACAAACGCCGATCGGATAAAAGAAATTATGTTCTCGTAAACTTTAAAAGCAAATTGTAATTCAAAGTAAGATTGAAAAACTTTTCCGCGAAGAATACAATTACTTCCATACATTGATTAATTCCATACATATTTTAGCCCGTTTCAACAGCGAGTTTTTTTCATATCATTTCAATGTTTATCCATCGAAAGTCGGGCGACCTGGTACACATTAGTAATAGTCTGCTAACTCGATTCAGGTGTTACTAAATTTACACCAACAAACCCAAACCTATCTACGTATAATATACCTAATTACCTACGCATTTTAATAATTTGCACGTGTATTTTTGAACAGGTAAGACATGTTCATCTACATAATTATACATTTTGATGCTGATTATATTCTATATTGTATCGTATACTTAATATACAAATAAAACACTTTACTAAACTCGAGATAACGTTTTATCATACATACAGGACAAATATAAAAGAATCTGGAAAAAATAAAATTGCAACTGCAAAAATCATGCGAAATCAAAAATTAAAACAATAAGAAGCCGTATCTATTTTTGGTAGCTCGGTGTATTTCAGAGCAGATAGCGTATTATCACGTTTTGGCATCAGGCTTGCATCGGGCCTAGCTAGATCAGAGACCAATATCTCCGTTCTCTATCTAAAGAGCGCCTATACGTGAACTTTGGTAGGGCACGCTCAAGAATAATACTTTGATAGGTACCTAGCTCCATCGGTCCGGTGGGTTAATGATCTTGGAACGTGGGAAAAATATTTGCGGGCACGTTTGATGGTTGGTGTAGCAATAGAGTAGGACTGTTAAGTAAAATCTTTACTATTTCGTTTTGGCTTGTGCCATGTCTCTGTACCTGCTATAATTTTACCAGTTCATTCTACTCCAACCGAAACGTCTTAGGGCTTTACCACAAAAGATTTAAACATGAGTTGAACAGATGTGTCTAAATATTTTCTCCAGAAATCGATGTCAGCATTCGCGTTGTGTAATTCAATAACAAAACACACAAGTAAAATTATCAGAAATTAGGTTCAGTTAGACAACGCCAGTGTTAGACGTCGCTTTTGTGGATCCAGATTTTAGACACATCGGTTCAACTGTTGTTTAAACTTCTGTGGTAAGACGTCTAAGGGACAATGTTGAGGCGTCACAGTAGTACAACAAAACTAGTCTAACTAATCAGCGTTCTGTGCAGCTTTGAACCCGTGCTCAACAGTGAGCGGATACGTAGTTGATAATGTGTTGATAATGACGATTGAAATCAACAAAGCAACGAATATCACTCATTGCTTCGTTGATTCTTTTTGGCCTCAACGAACATACATAAAAGGGAAAACTGTAAGGGTCAAAATTATGCCTCCCACGGCTGAACGGAATACGAAAACCATCTGTAATTTCAGCCCACCGGACAAAAGCCTCCGTCATTTCGCAAGGCGTGATTTTACACGGTCACTGCAGTAGGCACGAGATAAGGAAAAGATTACAGTGCGTACTGTCCTGTGGCAAAACTGTTAGACTAGTCGGGTAGCCCGCTTTGCCCTTTGTCGCAACTCGATTGTGTATTCGGCCTATTGTCAGGTAGGCGAGGTATGAGAATTATCAACGGTGCAAATTATTGTGTGAAGGATGGGCAAAGCGTTTAAGTAAACTCAGTGGGGGTTGTATTAATGTACTCGTAGATGTTACAGAGATTAATCTATACTAGTATTATAAAGAGGAAAGATTTGATTGTTTGCATTGAATAGGCTCCAAAACTATTGAACTGATTTGAAAAATTACTTCACTGTTGGGAAGCTACACTATACCCGAATGACAGGCTACTTTTTATCCCGTAAAAATTTATGGTTCCCGCGGGTTAGTAGTTAAAGCGGGTGAAACCGCGAGGCGCTCCTAATAGAATATACCTAGTATTGTTTTCCAACAAAATGCAAGTTTTGAGAAGGTAGGTTTTATAAGATTGACGCGAAGAAAATCGAAGACTACCTACTTCTTACTAATCTTACTTAAGTAAGACAAAGCTGTATATGCAGAATTCTAAGCATACAAATTAACTTTCTACTTACTACTGATTGTTAATTATACGTAAGCTAAAATTTTCAAGGAGAACAGAAGAAGGTATACGAACTCCTAAACCAAGTTATCCTAACGATGCGTCGTACGGTCAAATAGCTTAACTTGCTTGCATCGCCACATAATGTAAAAACTTCGAAAGTAGGACAAACTTCTAAGCTTAGACTCAAGTCGAAAGAAAAACCTGTTGGCCTTAGTACTGAAGTTTACAACTACGTAAATTGTTCGGCCGATCTGCAATTGCCTATATAGATCTCGATTTAATGTCTAAAAGACTCTTTCGATCTTACCACAAAATATTGAAACTAGAGTTGAACAGGTGTGTCAAAATATTTCCTCCACAAATCGACGTCTTACCCTCGCTTTTAACTCAATAACAAATTCACAAGTAGAATAATTAGGAATGCCAGGATTGAGTAAGAAAACGCGAGTGATAGACGTCGATTTTGTGGAATGAAATTTTAGACACATCTGTTTAACTCTGGTCTACACTTTTGTGGTAAGACTGACGTGGTCTATCTTGGATGCATAATTTTATAAGGACTTCAATGAATTCTCAATAATAAGATGATATAAAATATCAACTTTATATTGCACACCAAGATCAGAAAACTACAGAGCTTTGACTGTAATACAAGGGTAAGCGTGTAATAATGGTGGCATATAAGGCTAAGAAACAAATTTGCAAAAACTTACAAAGTAAGAGTGCATGATATGAGTGCATCCTAATAATGCTAACCAGCAAACTAAGTCGCTACCTACCTAATGTATTTTTTATGCCCATTTTATCTTGTTTTTTTTTTTAAATTAAGGTCGGGTTTCCTGAGAATTAACATAGACAAGAGGTTAAGTTTATTGCCGTCCTTGTCATTTGATTAGTGCCAAATAATGACAGTCACAGACTGAATCTGTTGCCAGTTAGCCAACGCTCCAGAAGCCGGCCATAAACCTAGAGTAGCTTCTCCCAGCACGGTAAATCAAAAGGGCACGGGCTATTGATTATACTCTTGGTAAAATAGTAAAACTTACATAGAAGATAATAATATGAAATGAGAAATTGATATCATAAGATAGGTAACTAGAACTGAAATGGTGTTTGCATTTTGGAATTTTAAGTTTTCCGTAGTCAAAGGGTAAAACGGTACCCTATTACTAAGGCACCGCTGGCCGTCCGTCTGTCTGTCTGTCTATCTGTCCGGCTGTCACCAGGCTGTATCAACCGTGATAGTTAGACATTAGACATTTTCACAGATGATGTATATATCTGTTGCTGCTTTAACAACAAATACTAAAAAACATAATTGTAACAAAAAAATATTAAATACTTTTCGTCCCTCCTTTCGATTTAGGTCATAATCCACCACGGTGATCCGATCCGGATTGGTGGATATATGCATCGGTAATTATTCTTGGCCTTGTGGGATTGAAAATAAACTTTTTGTTGGCGACACACCGGCCCTTTATGGCTTTGGTCTTTTAATATTAATATTAAATATAACCACCGTACCTAACTGACATTATGATAGCACGTCACAATATAAGTACTCATCTTTCCAAAATGTATTATAATATATAATATAATAATAACCTACGAATTTCATAGAAAAACAAAAATTGTTTTTCTGGGAAACTCGTAATTCTGTCAAACCAATTTTAGTTTGTCAGAGCGGAAAATAACAAAATATGATGTCGTGCGATCAACCAAATAAATTGACCACATCAAAGACAAATTTACGAAAAGCCGACACATATCAAGTTCATAATAACGAGAGTCCAAATAATAGTTACACGTCAATTAGTTTCGAGGAAAAAGGATCAAAATATCTTCGCCTATTTATATTCTATTAGGTCGAGAAAGAACGAAAATATTGACATTATTAAGATATAGTTATTGTGTGCTATCTTTTATCAGAATTTCATGCTTCATAGCCTAAAGGATGATTGTGTACTTATGACGTCATAGAAGAGACTGTTGAGTCTAACAGGAATAATAATAATACGCCTTTTGGAAGCACATAAAAGTATTTTCGGATCATTTATCTTATAAAGAATATTTAATTTAACCTGCCTAAAAATATTATGTTAATCAAACTTAGGTAACGTAGTGCATATAATACATTTTCGACAATACTCCCCTCCATTATTTTGGCGCAAAAAAGATGTATAACTTACCCCAAGTAATATTATTAAAAGTAGAGACACGTCTTCGTATATTCTAATGGATTCTCGTTTTGATAGCTACTGAAACTTCCACTCAGTCTCTGTGCACAATGCAACTGTTTTAAATTCACATTGTAACACTGCTAATAGCTGGGAGTTATAAAACGTGACTCAAACGTGACTCAAAGGCTTGTTAAAAAGTGGCGCAAGTTAATGGATTTGAGCGGCACTCAGCTTGCAAAGTTTTGAAGTTCGAAGTGTAGCTAAATAAATGTTTAAATGCTAAATGAACGGAAAGAGATAAAGCAACAAATATCATGAGTAAAAGATAAAATAGCGCAAATATTTCAGTTATTTCCAGTGCTCCAGTAATGCTCAGTACAATAGTTTATGGTTTGGTTCGTTTTTTTGCTATATTGTTATTAAATAATTGTTATTGCTATTGTTCGTTCAGCTGCAGTCCACCGTAGGATTCATTGCTTATCTGCCTAAGGACCTTGCATCGACATGGAATCAGGCACTCTAGGAAGACAGTAAAGTTATACATATATTATGTATATTTTTATGTATATTTTTAAAGATCTAACAGTTTTTGTCAACAATACGCAACAAGAATACTTTCTTTTTTTATATGTTCGTGGTTACTCGTATCCATTATTTATTGCCAGAAAAAAATAAATTAACTGAGCATATTCCCGACGTTGAGGCGACTTTTTTGCGTTTGCACTTTGCACGCATCTAGTTAAATTAAACGCAGCCTACGTATTCAAAGGCGTTGAGCTTTCTCTCTACGCGCAACAATAAAGTATTTTTTGCTATAGTAACGAGGAATAGGCACTGCCGTAAAAATTATTTCGCAATACTAGTTAAATAATACTCAATTTTTTTTTTTTTTTTTACGTGACATATCACAATTTTTGGAGATTTGGCCAATGAAAAACACTGCGGTGGCAATCCACCGCAGTGCGGACCAATGTCCGCACGGACCATGTAACAATTAAACATCTATTGCGTCTAGCATTGGTTACATGAGTTTTAGAAAATGAAACACGATATTCGCGTATAGCCTTTTTTAGGCTCATTCCCATGTTTTGATTTGGCTAGTGACGCGTATTCGGTAAGTGGTTTATCGAAAAGTATTTGGCCTCTTGACTCTTGAGACATGCAGTATTTAAACTTTCTAATCCTTATTTTTGAGACGCGTTAGAACTATAGACATGATATAGATTATAGATATTGATGGGTATCGAATTATTAAGTTCCAAATTAATTTATATTTTTTTATACTTTCGACGCGTAAAACGCAATTTGCAAAGTTAAAGAGGGTACATTAGCGTAGCATGTTTACGTAGTCAAGAATTTGGTATGAAACTGTAAGTAGCTGTAAAGTTTTTTATTAAGCTGTGAAAGCAAGTCTGATGGATTAAAAGAGTGAATTAGGCTTATTGTGTTGTGTCTGAAAAGACCATATAATACGGCGTACAACATTGTGATGGTATTAAAACTTACTTAAAAAGATTATAATTATCAACACGATTAATTTTACAATTCTATTGCTATTGCTTTTGGCTTAACTTGAGTGTCGATAATTATGTATACCATCTTTAAAGATACGGTCACAAATATCATCTTTGGATGTGATAACGTTTTATAAATCAACAACCGTCAGCTGCGCATACGAAAAAGCATGACTCATGCTCACGTTTCGCCTGAGCCGAGTGTGGAAGCGAGAGCACGGAGCAAGCAATAGAGAGGCACGATGTCATCACGTAAAATTATCTTCCGTAAACCGACTTTGCAGACAACCATTTCCTTGAATAGGTTTTAGGAGGTAACCATACTTTCGTATCTCAGGGTATCGAATGCACTGGAGTGCTGTGTTGACCAATGCAGAACGACAATCGAGCGTGGAAATTATTGCAGTTGCAAACAGTGCTGGAGACAGCTTCCAATCAGGTAGGGCGTTCTCTGGCTCCACATAATATTTACAATTGATTAAATTTTCAATTTGGAGCACTTTTAACTACAAAGTTTTATATTAATGTCATAGTATGTAGTCGCAATACACATACACGTCATGTCTTTTTTGGTATAATTTTCTATTTATTTTTAGTTTGTATAAATAATAAATTTTTATGCCTAAATTTTCCAGAAGAAATCTTTGTATTTTCTATCATTCAGACTCCTATTCTTACAAACTAAGATTTTTTACTTATTGTTAGAAAAAGTATTGTTGGTAAATTTTTGTACGTTTGACACGTCTTGCGTGTCTCTCTCAATCTCTTATGCATGTAGTCTTGATTATATTGTAAGTTGTTTTATGGACACTTTTATGTACATTTGATATTTTCTTGATACGTCACGCTCAATATTCTTGGTTTTAAGATATTTTTAAGACACATTATTTTATAATGGTAACTATCTGACACTAGCATCTAAACTTTGTGACAATTCAACCATACTTACGTAAACACCATTATAATTATTTAAATATGTATTACAAATTTTATTTTTACTACTATAACTATACTAACTATACTATACTATTGAATTTGTTTACATCTAAATATTAATACACTGATGTTAACTAAAATGAATCTGTAATGAAGTTGATTTAACTTGTGATTTTGTTAAATTCATTGTAAAATTAAGTAACAAATTAAATAAAGTAAGTTTTTAAAACAATTGTTCAGTTTAGTGGATATAATTATATCAGAGTTTCGCAGAGTTCAGTTTACAAAATGAATTTTCCATCCGAAATTCTAAAACAAAAGCTAATACGATTACATCGCGAAATAATACAATCTTTTATAATCTTGCTCACGCATAGGTTAACAATCCTTAGCCCGGTTAAAATCTATTTGTGGCACTTTCCACAAATAGACGGAGCAAAAACACAAAAGTATGAAAATGTTCACGGAGTTTTTTTGATATTTGATACTCTTCTGTTGTAATGTTTTTCCATAGCAAAATATCATATTATCTAAATAATATTAAATAGCGGGTTTTATGGAATCAGTTGGCTAATGGCAGCTTTTATCCAGACTTTTTGCGTTTATGTTATATGAGATAATCATTCTGTGTTGTCGTTTTCCTCATGTCACAAAATAAATCAATATTAATTGTCTAAGGTGGTGATTGTTCTGGTGATCTATTTTTAAACACCTTTATTATTGACGTACTCGTATTTGTCCGTGTGAACTACATTTTACCGGTATAAAAAGTATAGTAATATTATGCCTTTTTCCAATACTCGATCATTCCTATTCAGTAACATCGATTCAGCGGTTTAAAATATGTGAAAATGCAACAAACAACCAAACCAATCCACATTCACAATTTTTAATATTAATAGGTAATAAAAAAGTATACTATTACCAATACAACCTTCGCCTACTCATAACATCGTGACAAAGATATACTTTTAAAACTCAAAGGAACACTCACATGTTTATATACTTATAACGGTTCACTGCTACGGATAACGAGTAACTCGAGTGCTGTGGTAATTAGCGTAGTTATTCAGCCGTTATAACGATATTAGCCTACGAAGTAACGCCGTGATACGCTATCGCGATTGTCGTAATCCTGTAGAGTTTGAAAAGCTAGGATTAGATAGTGATTGAGTTGTCACTACGAACGTGACATGGATTTATGGAAATTAAAGTGTTATTAAATGTTGCTACATTTAATAAAAAATATTATTTTTGTTTATTTTCTGTCTTGACAATATGAATGTGCGATACTCACACAAGGGCCAAAATAGTGAAACGAGGTCTTATCTTGCTTGGAAATTTTTGAAACGTAGTGAAAACAATCATTTTCAAAATAATTTTATATAAGAACCTTCCACGCGTTTATAGGGTGGCTCCTTTAATTATTATGTATACCCGTCGAGTGTTTCAATTGTAAAGAATGATTTGTTTACTGACCACTGGACACTCGAGCACTTAACTCCAAAATGGACTTACCCAAATCGTAACTTGGTCGTGTCCAAAAGTAGTGATGTGAAC
Source organism: Hylaea fasciaria (assembly GCA_905147375.1). Lineage (NCBI taxonomy): Eukaryota > Metazoa > Arthropoda > Insecta > Lepidoptera > Geometridae > Hylaea > Hylaea fasciaria. The sequence continues at coordinate 2,810,188 of LR990200.1, forward strand.
AGATGCTACATCGATATCGATATATTGACAGGATTGACCGTCGTGACGCTACGGATGAGGACGGCGTCGACCCAGAATTGTTAGATCGGGCCATGCGGCTCCTTCAACTTCAGAAGCTAGACTTCATTTACTCCTACCACACGCGACCAAGGTACGATCGGTGTTGCCCGTCGAACGCACGTTGCACGTCCATTTGTCTTGCATGATCCATATCGAATGTTACGATTTTTGTGGTGGAAGAAACACGTATCAACCCTCAGATCAGTATCCCGTACTAATGATAAAATATCAAAATATCGTATCTTCAAATTCTGTGAGATCGTTTGTAGCCCGTGTCTACGAAAGCTACGAGCTACGAAGCAACCGTAGCCCGTAGACTTCGTAGCTGCAGAGATTGTAAGTTCGTAGACGAAACTATATCCCCGTCTAAGAACTTTTGATTTTAAATTCATGCAATATAGGCAAAAGGAATTTATATAAAAGTTTGTGAATTTTTAGAAACTGTATTCTATCTATTGGGAACATCCTCGTCATAGCTGCATCCGACTGCAGGAATGTTTTGTTTTCGTTTGATTACAGCTTTCGACACTCAAGAGATGAATAAACGTATATTATTATCGGTGCCGGTGGTGTAGTATTTATATCGTTAGCGCACGATGCACGTCCTTAGAATGATAAATGTATTGTGTTGCATGATTATTTACTTTTTATATTAGGCTCGCCCTTTGATCCCTGGAAGGCCACAAAAATGGGAGGGAATTTGATATAGGGATTAGGGATTAATTATGTGTCTTTACACTTTTGTGTTCTTTATTAACTATGGTTAAAGAGTTATAATTGTGACCAGATTACGGATAAAATTGTTGAGAAAGAAATAGTGATGATTGATATTTTCATGATTGACGAAATGTATAGATAACATCAGGAAGATTTTTAAGGCAGCGTATTGATATCGTGTTTGTGGATTTCAATTCTTTGACTTCTGGGTTACTGCGATAAAAATTAGTGTAACATGTTAACTGTAAGTATTTTATTTGTTTCAGGTTTGGCAAGCGGTCTGACACCTTCACAAACTGGGCCAAAGACCTTGAAGTAAGTGTTCCGGTTTCCTATCATTATAATAACGAAGTAGCACAAACATGATGCGAACAGGCATTAAAAAAAATGACGCGTCAGGAATTAGTATCACATTCAGCATTGAAGTATCAAAAGAAAGGCCAAGTCAAAAGTACCCATAAACAGCAAGTATGTATGGAGGGACTCATGAAAGTGGAAGTAGCGAAAGATTGTAAGGATCGAAGCATGTAGAAATATGTAGTCTTTACCTACACTATTGGGAAAGATGTGTGACTTTATGAATGCACTAGCTGCGCCCCGCGGTTTCACCCGCGTTGGGATAATATACAATAATATATCTTTATGAATTGTAGCCTATGTGTTATTCTGATATGTAAGCTATGTTATTGTGAAGTTTCATCAAAATCCATTTAGTAGTTTTTGCGTGAAAGACTAACAAACATCCATCCATCCATCCATCCATACTCATAAACTTTCGCGTTTATAATATTGAGTAGGATTATCAAAAAGAACATTATGAAAAATTAAAACACTTTTGTTTTGCTCGTGCGTTGGCGCCATTCCGGTTGACAGAGACTTTATAATAAAATATGTATTTATTTTGGCATCACATTATTTTTAATTTTTGCTATATCTATTTACAATAATTATACGAGTGTTTCTTTAGTTATGATGTATCATAAAATGTTTCAATTAGTAACATTATCAGTCTATCCAGGGTGCTCGACACTAAACTGAAACTAAACTTGTCTTTCCGAATATTATAGCTGTGCTTTCAACAAAAGCGACCGCATTAATTGTAGAGCTTTCTCGTATCATCCTATTTCAGTGTTTTATTGCTGAAATCTTTCTATTTTTACCAAGCAATATTTGGAGTTTAAAATAGATTGCGCTGGCGTAGGCTATCTTGTTTTTGTGAGTTTCCACCCCATTTAAATGAGTTATAAATAAAAGATTTATTTTAAGAACGAGTTAACTATTAATCAAACGCTCTCCAAGCATCTGGCCGAGATGTTTAAATTAATAGAATAATTAATTTAATTTCCTCTTTGATGGAGAGCTACCTAATTAGAAAGATTACTTTAATTTTGACTTCTATAATATCTTTGTCCAAATTGTAAAATTGTTCTCTATTTGAATGAAAGTGCCAAGGTACCTGCATTTGTTTTACGAAATCAAAAATAGTGAAGTTTGTCATTGAACGTTGAAATATTACGAAACATTTATTTTGATACTTAGTTATTAATGAAGTTATAACTCTGATAAGAGAATTACTGTCTCCTCTATGGCCACTTTCTCGGGTTCTGTTCAAAGTTCCGTCAGTTTTTTAGTACTTTATCAGCATTTGGGAAGATCTCACCCGATGTCAATATATACTACCCCCACCCTCATGTTCGTTCTTCACCTTTAGGCTATTGGTTTAGCTAACAATAATGAAACTAAAACTGCACGTCAGATAATTAGCTACATACTGCACTAGAGGGTCACTTTTTCATTAATAAAGCTAAAATTATAATCCAAAAAACACAATAAATAAATAATTGATAACAGCACCCTCATTCAATAGCTTCTCTAATTTATTTCTTAAAGCAAGATTGATTAACGAGTCGGGTTTAGTTCCTTTTGAAAATAATTAATCCTTAAGTTTGCGTAATAATTTACAAGAACGAGGAGAATTGATTAAATTATCAGTTTGTTTTGCTCATGATCTAGGCTGGGAATAGGTAGAAGTAATATTATAGATTCGTTAAACAGCCAATAATACGCATACAGCCCTCTTTAAAAACGTGAGCTATATATTAAATGCTGGTTCTATTATCGCGCAGAGCATATGATATTGAATGAGTTATGTATTTAAGAAGGTGCGAACAACAGGTCTGAGACTAAGTATCTATTTGAAGGCCCGAGGTATCAGTAGGTACCTACTTCTAGATTTCCTACATACATAAATAATACTAGTTAAAGTTCAGTGTTCATAATATTATGTATACATACGTTATAATACTCTACACTCTTCTTCTCTACTGACAAAATCCGTTATTATTCCTTAGAACCCGCGAGTGAAGCCGCAGAAATAATCTGGGTGAATAATAATTATAAATAGTAGTTAAATCCATTACGAAGTCGGATATTATTACTATGGGATCCTATATTGTGTCATTTTCCATTAAATAGGCTGCCATATGAGACTTCAGATATTGAAAATACCTACTTGAAGATGCAATATTGACGGGGATATCCTTTGACGCCGTTAAAGAAGCACGCACACAATAACCAGTCGGATATAGGCAATATCTGAACGATGTAAAGGAACTGCATATAAATCTGAATAGAATAATCATAAGGAGTTTTATTGAAAAGTTTGAATGGGAAAATATATGAGCATTTTTCACATTATGTGAATTTTGCAATGTGTATTCCACAGGAACTTAGTAGCTTATTGATTTTTCCCAATCTAGTGATAGAATCAGTTAACTTCATGAGTGACTTGCTGGGCAGAGAAATACAGTCGACCTATATGGGTAGTTTTTTTTACTTGCTTTACGAATAATAATATTTATTAATTACACACACACTGCACATTTAGCGCATAAAATAAAATTATGTACAATGTATATTATGAACAAGCGACGGAATAAACGCCACGAAGAATAATTTCAATCCGCGGCTGTGAAAATTACAAAGTTTAAACCTAGCTAAAACAGATGTCCAAACAATTATGTTCACAACTGTGCTTGTTTGAAAATACCAGGTATCTTTTTTTTACCTACGTTGCGCCATTGCTGGGCAAAGGTCTCCCCCAAATCCATCCCGGAGTCACGGTTCTGCTGTCCTGCTGTATGAATTGGTTTAATTATACATCTTCTAGATGCATTTTTTGTTATACAATATACTAGGTCACCGAGTTTCCTAAAACCAAGGTTAAGTAAGTAGTTTGTCCGGTGCTTCTAATTCTAAGGTAAGACTTGACAAACTATTTTCTAACCATAAGCCGTGCCTGAGAAATAGTTAAGCAAGATTTCGCGTGCGGGTTTGGCTACTCTGTAACGGGAGTTTGCATGCTTATTATTATCTAGACAATCTCTGAAATTAGACTACACTATGACTTTTAGGTAGGGGTTTTTTGATAAATTGAGTAGTTATACGAATAGGTTTTTGATGTGATGGTACAGTTAGAGCAGAATACTAAAAAAAACTATTGAAATTACGTCGAAAACTGACTAAATACTTGGTTATCCTGTCGAGGAAGTCTACCTAAATAAAATAGTTGATAGAGTCAGGCGTTACTTTACGGAAATCCATATTCAAAACGATGAAGTAATAATATCTAGCTTTAAATCCGCCGCAAGTTTGTCTGAATAATAAGTGATAGGAAAAACGATAGATGACGCAATCGTATATAATATAATACTAACAAAACCCTAAAACCTAACTTAAACAATAATAAAAACTTAGTGTACTTTTCGATTCAAAATCATGTAGTCAGTAAACAATTTCTATGGCCAGTCTCCAAAAAGCAATTGGATAAATTGTAAACCTATTTGGCTTACGTCCATTCTATTTGTTTCCCGGAAAAGGATCAAAGGAAACTAACAAGATCCAACTCTCCGGCTACTTACGCGTATCGTAATTATATTTGGAAATAAGCAGGACCTGTTTAACTTAATTTGGGGGTAGCCAGGTAAGTGGGAAAACCGTGTAGATAAATAAGCCAACGGTAATTCTCGGAGATAAAATGAATTACTTACAATCCTGTTAGACTTTGGTCGATAGTATGATGGTAGTTACAGGAAGCCAATGAAAAAATAATTTTGGCTATGGCGGGCTGGTACATGGTACCTACCATTTTCAAGTAAGTGCAGTTTCAACTTTCATTAAAATGTGGAGAAAATAGCATCTTAACAAATATAAAACAAAGACTTACATAATTTAAAAAATGCGGTGGTTAAATTTTCTGTGTATTTAATCTCTGGTGGCGTTTATAGTGACATTGTCTGCTTTGCTTACCTTAGCCATACTCACGTTGCGGCGTAAAAGTAACATTGTATATTGCAACGTAAAATGGAACATTTTATAAATTATGTGAGGTCAAGGTTTCTAACAAAGATCGGCTTCTAAAATAACAAAAACTGCCAAATTCATTACCTACTCTATCATTAAATACAATGAATAAGTAGGTAATGAATTTGGTCAATGAAAGAAAAACACTTCGAATTTTGTATAGTTCGTAGATACACAATGTTTGTAGGTCCAATTAATGGTTGGACATATTCCGGTGATACGAATTGCAATTATAATTTAATTAACTGAACAATTAATTTAACATTGAACACGGACAATAATTTGTGGTCGTCCGGTTATTCGTTGAAGTACAAATATAAAACCTCTACACATATTTGCAAAATGGATAATGGCATAACATATTGAAATTTTAATCGTAGCAATAGTTGTACATATTACCTAGAAGATATGAAATGTATAACGTAACTTATCTTCATATATATATATACTTCTACTGTACGTGTGTATGTCACTGAATTCCTCCTAAACGGCTGGACTGATTTGATTTTTTTTGTATGCTTTTGGGGTGGGCTTTAGGATGGATGTGGGATGGTTTAGATTCACAATTCAGCCTGGCAAAAGTTAAGATTAGATAATCTTGCGCGGTACTACATTGCACTCGTCAACCTGAGCCATTTGAATTTTGTTATTTCACGTTAATTTTTGCACTCTATTAATGATTGTTGAGTACAAAGTTGATAATAATATACTTGTCTTGTGTTTCATATTAAAGGTTAATGTGTGTTTACTTTTAAACTCGTAAGTAGCCGTAATAATCAAGTACCTACACATCCAAATTTTCTCATTTATTATTACTCTAGTAAAATGTATCTGTATCACTGAAACGCATATTATTATTCTGCTGTTCCACCACTAGCAGTGTTCTCATTAGTGTAGTGGTTGCTTTATACAGTTGAATTACGTCAGACACCAAAATCGTCGACTAATTTCACCCAGGCGAAATGGCGCTTAGATGAAATTATTCAGAGGAAGAAGGATAGGATTTTCCAGAACACAGTAGAATTAACAACTGAAACGCGTAGCTATTCTTGAGCAGCGGTGCCGTCATTAAGTGGTCGTTTTTAGATTAGAATTGTGAGCCTAAAGGCAGACGCACATTAGGGCCGGCCGCATCGCACCGCATGTCTGAACAAAAATCTACATCACTTAAGTACATTTTATCTTAATACATATATATAATGAAGTAGAAATATATGTAGTTTTAATCCCGCCAAAAATTCGTCTGATACGGTTATAATAAACAGATGGTAGATGGGTTAATTCATAGGAAACTGCAAGATAGGGCTCGATCTTTACTTTATGCAGGCCCAAGGGATAGGATTGATAAGTATGTAGGTAGTTTGACATATATGGGCCCAGTTTCAGACAGAATTGCAAGGACGCTTAGGAAGAATAACGTTCACGTAGCTTTTCGAACGGACAATACTCTGCGGTGTCTTGGTAACGGGAAAGATCGATTAGATAATCACAAAAAGTCAGGCGTTTACAAGTTAACTTGCAATGATTTGCAACGGGGTTTATATAGGACAAACTGGGCGTACGTTTCAAACTAGGTACAAAGAACATATTGCTGCTTATAGGAATAATCACCCAGATCAATCACATTTTGCAAAACATTTACTAGAGTCCGGTCATACCCAACAGAGAGATAACACCTATAATATTTTACACGTTTGCGAAAAAAGCTTCCGTTTAACTGTATTGGAACAGTTAGAGATTTTAAAACATAATACTAACCATTATACTTTGCTGAACGACCAAACAGACTTAGTTTCGTCGCCTTTGTTACGTATTTTTTCGAGAAATGTGTCACAAACCGACACCTAGCAATAAAACGATTAGCAACATCTTATCTCGGGCGGGTGGGGTACAACATGGTTCTTATATATAAAGAGGCCGGTCAGCGTTTGTCTTCACTCTCTTGTTAGCGCTCGAAGAGTCAACATCTCCTGAGGATGTCTCGTGTAGAGACGAAACACGTGTCGTATTGCTGTCAGTCAATGTTGGATAGGTTCTTGGATGGGAGTAAGTCTTTTTATTTTATTAATATTCGGTATAGGATAGTTAGGTAGAAGTGAAATAAGTAGATACGGCCTGTCGGCCGTTTCTATTTATTTTACGTTCGGTCATTTTTTGTACTGGGTTTCAGATTAGAGGGGACACAGGGCTTTGTGGATTATTAGGGGACGGTGTTTTTTCATAAAATTTTTTAGGCATAATTAGGGGGTAGAGTACTGTTTGGGATATTAGCTAGGTTTTTTCAGGGGGTTATTAGTATACAAGATTACGACATCAGTCATCTAGCCAACATTGATCAGACATATATATAAATTACGGGACACGTTCTTTGTCCGCGATGGACTCCTAAACTACTGAACCGATTTTATTAAAATTTGTACACCGTGTGCAGTTAGATCTAACTTGAAAGATATGATAGCTTACATCTCAAGTTATAGTCGCAATAACAAAAACCTTAGCCGCAGCAACTCGTGGCCGTGTCTGCTAGTAATCATATAAACTATCACACATTACAAACCGCGACTCCTGTTTTATTTGGGCTGTAGTATGCGCCAGCTTTAAATTTTCTCTCTGTTCCAGAAGCCGGACCTGCCTGCGTGGTTGGCGTACGCCAGAAGGAGATGAGTGGTGACGTCACCGGTCGATCCATAATCAATTAATCATTTTACCTATCAATGTTCGTGATAACTGTTACCGTTCTTACATTATGTACCGAATTCAGACTTAACTCATAAATAAATGTTATAAATAAATGCGTTTTTTTATTAATGTAATTCGAATGACATCGGATGACATAATTATATAGGTATCTAATTTTGAATTAAGCAGTCAACATAATTAGTAGTTTTGATTTTTAATATCTTACGACTACCACTGCAGACAGCAAAAAAAAAGCACAAAACCGAATTTCGAACGCTTAGAGTTACTTTTTATTTATTTATTACATATCTAACTTGTAAAAATTATTTGTAATTATACTATCTCTTGGATTGGCTTTATATTGGAAAAATCTTAGTGGTACAATTTCAAATGAGTATTCTTCTAAATTAATTTGGTTATTACATTATTTATATTTAGTCCACGTAATTTGACGTTTTGGCCCGTATATACTTACTTTTCAAGTCTTGATGTTGTTTAGACTACCTATTGATATACCTAACTACTATTAGTTCTTATAGATCACATTGTCAGTAATTCTTGAAGTTAATTTGAGTCAGTCGTTACGAAAAACTATAACACTAGAACCTTTCATTACTTGGTCATAAAAGTTTAACAAATTTTGCTATGTGCTCGGACTGCTCGGGCCGTATTAAAAAAACGACAAATTTCATGAACGTGATCCACATACGTACGCACGGCCACAATAAATCAATTCATAGTGTGGTCATTTCGTAACGACTTATCTATAATATTAATCTGTTATAATTATTATATCTGCATTCTGCACCTACTATGCCAAGTTTCTAAACCCATATTTAAGTTTGACCAACCGATAAGTGTATTGCTGTCTTTTTCATTGGCTAAGAGCCAGATAGAGATAGTGATAGATTTTATCGGGTGGTAAATGTTAATTAAGGGTTTCGAAAAGTGTCACAAAGTAACGAGGCGACCGCAGTGCAGTGCTGCGCGAAATTTGCAATATGACATTTTGAATGGCACTGCAATTGTTATGAGCATGCATGGCGCTTACCTTCAGGTAAACGACCTACTCATAACGTCACACTGTTGTATACAATCACCTATTGCCTAACTTCTCCTGTGCTACTTTGTATACTATTTTACAGTCTACAAAATGCTTAATCATACTTTAACTATCTATCATCTGTATATTAACCAACGTTTGAACTTTAACTCCTTGGGATCCACTGTAATTGTTGTAATGTTATGAAAATACACGTATTGAGAAAACGTAATATTAAGCTGTTGGTTTCATTACTACCGCCTTTAATTAGAGAACAGTGTCTATGATTAAAATGGTAAATTCACTGAAGGGTGCTGTGTTGCTGAGATGAACGATTGCTTTATTCGCCTCAAGTAAGATAGATAGAAGAACGGTAAGTAGGTTTCAGATATAATGACTTAAAAAATAATTATGAATATCAATATACCCCACCTACAGATAAGTATAATTATCCAATTTCATCAGGCTGTGCAGTGGCATAATACAAATAAGCTGTAAGCCTCTGTAGAATAAAGCAAGTTTGAAATATAAAGGTACCAGAAACAATACTATTATTATACGTATTTATCTTTATTTTCCTAATAATTACATCATCTTTTTCAGTACATCGAAGTATTGTACTTACAAATAAAACACTAGTTTATTTACGTAAGCACAAATATTAAGAACTATCTTAATTAAACAATCAAAATGAGACTTTACACGTTGAAAATTGACAAGTATCTTTCGCACAAGCACCTATGTATCATACAACCTTAATTACACATTTAAGTTGTGCTTAAATATTTCAAAATCTTTACAATTAAATACATCAATAGTTAAATTTATAATCCGTTCTTACACACATAAAAACACTATTATAATTTTTGCAGATAATACATAAAATTGGCGTCGTACGAGTATTTATCTGTATATTTCCAGCGGAGACTGATTTACTAAAATCTGCGTTTAAATTAGTAGAAAGGTTGCCTACAACATTACCTAATGCTTTACTTGCAGATTGTTAGAAAAAGTCTAAGCACGAAGTAATAAGATTTTTTTATGTATTCATCGTCACAGTGATATTTCTGATTATATTTTTTATCCAAAAAATTCAAATTCGGATATAATAAAATTGTTTTCGACAACATGGTATCTGACTAAGGGGTATATATTTTCAAAGAAGTAACTTATTTTGCTTAAGTCGAAGTAGGTTTATGGGTACTGAAATAAGGTAGAATTAATAGAATATAGATAAGTACATGCATACAATCGTACCTAGAATTCTAAGATAGACACTACGGAAGGATGCGTAAACTTGTAAATCAATAAATATAGAAAATATATATATTTAATTGATTGGGGCATGGTATATTTGAAACACCAAGCGTACAAATAAAAATAATAAAAATGAAGTACATTATGACTTTATTTGACGTTAACAGTAATGAAAGATAAATAATGAAAGCACAAGTACAAGGAAAACAAAGGAAAAGAGAGAAGCGGTCAACTCTAATAGAAAAAGAGATAGATACATTTAAGCAAAATAATAGATTCGTTATTGATTTACATGTTCACATACAACATATAATAACATCTAGAGAACTACAGTAAGAGACTACATTACATACAATAGATACAGAAGACAATAGACGGATGGAAATTCTGGGGCATATAGCAATTAGTACAATACTTACTAAGATCTAAATCCTATCAATACTAAAGGAATACACGATTATTTTATGGAACACAATGGAAATACTTCTAATAAGGATTACTATAATTTGGCAACTTTCAGTAATTATAAGTATTTACATACCTAGTGACAAATCAAATCAAATAGTATAGGGAGACCCTTACTTGCATTCACCTCATACAAAGGATCCTAATATAGATTTAATATAAGAATAGGCATAACATGGGCAAGAATTTCTAACAATAAGACTAGCCATTCTAGCTTCTAATTTTATTAGCGCTCTACAAAAATGCTACATTGGAATCCATTGCATAAATCTGTGTAATATTACGCATAGATCTAAGAAGCTAGGTCATATTGAAGACAGTAGAACTGTCTACGATAACAAATCAAAATTTACTTCAGGAGGGCTTTGAGCAGATGACAATCAAAACATTCACACGTTCCATAGTCACAGCGCTGTTCTTAACGATATTCTATTTTCATAGCTTACAATACTATATACAGCTCACGCACAATCATAACCTTAAAGTTAAACTAACAGTGCAGATTCTAACGATCAACAAGATGTGCCTTAGGAATGTTTGTGACCATCAAAACAACAAAGTCATTGAAAGTTCAAAAGTGAGTGTGATATAAAAATACTGATTTACCAAAGTCTTTATAGTTCTTACACAATACATAACAATGTTTATAATGATCGATTGTCATGCTCTGTTATATTTGATGCAGTTTTTACAATTGTACTTAGTCTGTTTTGCAGTTTATCTTCTATTTTTGTTATATCAACCTCTGGACCTTCTTTCAATAGCTCCCAAAGATTGTTTTTATCCAGTATTTCAAATCCACCTTTATTTTCTGGTGCTATATCAGATGAGAGCATCTCAGATAAAGATTTTGATGTTTCGGATATCGGTGTTGGTGGTATCTTATGGATTTCTTTATTGATTGATTTCAGCGTCTTTGCTCCATATTTTTCAGAGAGAATAAGTTTCTTCTTGGTTTTATTTTCGTCAACATTTGCTAAACGTTCGGTTTTATTGGAATGGTATGTTTCATTTTGTTTCACATGTATGGTTGGCTTTTTTATCTGGCTTATCGGTTTGGGTTTCTTCGTCCTGTAATGCATAGATTTGATATTGTTTTTAGTGATAGTAGTAATAATGTGAGCAACTGTTGCACCATCTGAATGCGCTGGGTGTGTAGCATGTGTGGTTTGAACGTCGCTTACTTTACCCACATTGTGCAGTTCTACTTTATCACTTTTTATATTCAACTCAACGAGATTTTTCGGGCTGATGGTAGTTAGAAAGTCATGTCGAGACGAATTATTGACCGGAATTTTACGAGTAAACATTTCATCTGATTTGCTCAGTGATACTCTATGTATAGCCTTTTGAGAGTTGGTAGGAGTCGGAGTAGTTATTTCCATTACCTTCAAGAAAAACTGTTCATGTTTGTCACCGTAAGTGGCCTTTAAAGTACCTTTTCTTCGAATAAGAGGCTTCTTTTTCATGTCTTCCTTCTTATTATTAGTTTTTGCCACAATTGGCTTTTGAACAATCAAGTCTCCGCTCACTTTTGGAAGTATCTGCTCAATATTATTGCTTAATTCTATGTTGTCGGTTTTATTTACGTAAGTGATTGTAGGGACAATTATAGGGTCATCTGTGTGCTCAGATTGATTGCGAGATAAAATAGCTAGTGAAGTTTCAATTGTTGTTTCCACATCATGGGGATTTTTAGTTGTAGTAAAATGATCTTCTCTCATAGAAGTGACCTCTTGTGTAGCAGTGACTGGTTTTGGAGATGCAATTTCATTTTGGGTGTCTTTAACTTCTTGTGTGCTAGTTTCAGCACTTTCAGTAGCAGTAGTTGCTGTAGACGTGTCTACGTTTGCGTTTACAGTTGTTGAATTACTTTTTACACCATCACGTTCAGTAGTAGCAGGTTTCTCTTCATTTGGCTTCCTAAACTCATAGTCACGACTACAAATGCGGCCACATTCACAAATATTATCAATGTTGGCGTTAGTTTTGAGACTCGCCAGTTCAGTTTTGTCGAACCAAGTTATGAAGTCGTCATCGGTGATACCTCTGAGGAGCGGACTTCCAGGCCTTGCGTGGAAGAAGGTTTCAACAGCTAAGTCAGGGCGTGTTGACGGATAGATCTTTGCAAACGCCGGTCGGAGGCTCGTGATGACAAACTTAGACCTGACTTCGTAAGTTACGCATACTGGGCAGGTTGAGCTGATCTGTAATTCACAAATAACAAATAGATAGTAACTAAATTGCATCATCGTTCTTGACGAACTGTAATACATCATAACACATAATTGTATCAATAAAAATGTAAGGCCGAAAAGAAAGAAGGGCGATTTTTTTTTACCGATTCTGTTTTAGTGTATGAAAGTTACTTACATTCGCAAACACGAACCAAACTGATTCCCCACGTGATCCATACTGTAGATCAGCGAAAGTGGCGCCATCTAGTACCACAGGGTTGACTGAATGTAGTTCGTAACCGGAAAACAGTGATGATTCAAGTCGTAAGATGCCGGAGCGTTCTTTGTCTTTCCACCTGAAAGAGAATCAAATATAAATCAAATATATAATCAAATATATTCTTTATTACACTCCATGAAAAATATTACATACACATAAACTTTCATCATTTGAGGTAGGAGGTTACCGATATTTTATTTTCTAACTTAGCAGTGAGTAGTATCACTATTTGTATTCCAATTTGGTCATGTCATTTTGAGGAATTTATTGTTTCATGCAACAAGAGAGAGATAGAGAGAGAGAGAGAAAGAGAGTGAGAGAGAAAGAGAGAGATATTCTTTCTCACCCTTATGTCTCACGTCGCTTATTCATCCTGAGCTGATTGGGTTTAGACATATTATTATGAATCTTTATCAGGTAAAGACAACATTTCATGTGGTCAGATTGTGGTTCTTTTTAAGCTTCAGACTTTCACTTGGTGTCACATACGACGCACTTACTTGAAACAAGTTTTGATGATTAAAGTAGGAAGGTTTCCTTGTAAATCTTCAATGCTGCTTCTCTCTGGTCGGATTTCTTCAATGATAGCCGCTTGAACGTTCAGAAGCGCATTTTCTGGTTTAGGCGTGTACGTCGAGTAGGTTATCGTTCCCTGAAATAGGAAAGAAGTCCGTCAAAAACATACAATAATAAGTATAAATGGCTACTTAATAATATTTAAGTCATTATTTTTTTTAGCTTATTCCTGTATATTTCATTCGTTTGACTAACGTATCGGTGAACTAATTTGTGAATTTTTTCATCTTTTCTAAGATTCCCTTAGAGTAACACCAGATTTTATGAACTATAGTTCATTCTTACACCTAACCTCATAAACCGTGAGCTACCTGAACTGTCGCACAACCAGCGCCAGTAGCATAAACGAAGACCTTCGTCGGGAGACCAGGCAGCTGCAGCGGCCGCGACGGAGTCTTGGCTCGTAGCTCCAGCGTGTCCGTCAGCTCCATGCCCGCAGTTGCCAGTGATACTGTCAGAGCTCTGTGCCTGTAAACCAAGACATCTTCAAATATCTGTATCTTTAATATGGACCCCAAGAAAACTTCCTGATGTTAGCGTTTTCTGTAGCGGTGCTGGCTGAAGATGCGTCTATGTTTGCATATACAGTTACTGATTCAGGTTATGCTTTAGATAGCTCGCTGACAAATTACTCTACCCCCGGACTCACTAAACATCTAATAGACGATAACTCTTCAACCTCACCTGGGCCTCCGATGCCCAAATCAGACCACAACAGAAAAAACAAGGTTCTCCAGGTCAAAGTCTACTTCGCTGATCGAGTTTAAAGTACTACTTTACTTTACGTCTTCTAACTTTTCCATATATTATATTATGTTCTTCTTCTTCTTCATTACCTATCATGTGCTAAAGCAGCATACTGCGCTGCTGCCTTCGTCGCACTGTATGCCAAGCTCGGGTGCCTCTGCAACGTTGACGCTCGGTAGTACAGGAACCTAGCAGCTGCCTCGCCTTCTGCTAAGGCACCTCTTGCACAAGCGGCTAGAAGAACTCGCACTCCTGCTACGTATTGCTCCATTGTTACCGCTTCTGTTAAGTAGGTATGAAGAAATTGCTTTGAAACTGTAAGCCAGATATTACACGTTTAATCTTTCATCAGTTCTCAGACGCTAATTTCTCAGTTTTCAGACGCTAATTTCGAATACGACCATAGCATAATGATATAGACCATAGCGATAATAGCATAATATTCATTATTTATTTAAATTCAAGAAAGAGAGAGAGAAAAAGAGAGAGAGAGAGATTTGTAGATAGAATCAGTTAGTGATATATCCAAATATTAGGAGTTATTCTAAGAACTTAAAGTTGGAACCTGTCCTGTTCTCACCATAAGACGTAGTTTTGATGTTCCTTGAAGTCTCTTCAAGGAGCCAGTCCGCAGCATCCTTCCTTGGAGCTGGCCATCCGAACTCTCCTTCCTCAGTTGTGGACGCATTCCTCAGGATAACTAGAGCTTCTGGTACTATAGGGCTCCTGAATAACATAAGGAAAAATTAAGGTGTTCAAGTAATACAACTTTTACGTAGCTACATAGTAAAAAATATTTTCGTTTGCTCTTAATGTTGTATTTGGGTAATCAGCTGCTTTTATAGCAACTGACCTCGCTAGAACCAGTCCCAAGACCGTAGCGGCAAGAGCAGCTGGTGACGTCAAATTGTGAAGATTCTTTTCCAAATATACTTGTGCTTTTTGAGCGACGTCTGCATCCCTCTGAAAAATAAGACAAACCCTCAATTCAAGTTTGCCTGTTACTAAACCACTTCTTTACATGTAGGTATACTAGTAGAACGCAAAACTAAACCCTTACAATATTCACCAATTACTACAGCACTGAAATTCATTTACTATGTGACTAATACAGTTTTTTTTAGTTTTTAGTTTTTTTTTTTTTTTTTTTTCGGCGGTAGTTTGATAAAAACCTATCTAATTTGCTCCTAATTGGAATTAATTTTTTAACTAGAATAAGTGCTTATTTAAGCCCTATCTATGGGTATTTATAATAGTTAAATTGTGCTACTTCACCTGCCAATATACACCATCTCCTACAAAGCGCTACACAGCTGTTTTCTTGCACTGTCATTGACCACTACAGCTGCATGATGGAGGCAGTCCAGCAATCTATGCAAGAACTTATGGAGTCATTCAACAAGAGAATGGAAGTCTTTGAACGTGACCTGCACAAGGAGAAGGCTACCTCGGCGAGTCCCAATGTTCCTAACATTGTGACTGAATTTACAATCTTCAAGGATTTCACGCTGAAGGCCTTCCAAGCTCTGCAGGCACAAGTAGATTTGCTTGCTGTGGACTGTGATCGGATGGAGACCCGCAGCCGCCGCAAGATACTTCTGCTACACGGTGTGCCCGAAGAGAAGGAGGACACAGCTGCAGAAATTGTAACGGCAGTCAAGAAATTTCTGAAGATCCCTGATTTTTCTACAGACAGCATTGGGCGATGCCACAGGATGGGGCGCTCTTCAAGTGCTGACAAACCCAGGGCCATCCTTGTGAAACTGCGCGACTTATCCATTCGAGATAAGATGTGGTTTTGCAAGACTAATCTCAAAGGCACTGGCGTCTCTCTGTCTGAGTTTCTCACAAAACACAGGCACGAGACCTTCATGGCTGCCAGGCAGACTTTCGGTGTTAAGCAATGTTGGACTCGGGATGGCAATATTCATATACTCGGGCCCGACGGCCGTCGGCACCGTATCTGTAGTCTGGGGGAGCTCGAGAAGATATCTCCTAAGACCCCTGCGAGTTCTGCGACTTCGAAGCCTGCGTCCAGCACCAAGGAAACCGCTGCTCCGAGAGTAAGACGAGTAGCAGCCACCAAGAAGTAATGTAGATTTTGTGTTAGTCTAACCGATCACAGTCACACACAGTGCACTATTTACATTGTTTTTCTCTCACATCCGTAGTTTGTACCCACAAATTTCAGTAGTTTCGCCAGTATTTATTTGTTTTGAAGTCAGTTTTAGTTTTTTTATTTGTTTGAACTTTTACTTGTCGACTTCTGTCAACGACAACTACAAATGTCATATGTCAATCATATTTTGACGTACCGTTTATTTAATTTTCAGTCATCAAAAGATTGAAGTTTTCGAACGAACTGTACTGAATGTCTTTGGAATTGGCCTAACTACAAAATGTTTATTGTATTCGCCTGTTAAAATGTTATTTTACTTTTCTTGTTTCAATTATTGTGCTAACTACGAATGTATTCGGAAACTATATTATGTTCTACTTTAAATATTGTTTTTTCATTAGTATAGTATAGTTTGTTGTTTCAAGTTAAGTTAAGAGCTTGTGTATAGCTTATTGTTCACAGCTGGCAGATGGAGTGGACATTAGTATTATTGGTTGCCTACTACAGAGGCTTCCTATAACTTTTAATTTATAAACCAACTTTATTAGGGTTACCTTAATCTAAATAATATCATACAATTATATTTTATTTAAGTGCTATAATTTATACATACCTACACAAGAGTACCTATGCTTCAAATCGGTAGCAACAGCGATAGTGATGATAGCTTTTTTTCTGCCTCTTCAAATTACTCGAGTAGTGACGATCCTGATGTTAGCTTTAGCAGCATTCCAACGTTATCTGACTCGTTAGCTGCTCAATTTTCTGATGATCCTAGGACTTTCAACGTTATTCACATAAATGCCCAGAGTATTCCGGCACATTTCTCAGATATGCAGGTGTCTTTTGACCTTCCAAATCTTCATGCCATACTTGTCTCCGAATCTTGGTTAAAGCCCTGTCTCCCTTCCTCTTCTTATACTCTTCCTGGTTTTCACCTGATCCGGAATGACCGCACTAGTGGTGGTGGCGGCGGTGTAGCCATCTACTTACGCTCTCAAATTCCTTTCTCGATTTTAAGTGTGTCTGCACAGCCACCGCCCGCTAGTGCTGGCGAGCATCTTTTTATTGAAGTTACTTTATCCCACACCAAGGTGCTACTCGGAGTGTACTATAGCCCTTCTCTTCACATTAATTTCTTTCAGTCCTTTGAAAAGATTCTGGAGGATTTTATTCCTTCCTACCCTCACTCTATTATTATGGGCGATTTCAACACCTGTCTCATCAAAAAAGATTTTCGGTCCTCCACCTTCGATTCTACCATCAAGGCCAACAATATGCATTTCTTGCCTCTTTCTGCCACTCACCACTTTCCGAATTCGACTCCTTCTCTCTTGGATGTCATCATTGTCTCTTCACTTCAGCATGTTGTTAGACACGGTCAATGTACGGCGGATGCTTTCTCGTATCATGACCTCCTTTTTCTATCCTACAAAATACGTCCTCCAAAAGCTAAGCCTAAAATTCTGATGCAGCGCAACTTTGGTGGAATGAATGTTGAAAATTTACGTGCAGATGTTCGCAACATTGATTGGTGTCCTGTACTGAGCGCACAATCTATTGATGACCAAATCGCCATATTTAACTCCATTTTGACTCAACTTTATGATAAACACGCGCCGATTCGAGCCATTAAAATAAAACATGTCCCTGCTCCCTGGTTGACCGACGATATTAAGGCCCTTAAACACAAAAAGAATGTTGCCAAATATAAATTTAAACTCAATCCTAACGATTTTAATAAAGAAAAATATTTAAAAGCCCGAAATCGCTGCAATAGAGTGTGTAGGGATTCACAACGTCGCCATATACATGATTCTGTCGATAATCAAGATCCAGCTAAGGTGTGGAAATTTCTCAGAACTCTGGGGGTTGGTAAATCTAAAGATTTAGTACCTGATGACCTTGATATTGATTCTATCAATCTACATTTTTCTTCGTCATCCGATATTGATTTGAATGACAAAATGAATACATTGAATTTCCTTCGAACTCGTCCAATCCCCGACTTTGCTCCCTTCTTATTTAGTCAATTCTCCGCTTGTGATGTTGAAAAGAGTATCCTATCCATTTCATCGAACGCAGTGGGCGGCGACAATATAAGTCGAAATATGATTGTCCCAATTTTGGATGAAATCACCCCTATCATTTGCCAAGTCCTTAACAACTCCATTTCCAAAGCATCCGTCCCTTCCTTATGGAAGGAGGCTCAGATTATTCCACTCCCAAAAAAACGTAATCCTGTTTCTTTTTCCGATTATCGTCCTATATCCATTCTTCCCTTTCTGTCCAAGGTCTTAGAACGTCTGGTCAACGGTCAGTTGAGCAGATTTCTTACCTGCAACAATATCCTTAACCCCTGTCAGTCCGGCTTCCGACCTGGTCACAGTACGTCCACAGCTCTTGTCAAGATTACTGATGATATCAGGCTGGGTATGGAAGAAGGTAAACTGACAGTTCTAACATTACTAGATTTTAGTAATGCGTTTAACACTGTGGACTTTGACATTCTTTTGGCCCTGCTCGGCTCTATCAACATTTCTCCATCGGTGATAGACTGGTTTCATAGTTACTTGTATGGGCGCCGGCAGCGAGTTCGTGTTGAAGAATCGTTTTCTTCTTGGTGCGTTACGTCTGCCGGCGTACCACAGGGCGGTGTTTTATCTCCTCTACTCTTTACCACCTTTATAAATTCAATCTCTAATGAACTTACTTCTTCCTACCATCTATATGCAGACGATTTACAAATTTACTGTCAGGCCTCTGTTGATAATTTGCAATTTGCAATTAACAGAACCAACGCCGACTTAAATCGAATAGCTAGCTGGAGCACAGCGTTTGGCCTTAAAATTAACCCAGTCAAAACGCAAGCTATTGTCATTGGAAGCTCGCGTCTAATTTCAAAGATCGACTGGTCCTCCTTGTCTCCCGTTGTCTTTGATGGAATAGTAGTTCCTTTCAGCGATAAGGTTAAAAATTTAGGCATCATTTTTGACAGGACTTTATCATGGAGACCACAAATGGAATCTCTCAGTCGTAAACTTTATGCTTCTGCTGGTTCCTTAAAACGATTGAGAAACTTTCTTCCGACAGCCACTAAAGTTTGCCTTGCACAAACACTCTTACTCCCTGTGCTTGATTACGCCGATGTCTGCTATCTTGACCTCACTGAGGATCAGCTAAATAAACTCGAGCGCCTTCAAAACTTCTGCATCAGATTTATTTTCGGTCTCCGAAAATTTGATCATATTTCTCAATTTCGCACGCAGCTCAAATGGCTTCCTATACGACTTCGCCGGAATACTCATATTCTTTCCCTACTCTATAATGTCCTTTTCAATCCCACCTCCCCCCGGTATCTCAAAGATCGCTTTGAGTTTCTCCAGTCCTCCAATTCCTGTTACCTT
Source organism: Hylaea fasciaria (assembly GCA_905147375.1). NCBI lineage: Eukaryota > Metazoa > Arthropoda > Insecta > Lepidoptera > Geometridae > Hylaea > Hylaea fasciaria. Next base: position 2,830,076 of record LR990200.1, read on the forward strand.
AGATCATCAGAAAATCTTGCATTAAAGACTCCTGTGCATAGCAGCACCTTCTACGACAGTTCATTTTCCGTGGAAGCTGTCCGGCTCTGGAATTCTCTGCCAGTGGAAATCAGACGTGCTCAAACTCTGACTCATTTTAAAGCGCAGGTTAAACTTCTATATTTATCGTAGGCTCTTATATGTATAAAATTATTGTACTGCTTCATTTATGTGTCATTTCATCTTGGTTGTATTGCATTTATTTTCTATGATTAATTTTATTAGTCTGTATGTATTTTAATTTTATTAGTTATTGGATAGGTAATGCACTACCGGTCGATAAAATTTTATTTTTATTTAATCCTCTCCATCCAAAGGTTGCCTGGAAGAGATTGCTGTGTAGCAATAAGGCCGCCCATTGTACCTATACCTACCTATATATTATTTCTTTATTTTTAAATCTGTATGTCTTGGAGTGCAATAAAGAGTTGTTATCTTATCTTATCTTAATACCCTAATTTATTTATGACAATATCTCCGGCTTAACTAACCAGGTTTAAAAATAAAGAAAATCAAACTTGTTGGTTATAATAACAATGTCGTATTTGACGCTAATTCTAACCTGGTTTTCAACACCAACTTCAAGTAAAACCACCAAAGTCTCTGCAGTGACTTCTACCCTCCTCTCCCACTCAATTTCCTCCTTTGTCATGTTGCCATCTTTATCGTAATAGTAGTATTCATTGACGTCTACATCCTGCTGTGTGCCGTTAGCTTGCTTCATATCAACTGGATAATAATCGACTTCTTTATCAGCAGCCAGGGGTGTGAAGGATCCATCGGCGTTCTGTCGCTTCTGGATCCATTTCTTAATGGACTGCAGGAGTTGCGGGTCGATGGGGTAGTACGATTGGATTTTGGAGAGGATTTCAAGGATCTTTATCGTGGACAGATGGCTGCTCATTGCTGGATGTTCGCTGAAGGAGTTGTCACTTTTACGAAAAGCTAGGAGTACTTGGACCTGTAACAAAAGGTCAAAGTTAGATTTATTAAACAGCTTGAACGATTGATAGGAATTTGTTGCCGTTGCTTATGGAAGTTTTCTTCATGAATGATGTCAATGCATTTTAACTGTTTTGAAAAGTATGGCTTTTCTTATATTGACGACGACTGCATTTCTTACGAAGTGAAAACAGCAGCAATAATAGTTCCGGCCAATTTGTTAGTAGTTTCGTGGACGTCTAGGACGAATCCAATTTGGTAATCACCTGCTCTGGCAGTTTCTTCAGTATCCTCTCTTTTTCAGCATCATCAACCAAATGTGGGATATGTTCCAAAGCCAACAAAGGTGCCAGGCTCGCTGAAGTGGCAGACAGTTGGGAGTCCCTCCACACTTCCGACCACTGGTCTGTGGAGTCAGACAATAGACTGTAGAGAGGAAGGTGGAGCCCACCAGAGACCAAGAGCGTTCCACTTGCAGACCCTGGAACCACGCCTCGAGGCAGACCGAGTTCAAGAACTTGGGAGAAACCAGCTTCTTCGTTGAAATTCCAGATTCTGAAATTGAAAACAAAATGCTAAGCCAAGATATGACGATGTTTTATGTCAGAGATAAAAATAAGAATTAATGTTTGCTATTCATATTTTTAGTTGTAAGAGTATGCCAATTATATTTTAAGGTTCTTAACATCCTACGAATATATTTGTTTGTCAACTCCAAAAAAAACTAACCTAAAATCAGCCTTATCTCCCCAAAGCGCGCTGAAGCCAACGAACTTGATCCGCATGTCATTGGCTAGCGGCCACACCAGTAACCTCCTCTCAGAGGGCGCCGCACCTCTCCCTACGGATAGCCTTCCGCCTTCCCACCACACCCACCAGGCGCACCAGGATTCTGCGCTGGCGCACTCCTCGTCATCTTCTGTTTGCTCTGCGCTGGCTAAGTGGACGTCGTATCCTGGAATGAGAGGATAGAAAAGCTTTATGTGCATGCCATTCTTTTCTGTATAGAGAGTATTCTTAAGACCTTTAGGTACTGTCTGCTAGATCACGTCATATCTCTAAAAGAGTATAGGCTTTAATCCTCCATGCCTACTGATCCAAACCAACTTGGTCCAAACATAAGGAGTGTGAATATTAGTGACCCATATTTTGCGGCTCTTCAGGTCGGATAGAACTATATTGTTTGCCTTTTTGTTTAGTCTGGTATGAAGTTCACTTTTACCTATATTTTAGAAGGTCCAGACACCATCTCCAGTTTTAACAATGAAAACAAAACAGACTAGCAATGATCAAACTGAACTTCTCACCATGTTTTCCTTTAGCAATCCAGACCCTGGTCCTCTCAAACACGACCCTGTACATGTCATCGGAAGGTTCCTCGACATCCGACAATGCTACGTGAGCAGCACCCTGGGCCCGCAGCTCCAGCACCAGACCAGCGCGGTTCCGTGGGGCTGCCACCCACTGCCACTCCCACGATCCTCGGGATGAGACTGCCAGGTGTTCTGGAAATTGAGATGTAGTGATTCAGTGTCTCGACTACGTCTAGTTACAGTCACAACTTTATTCAAATATAGTCACAAAAATCTGCCTCATTTATGCCCAGTTTCTGGAACATTTGTAAGCTTTGACAGTAGATTAAAACTGTCGTTGTGTCTATCTGACAATAAACAGATGGCAAGGATATAATTAATCTGCAGTCAAAGTTGGCTGACGTTTCAGAAACTGGGGGTTAGACTCATCCAGTATGATGCTGTCTTTTATGACGGCATCGCAGGTAGATATCACCTACAAAATGGTCGCAGTTCGTAACTGTGTACCTACTGAACAACTCACTCGTGCGACACTGCAGCGAAGACCACAGGTGAACACTGTATGATATCGGTATAGACTGTAGAGATTAGATTTAAAACCGTGTCTAAATATTAATACGTCGTCCATGCTGGCAGGAAAGTACATTGAAGACGGAAAACTGCTTTATTAAACTTACCATTTGCGCAGAAATACGCGCTCTGCGTATCGCTCCTATGGAGTCCTTCAGGGAGTACCAACACGCTCGCCGATCTGATGACGGATCCAACCAAGGTCTCATTGTTGAATGACGTGTAGGAGACCGAACAGTTGTCAGCGCTGTACCCAGTCACTTCCACTGAAAAATAATGTTATAACGTAAGTAATTGCGTTGGAAAAAAGGCAGAGGCGCAGCGGCGCGGCGCAGCGTAGGTATGAAAATTATAACGTTTCTAAAACGCGTCAAATATCTTTTCCGGTTCAGCAAATTGTATGAGGCTCCAAGGTGTGTGTTTTTCCAGACATAAACTATATTAACGTTCAGGCGAAACTGCTTTGCTACACATGAATTTGCTATTTTGTTGATAATTTTTGCTATTTACGAATATTTTACACCTTATCGCCCAGTCACAAAATACGATATAAGCATGCATTCATTTTGCATCTCTTTAAAATTACGAGACCTGCGGAACATTTTATCAGTTTATTGTTATTTTATGTGAATTTTCGACAAAAAAACTATACTTAAGCAAGATCGGCAGTTTTATGATATCCATGCCGAAGTTGTTACAGTATAAAAAACTAGATGGCAACCAGTGCGAAGATACAGCGTATCTTATATTATCAAAAAAATACGCACAAGCAAAAATGAATATTAAATTTTATGGCTTCACCTCTCAGCTCATAAATTGCTCTCATAATTTCTGAAGTGGACATAAAATTGGTCTCTCACTTGATACTTTTCTGAACTCCGCATCCATGACTTATTTTGGTCACTTCATCATCAACGAAAGTAACGTCTTCTGATGATTGGAAATCGTTGAATAACGGTCAGTAATGTGCAAGTTTAGAACTCGCTCATCAAAGCAAGTGTCACAGATTTTCAAATGAAAAGTAACAAAGTATCAAGTGTGCGTTTGCTATCTCGACTGTGTTCCATTTAGGTTATTCTGAGCTGTTTTTATTTCCACCCTTTCTTTTATATGTTTTAGGCGGAGTTGTCCAAAGGGTCGTAAAAAGTGTCGTTAAAATGATACGTGCGCTGTTTTCGACATTCGGATTAGATGTGTTCGGGCTTCTGAGATTCGGGCTATAAACAAAATCTAGGCGTAGCTTGCACAAAAGGCCTATTTATACTCAGCAGTCTAGTTAGACCTCATTGTAACGAACGTTTTGTTACATTAGTTTTTTGATTTGTTTGGTACAGTTTATACGCATAACAATGTACGTTATTTGATACTATAAAACCAGTATACAATACCACCAGACGAGTATCTCGACTCGCGTCTGCATCCGGCTGCATCCTTCTATTTGAGCTCCCTCATTGTCTGCCATCCACGACGCGCCGATTCAATTAACATTTAAATGGAACTGATTCCGAAGCAATTCCGGTTGCTTGCACGAGTGTTTGCGATCGGATAATGACGTTACGGACCGAGTTGTCACAAGTTTCTTTTTTGTAGGGGTTTCACTAACACTGAGGCAATGCTCGTTGAATACATTGTTTTAATAATTACAGAAAGTTAATGCTAGATTTTGCAAGTTTTGTTCAATTTATAACAAGATTCGAGTCAACTCTATTGGTCTTACCCAGGTGTTATATATTACGTATATAGCACAGGCATTGAATTTAACTCACAATATATAAGTATAAGATTTTTTATCTCTACTATAGGTTTATAACATTCTATAAAATTTCACAATTTTGTTAGTCCAAAGCCGGGCTGAATTTTTCACGAAATACCTCTCATTTATGAAATCTTTGCTCAGTTTCCTGAACAAATATTCCCGTTTAATATTTACAAGCTTTTAATATCCTCCCGCCCTGTTAAGGCTCGTAACTTAAAATATCAATATCAAAGTAGGATTATAATTTATGTGAGCATCCGGGAACTTTGCGAGTCTGGATGTTCGGATTGTTTACAAAGCAAACAAAATGTTGCTGAATATTTTCAACGTAGAATATACGAGGTATTTTTGAAGGAAGCTTGAAGATGGTAAAGTTTGCTTGGACCAAGATGTGTTCCATTTCATTTTTGTTTCAGCGTCAGGAAACATTGATCTTTTAATAAGGTGTAATTATTAGAGTAGCTAGCTAGTAGATCGCGTTTTTGTACCATATCTTCATTATTATAATGACATTCATTCATAGCTGTTCCCGAACTCTGCCCGGCCGAGTTATTATACTTATTTCAGATAAAAAATAGTTAGGTATATAAAACATAGTTTGCGACTGCAGTAAGCATGTTCTTTTTGTCTATAAAAGAATTCATTCATATAAAACGACTATAAAATGGCATAACTACTTGTAAAAATGGAAGCATTTTTTGTGAAGTTCTGAAAACTTTGCGTATCTACCAAACTTTCGGAGAGTTGGTAGCTTTCATTTCGGAATTATGCGGGGCCACGGCATTGATATCACAGTTAATTTATTGCAGAAGGCTTTCGAGATATTACGGTTTTTTTTTAATTATCTACAACATTATTATGTTTGCAATAGCAAGCATAGAATAACGTAGAAAAGGGAAAGGAGTTCTATAATAGTCTAAAAAGTTTCTACAAAAACAACATTTATAAGATAAATCTACATTAAATATTATGTGAGATAGAAAAAAAGCTTGGTATATATCAAGTAAATGCCCTACTGCGCTGTTACTGCGACTGAGGTTAAGAATTCTGCCAACTTCATTAAAATATTTTACGCCGCGGATAGCTTCCAAGATTGGAGGGAGTTTTTGGAAGCCTTTGGTTTAATTAAAACGTGCCAATTAATTAGGTGACGTTTGAAGACTTTGGCGCCTGTATTGAGATGAGATTTTTTTTCCGAAGTTGGATCTAAGAAGAAATAAGTTTGACCTTGAATAATGTAAGTTAACAAATATTATTATACCTATTATTATCAATAACTGGCCTAAAATCTTAATAAGAACTGATCGTGTTGATGCTATTGAAAAGGATTCTGCTAGCAACCAAACACAAAATGATTGTTAGGTATATCTATTAATTACAAAACAATGTCTGCAAGATCTCATTTTGTACTCTCATTTGCTGGATGGTATAGAAACGACGCATGACTCTTCTACAATTTTCTTTGCGAAACTTAATCGTAGCACCTATTGTTTGTTTGTTTGTCGTATGAGGTTATGCTAGCCTCTAGCGTCAGTCTATCAGGCAGCCAAAGAGCCTCTGACGTGGCTGCTGTCAACCAATAACAACCAGGACTTAACGTATGCTCTGCGAAGCACGGAGCGATTAAACACCTAACCTAACTTATGAAAAGTCATTGGTGCGGGGTCGAGGGTCGAACTCGGTGTCGTTGGATCCTAAACTACACCAGTTACCACTCGACCACCATCACTCTTATCTATGAAAATTAGAGAGTACAACGTGGAATCTTTTCCTTTACAGTGGAAATTTCGCCTCATGTGCACTCACCGGTGATATTCTTTCTGCCAGGCGTATTGACAGCCACTCGCACCACCAGCTGGGTCCCGCCGCGCGGCCCGAGGCGCAGCCTCTCCGTCACGTACAGGGCTCCGGTGCTCGCGAAGGCTGCACCAGCGCTCAGCGCCAGCAACGCTGTCACCTGGGGAGCGAGTGAATGAAATGGGACAATTAATTTAAAAAAAGTGGTAAAAATCGTAATTCTTCAAACTGGTGACCTCACTAGGATTTCAATCTTACTCGTACTAATATTATAAATGCGAAAGTTTGTGTGTGTGTGTTTGTCTGCTCTTTACGCTTTAACGGATAATCGAATTTTGATTAAACGTATTTATACAGATACTATAGGTCCTGGAATAGTAAAAAGGACTGTTCCTTTTCGTGTTAGGTGAATGAATAATCTGACTCCAAATTTGATTATACTTTGAATTTAATGATGTTCTTTCCAATAATGATAGATCACTCGCTTAAGATAGAACTGAAAGTATAGAATGTAAGCACACGTATTAACGTAGCGGCGTCGTCCCTGTCTCTGGCGAGCGGGGGCGGTCGCCGGCGGTGCGCAGGCGACGGGGTAGCTTCACACATTCTGGCGTGCTAGTGAAGCGCCGGAACATAATCGGGGGCCTTGGAAGCGTCGGATTCCAAACGGTGGTCATCTGCAGGCTCAAGCAGTGGGCAAAGATACTTGACTTCTCGTCGGTAAGTGCCTGTGGTAGTTTTGACTTCAGCAACTCGAATTATGCCATCCTTCCCTGGAAAGGTTGAAGTTATGCGCCCGAGCTTCCATTGCATAGGAGGAGAGTTATCGTCCTTCAGGAGCACCAAGTCTCCTTCCTGTATTGGCCGGTTGTGAGTGCGCCACTTGTGTTTCTGCTGCAGTTCGGCTATGTACTCGGTCTGCCACCGTTTCCAAAAATGTTGTCTCAGTTGTTCGAGCCGTTGGAATCGATTCAGTCTGCTCGAACTCACATCATCTAGATCTGGTGACGGAAGCGACATAAGCGGCCTTCCAATAAGGAAATGCCCTGGGGTTAATGGGTTAAGGTCGTTGGGGGAAGAGGATAACGGACAAATGGGTCTGCTGTTGAGGACGGCTTCTACCTGACAAAAGAGGGTTGCCAATTCCTCAAAAGTTAAGTGAGTATTACTAAATATACGTTTTGCCACGCTTTTGGCTGATTTGACAGCTGATTCCCAAAGACCCCCAAAATGTGGTGCATAAGCCGGTTGAAAATTAAATTTGATACCTTCTCCTGATGTGTAGCCTACAATGTCATCAGCATGAGAGGTAAGAAACTCTCCTATCTCCTTTGAGGCGGCAACAAAGTTACGTCCATTGTCGCAGAAAATCTCAACTGGGCGGCCTCTACGAGAGATAAAACGACGAAAGGATATAATAAATGCGTCCTTGGATAGTTCGCTAACTGCTTCAAGATGAACACACTTATATCTAAAGCAAACAAATATACATAAATAGCATTTACCAATTTTACAACCTCTGCCTTTTCTATCAGTGATAAGGAAAGGTCCGGCAAAGTCGACACCGGTAGTAGCAAATGGAAAACCTGGATTTACTCGTTCTTTAGGTAACATACCCATCATTGGAGCAGATGTGTTACCACTGGCCCTTCTACACACAACACACTGCCTGGCCGTGGTGCGAGCTAAATCTCTGCCACCTATTGGCCAGACTAATTCTCTGATTGATGACAACAGAAGCTGAGGACCAGCGTGAAGAAGTCGAAAATGTTCCTGTTGAAATAATAGCTTAGCAAGTTTGTGTTTTGCATGTAGTAGCATGGGGTGACGTTTATTATAAGGGTAATTAGAGTTGTCTAAACGCCCTCCAACTCGTATAATATTACCTTCAGATTCCAAGAATGGACTTAGCGATAGAATATTGCTCTTAGAGTTGAGCGACTTGTGTGAACGAAGAATGTTCAATTCCTTTTGAAAGGATTCCTCTTGTGACAATTTAACTAAATACCTAAAAGAATTCGAAAGTTCTTCAGGCTGTAACATACCAATGCGCTTGTTACCTTTTCCTTTGCAATTATTGATAAATCTTAAGACGTAAGCAAATGTGCGTTGCAAAAAACTTAATTTTGAATACCTATCGAAATCTATTGCGGGCTGGTTTGTGCCTACCACGCTACTCGTATATACGTTTGTTTTTATTTCAGGCAAATCTTTGAAAATATTAGAAGAATTATTTTTAAACATAGAGGGCCATTCTGACTCAGGCTCCTTTAAAAATGTTGGTCCGTTCCACCATATATCACATTCCTTGATTTTACTTGCGTCTAGACCGCGTGTAGCTAGATCCGCTGGGTTCTGGTCAGTTGGAACGTGACGCCAAACATTGTGTTCTGTAAGCTCTAAAATTGCACTTACTCTGTTAGCTACAAACGTTTTTAATTTGCCATACCTCATACTTAGCCAGGATAGTGCTATAGTGGAGTCCGTCCAAAATATCTTGCGCTGAATGACACATCGCAAAGCGCGACACACGGCGGCCGAGAGTTGAGCTCCAAGCAAACATGCACATAGTTCTAGCCGAGGTATTGTCGTCGGCTTCACAGAGGCTACTCTAGCCTTGGCGCATAAAAGACGAACAGTAGCGTCACCTTGCTCGTTCACGGATTTTACAAAAACAGTGGTGGCCATTGCAGCAAAGGACGCGTCGCAAAATATATGTAGCTCTGTATACACAGATTTCTTACATAGTGCCTGCCTAGGTATGCTAAGAGTGCAAAGGTACTTTAAATTATTAACAAAATTGTTCCAATGTTCCCGTATTTGATCTGGCACTGGTTGGTCCCAGTCCAATTTTTCGAGCCATAATTTCTGAATGAGAATTTTAGGTATAATTGTTAGTAAGCTCAACAAACCGAATGGATCAAATATTTTACAGGAGTCGGATAATATAGTTCGTTTTGTTGGAAATTCCGTTCTGTTTTTATAGTTGCACGGAAAATGAATAATATCATCATTAGGATTCCATCCAACACCTAGTGTGTGAGACGATGAACTTATAGTTAAATCCCTTTGATCGCCTTGAGTGTGATTTGATAAGACTGACGGTAAATTAGATCGGTATTTACGTAGATTGAAACAACCCGAACGCAATGCAGCTTCGACGGACTGCTTAATAAATAATAATTCGTCACCGTCGTCACTTCCGGTCAAGAGGTCATCAACCAGAAAGTCCTTTTGAATGATTTCCTTTATTTTAGTGTCGGTGCACTCATCGCCTATCTGCCACAAACAGCGTGTACTTAAGAAGCTTGAACTAGTATAGCCGTAAGTGACCGTATTCAATCTTAAAAGCTTAAGTGGTTGAGTTACAGAATCGCGCCATAATATTATTTGTAAATTACGATGATCGTCTTGCATCTCTACCTGTCTGTACATTTTTTCTATGTCCCCTGAAATTACATAAGAATACTGTCTGAATCTTAACAAAATGTTGAATAAGTCATCCTGAATATGTGGACCTACCATTTGCAAATCGTTGATTGAATAAGATGATGTTGATTTTGCATTGCCATTGAAAACAACTCTTAAAGCGGTTGATTCACTATTTGGCTTGTAGACTGCATGATGCGGTATAAAATATGACGGTTCTGGCACTTGGCTAATTTCTGATAAATGTCCTAGTTCAGAATATTCCTTTATAAAGTTAGAATATAACTGTTTAAGCTCTGGATTTTTTGTTAAGCGCTTCTCGGTGGCTAGAAATTGTCTTTTAGCTTGTTTCATTGAATTACCTAAACAATCAGGTTCGGAAATAAGGGGTAACGTCACACAAAACCCACCTTCTTCATTTCTGTATGTATTTGTGACGAAATGAGCCTCACATAAAATCTCCTCTTCAGTTAGTAAATTACTTGGTACAGGAATTTGCTCCAATTCCCAGAACTTTGTGAGGCTTTCATCTAACGATTCATTCGAAATAGAGTCACAACTGGATTTAATGGATATATGATTGCATCTTATTGATTTACTTCTGAATTCATTAACTGTAAAAATTGGGCCTGCCAATATCCAACCTAGCTTAGACTTACGAGCTACTGGCTGGTTGGGGCCAAGAAAGATTTGCTCCGATTCAATAAGATGCCAAAACATGTCAGCACCCAATAGCAAGTCTACTGGTGCTGTACGATAAAACGTTGGATCGGCCAATTTGATATGCTGTGGTAAGTTGATTTGTGAAATATCTATAGACTTGTTAGGTAACCTACCTGAGATTTCTGGCAGCACAAGACACGATAATGAAGATTCGAAACTACTTGTTTTCGATTTTAACTTGACAATACATCTATGTATTGCGTTGGATGCATGAATATTGCCTACACCTATGATATCGACTTCGGTTGGCTGAGAAGTCAGTTTTAATTTGGTTTTCAACCTATCCGTTATTAAAGAAGACTGACTTCCGCTGTCTAGCAAGGCTCGAACTGTAATATGTTCGTTTGTATTTGGATTGTATAAATCAACCAGCGCGGTTGATAGTAACACACTACTATTATTGGTGACAGACATACTAACTACATTATCATCAGATATCTGTTCGCTCACGGACTTGTCGACTTGAGATGGTTGCACATTGGATACATTTACAGCCTGAGAAGAAACCCTATGCAATAAAGAATTATGCCTTTTCTTGCACTTAGCACAAGGGCCCAACCTGCACTGATGAGACGGGTGTCCCTTACGAAGACAGTTCATGCACAGCCTCAGCCGCATGACCTCAGCTATCCTTTCTTCAACATTTTTCCCCAGGAACGAAGCACAATCGTATATGCGATGACGGCCATTACATAAGATGCAAACTGGACCATTGGTACTGGCAGCTGAAACCACACATGATTTTGTGCTAGATTTTTCAAACTTACGGGAGTATGAATGGGCTGGATTAACTTGCTTATCAATTTTATTATTGCGAAAGGACTCTAAAATGTTTGCTCGGGAATTCAGAAATTTGAAAAAATCTTTCAAAGACGGGCTTTTATAAAAGGTATTTTTATGTTCTTCCCATTTAAAACTAGAACCAGCATCGAGCTTGGCTGAAACCAAATGAATGACTAGAGAATCCCAGTGCTCCGTTGGTTCGCCTAGTGTGCTCAAAGCACGCATGTTTTTAGAGATATGATCAACTAAAGCTCGTAAATCTTTCGCCGAATCTCGAGGCACAGGCTGTATATTTAACAAAGAATTCAAGTGATTATTGATTAGTTGTTTTTCGTTGTTATACCTCTCGCAAAGAAGACGCCAAGCCTCCTCATAGTTCACAGCACTGACTTCTAAATTGCTGATGACATTGGAAGCCTCCTTCTCGAGATAAGAATTTAGATAGTGAAATTTATGTATTGATTCGATTTTGTTGTTGTCATGGATGAGTGAAGCAAATGTATCCCTGAACTCAAGCCATTTATAGTATGTTCCATCGAAGGGTGAAATTTTTATAATAGGTAATTTGAAGCTTACGTTGTTATTATTCTGACATGTATGACTGCAACTCGATTTTGCTGAGTTACCATCTTCATTTCCAGATGATTTTTCACGATGTTTCTCGATAAACAACTTGCATTGTGCGATTAATGAAGAGAATTCCAATTCAAATTCTTCACGAGTGTCAATTTCATCATCTAAATTAGAAGAATTTAGTAATTCTATTTGAGATTGCAACTCATCAAAACAAAAAAATAAGTCTTTAAACTTATCGTATCTCTGTGTCAACATACACAGATCGGTTGCAGTTATTGAAGCAGCCGTGAGAAAAGTACTCAAGTAATTTTTAAACTTTGTAATTCGGCCCTTAATTGAACTACGTTTTGTATTCAGATCCTTCAAATTACTTAAAGATGGAACATTTAAACTAATGTTTCCCGTAGGTGACCTTGGCTTTGGTTCCATGTTTGACACAACAATAAATAAAGAAAAATAAGACTCGTAGCTTTGAAAATTAAATAACTATACGTAGCTTTTATCCGGCTTATGCACGCCAATACGATGTCGTCAGGAGATCAGCTGATTGCCACTCGGCAAGAACAATGGATGGAGCGGGTAATGACCTCAAGCGATCAGCTGTTAGGCGATTGCAATGTCGCTGGAATGTAAAGAAGCAGGAAAATATTAAAATGGGTTGCGTTATTTTGTTGCGGGATTAGTAAATTAGAGGTTGGTGCCCTAATCGAGTAGATGTGATGGATAGAAGTCAAATAATAAATAAAAGCAACTAAACGATGAGTAGGTACTCGAAATGTTAAGTAGGTACTTGTCGTACTAACTTTACACTCAAAATAAGCAAAGGAAAGATAAGATGTAAGCTCGTGATTGGTTCACGATATAATAGTAAAAGGATGCTATAAATGTATGAATAAATTGCAGTGGTATGCAGAATAATTGCTCAAAAAACAAAAGCGTTTGAAGCTTGCGTGGCAAAGAAAATGTGCTGCACGAATATAAGCTTAACGTTAAAATGATATGGATTGTAGAAAGACAGAAATTTAGCAACTAGTAGAAAAGAGAGGGCTAGGTAAATGTAGGAAAGAGTGGGCACTTCCCTTATAAAGCTGGGCTGAGGCGCTGAGCTGCGATGTCATGAATATCGTCACGGCACGGCTGGCATTCTTGCCTGCTTGATACAAGGCGGGCTTTGTTAGCAATCTTTGTCCTCTTCTCTTCTCTCCAATACGTAGTGATTGCTTGCAAAACTTTACGATTTCTCGGCAACACGTTTGTAACACCGTTCTAGATTCAAACAAGTCTGTTGCAAGGTCGATCTTTCGGTTTGAGTCCAACGGTCGATGCACAGGATCGATGTTTCAAAATGGCGTGTCCGTTTTAACTGCGTAGAATTTTGCTGTATCACGTCGGGGTCACCTTGTTCCTTTTCGTGTTAGGTGAATGAATAATCTGACTCCAAATTTGATTATACTTTGAATTTAATGATGTTCTTTCCAATAATGATAGATCACTCGCTTAAGATAGAACTGAAAGTATAGAATGTAAGCACACGTATTAACGTAGCGGCGTCGTCCCTGTCTCTGGCGAGCGGGGGCGGTCGCCGGCGGTGCGCAGGCGACGGGGTAGCTTCACACATTCTGGCGTGCTAGTGAAGCGCCGGAACAAGGACTATTTATCTCGCAAAGTTAGCGGTTCTTGTGGAATATTAGAGAACGCGGGTGAAAATACGGGTGCGGCTGTAAATATTGTAGTCCAAAGTCTAGTGTAAACACCTATTATAATAATTATTATACTATACTAGCATTTTCCAGAAAGCATTCACCAAACAACGATAACCGACTGGCGGCAGTCTGAACCGGTTTGAACCGGTTAGGTCGCCTAATCGCCCCATTTGCCGGGATTCGCGCCGGATCCCGCGATCAACCGGGAATCCCTAATCGGGATTCGACGAGTCACACTCTGATACCGAACAAATTGCTCACACACGTGCGACTGAGCTGATGCTAGGGTTGTTAAAATATGACGTGTTGTGACAGTTTCGGATACGGTTGTTCAAAACAAAATTAATTCAGTTTTGCGTTCATAGGCGTCCGAAAATTACGGATATTTTTAGATATACTTGTAGGTAGGTACATGTATTTATTGGGTGTGTTTCTAGAAATCAGATTCATTGCACAGTGCTGATATAGATAAATGTAGATTGTAATATATAGGTTGTGGGTGTGCAAAAGTTTTTGCTATGCGGCGCCTACTGGGCCCAAACTTTTATTTTAGTTTCGGTTACGAATACCAGAATGTTGCGGTTACGGATACGCGTTTCCACATCACTAGCTGAAGCCACAGAATATATCGCAGGAAGTAGGTCGCGTTGAGCTGGAGCGGAGGGTTGAGCGAGGTTTGATTGAGTATACGAGGGTGAATCAAAAAGTTCTTAGAAGTGCATATATATGAAACCTTTTTGGATCAAGTTCGATATTCTAATTAAAGAGTGTCTATCACACTATATTTATGCAGACTGTCACTTGTTTTTGTCAGTTCGTTCGCATGTAATAAATTTTTTTGTGCAACGAGTTGCTAAAAAGTCAAAATTATGGATAAAAGTGAGTTACGTGCGGTGATAAAATATCTCAGTTTGAAAAAAATGTCTACGAAGGTGTTGGATCGTAAATAATAACACTGGTTTTGCACACTAATAACTGATTTAATAAAGGAATTACATGAGAGCACAAACAGAACATGTAGGCGACGACGCCATTACTTCGCTAGCTGTCACCTATAGGTAGGTACGTATAGATCGACATAATACTGTATGCATATTATAGCTAGGCACATAGCTCACGCATTTCGTTATATCTAACACCTCCCCTCGAAGTCGTGAGCGAGTCTTAACCCTTACATACATCCATCATACCTAGATTACGCATGCACTCATGATGCTTTGTTCCACTCAAACCTTTGGTCAAAACATCCGCTGGCATTCTGTCAGTACATAAGTATTTCAGATCTATCACACCCTGTTCGCACATATCTCGAATAAAGTGGTGCCTCACGTCAATATGCTTCGTACGCGAGCGATAGTTCCTACTTTGAGCGAGCTTCATTGCGCCCTGGTTATCGTTAAATAATGTCACACACTCACACACCATTCCAACATTATTCAACATGTCACGCAGATACATGGCTTCCTTTGTCGCTTCGGAGAGTGCCATGTACTCTGCTTCTGTGCTCGACAGTGCAATGGTCCGTTGCTTCCGTGCTTCCCAACTAATTGGTGCACCAGCTAAAATAAACGCAAATCCAGAATATGACCTACGGTCATCAACTGTATTCGCGCCCCAATCGGCATCAACTACACCAAACAACGGCAGACCTGTCCTTTCATACACTAAACCATAATCTGACGTGCCTTTCAAATATCTTAAAATTCGCTTAGCTGCCTTCCAATGCTCAGTATCATAGTTACCGTTAAATTGACTAAGGTAATTTACGGCATACGCAATGTCTGGCCTTGTGGACACAGCCAAATACATTAAGGCACCGATCAAACTTTGATAAGGATATGTGCTCATCACATCGTTGTTCACGCATTCAGGTTTCTCTAACTTCACATTAACATCCATAGGGGTCATTAAAGGTTTGCATTCACTCATACCGAAGCGATCTAAAACTTTATCCAAATAAACACTCTGGTTTAAGTACACTCTATCTTCTTCATCACGAGTAAATTCAATACCTAAGCAATGATTTATCCTTCCCATATCTTTCATCTCAAACGCGTTAGACAACTGCTTTTTCACATCACACAACCACACATTATCATTTGTCGCGAGAACAATGTCATCAACGTAAATAGCAATTAACATCATTTGCTCACCCTTTTGTGCTGCAAACACACACGGATCTTGGGGCATGGCCTCAAAACCAATATTCATCAGCTTTCTTACCAACTCTTTATGCCACTGCAATCCTGATTGACGCAAACCGTACAGAGATTTCCTCAACAAACACACACTATTGTCACATTCATTCAGGGCTTTGTTCCAGCGTTTAGCTGTCTGAAGAATCTTCTTATCTCGTATAATATTTCTCTGTGAACCAATCTTTTGGTTTGCTAGTACTTTGTCTAGAACGTCGCGTAGCTGGTCTGGTACTTCCATAAATACCTCCTCATCTAGTGAACCATTCAGGTAAGCGGTCACAACGTCCATTTGATGGATGTCTAGTCCGAATTCAGCTGACACTGCTGCTATTAGCCTTATTGATGATGACCTCACGACTGGAGAAGACGTTTCATGGAAATCCTCCCCTGGTCGTTGAGAGCATCCTTTTGCGACAAGTCGCACTTTCTTCCCAGTAGTTTTGGTACTAAACACGAATCGGCTTCCTATGACTTTACGATTCGGTGGTCTGGGCACTATTTCCCATGTGCCATTCTTAATTTGTGCTAAAAATTCATCTTCTAAAGCACTTTTCCACGCATTAACGTCGCTTGTCTTTTCAATTTCATTCCACGTCATTGGTTCAATTGTCGCTATTCCCACTGTTGGCTTTTCAAACTTTTCGTTTAACTCTTCATGATATAACTCATTTTCACCATCTGTATCATTATTCGCAGGTTTATACTCTTTACGCGGTCTCCCCGCTAAACCTGTACGAACTAATCTGGGTCTTCCTCTTCCTCTTTTAGGGGGTTCTATGAGTTTTTCCCACGAAACTGTGGAGTTCCTTTTTCTAAGTGGTATGCTTCTACTTCTTGATTGACTCTCTTCATCTGGCTCATACACACTTTCAAGAGATCTTCTTGTTCTTATTCCATCTCTTTTTGCTCTCAAAGGAGCTTTACGTTCTTCTTCTTCGTCTTCATAATTTAAGCTAGGCATATTTAAGTCAACTAATATTTCTTCATCATTGATTTCTTCTTCATCAAGGATCTCTTTGTATTCATCTCTGAACGCTGTCTCTTTCATAAATTTGACGTCACGAGTCACTATTATTTTTCTAGTCTTCGGGTCGTGTATTCTATAGGCTTTAGATTGTACATCGTATCCCAGGAAAATTCCTAGTTCAGAGCTTGAGTCAAATTTCCCTTTCTGCGAACCTTTATTCTTGTAATATACCTTCGACCCAAACACGTTCATGAACATTACTGTAGGTTTCTTGCCTTTCCATAATGTAAATGGTATCTGTCCATTCAACGCCGTAGTCGGGCATCTATTTCTTATATAATTTGCGGTATGAACTGCTTCAGCCCAAAATCCTGGAGGGCTTCCTGCCTGACGCATCATACAACGCGCCATCTCAACTAGTGTACGATTTTTCCTTTCAGAAACACCGTTCTGCTGCGGCGTGTAGGGCGCTGTCAGTCCCCTTTTGATTCCTTCTTTCTTCAAAAAATCATCAAACTCGTTATTTACATACTCACGTCCATTATCCGATTGTAGATTCTTTATTTTCTTTCCTGTACACTTCTCAGCGTAGGCCTTATATTCCTTAAAAACATTCAGGACGTCACTTTTGTTTGAAATAAAGTAAACTTCACACCATCTAGATTTATCGTCGATAAAAGTGACAAAGTACTTTTTCCCGCCGTATGACTGTTGTCTCATAGGGCCACATACATCCGTATGTACGATCTCTAGTAGCTCACTCGTACGATCATCACTACTCCTAGGAAACGGCGTGCACGTCTGCTTCTCACTTATACAGATCTCGCACTCAGACAATTTTTCACTGTCTTTGAACGTCAGGCCATGCACTAGGCCACTCTTCGCCATCGCCTTCAAGTCCCGTTCATTAAGGTGCCCTAGGCGCTCATGCCACATGTCAATAGGTTTTTGCACCACTTCAACATTGTTAGCACCATTTTCACTCATGCGAACATGATACAGGTTACCAATGCGGTCTGCACGCATATGAACCTTATCATTTTCGTCGACCACTATAGCATCGTTTTTTCTGAAACGAACTTCGAACCCGCGATCTGTCATTTTCGCAACTGATAATAAGTTTGTTCGCAAGTCAGACACATAGAATACTTTCTCAATATCTATCTGGCGCTCTTCGCTGCCCGTGTCGACTGATATGCTGACCTTTCCTGTACCGGTAATTTGTACGCTTTCATTATTGGCTAAATTCAACTCTGAGTCTAGCTGCGAGAATTCCTTGATCATGCGCTTCTCATTGCACATATGTCCCGTGCATCCGCTATCGACACACCAAATAGGGTTTCTCTGCGCACCTAACATCACCTCTTCGGTGGTGCTCATTAATATCGTCGTCTTCTGCTTAGTATCACCATTCCGTTCTAATTGTTGTGCACTCTGCTGCGGCTTATTGACGTTCTTAGTCTTGCATTCTTTCGCATAATGTCCGCGACGGCCACAACGATAACATTCAATTTTACTCTTATTATTATGGCCTCGGTTCTCATTTGAGTTCTTCTTTTGGTTGGAATTCATGTTAGTACGTCTGACGAACATAGCTCCCTGGTCAGCTACTTTAGTTTTTCTTCCTTCAAAGTCCTCAACGATCTTCACTTTCAACACTTCTGTTGATGGCAAATCATCTCGCGATTCCATTGCCGTGCGAAACATAGAAAACGAATCAGGCAAACTATAAAGTAGTAAAATTGCTAATAGTTCATCAATCACAACCAAACCGATTTCTCTTAGCTTCTTATTAGCGTCAAAGAAATCTGCAATATGCTTCCGCAGGTCATCTTCTTCCTGCATACGCGTCAATACAAGCTTCTTCAATAATGATGCTTTTCTAGCAGGTCCACTTGACTGGTACATTGACTTCAACTTGTCCCATATAGCTTTTGACGTTTCTAAACCATCCAATGCAATTAATTCACTCGGACTGACGGCCAACAATATGTCCGATTCGGCCTTTCCGTCCATTTTAATCCATTCTGCATATTTCGGATCCAAACGTGATGGCTGGGATAATGTTCCCGATACATATTCCCACAAGTCATTTTTCTTCAAAATTGCTCGCATATGAATCTTCCATGTATCATAATTCTCACTAGTAAGTTGTTCTATCTTGATAGATGCAGCCATATTGAAGCTTCCTCAACTCCAATAGCTCGAAAAACACGGTACTATTCCGATATTTCCACGAATTATGTTGGTAACAATAAAGTCCGTACGAACACCAAGCAAGTCCACACGTAATCGTAACGATAACGCAGACGTAATCGTCCCGAGTATTGTTTACGTCTATAAATGCACCGAATGCAAACCGGCAATCGCAAGCGCACCGAACGCGCTTTGTTTACGCGAATAAGTTTTTCACTTAAATCACTGCAAATCCAGTCAGTTAACCACAAAATCGTTTATATTTCACGCACTGGTCCCGTAACCTGTTGGATCGTAAATAATAACACTGGTTTTGCACACTAATAACTGATTTAATAAAGGAATTACATGAGAGCACAAACAGAACATGTAGGCGACGACGCCATTACTTCGCTAGCTGTCACCTATAGGTAGGTACGTATAGATCGACATAATACTGTATGCATATTATAGCTAGGCACATAGCTCACGCATTTCGTTATATCTAACAGAAGGAAATTTTTTTGGACATTCAGCAGACATTAGGGGGTGATGCTGTACCCTATTCTACGGTTGCGTACTGGGTGGCTGAATTTAAAAGAGGTAGATCAAGCTGTAAAGATGACCCGCGTTCTGGGCGGCCTTCAACCTCCGTTACAGAAGAAAATGTCAAAAAGGTTGAGAATCTGGTTTTGGAAGACAGAAGAATGACTATAAAACATATAGCTGAGATCCTAAAGATATCTTTTGGTAGCGTTCAATCCATTTTAATTGATTCACTGGGGTTCAAAAAAGTGTCTGCAAGATGGGTGCCACGAATGTTAACCGACGAAAACAAAAAGCGACGTTTGGAAATTTCCAAGCGTAATCTCGAAATGTTCCAGCGTGATTCGGATAATTTTTGCCGTCGTCTTGTCACCATGGATGAAACGTGGGTCCACCATTTTGATCCTGAAACTAAAAGACAAAGCATGTCTTGGAAACGACCATCCTCTCCATCCATTAAGAAATTTCGAGTTGCTCCTACCGCTGGCAAAGTTATGGCCTCTGTGTTCTGGGATAGTGAAGGAATCCTTTTTATTGATTACATGCCAAAAGGCCAGACGATTACTGGACCCTATTATGCAAATTTAATCCCGAAAGTGCGTGAAGCGATTAAAGAAAAACGTCGTGGAAAACTGTCGTTGGGCGTGTTGTTCCTTCAAGATAACGCTCCTGCTCATCGATCGGAAGTTGCGCTCAACGCAATCCGCTGTGCTGGCTTCAATCTCCTTGACCACCCACCATATTCTCCGGACTTAGCCCCAAGTGATTTTCACTTATTTCCTAAATTAAAAGAGGAAATTCGTGGAACAAAATTTCACGATAATGACGCGGTTATAGCTGCCGTAGAGGACTTTTTCGAGAGTCAAGAAAATAATTTTTTTTCACAAGGAATAAGGAAGTTAGAAACGCGTTATTCTAAATGCATTGCATTGGAGGGAGATTATGTAGAAAAATAAAATATTATTATTTAAATCTTTGCATTTTTTAATATTGATTCCAAGAATTTTTTGATTCACCCTCGTACGTGTGTTTTTATGACTTGATTATTTACTGATATTAGAGGGCTTCAGAAAAGGAAGCATAGATTGCAAAATTCTTCTTTATAACTATTATTTAAATAAAAAGGTTACGCTTGGGTTACTCAATTTACGATAGGAATTACTTGCTCGTTTGAATACCTTCTATATTTTTTCGGTTTGTGGGATTTTTTAGTACTTAGGTAAAGTATAATTTGTTGAAAAAAAATGGGGAATAATATGGAAGTATGTGGAAGGGAATGAAATAAATGTGTTTTCTTTTTTCTTGCAAGAAATTCTCAGATTAGATTGTTTGAACTGTATTGAATTCAAAACTGTATTGAATCGCGTTGAAATAAAATAAATGCATACGAAAATAATAATACCATACAAAGTACACGTCATATGATGACATCATCCACCCGATTTCATTATACAAATTGTCACGCCAAATAAGCAAAACAGATAAATACAGAATCCAATAATTGTAAAACAAGCAACTACTTGCATTGAATTAGCGTTTACTAAAATTTGAGCTTACGCTCAAACTAAATGGGTTTAATTTCATCGGAAAGGCTTGATAAGTGCTAAATGAGTTTTGTTAGCGGAAAATGTTGTAAGTAGTGCAAACAATTTGCAGGCCATGACATGAGCACTGCGCTGTTTGCTTTCTAAATTATTATTGTCCTTATTTACCACTGATACTCCAGGTACTAGGTATTTAATTAAATTACGTTCTATAACCTTTTTTGTACTTTCAATGTAAATATCATACCAGTATCATTATTTTACCATAATAAAAAAGCTTTTAATATTTCAGTGTTGATAAGCACATATAAAGTGATGAAGTGAGAATATTAAGTGCCTACCTATCGTTTTTTGGTACTATTATTTTTGAAAGCGTGTAAAATATAAGCAGATTAAATAAAGTCTTACAATGATGAATACGAGTTTTCAAAACCGAATTCTACGAGTATAACCATTAGAATTGTATTCCAACCAATGTACAATTTTGAAAACTGATCCCAGCAAAGCTGACCGGCACCGCGTCAGTACGAAATTCCGCACCGTTCAATATAGTTTCACACTACTCCGTGTGAACGATCCTTTACCGAGTTTATCCCATCACATCGTTAGATTAAAAT
Source organism: Hylaea fasciaria (assembly GCA_905147375.1). Lineage (NCBI taxonomy): Eukaryota > Metazoa > Arthropoda > Insecta > Lepidoptera > Geometridae > Hylaea > Hylaea fasciaria. The sequence continues at coordinate 2,851,754 of LR990200.1, forward strand.
TGTTGGCCTGCAGTTCATTTTGGTATTTCGCGGGAAAATTTCGGTAGCTCGATGCTAGATTTAGTTATGCTTTATAAGCTACCATTTGACCACTATCTCGCTTGGTCTAAAGTGACGATATGGTCGAAGAGGGTGAACATGTTCAGCCTGGAATGGTACTGGCTCTCAGGAACCGCTGCCAGAACATCCCTATAAGGATATGATAACAGATCTTCTACTTGGCCAGGCGGGCACTTTACCACCAAGTTTTATAACGATGTTTTCCTTCGTCAGAAGCTCAAGCTCAGTTGCGGTCAGCCGGTTTCGAACTCATACCTAGCGGCATGTGATCCGAAGACCGTACCAAAAGAGCTACACACTTTTAGAGATCACGGTCGCCGGTGTTATCGTGTCAACGCTTCGATTTTTCGACGTCTCAGTACTGTTGGTGTTGCCAACCTGTTTCGTTTACAGCGATCAGGCCCCCATCGAATATACAAAGACTTTTCTGGGCGCCTGGTCAAGGCGAGTCGTGACCTAAATGCTGGTCAGTATTATTGCTCAAAAACTAAGCAAACGTGGCAATGCTGCCAGCATTTTGGGAACGTTGCCAACTCGTAGCGCTTTGTTAGAGTTTGTTATTTTGAACTAACTGACCGGACAGACGTTCTCCTGTCATTAAAGTCAAGAAATTGTCATTTGTGACGCAAAAAAGTTGCATTAGAAAAATTTATATGGTCGCTTATTTTTCTTACATTTTTCATGTTCCGCGAAACTTTCTTAATGTTTTCTTTCATAAGAACCTTTTCCTGACAATAAAACACCCAACAAACAAACAATTAGCAAAATTTGGTACAGCCGTTAACGTGTGATGCCGTGACTAAAGGAAAATAGGGATTCGTTTTTATATAAATATACTAGCTGCACCCCACGGTTTCACCCGCGTTTCACATACAACACCTATAGGACGGTGGTTGTGAGATACGACTTGTAACAGTAACAATAGCGGTTTTCGCAGCGCACGCCAGAATAGTACGATATGGTAGATTTTTCCTACTTACTCGACATTATCTTCGACTTATCATCATTTCACAAAATATCTTTATAACTTGTATTCTATGTGTTATTCTAATGTTTGAGCTATAATATTATTGTAAAGTTTCATTAAAATCCAATCAGTAGTTTTTACGTGAAAGAGTAACAAACATCCATCCATACTTACAAACTTTCACGTTTATAATATTAGTAGGATAGAGATTTAGACACCGATTTTTTTTACAAGTATTAGCGACATTTCAATTAATTTTCTAAACCACTTACGTCCATACAGTTGTTGATGTTGTTGGTGATCTTGACGTCCACCTCCACGGTTTCCCCGACCTTCAGGGCGGGCGGTAGGGAGAAGTCCAGCTGGATGGGGCGGAACACGTTGATGGTGCGCGGGGCGGAGAAGCGAAGACCCCGGTTCGAGAGAGACAGGGCCCAGAGAGACCAGCGGCCAGCTTCGGAAGGTGCGGAGATGGTGACTCCATCAGTAGATAGCTGGTTGCTGGAATAGGAAAAGTATGGTGTAGTGAAGCTATTTAACCTTTGCAAATTGCGAATTGTTTCGGACACAACTATAACTAACTAAAGCTAAATCTTAGATCTAACTAAAGGTGTTGAAAATTAAATTTATATCTGTATCGTATTTTGTAGGTAGGTATATCAAATCTCAAAGTTTTATGGGAATTTAGTAGACTAACATCGCCCTCTAAATATTTCTACTAAAGTTCTTATCAGGTTTCTAAATCTAATTAGAGCACAGCTTCAAATGAAAACACGAATTAAATTATTTCAATTAAAATGTAGGTAAACTGTACGTACAAAGAAAGACAATCTAAAAAATACGAGACGTATTGTGCAATTAGCTGAAAAATTACTTCAAAATTAAATAATTATATATACAGATGAACATAAAACCGCCTCCTTTTTGGATATATTATGGTGGTTTTGGGTCGGCTTTCTTAGGAAAATTGCGCCGGTTACGCTTTCCTATCTGAAAGATAAACGTATTTTTGTATAGTTGCACTGCTTTCATGCCTCTATATCTGATTGATTGGTGCGAAAAGAAGCTAAAGGTTAACCAAAAAGTCTTAAAGTTTTGTGTTAATACATATTATAGTGAAGTAACGCGTCACAACCACGTATTAACGAAAAGAGTTATTTGTATCATCACATTAGTTCGATAACATTGTTTTAATTAAAATAATTTCGACTTACGTCGTTTAGTCAACATTGTTACGACCAATAGTTAAACTGAAAAGCTCCAACTGTACGTGTAATGTATTCTATGTAGCAAAATTGAAAAGCTTTGTTTGGCTCACAAACACAGCGCTGGCTAGAATAATTATGATGGAAAGTTCAGCGTATTTTGGTGCAGTTTTAACCGAACAGACCGACCGATTAATTACAAAATGGATGCGTAACTGACAATGACGTGCGTTAATTTGATATGAAAATAAACACGCAAATATGAAACATAACACTGAAGTGTCTGTATTCGAAACTATAGGATGCTGGGGGATTTATGCCATATTCGTCCCACAGAAGCTCGGCCCACATGATAAAATCTGCTTTCGGCCCAAAATGTATTTTTTATTTTAATTCGTATTTCATCCTAATTTTCAGCTGCACATTAGGGTGAAGCAAACCGTCACACTAGCAGGGCCCCGCTATGCCACTTGCAATTCCTTGCAGATGTGTGACGTCATAACGTGCTGTAAAAACAAATCCTTAACGCACGTTATTTTGACAGTCTATGCACCTAACGCGCCTTCACGCGTTTGACATATTTTATCATGCCATACTGAATGCAATTCTACGTTTATGTTTTGGAATAGTCATAGCAAATAAAGGTACAGTGACAGTTTCTAAATACCAGTTTCCAATATTCCAAAACACAAAGCTAAAGGTGACTCCACACGGTCAGGCAGTTTATCTCTGTCCGCCGCCCGACCGGACGGAAGTCTTGCCAGTTTGTCACGCCATGAATAATACGATGATACATTTGATCTTCGCTTCGCTTCGAACGGAATATTGACCGGTCATCGGACAGAGACAAATTGCGGGCTAAGTGTTGAATGCGCAAACATTTTGGGTAAATAAATATTAATATGACAGGAAATATTTATTTATACCTAAGTACTTATAGACAGTTATTGATATTGAAATGTATCGTTCGTTTTCGTGCCAAGTATTCATAATACGATAAAAATGTATGAGAGAGGACACTTTCGATCTTTATGAACACAGTATGAGCATATTAATTAGTAACTTTGATTTATTCGTATCATGTATCTGCGGCCTTATTATATAACTTAATGGAAAACTGTTCTATAACTGGCTACATAAAGTTTAATTTCCGCTTATCCTTTACATCTGTTACACAGATTTACAACGGGGTTCATAATCATATTCCCTTCCAAAAACAGAGCCTTCAAGCCAAGGATAAATGAATGATAAACTGGGAGTCTCTCCACCCTATATCCGCCTCTTTCTCTCGCACCCGAGCGGGTTGTGTCGGAAAGAGATACGAGACGAATTTCCTCATAGATTTGGACTGGTTATCAGGCAAAGGCCATTTGTCATGGAGGCGAGCATAACTTACGTCGCCTGACAGAGGAATCAGCGGGCTGGCGATTTATACGAGTTAACTTTCTCGATTTAGTCACAGTAGCAATAGTTATATAGTTTATGTAGGCACCCTTTGCGCTAGATTAGAACAGTGTGTGTCCACTGACTACTTTAGAGCGGGCACAAAGCTTATGCTTTCCGCGGGTATTATTAACTGATAGCAATTACGCCACGTCAGAGGTTCTTAGGGCCGTATTAATAGATCAAACTTAGCTCTGAGAGCTATCTTCAGTGTGCACTTGCTCTTTCGTTCTAATTAACATATACATCATAAGTTGTAGATTAGGAACAGAAACTTAAGTGATCTTTGGCAAATTAATAAATGACACTTCACTTCGTTAAGTGCTATCCGATTATGACACAATTGACATAATACGAGTATACAAGACAGTTTCTAGTAGCCAGTGCTAGATGTCAATATCCATTTATTAAATAGCAACGATTTCAAGATGTAGATTACATTTTGAGTGTGGATCAGCTGATAGCGCACTTGGTAGAGCTATTGAGATTCATTTAATACGGGCCTTAGACGACCTGACTAACTTTAACAGCAGATACGTCTTGTCATGTTCAAACTATTCTACACCCAATAAAGTTACATATAGGTGTATATTAGGTTGTGTAGGGTAAGCCATATAAATTTATTAATCACTTTTAGCTTTTTACCTCGGGATGGTGAAAACAGTTGTAAGTATTTTTATTACGTAAAGTTTCATGATTTCGTAAATTTTAAGTAATATAAAATCTAAGCCTCTCTGAGTTGGGAGATTAGATTAAATCGAATTTATTATTAAAATGTAATCTATGAATTTTCATGGGGTTTTATGTGAGTTCGGCGACTTTGGAAGCTTGTTTCAAAGGATTATGTATTTAAGTATACCCTGGGGGCGTTTTTCCAACAAAAACACTTTCGCTGATGGCTTTATGAAATTGGTAGAATTTTTTCTACAAAATGATACGGAGATTTCCATTGAAGTTCTGATTAGTTTTTTTAGAACTTAAGCCCCTGGTAAACTTTCCTAAGGGATATTTTGTTGAAATAATATTTCTACGTAATTTTAACATATTGTTTGAGACAACAAGTTATTTTAGCTTACGTTAGACATTGAATAGCAAAAGAAATGTATTGTTAACGTTTCTTTAGTAACAGTTATAGTTATACTACTTAGAAAACACCCAAACAATTTTCAAACAGTGCATATGCTATGCTAGTTATAGTGGTAACAGGATCGGAAGTATTTAAGGGTATTTGTGTTTCCTCTCTTTTTTTCTTTTATGAATTGTTTTCAAAACTGTTCGCAACAACACTAAAAGGCTTGCCAACCAACTGCTTAGTTAATTCCCCAGATGGACACTAAAGCATTGTCAAGGAAATTATTTATACCTACAGTAATTCTGCAATGGATAACTCAAGTGTACGGTCTCACGAGTCGCATACTTTCTTATTAGATTTTTTTTTGTATCAAATTAATTGGACTGCTGTGCTGATTGGCTGAGCAATTGGACTGCTGCGCTTAGTGTCGTGGGTTCGATTCCCGTCCGGATCAAATAATTGTGCGATCCACAAATATTTTTGGTTTGGTTCTGTAAGCAGTCCCCACGATACAGGAGCAAAAAAAATTTCTTTTTTAAAAAAAAAAGGTACTTACGTATAGTTGAAGCATTTCCACATCCAGAGTCGGTCGTGCGACGCGGGCGGTACCAGGTGCGCAGGCGTCCGAGGAGCTGGCGCGGTGCGTTGCCTGTAGAGCACGCCGCCGCCGCACGCGCCGCCGCCCACGAACAGGGACACGCCGGCGGACACGAACTCAGGGCCGGGTGGCTCCTCGTGCTCAGAACTGGGGGCGTATTATGAACTAATTTAAAACCAGACAAGTTTCAGGCAGTTCTTTTTACGGCCGTAAACCGGATTGTCGTTTTTATTTGTCCGTCCGCCACCAGGCTGTATCTCATGAAGTGTAGTGATAAGACAGTTGCAATTTTCACAGATGATGTACTTTTGTTGGCGCTATAACAACAAGTACTAAAAAACAAAACAAAATTAATATTTCAGGGGGGCTCCCATACAACAAACGTGTTTTTTTTTTGCCGTTTTCATAGATAATGACACGGATCCTTTTGTGCGCAAGACCGAGTCGCACTTGGCCGATTTTTGTAATTTCAAAAACGAATAATTCAATTCAGACCAACTAACTACTAAATAGAAATCCCATCAATAATCCAGAGCGTCAGAGATCAATAACAAACGAGAAAAATGAGCATGAAAAGTGAGAGCTGAATCGCTGACGACAAATTCCGCCAAATAACCCAGTGAGTAACGTATCGCCCCGCATTCCCTTTCAAAACAGACGAATTTATCATCTGAACTGCGGAACTATGCATTTGGACGACAAACCGACTGGAAGACGACGGCGACGTATGGATGACACGGGTGTAAGGAATAATGTACGGGAGCTGATCTCGCACGGAGACGCCGCTTTGGAAGAATAAGGAAAGTTAGAAGGGAACAAAAAATATGCCATGTTCTTTTTCTTTTTTGATATTTTTTTATTAGCTTTTCAAAGCACTATTATCTCACCCCAGAAAAAAGTTAGCTAGGTATTAATTGGTTTTTGGTTAGGTTATAGTATTATTTCGTAGATTTTTACTAGGACGTATAGTATCTGTCTAGTAGGTACTTATCTATTTTAGTTTTTTTTCCAATATTTCAGATTATTATCATAAATCACGTTTGTGATAGTACACTTAAGTACACTCAAACTATGCGCCATGAGCCATCATTAACTTCTATTGTAAACTTGTCCCAACGTAAACTGTAATTCCCTGAGTGCTACCAATATTTCACATCTCCATGAACTGTGAGAGGACTCATTATAAAAAAAACCTTCCACCTCAAAAAAATATTCTTCCAAACCCAATAAGATTTGTCATAGAAAGATACTGGCTGGATAAGAAAAAAGAAAACGGCAGACCACAACTGTTCCATACTAGGAACCCGTATGTTTCCAATAGAAGACGCGTCACGGCGTCACAGCGCCTCGTGGCGTGAGTTGTGACGATAAATGACGTATTTCGCTTTGAGCGCCATCCGGTATTGTCACAGCATTTGATTGACGTTTCCTGAGCGGCGGGAGAGCATCGGCTTTTAAACGATTTGTTCCTTAGAGAAAATTGATATGGCGTGTCACGCGCGCGACGTCACCTATCTTCCTCAAAGGAAACTTATAGTAACAGTAAGGGAATTCATTGAGTTTTAACAACATCACATTACCCTCAACTACTGACCATGAGTCTTCCTTTACTGCCTTGAGGACGATTAGGCCATAATCTAATACGAGAGTCAAGATGGGTGGTTAACATGCCTCCGAAATAATTCTTAGGAAAACCCACATGGGGTTTATTCGCGATCTTCTTCCTAGACTTACCTCTGGTGAGAATCAAAACGAGAGTCAGCAGGTGCACGAGCTCCAATCAGGCACATCATGGAGTCGGGTGGAGCCAGGACCCTCAGCTGGAGGGAAGCGCGGGGGTACCACCACCTTCGTTCCTCAACTGCCACCGCTACCTGTTGAAATCGTACCAGGATTAGATTATCGTCGACGGAACAGGTGGTAAGAAATATGTGCTCAGTAAAGTGTTATGAAAAAGTTTGCAATGCAAAGCTTTTGGTGCACTGCAACTGTTAAGGGCAGACGTGGCAATATCAGGCGAATAATCTGATTGCCTCGTTAGGTAGATAGTAAAATAGTATAGAGAAAAGTAAAATATACTGCTTAATATTATTTTGAGAAATGATCATAACGGTTCTCAGATACGTAGGTATCTAATAAAAACACGTCTTTATTTGATATATTTTGAAGTCGGCTAAACTCTACAGAGATTTCCACTGCTCCTAATTAATCTACATGATTGTTATTCTTCCATTACAGTTTGATTAAAACAGCTGAACACAACCGCCGAATTGATTCGCTACAACGACGGTAATTACAAGTGTTCTTAATTGCGGCATTTACCATTGATTGCCTTCCAAAATTGGCCGTTGATTAAACGACGCGAGGTGTCGACAGTGAATAAGATCTCAAGTGGTCGAATACGGTTTTGCGAAATTAAACCTTTTTGCTAACTTTTCTTTCACTGTATTAGAAAGTGTGATTGAGAGTATGTTTAGGTCGAATCTTGCAAGTCAGTTTTGACCCAACTTCGTTTATTTCCTCTATGCTTCCATTGTACAATTGAGTTGTTTAGCATTCTTACGCAGCATTTATTTCCTCTATGTTTAGCATGGCTAGCAGTCTTTACTGGAATATAGTAATAAATAAACGCTAGAAAAAAAATCGATAATAATAATCGGTCGAAAACTACCGATGGTTCATATGAAATCTGCTATAAAACCGGTTCAGCCATTTACAAAAGCCATGAATTATAAATGACCATATTAATGAACTCACAAACTTATACACCTATGAGGTTAAATCATGGACCATGCCTTAGTCTTCCATTATGGTGAGTAAACATAATTTATGGAATAATTGAAGGGTCTGTACACTAGTTCGACTGCTGAGAGGTATACAGACAAGCTGTCAGCTGATTTATCTAATTAAGCCAGAAAAATACGGCTTTTCCTAATATACATTTTAATAATATAGATTCATTCACGAAAGAGACAGGTAAGTGGAAGTAAAAGAGAGCGGGGCGCGCGTGCCAAACATACGATTCGTAGTTCAAAACCATCGTCAGTCAGTTTTTACATACTATGTCATGATCTACGTCTGCCACACAAAGAAAAATGCGTTATGTGCAGTTTTGGATTCCATTAAAATGAAGTATATCGGTTAACACATAAAGTACATTTTCAAATAAACGTGAGTTGACCTATAAACCTTTATAGACAAAGTAACGTTCTATATTTTTTTGGTGACAGCGGTTCCGATGTGTAAAACTAACCCACTTCTATTGTCTCTGTCTTCTGTGGGTACGATAATATTGGACCAAATTGTCTTGTTTATGTCAATAGGCAATATTGTCTTCCCCAGGAAGTTAATTGCAACAGGAAGCATCTAAAAGGTCGCGGAAATTAAATGCTCTCGACCGGAAGTACCGCCCCATTAATGGCAATTTAAATTGAAGAAAGGGGATTATACATTTACTTTATATTTCGTTAAAATTGCCTTGTAACAAGGTTTAGAGGCGGTTAAAGATTTTGCTTAAGGGATTTAAATTAAATACAATAAAATTAGCTGCAAGTAGGCTAGTAGGTTTATGAATAGACTTAAATGTTTTTTTTTAATGGGGTTTTATTATTAAATAGCTTCGTATTTGTCTGACGTTAAGTGAACTTGCAGTTTCCAATCGTCAGCTTTTTTGCCACTTTGCAACGTCAATTTGCCATTTGCATCCACCGGTTGCATGTGACTGTTTTGAAGTCGGCAGCTCATTATAGCCTACCTACGCTGCGTCTTCCAGTCGAATCGGATTTTACACAAAATGTATGACTAAAATCAACGTATTCCGCGTTTAATACAATGTATTTCTTAGAATAGAACGCCGTATTTTACAAGATATCTACCTCATTTCTACTTCATTAGTGATGTAAACATTGCGAGTGTCTACGGATATTTCAATTAATTCCTTGGATTGAAGAGAATTATTGCCTTTGTCTTGAATAGAATTTTGTTAGTCGAGTGAAAATTGTTTGTTTCAGTTAGAGTTTGTTTCAATTAGTTGAAATATCTTAACATTTCTGGTGTAAATATTTTATTAAACTCAGATGGACTAACTATAGTACAGTTAGTGACGAAAGACAATTCAATTTAATTCCAATTATGCTATAGGTACCTACCATAATTATTATGCGTAGAATAGGAAAAAAGGCTTAGAAATGTTAAGAAAATTTTGTCGGTCATAGTAACCATCAAACAACACTGCTACAACATTAATGGGTAGATAAATCGACGTAGTTCAATATCGATTCTTTTTTTATATTATATACTTTTTTTTTACAAACAATGTCTACGCTTTCAATGTAATAGATAACGTTACTGTTACCAGTTGAAACTTACCTCTTTATGAAGCAGCTTGACGTGGAAGCTAGCGACGTCGCTCACGGGTTCGCCTGCCTCCGTCACGTAGTACACGAGAAGGGAACTCACAGGAGCCATGTCGGCTGTCACTGGGAACCTGGCGAGATAAGTAGCGTGAGCAGGAACCTCTATCGAGAAAGTATTCGATACGTTAACTGTCAAATTTGTTTTAGAATTGATCAGCGCCTTGCAATATCGACAAGATGCGTACGCGAACGATGTGTTAACGATACGAACCGGTAAAATTTTTGTGCTTGTCCTTTTGTAGGAGTTCTGATCAAATCTAAAACAACTTTGACAGTTAACGTATCGAATAGTTTCTCGATAGAGGTTCCTGCTTACCCTAAAGTTCACATTAAGGAGGGTAATTTTATTATGCTAGCTTTTTTTGACCGAGGGAACGTAGTGAGCGAAGGTCTCCATTGTAACTGGCCGTTTTTGCTTTTGTCCGGATGTATGTTTGTTCCGGGTTACAGGTCGCATTTTTCAACCGATTTTTACAAGATTTGGTATACAGGTTTTTTGATTTTGATTGCTATTTTTGTAGAGAGCGATTATTGATACGGGACAAAAAGGGAGGGGAAGTTTGCTGTGGCTTCATTTATTGGCCTAGAGTATCGGAAGAAAAAGTAAATATGGGAGGAAACTCGGCCAAAAAGGGGGAGATGCCTATCACCATGATATTGGTTAACCTCTGATCGTGAGGTCTACTGTTCCCAGAACTACTAGTTTTAAGTTGCTGAGTAGTTATTACATTCGAGGAAGCCGTTCCCGTTCTCAATACATCTAGAAGGCTTTGCAAAATCTTGTCCAACATTGCTCAACAAGTAATACAAGCAACTAAGTGCAAACATTAGGTAATTTTTTTTTTTAAATTACTGATTTAATAATAACCTGAATTTTCAGAAAATTGTATTGCCATCTACAAGTATATTAATAGATTCATGATGCTTTTTTTCAATTAAATTTCCATTTACAAACGGCTAACTTTACCCGTAATAAGGTATTTCAGTTCAAAACTATTTTAAGGCAAAGTAAGGTCCAAAAACCACAAGTTCCAAGCAGAGCCTTACCCACTGCACCCGATTTTATACACACAAATACGTCTCTAAAACATAAAACTAGATCGGATCGTACCAACCATACTTACTGTCCCAAGCGCGGTACATTTTTGGTACTTTATACACGCTTTTACTTGCTTCTTATGTTTGTAGGAATCAATTTATCAATGTTAATGGAATCTGGTAATAAACTTTCACGCACTTGCAGACGTCAGAGTTATTTCAAGGTTTGTTGACGCGTTATGGACCAATGGCAATACTATAATTTGGAGAAATAAAAAATTGCTGGCATCTTTAGCGTACTTTGATTTTTTTATAGTATAATTAGTAATATTACATACGAGTAGGTATGTAATATTTCAAACAGGTTTCACGTATTAATCTGTTTCTCGCACGCGCACTAAACGTTCCAAAATCGTGTTGTAGTATCGGATCGGACGCAGTGAGTAAAAGCCTTAACACAATCTTGTCACTGACATCCCAGTAGTGACATTATTCAACGTCCGTTGAAGCCTCAGAACTTATCCCATTACTGCAAGTTAAATTAAATTTAAACTTCGATACAATGGACCCATTTATTGGTGTTTGATTTTTGAAAAGATTCTTAGATATAACTTTAAAATATGGTGTTTCGTTATCACTTTCTTTCATCTTAATATACATACATAAATTACACGTCACGTTGTTTGTCCACGATGGACTCCTAAACTACTAAACCGATTTTAATCAAATTTGCACACCGTGTGCAGTTTGATTTAACTTGAAATATAGGATAGCTTACATCTCAATTTATAGTTGCAATAACAAAAACCTTAGCCACAACAACGCGTGGCCGTATCTGCTAGTATTATGATATAATATAGCTAACTATAGTCATAACTCTGTCGATATTCAATTCTCGAAAAATCAGCAGCGGAGGGTAGTTGCAACTCGATTACCGACGCACCGCGCACTCATATTGTATCTCGAGCATAGTGTGCAAGATAACGCCGCGCGACACATCGTATATCAGTCGATTCCTACGGGAAACGAATCTTTCTGCTTCTCGCGTGTGCTACAATACTATAATACAAAGACAGTGAATCCTTACAGACATTTGCCGGTTGGTGCCGGCCGGCTGGTGAGGCTTCTCATCGAAAGCTTGCAGCAATCCAAGGAACGTGAGTGCATTGTATTCCCTGCGCGGCCTTCGTCGCGTTTCTTACGTAGTATTTATTTCTTCTAAGGTTGCGTTTTAATCATTACTCATCATTGTACACGTATTGTCCTTGAACGCCACTCCTATATCGGTTTGTGCGGATGCTACGAGTATATACGGTCTGACGAATAGGTTGGCATTTATTAGTGGTAAACCACTAATCAGTTTAATGATTCGAAGAGCATACTTTCACCATTGCTGGGCGTATAGTACAACTTATGAAGTAACAAGAGCATCGCACTGCAGTGTAGTAAGTACGTACTAAACATACGATTTTGAGGTAATTCGTTAGTAGTACAGTGACTGTACGTACAGCGGCTGAGTGCAAAATTACTTATTAAATTAGCCTTATCATCAAAAACCATCCCGACACCAACATCGCCCGGAGGCGTGGATTCAAAGTTCAAACCCTTTTATCTCTTAAGGTCAAGAATAGGACAGAAAACAAACGCCCCGGCGGATTTTTTTTACATTTCATCCAAAAAGAGGTCTGAGTTTTCAGCTTTGATCAGATAAAAAGCAACAATAATCCAGGGCTGACCTGACAGGGGGTGATGAATAGCCCCCGGGGGCATCTCTGCGCTACACGTCTTGTGAATTATGTCGGTCATATTAAAGCGGCATACGGTATTTTCGGGATAATGCGAGTTTTATGGCAATTTATCGTGGTGTCTGTGCCGTTATACTTTTCTGCATGATTAATGAATGAGGTAGTCTTGATATAGAGTTGTAAATTAAGTGGAAATGTTCTCAATAACTTCTGGTTTCGGTCAACTTTTATCAACAAGGACAATAAAAGAGGGGAGGGGGGGTCTCTGAAAGAAAATAGCTACAGTTGTAACACGATTACACATACCATGGTTCTAATTACTTAGTGAAACTAATGACAAAACCTCTTCACCGTGACTTTTTTGTATGTTTTAGACAGATTGAAAGAATACTCTTCATAACTTCCGTCTACATACAATAATTATTATAAATACGAAAGTGACCTTTTTTTGGTATACTTATCCTTCTTTTACGAAGCAAAACACTTCTTTATTGCGCCATTAAAAAGCCACTACCCGCAAACCCAACGATAACTATCTAACTGGAAAACCCCCACGGAATCACCGATAAACTATCTGATCTACTTATCTAATAGTCTGTCTATCTATAGCCTTGTGCAAAATCCTGTTCCTACAGTTTCAGTAGTTATATCTATAGAATCATCTGTTTTAGTTACCGAGCCAGTTACCGAGCCGTTGTCACCCAATAGACCTAGGTACGTCTAGGTCACATTCTTAATTACACGTGATTTGTTAACTTCAAACGTGATGTTAACACATTGTTCCGTATCAGTTTGCAGTGATTCAAGCCTTTCCCTTACTAGCGCGTTTATTGTCTCGATAAATTGCAGGCGCTTTTGTGAATATCGTTTTAAACTTATACCCGACTGGTGCGCTTCTATTAGTCGATAAAATGCCAGTGTCCCATTTTGTATCGGGACGCACGCATTCAGCTATACACTGGTGCGTTTTGCGTATTAGCGATACATGACAGGGCGCAAAATAAAACACGGTGCGCTGAGTTTCAGGGATAGCGATAGTGCTTCCTCTTTAGTTAAACGACGTTGTTTACTTTGTCATGTTTCGTGCGTTATTATCGGCTGATAAAAACCCACCTGTGTGTTAGAGGTCGCGCGATATCGCAATAAGCCATAACGCTTGTGTATGGATTCCATTTTGTATTAGGACACGCGCGTGTTTATACACGATAGTGGTGACGACAATAATTATAGTGAGACGTGTGTCTTGTGTTTCACATTGCGTGCTATTTTAAACACAGAACTAATTTAACGTAACGCGATAATTAAAAATGTTTCGGGAGATAAAAACGCAGCTGTCAGGTAAGGATTCGAAACACAATGTCGGAATAACGCTGCGATATTATCGAATGATAAACTTGCGCTTGTGTGGTAGTGGCTTATAATTACAAGTGCCAATACTATTTATAGTACCAACTGAAATACGACTCTATAGACTAATTGGCGGGTAAGTTACTATTGTTGAACATGACGCGTTTTCAAGCAATTGCTCGTTTATCTCTTTAACAGTAATGAAACAATTACAATGGTAGTTATTATACAATACAATGGCGTAGTAGGGTTACAATTTTGGAATTATAATTGCTAGTTACGGTACATAATATTAAATTATGACTGGGGAAGTGGTGTGACTTTTTTATAGACCACAAACAGTATTATGAATTAATATTTTGTTCATATTTTTAGATTTTCTGTAAGAAAGTAGCTGAGTTACCTAGCTTTAACTGTTTAATTCATTCTCTGCAAGATATGCATTTTTTTTATTCCACTATGCTCTTTAAACATTTTGATTTGGTTTTGATATCTTTTAGTGAATACCAGATTTTTGTTGTTGAATAATTTGGTTATATCCCATTCATGTGTAAACAAACCTTCTTTCAACCTAACTTCAAATTTATTTTTAAAGCATAATAACGACACCGTAATATGTTAAGTTTGTATTTATCAGTCATATTCATACAATACAGTAACACCATCTATCTATATGCCACCATAATATTGCTGCGGCGTAATGGTTTATACGACCCGGGAGAATAATTTGTCAAAATTGTTATATTCGTAGCACCGCATCGGCAATGAACTGTTTTATTAGTTCATTCAGTTGTTCACTTATTCTTTTAAGTATATCAGGTATCGTATTTAATTGGTTCATAATATATTTCAAGCATTGTTAAGTCGACCGCCAATAAGGCCTTTAAAGCCGATAGAATATTTAATCATCTACCAAGGGTCGAAGCCAAACACGACCACAATGTTCAACGATTGCATTCTTCATATTAAAAAGTTAATAGGTATATTTATAAGTAACGAAAGAGATAGGAGTAACAATTTTAGTACTAATATTCCAACCTCTTTCATTACAGTCATGTACTAAAAATAACAACAAATTGTCAATTAATACTTGGTGCTTACAAACATGGTACAAGAAAACACTTACGACCAGATGAACGACACACTCGTGCTTTACAACCACACACTCGCCCATTACTCTACACGACAAAAAGTAAAAAAAAAAATCAACTGTGTGCCTAGTGCGAGTTTTGACAATTTATATACGCGCTCGGTCCGTTTAGCGTAAACTTGAAATTGTATGGAATAAGAGCAGCGCCATCTAGTGACCGTCGGACTGACGCTAAACGTAAATAAATTGTCAAAACTCGCACTAGGCACTCTGAAATCAAAAACAACACTCACTCCCGTACTAGTTTCCTACTGAACGATATCTGTATTTAATTACCCAACTTTATTACCGCCTTTTTAACTACCAATGGTTCTTAGTTTTTTTCAGAGAGTAATTATTGACCCCAAAGGAATAAAACGAGTTTTTCGGCAATTAGGGAAGTGAAGTCGTTAAGTGTGGCCATAACAGCGTTTGTCGGGCAACTCTGTGTGCTTAATTGGCTGTTCAGTGCAGACTTTTGCAATATTGCGGCTAATGCCCACGTCTTTGTCATTAAGACTGACCCCAAGTGGCATACATAGATGACAGTATGTTGGCATGGTCTGATTATATTTCTAGCTATCTATACCTTCTTATTATCAAGTATTAAATGGCTACTTTCACTGTGGTGTATTGGTACCATTTGTGCGAGATTTGAATGAATTTACCTAATGAATTTGTACATGTCAAAGCGTTAGTAAGGAAGGAGCGTTAGGAAGGACTACCCTGATCGAGGTGTTTAAAAGAATGTAAACATAATATTGTGTACTTCATTCTCAATGTATACAATATTGTTGTGTAGTTAATTTTCAGCACTTACCAAATCGTTATTTTGAATATCTTTTCCCTATTTGAAACAATTGAATATCTTCGCCACCTCCGCGTTATAATCTTTATTTTTTTAGATTTTCGCGTGATTTTTGTACTTACAGTTGCGAATTCAAATTTTATAAACGAATCGCGACCTTCGTTACGGTTATGTTATCTACTTACGTATAGTTGAACCGGCAGAGGTCCGAGTCGTTGGCCGGCGGGGAAGGCACGGCCGCCCAATGCACCGCCCGCCCACCGCTGGTCACCGCTGCCAGCAGCCGTTGGCGGCAGCCGCACGATGACCACACGCTCGCACTTGCTATACCACCCGCCTGGAAACGCAGACTTCGTCAGAAGCAGTTCAATGGCAGAAGAGCTGGGTTAGGTACTTACTCTTAATTTTTAAACAGTTTGAAGGACTCGACTAAACCGCTTCGTATAATACTTTGGGGGTAACTATCATTTTAAAGTGGAAATAGGTAATATGCAGCAGTCTAATACGTACCTACTTCAAAAATCAGTTTAAAGAAGTAGAATGCAGAAGAATGTGAAATTGAGCACGAAATATTTATGTACGTAAACGTGAAATTGTATAGAATAAGAGCAGCGCCATCTAGCGTCAGTCAGCCAGTCACTAGATGGCGCTGCTCTTATTCCATCATTCTCAGATTTGTCTAAAATGCTTCACACATTTGAAACTGGCAAGTGGCAACAATTTTAGCGTAACAGCTTCAAACAAAAGAACAATGAGATTCGGGGAGCGTCTCTAATAGCCCTTTTGTTGTCAAAGTAGAACATTAGTTGAACTATTCGAGAGTCTGCGAGGTTACATTCAAACTGACGCTAGATGGCGCTGCTCTTATTTCATACAATTTCACGTTTACGCCAAACGGACCGAGCGCGTAAATAAATTGTCAAAACTCACACTAGGCACACAGTTGTTGATTACTATTATAGGCTCGCGTTTGACCACTTAGATGTGGTCTGCGATAGTGCACGCTAACCTAGCCGTAACCTATTCACTCGTGACTCGAAGACTCCCAGGTTATAAGTATCGGTTAACACAAACTACGGCAAGGAGCTCCACTCTTGGTAGTACGCATAAAAGTGAAAGCAAACAGCATTGCACGTATATTGGCTATCGTAACAAGTTACAGGTATTTACTATAGTCTTCGCCCACTTACCTGAAGAGGCGTCGGTAGGTTTTCCACCAGCAGGTAGCACTTGGAAGTTGAGTTCCATCTTCGGATTCTCTCTCGTGCCAGGACATAGTGGGTCTCGATCTCCTTGCCTTCCACCGCCACCAGCTCAGCCTACGACAATAGATGTGGTCATTGAAACGCAAGCTGTGATGTTTTTGGGTGCGCAACACTTTTTTAATCACCTAGCTGCGCCCCGCTGTTTTTCCCGCGTTAAATTATATACAACACCTGTATAACTACTATTCGAAAGGATGGCGTAACTTTTTTAAGTGAAGCTTACCACAATATATTAGTGAAAACCACATCTAAATCGGACATGATGTTTCTGAGATTAGCGTGCACAAAAGCACAGACAAACAGACAAAAATTAGAATCATTGTTTTGGGTGATATTTGCGTTAATAAAGGTCCCAATCATATTGTTTCTCATATCTATATCTTCCATGTACAGACAGAGATCCGTTACATTTATGTATAGATACATGGAATACAGGGTTATTTTGCCACACAATAATCTCAAAGCATGAGGTGCAATACGGGTTGTTTTGCTTTAGCTTTGCTTTTTTTTTATTCATCTGAAAATAAAATAATCTGGAATTTGGCGATAGAGCATTGTACTATCAATAACTTCCAGTGGCGTAAAGACGTGCTCGTGTGGTGTATTGCCATTGCCCAACTGAGCCGCGCCGATAAACATTTTCATGAAATAGAAATAGCGTTACCTCTGTCTAGGACTCCTTATGAAAATGAGGTTAAACAAAAATAATAACAAAGTATAATAATATAAGTTGTATCGCGTTGGATTGACGGATCATGCTTGGAAAACAGGGCACGTAGCCTCCCACACAAAAAAACTTCGTAGAGCAATACAGATTACAGCTATAAATCATCCCTATATACCTACCTACCAAAAGAGATTACAAATATCCATCACCAAAATTAAGGCAAAACATTAGCAAATTATAAAAAGGACATTGAAATTCGAAATCGAAATTAATTATTATCCTACTCGAGTTAAATACTTCTGGCAAAGGTAAAATACATACATTCACTAAGCCGGCTTGACTCGCTTAACTTTCTGCTATATCCAGTTTGTATTTCCATTAATTCATATAGTTTTATTCCTTTTGTGGATACGGCGAATTTGCAATAGAAATACTTTCCACCAATGTTGCAAGATTCTGGAGCAACAGTCTCAGCTTGAGTAGCTTTTTCATCTTGGGCTGCATTCTCAACTGGTCGAGTAACTGCCACGTCAGGCTGCCTGACAGGCTCTGACACTAGAGGCTTGCACTATCGGCCCTACTTCATTCGACAACCAACAAAGTATATATCCGTCTTACTACAACAAATTAGACCAGAGTTAAACAGATGTTTCTAAAATTTTATTCGACAAAATCGACGTCTATTATTCTCGTTTTCTTACTCAATCTTGGCATTACTAATTATTTTACTTCTGAATTTGTTATTGAGTTAGAAAAAGCGAGTGTTAGACGTCGATTTGTGGGGAAAATATTTAGACTCATCTTTTAAACTCTAGTTTAAATATTTTGTGGTAAGACCGTAGCGGCTTCACTTGAACGAATATAACACCCAATACAAAATAATATTTATCGAAGAATTCTGTGTAGTGTTATAGAGGTTTTTCGAGAGGCCATATCGTAAATATCGAGCTCTCGGGGTCTGGCTCGGTGCTGATACACAGTTTTATTGCTACTTGCTTTATGTTTATTGAATTTTATTTATTCCCATAAAATAACATGTGTTTATTTATACTTTATTAGGCTGGGAATTGGTCACTTAAGATTATAGGCCGTGGCGTCTTATAAACGCCATCACCTGCTTACAGCATCACGACGCATGTACTCGTATAGCAAATTTAATGTACTGTACATAACTGTTGTGGTCTCTTTCATACGCTAATATCTGAGGACATTAATATCGATGAGTACAGGTATTATAAATATCGATATTATATTTATTTTCGACCATATCTCTCCGGCCGATGTGGTCGCACTTGTCGCTCACGGATAAAAATAATCTAAATAAACACAAAAAATTGCTAATATTTTTGCTAACCTTTTAAATCCAATCTACCTAGAACGCTCAAGCTGAAAAAGTAAGCAGAGAAGCCGTTGTAAATGTCGTGAGAAGAAATAAGATCCCTTTCAGTGCAACAGTATTACAGACTTAGGTACAGGGCGGTGAATGGTCACTCCGATAACAAGTTTTGCTTTGACTTATTTCTTGCGCTGGGAGCTTAAGCTACGTTTTATGTTAAGCCGACAACTTTTGAAATGGATGCAGAGTAAAGTTGTAAATACATCAGGTTTTATTTGTAATATGACACCGAATAAGTTTATTTTTATGGTTTATTTCAGTTTCGTATTGGTACCTAGTTGATAATGCTAGTAATTTGTGATAATTATTAAACTTGTAATATACTCTATTACAAAAAAATGGGGGGTTTGCATTATTCTTTAATTGAAATGTATCATTGAATGTTGCTTAACTTACAATGGGGGCCAACTATTCGTTTCACGAATTAAATTTACAAAATCAGGTTCATTAGTATCGTCACTTACTAAAAAGCACAGTTTCGAAACCCTTTTCAATTGATTCACAATTGTTTCAGAAAAAGTATGCACCATCTAGGAGCCCAATACCAATCAAAATAAACAAAAGAGCTCAAGAATAAACTTAATATCGGAAAGTTTTATAAATAGACTTGAATTAAATCTATTCAGTTAGCATTGATAAATATACCCGGTATCTACCTACGGGGTCGGGATGAAAATATTTTTTGCTTTTCATATTATGTTTGCTGAAACTGCCCACATAAATTGGGATAGGGGTTGCTCCCTTTTTTACCAAGCCTGAGCCCGTTTCACAGGCAACGTTGAATAACTTACAGCTCATTTGTTTTCTATTGTTCCTTATCTGTCCTTTGTACAAAGGCGACGTCACACTGGTCGAGATTAGCTGAGTACGAGAAAAAATGTATGCTTTCACTTGCATTCACTTTAACGAACTATTTTGGCTAGTCAATTGATGTACTGAACTTGAACATCGTTGAGCTACGTCGGTGACAGGTGACATCTGTGAAATGCAACACGTTTTTGGCTAGAGAAAATGTCTTAACTTTTTCATATATTTTTGGAATTTTAATACAATAAATTATAATATTACGTTAATTTATCCAATTCTTAAAGAAAAAGTATAGTATGCCTTTGATGTAAACATTCACAAAAATACCTTGTTAAACGCAAGATATACAATTCTATGCAATCTTTCAGCCAACAAAAATGTAAAATAGCAAACCATGAACGAATTTCAAGGAGATTGGCGCGAACGGTATTCTCGTAGCAAATCTCGCTGTAAACTCTGTAATGTGGAACTAGCTTTATCCACGATTATCCCTTAGTTGGGAAAAAAAACTTTCTTTGTCTAAAATAATATCTTCGGAGGTTCGATTACAGTATGCTCGGTTTGATGTTGATCTTATGGAAGGGATGAAGATAAATCCCTTATAGGGGTGTATTTAATGATTTTCTGAGTTAACTACATGCATTTTATTTTCTGTACAATAAAGTTCATTAATATAAGTCGTTTGTTAAAATTACATGTTTAAGTTATATTTTTATATTATACAATATCAAACAAATAAGAATCCATGAAAATAGTGGCGTAAAATTAGCAAAAGCAGCCATCGAGCTTGATAATTTAAAGCTACCCACTTTTTAATTTAAGATTCAATCCCCCAAATACCTTTTATTTCTAATTTTCAGCGTTGGTTCCACATAAAGCGTCAAATTCCTCGCTCTCACCCCGCATTCTAACAATGACAAAATACCTTATTCGACCTAACCTCTAACAAAGGCAGCCGATCACTCGATATCCGATCCTCAAGGACGGGAGCGTAATAGAGACAAAAATAATGGGAAAAATATAAAAATAAAGGCACAATATTTTCTTCCTAAACAGCACCGTGGAAAAGTAGTCAGTGACGTAGTTTAGACGGTACCTATCTAGGAAAGTGCTTTAAAATTTACTGACGGAGGAAAAACATTGGCTGCAATTATAATTTATACGGCTGTCAGGATATTATATTATGTAAGTATACACTATACTATACATGCTGTAAGCAGTCGCTTGTCTCACCAGTGAAATTGTTTTCATTGTCTTTAGACAAGTTATTTTTTTTTTGTAAACACAAATTAAGTATTGTTACTATGTTTAACTTTGAAAGAAAATTAGGTTATAAAGTAACCACGCCTATGAACTCTGTAACAGTCAAAAGATAACGTCACCATTACAACCCACGATATTACAACCAAACTGATTTATTTCACGCGTTTTATGATTTCGCATGAGTTGAGGTACTGTGTAAACTATAGTCTGCTCGGTAACTATGAATAAGATAACCCTTGAGCGACCTTTGGATATATTTCATGGTTGATGTGTACATAATGTCATTATTTCTATTATTATTTTTTATGAACTTGTAAGAGCTGTTGCGTATTATTATTTTGTTTATCTACTGTACATTTTTGTTGATCAATATGATAGCATGAAAGCACTACAGCCCCTATTTGTATAATCTTACGAACATAACAATAATAACATAGTAAACTTTGAAATTGAGAAATGTATACAGAGGCGTGGAAGTTTTTATTAAATTAGATGCTTTTAGAATTAGGTAAGGCTGGTCTCTGATGTCGAAGTTTGAAAGATCATCCAAGAGCCTTCGATCTAACATAAAAAAGCAATCAATCAACTATAAGCGAGACCAACGCTTTCGCGTTCCCTCTAAAGTAGCGATGGGCATATCATGGACATAATATTATATCTGCACATAGCGTATGAAATTGAATTATTGACTGCGGATCGAACCCAATAACCTTGGATTGCAAAGCCATCGTCTTTGAGAATAGATGGCTAACTAAAATCATATACCTAAGTTAAAGACGCAAATTGAAATTACACCATAATTTTATTCGTCTACAAAGGTTGCCAACTATGGCGCGCTTGCCATGTCTGAGCGGGGAACTTTTATATGCGGGGTTGCCATAAAACTACAATAACCCAAGTTTTATGGGTGAAATCTGCGTTCCATACTGACGGGCGCGTCTCCTTTACACTCCGGGTTATTGTTAAATGTCGTATCGCATCGTTCAACTCTCCATGGAAGTTTTATGGATATTGATTAGATTTCCAACCTCTTTGGCGGTAGTGAATTTTTGAGTTACTTTCTTCGTGTATGAATAGTCATAGCCATAGTTCTACATTAGTATTCACTATACACTACTATACGTGTATAATTACAAAATCAAAAAGACGTGAGAAGAAACGAAGAAGATTTATTTAAGATCTTTCATGTGAAAACTGAACAATTAAGTGATATAAACATTTGAATGTGTCAAACAACATCTTGGAACTCCAGAAATTTGAATTTCTCCAGACTGTGAAAACCTCTAGCGACTGATAATTAATTAGTTGGTTACGCGTGCTGAAGCCAAGTCAATCAGCGCCTTTGGAAACTGCTGGGGAAACTGATAAGTTTTGCGGATTTTACTTAGCGGCAACCGCAAGTATGGCATAGTCGGGCGGGGTTTGCGGAATATTACCATTTTGTTGGGTAAACTAGCAATTAGTTTGGCAACAAGTGTAAGACTTACAGGGTATTTTTGTGTTAAGTAATTGTACGCTTATTTCTTAAATAGTTGGTATAATATAAGCATAGAAAAATGGTTAAAATGTTGTCCCGTATTGTTTAAGCTATCCCGTACGCGAGATGAACGGAACATAATAATGTTATTACTTAGAATATTCTGGCATTGATATAAAAAAAAACTGAATACCATCTATGTAATATGATTATATTATACTATGTGTCTACAAATCCTCCCAATATCCCGTAATTCATTTCACCAAAGACAAAGCTTTCATTGTTACGCAAAGCAAAAAAATTCAAGGCTCCATATCCCAAAGGCAATTAAAGATCGATTAATAAAAAATAGGGTCTTTTCCCTAGAAACGTAAGAGAAAACGATCAATCTATATTTCAAGATGGATCAGAGCGAGGGAATGGGAGAGAAACAAAAAGACCTCCTTCATGTCCCGCTGAACAGTGATTGATAGAGACGACGATAGGGAAGACTTTTTCACTGAGTTATTTGCCTACTCAATATTCATTTTGGTGTCAGAGTGACAAGTTGAAATTCGGCGTGCATATTCCTGGAAGGGTTCGTTTTGGCTTGAAGCCTTTTGTTCAAGAAGAAATCATGAGTAATTAGAGTGTTGTTACTTTATAATGCGATTTGATATAACAGTTCTGAAGAGGTAATTGCTTAGTTCATTCCGCTTTCTAATGCAACCTAAGAGTTAGTAGGTACTGCGTATAGTGTTCGCTTGGGTAGCTACCACCATTATTCACCATTAAGTTATTTTGACAAACATTAAATTACTGGGGTCTTGTTATTTAAGATTTTTAGCCCATATAATATAATGACCTGTATTTCTCATTTACCACACGCTCCGATCTATCGAGTATTATACTGCTTAATAATAAAATATAATTAGCCCAGAATCCCTGGACGTAGGTGCTATTATTACCTTCACTATAGTATAGTCCAGTTCCCATAAGTATTAAGCCAAGTTTTAAGTTTAACATTTAGCAACGCGTTAGAGGCTTCCCGTCTTAACACAAAAGATTTAAATAAGAGTTGAACAGATGTGTCTAAAATATTGTCCTACTAAATCAATCTCTAACACACGAGTTGCCTAACTCAATACTGCAATTTCTGATAGATTTATTTTTTCAGTTAGACAACGCGAGTGTGGAATCAAATTTTAGACACATCTGTTCAACTCTTGTTTATTTCTTTTGTAGTAAGACCCGTAACTAGTGCCGCAGTTACGTCGAGTTTAAGCAATTTCAGGCCCTAAAGTTGGCTAGAGACGTTTGTAATGACTTCAATCGTTTACAGCAAAGTTCCTGATGGTAATATGATTTTTGAAGCGATAAGTTTTAAGTTTAAACCGTCAGTTTGGATAGCGTGTTTCTGAACTCATCCTGATCTTAGTTTAAGTTTGCAAATGTTTCTGAACTGGATCCATGCACCAATCCGGACCGAGCTCTTGATGGGAGATTTTTCAAAGTCATCGGCGATTAAAATTTGATGCTACCAATTTGGTCGAATTTTTAATTTATTTTGGTTTATTTATTACAGTGATAATAATATGACATAAATGATATTGAAAACACCGATGACTTTCAAAAATACGAACACCCCTGTATTAAATTCTCCCCACGAAAGTTAGGTGAGATACTGGGCCTTTATGGAACTATGGCCTTCGTAGTTTGTGATATATAATAGACACAAAAAATCTAGTCCAGGGTACTATGTCTATATTAATATGATCGTGACGCTATTTATTTCTTAAACATCATTTTGTCTCGACAACGATAAAGTGTTTAAGATTAAATTGCTTTGTCAGCTAGCCACTTTCGACAAGCATTCAACTAATCTAAGATCTTGTTGTCAACAAAATACATTTTAGTTATGAAGTTGTAAGATCTTGGCACGTGCTATAAATTAATGTTTAGGGCTAAACTTATGGAATAAGTCTGAAGCTGTTTAAGTTCTAGTACTAATTGGAGTTTGTTTTAGACTCCACTTTGAACGTGAACTTTGTTGGCCTTAGTGTGTCAAGTCTTAACTTAAAGCAATTTTGGGGTGACGTAATAGCTTTAAAAGCTATTAAGTGTGGTTTGGTTTAGAGTTCTAGTTGCTTCAGTAAAAATACAATACCATACTTAGCTTTTAGTCCGATTGCTTTGACTTTATCATCGTTATGAATTGCCTATAATGCAATATATTTTAAATATTAATCAATTGAATGTATGAAACGAAGTATTTTTCTTAAGTCTGTAGGTGCTTTAAAATATTTTCTTGTTTTTTTAATAATGGTGTTTAACAGTCTCATATTTACTATGATAAGTATTATAAAGAATGAAGCATGGGAACCTAAGACTGTGTTCAATTCATACGGTAGAGTATCGGTAGATATTCGTATTATCGCTACATTTAAAATATGTGGTTGATTCAAACTCTGTTAAATCCAATAACTACATTTATGAGCTAAAACAGCAATCAACAGCAAAGACCTAATAACAAAACCGCGAGCTGAATCGAGTTCCGATTCCGGTAATTAATCGTCTCCTCCAACTAGCTAATGAATCGATTCCCAACTGGATACCGATGAAGGAATGTTGATCAAATAATACTTTAACTGTCTTACCACAAACGTTTAGACCAGAGTTAAACAGATGTTCCTAAAATTTCGTCCTACAAAATCGACGTCTATCACTCACGTTATCGTACTCAAAGCTGACATTCCTAATTATTTGACTTGTGAATTTGTTATTGAGTTAGAAAAAGCGAGGGTTGGACGTCGATTTGTGGAGAAAATATTTAGACACATCTGTTCAACTCTAGTTTAAATCTTTTGTAGTAAGAACTTCTCGCTTACAACGCTTAATACTGGTTTGCCATACATTTGGTAGACCCTATATAAAGGACTAGCCGTTACCCGTGATATTTCGCGGTTTTCGTGTTTCAATTTAATCGGATAAACGAAGTAATATATTTTATTATAGATAGCTGACCCGGCAAACGTTGTTTTGCCATATACATTATTATTACTATTTAAAAATTCATGATTTTTAAATAAAAAATGGTTGTTGGGCCTCACTCGACATTTCGATAGGACAATCATTCGGGTACATATACATACACACACTTCACGTCAACTATGTATTGAACTAACTGGCTTTCTGCTTTAAGCTTAAATAATATAAATACAGTAAATATAGTCCAATATTTGATCGGCCCATCCTTCTGATTGGCGTTCGGGAGAGTTAACGAACGTGTTGTTTGGGGTAGGATTTATTAGGGATATATTTGATTACGGATGCTGTAACTCAAGATGTTTGAGGGTATATCGACACGAGTTAACGGGCTATAAGCTTTTAGGGCGAATGTTCTGGCGCTAATGCGTAGTAAATAATATTGTTATAGTTAGGTACTAATGTGTTAGTAGGAATTGAAAAGTCGAAGCGGAGTTGAGTTAAGTCGTTAATGACATTTCCTATTCTAGGTGATTTAGGTGTACATTGCACTACTATGTTAGACGGCTCGAGATGGCGCTTGGGCTCTTTTGATACTAACAATAGTTGCCTTCGCAGCAGACTATATAAAATGAGAACTCAACTCTTGTAAGTTATATTAAAGTTCATCTGAGTTCCCTATTACCACACACATTATAATGAATCTTGATTCGGTTTCTAAAGAAAATACACTAACATTATAATAAAGTTTACTCAATATGCGGTGACCTGACTGGCGTACAAGTACATCCCCCGGACAAACAGATCAAGAGAAACTGACACAAAAATTGCTTCAATGAACTGAATCAAAAAATATTAACTCCTAAACTCCGACCAGCTCGGTCAGCGAAAAAGTTTCAAGTGATTTTCGTTCCTAACAAGAAAATCATAAGGGCTAATGTTGAAGCGGAGAGGCAGAAGTTAGTCAACAAGCGGGGGATCCAATCATTGAGAAGATTAATGAAATTAGCGAGGACTGCGGAGCGCCGACTGCTGCGGTGATCTTGGGAACTAACGAACTAGACTTGTCTGAGTTCAGACTTTGGGGATTGGGATTATTTTGGATAGTATTATAATATGAGGCGCTCTCGTTGATACAGGTCTAGTTATACGTAAATTGACTCTAGCTAGAGAATTGTTAATTGAACTAACCCATATATAAGATAGATTTACAAAGAAATTTTGTGGTGGTCGCCAATCTAGGTCAGACTTATCTCATGGGGGGTAGTGAGTATACCCTGTGAGTAAACTGTTATAATGTTAAAAGAAAAGTGTACTATAGAGACTATATTGTGTTTTAATGTATGTAGGTCTCGCATTATTGTTTTAAGTAGGTACTGTTGAAACGTATTTTTTAAAGCATTACAATAGTTTCATTAGCTAATCATAAAACATGTTACGAAGTGAAGTCAGGAAAGAATCTTATGTTATTTTTTGTGAACCATCGACCAAACTAGCTCTTCTGTCTCTATCCAATCTACTTAACCATTACGCCAAGAATACGATAACATGTTCAATACTAATGAAGGCTCAATGTATGTTGTAATCACCAAGATCACTGCACACAAAATCCTCGTTTACATTTCCCTCCACTCGTTGTTTATCCTTAATCAGGGGTTGCTTTAAGCCAATCAAAGAACTAGCCGTTTCAAGCGACTTCGCTTAATCAATCCCTAGTTTCCGTATTTTAATCCCGATGAGATCCGGTTCCAATGGGCCGACTTATTTCGAGATTCAGAAGATAGCAGCTTTAAACATTTATACGTGCTGCCGGATAAATGTAGCGACAATACCGATATAGATAGAAGATAATATATTCGTCTGGTTTTGTTTTTTTTTTATAATAATATTGTGAAATTTGGTATATGTTGTGGTAAGCTGACTCAGTTCGTCCAAGTTTAATGACGATTCCTAAAAAAAAGTTGAAGTGTTATATCATCGAAATCTGAAGTGGCGTTTTTAGAAATGTTAGTGATAATCTAATAAACCTAAAAACATTATTATACGTAAAAAGCTGTCAGATGAGCTTGAAAACAGAACAAACGAAATGCAAAAATAAACCACTCCATTATTATGCGTAGCACTATAATTATTGATAGCGCTAAAAATAAGGTTCTAATAATTCTTATTTGAAGGCTACAAAATTAACCCTCTCAAACATTTTTTTACGTAGAACTCACACTAGGACTTCTCCTGTATCGTAGGTACCGTTTACAGACATATTATCATTTCACATACACATAAAACCGAGACCAGAAAAAAATCTCTGTGGATCACTCAAATATTAAATTACACAAATATAATATTAGTACCAAGCACAGCAGTTCGAGTGCTCAGCCACTACGTCAAACGTGTCAAAATACCTACATTAGATACTTACGTCTGAAATGACATCGATTATAGAATATGGGATAACTTCCAAATCGCACGCTTCCAAAGCTTACGTCGCTTGATTGCCTCCAAAATCTAATGACCTCAGGCAAACGTCTGCCGAAAGTCTAACTCGATTAACGGATTGGCCAGTTTGCAAAGTGGACGGGTTCGGACCTCCCTACTCAGCTACACTGTTTGAGAATGTATAGCGTGAGCTTCACTTTGCTAAATTCCGAAATGAAGTTGGCAAATGTGAAGTCAAACATTTGCGTTTCAACGATTTAGCTGATTGAACTCGCGAGGTTTGCTATAATCTGTCGAGAAAGGATAAAATTCATCAAAAAATAAAGGTCACGCAATTTCCTTCTCGACATAATCTCCCTTTTAGCCGACTCCAAAGATTAGTAGCCTAATTTCTTAAAAGCGTTCGCGTTTTTAGATTTAATGGAGCACCGGATTATTTGTCCCTATATCTTGACATAATTTATCTGGTGAATTTAACGTAAGCCGGTAAAAATATTCTATGGAAAAGAAATGAGAGTAAGATAACAGTATTTATTTGGGAATGGGAAGTTAAACAGTTAAAGAAAATCGCATAGCATGTCTTCAAATCTTCAAATCTTAAGTAAGTTGGTACTTGACAGAGTGAGAAAGTTAAACCAAACGTACCGGCCGGATCTCATGGCTCCCTGGAACTGAATAAACAGTAATTAATTATGTAACTTTTTTTAGCTTGCACCACTGTTTACTTGCTTATGGTGAATTTAGCTATAACTACCAAGATAATTATCAAATAATCGGCCTATAGACGTAAAACCTTAACGCTTGCTTTGGCTAGGTACTTCCTATTAAAGTGCCAATTTTTCTCTATTATAATTTACATCGCGAAATGGGTCTGAATCGATTTGCAAGTTTCGGAAGAGAAACAAATCTTCAAAAAAGCTTGGCACAATGTCAAAGAAATCAATTATAGGGATCGTCGTCAAAATGGTATAAAAGAACCTCTCGAACGAAGTAAGGGTAATAATGGTGAATAAGTAGACCATTGGCTTGGTGCTATGGTAATACTGATGGATAATCGAATTCTTCTTACAATGACATCGGAAAATAATTGTATTGGAGTGAATGGATTTATTTCAGCCTGATTCATGAGAATATTATTGAAAAGATTATTGTGTGAAACTGAAAAAAATGCTTTTTAGACCTTTTGCTCTTGCGAATATAAAATTTTATGTGTAGGTTTTATTAGTCTATAGAAAATTTATTTCGCAGAAGTCATAAATTACTACAATGGCATACGGCGGGGTCGTCAGTTCTAATGGGGTTTCCACATGACTACGGTGTGAACATAATGGGAACGAAACATATTACGAAGAACTAAATTGCTACTAAAGGTATGAACAGGAAAAGAATAGACTTAATTACCTCATTCATAAGCTACATAACACAAACTACATAAGCGTCATGTAATTAATTTGAACAATAGACTGTGAGTATAGAAATATGTTACTGTTTTTTTTTTGGCTTCGCACGCTTTGTGCATTTAGCCAGTGTCAAGTATAAAATGTTTCAAGTTTTACATATTTTCACAATAGGACCGGGACCGACTTTGCATTATGGAAATCCTCGTGGTCAAGTAGTCAAGTCAATTTACAGTCAAAGTCACGAATAGTCACGATTCAGTAAAGTGGTAGATTCTTTACTGAAACTTGCTGGGAGTTTTGGGAAAAATATGATATTGCACGTTTTTGGATTTCTATAATTTGCCCA
The DNA here is from genome assembly GCA_905147375.1 of Hylaea fasciaria. Classification (NCBI taxonomy): domain Eukaryota; kingdom Metazoa; phylum Arthropoda; class Insecta; order Lepidoptera; family Geometridae; genus Hylaea; species Hylaea fasciaria. Next base: position 2,881,602 of record LR990200.1, read on the forward strand.
CACTCATGCACGTTAACGATCAATGATTTATATTCCACCAATATCACACATTAACACGAAGAAACACAAGATTGAGAAAAAAATATAACATCAACAACAACGTTTCACTCTCATATTCCCGCCAAAACTCAAAAATTAGTTACTTATTATTTTTTTATTACAGTTCAAAGTTGGACAAAATGAAATGGAACTAATCATTTATTATTTATTTATTTATTCAAAACAAAAACCACAGCTCTTAATTAACAATGAGCATAACTTATTATTCTAACTTATAGCCAATAATGGTTTTACATTTTACAAATAAAAATAAACATAGTCCAAACACTACCGCATTAAAGCGAAATTTCCACCCTACAAGTACCCGCTCACGATCTATGAAAACATGTGCTATTCTATCAAATTATTTTGAAGTTACGAAGTTTTTGAACGTCTAAAATAATTTTACTTGTACCAGCCCTTTGTGTGGCCACATGTCGGGACAGGAACCCGGCTAATTCGAGATGAACATATGCCATTAGACGCTGAATTATGGTACCTATACAACTTTTGGGTCGGATAGTCTGGTTACGTTGATGTCCCAAGTAATTTTCGGAAGTGGTTTCGTTGCAAAATGGTCATACTTTTGGAACTGATAATTTTGATGTCAATTAGTGGGGTTTAGGCGGCACTTTGTGGTAATGAGCGGTTTACCCAATGGTATGGGTAATGGGTATACCTAAATGATATAATATGCTAAATATAAAATATACTTAAAACACGTTTAAGTTTAAGTTTATTTTTTTGGCGCAATTAAAAAAGTCACCCGATGGCGGGTAAGTGGGTGCTTATTTTTAAACGTTATGTATAGATTTACATATTTCACATATTATTACGTATAGTCATCTACCTCTTTTTAAATTTAGCCAAAGTTTTTAGAATTTCACCAAATTTGTAAACGTGTTTATTTTGTTTGTTTTGCACTAACACACGAAGTAACAAAAGTATAAGTGAAATGCAAAAATTACATATTGTTATTATTCCGGTTAGGTACCCAAAAAAACTCCTTCCTCCTTCCCTGTTTGCCAGGGTTTATCATTTGATTCCAGTAAGGTTAACGTTTGGGTAAGGTTGTTTTTGTGTTTTAATAGATTTTATTTAACCGCTGTTCGTACTGGTGGTGTAATAAGCTGATACCTAAGTTTCCTGATGATGCCTCCACCGTCAAGCGAATACAATATTGATAGCTAATTAGAAAAAAAAGAAACTTTGTCTCTTTTTTACTAAACTTCTCACAGAAGCCTCTATACTTTTTAATCAGACACGATTTAAAAAAAAAAACAGAAGAAAATATTTTCCCGAACAACAAAAAAATATCACCCTTTTAGCAGCAAACTCGTGAAGGCTTACAAATAAAAATAGCAACAGCTTATCCCCGCCCCGAAGATAATCTTAACATTACGGCGACCTTCCGAAGAGCGAGCACTCCGCAGGCGGGAGCGCGCCAAATCTCGCCATTTGTATTCAGCAGCCGACCGCCATCTCGCGGGAGTAGAACTTTCACAACTTCGGACCCAATTAATGATGCGATTAAAGGAATTAGCCGGCGAACGTGGGCTGGATCGATTGATCGAGCGGTCCGAGGGATTTGGAGTGATGGAGACGCCTAAAGCTTGTTGGTTGAAATGCATCGCGTTTACTTCGGAAAACTTGTAGTTTGACCCTAAATGCAAGAAAACGAGTTAGGTAGGTTGGTAGGTAGATAGGTACATAGATATCGTCATCATCATCAGCCTGAAGAAGTCTACTTATGAACACAGGCCTCCCCCTTAGACCGCCACACCGAACGACAATTTGCCACTTGCATCCACCGGTTGCCTGCGACTCTTTTGGTGTCGTCGGCCCATCTAGCGGGAGGCCTACCGACACTGCGTCTTCCAGTCCATGGTCGCCACTTTAGAACCTTTCTTCCCCATCCGTTATCAGTTCTACGAGCGATGTGACCTGCCCATTGCCACTTCAGCATTTTTAGGTAGATATGTTAGTTGTTCATCACAGGTCTGTTTGTGGCATCGTAGCCCCCAAACGAAATAACCGATTTTGATACATTTATTGTTTAGTTCCTAGGCAACAGATAATAAATAAGACTTTTCATCATCGTTATCTACAGCTTCTCATAGCACCCAACGTGGATGAAGGCATGAAAGCAACTAATAATAAGCATTTACACTAATATTTTAATGAGATAAAGTTTGTTTGTGAGCTTGAATTTGGTATATATTATTTGAAACTAAATTGGATTCTGAAATTTATTTCACTACCAAGAATAAGGCTAATTCTCATATTTTACGTCGAGAATGCAGAGTTCTTGCGGAATAAAGGGAAAAACGCGAGAGCGACACGTTTTTTAGATTTTTTAATACGTTTAGTAACAAAATGCCTTCAATCTGCGAATATACTCGTAATAATAACACCATCTTCAGATACAAATCCACACTTAGCACTAATGTAGACTGTGTATCATGCAAACTTATGTTAATGAATGTGCATACATATTGTCAGCACCTCGGCTAGTCGGCGTCGAGTGATTAGCACTTCAGCCGCTAGAGATATCGAAGGGAGCTGAGAGCACAGTGCCTATAGTGCTAGGCAAACATCTCACTAAACTCACCTATGAATTAACACAGTAAATGGACAGTTGGAAAACTATGACTAAATGAGTTTATTGCTTGACAAAACTCAATTGTACTAAAACGCCTAATAAATCCTCTATGTTATCTTGCCTATTAAATACCGCTGAGATATTACGCTACATTTATTACATTATTTCATTATTATATACTAAAATTAACAGGATTCGTTAGTGTAGTGTTGCATTGTAATAAAAACGCACGTACTATAAACAACCATAATATGGTACAGCTTTGATCGTCCGGAGTGTAGGACATACGAAGGTCCGGCGATTGCGGTAGTCTGAATTAGACAGTCTGAGGCGTAAAGAAAGTTGAGGGGGGAGATTCAAGGGGGGAGGGCAAGGGGTGTCCCAGAAGAGGGGGTGGCGGAGGACTCCGCCAGTACTGCCCTGCAGCCATCCACAGTAGAACGAACTGATTGAAACGTAATTTGAAGCGCCGCCTACCGGCAGTTATAGGCATCTAATTAACGTTTTGCGACTTGACAGCAAAATTTAATAAGATCGTCAGACTGTCGCAAATTTCAGTTACCCCCGCTACGGTTTATCGTAGCGTTAACGTGTAGCGTTAGTGTAGCGCTACCGTAGCGTTACCGTACCGCAAGCGTAGTGCTAGCGTAGCGCTAGGGTAGCGCTACCGTAGCGTTACCGTACCGCAAACATAGTGCTAGCGTAGCGCTAGAAAGGCGAAATCAAAGTGTGCTCCATAAAAATATAATTCTAAAGGTCTAGTCCATCTCAGAATAAATATTGTGAGTCTTACCTGCAAGTTGACGTATGGCGCATCAGCCATCACAGTGGGGACGATGAATCCTCCTTCTCCCGTCGACATGTCGATGTCTTGGCTGTAGATGTCGGTTTTGTCATCGTACAGCTTCACTCTGACCCGCACACGCTTCTCTGTGCTCATTGCCTCCACCTGTGGAGTAATCATAAATTGTTTTTATAATTTTCTTGAGTACTCTGTCACTATGATGCAAATACGACGTCTTTGTTTTGTAATGCTAAGCTGTAACGCGTCGCATGCAATAAAAGGAATTTGGCTTTCTTTAACAATGGTCACACAGTAGGAAATACGGATAGAAAAATAATTATACTCAGTAAAAGATCGTAACAATTATGTAACATAATTGAATGTCCCAATTGAATGAACAATTATAATAGATCATCTAGGTACCTATCGATAACTTTAATTAAAGCTTTTGTATCTTTGTACTCTAAAGAAAAATAATTCGATGCAAAAATCAAACTCGCAAATAAAAGAAGTAATTAGTAAGTAGCAAAAGCCACGATGTTCCCTGGAGATGTTCTTTCTATTACAATCACAACATATTTACGAACATGTCCAACCCAATTCCATTTATACCAAATCTTATCTTCGTTTTATTTGTTCTATGGTTTCAATAAAGAGTCTCTATATATTTATCATTGCAACAAAAATAACTAAAATTTTCTATCTATTTAGTACCTATCTGATAATTAAGGCGTAGTCACGGAGCCGCCATTGTTGCAGACATAGTCTAATCAAGCTATTAACTGTAGACCTGGCTTAGTTCCAAGCCATGCTACGGCAATATACAAGATTGTCGGATTCAGCTTCACCGGCAATATTTGAGTTCCCTAGGGGAATCTGCATATTCTTCGGAACAGAAATAGCTTGCGGAGGTATTAATAACCACAATAATATAGTAAGTGAGACGATCAGGGTAATTCCTGTCTGTCGTCGATCTTGGACTTGCGTTGATTCCTACGTCGTATTTTGCTGTCCGTTGAGTAGATATTATATAATATGTACCTACACAATTGTAGGTAGATAAGATTTAAAAAAAATGCTGAAAACGCAACAAAATTATCTAGCACGAATGTTATTTGTGTCCGTATTTCGTGCCCATGAACAAATAATTTCGGAACTAGATCATTATTGTGTAAAAAAGTACCTTTTGTTCAGATCGAGTCACTTTTAATAAAAAAGAACTATTTTTCCAATATTTTTTCTTTGTACAGTCACTGGATTTGATTACGTGCAAAGCGGGCTTTTTGGTAGACATTTTTCTAGTATAGCAATACGGGACTAGTGCTTAGACAATTGATGCCCTAAAGTAAAATTTTCTTGATTCAGCAGCAATGTTATTTTTTTTATGTACGAGCATCTGGTTCATTAAATTCTCATTTAAAGAAAAAACTTTTATAAAAAATACAAAATAAGAATTGGACCAAATTACGGCTCTTGCGTCAACTGAGCCCGCACGCTGCCTTATAATAAACCAGCTTTTGTTCCATTGCCTTGCGTTTGAAACTAGAGGATGCCTCGCGCCTGATTGCCGCAGAAACTTGAGGATACGCCGGCAGCTGTTTCATCCATTTCCTCCTTAGCATTGGTAGTCGGTGCCTCTGTTGTTATTGTCTTCACCATCACCAAGTCTGAAGTAGCGGGAAGTCGGTGGATGGAAAGGGCTCAAAATCGTTCTTCCTGGAAGTGTATAGGGGAGGCCTATGTCCAGCAGTGGACTTCTTCAGGCTGATGATGATGATGATGATGATCACCAAGTCTAGGACGTCTCGTTCCCTTACTTCTGTTGTTATGGAGTGGCTGCGAAACCAGTGTTTTTAAGTGCGTCTCGTTTAGGAATTTATTTTGCAAAATTAGATACCTGCACAATTTAAATCTTGGGTTGGTCAGCTTTATTGATTTTAGTTTGTTTTTCTTTTATTATCTTTAATTTGTTTTCACTTATGATCACGAATTTATAACAATCATGCGATTTCCATGCATATAATAGGCAAGTATGAATAAGTAAAACAATGTTTATCAAGACTATTTGTATGTTTATCACCTTCAACCACATCGTCACTCAAGACCATTGCCCCTAGTATGAGTTTAACTAGCTCGACATAGTACGCGTCAACTAGAGCTTTTGTATGTATGAAGACCCTGTACAGCGCCCCTATCGGCGCATTTATGTACGAAACATCTCCATACAAAGAGCTAGCTGACGCGTACTATGTCGAGCTAGTAAAAACTCATACTCAGGGCACAGGTGAGGTAGTGGACAAATTATAGCCTTTAAAGTATGAAAAAAAAAACAAAACAAGTGTAAGTAATAATTGACGTCTATAATTTTGCTACATTGCTTGTTACAAGTGAAGCTTATAAAAGCGTGTTAAAAACTCGAAGCTTTTGCAGCGAGAACGGAAACTACCACTCTACTTAAATGCATATAGATGCAAGCACTACGCAAAACTAACCGAAGAGATCAAAGTTTCCAAGGAATCGGCCAACTTCAGTGATTAATTCCGAAACTCCGGTCAGAGTCGTTTTTGTTCGGCGAAAAAATCTGAAGTTCCCGCACGACGAACTAACGAGGAACCATTTGTTGTACGGAACAGAGGTGGAACAACTATCGACACTGCTCGAACAATGCCCGAGAGGGATCTGTACAACGGGTTCGCCAGTACGTAAGCTAGCGCATTGTCTAAATTGCCCTTTTTAGCGTATACTAATACGCAAAAAAGCAGTATTAAAAGTAAAAATATTGAAATTTGCGCAAAAAATTGTGTACTTAATATTTGTTTACCTCTCACTTTGTCTAGATGCAATACAGCCACAACACAATTTTATAAATTAGATATCTAATGGTGTTGGCTATAACAGACCAGGGATAACATCGCTAACTACAAGATTGGACACTCTAAACAGTGCACTACATTACCTAGCACCTATATGTATCAACAAAGGACATGGGCTGTAGTTAAAACTATTGTGTAAAGCTTTAGTACCGTTTGCCTAGTATATTATGTTCAAACGGTACGAACAGAATGTCTTGCATTACCATGTTCATTCTGCGCGTCGCTATTCGGATTATAGCTTCCAGTTTTAAAGAAAAATGCGAGTTCATTTCGTGCCATTGAAGTGCAAATTGGCTGTGCTGTAATTCAACCTTTGAGTTACAAGTTGAGACGATTAGCGTAGTACCTGCGTTAGTTTTACAATTAGACGTTTCAAAGCATACGCGCTCTTTGTTCGTTTGTTACACCAGGGCCTTTGAATTTGCACTATACTATAAGCGAGACATTTGAGAAGACAAATCATGTACGCACCCGTCCAACAAAAGGCAGCCCAGGCTTGTATCGCCTTCTCATACTATCCGCAAAGCGTAGTTCCACATAGTGCTGTTCTGCCGCTGGTGCCGCCGCCGCAGTGGGTCCCGGGGTGTTTCCAACAGTGATGTCCACCCGAGCTGATCCACCGCCGCAGCGGGCCTCGATCTTCCAGGTTCCAGAGCGGGCGCCAGCTGCGAGAGCTGCGCTGAGCTTTCTTACACCTGGAGACAAAAGGTCAAGTAGAATATGGTGTGACGTCACGTGTACAAATAAACAGGGAGCGTGTCTGTGTGCGTGTGTCTGAGAGAACTCCAGATGTTCATGTAGGTACCTATATTATGTAGATACAATAATCAAACAATCCAAATAGAATACGATGTTGGCGTAAAGATTATATTATTTACAAGGTGCTACCCGTCAGTTTGTTTACGTGTTACGTTATGCTTCAACTCAAATCAAGTGATTTTATGCTCGAATGTTCACAGAAGAAGAATAAAAAGCGTTATTTCTTAACAATATATATTACAAGGTAAATTATTTTTGTACTTATCGGACAATGTTGTAAGAGCTATAGCTATGAAAGATTTTGATATTGTTTTCGAACTGTTACATCGACATTGCACCTGGTAGATACGTCGTCACACGAGTTTTATAGGTCAAAATAGCTTGTTGCAAGTTTCTAGACAGCGAGTTATTTTTATCTGTGGTGTCCATTACCCCAAAAAAGGCCCAAGTCGTCTTGCAACACAGATTTATGTTGCCCGCATCTTGAACACCCGGTGCCACTGAAATATAGATGCGAAACTATCCTACCAGTGTTTATTGTTTGGGTAACAAGGGACATTTTAGCATGCAATAAATAGCTAAGTACAAGTTTGTTTTTACACGATCGCTGCAATGCCAAATGAGGGGTGAAATTAGTAGTATTATGGAATTATGGACTTTATGTTTTTCGATTCTATTCCTAATAAAATAAGGCTAATTTGAATCTGTTTGAAAATCAAAGCAACACCTGATCCAAATGCTGAACTATAATTGCTGTAAATTTTGGGTAACAATAGCATTGCTTTACGTGGCAAATAGTTAGGATTGTACGAACATAATACATTGGGAGGTTTATTAAAGTAGTTTAAATGTTGATTTTTGAATACCCAACATAATTCAGAATTTTTTGAGACCATTTGAATTTCTATAAGTACAGGACCTAGTATGTTTGCTTGAGTAAATTCAAATCTCAGATATTGAAAAATTATATTTAGTTACATAAAGAAATCGTTTTATTAAAATATGTTATTTATAGAAAAGTCTTTCAGCGTGCCCAGTGGTTTGAAAGTTCATTCACATCATTCCAGACCCGTATAAAAGTGAAAGTCATGAATTTTAAATTAGATAGGGACATACCTATCATAAAATAAATCTGAATTTATAAATATAAGTTTATGAAAGTTTTTTGTAAGTAAAATAGTAGATATAACTTACTTCAGTGCTTTTGGTAATATTATTTAAGGATTTACTACTTCATATTACAAATAATGATCACAAAACACATTTTTTCGGTTGAAAGCATATGAATTACGTCATTAATCAATGTCTCTATCAACGTGTATTGCAGACCTTTGTGACCAGACAATATAATGTGCCATTAAAATGCATTTATGGATGAGAAGCGTGACTCATGCATATAATCATATAACTAATTTATAGATATGTATTTTTTTCGTTTTTAGGAAGTTTATTCACCTACACAATAGCGTAGGTGCAACAAATCATGATGATCATTGAACAATCAACGTCAAATAGTATAAAATTGACTTTCATCAATGACGTCGAGTACTAATCTTTTACAATTAGCTCAATCGACGCCCATCCGGTAGGTTTGCTTTACAAAGTTTAAACGGTCTTTAATCGATGTTGATTAATACCACCAATTGATCCTGTGGGTGTCATAACACCTTAGGGGTTGGTACATATCTGACGGAAAATATATTACTCGACTAGTTGTAGCGAGCTATGCTATCGAGGGCTTCGACACTAGCTCTAAAAAGCTTTTGTTTCAATGAAAACCCACTTCAACTCTCACATTTACTTTTGCATTACCACCAGTGGGTGTCAAAGTTTTTGTCCCAAGTTATGACATGTAATTCTAAGAGGGTCCGCTTATAATTAATCAAACTGTGTCTACTGGGACCCAGCTCAACTGTGACAGGGTTATGTTAACTTTCTATGACAGAATGCCTTTCCAGATTTCGTGCTTGAACCGCAGTGTGCTGCTGTGAATTTGTAACGCAAAGGAAGTAACTTGATACACTCCCATATGATTAATATGATTGCGTGGACAGCGAATACGATTCCAGTTTAAGTGACTCATAGGAACGGGTGATGGTGAAGATAAAGGGCGCCTTGCACTAATACATTAAAAGCTAGGATTAACAAAATTCAAACTCAGTATAAAGCTTAGTGCACGACGTCCGTTTAGGGTACTTGATTTAAACAAACGTCTAAGTTTACTGGTGACTTTGAGCTAAGCCGAGTTTAGCACTGAATCTCCCTAAAAGTTTCATGGAATTTTGTGTGGTAAAGGGATTAAAGACCAAATTTAGATCTACATCCACACCTTAAATATGTCTATCACTGATCCCAGTGGTACATGGAAATTCTTTTACCGTAAAAAGATCAGGTTAGCTTTACCTGACTCCCTCAGCCACACAAAGGAGCCTGATATCAATATTAGAGGGATCTATTCTGGATATGACAAATCGTGTTTTAAAATCTTGTTACATTGTACTTTTCGGGAGGACTTTTTGTAAGAAGGCGTAGATCCTGAACGGCTTTAATAGGGTCCGCGGTTTAGGTGTGCAATTGGATTTGAAAAGGTCCAGTATAGCGGTGCCGGTAATAAACATGGTTTTGTACCCGGTACATGACGTCGTATATGTATAGTATCGCCGTGAAATGATGCAATTTGTCTGTTTTTTAATGAGGTTAGTGACTTACTATAGTAGTAGAGTAGAACGTAGAGTTACGTAATTTAAGGGACAAGATGTGGCCTTTTTTTACCATCGCTTAGTTGACCAGATTACTGAATAGATTTTAAAGTGGATAATTATTGATCATGAATAATAATTTGAGGTAGCTATATGTGTGTATATATAAACAATATAAATGTAGTATAAGTTTATCTCATACTATGACAACGCAGATTAACAGCTGAGACGGGCATATTATCCGCAGTCATTGTTGACGCGCAAAAATGGACCTAAAGCCTTACACAAACAAAATTGTCAGCATACATCGTTATAAATTGTTTACCGACAAAATCGTGGTCACGCGTCACCCGTCAATGGTTATAGCAGATTCGATCTATCATTCTGGGGACGGGTGCGGTAACTTGTGCGATAATACTTGTATTTTTGACATTTGACTTTTGATTGTTATTTCTAGTGCCTAATAATTTTGACTGATTTTGGTAGGCAAAACTAGTTTGCAGTGATTAATTGACCGAATGAACGAAGTGTGCAAAGTCTCCATTGTAAGAGTGGGCGTTTTTGCTTTTGTCCGGATGTTTGTTCCGGGTTACACAGGTCGTATTATTCAACTGATTTTTAATTTTAGGAAAAATGGGGGCAAAAGGGGATTTTGCTGTTGTGTAATTTATTGGCCTAGCTAGAGTTATGATATTTAATGGAAACTTTTAAGTATACAATTTTGATCAAGTTGTTGTGAATAAAAGCGTAAAATTTTGGAGAAAAGGGGGCAAAAAGGGGGGAAGTTTGTTACCCTCAATGCAATCGCGAGGTCTAGTGTTCACAAAATTACTAATAGTTTTTACTGCAACATATAAATATCTGTAATTGCTTTTCGGTGAAAAAACTTCGTGAAGAAATGAGGATTGTAAACGTAAGTCGAAGCGTATTAATCATGTTTGCGAACGCATTGGGACATTCGGTGCGCAGTCAGTAATCTGGGGGCACGGCAGTGCCCCCGCCAAGTCGAGCAAAACAAAAGGCGCGGCCGTACTATCCTTTTCTCGAAGCGATTCGGGCCATTTTCGACCCCCTGCAACTTCGTTATGGATAAAACTAGAAGCCTAAATTTTTAGTGAATAAGAGGGCATCACGTCTACAGGTAATAATCCAAATTACATATAATTTGAACCAGTAGTTTAAGAATTATTGCAAGTCAAAGTTCCTTAATTTTGCTGCCCACTGACTGACTGACTGACTGACTGACTCACCGATCATCAAAATTCTAAGGTACTTCTAGCCGTCCCACAAGTTTCAAATTTTGAATATAGCTATTGTTTAGCCTATAAACCATGGAAAAATTCTGATATTTCATAATTTTCATCCCGTTTTCTAGATATATGATCTGCATAAATAACTTTGTATTCCCATATAAATCCTATTAAATTGTATGTCATTACAAAGTTACTTTTACAGTTCATAATTAGACTTCATTGAAATTGGATGAAATATGTAACAGGGGTTAAAAATGAGAAATGGCTTCGAGAAATTCGACAGTTGAACGCTTTTTAAAAACTTCCACGATAGATAGAGAGATACAAATCCCTATAATACGAGTATACCTACCTACACTTTTACAGGTCGAACAAATTCGTTACCTAGGTACATTAAAATAGGTACCTAGGTACCTTATACCTAACACGCATCTGTGGAGACGCAAAGACACTCGTTCATGATAATCTATGAACATGACCTATGTCGCAAGGGGCCCCGGCCTCATAAGCGCGGAGCGCGCGTTGATACGTGTTTTGGAAAAAAACGAAATTAAGAAAGAAAACCTACAAAAAGAAATGAGATCCCATCAAAAACATTACATGTACAAAAATGCACAAGTCTCGCAACGCAGTTTATCTGCCGTAAAAAGTTGTGAGATCGAATGTAAACCAAGTCGGTTAATTGAATACCTACCTACTTATATATTTCTTTAGTAAATAGAGTGACTTGGCAATTGCACACTTCAACATAAATCTACATAGCGCTACACGGAAGACTATATTATTTAGATTACCTAGTAGATTATGCTGCCGTGTACAATCGCCAAGACACTCTATTTACTAAAGAAATATATAAGTAGGATATAGTTTGACACTATATCTGCCAGTCATAAGCCCAATCTGTCAGATTTAAGTCAATCACGTGCCCTGCATAGCTACAATATATCAGGTTTGACATGGGTGATGTTCAGAATGACATGGAACGGTTCTTATGAATAGCTCGATTGCCTGCATAGTCACGGTTCGTTCTATAAGCGCTGTGGAAATTTCTCAGAAACTAATAATCAGAATTATTATTGTGTTGAAAAAACATACTTACATTAAGATCATGTTTAAACTTTCAATTGAGTAATCTTTGCTAAAATAGAACAGAATACACACGTGCGTGTACGTACAAGTAGTGTGCAAATAAAATTTTGGAATTTAGAATTTTATGGTTAGCAAATTTTTTTGCTGACCGTTCTGACCGATTCTGGTAATGAAATAGAAACTTTTGTCACTGTTTATCAATAGTAGATATATAAAAAAAGAATGTATTTACTACCACTAAAATATATCACGTAGGTACTCAATACGAATGTTCAATTAGATGCTAGTGCAATATTTATCTCAAAAACAAAGACTTTTATTTTATGGTAAAACCGTGGCCCTCCTTTAGTTATCTACCTATTATGAAACTTTGAAGTTATTTTTTCTAGATCAAAAGTTATTTCTTTGATGGTACCTAACGAAAGTTTCGATAAACTTTCGAAAAGCCAATACCCATGAAAAATATCATTTTGTGACTAGAGATGCGGTGGTTAATCCAGACACTTTCTGTGAATTTAATATACTGCTTCGGACAAAAAAAAACATGTGAACCGCTGTAATAATCTTCTTTATGCGCAAGTCGAACACAATTTTTTGATAGCTTTTTTTAGTAAACGGTCATTACCGTATAATCAAAATTTAGAGAACTTAATGACGATTTGGAAATTCTTATAATCCGTAATGTTTAATCGTATAGTGAAGTGAACATTGAATTGGTACCCTTAATTATGAAGCAAGTAAGCTTGAAACGGAGTGCAAACCACGTTCGAAGTTAACGTACATACAGACTTATTATATCCGGCTAAAGCACTATCCGGTAAAATACGTCTCTACAAGACGGAAACAAAACTTCCCAACATTTTCAATATCTTCCACCGTCCCACATTCTGTACAGACACAATAATAAAACTAACTATGCAATTAGCGGAACAGCTAAAAACCAATATAGCTTGATCTTTTATTGTTACCCAATCTGGATTTCGTAACATGAGAATCTGTAAACACAGAGGTCAAGAAACGTTGGTGCCGTTAATCCGATTGGTTCGCAATTTATTGCATTGATGGTGCACATTTTGAATGACGTGCGAATAATTGAAATAATGTTCCATTGGTAAAAGGTTTTTCGCTTTCCCATTTCTCGTTATTGGCGTGGCTGCCAAGCCCGCCCCTGTTTATTCCTTTTTGAACTGCATTAACTGTTTTGCTGTTTTTCTATAGGATTTTCAAAGATATATTATTATGTCTTACAAGAACAAAAGTGAGCTTTTCACAAACATTTTTGTGCTCGTATCGCAAGTAATAAATATTGCGCTGTCGTCTGCTTTTTGTGGCTTATCTATGCAATGCGTTCTTTATTCATACCATATTATACACAATATTTAACTGCCACCATGTTATCTGCGCAGACAAACGTGGTGGCTTTTTTTTATAATTTTTTTTATAGTTACCTTTAGGAAAAATGGAGTCTAGATTCATGCACTCTCGACTAGTTAAGTGACGATAAAATAAACACTGATAATTATTATGCGTGATACCATATTATTATATTACCATATTTTGTTACTAAATACTGGCTTTCCTAAATATTTTGCTTGTGAATTTGTAATTGAGTTAGAAAAGGCGAGGGTTAGACGTGGATTAGGGACGAAAGTATTTAGATTCATCTGTTCAAATCTGGTTTAAATATTTTGTAGTAAGACCGTAAGTCTCTTTCACACGCTGATGTCGGCGTGCATTTCGATAGTTCATCGTAATGCTGACGTTTACAGGAGACCAAAGCCACAGAAGTTACACTTTCATAAATGCAAAACCAAACTGCCAATTAGCAAATTGGATTCGAAAAGAGACCACTTTTCTTCGGAACTCATTAGAACAGTCTAAAACTCACGTTCAAGTATAGCTTGACAGGGAACTATTTTACTTGGAATAGTTACTTAACTTAGCCAGCTCATTTGCGGCGAACCAAAGTTAATGAACGTTCGCTTTAATTAAGTTTATTGAGTTCAAGCTTCGATATAAACTGCAGGGTTTTTTTGTTGAATTTTCATATTTTAGAAGTGATTTAATTGCAAAAGTTCGACTAATTGGTTTCCAAATTGGAGTATTGGTTAGTCTATAATTAAATTCATGAAACTCTTAAGCATGTTATACCTAATCATGTTAAATATTATTTGATTTACCTAGCATGTAATAACGTAGACTACATGCCATAATAACAACAGTAATTTTTTTTTGGAATTCATTAATTATTTATATTATTTTTCAACCCTTCACGGGTTAATTTTCAAACATTTAACGTATTTATTTGGTAGTATTTTCGTTTATCTCAATCAGAAGACGAACAGGCCATTTATTGGATAGCTAGTACTTAAGCCCAACCCTATAGTTGTAGTCAATTATGGCATAACTGGACAGTATTGTCGAATTTAAAAAGGTTACTATCTGCCATTAAGACCGTACAGTCACGCAGACAACCAGCCAAATTTTTCCTTTAACTCATACAGAAAGATGGATAAGCTCTACATGAAACGAGATTCATAAATACAAACATGTATGTAGCGTACCGTTCACGTTCCAAATAAATAAATAAGCAGCACAGGGCTACAGGTAATCGAATCTGTGACAGCTCAAGACGACGCGTTGAACAACAAAACAAGGGAACGCTTTTAACCGCGACCGTACACGTTGCGTATAATGTGTCACTGAGGACACCTCAAGGATGGGATAGACCGTCGCAGTACACTCAAAACTCCCTGGAATAGGTGTCAGAAGCTACTGGTCACATTATAATATTAGATGTACAACAGTTTAGTTTATGCAAAGTAAAATTCCAAAAGTTGTTTGGAATATTGGCAAATTCGAGTGAAATTGGATTTTTTTTATAATGAATTTAAGTGAACTCAAGACCACAACCGACATTCAAACGATAGAAACACATAAATATTAATTTGACATTGGAAGGTTAAAGTCTGTTACGCCAGCTAGTCTAATCAGCTAGTATAATAGAAAAGGTTTCGGGTGCAAAAAATATTTTTTGCAATAAAAATATACTTTTAACGTTAAATTGCGATTATAGAGCATCGCGATCTTTGGAAACATTTTATTTATAAGATGTTTCCAAACTTTTCTAAAGTTGACCCTTTGAGGCCATTATTGTTTTACTCTGTCCTTGAAGGGACTTATTTTGTAAATCCACAGTAGGTTAAGATGTGGTACATTTAGGTACTTGCCACCACTAAGGAAATCGAATCTGTCACGCAGCTCAAGGAGGCGATCTGTGAAGTTACAAGAGAACGCTTTTACGCCAATCGATCCCACTTTACACATTGTTTGTGTAATGTGCCCCTTAGGGGAAATTTTAGTTTCGGACAAAGTTTTGAGGTTTGATTGAATAATATATGTCCAATGTCCATGTATGTTTTGGGTATTACAATTTGAGATGACTTCGAAAACAAATGTTTTTATCCACATAATTTTTATTTTTGCTCTTGCTAAAAAAATACTTGTATTGTTGGTTCATAATGGTCCATTGTCGCTGTTTAGGTTTCGAACTTCGGGATATTTAAACTAAAATGACGGAACAAGATAGTTACTGTTACTAACGGAAGTTCATTATATAATATTAATCCAACATAATTTTCTTTATTGCCACGTCATGAGCTTGTCAGTTCTTGATCATACCTTTTTAAAATTCTGTCATCATCGTAAATTCAAAAAAATACCTTATCCACCTCTATGTTACAATCTTTCCCTTACTACGTCATTAGTCAGTCTGTATCAACGTAAGATCTCACTTGGCAAGTCTCATGCCGTCATCAGCCTATCTCACCGTCAGTCGTGAATCTCCGGTTAATCTCCTTTTTCATTAGCACACATACCTTCATCCATAGACAACTCTTCCCAGATGGTGACCTTAGTGCCGGCCGAGTCGCTGAGGGCAATGTAGGACAACTCTCCCCGGACGAGTCGCAAGTCGTGGTCCAGCGCCAGTATCCAGAAGGTGACTAGAACAAAATGTTATATGAGCTTATGGTATTATCACTATTATTTATATCCTACTAATATTGTAAACACGAAAGTTTGTAAGTATGGATGGATGTTTGTTACTCTTTCACGTAAAAACTACTGAATGGATTTTAATGAAACTTTACGATTATATAGCTTATACGTACATCAGAATAACACATAGGTTATAATTCATAAAGATATATCGTATATTATAAAAACGCGGGTGAAACCGCGGGCGCAGCTAGGAAATATATATAAATATATAGGTAGGTTAGAAATATGTCGGAATACATTAAATAGTTATAATATTATGTAAAATAAATTATTGCTGTAGGTTAATTTGTAATTATTTTTTTGATTTTTTTTGACCATATGGCACTTGCATCCACCGGTTGCCTGCGTCTCTTTTGATGTCGTCGGCTCATCTAGTGGAATGCCTACCTACGCTGCGTTTTCCAGCTCGTGGTCACCACTCTAGAACCTTTCTTCCCCATCGTTTATCAGTTCTGCGAGCGATGTGGCCTGCCTTTAGACACTTCAGCTTATAGGGAAGCTCTGAGAGCTATGTCGTAAATTTAGTTCGAGGCCAGCCTTTAGCGAATAAAGGTAGAAAGTAAAAATTAGAAAAGAATTTTGGTCTCCGTTTATCGTTGTAATCATAATTAAAAGAACAAATTTATTTATACCCTAAAGAACGAAAAAAAGGTGGATAAAAACAGGCACAGTAAATGCCTGTAAGATTTTCCTAAATAGCTCCGCACTAAAATATCAGATATCCGACATTTTAATTTAAGGCGAAGCGATGAACCGAAAAAGATGGCTTAATTACAGAGCGTCAGTGTTTAATCATTTTAGGAATGATAAAAAAAAGAGGTAAAATGTTGGTGTTCCCTGAAGCAATTTTGTAGAAGATTAATTTGGCGCTTCATAAACATCTAAGCCGAATTTAGGGTCACAGAAACATAAAACCGACCGTAAAAATAACACAAAGTTACGCCGAAATTAATGACTGCTACATAAAAAGGGAGATTCGATACGATATTTTTATATGAAACGCTCTATCATTTGCTATATGAGTTGTGTATGAGTCGTCGGCAACGGGTGGCTATAACTTTTCATTTAAAGTTGATATTTATGAGTGCGGCTTGACTGTGGAGCATAAGTTCAAATTAAGCGGCCGAAATAAAGCTCTCATTTGGTGTTTTTGCGTGTGATAGTGTTACCTAGTCCTTTTACTGCATATATACGGTTACGAGTATACTCGTGTTCAGACACTAAGTATTTCATTTTTATCTAGCGGCGCATTTCAGTTTCATTAGCGGTATTTTATTATCCATATTATACTTTGACACCCTATTTTATCCTATAGGGGCAGATTTTTGAAACATCGAGTGCCTACTTTAAATAAAAGTTTCATTTCCGTATTTTTTTTCTAAAATTTGTTTTGTTTTTGTGTCAATAGGTACCAAGCAAAATATCTCATTTACTGTAATTGTAGCAGTAGCTGTAATAAGCAGTAGATTTAATTAATAATACAAAATAATTAAATATAATATTTTCAAGAAAGCACACGTTCGAAAACGAATCAAGTAAGACATTTTATTAAATTCAGGTGCCTTTTAATTTTGGCAATTTGCAGTGTCGATGATTATTTTTGACTAATGTAGGAATTCTTGTTGATTTTAACTAATCATTTTGGGTATGATGGTACCTGGTTAGATGGTTTCTGCTTGAAAGTAGCTAGCTGGGGGAACACTTAGTGCTAACTAACTAGGTTAATTTTTATTTTAATTACTCGTACCTAATAAATTTACCTATACCATATAATAGTAGAAAATGTTTACAATTTTAACTTTCCCAATAAAAGATTATTTATTATTTGTACAATTGCTCTTTGATGCAAACAATTACAATTGATGTCATTTCATAAAATTTCACCACCAGTAAATGAAAACTTTACAGGAGTTTTTTGTTACAAGCACGTTCATATGTCGGGATAACGACACTTTTTATTTATTTTCGTATTGAAATTGACTGGAATTTCCGAAAGCAATGTTTGTGGGTTATTGCAAATTTGCGGCCGTTTTGTATCCGTTTCAAAGTAACATTGAAAAATGAGCTGTTAAGTCTCATTTGAATGGCGACGAATACCGTGCTTCTTTTTTTAGACAAATGTGTGCAGCTTATAAGGAGTCAGCCTGGACCAGTTACCGCATCCGATTTCGAGCCTTTTCGAAAAGAAAATCGCATTTACATAGCTTCAGTTACGCCAGCACCAAACGAAATATTTACTTATTTATTAAGAAACAACGTTGGTGAGGTTTTACTCAATTTCGATTTTTTTTTAAGCTCAGGAACTTAATTAAAATATAAAATTATGAGTGAAAAAAATAATATTGTTAAAATTGACTTTACAATGTAGACGATTGGGAAGACAGAAACGTGATTACGAATAATTGCTTCGATAAGAAAAAAACAAAGATGATACTAAATCGCATCTTTACTTGTCACCTACTAAGAGATTCCATCATGAAACCACGTGAAAGTTGTACCAATAAATGGGTCTTTTTATACAGGAAGCGATTGGGAACTTGCAATTTCTATTTTCGTTAAGTATCACTTTTTTCCAATAAATAAAACCATACAAAAACTAGCAGTTCAAGCGCTCGCGGCCATACCACCTATACCAGTAACACCAGTATAACCACCTTAATACAACTTGGCCTTAAACACCATTACAAAACATACCAATACAACATTACACATTGACATACCGTCATTATAATGCCTTATTTATAGCGCCACAAACAAGGTGTAAGCATATTAGCATAACTATAAAGTTGGTAAGCACGTAGTTAAATCGTAATTAATTGTTACAAGTAATGGTGCTGGGTTCCAAAGTTATACTCGTATAATAACGCAAAAGTTCGGTGTTCGGACAAGTTTATGAGGCAATCGTGTACGCAAAACTTTATTTAGTGATAGGGTATTAATAACGAGCGCGTTTCAAATAGTTTTCAGTAACTACCAGGATGTTATTTTTGGTTATTTGTTGCTATTTGTAAATGTTTTTTCTATTATGCTTATTACTTTTGGAACATTTTGCGTGTTACAAGAGCTTATATTATTTGATGCACATAAAAGTTATTCTAAAAATACCTATATAACAAGTATAATTTACAGATTATAAGCATATAGTAGTATATTATAGTAGTATAGTGTAGTAGTATATTATAAGTATAATTTACAGATTACAGAGTATAATAACTTACAGATTATCTGATATGTGTGAACATAAAATAATACCTTATTATTTTTGTATACAATATTTTGTTACGTATATGGAAGAGAAACCAAGAAGAAGAAGTGCGTTAAAGGTGTTTCAGGATCGTAGCATGTGAAAATATGCAGTCTCTACCTATCCCAACGGGAAAATGGTGGGAATGTACTCGTATAATTATATAATTATGTATCTTATACTATATAATTATATAATCTATAGTAATATTATAAAGAGGAAAGATTTGATTGTTTATTTGCATTGAATAGGCTCCAAAACTACTGAACCGATTGAAAATTAAAATGTAGAATATAATGAAAAAATATTTCACTGTTGGGAAGCTACGCTACCTCTCGGTAACATAGGCTACTTTTAAACCGTAGAAATTAACAGTTCCCGCGGGATGGTAGTTAAAGCGGGTGAACCGCGAGGCATTTCTACTGTATGTATAAAAGTCTAGTGCGGTGTTACTGTCTTCTCGACTCACCAAATACTATCGATACAGCGATTTGGCATGCACGAGTGAACTTTTACTATGCTTTTGCCAAACTCTCACAGTAGTTACCTCATACCTGCACTGAATTCATGGTGAACAACCTGGTCAGCGGCCAATGTAACTCTATTTTATTTGCTGTACTCTTTTAAGGCAGCTTTTTATCCATTCCATTTAATATTGTTTTGATGTATATTTTTGAAAATTATCAGACAAAATGTAAATTATGCATCAGTAGTTTATATAATATGAAAGATCGATATGACGACGACGAAGAAGATATTATAATGATTATAGAAGTCCACCGTTGGATATACTGTAAACAACAATAATATTGTATATAACGGACGTTATATAAGTTTCTGCAATTAACACGTTGTAGGTACATACATTTCCAAACCATTTCTTCTTGACGTTACAGTGACATATTTTGATATTATTACACAACAATATTAAAAAGCAACTGCCAAGAATTAACAACCCTCAAAATATTTTGTTTTCGCTTAACACGCACTTTACGAGATAATGCCAAAGAAAATAATCCAAGTTAAGTGCTGATTCCATTAAAATTTTGTACGACTCCACCTTTTACTGGCGCTTTATGAGCTGTGGAGTGTAAAATAACGCATAAAGATGTTTATGCGCAGCAGATACAACCATTTGTTTCATTTTGAGCAATATTTTGGTGTATAAAAATAGCGGTTGTAAAAGTATACAAGTACCTATTCTTTTTCCTGGAAATAAGCTTTAAAATTGTTTCGTGTAAAAGTTTATTTGACTATTTTTGTCAATTTATAATAAATGGATTTATCTTTCATACGTCATAATTTTTTTTTAAGAAATGACGTCGCAAGCCAGGTTTTAAACATGGCATTGTCTGCAAATTTGAGACCAATAATTGTTTTTTATATTACTACTATGTAGTCTTTCAGAATCACAACAGTCCGAGATTTAACTCGTCATATAACATACCGTCAAATTTCCCATGGCTGATCGCACATTTGTAAGCGATGTGTTGTCCGTGCCATGTTTAGATAATGTATTTGAACTTTGTCTCAAAAACTGAAATTTTAAATGAAATAGCTTTATAGAAAACCAGCTTATATTTAAGTTTAGTTTTATTAACTATTATTTTGGTCACAATTTTATGAACTTTTAGGTGTCAAATACAGTATCATAATCATACATAAACCCATATCCGGTCAATGTTAGCACGGTTCTTACCTGTCTTTCGTGCAGAGGGTAACATCCGGCTGTGACCGGATTGGTCACATCCCTCTTCAATAACTCTCGCGCATGTTGGTATTAAGCGGTGGTAGCCTAGTGGGCGAACGTCCGTCTTCGAAAGCAGAGGTGGCGAGTTCAAATCCCAGTGCGGGCACGTACCAATGTGTTTCTTGTTAAACTTATTAATATGTACGTCATTACCACTCGGTTTTCGGTGAAGGAAAACATCATGAGGAAACCAACATGCCCGAGAATTATTTCGGAGGCATGTTATCCACCAACCCGGACTAGGCCCCCGTGGTGGATTATCGCCTAACCCTCCTCACGATAGTTAAGGGAGGCCTTTGCCCAGCAGTAGGACATTTACAGTGGTATTTTCCTCTGTGTTTGAATAAGTCTGGTGTACTCACTCGTCTCGCCAGGCCTGTAGTGGTGTCTCGCTGGTCTCACGACCACGTCACGCACGGGCCCCAGTAGCCTGATGACGCTGTGACTCTTGGACGTACAGTCGTCATCACCAAGGCAACCGACTGTCGTGTGGAGGGTGCAGTGGGTGGCTGGCGAGCTCGGTATCTTCAGCGTAATGATGCCATAGCCTGAAACAAAAGAAACTCAAGATTAGGATCATTATTATTATATTCACCAGAGGCCGTAGTCATAAAATGTTGATAGGTCTACTTAATACTGTCATTTTGTTTGGATTGCGTGTACGTATTTACGAGGAATAGATATTTCTGCACATAAAACACGCGTCACGTTTGGTTTTTCCATATGCGAATTTAGAATTCTCCGAACATAATATAGACTAGTGCGGCAAATTAAATATTTGTTGTATTTTGGTCCACACATTATTTTACACGAATTTGTTGAGCCCACAACAAATGAGTAACGAAAATATTAATTCCGATAACTACATAAAACTCCTGTTGTTTCATCCCGTTACCACAAAACACCATTAAATAGGAGCTATAGTCCATTAAAAGCTGCCACGCTCAAGAACCTTCGATACCTACAATAAAAAGTTGGAGATCCTCCAAATGTGAAGATGTCGAAGAAACTCCAGTTACGTTCGCCAACCACTTTAGCGCACCAGACACTATTAAAAGGTAAGAGTTATTATATAAGATAGGGATGAGACAGTATCCGGCTATCCGGCTTGTGCGTACAACCTCTAAATAACTAGCACTCATTTTTTCAACCTCAGCAGTAGTATAGCAACTATCTCATACACATAGCAATGGATAAATGCTATTGTGTCATCAGATTAATGTAACAAACTATTCAATTTCAATCGGTTAAAACCGATATAACTCAACTTTTGACTATCCGGCAAAAAATTAGCGTCCGACTCAATGCCTCATCTCTACTTATTATATCGTTTCAAGGAGCGGCGGCAAAGGAAATGGTTTGTTCGATTATTTCAGCTGGCTCTTCAATTGTTAGAAATTGTTTTTACTGTGAATATAAGGAAAGCGCGTTGAGCGCTACGTGTAATTTTTGGAAGATATTATTGACTGCACTTGGTGTTCTCTTCAGTGGTAATTTTACTGAGATCAAGGTATGTAAGGAAAACAAAAAATACTAGCCTTTATTTCGGCGAAAGTTGACGAAACGAGACGCCGTTTTTCGCCATACACACGTATTTATTTCCCATTTCCTCCCGAGATATTTGGTTGAGAGCAATCATTTTTGATGTACGATGAATCATTATATCTGAACGTATTGTTTCGTATGATATTACATTCCTATAAAAAAAGGCGAGACCCCTCCAAAAATAGAAGTACAAATTACCTATTTATTTACGGCATTTTCAGACGTGAGCTGTATGAATACTTGAAGGGTTCGAGTATTTACCGTGTAGTAGGTATGTAATTATCACAAAATCTAAAAACCATTTATAGCCAGGCAAACATGTAACATAAGAAAATGGACGCCCAAAGAAAATATAAGAAACACAATAAACTGTTCCAACGACATTGACATCAAATGGAAAAGTCAACAGCACACACAATTCTCATTCCAAATCCTATTCCTGAGGGCATTGCGGTTATAGCTAGGGAAGCCAACTCTAGGCGAAAGTTAACTCTAATATCTGCACCTATTGTGGTCGAAATCATTCTTGATACTTGACTTCAATAGAGCGATATTGTTGATAAAAGAAATGTGATATACTTCATTATTTTTTTTATTTTTTAAGTAACCGAGTACATTAGTTAAGGTTTGCTCTTAATGCGTTTTTTGTATTATGTGTTGTTATTATGTAGTTCCCTGTAAGTATTTCCATTTTTTGTTTACATGTAGGTCTTTCATCTTTCACCTAGCCATAGAAATTGCATGTTACCCAGAACTTTAAACTCCAAAGTTTTCTACTGTACTGCGCTTGACATTTCGAACTTCGCTAGCTATAGAGCACTTCAAACACAGTACTATTTGCAAACTACTGCTTGCTTTTAATATCAGACAAAGTACTTCTTCAGACTGACTCTTGCCAGAGAGCCCTACTTTTCATAAGTATTGTGTTCCCTATTTCCCTATATCTCTGAATTCCATTTCATATAGCTCAGAAATACAATTCCAGATTTTAAAAAAAGATCTTGTATAGAGTTTCTATCCAGTTCCCTATTGTAATAGATACATCATTGATGCGACGTGAATGGACACAGCTATTGTATACAATATATTATTAAACATTATTTTAAATTGAACATTTTCTTTTTATTGATTAAGATTTTATAAGAGTTGTGAGACCTTTGCCGACTGGAAGATTAACGGGGTAATAGCAAACATCGAAGCACAGTAACTGTATACAGTCTGTAATTATGAAAATATCGTTCTAACTATGTTTCCAAGCTTAGTCTGATGACGTATACACACAATCGTCATACTTAAATTCATATAAAACTCGTAGCACTGCACAGTACACAGGTTTCCTTTCAAATTAGCTATTTCACAAAAGCAAAGTAACTTCGTTAACACTAGAGAAATAACTAACAGAAAATGTTACCTTTGCTTCTAATTAAATTTCTCTTTGGCCTTGTTTACCGAAATAACTTTCTGTGAAAGTAAGTATGTTTAATTTTACAAGTTAGAAGCCAGTTTATACATACTTCACCCATAATTTAGCGTCGTTTATTAAAATCATTTTTCACTGAAATAAAAGCATTTTAACCATAGTGAATTTCTACTACACTCATTTGAAAAATCATATATCACGCTGCTACGCCGTAGGTGAATACATGTGCTACGCGCTACGAACTACGGTGCTACGCGATACGAGACGCTACGGGCTACGAGACTCTACGAGGCATGTTCCGGTTCCGTCTCACTGCACTTATCACCCTCTTTTGTTATGTTTTATTGAAATGAAAAGTTATTTTTGCGATTATGGTTTAAAAACTGTCATTTTAAGGTAAAAAGAAAACAGTACACGTAACGTTGTCTATAGATGTCATATTTAGTCTTTTTACACTAGTTAACTTGATCGCAAGCACCTCCCAGACTACAACAAAAGCAGTCTCACGCAGTCTTTTTCCATACTTTTGACCTTTTAGGTAGTATTATATAAGTATATTTTTAAATTTAATCTTTAATTTTGTACGTGCCACGTACAAAGAACATATTTTGTCAGTCCACGCATGATAACTTTGTATGTTAGTAGATCAAAATCCACCCTTTATAATTGTAAATAGCTAAACTTCCAGTCATGAAACACGTTTAAACAATCTCAGTACATTTAGTATGAAAATCAACATCGTACTTTACACAAAACAAACGAAATAAAACAAATCGAAAGTCTGGTTCGTTAAAACTCATGAAGCTACTTCATAAAAAGAAGTTTTTGTTGTATTGTGGGCTTTGTTGTAAAAGAAGGGAGATTTTTCTTTCAAACAGAGTATTGATTGGCAGTCTTGAAGTAGATATTTTTATTGTATTGTTCGATTTTACATAGATTTTAAAATGCACCATTGATTTTGTTTTTTATAAATATTTTATAGTTACCTATTAATTGGGAAGACAACCAGTAATAGTTTAATGGAGATAAAGTTTTTGAAGCATATTTTATAATAATACTTACGATGTCAAAAATATAATTGGAAAAAAAACAATAACGAATCTGCGTCCTAACCTGCCTTGTTGTTATGTATTGTTGTAAATGTTTCCAAACCATTTTTGTTTCAGTAGTTTAATATTTTTGTTTACTCACGCCGTTCCAGTGGCGGTAGAGACATCAATCTATAAAACTGTAACGATAATAGTAAACTGTAATACAATAACAATTTATTTAGGTAGGTGTATGTATTACACCCGTCACCACCACTATTATTATATGCCTACAATTTTACACAAAAATATTACATTAATAAAATTACCGAAAAAAATATTAAAATGTGGGAAATGTGTGAATCGTTTACTACCTGTCTCAACTAGATTGATAGTCGCCCAGAGCTCTCAAATACTGTGGACCGTTGACATCTTGGTTCTAAAAGCTATTTAGGTAATAGTGACAAATTCACACCCTCTTTTCCCGTTGAATGGGTTGAGAAATCGCGGGAAAATAGTAACCTTGTTGATTTGTTGCTCTGTGAATAAGAAACCTTTTATGGCCTTCGCTCTCTACAACAACTGTCATTATATTATACCCTACTGATATAAGATAAAATGCGAAACATTTCACATAAATATACCACAATTCGGAGTTACAACATAGGGCGCTTTTTCCTAAAAAGGAAAGTTAGAAATCCACGAGCCAGCCTAAAATATTAATGCTATAGTTTGCGTGTTGTTTGATGTTATGGACAAACGATTATTGGTGTGGCTTGTCACCCCCAACCAGCGGGACCGATTTTGATCAAACTAGAAAAGGATAAGTGTAAACTACTGAGACTAATATTGGGTACTTAGGTATTGAAAAAATAAACAGATAAATAAGAAAATTACAAATGCAGACGCGCGAGCAAATGCGCCTGGAGTATTTGAAACTAAATTTTGTGCCCAAAGATAACTATCATTATTACTACTCCTACAATCTACATACCGCCTCTAGTTTCAAATTACTTGACAATATAATTACTATGCTTTCACTAGACATAATTGTTCGAATTCCCACCCCTTTGACAACAGCTATGACAAATTTATCCGCATTATAAATTCTCTAAGGAAACTTAAGCACAATGTAACTCGCGCTCCAATATTGCAAAACCAACCTTCTAATTAAAACCAAAGTAAACCCACCTACAATAAACAGCTTTTGCAGGAAAATCTCTATTATAATTGTGGAAATAAGATCAAAATTCGCGTGCACATAGTAACATAGCAGATGAACCAATTCCACGTAGCACCTTGGCTGAAATCACTGGGGCATGAAGAGATAGCAGCGAATGGGAAGATTTATGTCTCATTCTTGTAGATTTTGGTATTCAAAGGAAAAGTTAAGATTTTCATTTGGTCAAATTATTAATCATCCTCAAATATATAAAGCAAAAAAGCAATAAATAGTTAGTTGTTATCCTTATACAGATTTTTCCTCAACACCCTATTTATTTGTGCAAACTGAATTAAGTCAATGATTACTGACATTCAATATTTATTGAATTGAATATTATATAACAGTAGTCTCTCTGAATGAATATAAATCAGTTCACTTTTTTACAGTACCTACACTTTCTTGACAAATTGTTGGAAAGTTGTGACGGTAATTACATTTCGCACCAAAACTCGGTTTCACATAATTCGATTGAATGAGAAAATCATCCATATCATCTATATAATCATTGAAATGGTGCCATCGAATAAACATATTAGACTCACCCATTGTATCGTTTACTGAAGTAATAAAAAAAAATACTTCTGCTTGAAAAGACGGGTTGAACCACTAGTGTACAAACAATCTGTATAATTATACAATATTCAACATAAGGTAATCTTTGTTAAATGAACATGGGAAAGCGCTTCGGGTTACGAACCACACTGTAAATTATAGAATTAATATTGTATATTATAAATGTAATGTAACTTAATATTCTACTTATACACACGTCACACAGATACGAGTAGTTAAACGAGTAATTAATTTATTTACAACGAGTATTATATTATTAATTAAACCATTCAATGAAACGAGCTAGGTATCTTGACAGCTATATTTTTCTCTTCCCCTGATCGTCAGTTGTTTCGACAGACCAGAACTACTAGATACTAAATTCAAAAACCTTAGGCAGGCGACACACGGTGAACTGAAGCTGAGCACAGACGCTGCAGCACCGTGTGTCGCCACAGGTGCAGAAATAATGAACAGTATAAAATTACCCATCCATTAACAATGTAACTCCTAAAGGTTGACCATTATTGTTTTTAGTTTTTAGACGAAAATATGAATAATAACGTTTTGAACTGAACTAATCAAAAGCCACCATCCATAATTAATCGAAACTCATTTCTCAGACATTGTTTTACAGGATCCATAAAATAAACATTTAATTAATCAAATCAGTCAAGTAATTTTCAAGAAAAGCTTTCGTTGCAATAAACGACGGCTTTGTATTGATCATTGTCACGGAATTCGCACATAAATAGCTCATTTACTAAAGTAATTTCTCACATTCATGAATTTAGCTTATTTTTGCTCTATAGAAGTTTTTATATTAACTTCATTTTAAATGCTAGTAAATATATTATCCACCAATCCGGCCCAGGCCTCCGTGGTGGGTTCAGGCCTAAAGGTCTCAGCACACATATGGGATCGGAAAGGGATCGTAACCGTAACGCCTTTTCGTGTCGCCGTGTTCTGAGGGGAGGCGATCACGGTACGATTCCGATTAGTGTGCGTTGCAGTAGGGAGTTTAATACAAACCATTCTGAACGACTCGAGGCGATACGGTTACGATCCCTTTCCGTTCCCATATGTGTGCTGAGACCTTAATCCTCCTCACGAAACTGAGTGGAGGCCTTTGCCCAGCAGTGGGACAGTTATAGGCTGAATTATAAGTATATGTGAGACAGGTCATCTTATTCATGATTCACGAAGACCATCTTGCTAATAATAATAATATAATAACTAAATGTCTGTAAATAACAAAACTTTGTTCCAAATGACCAGATATCTAAAAAAATTAAGTTTGTCGTATGCTCGTTGCAAGCGTTTATGCCACACATTCGAAATGTACACTTCTGTGAGTAGATTTATCAGGCATGAAACGCACACGGCAACTTATCATTCCGTAGCCAGGTTACCTTCTAAAAAAGGTAACCATACTTAACTATAAACCTGCTTCAATGGTCTTCGAATTATGGTCAACAAAAAGGTTCGGCAACGGAAGAATAATTCCCATGAAATTTTCGTCACAATTGTCAACTTTCATCTCATTCCCCACGAGTTAAACTCAAAGAAGCATCACTAATACCGTGACTGGGGAGGACGATAATTCAATCACTTTTTCTATACGCTGCCTTTGCCCCAATTGCCCTCTACATACCTTTGACACAAGATTATGCGGGTCTAATAAATTAATCCCTATGCTTCACGAGTTACAGCTTAAAATCGAATAGTACTTTTTATTCGTGTTTGATTTGGAGATGAAGTTAAAAATAAAATAATCCGTAACTCGTATGTTTAGAGCTCAAAATTCTTTGACGTTTTTTAATTTACCAGCTCTCTACACAACTTGAGGCATGTAATCTGAAAAAATAAACCTATGCTGAAGTGGCTTAAAGCTCAAAATCGAGTAACATGTTCAGGTGTAGATTGACACTTGAACTTAAGAATTTGTCGAAATAAAATTTGCCAAAGTGCGTAATGAAATCAAGACCTTTTGAAGTTTTAAATCGTATACACTGGTTTATTGATGACTAGACGTTACCCATGGCTTTTTTCAGGGTGGTATTATTATGAATATTATTATTGGTGGTATTATAATAATATAAATAAATAACTCAAACGATATTTTAATCATAAAACTACATAATTATTTCATCAGCTATAGCAAAACTAAAGATCCTCCAAAGTATTGGATCCAATAAAATCCCCTCCAATTTGTTGAATAAGCTGCTTAGTCACCGCAATTTGCCAAATCAGTAATGGAAATGTTTCATTTAGACGACCGCATCGTATAAAGCCTTCGTTGCACCGTGGACAGTGGCAATCTATTCCGGAATTAAATCGATCTGCCGCTGAAAATGGTATTTCATCGAACTGAATTTAGCAACAGAACTCAATACTACACAAAATAAACGCTTTAATTTTCTATTCCTATATATATAATATTCCTATACGCTTCCTATAAACGCTTTCAGCCGCTTACAGAATGACGCCGTACGCTGCGTCACGATGCTTAGGTACTGTAGAAATGTATTATTGTGGTCTTTTTCACACGGTGATGTCAGCGTACATTTCTACAATACATCGTGACGCGGAGTATTACGTGATGCTTTAAGCTGCCGATGTCGTTTATAGGAGTCCAAAACCATATATAATAGACAATACGCCACGTGATTTCACTAAACGAGTATCTAGGAGTGCGGTAATTTTAAATCGAACTACAATAATTAAAGAATTGAACGTGAGCCAATAGCTATATAGTATGTGGTTTCACCAAAGTGTACCTATAAAAAGTTGCAGGGCTTAAATGATTTGAAAATTATTTCAAAGCCTTGCATTATCGTTTCAAAAACCGTGGCAACACCGACACTTGCCCGTTAAGACTGAATGAGAAATTGACCAAGACTCTAAAGCCATTTATCTCGGAGCATGTTCCGGAGTCTTCAGTAAATCACTGCTAACACCCAGTGTGCCATTAAACTCGCTAAATCAGCTCTTTACTTGTGTCCGAATTAGAAAAGTATCCATTGACGGTGCTCTAAGGGGATACAATTAAAAGTTTTCACCTGGATTCAATTTCTAATCATCCATTTTTTATGAAATTACGTTGAAGTGAACCATGGTGTTACCATTCAAGTGAGGACGGTGGGGAAACTGTCCATAGATATATCTTTCAAATCAAATGATGTTGAAGAACACTTTATAATTTCAAATTATTGGGAATCAGTCTTGTTGTAGATTAACCCGTTAAGAGTTTAGGTACCAATTTCAACGGCATCTTCCCTTCGTACCAGCGACCCTCGAAAATTTATCAATATGCACTTCGCTAATATTTTGTCATTTGGACTATACTAAATAGTAAACACGTCAAATAACGCTTCGTATGATTTACATACAACAAATAATCACCCTGGTTATACAAGTGATCAAATGAAAGCGTGTAACGTATAAAAGGCGGTTGATTAACAGCTTTCAAAGTATTTCAGTAAGAGCTTTGAAATTGAACTAATTTTTTACTTGAAAGCTGGCGTACTCAACCTGTCAAAATCTCGTTGGGAATTACGCAATTCCTTGGAATGAACGGGATTTTAACGCTCTCAAAGAAGCATAAATAATTCATAATTCTGACATTTCGATGTCTCAACTAAAATAACCTATCTCATGACAAAATGGTTATGATATTGGACGAAAGTAGACCGTCTTACCACAAAAGTTTAGACCAGAGTTAAACAAATGTTTCTAAAATTTGGTTTCACAAAATTGACGTCTATCAGTCGCGTTTTCTTACTAAATCCTGGCATTCCTAATTATTGTATTTGTGAATTTGTTATTGAATTAGAAAAGCGAGGGTTAGACGTTGATTTGTGGAGAAATTATTTAGTCTCATCTGATCAACCCTAGTTTAAATGTTTTGTGGTAGGACCGGGAATGTTTAATTAATCAATAATTAATTAATCTCCGATTCAGTTTCAATGAAAACTATTTATAAACCACTACTGTAAAATTCCATGCACATCGTTTACAAGCTCTATCTTCCCACCAAATTCATTGCAAAGTGAACCCATTAATCAAGCGTACAGAGTCTAATTTGGCCTATCTACAAACATTTAATCGGGGTTTTCACTAGCTGGTGTAGGTTGATTCAGGAACTCGGTTTGTTAACGGATAAAACTGCGGGGTTTTGTTGTACCTGCATCGCGGTGCGGACTGGATGCGACGAATTCCCGCTCGGACGAATGGGACTCGTAATGTTCGGAACGTAAAACGAAAGACATGCTGAACTAGCCGCGGCTTACGTGACCGGAATCGTTTATTTAGTTTAATGGTGAATTGTAGTTCGATGTTACAGTAGGTAGTTATTCTTATCGTGTAGATAATTAAGCCTTCTTAGTACTGAATGTAACAGTATTGACCCTTTCCCTTTTATCTGTTTCTTGAAACAAGCTACAATCTTGAAGGAATAAATCCATAAAAGTTACATTTAACACTACGTAACTTCAGTAACAGTAGCATTTAATTCATTTTCTTAAGGCGATCCGAGAAATAATCCCGACGCCAACCGCTCTAATCCTGAAAATAGATATAAACTCAAGCTATTTTTTGCTGCCTTCACGCCAACGGAGAATGAATATGCAATACCGAACCGCAAGCGTACAGAAAACACCCGTGATGAGCTCATTGTTTACCGAGGGAACAACGCTCGAGAGAACGCCGTAACAAATTACGCGTTTGAAGATCGCACTCGTGCCCGGGTCAGGCAAAAAAGGCGGACGAGCGCTCGCTAACCACGAGGTTGGTTAGAGTTTTTATTTTATAAAAAAAAATACATGCAAAAACAGCAACCCGATAACGAGAGCATCAGACCGTATTGAGTTTGTAAAAGCGATAGAAATAGCATTGTTAGAGAGGAAAAAATGTCGGGCACGTAAATTGAATCAGTTGGAATGGACTCAAAATTCGTCAGTGCTGGTATAATAAATAGGATGAAATTGAAGCTGAACATCTAACACTTTATCGTGTTATAAATAAAAAGCAATTTAAACTAATTTATGTAAAAAAGGAAAACACTTTTTATTATAAAAAAATATTAAGTATGAGTCAGTCAGCCAGTCAATAGTCTAGTTAAGTCACTGTACAAATTACGATTTATTCCTGAGGCATTTTAGGGATATCATATAATACGTTTCTTTTTATTAGGTCTTAACTTTATCGTCTTTTGGTTCATATTCCACTTATTCGTTAAACTCAGTTACATTACATAATGCTCCATACTCTACGGTTTCGTAGAACCACAGTTTTTAGACAAATACAAATTAATGTTGGCAGGATATCGAAAATGTGTCGTTGTTTTCAGTTTCTTGCCAGCACTGCCCAACATAAAAATATGTGTAGGTACTTACGTTCTCAATCGTAACTAGTGAGTTTCGACCCTAGCAATAAAATTTTAGAATTTCAGGAGATTGCAAAATATGTTTTGCGGATGCAAAATATTGGGACTACAAATTGCATTGTTTGTTTTTGGGGACGAGCCGCGGCATCAATCATCTCGTTCATGTTCGTTTTGGACTGACGCGGAATTTTATAGACCGATCGCATTTCTACTTTATTATTTAGTTCAAAATACATTTTCGAAAATTATATATTTGCCTTAAAGAAACAGCTATTCAGTTTAAACATAGATTTTACTGAAAAAACTTTGTAAAGTCTCAAAGTGTTGATTGTTCAAGCTCAAACTGGTCCTCAAGACAAGGATTAACTTTTTGTTAATGTTATATTATTATTTTTATTTTACACTATTCATCTTATCTGTAAAAAAAAAACTACGTCAACTTAATTCATATAATCTCTTTTAATTTTTAAAATAATTTCTAAATATACTGAAATAAACTGAAAATAATCCCACTAAAAGCATTGGCAAAGAGAAAAAAAGAGCAGCATACAAATTCAGCGCGCAGTTTTAGTTCAAATATTTCGTGACAATTTTGTACCGGCTTAAAGGCAGCTAAACTGAAAAATATATTTTTGTTGTGCATATGCACCAACCTTTTGAATTGATAGTGATGTGGCTCTATATCTAGCTGTTAAAATATACCTATTACTCAATAGCACAGTAGAGTTGAAGAGTACGTCAGTTCAGTATGTAAGTTTGAACGAATTATGTAGGTTGTTATGCTGACAATGTCAATTTTATTATACAAAACACAAAGTAGGTAATCAAGAAAAGAACATCAAAAAGCTGATTGTCTGATTCTGGTCTTGTTATTTTATTACGATAAATTATTTCAATTATTATTGAAATTAGCATGAGTTGGATTCAAAAAAGTGGAATTCATGAATAAATGTAATCTGATAGGTTAGCAAAATGTTCTTGAAAATTCACTATTAAATTATGAGAATTTATGGTCGGTAATATATGCAGTAAACTTGTTGAATAAAAGTTTTGTTTAATGTTATTGTTAAATTATTGCTAGAAAGTTTGTCTTGTGGTTCGTTATTGTATCGTATTATGTTTTGTAATTGTAATATCCACATAATTTCAGCCATCTATATACTTCTCAGGTACTGTATTACACAACCCGCCAGTATAGGAGACGTGCCAAGTTACTAGCAACGGACGCAAGGCAAATCTGTCTATGCCCGGAAAATTGGAACCTTTTGCTTGGAATTTTATTTACTAGACGATTCTGTAGAATTTGTCCGTATCAGACCGGAAACCGGAAAGATGGTGTGTCTGTGCAAGCGTACGTAACTTTAAGTTGCATAAAATATTTGGGCGATTTTCACCTCAAAGTTGAGATTTTTGGCGCATAATCAAGGGATTTTTTATTACAGCCTTGGTTTTTTTATAATTCTAATATATCTGTACCTACTCGTACTCAGACTTCATGATTTATCGTAATCTTTTTCTTATTATAGCTTGTAACTGTGAAATAGTTTGACCTCACTCACACTCAATAGTCAAATATATACAACAAAACTTTTTATGTAATGCTACATATTTACAAGACGAGCAGGTCGTGCACTTTACGGTAAGCGCAATGCCTACCCACAATTGGTTAACCCTCCACCCCGTTTTTTTGCATTACAAAATCTATACGGCACTGCACCACGCTTGTCAGACTACAAACAACCAAAAATAAACCATTTTCATAGAAGAAAATCTGGAATGGCACTTGAATCTTGAAAATGGCAATTTTAAAATAAACTGTTTAATATTCGCCGTTGAGTGGCAAGCTTAATAAAAATTTCCATAAGCACAAAGAAACAGTGTACAGTGAAATTTTGTACGGAGTTATTTTGCATAGAAATCCGAAAGATTGCTTTTGTCCCGATACACAAACACGGAGTTCCACAAAGGCGTTCAGTGCTCGACACAGAATGATTCGAGTGAATGGATAGCGAAAAAAAATACAAAGTGGCCCACCGTTGCTGAGAAATGAATGAACAATTGACTCACTGGCATTTGAGATACACAACGAAACCTTTCATTAAAACTTGTGTAGCGACAATTAATCGCCGTGAAGACTTTTATAAGAAGAAACTAGCTGTTTGCGCACTGATTAGAATAAAATGTAATGCTAAAATATAGAATAAACATTTTTTTGTCCCGATGAAGTTTACCCTTTATTTGAAGTTTACCCATTTATTGTATGTACTACATAGTAGGTGCTACTAGGTATTAGGAGTACTACTACTACTACTACTACTATAGCCATGTTTTTATACATCATGCCAGTTACTCTCTTATGTGGATCCGATTAATTACAGAATTTCTGACAGGAAGTTACGTATACGAGTATCACACTATTCTATGTTGTCGATTGAGGTGCAGGCCTCTGGCGTCAACAATTTTCAGGTCACCAAAAAGCCTTTGACATGGCTAAACGACTGCTATCAATCAATTACAATCCACACCGTCTTAATGTGCTCTGTGATGAGAGTATACAACCTTCTTCATAGCTATGTTATGTCTGCATAGTGATGGTATAATATTTACAGGTGATTTACAGGCATAACATCGCTACGAGGAATAACGCTGAAAATGCATATTAATTGCTCAAATTATATGCCTTCCCACTTCCTCCCACAGGGTCGATGGTTTCCCCAGTAAAATCGTGTCCATTGACGCATTTGTATTTTCGTAAGCGAGTTCATTTAGCACAGCAATTTATTCGTGTTTTCGATTCGTCCTGACGCCGCCCGTCTATATGTTAATGAGATTCTCCCCTGGCGTTTGAAGTCAATCAACCCATGCGGCATGATTGCGGCGTGCAAATAATGAAAGTTATTTTTCATTTAAAAATATTTTTGCTATTATGCTGATATGAATGTATAGTACGAGGATATTCGCCTAAGAACTAAAGTTTACGACACAGATCTCGTAAGCTGATGTGGCAATGGGCAGGCCACATCGCTTATATAACTGATAACCAATGGGGAAGAAAGGTGTTGGGGTGACAACCACGGACTGGAAGAAGCAGCGTAGGTAGGCCTCCTACCGGTGGATGCAAGTGGCAAATTGTCGTTCAGTGTGGTGGTCTAACGGGGAGGCCTATGTTCAGCCGTGAACGTCTTTAGGCTGATGATGATGATGATTACCACTAATTTTAGAATGTAAACAAATTAAAATCCCCGCATTTAAATTCCAACTCTCAAGCTTGCATCGTGTCCGCACTTTGCAGTGCCAATACTTTGAACTGCAAAATTTTGCCGTGACACTGCACTTTGCCCCTCACTTGACACATCGTATATAATGTGTAATAATACAGGACTAAATATATACCTACTACCATTATTAAATCAATATTAGCTTCGAGTTCGTTGCACTCTTGAATTTTTAATCTAATTTCTTCGTCCCCGCCAGGTGTAAATGGCGCAAAGTGATTGCTAATTCGATCCCAAAGAAATCGTATTCGCTTGCAGTCTCTAACGAACCGTGCACTCGCGGCTGACGTCTCGCTGATGGAACGGTAATATTAATTCTGGAATAGAAAAGAGTTTGGGAGGTATATAACCTATAATATTTTAGGATGAGATGAAAATATCAAAATTCGGGCAATAATAAACAGTAATAAGGAAAAAAGGTATTGATTTTTTTGTGTTAGCCCTTTTACTAGGCTTAATTTTACCTATTACTATAAAGTGCTTACTAATAGAAAAGGGAAATAATCTGCTGGTCATATTATTACAATATTATATTGAATATAGTTTTGTATCACCGTCTATTTTTAAGGGATACCTTTTTATGATTACCTTACTCTTAATAAAGGATAATTACTTTACACCCCATACTAAGAGTACTTCATGAAACAGCGTAATATATATTATGATGTTAATATAATGTCGGCCGCAACCTATTTCAATCACATATCACAGAAAAAGAAGGCATCCTTGTTACCCCACTAGTTTAGTTATGCCATTCGTGTTCCGGGTAAATGTTTACCCTGTAGCTATGCCTGCAGGTAATTTGTGTACGTTCAGATATTTGCACGTGTGACGAGAAAGAAATGGGAGGCGGAGTGTAGTCGGGAATAAGGAAATCGAGAAACAGACCTATATTACTTATTCTGTTTTCTTTTTCAAGGAACATTTGTGTGTTTCTCTTGCCGTTGATAATGTAATATTATATCCTTATATTTATTTGCGTAACTGAGTGTAGGTACAATACGGCATGTCTCATTGTGACCAGACAACTCCCAAGCGATCGCCCACATAGATATTTTATACAGAAGATTGCTCGCGCCGTGATACGAGTAGGTGAATTTCTGTATGGAATTATATTTATTTTTACCGTTTATTTTTACTGGTTTTATCGGCGTTGGTTTGAACCTATCTAAGTAGAGAAAAATCCATAAATCAAACATGAAATAAAGTCCCTGTGCGCAAGTAGAGCCTGACCCAAAATATGGAACTGATTTTTATACTAAGATTTTTCGTGCTGTCATGGGTCTACTATGTTTACTAAATTTGCTGGACATAGTACCCTTAAAGTTGAATACAGTAAACATTTCACGCTACCGTTTGGTAGTTTGCCTTCCTGACCACCATAAGACTGCCATGTGTTATTACAGAGCCCAATTATATACTCATTCTGACATTGATTTTGGATATTTCCTTCTCAACGGTTTGCAGATCAACTCTGACGAAGCCTATCTCTAAATAAAAAAGGAAAACCGTTGTCTATTTGCACACCCCACTCATGTCAGTTCGTTGAAGCACCACCACTTCAGTAATCGAAGCGAACGATGCCAATCAATCGATCGTTATTTTATCCCAGGAATTGAACCGTTATCGATAATCCTCCATTAAAGGCACATCACTATCGCATCTTGATCATGATTCATTAGGCTCAGCCCGATGTCTTTGAAGTGGGGTTGGCAATCGCTTTGAAGCATTAACACAGTGATTTAACTACTAATGAGATGACTCTTTCTTGTTGATCTGTTCTGGTATCGATTTTGTATTGCTTATCAATCTCATCAACATGAGATTCAAATATAAAATAAGTATAATAATATGCTTGTTACGACAATTTGACAGATATTCAACTGCCATGAGGTATGTTGACTTTAACTTGGCTTAAAGAGTATAAACAGCACATAGAAGTTTTTAAACTTTCGCGAACTGAATACATGTTAATTAGTATTTAAACAGGTCTAATTCGCGCAGAAACTAATATCAAAACATATAATTTTGACATACCCACCTCGACGTTTCGACCGAGTTACATCGGCCGTGGTCACGAGGTATGTAAAAATTATATATTTTGATATTAGTATGTGCGCGA
Source organism: Hylaea fasciaria (assembly GCA_905147375.1). Lineage (NCBI taxonomy): Eukaryota > Metazoa > Arthropoda > Insecta > Lepidoptera > Geometridae > Hylaea > Hylaea fasciaria. The sequence goes on from LR990200.1 coordinate 2,919,309, forward strand.
ATTAGATCCATTTAAATACTAATTAACATAAACAGCACAGTTTCATAATAAATTACTAGGCATTGCAAACTTAAAATTAATGTCTCCGAGTCAATAGTCTATAATTAGTTAAATGACCTAATTTGTTTGATCATTGGTTTGTGTGACTATTCGCACTGCAATCACTTTAAACGGTCATAGAATAAAGTTTATTAAAAAGAAATCATGATCTCTTGTTTTTTTTTAATAAACTTTTGTCCAGCCGCAGCAAAAGTAGTGCAAAAAAAATCACCACTAACGGACTATAAATCACAATACAAAGAACAAAACTATGATAGGTAGTACAAGTTACAAGAAAGCAAAAACCTCGGCGTGTCCGGAACTCACTGTGCAGCGAGACAGCTGATCTCTGTTCAGGTGCGCTACAATAAAACTAGCCAAGCAGACAGTATCGGACTGTTGGACTCAGCCCGACAGTATCGCGACATAGACGGATGCGCCGTCGGGCGTACTACGCCGATACTACTGGTAGTTGTTTCACGGTAGCTCTGTTTCCATGAGATACTTCGCTGTAGTCTTTTAGAAAGAACTGTGGGGTAAAGTCTGGTACTGGCCGGTTTTGTAATCATTTTTCGTGCTCCGTTCTTTTTTCGTGTTCGGGTTCATTTGAAAGCTTGAGTAGTCATATGAAATTAATAATTTGAGTAATTTCAAAATTATGGTGGGTTAAATTACGCAACATTTTTATGAAAAGGTAGCAGTAATTAAGTTATGGAAATAAAATTCTAGTGTGGAAAAGTTGAGCCGAAAACGTAGGTACAACTTTACAACCCAAAAGTTTCCATATAAGCCCAAGCTAACTTTATCCACTATATGAATGGGTAGACCGACAAACTTAGATTATTTACTGTATTTTTGGACTAGGAAAGGCGCTCTATTCAGAATATAATAATATATCAATTCACGATGTCCTTAGGAATCATAAAGACATTTTAGACTACAAAACTTTGTGACAATACATAGTAAGTAGCAGTAGGAAAACTGGAATGTATTATGGAAATATCAGTTAAGTTGGGAAACTAAGCTGCACGAGGTAAGAGCGTGAGTTACACTTGCTTATATTATGCAAACTGTAAGACTTTACTAAGTGCCGTTACAAAAAGTAGTCTACGCATAAACTATTGTACAGTCGAACGTTTGTTGGCGTTGACAGTAGATTAAAACCATCGTTGTCTCTATCTGACACTAAACAAATGACAAGGATAGTAATATAATTAATCTGTAGTCAAAGTTGGCTGACGTTTCAGAAACCGGGTGTAATACTCGTAGAAATAAATTGCAAAAGTTTTTTAGAGTTCCGTACCCAAAGGGTAAAACCCTATTACTAAGACTTCGCTGTCCGTCCATCTGTCTGTCTGTCCGTCTGTCACCGGGCTTTATCTCCGGAACTGTGATAGTAAGCCAGTTTGTAATTTTAACATTATAATGTATTTCTGTTGCCGCTATGACAACAAATACTAAAAGACAGATTAAAATAGATATTTTAACAGGGCTCCTTCCCATACTACAGGCATGTTTTTTTGCCATTTTTATAGAAAATGGGACGGAACCCTTTTGGCGCGAGTCCGTTTCGCACTTGGCCGTTTTTTTTATTGTAGAGGCCAATCCACACAGTTTTAATAATATAAATTTGCTTAGATAGGTAATAATGTTCTATATCAGTAGCTGCGTAATGCTAGAGCCTACAGTAAAATATATACATTGACAAATGCCCTTACTGCCTATATGTAGGTTTTGCGGTTCCTTTCCCACATCTCACAACTCTCGGAACTTCGTTTTAGAGTGAGTCTTCCTATAGCGGCTTGTTTTGAATTTATTATGAGCATTTTCATTTTACTGTCGTGATATGATGCCAAGGTTTCGAGGGGCTTTTGAAGTGTAGGAATTTAACTTTCGTGTGGATATTATGATTTTCAAGCGAAGTCTAAACATTGTTTGTTATACTGTATTGTGTTTTATATAATTTGTTATACGAGTATAATTATCTTTGTCTTGTCTACTTTCTGTTTACATTTTTTTAATAGAAACTAAGCCATTACAATGACTTGTAAATCATCTGCTGCTTATTTATTTCATTTAAAAGAAGTTGGGCTTTTTATTGTTTATATAATCATTCATTAAGATTCGATGATTGAAAATATAATCAACAATCACCATCTGCTAATTTTATCAAAAACGACGCAATATCAATTACCATCTCGGCCCATGTTGTCGGGACGGCAAATTATTGTATCGCATTTCGCCCCTCATACCGGGATATTATGTTTATACCACCCAATAATATGTCCTAAAATTGCCATTTCCTATTCAATTCTCCCATAACCACGTAGCTAACAAATCACCGTAAGCACTTTAGCATCCAATAACTAGATACAATATTTTCCGGTTCTCTCGCACACGTAAGTGCATTTCCAACACAGTTTATTTCTGTTTGGCAATAACCCCCGTTTTCAATAGCGACGTCTGGTCGAAATGAGATTTTTACTACGGTAGTAATAACTTTATAGAATCTGGGCCACGATTCTTGGAGATAGACTAGAACTCTTTAGGGAAGGAGTGTAAAAGCTTTGGCCATTATTTGCTATCCGGAATGAAACTTCATATGCGGTAAAATTTTTCAGTTAAATACTGAAAAATTTTAAGTCAGTTCAGTTTTTAATTTATGCCGAGTTTCAAGCTCACATGTCTAAATTAAGCAATTAATTCGAGCAAAACTAATGGCATGCTAATTAGTTAAAACACTCGTCTATTACTGTTAAGGATCCTGTATTCAAAATTTTGAAAGAACTAAAAAATAGGCTAAATGAATGCGTCGCAATATGAAAAGCAGAACTAAACTTCTAACAAGTTTCAATTACATATTTCGTTACACATTGCGGAGAAGAAGTTCTAGCATCAAAGCAAAAATAAGCTTACTTTTACCGGAAGTCACTCGCATCTCTACTTTTCTATCCGAAATCATATTAGAAGGCGTTTTATTATGAAAGTTTACGCGAAGGCGAACCCATTTCGATATATTTTACGGAGTGCTCTTGTGTTATCTATAAAAGTCATGTAGCAAAGCGGAGAAATAACATGGTTGCAATATATTATATTGCATCTACCTTAGTAGGTACTTACCTATTATTTTTGTTGTGATAGATTGTTTAATTATTTATATATGTATGTTTGTTGTGATAGGATTTGATTTTGAAATTCATTTTGAACTATTATTCAGATAAGTATGATGCCAAATTATCTACTCTTATACTTAATTATATCATTCGTTTTATGAATGTATTAGTGATTCAAAAAGCGCTATTGTGCGACTGGAACCGCGGTTTAGTACCTCGTGGTCCCAGTCGTCTGTCTTTTCTTAGGAAATCGAGTTTTTATTGTGTTTGACTTAATGTTTACGATATTTTGACACCTTTGTTTTTTTTTCGTACCTGGAACCTTATAAAGGTACCTAGCCTAAGTATACCTAGTGTTTGTAGAAAGTTTCTTGGGAATTTAATATTCTAAGATGTCAGCTCTTGTATATTTTCAATTTAGCAACGTTCCGAGGAAGCAACAGAAAAAAGGTGACTGAGAAGCTAGATAAATTATTTTTATACCTTTTTTGAGCTGTAATGCTAACATTTTAGTTTAAATTTCAAGTCAGGTGACACATTTATTTATACCTATATAAACTATTCGTAGCAGATTAAAGTAAATAAAATAAAAATAATCAAAGTATTTCCCTGATTTAGATTCTCATCAACACTCACGCTAAATGAGGTGAGAATGTTTTGTAAAGCAACTATACATGGATTACAATTCTACATAATTACGTATATATGAAAAAAAACCGTCATCGGATGTAAAAGAAGTTCAAACGCTTCTTTTGAACAATTTTGCTAGCATCAGTGTGCCCGGTTGAGAAAAACACTCCTATAAACAAGAACAAAAATGTGTAGTACTGTGTTTCCAGATGAAATACAAACACGGCATGTGGTGCATAACACGTTGCGATGTGGTCGCTCCGTCCACTATCTTTTTTGCAGAAAAGTGTAAATACGCAAGGACAGTGTGGCCTGTGGTGAATTTATAAGTCTAATAAAACACACACCCTTTTGCCAAATATTTTTTCAACCAATCTTTGGAAGGTATACATATATAATTATATTAACTAGCTAAAAACGGGTCTACGCGCTCAACAAATATCAAAATATATAATTTTGACATACCTCGACGTTTCGGCCGAGTTACATCGACTGTGGTCACGAGAAGACTCAAAATTATATATTTTGATATTTGATTGTGCGCGAATTAGACCCGTTTTTAGTTCGTCAATATGTTTTCTGTTCGCGAAAGTTTAAGGTATACATCGATAGTACTAAATATTTGAGGGTTTGTAGTGGCGAAGCGCATGATCCGTTTACGCTGATTCAATACTGAATCTAAGGCAGGAAAAGGAAACTCCATTAACCCTACCAGAGCTTCAGAAATACGCTCATATTTTAGGAGAACCCGGTTGAATCCACACTAGTTACTACACCACTATTTCTATAGTCAGTGACTAACCTGTGACCATTTGACTAGCAGTGGTCAGCAGCTTCACATCATTGTCGGCGTCCTGGGTCTCCAATCTGACGGTCACATTTAGGGGGTCCAGGGGGCCATCGGTGGCCCTCCCGTGGAGCGTGACGAGGACGGCTGTAGTCTTCCCCGGCACTGCCACCTCAGGTGCAACCACTGAGAAGCCACTGTAACAAGACAGACATGGAATTAGTCACACGATTAGTCATCATCATCATCATCATCAGCCTATACTCGTCCACTGCTCGATGTAGACCTCTCCTAGCGAACGCTACTAAGCCCGATCATCAGCTCCCTTCATCCAGTACTACCTATAGTATGCCAGCCGATAGTTTAACATTAGTCTATGGTCTTGGTCATGGTTCAACCGACAGGCATTCTTTTGCACTTACGTTCGTCGGATATTTGTAAGTCAAACTAATAAATTACGCACCCATTAGGTATAAAATCACGTTTTATTATAATTAAATTATATAATTAATACTGAAACTATAGATATAAAAAAAAATTAGGATACCTACCTACTTAGAGAAAGAAGCCCAGCAGTGAAATTTCGTTAAGCTCACAAAAAAAAACACAAGAAAATTGAAATGAACATTATCTCAGCCGAGTAGAAATACTTGATTCCCTCCCGGAAAAAATAAACATTTCCTTCATCCCAAATGCTTATGATTCTAGAGCGTTTTTTTTAGGAAAAGACGGAAAAGGAAAGGAATTAAATACCAAGGGAAGCTTCCGGGCGTGACTATATTTTTTCCTGTACTTGGAAAATCTTGGAAGGACCGACGAAACCCAAAGAATGCGAGCTAATCTTAGCATACTGTATCCTTTAAGTGAGCCCCTAACTTATTTTTAACAACGGTATACTTAAGGCCTGGTACACATTAGGCGTTCTGAAGCGCACGCTTTGGTAACGCGCGTATCCTACAAATATTATTAACGCGAAAGTTTGTAAGTATGGATGGACGTTTGTTACTCTTTCACGTAAAAACTACTGAATGGATTTTAATGAAACTTTACAATAATATAGCTTATACATCAGAATAACACTTAGGCTACAATTCATAACGATATATCGTATATTACCCAAACGCGGGTGAAACCGCGCGGCGCAGCTAGTTAAGAATAAAGAGGTTGTTCGATGGTGTACACACGCAAGCGGGCAATTCTGATAGCGCGCTTGATCAGAAGCACGCGCTTGCCTGTGTACACCTTCGAACAACCTCAGAAGCACCTCGCGGTTCCACCCGCGTTAACTACTATCCCGCGGGAACCATTAATTTTTACGGGAGAAAAGGTAGCCTATGTGTACCGGGGATCGCATAGCTTCCCAACAATGAATGAATTTTTCAAATCGGTTCAGTAGTTTCGGAGCCTATTCATTACAACCAAACAAACATAGTTTTCCTTTTTATAATATTAGTATAGATACGTGTTTCAAAACGCCTAATGTGTACCAGGCCTAAAAGATGACAAAAACCCTGATTTGATGTTTTGTGAAGAATCAGCAAGTAGTATTTGGCGGAGTTATATGATATTTGTGGTTCTACAACACAGAAATACATATATACAGCCATTTTAATGTATTTACAAAGGTATAAGTTAAACAAGCAATGCTTGTGATCTAATTTCCTTCATACCATCCCTGGCGAGGCTAATTCACTAATTTGATAACTGTTCCGAGCTCTGAAGATATAATCTCAATTCATTCATCAACAGAACAAACATTTGAACATGAATCTATAATAATAGTCACGAAGCGAAATAGTCGCCAAAGAATAATATCGAGTCATTAGCAATATACAAACCTATAGTATGGTAACTAACTATATAAAGACGTTAGGGGGCGTCCATAAATTACGTGAGGTGTTTTTTTTAATTTTCTGCAACCCTAAATACAGTGGGTACAAAAGAAAACTATACTTACTGCGTAAATAGATAAGACGTTTTATAGATTGTGACGCTAACACTTTTATTGCAGTAATGAAATATCGATCGGCATAACATTAATAATATAAGCATGCGTAGAAGTGCACCGGGATTTCGCAGCTTCATTTTCGTTTTCAGAGTCGAGCGGTCCATTTATTTTATGTTCTAGTAAAAATATGTTATTTTATTCCCAGAAACGCGAACTAAGCATAACGAAACAGTACGCTGGGCTGCAGAGCGACAAATCCAATGAACACGTCGCTATTATTGTGTTTTCTGTGTGTGTCCGGAATACGGACAGTTTTCAGGCAATGTATTCTTATTTTAGGACGACCTTCAAAAGTCTATGCGTAGGTACTTTTTTCGCATTTATGTTATTCTCGTAAAGTGAAAAGAAGAAGAGGGATAAAATGAACAACTTTATTGCATAGCAAAATAATGAATTGGTAAAATAGTTAGAAAGACAATTTCAACACAGTCAGATTCAGACAACAAAGTTTCACTTTTATGGTAAACCAACCATACGTGTGTAAATTCATTGTTATATCTCACTGACTCTACGCACCGCGCCAGAATCGCCGAGACAATCGCAAGATCGGATCAACAAAGTAGTAAAAATAAATTGAAACAGCAAATATGAACGTCAAATAAACATGGAATCAGACAATGGCACATTTGTTATCTGCAATGTGTCTATTTACTAGGCATGGCCTCATAACGCCAAGGCTTGACAAGGGTCGTGTCTCGCACATGTGTATTGAACTCCGGCTCTGAGAACAGGCTACTCCTTTGCACATCTTTATATTTGTTTCATGTTTGAATACAAAAAGATTTGTTCACAATTTAATAACAGAGGCGTTGATGTTTTTAAAGTTTAAATTATCCTGTCTTGGTTCCTCATGATAAGTGACGTGTATTTACACTGGATATTATGACACCACTAGCTAAATTATGGCAGTAAGCACACTGGGATTGAGAACCACAGAGAATGAATAAGGACTATTATATACACTAGCAAAATTAAGAAATATAAACTTAAAAAGTATAACACACCGTAAGTTGAACGTCACATTTAATAATAATAATAATAGTTGTTCTCATCTTGCTAACGGAGAGTACTTGCATAGACACAACCAAGTAGCCAGGATCATCCATCAGCAACTTGCCCTTCGATACGGCCTTGTCGAGTCTGAAGTGCCGTACTACAAGTACGCACCAGCGCCGGTTCTCGAGAATCGCCGTGCGTTGCTTTACTGGGACCGATCTGTCATCACGGACAGGACTATTGTAGCCAATAAGCCTGATATCGTGTTAGTAGATCGGTCCCAGCGCCGGGCAGTGCTCGTCGACATCACCATCCCCCATGACGAGAACCTCGTGAAGGCCGAGAAGGACAAGCTCAGCAAGTACCTAGACTTGGCCCATGAGGTGACCGCCATGTGGGATGTTGACTCGACGATAATTGTCCCGATAGTGGTTACGGCGAACGGCCTTATAGCGAAGAGCCTCGACCAACATCTTAAGAGGCTCTCGCTAGACGGCTGGATTAAGGGTCGGATGCAGAAGGCAGTACTCCTCGACACGGCACGAATCGTCAGGAGGTTCCTCTCTCTGCAACCCTAACCACCGGTAGCCTGGGCCTTGCTCCGCTATCGGTGGCTCCCTAGGTTTAAGTTTTTTATAATGTTTTTAGGTTTTTATAAAAATATTGTAAAAAATTTAAATTTAAGAATTATAATAAATGATGTGAATAATAATAATAATAATAACTGTTTATTGCCAATAAAGAAAAAAAATTACAATATCACACAGCATTATCCAGTAACACAGCTTGGCAACTGGGGTAAGCTCAGCACTGTACTGTGCAGACTAGTCTACACAGGGCTGGTTTTCAGCATACCCCATTGCTCGAACTCAGCTGTTAGTCGAGCAGACACAAAAAATATAGTAACAGCGGGATAAACAAATAAATAAATATTAAAATTACCAGTGAAGCACAAACAGCCATACATATACTAAAAACAAAATCAAACTAGGAACTATGGATTATGTGTAAATTTTGTGTGTGTGAGGGTGTGAGGGGGTGTGTGTGTGTGTGTGCGGGTGTGCGTATGAGTGTGATGTGAGAGTAGAATATTTGTATGACTAAAATGTTGTTTTAATGGTTGTTTAATTTCAACTAAGATTACAAATCTAGACAGGAATAATGTACTAACAACAAAGCTAACAGAAAGATGTCTAGAAAATATACTCGAAGATAAAAGAAGCAACCGTCACAGTATACGGTTCCACTCTAAGTAATATACAGAAAAAGTCAGATAAATCTTCATATCTAAGTTAGTTCACAGAAAAGCACTGAGAGGAGGCTAGTTTGCAAAATTTTGCCCAATCTCGTACGTGAGACGAAGCGTAACACCAAACGCCATCTATAAAGTTTAAGTTGGAAACTAAGTTAGAACAAAGTATAAGGTGTGGATGAGTAGATGTGAATGAAGATAGAACGAACTTGGGATGGTTGGTTTTAAGAATTTTTCTAGTAAAAATAGTTCATCATCATCAATTAAGTAGATATATTCCCACTAATGGGACAAAGTAACTTAAAAAAAACCATACGAAATAACTTATCTAAACATAAGATTGCTTTTATTTTAGAGACTTCATTATGAGCTTAACGACTGCTGTCAGTAGAAAACAGCCGGAGTTATCGTACCCACCGAGTCCTCAATCAAACAGTGCCCATGGGCACTTCGATCATCGACAAAGGAAACTAACATTAGTGTAGTTACTTATGTAGATGCTATTTGGATTAAAGCGGATACGTGTGGTATACGGTGGTTACGGTGGATGCAAGTGGCAAATTGTCGTTCAGTGTGGTGGTCTAAGTGGGAGGCCTATGTTCAGCAGTGGACGTCTTCAGGCTGATGATGATGATGATGACTTATGTAGGCGACTTAGAAAAAAGCGGCACACCTTATGGGGCACAAAATAGTAAAGGTATGCCCTTTTCCGTCACGGGTAATACATATATATTCTTCACCTTCCTGTGGGAAAGAGAGTACCAATATCAGCCGCCTATACCTTTCTCTGTCTTCCGCTTCGATTGACTCAGACATTCTGCCTTCACCTAATCTTTTTTACTCACAGCAGTAGGTACTTACATAGGTTTAAGCAAAACTTATTCCTCAACCAATGTTCCACGATTCTCAGTTGTTAAGTTTATTTGTGCCCTCAACTGAGACGTGTGTTAGTAACAAACTCGTGAGTGTTGCTTTATCGTCGCGTGTTTTTGTGTTCTCTAGACGGTGGAAGGAAATAGCATATTATGAAGAACGGATGCGGGAAATTGTGCAAATTTTCATGTTTGCATCCCGCAATATTGTTTTTAAAGTATACTTTGTGCAGTGAAATTGCCTCTGGAGTGAAGGACCGTGCAGAATAATACGTGCATAGGTGGGGATGTGGACGCCGTGAATAAATAGTTGTCTACAAGTTGTCTACAATATAATGAAATAGATAATAGACAGCGGACCCGTGTCGGAACTGGTGAGTAGTGTCGTATGAGATGCGACTAGACAATAAATTTTACAGGTATTTACAACGATACTTTATTTTAATGTTAATGTTTCGAGAAAAACTTTTATCCCCTATAATGTTTAAAGCCCTCTAACTTTTCAGACATCATAATCATAAAAAGGTAGTAAAATTAGCCCGACCAACTTCATGGCTGTAATTAAAATGTTTATAGAAATCTGTGGATAATTCCAATGGTAAGGTAATAAAGACTGTATTGTGTGCCAATAAAATTGTATTTGATGTAGATAACCTTTTGTGAGATCCGGTATTGTTTATATGAAATCGAGCTTATGCATCGCGCTTGTAGATTTTTTATAGGCTTTAGCGTGGTATAAAAAATACATTTACTCCTTCACTGTTTAGTAATAAGTTCATTACAATTTCGTAAAGTTATTATACTACACAATACACATATTATTGTGTATATTTCATAATATCGTGACAAGGGATCATCAGTATCATCAAAGTCAAATCTCTTGGATGAGAAATCTGTGTCTTATATTTTATATAAGACACAGATTTCTCATCCAATAGATTTGACATCTAACTCAAGATCCGGGGAAGTAAAGAGACAAGTATATACAAAATAAACAAAGAAGTAAGTAGGATAGTACGATGATGTTTTGTTGTTGTGGTGGTATGCACTAATTTATTACTGTAGGTACTGCAGATGCAAACTAATCTTGACATTTTAGAATGTCGCACAAATGATTGGAGCTACACCTAAATAACGTGTATTAAATTTATCCGATTTATACATTGCAGTAAAGTTTTGTCCCTTTCGGGTATACGCTATTGCCAAGTCTATTTATTGATACTACACCTATAATATAAGAGCTTTGCGGTACCTATACATATACAATCCAAAATCTGTTTATTTGTGGTTTGTCTATTGATATAACGGTGCTTCTAGTGTCAGAGGTTGTATACCCATGGGCCTTTGACGTGGCTTGGCATCTGTCATCAATCAATGAAAACCAGGGTCGACGGCTTTACGTACCCTCCGAACCACGGAGCAATGGAAATTCGCACATTACTTATGAATAGCATTACGATCGCGATGATCTTTTTGGGTTGGTAAGGAAGCCATGTTCGCTAGGCGATCCGTACAAAAATACCAAGCTTCTATACTGTCATACGTGCTAGACTCGTATGTATGTATGTAATATTGGAACGAATTGGAATAACAAAAGACGCTCAAATGGACACTTGCCAACCTCGGCCGGCTCAATCGATACAGCCGCTTGAGAAATGAACATTTCTCTCAATTTCTTAGCGTCTCGATTTAGGCCAGCGAGGAAATAGCGCTTTGATGAGAGTGTTCAGGTTTTCGTGATATTCTATATCGATCTCGAAATTCGTAAAATAATACATCATACTTCCTATAACTTTGATACGTACTGATATGTGTAATACTTTGTATTAAAGTTATATAATTATGCAATAACGTTGTTCATAATATAATGTAACCAACTGTTTTGAAATGATTTATTGTTTGTATTTTTTTCTTACTGTCTAACGAAAGCCATAAAGTATTAAAATTGCAGTTTCATCCAATTCAATATTTAAAAACTGGAATGACGTAATCATAAGGGTTCCGCTTTTTTACCATTCAGTTACGAAATCCAAGGGAAAAAACAAATATATACGAATACATTACGTGAGCAATGCAATATACCGTTGAGTCCCTAAAACATTGAACAGAACCCATATTTTTCAGCAGCGAGAAAGCGAGTTAAGTGGTCGGACGCGTGACTCCATTGTGCGATATCCGATCTCCGAAGCGGGTGGAAAGGTCTGAGTTCTCACAAATATTGTATTCTGGTTAATGCAGATCGATTCCACTTCTGCATTCGTATTTCTATGGTATGGGTTTGAAATCGATAAATCGAATATTTGTCTATTTGTTCGTTACGTATTCACGTCTAAACTAATTTGGATATTATATAGATTGGGCCTTAGAAAAGGGCATCAGATGAGCTTGATTGGACAAAGTCGCGGTGAAAAGCTATTATTTTATGAACTAGATACAGCCCACTGCCATGTATGTTATAGAGTAATTGACAAAAAGAATAACGGATTAAACAATGACTAGATGACGATGGAGAGGCAGACCAAAATGTGCGGGAAAAAACCTTTAAGCCCCGACAAAAAGACTGTTGCAAATTGAAAGCAATCGTGTGATAGAAACGCTTCGTTTTTTTCCTTTTTCCAGGCTCACAGCGGTCAGGAATAGAATGTGTTTCTAGATTTGTATGGAACGTTTTTCTATTTTTCCTTTTTCGAACTATTCGTACTACCATTGGGACAGTCTGTGAATCTGTCGGTCAACATAAATTGGTGCCTATTTCTGAATTGAGTTCGAACGCTAATTACTCAAATTTTGCTCATGTCGGACTAGCGTGAATTTTGTCGGGCTGCCCAAGTGATCTAGCGTTGCCTGCCCTTCCTCCGTTATCAGTCGATAGTCAATAATAATTGGGGCTTGCTCACGTTACCACTCTGTCACCACCGATCAATATGTGCGTACTTTTGTAGCTAACTGTACATGACATCAGACACGCGACACAGTTGTTTTATGTCATCCATATTTGATAAACGAGGTAAAACAGGTTTAGGGTGAGTGCTCTTGAGAATTTTGCTGGAGACATGAATTCTCAATACTATAAAATTAGATGGAAATTATGTTTGATGAAACATTTGGCGTAGTGGCTGAGCAATGGACTGCTGCGCTTGTTGTCGCGGGTTTGATTCCCGCCTGGAACAAATATTTGTGCGATTCGTGTGGATTCGTTCTGGTCTGGGTGTGATGTGTATGTGAAATTATATGTCTGTAAGTGGTACCTATGATACAGGAGCAATCCTAATGTGGGGCTACGTTTTATTTAGAAGAAAAAACCATACAATAAAATTCATTCACATAAATTTCACCAAAAACAAATAGGTACCGAATATAGGTAGGATACTTATTTATTTATAACTTCTTGTCACCGAAAAACGTTATAAAAACAGTGAGTTATTGTGTTTACTTCCAAATTGTATATTTTAGCGGTTTATTTCTGAATTTCTCAGTACTCCTTTTGATGATTGATCTATAAATATGCTATTGAATATAAGCCTTCGTATTACAACCAAAAAAGTTTCTCGCTTTATTTTCCTCTTTTTTTTGAGACCGATTTAACATTGTGATTCTGAATATTATTATAGATATGACACAAGTTGTTTACTGCTTTCTATGTTATCAAAACGTGAATTCATTATAGTTTAATTTATATTCATATAAACGTTTCATCGTATATTATTTTTTGGGCTCAATCTTGATTGAAGTTGTGGTGTTATACGGTATCAGAGATTGTTAGGTTGTTTTGGGCCCTCTAATGTTATTTATTGATTTGTTCCAAGGAGACCAGCACATAACGTTGAAAGTCACTTCATAGGGCTTCGCATATAAATGCTATTCGCAAAATGACTCCCAGTCGTTTTTGGACCTACTCGCTGTATACTTTATTCTCAAACTGCCCTATTCGGTAAATACTATTCTACTTAGAACTTACTCGTACAAATACCTAGAGACTCATTCTAGAAATGCCTCATTTTTAGCTCACGACGAAAAACGAGGGGTGCTAAAAGTTTGAGCTGTGTCAGTGATCTGTATGTCTTGGCTGTGGCATCATAGCTACTAAACCAATGGAACGATTTAGAAGTATTCTTCGTATTCAGTTATCGAGTTTGTTAATATGCGGTTTTTTTCATAGTCAGGTGCAAAAGCGTTGACTGAGTCGAAACGACATCGTCTGGGAATGTATTTCAATTAATCGTGAACCACTCGGATGCTCAAAGACTGCTAGGGATCGATAACTACTTGGACCGACAGTTCGACGTACCTTCTGATGCAAGAAAACACTCAGACAATACGACACTAAGCCCATCCAAGTATGTGCAACTGTGCATCTGAGGTTATCTGTGATGATGAAGTAATAGGTGGATATGGACACAAAAGAGGAAGCGATGATAGCTGTGTTTGGTTAATACCGCTAGGCATGAGTTCAAAAGGCTTATTACACTATTTCCCACCAGCTGACCGAAAAAAAATGTTTCAATGAAGGAAAACATCTTTAAAAACCTTGGTAGAGTGGCAATCTACCACTCACAAGTAGAAAATGTATCAGCAAATCCTTATCGTGATGTTCCGATAGCGGTTCTTGAGAGCCAGTACCATTCTAGGCTAAGCATTTTCGACCTCATCTTCACTATGAAGATGTTTCGTTCATAAACGCGCCGGTACGGGTGCCGTACAGGATCTTCATACAAAAGCGCTAGTTGACGCGTATGTCGAGTTAGTAAAACCTCATACTAGGGGTGAACGAAAACATCTTTATACAAAGCGCTAGTTCACGCGTACTATGTCGAGCTCGTAACACTCACACTAGGAGTACAGGTGAGATACTGGTCAAATTGGTCAAAAGCTATACATTTATAATACGCCATGCCAGTTACTATTGTACTATAAATATCTTACCTACAAACATTACCTCGACGTTAGCAAACCCTTCATCATAATAAATATGCCAATCCATATCCACCCCTATTCCGGTGAAACGTCGTGATTAGTATTAATGTATTCCGCAGGAAATCATAGATATTGGGGCATTCAATCAGCGATTCAACCGGAATCGTGGCATGTGGTGTTACGGTTCCCAATTTTCCTTTGAGCCTTGTCATATTATGATCGATATTTAGACGAAGACACGAGTAGGTTATCGTCAAGCTCTGTGTCAGCTAGGTTTAATTATGCTATCTGTGTTCTGCGGCTTTACACGCGTTAACTATGATAATAAGCAGCAGGTGATGATCATGAAGGTATTATATGTTATAGTCTGGGACCTAAAAATACCAATATTCATAAAACGTCGTTCTGCCGTTCACGACAAACATAAAAACTTTTTTACCCTAAGCACAGTTTAATCGATTCTTAGTTGAATTTATTTTAAGTGAGAGCTTATGAGTCTGTGACTAAAAGCAAAGATTATGGCTAAAATCAACAATAGTATTTTGTCCATACGTATGACTATTAAATTTAAAAACTGGGAAATTAGGGAATGTGCTAATGTGAGAGTAAACGCTCAATCTGACGAACCACTAAAGCTTTCGCGCAAATTCGACATCAAAGCCTCAAATTGACACTATCCTCGAAGCAAACATTCTGAATTCGTGTCACACTCAAAACTGTACAAAAGCTGGCTTCGGACCAATTTTCGCCGACACTTTTTCGTGAAATCATTAAGGTCTGGCCGCGTTCCCTTAGATTTCCCGAGCAGTGTCTGAATACTTGCCTACGGCTCATTACGTGGTTGTGAATAATTCATAAAGCGGCGCCTCCGCCCGTTCTTGAAGCCCCGAGGTAGGGTTGCTACGGAGAAATGTAGCGGCGTTCTTTCCAAGTAAAGATTTGCGTTTCTTATTTACCTGTTTTGGTTAATAATATGAAAATAGTAAATCTGTTTTGGCTTAAAAATCGCCAAGTTACCACTTTGACGCTACATTCAGTTTTTGCCATCCACCAAAAACCGGTCCTTATACAAAACTACAAAATTTTGGGTAAGGATGAACCCCTTAATCTACCATTAATACACTCAGCTTATTCAAATTTTTGAAATGACACATATCTTAACCAAGTATAATGTCGACCGTATTAGTGTGACAACCCTACGCAAAATAGTGAAGGCCTAATGACCTGAAACTACCTGCTCTTAGATAGAAAAGCTATTGGCTTGCGCTAGTTTACAGTCATAGTAAAAAAAGTAAAAAGAAACTGTTTAAGCCTACTACTATTGAGGAATAATTTAAAAATTGCAGTTCTACCATTTTGCCTTATTGACGTTTCTATAAACCGATTTTAGGGCTGATGCCCCATGTAGGAAACATGTGACGTCATAACGTGTTGTAAAAATAAACTCTTGAAGCATATTATTTTCGCGCCTTATCGCGTAGGTTAGATTTCACAATAGCATACTACTGAATACGATTTCACGAAGATATTGTACGTTCCGCGTATGTGTTTGAATTGTCATAGCGAATAAGGGCCCAGTGCGGCACATGATGAATCTTCAGAATTCCATCCCTGCTACTCAAATATAAAGAAATACTGGTGCAATTATCAGTCGCTTTTCATATCCTGTGAAAAGAGGAAACCAGGAATGCCGGGACAAAGGTAATAAATGCCGGTGCCACACACCATTCACAAATACCGAATACAGATTCGAAACAAAGCCTCCAGTGGGCGTCAAAGCTGTTCCGAAGATAGATTTAGGAACATACTAGAAGCGCCGCATAAAATAAATGCGAGTTGGAAACACCCACCTTTTTTTTAAGTTTTTCTTCACAATCCCACTCTATCCGAGTTTAGTAGGCTCTGCTCAGCTAATTTGATAGTTAATTTTTACAAAAGTATGATTTTGACGAAATCATGTAGGTACGAAAGTGCAAATAAAAGAATCACATGACAAAATTTGAATTACGTCTGTTCTCTTTCAATTATTATTTCTACCGTCCGTAAAATATGTTTGGCAGACTCAGTTCCCATAGACAACAAGATTATTTGACCCCCGCCTTACAACACCTTTATCTAGTATACTAAATAGTACATACCTTCGTAGATACTCCTACTCGTCAGATACTCCTACTCGTTTTCTCGTGTACCTACCTACGACTATATCACTGTATTGTCTCGCCTTTGACTGAAACCGACTTATCTCATACAAATGGCTCTACGGTGAAATGAGAGCCATTCCAATTATCGGGTTTATAGCACCGCTCGTTAACAGTAATGGACATCGTTTGACATCACCAATTATCTTCGTCCCTTTCGCTTGCAGGGCCTAGCTGATTGTTATGTGACTTTTAAATCTCAGAAGTTTGAGTCTATTCGGAAGTGCCTATAGATCACGAGGCGGTATTCCAATGGAAGTAAGTAGACTTGTACGATGTTATAATAAAATTCAAGAAAGTTTTATGATTATCACCGATTCGTAGAGAATGCACAATGCATATGACCTAACGTTTTGCACCTATTGGTGAAAAAACAAAGGACAGTCTTTCCAGAGTATCAAGACAGATCTAAATTAGGCATTGGAATAATATAAGAAATAACAATCTAATGAAATTTTCTACCTATTTTTCTTGCAAGTAAATAAAGACGTAAGAAAAGCAATTAGTTTTGAGTTTAGGAGTTAAAGCGATTGGTTACTCTTTGTTCTTGATTCCCTAAACACAAGGTATCCTCCTAAGCGGTCAGCATCTATTTATTTATGTGATCGTGCCACGGTTTTAGTATTTTAAAGTCTTGTACACTATGTAAAGATTGTCACATCTAGGATATCATATTCCCATGGAATTTATTAAAGGTGAATGCATTTCCAATCTCTACACGTGGATGTTGGTTCCCGCACGATTCTGTTTCATTGAATGCCAGCTGTATTACACGCGCACACAACACAAGCTCCGATATTAATAGAGTCAACATTGTACTGCACTGTATACCGTAGTATAGTGCCTACAATGTACATCACAGATCAGTGCCTGCAATGTATACCTAAGTACAGTGTCTGCAATGTATACCACTAAAAAGCTGTTCTATATTTTCTGTATACACTTCATGTACACGAATCACTGCAACAGATTTCACGAAATATTTGTGTCTGTCATGTAATTTATATACCATAGTATGGTAACAGCGGTGTATATCCTAGGTAAGCCTGTATTGTACATACTCTATAATAGTTTGGCTGTTGGATAGTAGAGGTCTTGGAAACTAAACCAATGGTCAGGTGTACGGATTACGTACTGGTACATAATATAAATTGTAATGCACCGAAACTCAAATAACTCGACTGATAACTTATGTCGTTAAGTTGAATAAACATTTAGGGGTAATTATTCTAATCTACAAGTTCGTTATCAAATTCAAAAGTATGCAAACATGTTCCCACATGCGTAACACGCCTGCCAAGTATGAAAAACTTTACAGGGTTGCCAGCCGCCCCCGACCTTTCGGGAGGAGTTGGGAAGTTTCTTCAATTAAAAGGATGACTTTCGAAAACGAATCGAGTTTCGTAAGCCGTTGCGAAGTGACGTGGAGTAGTAAATTTTATTACGGCGAAGCGAAGGGATGATTAATTGGCTTTTCGGAGGCGTGCCGTGTAACTGATGACAAACAAATTCTTATAGGTTGAATTGAATTTTGTGATGGCAACTCTTTTGTTGGTAAATCGTTTAGTTTTCATTAGTGTTTGTAGTGTAGCTTTTTAACACCATACCTATATTTTACGTAACGTTAGAGGCTAAAAATATATAATGTACGGCAATTTATAACGGTGTATTATCGTGCTATTGAACAAATCATTGCGTGGTTTTTTATTCAATAGCACGTATTTAGAATACACGTGTCTTAACATTACGATTTATTTAAATGTTTAACAAATCTGCTTTTAACTTATTTTTATTCACTGAATTGACGTTGTATCGATCTTTAAAATAACAGCACTCTACTTCAAGGGCACCTACTTAAGGACTACAAAACAAGTAATAAAATTCGAGCACCCTGTACACAAAGTCAAATATAAAGCCACTAGAAACTGTAATCCAACTCGACTCTAGAACCACCCAGTTTAATATAAAATGAAGTTGCTGCTCGTGATCTCGATTTCATTTAGTAATTAATTACTTTCAGTTATTTGATTTCATGTTGTCTTATAGCATTACAATCATAGGGATACAGAGAATACTTACCCCTTTCTTTTCGGTTTCATCAACTCAGATATAGTTGTGCCTCTATACGGACATCTAATTCAATGACTATGTGCTAATTTTGAAGAGGCATTATAGTAATGATATACGTATATTTTTTTAATTTAATTATTTATAATGTTGATAATCGGCGCATACAGCGATGGCAGAAAAAGTCTGAGCCTAGCATAATACTGCGATGAAACCACACCGTTGCTTTTCATATCAGACCTATGATGAAAAACTAATTTTAATAGAAAGAAAATATAAATCTATTATTACGTCACACGCGCTCGTTCAAAAACATCAAGGACTGACTACTCTTAATTTATCTGGTGTTGAGACACGGTGTACAAAAGCGAAGATCGGACCGATTACCCAAAAAGCCTCGTGCACAAAACCTCCTTTACATAATTCCTGGACCATCCAGAATCGTGGAACCAATCTCCGCTTGACAGCTTATCCATTACTTTCCTTTCACGTAATTATTAGAGCCGTCAGCGTTCCCCGACGGGCATTTTACTAATGATGACGATGAGAGTTCTTTCTGATGTCAAGTCATTGTGATCCGTCTATTAGGGTTGTTATTGTTGTCTTGTCTGATAAGCTCGGTTCAGATTACACTGAAGTGTTCGAGATGAAATCTTGCTCGGAAGCATTGAAAGCTATGCGAAGCGAGTGGTGACCGTGTAAAATTCTTCCGAAGAAAATCGGTATCGAAGTATAATAGCTCTTTTCATACGAGTATAATAATGATAACTGTTATGATTTTAACGAACATAGAGTTTCTTTTATTTTTCCAAATAATGAGAGTGATGTCAGATTTAAACAAAATAGATAAATGTTGGTTCACTGGCATAGCCTCATTATCGTTCGAAACCGAACAACCGACATTTACTCGAACATGGCAGTTTGGTTGAGAATTATTACAAGCATCCCTCATTTTGTGCACCGTTTTTAATTATTGCAGCACTGAAATGATCTGTGTCAATATTATGCGTTTACTTTACACTGATGTCGCTTTAAAAGCCTTGTTATGTTTAAAAAGACGCATTTTTTATAATTTCTGGAGAAATGAGACGAAGCGATAAATTATTTAAGATAATTTAAATAACATATCAAAATTAAATGAACATCGTCTTTACGTAACTAGCACAATAAGCGAGTTGCTTGCTTGCGGCGAGTCGCAGGCAACCGGTGGATGCAAGTGGCAAATAGATTTTTCAGGGCTATGTAATCTGTCGTTTGAATAAATGTTATATACATTTGATATTATTTTTAACCCGCGTTGCAATTAAGCGAGTATCATAATAAGTCATACCCCTCGCTGACTAGGATTCCTTAATATACCAAAAAGAAACAAAACTACGAGGACCATGGACATGGACAAACTCGTAAATTGCCTTATCTATAGTTCGCAAAAAGGAGAAAAAAACAGAGCTATCCGTCTCTAAGAAGATCCATTTTCTTATCAACTCGCTAGTTACCTCCTATCTCGGATCTTAAGCTCCAAACTTTCCTTAACGGTGATCAGTAACTTCCTTGATTTTTATCAGTCTCGTCGTTACTCTAGAAATTTTTGAAGACCATTACCGAAAGCCATTGTTTAAAGTTGTTCTACAACTGCTCTTAAAAATGATTAAAGACTAAGTTTGCCGCTTTAGGGTGCTTTAGATCTTTAGAGCTCTCTAGGGTATCGTCGGGTAAGTTTGACACCGCTCACATTTGTCACGCCTACGGTTTCAGTGTTACGTATTTTGACTTTCCTCTTCTTTTTTTGTGGCTTAAAATTCACTATTTCGTTGAAATATCGTAGATATGATATATATTATATACTCAACCAGTTAGACTGCTACCGTCTTACCACAGAAGTTTAAAACAGAGTTAAACAGATGTTTCTAAAATTTCGTTCCACATAATCGACGTGTACCACTCGCGTTGTCTTGCTCAATCCTGGCATTTCCAGTTATGTTACTTGTGAATTTGTTATTGAGTTAGAAAAAGCGAGGGTTAAACGTCGGTTTGTGGAGAAAATATTTAGACTCATCTGTTCAGCTCTTGTATCTTTCGTGGTAAGACCCCGAAAATTTGTCTATATCTCTATGGTTGAGCGAACGTTTTAAGTCATAATTGGCGCATTATACCTACCATAAGGAAACACATAATTTATCTTGTAAAGTTCTAAAAGCTGCAAAATTGAACTCTGAGAGAAACACAGTTATGGCGCGTGAAAAACGGGCCAGAAACTTATATAGTTAAAAGTTGCAGCTAAAGTTGAAGCTTGTTGAAACTTGAAACCGAATTATGAGAATATTTAACTCCGGAGCTGACACTTGTAAGTTTTATGTAAAAAAGTGTACTGGGTACGGCGGTGCGGCACTTTTTTTTAAAACAGTAGCAAACTTTATATTAGCCCTTCCTTTTCCACTTATCTGCTGTAATACTTTGGAGAAAATTATCCTAATTTGTGTCAATCGTCAAGAAAAAAAGATCACTGTTCATTTTCTATGGTCACAGTTGTGGTTATATTTTTAATAGACTATAAAGATCGAATTGTACAAATGTATAGATGCATTTTCTTCAATGTAGCTGGAACTTTTTTCATACATTTGAAAAGCTTTGCAATAGGTAGTATGTAGTTTATATAAATGGTCAAATAAAAATGTGTGTCCTTAAAATATTAAGTAGGAATTCCAGAAAATGTTAATCACATAACAATAAAAATAACATACAAGCATAAACATTAACCGAAATATCATAACTTCTAATTTAGCTTATGCACGAAAACCATTGAAATTTTCCGTGGAAAAGAAAGTAGAAAGTTTCATTCACTTTTTTCGTTTCGCCTGACTTTATTTACAAACTCTACCTACGTGAGTGTGCACACTGCTTGACACATTTCCATGGTTTCACTTTCGTTAGCTCACTTCTCCGAGCAAACCTAAGGTGGTCGAGTAAGTACTTCTTTTTAAAACGAATTGAGATTTTTTAATTACTCTCAGTTTCAACAGTAGTCTTAAAAACCAAAAGGGCAATAAATAATAATAAGTTCTAGTTCACTTTTATTTTACCTTTTAGAGTAGGTTGAGTAAGTTTAGTTACTGTTTAACTTGGTCACACGCAAAAAACAGTGTAAAAACGTCACACCTGTATTTGTTTTATTTAGATGGACTATTAGTGCCATTTGGTCAACACGTCAATTTTGTTTTGAACTTTTGTGTACAAAAACATAAAAACCTAACATGTACAATATTTATGGTAAATCTGACCTATTCATCGCTTTACACGCTTCTACTATTTCACTTTCTCTTCAAAGTGCACCCGGACTCAGTCGAGTAGGTACTATAAGTGAGTACTTTTTCTATACGTGTTAAGGTCGAGCAAAACTTTTACGTTTTAATTTGAATGTCGCGCTGTGAATGTTAATTGTGTGTACAGATTTTACACTTTTTGACTGTAAATTGGTTGTGTGAAATGTCACAGAATTTATATTGTGGCTTAGTACTACATCTAAATAAAAAACAAAATTCAGATGTGACTAATTTACACTGGTTTTTGCGTGTGACGTAATTACACTGACCAAATTACACTAGCCCCTGTGAATGAATAATGAAGGTAACAAAATAACTTTCATCCTCTAAATCAGATTATATACGGTTTTGGGCCGAATACGGCATAGAATGTGGAGCAAAAGCAGTTTTTTTTTCAGGTGGACCGATCTTCTAATAGGCATAAACCGACTACGATACTTGTACTTACGTATTGCACTTCCCAGATACGCTAAGCGCGAGTTGTGCCAACAGCAGCAACGTCCCCAAGGCAGCCATTCTGCTGGTCACTTCAGCGCATCGCCGTCCCGTTTACTGCCACGCGGAACCCTGCAACGGAAATAATTCTGGTGAAGCGTAATTAAGAATTTAATTTAAATATGTAATCATATTAACTAGCTAAAAACGGGTCTAATTCACGCACAAACATATATCAAAATATATAATTTCAGACATATCTCGACCCGTTCGACCCGTTCTTAGCTAGTTAATAGGTATGTTTTCTGTTCGCGAAAGTTTAAGAACTTCTAAATAGCTATGCAAACTTGTGTGACCTGAAATTGGAACGATGTGTGAACAACGCAAAGGCCAAAGAAGAAAAAATAGGTTGCCAGTGACGTAGAGACGTGGTGCGCTGCAAAATGATCCTTATGTTGGTAAGCTAGAGCGATTTATCATCGAAGGCGACCACTGAATTATTATATTACTAGCTGACCCGACAGACGTTGTCCTGTCAAGTCGTTCCATAAAGATATTATTTCAAGACTATTTTGTACGTTGTTTATTTTGTAAGTAGGTATATGTATACATAAAGTCACCTCGTTTTCCCGCAAGGGTATGCATAAAATAAAAAAAAAAATGTGTAGAATTCCATAAAACTTCACCAATATTCATAAAAATTATATTAGACCACGCTGAAAGTCCCTACCCTGAATGTCTACCCCAAACTGAAACACCCCAATTTCCCAATACCCGCTTGAATTTCCATACAACATGAACATGTTAGATACGCCGTAAACCCCCAGTCCACTTCCTGTCGCCCCACAATGTACTGACCTTATATAATTTCGTACCAGATCTGAAACGTGAGGCGTGTACTAAACACGGCCATACACGGCGCAAAGTAGAGAAATGCGTTGTCATACATAAAATATGGCTTAGCAATTTGTGGAGGCAGGTGGCCGGAGTCGTTCGTGGTAGGTTACATGCGTTGACTCGTTAAACAAAGGGCCTATCACTACTTAACTATGACGTTGCAAAATCGTTCTTATTGATCGTACGTACGAGTACATAGGTACAGTTGGTCTCAAAATTACATATATAGATATTTACTTGCTAAGAACATGCCTAACTCATATTTGACATATCGGCCAACTGATTCTTTAATAAACTTATTTTTAAACAATTTTTTTGTGATAATTATTGATTTTAATTTCTTTACTTTGTGTGATGTTGTAATGTGTTAAATAGTATTTTGAATGTTATTTTATAAATGATGTAATTGGAACCGTATCAGTTATTAATGAAATAAATAAATGAATAATAAATGAATAAATATGAAAATACATATTTTTGACACACGACGTTTCGGTCGAGGTACTTCGAGCGTGGTGACGACTATAATGCTCAACATCTAGTTACAAAGTTAATTTTAAGCATTTTAATCTTTCTTTTCTTTTTAATTAGATACTAAATAACTAGATTTATTATTTACATCAGGCAAACATTATTTAGTATCATGTGAATAGGTATAAATAAATACCTACATTTATTTCAACTAAATAATTGCTTTAATAATATATAAAAAACAAAGAATAACAAAAAACGCAAACGAACTAAACCTTATCTAATAAGCCATTACCAATGGGCAATATTCCCAAATATACTAATTAAATTAATTTATTTTACTTGAATGCCAAAATATACTCCCAGCATAAGCGTATCATCCAGACTTCTAAATGAGACATCAAAAAACGCATAGTTTAAACCTAGAGGTGTAAATTACAGGCATGCAGTAAAGTAAGGTAATTAAGGGGAAACCGGGGTAATAGGGGAGGGATGAACAATTACCCGGGACCTGATTAACAGGATCCCCCTGCTCATTAATGTAAGGGGTAATTAACAATTTCGATTCGCGAAATTTATTGCCTTAAACGAAATTGATAAAGCGCAAGTTCTCGGAGTTAAAATGGGGATTTATGAGCCTACTTTCACTAAGAGGTTATTTTAATGTAATTTTCGTGCACCTAGGTATCTAATTAGTTTTGCGTACATAAATCTTATAATTAAAATTAATACAAAACAAAAATTATTTATGAGTCTTTCAATAATATCAAGATTCATAACATTCAGAGTTCCATACTTCGAAGGAAAAAAATACGCTTAGATCGTTCACGATTCCGACTGTGACTATATTATTTTATTTCTTTTAGTTAGATTTTTATATTATACTGTCCATAAATGTTAATTAACCCTATTAACTAAGAATAAAGCTCATCTCGGTTTACTAAACAAGTGTAATTCAACAAACTTACTTTTGAAAATATAATTGTGACGGCACGTTTGGCGTAGTGGCTGAGCAATCGGACTGCTGCGCTAGGTGTCGCGGGTTCGATTCCCGCCTGGAACAAATATTTGAGCGATCCACAAATATTTGTTTCTGGTCTGGGTGTGATGTGTATGTGAAATTATATGTCTGTAAGCGGTACCCAAGATACAGGATAAGTCCTAGTAATACGTAATGGGCTACGTTAAAAAAAAAAACAAAAAAAAAATTGGATCTTTATTGGAATTTAGACGTTTCGTTCTGAATCCGTACGAAACGCCACAATGGTGAAAGATTTAAATTTCGGCGAACAGCACCCGTGTAACAAAATGAAACACTCTTCTCATCCCTTATTTATAAAAAAATCTAAAACAGCACAGCAAACTCATCCCTATTTCTACAGCAATATATAAGATGTCACCTTTATTATCTAGGCCCCAAACCGTAAAGTAAGTACATAGACCTGTCACTAAAGACAAATATCACTCACAAAAGGCACTCGAGATATTCAATGAATGCCGTCCTTCATCTAACTTAGTCATTCAGACAACTCACGTAAATCTTAGACTGTCTAGTATCTAAGTGAAACAAGCACGCACACTAAAGCACACATTCCTTTCCATTCCTATCCACAAAGACGTACTCAGGGGAGGGCCGCTGAACGATATAAATCCAACGGTACCGTTCTCGAGAAACCTCGAGTGCCTTGTTTTCATCTAGGCTACTTCAGCGCTGTAGGTATTTGAACTAAAATATTATGATAGCTAGTTTTCAGAGACTAAAGTTTGAAGAGCAATCATTTTCTTTGACGGGAAATTTTATTATAGTTATCGTGTTTGAATTTTAAATTTTTAGTAATATTATAGCTTTGAAACAATGGCTATACGAAAGCAATCAAACGCGCTTGAACTAGCTATAGAGTATCTTTTTGACTAGGTATTTACCCGCCACCTTTTTAGTTCGCTTTTTATTCACTTCGGGTTTTATTACTAGTAGTTCTCTTAACAAAACCTGCAGTCTTAGTATTGAAATAAAATCATAGATTATTATCACCGTGTAAAGCGCTAAATATTTTCAACGAAGGATAATAAAAGGTGGTATGCAAATTGAAATAAAAAAATAAGCCACGGGTCAAACTGGCCCCACGGTAACAAGCCCTTGCGTAGGTACCATTCGTCCAACGACCACAAACAATACCAATTAAATATCCCAACAATAGACTTGGATCTGTTCACATTTGTATATTCACAGTTGTATATTCACAATTGTATATTCACAGTTGGATAGATTGTAGCCATGAATAAACATTAATGGGCACGTATACATTTTAGAGTTCTAATGTAGAACGATATCGTGTACTATTAATTATTTTAACGACAGCACTAATAATAAAGACTAAAATCTGTATATATTATATATACAGAAACTTTCACAAGAGGTATAATAATACCTAGTCAGATCATAAATTCTGTCACATGTTTTATATAAAATAATTGAAACAAGTTTATTCATTATGTAACCATTTATATACCAAAATGAACTTAACAAAACATAGATTCTTATGACACTAAAGTTTATTCAAAATGACCTCCGTGATGTTGAATACAGGCCTTCAATCTGCGCGGCCAGTCGTCTATCGCAGCACGAACGAGGTCCATGTCAATATCGGCGGCTGCCTTAATCAAGGATGACTTGAGTGACTCCAAATTGGGATGAGGCTTTGAGCACGCCTTTTCCTCCAAGTGTTGCCATATCTTGTAATCTAGCGGATTCAAATCTGGACTGGAGGAGGGCCAGTCTTCGTGCCGGATGAAGTCGATTTCACGCGCCGCCAGCCAGTCTTGTGTGCTCTTCGCTCTATGAGCTGGCGCCGAATCTTGTTGGAATACCCAGTGCCTGTTATTAAACATGGTATGAGAAACAGGTTCCACAAGGTTCGTCAGGACTGTATTTTGATACACAACTGCATTCGTTTTTACACCTTTCTCACAAAAATGTACCTCTGTTAAGCCCCAATAAGACACTTCCAACCATACCATGAGCGAGGATGGAAAATGACCTCGTTGGACACGCGGAATACGGTTGCTCGCTTCTTCAGTACTGTGTGCGTACACCTTATCATTTTGTTTGTTGTAGCTCTCTTCTACGGTAAAAATTTTTTCATCCGAAAAAAGAATTTCCCGATATTTTTTTCCCGCGTACCGCTTCAACAAAGCGCGGCATCTCTTCAGTCTCAGGTCCATTAGACGAGCATTCAAATGATGTCCTGTTTTTCTTCGATATGCCCGAAGCCCTAAGTCTTCATTTAACACCCTTTTCACCGTGGTTCTGCTTAATCCCATCTGAAGGGCCAACAGTTTCTGCTTACGTTTGGGATTTCTTTGAATTCGCGCCTTCACAGCTTTTATCACTGCTGGAGTCCTAACAGACCGAGGGCGACCACTTCTTGACCTGTCATCTACACTAGAGTCTTCATTGTATCGTTTGATGGTACGATAAACGAATCTCTTGGTTATATTCAAATTTTTCAGTATGTCAAAAATTTGAATTGGCGCGTAACCGCAACGATGCAACGCAATAACTGCAACACGGTCTTCTTTAAGCGTCCACTCCATATTTAAAAATGAGTAAAATTCTAAAAAGTATACATATTTATTTTCATGAACAATTCGAAATTCGAATTCAATAAACTTTTTTGTGGCCAGCATTCTAAAAGAAAAGTTTTTACTGTGTGACAATACTTATGACCTGACTAAGTATATTAACTACAGTCAGTGACAAAAGTTGCTGCACATGTTCTTACCATAAACTTAGCTTGCATGCAAAATTATCTATTATTATAGAAACAAAATCTTTATACGAAAACTATCAAGTGCTTTATACGATCTTGAGTTTCAGAGCTACTTATCCATGGAATACAAAGGTCTTGCGGGAACACAGTAATTACACGAGCGAAACCGAATAAATGGCTATTATAAACACAAAAATAAAATTTCGTAAAGTACGCACTTTATATTATAATCTAAAAACATAACTAGAAATAACCCTTTACCGTGTTTTCGCCAATTTAATAGACCAGTCTACAAGACCTTTTCTCAAACATTTGTAATATAAAGGGACCGTTATAAAAATTGGTATTACGCCCTTAAGCGGTGAGCGCACTAGAGAAATTGAACGTAAACCATCTCAAAGTTTACAAAGACTCCGGACCCTTTGGCAAGAGCACTTTTATAAGCCCTAGTTTACAGGTGTAAACAGTTAGGGGGGGATTTCTTTGTTGTTCAGTTAGGTTGTAAATTACACTCTGCTCTTTTAATTAGTTACTACAAATGTTTAAATAGAAATGCAAATTAATGTTTGTTATTTATACACCTAAGATAATTTGATAAATTGATAGAACCCATTGCGCCTGGCATCGTTAGACTCAACTCTAGGCAATGATAGCTTGGTTGGCTCTGTCTTCGGTTCACATGCCGCTAAGCGTGGTTTCGAATCTAGCTGACCGCAAAAACCTAGCTTGAGCTTACGATGAAGGAAAATATCGCTAGCTTAGAATAACGTATAGAAATCAAGTACCCACTAGCCGTGTAGCCATTTTAACTGAGACTTTTTGGGCTTAGCTCGGACTTTTACTTGCTATTGCTCGAAAGCAAAGCGTTTAATGGTAAATATTTATTTATTTTGCCTGCTCTTGGACTAAATACCCACACGCGTGCGACATTTTCATTGCTCTTGTGTACGTTTTGGAGAAAATAATTTACATGGCACTCACACACACATTGATAAAAACGTGGCTTCACTTTGAGTGAAACTATGCATAGAACTATCATGTTTCTTAGCGTTATTGTTCTAATGATCGCTATACATTCTAGGCTGAGCCTGCTTCGATCACATCGTCACTTCACCAGGTGACATATTACTCAAATGCTACCCAATAAAGTCTTCAAAATTTAATATTTAATCCTGCGTAAAAAAACTCAGCTTCAAAGCTGTTTAAATGATAGTGGCCGAGCGGTAACTGGTGCGCTTTAGAATCCAGCAACACCGGGTTCGATCCTCGGCCCCCACCAATTACTTTTGATGAGTTATGCGCGGTTTTCCATCTCTCCGTGCTTTGGAGGGCGCGGTTTGGACCGTCGATGCCGTTTGTTATCGATTAAGCAGTCGTTAAGTCACGCCAGAGGCCCTTGGGCCTGATAAACTCTACGAGGCTAGCACAACCTCATTACGACAAACAACAACAACGGTAAAAAAAACTCCTACTGTATTATAAGTGTAATCTTTTAATTAAGTAAGGCACCCAGCTGTACGAGAGGTGTAACATAAATTGTGGCACCTTTTAGGGGCATGCAAAAGTGGCCGGCTCTCTTGGGGTCCAACAACGTAACGCGTGAGGTCTGGTAATGATAATAATCATTAATTTAGGTTACTTGTTATCGTGGCTAATTGGTTTTACGTTTGTGTTCGTTTAATTATTGTGGTTTAGTAATTTGAGACCGTTTATCTTTTTCCTTTTTTTGTTTCGGTCCATGTTTCCACACTATACGTTAAATACGTAACGTTTGAATAAGTGCAAAGTGGTTAATTGTATTTTTTCGCATTTTGAAACATAACACAAGAATAGATAGTGTTTAAATGGAAGCCTATAAAAATAATGTTTTCACTTTTGTACTACAGTCTCTTGCAATTCAGTCTCATAAATAACTTTCCTATCAAAAGTGACAGTTACCTGTTTCTCAAGTCTCTAAATTATTTTGCGACGTTTAACGTAACGCAAAAATGTTTTTGTAAGTTAGCTGTGACAGCTACCGGATTTATGTGACAACTTTTTGTGACTTTATTAATTAGGCGAAGGTTTGAAATTTAGAAGTCAAAAGAGGAAAACATTTTGAAGATATCTTTACAGGGGAAAATATGCGTCTTGTTATACGCGGAATCAAGCTGTCAAATGAACGGCAACTGTTTGAAGCTTGACGAGTAACGGCACAAAAACAAAATCGACGTTACAAATGAGTTGGATTCACGAGATTTATGAAGCTACTTTTTGCGACACTTTTATTAATTAGCGGGGGTCGCGTGCCCTCAGGCGGGACACTCGACTTAATGAACCCGCGGCTTGTGAGTTGAAACGGGAAGCAACTGAGGGATGTGATTTTTTCGAAAACCCGGGTCAAGGTTGCGGTTTGAAGGTTATGGTCGGGTTTTAGGTTTCAAAAGTGTTTTTTAGTGTGGTTTGTGGTGTCAAACGTGTTCGGATTGCGCTTTACGGCCTGGTACACATTAGGCGTTTAGAAGCGCACGCTTTGGTAACGCGCGTTTTAAGAATAAAGAGGTTTCTTTTATTCTTAAAACGCGCGTTACCAAAGCGTAACCTTCAAAACGCCTAATGTGTACCAGGCCTACATAACATAAGTAGGTATATGTTGCGAAAGCGTGCGTTAAATAGGAAAGTGTAGGTAAGATTGGATTGTGTTCTAAAGGGTTTGTTTGAAGTAAAGCTTGAAAGTTGAGTCGGCGGACTTTTCTCTTTTGAGTGATTATACAGTTTGAAGTAGTTTCAGGGCTTCAGATGTTTTTTGCGCTGCAATAATGGTCTGGTATACTGATATTGTATTATTTTTTTACTGCGCGAGTTAATTTGGGTGATACTTTTTTCTTTCTGAGATAAAGTAGCGTTTGATTTGATAAAATTATTTTGTATGAACTTTGGAACAATAATTTACATTATTTTCAACTAGAAAAAGCAGCCAGAGTTTTTGGCACCATGCCACATAGACGTTCAATTTGTTAGATTTTTAAGTTTTAGGTTTTGTTACCTACTATTAGTTTTTTTATTGTATTTTATTTTACTTTTGTTTTCCATTCAGTTACAGTCTACATTAAAAGAACTTTTAATTAATACAAAGTAAAGTAGTATTTTAAAACAATAACTTTTCGCCACAATCATTACAAATCTCCAACTTAGTATCACTGGTTTACTTAAGTATAAGTAAGCATCAAAATGAGATCTTACTCTCTGCTTACGCATAAAAGTAAACTCCAAAGTAACAGGCCCCAAGTTAGCCATTTCGAAAATTGCGAAACGCTGTTCACGCAAGTGAAACGCAAGTCTCTAATGTGCATTTCTACCCGTAACCGCTCGGTTGGTGCTTTTGCGTCACACAGATTTCGGTTTGCATTTTTATGAGGTCGGCATTTCAGCTGAGTTACGCGTTTTGATTTTATCTGACGTTGTTGTTTTAATTTAGAGGACTGCTTACGCGATAATGTTGGAACGGAAAAAATAAGTATTTGCGAAATGGGCGTGTCTGCTTTGGGTTTGGGAAATTGCATTTTGTAGCTAAATTTAAACAAATTTCAGTGTTATCTAAGTACGAGTAAACTTGAAATGACTAAATTCTCTGTGAGGGAATTTGGTATGAATTTTTATGACCAATAGTAAAAATTGAGGATATTAAATGTGTAGGTAACTAGTACTTTTTCAAATGAACATTTTAGTTACATTGAAGAAAGTCGTCTCCGTTACCCAGATATATTTAATTTGCTATCTACTTTCGACTCGAAGGGACGAAACAAAACATCACCTCAAAAGTAACCTTTCGTAATCGGGGGTTAAAGACAAACAACGTACCTAACCCCGAAGTTTTAAAAACTTTTATAGCACCGTGTGACCTAAACCCGCACTTAGGTCACGCTTTGCGCTGTTCAAAGTAGCACATTTTTAAACGGCCTGATGTTCACTAACTTCACACCGTTTAAGAATATACCCATCGTTGCGAGCGTAGTACTGAACCAAAGCTTACATTATTACACCACATACATTTTTACACCACTCACAAACTCATAGTAAGAAAGAGAAGATACGTATAACCTGTAACGTGTGGGACCGAAACGCCAATGTCTTTGGCGCCATATTTCTGCATGTTTTCATTTTGGTCTTCGTCGGACAATATTACTTATTACGTGTAAACGCTATACCTAAGTTAGCGATACTAATCGTACACTGTACCTTTGTTATAATATTTCTTATCCGATTATATAATAATTGAAACATACGAATACTTACTTGATTTAGAAATGTTGCGGTTTTTTGTTGTTTACATAAAATGTAACCGACACAAGAACTATTTCCACTGAATACACACACTTTCAATTATTATACACCATATATCATATAGTCTTATGGTGAATACATTTATGCACAAACCAGATCAATCAAAGATTCCTATATTAATAGGTATTCACGTTACGATAAAGATTCGGTTACAAAATGAAGCGCTACAATATTGATATATTTTACTGTTTTTTCGTTGAAACCTGTTTGACTATTATTTAAACTGAACAATATTAAATCTGAAACAATATCACATTAGGCAATCCACGAACAATAAATATACATCCAAAAATACTAAAAGGTAACCTAGAAAACAAATCTAGAAGTGATACGGGTAGGTGTGAAGTTGTTTTCCCGTTCTCTACTGGTGGAATACCAACCTACCCACATTACAACTTACGTGTTTATTACTAAGTCAAAGAGTCAAATGAACATCTTTTCATTGCATTAATTAGAAGATTATTTTTAAATAAATTAAGTAGATGGCGGGTTTATGTCGCACGTGCTATAAAATAGTATACGATACTCGCTGCGTAAGTAAGTCTATTAAATACACGGCGGTTAGCACCCTCGCTTCGCTCGGGCGCTAACTTCACGCCGCCGTGTATTAATATACTACTTAGACAGCTCGTATCGTAATGTACTATTTCACTTGCCTAAATTCCCAGGGGTGCCCACAAAACGGGATAACATTGTGCAAACGTAGAAGCAAGTTTGGTGAAATTTAAAACTGGGTTACCTTAGGGTAGACAATCTGAGGTTTGAATGTGCTGTGTCTAATATGATACGATATAATAATATATTGTATGTACTGTAAAATACAACAGTAAAAACAAAACAAGCTGAATGCAATGAAGTAGTTTCGGTCAAGTTCCAATGTGCGAGAAAAAATGTTTGGAATAAATAGTTATATTATGAGTAATTTAATAAAAAAAAATGTTTATTAATTATTAGAAATATAGTACGCAACAATCACTTTTCTTTTCATAGTATAATTTTATTTCAATTAGTAATAATTAATTTAATAAAAAAAACTAAGTTTTTGCACGAGCACATAACTTACCCTCAGTTTCTGGAACGTTTGTTAGCTTTGACAGTAGATTAAAACTATCGTTGTCTCTATCTGGCACTACGCAAATGACAAGGACGGCAATAGAATTAATCTGCAGTCAAAGTTGGTTGACGTTTCAGAAACCGGGTGTTGTCTTTACTTTTTAGAACATTCCCACCTGGAGATTCTTAATGTTCGCTTTTAAAACTAGGCCAGCGGTACACCGTACGGCTCTTAACCCGGCCGTGACATAGTGGTACGTTCAAACTTTAACACTTCCTAAAACATACGGTGCGACGTTACGTTTTAAGCTACTTAAACTGCACAAGTGAGTCATTATCCGATATTTAGTAGCTCTCAACTTTAAAGCTTTTAACGTGGGCATGTGTGATACATACGTAATAGTCAAGGTAAAGTGTTCGCGTAAAGTTTTAGTAGCTCGGCTAGGTTAATTGACAAAGTGTTGTGTTAGCACTCAGCTTAGATAAATTATTATTTAGAAAAGTCTGACTTGTTACCTGCGTTTTCGTCTAAAAACGATTTAACGATTATTGGCTTAAAGTTCTAAGTGCCCTAACCAATAAACCTGAGAAAACTTTTAACGTTTCACAAAATTTAGCAGCGGCCTTTGCATAGTATCACTTCGTATATCAGCGCACTTTTCACTTGCACTGTTGCAAAGATAAGCACCACTTTTGACTTTGTGAACAGACTAATTTTCACACTGCGCGGTAAGGAACGCCTGGGATGACTTCGTCGCATTCCGTCGCGGGCGGTGGAGGGTTAAGTGAGTGATTATAGTTATGTCTCTGTGTGGGTGACTTTGTACACGTCTATATTTTGCTAGGATGTTTAGAGTTGGATATTTGTCAAGTTGTTACTCGTTTGGTGATTCTGTAGGCTGAGTATTCTGGTATCTGATCTTGGTCATCCACCACTTTCTCTAGCAGTATCTATAGGGTTCGGCTTTGTTTCTTGAATCCACTTTGCCATGGTTGGGTACTGGAAGAAACTACCCCCAGGGAACGAGTCGAACTCAAAATGACCTGATTGCTTCTGCGGTGGCCGCTCAGGGGTTGTCACGATATGACAATGCGGCCAAATAACTAAAATCATGTTGTTGTCTTGATTGGAAATTGTTTGCGCGTGCTTTTGTAACAACCATCAATAGTTATGTTTATATATTTGAGTGTTCGTAACGTTATTGAAACAAGTAGGTATACCTAGTTAAAATTTAATTACCGTAAAATTGGCAGGCTTTAAATTATAAAGCTAAGTACTGCTCGAATAAAAAAAAATACATTACTGCACACTTTGCAAAAATCTGTCGATTTCAATTCAATATAGCCAAAAGTGACCGAAAATAGGTTACAATGTGTCGTTCCGAAAATTCTGCAGTAACCGCATCGGAAGGCTGACGTCTCGCCAGATACCGGATAAATTTACGACCTGATAAAACATGTCCAGTCAACTCAGACCCCCGTGGAATACTTGCTGTGCCAACATCAAGCTTAAATGGTGATTGGTCGAGAGGAGAGGAGTAGGTCACGATATATTAGTTCAGTGTAAAACTTGTCTGCCAAATGGATTACCCCGATTAAGTATGAGCGACCTTTTGCTTGGATAGTTTGATGCATGATTACTTCCAGGGCTGCTTTTATGGTTGGTCCGGAGATCGGATGTGGGGAATTTTAGATGACAGGTTCATTGTTCATCAAAAAGTAACGATAGAATGTTAAATTAATTTCGAAAATAGCTAGAGGAAAAAACATTTAGGTAATCTGAGGCGGTTCAAATGGACAGAAAAGTTAGCCATAATATTATGGGGTTCACAAACGTTTTTAAATTGCAGTTAAGTGTTCTCAACTATTCGCAATTTTCTGGTTAGTAGGTTTTATCCCCATTCCCGACAAATTAAATATGAAATACATCGATAATCATATCGCTTTTTTCTCCGATATCATATTCATTATGCGATAAGTTCTCTAGAGCGTAGGTATTTATTTGCAAATTAATAATACCTTTATTAAAAATGAGACGAACAAACAACTTTCGAACTCTTTAATTTCTTTGTTCTCAATCAATGTATTGCAAAACATCAAGGAATATACGCAAAAATACATATTTTATTAATTGCATTTAGCGTACATGTATTATTATGTTAGTTCGTGCTAACATAGAAAAAAAAATATTTTTTTGTAATAAGACGTAGGATTTCTCCTAGGTTTCCCCACACTAGGATTGCTCCTGCATCATGGGTACCGCTTACAGACACATAATTTCACATAAACTTCACACCCAGACCAGAAACAAATATTTGTGGATCGCACAAATATTTGTTCCGTGCGGGATCAAACCCGCGACACCCAAGCGCAGCAGTCCGATTGTTTAGCTACTACGCCAAACGTGCCTTCTAAATTATTAATAAATATATTGATCGGCTGGTCAATAACTCCAAGATAAGAATGGCTAAAGGCAGGGGTCACGTCAAACGGGCATACATAAATTTTTCAGCACAGCCATTTCGGGCGCAACCCTGGCTTTGCATATCTGAATGTTTCCAATTACAGAAAGGGCCAGGTTTTGAGCGAGCAAGTCACAAGCTGTTCTGATTCTCTAGCGGT
The DNA here is from genome assembly GCA_905147375.1 of Hylaea fasciaria. Classification (NCBI taxonomy): domain Eukaryota; kingdom Metazoa; phylum Arthropoda; class Insecta; order Lepidoptera; family Geometridae; genus Hylaea; species Hylaea fasciaria. The sequence goes on from LR990200.1 coordinate 2,955,076, forward strand.
TGTCTAGCAAAGGCTGACTGGACTGGATGACGGAGCGTTGTGCCCTGACGAGAAGAATCAATTAACTTTTTTATATTTTTTTTTTATTAATTATTTGCTAGATCTTACCTGATGTGAAAAACGATACGGTCTACGATAGTGCTCGCTTACCTACAAGTAATCTGTTCAATTCGTGCCTTAAAGGCTCTTAGGTTCATGGAACTGAATTATGTTTTTTTTTAATAACCTGTAACCATAGAAAAATTTATTAATTTTTTAATATAATTAACACATATTAAGGCAACTTTCATAGCCAGCATGATTTTTAGTTGAGACGATAGCTAATTTTCTGCCCAATTATGTTAAGTTTCTGCTTAATTTTAAGTTTTTATAGCACACATTATTTTGAAAACGCTAAACGCTCTTGTCTTGACCCCGAATGTTGCGGTTTGTAGTAATACGGGCATAAACCCCAGAGCTTTATGCGTTACTCTGTGATATTATTTTTGCTAGGTTCACTGCTAACAGCTCTCCGTCGACGTGCTATGAATTTGGATGAGGTTTTGATGAATTTAGGTGGAATAATTTAAAGATTGCATCTTGAAATACGTTTTTCATTTTATAAATGCGCATTTGGTACAAAAAGGTTAGTTCTGGATGGTATTGCAACTTTTGAGATGGTGTGGCGCTTATCCACTGAACTGTTCGTCAAAAGTCAAGACTTTACTGTATATAATTTAATAAAAATTGGTAGGTATATACGATTTTGACACGTTTGATTTAGGTGCGAACTTTAAAAGAAACAAACCATCTGTTTTCTCATAAAAATAGGGTTAGCCATCAAAAAATCGGTCGTTGAGCTTCGAGTATGATCGTCACTGTATTACCGCCCACCGTTTAGAAACTTGTAACATAAGACACTTAGGTGTTTCTCCGAAATGTAGGTCCTTCCAGAATCTGACTCCAAATGAAATGTCCTGAAGCGTTATAGCGCGGGAGCTCCAGCTCTACTAATGCATTAGGCATCGTCTAATTGACAAATGGTGTTTGCTCCAGGATTCGACTGAGTCCGATACTTTGCCTAACTCTTGTGTGGATTTGCTTTACCCGTGACTACTGGAAGAGAGACATAGAACAGAATAGATCAGAAGGGGAATTCTATATTATCATAACAATATATTTGTCTAATTTGACTTGGATTTCAGAGTGGTACCTACACAATTTGGTGGTGTGACAAGCAAAGGTTTTTGTTTTTTTTTAGATTGTATGGTTTATTTGTAAACCGCTATACCTAATTTATAAACTCCTCTGGTACTTATTTAACATACCTAATTATTAAGGTAATCTAAATTTTAAGATGGCGAATGTATTAGACAACAAATATAATTATGTTAGTTTTAGGATTGTTTTGTAAGTAACTAATTATTTTAATAATCCTCTATTAAATTCAGTAAATAAATTTAGGTAGATGTTAGATGGTTTCTTGTTTATCTTAAACTTTTACTAAATAATGTTCATTAAAATTTGAATATAGTCATGAATACTGTTATAATTTATTTTTTTTGTGTTTGTAGTTATCCCACTGGTTCCACTACTGTGGCTCCTAGTAATAGAGCTTCTGGCGCTGTTCGGAATTAAATTACAAGTGTTGACATGGAGCTCTCAACGGTAGTTTACCTATCACCAGAATTCGGAAACTTTTTGTTGTTCTTTGAAGATTTAATGTTTTCTGTACAAAAAATCTCGTGTTCGAAAGCTGTGTCGGTTTATTAGTAAGAAAACTAACTTATTAAAAAATTGTACCCTCTTCTTTTCTTTGTTGATTAGACACTTTAATGTTATGAAAATTCATAACTTGGCCTAGCTGAAATGTGAAATCAGTATGAATATAATTAACATTTATCATTATTTATTTCTGTAAATAGAATCCGAACTACGAGTAGGTATAAGTTCGATGTATGGACAAATTATTACAAAAATTATCTATAGTCCGCAGTTAACAAGCGTGGTCAATTTTTGTTTGTTACTATTTCTGACCAGTAACTTTGTTCCCGGAACAATTTTTATCACTCTATCGTTATAGGAAGACCGGCTGCATCAATTAAATTAAACGCCAAGTATGAATGTAGCTCAATCGTAAATTAATTTACTGTAAAGCCTTATAAACTCCTCAATTTTAATTAAAACATGTTCAATACAGAATGCAAAATTCGGTGCCAAGCGACGCGACGCGGCGGTCGCTTGATTTTACACCTTATTATGATAACACTCGACTGTACAAACACAACAGCACTGTATTATATATAATTATTATCTCCTGGATAATTAAGTAGCAGGATGTAACATTAGCATTAAACGTTAAATAATCGGCTAAACAATACAAATCAGAAAATAATTTAAAATGCTGAAAACAAACTCATTGTCGATGATAACTTAATCCAAATCATAGTGATGGGATGTCACGTAAAATAAAACGTCGTAAAAACGAGATCCTGTGAGCGTCATCACATAAAATATATCGTTGAAGATTTATTACAATGGTGGTTATAACAGCTCTATAGAGTTCGACGACGGATGCTAATATTACTTCTTGGAGGCATGTTTACGACCACTCACCTTTGATGTAAAGTAGGGAGCAAATGTATAGATGGGAAACGTTATATCGATAGGGACTTGTATGGATTATGCTATGTAAATTCTTTGTACAAAATATCGGATAGAATTCAGACACCCGACAAGTCAAGGTAAGGTTACAAATGTTTGCGTTTTACTAAGACAATGTTGGTTAATATTTTCTAAAAAAAAAGGGGTACTGGGTCAACATTTTTCTCATTTTTACCATGCATTAGCTTCTACTATTTCAAAAAAACTTTTCGCCCCATAACATTTATGTTATTCATTAAATCAGTATATTTTCCAAAACATACCATGTGTTATCCAATGCGTTCCAATACAAGCATTCCAGCGAGCGATTCACTCATGAGCAGCTGATTCATTGATTTGCTCCAATTACAATTCTGTCCTTATGGTTCCAGTAACAATATCGATAAAACTCAGCACATACCACAAGGGGTGTCTGCGGATGCGTTCTAAAATTATTATACACAATTACGGTGAGTGACTCACCCATGAACGCTTCCTATATTGATCTGCACCAATTATTCTCGTCCTAATGAGACATCAGCCATAATATCGACAACCCCACCACAATGGCAGTGTGGTTGTTTATGCGGTTTTACACGATTACCGTTACAGCGAGTTACTCACCCATGAACGCTTGCTCTATTGATCTGCTCCAATTATTCTCGCCCTAATGAGACATCAGCCATAATATCGACAACCTCAGCCCAACCCTAGTGGCGGGGTTGCGGATGCATCGTGACACGATTACCGTTACAGCGAGCTACTCACCCATGAACGCTTGCTCTATTGATCTGCTCCAATTATTCTCGTCCTAATGAGACATTGGCCATAATAACGACAACCCTGGAGACGGGGTTGCGGATGCGTCCTAACACGATTACTGTTACAGCGAGTGACTCACCCATGAGCACCTACTGTTATATTGATTTGCTCCAATTATTCTCGTCCTAATGAGACATTGGCCATAATAACGACAACCTCAGCACAACCCTGGAGACGGGGTTGCGGATGCGTCCTAACACGATTACTGTTACAGCGAGTGACTCACCCATGAGCTCCTACTGTTATATTGATTTGCTCCAATTATTCTCGTCCTAATGAGACATTGGCCATAATAACGACAACCTCAGCACAACCCTGGCGACGGGGTTGCGGATGCGTCCTAACACGATTACCGTTACAGCGAGTGACTCGCTCATGCGCACTTACTTTATTGATTTGCTCCAATTATTTGCTGCTGAGTGTCTGTTTCCAGGTTACTTTATTTTTTGGAAATTATTGTTTATTTTATTCTCGTTATAATATTATTATCTTTAAACAATGGTCGGGGAAATGAGATTCCTCTCACAATAATAATTAATGATCCGCAGATCGGCAGAGCACACCAACTATTTATAGGTACTAATTAATAGTTAATACTACAATAACTAATTTGATAACAAGAAGTTCAATTATAGGTAATGTATCGGTTTTACAATGGCACGCTACAATTATGTACCAGTTTTAGACAAACTTTATGTGATATAAAACATGAACTTCATGTCAGTAAACATTGGTAATGAACTATTAATCGTGTAGGTAATAAGGCTCATAATATATGGTGATCCAAGCCACGGAAGTAAAATGAGGAACTGAAACGAATAGCTCAATTACTTGTAAGAATAACATTTATCGCGCCCACATCCACATCATTTCTGAACGCACATTGAATCCCCAAAGAACCTGTTTCGGCTGAATATCCCCAAATTCTTTTCTTTCCCAGTCCCCGTAAATGCGGAGCAATCCATTAACTGAACGGTTTCCCTTATCAACTCATAAATTCGGTCGCTATCAACGGCCGTGCGTCAAAGTTGGATCAAGCACGGTAACAGTACAATACCTTACATAAAAATGTTTTCATCACGCATATGCCTCTTCATGATTCTTATAAAATATTTAGCTAAGGTGGTGGCCCTGGATGGACACTCCGTACTCAAAAGGTACCCAATCCCACGGAAGAGAGCCAACACGCTCACGTCATACAAAACCCCGATCATACTATCTCACTTTAATAGAGAGTGCAACATCTTCTAGGGTTTTAATTTTGATTTTGTTCTAGTAATAAGCTATTCTTTTGTTCTGTAGTTTTAAATAAAGAGTTTATCTATAAACGTTTTGGACTATCAAAATTGAATTGGTGGCTTTGGTCTCAACAATCAATATACATCGATACTAACACTGTGGTCTATCGTTAAAATCAATCACTGCCTCTCAGAACTAGAGTAGGTTTTCAAAGTCCATACTGCTCGGTAAATATAGTGTGCTATCAGCCTCCGTACGTCAAAGCTATAACGGATTGATAGGTTTGTTTTCGATAGAAACTCCGATTTGGTTAACAGCTACTGAATAAATCTCGTGGCAGCTAATAAATGTCGACGTAGTTCATTAAAGTGGTAGATTTATAATTATTACTCTGAGCCAGAAAAAAGAACAGGCACGAATGATTGTCTGACTTGTCTGTCACACTAGGGAGCTACGCCTAGGCGTAGGCTGCTACGCCGGCTACGTTGGCTAAGGTTAGGTGTAGGCTGCTACGCCACCTACGTTGGCTAAGGTTTTTTATTTTAATATACAACATTATAACCATCGACGTGAAGCGTCAATGCCATTTTTTTGTCAACTTTTACATTGCGATGTTACTCGCTGTTTTCGGAATAAAAATAGCTTGCCTATACTGTCTATGTGACTTCGTTCCCTATCATATTGGTTTACCAGTTGAGCGTAAAGAAGTAACACATACGAACACACTCACAAACCTTCGTCTTTATAATATTAGTAGGAAACCTACTCCTTACTTCGCCTTTCAATGTTGTATCAATTTTATACCCAAATTCGGCGTAATAAAGAGGGCAAGACACTCATGAGGTAAACTTTATCCTTTACGTTAATACGTATTCATGAAGGAAGCAACCTCTGCCATTCAGCCATTAACATTTCCACAGTACAATACCGAACGAGATTTCCAACTTCCTATGTTGTATAATAATGTTGTTAGAAAGGAACTTAGCTCGTTATTAAATTTGAGTTGAAATTAAACAGCAGAAATTTGGGAATTGTGATATTGAAAGATGTAGACTGTGACATCAATAAAAGCAAAGGTTTTCAGGGTTCCGTAACTAAAAAGTTAAATGGAACCCTATTACTAAGACTCCGCTGTCCGTCCGTCTGTCTGTCTGTATGCCCGTCTGTCACCAGGCTGCATCTCATGAACCGTGATAGTTAGGCAGTAGAAAATTTCACAGATTTATTTCTTTTGCCGCTTCAACAACTGATACAAAAAAATAATAAAATAAATATTGAAGGGGGCTCCCATACAACAAATGTGAATTTTTTGCCGTTTTTATAGTGAGTTATGGTTTGTATAGTACGCGGTACGGAACCTTTCGTGCGCGAGTGCGACTCGCACTTGGCTGGTTTTGTGTTATTGGAAACGCATTGATGAAAATAAACTCTGACTCTTTATTACATAATATGACTGGCGTCACTTTTATTTCGTTTTTATCCAATGATAAAATACATCAACAAAAGGCTAATATATATCGTAAAATATATCGCAAATACAAATGTATTCCTTCATTATTTATGTTTAATAGGTTGTACCAAAACGTGTATGTTCGTATAATGCATTTTTGTTTCTAATTCGATACAAAACGATGTGCGAAGCCTCTTCGCCCTTACGTATATTAAAACGAAGCTTAAGTACCAAGTCACAGACCCGCACTCGCCAAAACGGAAACTTCGCCATTATCGGTAGTACTCTCCGCTATGTGTTCACGTCCCAGGACTGGGAAGGTTCCCTTGATTAATTCTTGGAAGGATGAGAGGAAATTGAGATATTCAACCGCAAGGATCTCGTGAACCAGTCTTGACGACCATTCATTGCAAACTTTGGTTTAATCTAGCATGCCAATGTGTCTTCATAGAAAAGTAGAGGTTTGTGAAAACTATATTTGGAAGTTTAATGAGCCAGTTGAACTAACGTTTTGTCTAGTAAATATGAATTTAATTCGAGAAAGCTGGACTTCTACGTCAGTTGGTATGGTGGATATATACGCGATGTTTATTTCAAGCTAGTTTCCGTTGCATTATCTACAATTGAGTTGAAATTTTGCAATAGTCCAATTCCAATGTTCATACAATATTGTCGTAGCGAGCTCATAGCATAGTTAAGCATAGTCAATGGGTTGAATTTTAATGGCGCTTACTTACTTTGTATTATTATTCTAGTAAGCTTCTAGGGTAGTATTAAGTATTATTTTTATTAGTAATCGTATTTAACGTGTAGTTTATATTATTCTACATTTAATATTTTCATAATAGCAGTCGTTTTTATTGATGGTAGTTTATCTACTGATAAAGTCATCCAAGAATTTTTGAAAAATTTTCCTTGCAGCGAAATAACAGTGCTTTTTCTTCCACTATTTTCTCATTCAACATTTTCGCTTCTCTCTCGTCGTAATAAGGTTTAATGTCCGGTGAGTTATGAAAATCCCTATTAACAGCGAGGGGTTTATAAGCCCTTACGATGTTTGATTAGCTCAACACAACAGTGTTTGTGTTTGTTCAGTGTACACCGGTTGGAGAGATGGTTAATATTTAGTTGTTCAATACCACCGATATAGCACTCCATTTTGAACTGTAGTGCTGGAGATATTGAGTCATAATTCCTTCGTCGGAAGGTATGTCGTGAATGGGCTTTGCATTGTGTAAAGCAAGATTCGGTTAAACTCTTCATTAATGCTGTTCGGGTGCTGGCATAATTCGTTGCGTTTTCAATTTGTAAACTGAAAAAAGACGTATTCAAATATTTTTATAATGGCTTATATTTTATGTGATTTCGAGTCGAATCTTGAATAATAGGAGATAATATACAACTAGCGTCAAGCATGTACTGGCAACCCTTGAGAAATTAAAAGAGGCTACCCTGCCCAATTAATGTTGAATGAGTTTCTAAGCGAACAAGAATTTAGAAACCTTATAATGGCATGAAAATATCAAAACTTTAATCTTAGATTTCACAATAATTTGCATTCATCATTTTATCCAAATAGTATTATAAGATGTTGCATTTCATTTAAAGTTTTTCTTCTCAGGATTTGTGTACTTTGCATGATTTCGAAATATATTTAAAATGTCGAGTCACATTTACTTATTGTTTGTGCAAACAGAATTTGTACTAAACTACCTTTTTCCCCGTCACATGCTATCCCCGTAACCTGTGCACGTTTTGGACACAGGGTGGCGTCGGCAAACAATCGGCTTCTAACGAACCCCAATTAGCCTCGAACGGTGTGTACGGAGCCATCAATTAAATAAGGTAATGCTGATTTGAGGCGGAAAATAAATAGGGATATGCTCTGATCAGTGCGTAGGATCGACCCCAGGAATGGTGAATCGCTTTAACGTGCCTAAAATAACTGGGGGTAAATTCTGCTAATTTAAGGTCACTTCAATCGAATCTCAGTGGAGTGACTTCGGAATAGTTTGTGACATTTCATTGTGACGTTGATTTCAAAAGTTGTTATTAGACTAGCAGACAAATATAAAAATTACATATATAGCGGGCTCGGGCTTCCATGATATGTCACAAACTATTTCGAAGCCACTCCATTGAGATTCGATTGAAGCGTTCTTAAATCAGCAGAATTGATCCCTTGATGAGTTGTCAAAATGTCAGGTCCAAGTCAGTCAGTAGTCTAGTCAAATAATGCATTAATTGTGCGAAGAAAAATAAAAAAAGATGACTTTTCATGATGTGCCTTGGTTTAGTACGCCAGTGAGGATAGAATACTCTAGCAGTAGAGGCTAGCACAACCTCATACGTCAAACGAACATTGAGGATTAGTGCGTGTAAGCTAACCGTATTGTCTGTTCGCTGCTTTTAAAAATAATCAACACAAAGACCGTTAACTTGAAAGCACTAATCAAACTAAACGCAAAGTACTTTTCCAGCTGTCACAGCGCAGACAACCCGAGCAAACGACCGGGCAAACTTTCAGAGATAATAAGCACATCCTCCGAGAGTAGAGACGGTCCGCAGTACTCCATAGTTACCTCACCGAACTTTCTCCCAGGCTGATTGCTCCCCGCGAGGCCCTCGTTTGAAGCTCAGACTTGTCTTACGGGATTTGTGGATGCTGTGACAGCGACGCTTTTGCGGCAACACTAATCTTTGTTTAATTGAGAGTGATTTAAGGGATTTTGTGTGGTGTATGTCGCTACGTCTCAAGGGGTGGAACCGTGTGTTGCGGTGGGTAGCAAATTAGAACTTGCATGTATAATTAGTTGACATGTTTTAAGTTTCGGAATTTACCTGGATGAGATCGTTTTTGTGGTACAAATAAAATGCTCAGTATCATGTAATTTTTTTTTTGGTACAATGAAGTGTAATTTTTCTGTCTACTTATAAATCTGATATGACATTAATGTTATGTTAAAAAAGAAAACAATATTGACCTTCTTCTACTACTACTAAGTCTTCTCGAACTAAGTCTTCGATATTTCTGTTCTTCTGTTCGAATTTTATCCAGTACTCCTTCCAATTAGAACCAGTTTATGCTGATGGATTTGTCACATAAACTTAAATACTACTAGACATGTTTTTCATTATGACGCGTCATACATGACTAGCGACGGAAACAGCCAGAAAAATTACCATGTATTGCTGGAGGATCTATCTATGCGATCGCGTTTATAAATACTGCCCCTAACTAGAATGCCTTGCATCTGTACCTCTGTAGGAGTAATGACAACATAATGTGTACACCGCTTGAATGTCAGGCTATTATACTCTCTCTACCTCACTACGCAAGTCTACATAGTAAATATTGATATTAATATTACTTACTGAACGTCTCAGTAAATATTAGCAATAGTTGAATAATGTGCTCTAAGTAAGCAACACTTTGACGTATTCATCTAAAATATATTGGAGAAATCTAGGGTTTCCAAGGTGCCCGTCTGTGCCCTACGTCTGAACTTTACGATATTTAGCTCTTTTTTTAACTATTTGCAGTAAATAATGTAAAGCTCACATGAAAAATGTGAGATCAAAGTTTGACTTCAAACTGTGAAAGGCAGTAAATGGATTATTCTTTGATGCGGTTTTATGTTATCTGTTTTAAGAAGTTATGCTGTTTTATTTTCGCATTTTAAGGCTCTATATTAAAAAAGGAAAATTTTATATGAACTGCCAGGTCTATCTTTTCATCTTACACAGTTATAACTTTAGTTAAATATATGGTATGATACAATTAATACTTTTCAACATTTTTATGTAGTTTGGCCTAGAAACCAGCTAGTATTATGACGATGTCTATCATGTTACCTGTCGCGCTTGTCAGTTATCTTTATTATCTAGTATCATTATATTTATATCTGTTTGTTGAACTCACAAAAAAACTCGTTCACGTGTTAATAACTTACAAACAATCGTCTTTCGCTAGGGCAACCCTCAAGTTGTCAACAGTTCGCTCGTACTACATTATTTAATTTTTCCAATAAAACTTATCTTAATTGTTTGCAAGTGCTATGTTACGGTAGTTTATCGCTGTGAGGACCTCAAATAGTGTTATCCAGCTTAACTATCAAGAAATAACGCCAGAACAGCGGAAGATAAGTCTACATTTAACTACCCTCAATTTTCGATTATTCAGAACACCCACATTTTTCAACTGTTATATGCTGTCATACTCAATTGGCAGGCTTAGATTCGACTTTGACAAGTCATCTGACATAACAGTGTTACCACATCTACGAAGAACTCCCGGTTTTTAAGGAAATTTAAAATGAGTACCTGTAGCAAGTGCAATAAGCAAATAAAACAGGCAGAGCTTAAGTCATGCTCCCAATGTCATGGTGCTTATCACTATCAGTGTTTGGGCATACCACCAGAAAACTTTGCCAAGGAATCAAAAATGCACAAATCTGCTTGGAAATGCCCGGAATGCAAGTCATCTGATAAGAGCTCTAGTACGCCTTCATTTCATACAACGAGCCAGTCCAATAACGTCAACTCACCGTCTTCTGATATTGTGACAGACTTAAAGAAGTACATGGACAAAAAGCTTGACGACTCCATGTCCAAACTCCGAAGCGATATCAAGCGTGACATAAACATGGATAACGCTGGCACTCGAAACAAGATCGATGAACTCGCCGAAAGCTTGAACTACATGTCAGCCAAGTATGACCAAATGAGGGAACTCTATGAGAGTAGAACTAACATTATTGACAACCTGGTAACGGAAAACAAGAATTTGCTCTCACAGGTCCAAGATCTGCAGTTCCGCCTCAATGACGTTGAGCAGCAGGCGCGGGAGTGTAACTTGGAAATCCAGTGCGTACCTGAACACAAAACCGAAAATATCAAGACAGTAATCCAGCAACTGGCAGCCACTGTTGGTCGGAGTTTGAGTAATGATGAACTTCTAAATTACCACCGAGTGGCTAAGGCAAACAAGGACTCAGTCAGACCTCGGTCAATCGTCGTCAAACTACCAAGCCCACTTATAAGAGATGAAATTATAGCTGCCACTAAAATATTTAATCGTACGAACCAGAATGATAAATTAAATTCTGCTCATCTGGGTTTAGCAGGTGACAAGTCACCAGTTTATGTGAGCGAGCATTTGTCTCCTGCAAATAAACAGCTACACGCCGCTGCTCGCAGAATTGCCAAGGAAAAGAACTACACCTTTGTCTGGGTACGAAATGGCCGCATACATATGAGGAAAGATATCAACTCGAAGAGTTTTATGGTGAAAGATGTTAATTTCCTTACGACTTTAGAATAAGGCGCACCAATCGGATCTTTGTTTAATCTTAAGATACTGTACCAAAACGTTAGAGGTCTAAGAACGAAAACTGACAGAATTTTGATCAATGCAATGAAGAATAACTTCGATATAATAGTACTCACAGAAACCTGGTTGAATGAATCCGTTTATGACCACGAAATTTTAGATGGTAGGTATGTGGTTTTCAGGCGTGATCGTGCATCTACAACTAGTAACAAACGAGAGGGTGGTGGTGTCCTAGTAGCGACCTTACAAAAGTACCAAGCTTTGCGCAAGCTACTCTGGGAAACTGACTGCGAGGACCTATGGGTGACTCTAAAACTGAAGCAAGGTAACGAAACTATAGATTTGTGTATTTGCACTGTATATGTCCCTCCGCCAGTAAAATATGATTACCTAGAACGGTTTTTGTCCAGAGCAACTCAAATTATTCAACACGAGGGAACTCGAAAATCTGTTTTTCTCTTAACAGGAGACTTCAACCTTCCAAATCTGCAGTGGAGTCTTAGTGACTCAAATTGTCTAACGCCATGTTGCACCACTTCTCTCAACGAGAACCTTTTGGTAGACACAGTGGCCTTCAACGGTCTCCAGCAAATTAACAACGTTACCAACGAAGGAAATCGAATCTTAGACTTAGTTTTTACCAACTGCAGCCAGTTGTTTACCCTGTCAGAGTCCTCTACTGGCCTTGTCGAACTGGACAGCCATCACCCTGCCATTGAGATACTGTTAGGTTTGAACTTCTGTAAAATACCAAAGATTAAAAAAGGCTGCTATCTTAACTATGCAAAATCCGATTATGATAGTATTATAAACGACCTTGACAAAATAGATTGGACTGATAAGCTCAAACCCTCATATAACGTTGACAAAATTGTTGACGAGTTTTATGAACAAATCCTATTAATCATTGAGAAACACACACCACTGAGCAAACAAATAAATTCAAAATACCCTGTCTGGTTTAACGCCTCCCTTATCAAAATCCTAAATGAGAAAGCAAAGTATCATAGTAAATATAAGAAATATAAAAACCCAAGAGACCAAATCACCTACCAAATGTTAAGAGATCGATCTGATAAAATGATTATACAATGCTTCTCTCAATTCAAAAAAAATGCCAGAGAACACATTCAGAAGAATCCTAAGTACTTTTGGAAATATATTAAATCTATGAAGTCGAACAGCTGCGATATCCCCGACGAAATGTATTTCAACAATGAAAATGCGCGAGGAGGTCAGGAAATCAGCGACCTATTTTCCCAATATTTTAATTCTATCTATAACACTGATACGTATGTCGGGATCTCCGTGGACGAAGTCAGCAGGAACAACCTATCTTTTGGTTCCTTGGCACTCACTGAGTCGGATGTGCTTAAGTCGTTACAGTCCTTGGATTCTAACAAAGGTCCTGGGCCAGATGCCATACCTCCTACTTTCTTAAAAACATGCGCAGAGCAACTTGTTAAACCACTGCATATAATTTTTAATAAGTCTTTATGTCTTGGTGTTTTCCCTACTAAGTGGAAACTAGCACATATAACACCAATCTTTAAAAAAGGTGACCAGTCCAATGTAATGAACTATAGGCCTATTTCAATTCTTTCTGCTTTCGGCAAACTTTTTGAATCTCTAGTACAAAAATCTCTTTACTCTCACCTTAAGCCACTCATTAATCCTCACCAGCATGGCTTTTTACCGGCTCGATCCACCACATCGAATCTCATGGATTACACGTGTGACATATCACATGCACTAGAAGAAAAACTGGAAGTGCATGCAATCTATACAGATTTTTCCAAGGCATTCGATGTGGTTGACCACACATTACTAGCTCGCAAACTTGGGCATGCAGGAATATGTGGATCACTACTAAGATGGTGTGAATCCTATCTTTATAATCGCTCGCAGTTAGTGAAAATTCGTGGCTTCGTCTCAGAACCACGCAGTGTCCCGTCTGGAGTTCCACAGGGCTCACACCTCGGCCCACTCTTCTTTATACTGTTTATAAATGATCTCTGTGATGGGATTAGGTCAAATTTCAAGTTGTTTGCTGATGATCTTAAGGTATACAGAACGATCAAATCATCCAATGATATTGAATTGTTGCAACAAGATTTAAATTATATTAATGTTTGGTGCACTAATAATAAAATGCTCCTCAACGCTGCTAAATGTTACCATATAAAATTTTCGAGGAAAAAACACCCTATTATTGCCTCTTATTTTGTCAATAATACTCAATTATGCGAAACCACTACTATTCGTGACCTTGGAGTCATAGTTGACAAAAAGCTAAGCTTTCGCGAGCATATTGATTACATCATCAAAAAAGGAGCTCAAATTTCTGGTTTCGTAATTCGGCAGACTAAGATCTTCAAAGACCCAGCCATTTCTGCTCTTCTTTTTAATTGTTACGTTCGCAGTTTACTTGAATATTGTAGTCCTGTCTGGAATCCTACTTATAAGATCCATGTTACCAGACTCGAGAGTCTCCAAAAGAGATTTCTCTACCATCTCTGTTATAATGACAATCGATGTTCCACCCTTATGTCCTACGAAGCCAGATTGAATCATTATACAGTAACCAAGCTAGATGAGAGACGGAGAGTTGCCGACATAGTATACCTATATAAAATAATCAATGGATTAATCGATTACCCTAACCTTTTAGAAAGAATTAATATATCTATTCCCAGAACAAGTAGTCGACTTCAGAATAGAAAACCCTTCAAGTTACCAGCGTGTCGAACTAATCATGGTCAACATTCACCAATCTATCGAATGTCCCTAGCTTGTAATGATATTGACGACGAAGTTGATATCTTCGGAGCATCGATCTATACTGTCAAAAGACGTTGCATATTAGCTCTTAAAAATGCTTAAGTTTCCAATGTATGTAATTATTTCCGGAAAACATTATTTTTTCTTTTATCTTATTAGTTTATAAGCTAATAAATAAGTTCAATTTTGTAGCTATGTAATAAAGTAGTACACCAACTGTACATGCTGTGTTCGCATCCAGTAGGTTTTTCACAAGTCGCATTTGTCTGTCATATTAATATTAAGTTTAGTTTTATGTGAAATAACCAGTTTTGTGAACCTATCAATAAAAAAAAAAAAAAAAAAAAAAACAAAACCATAGTAACGTTTGGATAATGTGACTCTTTCAATTCACTTTTCTACGAAGTAGTTTAGATATTCGTCACCTACATGTATATACAATCTCAATCTATTCATACCATCGAAAGCTCAAAAATCTCATAAATCTGTGGTAACGGGCCGCAAACACCTGTTTGCATACAACCGCCTGGCACGCGTGAAAAGCGCCTCATTCCGGCATCTTGCTACCCCTTTGATGTGCGGATAGGCTGGTATAATTGCCAATAGCTCGGAGCTAAGTCCTCGCCTCTGTCAGTCTGGTATAAGTATAAAGAAAGCAGCTTGGAAGCAAGAAAACATATCTCTTTAATAAGTTTGGTGTCAACTAAGCCTGTTTTTAGTAACGAAAGCCTTTTGTTCAATAATATCGTTCCAATAATCTTTTGCAATTGAGCGATGGAGCGTCGGAGAATTTGTTACTTTTGCTATGGTGTTCTGAGCTTAGACAAAAGTTAAATGTGTACTGCGGTCCAATCGTTTAATTCCTGAAACGACCAGCAATTGACAATCAAATATACCTATATGGTTATTTTTATATGGACAATCAAATGTACTTATAAGCAAATTTTTGTAGCATTTTTTATTTTAATTTTTTACAGTAATATACTATAAGGATTTCTGTAGACACTATAATATCACAAGCCCCGCTAAATCTCATTGCCTACATCACGTCCTACGTTGACTCAACTTACAAAAGGCCCGGTTTTACGCTACCTATCAGGCAAAGCCTATTTTTAACGGATAATCCTTATCTTAAACGCTTTGCTTAGTCTGTGACTTTAATTGAGTTCCTGTAGTCTGCGAAAAGACGCTACTTTTGCCTTAAGAAGGAAGTTACATTAAAGAAAAACCTGTTTCTAAGGACAATGTTAGCGGAGGCTATAAATAAAAAATAGTTTTTCATCCCATCTATTCGAAAAGAGGCAAAGGGTTCCTTGATAAGGGCGAACAAAGTGGGTCATTCCAGCGCACTTAATAACAGCAACGAAAAAACTTATCTCATAGTTTAGGATGAAAAGCAGAGGTAGGTAGCACACGGGTACAAAATTACTTACCCTCGAGCGAAGTACTTTGAATCCCTCGCTATGCTTAAAATTTTCGCGCTGGATTAAAAAAAAACGCTCTCGCCCTAAATACATTATTTTGTTCCCTTGTAGTACAATCTACTATTGTGTTCTCTTGCATCGTTTTATTTGAGTTATTTAATTAGTTTCGATATGTTTATTTTTAACTTTATAAGGTGGCATTCGACCACTATCTCACATTTATGGAAAAACGGCGGCTAAAACCGAGTGAAACAGGCTTCCATTGTTCTCAATCTGACACAATCCTCACAAGGAAGAAATCGGCACGGTCAGCTCGTTATTACGACAGGTTTATGTTGGACTGGAACCATTCCCACCGAATATTGTAAAAGGGCCAATAAATATGATGGACCGAAAAATTGGCCCGAGTTCTGCTTACAAGGCGTCTAGTTGGTCTGACTTTGCGCGGAACACAGACATAAGTGGAAACAGCCCGATATCTAGTGGATCCAGTGGAGCTTGCCGCCATATTGAAGAGTGACGTTGGCGACATTTCAACAGCTCATTCTACTTGTAAAAATATTAGGTCGGATTCAGCACGAATTCAAATTTTAGTTAAATTTTATGCGCGTATGCATACTGCATAGTTGTCTTGTCAGCCTGTGGTGCGGAAGCATCTGGACTTATGTCAAAACTTGTATCATATGATAGTCCTGCATAGCGCTCTATATATTATGATCATTATTATTGGTATAAATTGAGATGTATGCTATCCAATCTTTTATGTTAGATCCAACTGCACACGGTGTGCAAATTTGGTTAAAATCGGTTAAGTAGTTTAAGAGTCCATCCCGGACAAGCTACGTGATGCATAATTTATATATAATAATGAGGAAAGATTTGATTGTTTGTTTGCAGTGAATAGTCTCCGAAACTACTGAACCGATTTAAACAATTATTTTACTGCTGAGAGGCTACACTATCCCCGGGTGCTATTACAACTTTTTATTCCGTCAAAATTAACGGTTCCCGCGGGATATAGTAGTTACGCGGGCGAAACCGCGAGGTGCTTCTAGTATTTTATACACTGATCAAGTGAGGGCTTCAGGTTTCCTTGTGGTCTTAAGATGGTCAAGATATATTATTATGTGTGTGATCGTGACGCGTTATTATTTATTTAACCCTGACGTGAACAATATTTTGCTCCAAATGTATATATACCCAACAGTTCACGGTAGTCGAACATAGTTTCCTGGGAATCCTCGTTACCCGAACGAATATTGGACTGGTCAATAAATATGACAGACCCGATATTGGACGAAATTCTGCTTATTCGACTTTCCTCTTAGATGGGGAGCGCGGGACAAATCGTTCACTTGTCGTGGTGATGAATTATCTCAGCACTCGTAAAATTTTGTGTTGTCATACTAAATGGTATGTACCTACATATGAGTACAAACACGCCTGTTTCCCGTTGAGGTATACAGAGGTTTACATATATCTTCATGCTAAAATCCTGACACAGACACACCTCTTTCGTTTCTTTCACTTTTGTACTATGTACATGTTGAAAAAAAATAATTTTAAAGTAAAAATTGCTTAAAAAACTGCAGACCTCAGCATTTAGATTTTTAATTTAGGGTGGTCAAACACAAGCCTATAAAAACGAATATATCTAAATATAACGTAATCGACTCGTGATAAGATTTCCCAGTGCCTCCCAGCCTACTTACGTGGTTATTGCGCGCAGGCGGCACCCATTACCGTAGTGGACAGTGGTCCTTCGAGCGTGCCGCCCGAGGAATGCCGTGTGTTGTTGATGTCACTAGAACCGTTAGCTATTGAAGGAAAATTGGTTTGGTAGTAATTTTAGCAACCGGTTGTTTCCTGTTATTTGCTTTTACTATTTCTGGTACAAAACAAAAGGAGACTCTTTTTCATAATTATTTTTTCTGCGTGGTCTGTTCTGTTACACAAGCCTCTCACTTTATATAGAACTAGAAGCGCCACGCGGTTTCATCCGCGTTAACTAAACCCGCGAGAACCGTTTTAATTTTTACGGGATAAAAAGTAGCCTATGTCACCCGGGATAGTGGAAAGAATTTTTCAAATAGGTTCAGCAGTTTTGGAGCCTATTCAATGCAGACAAACAAACAAACAATCAAATCTTTCCTCTTTATAATATTATTATGGTATAGATTACAAAATTACAAATATATATATAATCATTTATTTAGGTATTCAATAGTAGGAAGATTCAAATAGGTAATACATTTATTTTGTGGCCAAAGTGTACCTATTTGCATTCTAATCCGACATACAAACCGAAACAAATAATCCCGTTGTAAAACATTTTGTGCAAAGTATAATTTCTGTCTTTCCGACCACCGCAACAACTAACCGCTAACATCCAACTAAAATACGCGACCAAACAGAATTCGCCAAATATAAATATGTATAATTCGGGACGGGATCACGGGACGCAATTACACTGTCCCAGGTGGCGACCCGCCTGTCCCGATGTCCCGGGACATACATATTTATCGCTCGCGGGCAGCAAACGTCGCTAGTATATTGGGACAATTTACACTGACCGGCGCTATAAGGATGTGTGGCTGGATGGGTCACTTTGCAGCTACATTAAAGGTCCATCAACATCATTTTGTAGTTGTTGTTGTTGTAATTATTGTTGTTGTTGTTTTGATAGTTGTTGTTGGATAATTACTGCCATATACTGACATTTGACAATGTTTTGGTGTGACTTGCGATGTAATCTTTTATTTATAGCTTTGTAGCTACGTCATATTTATTCCAATGCTAAATAAAATCAAAATTTAATGCCCGTTAAAAATAAATGTAGTAAATAAATTTAAAAAAGACGAAGTATAAAGAATGTTGAATAAGAAATGAGGCTCATCACTTTACGAATTCCATAATAATGAATCATTTAGTAGAATACGCTTCGCAAAGCAAATTTCTATGGAAGCATAAAAGCAAAGTAAAAACAGGAAGTAAATAAAGCCAGTTCCCCAATATTTTTGTAATCCAAAAACAAAAACGTTCCATAACATCAAAGGGGAATATTCACCTAACAAAATCAGAGTGCGGAAGTGTTTTAAGAGTTTCATGGGCACAGTAATACCCTTAATGAAACTGTAGACGCCCCCTAAGTAACCCCATGCTTCTGTCCTTCAATTAAATTCCAAAGTAATTTGTTGCGGGAGCACGCCTTGAATAAGTTATTTCTTTTATGGTTCACTAAAAGGTTTTTTTACTCTTCGATGGAAAATCATAAATGCTTTGTTTCAAACGAAAATGGGATTTAAAGTTCAATGGAGGCTTTGAATTTTTATTTTTTGATTTAAACTCTAGCACCCGGCACTTTTTGGTACAAAATGTGGAACCTAACTACATTATATTAACTAGCTAAGAACGGGTAGCTCTAATTCTCGCAGTCTTCTCGTGACCATGGTCCATGTCACTCGATCTAAACGTTGAGGTAATCATCATCAGCCTATACTAGTCCACTGCTGGACATAGGCCTCCCCTAATGAGCGCCATAGCGCCCTGTCTTTAGCTTGACGCATCCAGCATCTGCCTGCAGTCTTTCGCAGATCGTCATCCCACCTAGCCGGAGGGCGTCCTACACTACGATTGCCGAGTCGCGGTCTCCACTCAAGAACACGTTTACCCCAGCGGTTATCGGTTCTTCGCGAGATATGGCCGGCCCACTGCCACTTCAGCTTGCTAATTCTTTGAGCTATGTCGGTAACTTTGGTTCTCTGTCGGATATATTCGTTACGAATCCTGTCCTTCAGAGAGACTCCAAGCATAGCTCTTTCCATAGCTCGCTGAACGACTTTACACTGGTGGACCAGCCTTACCGTGAGTGTCCACGTCTCAGCTCCGTAAGTCATAGCGGGTAGGACGCACTGATTGAAAACTTTAGTTTTCAAGCATTGTGGTATGGATGACGAGAAGACTCGACGTAGTTTCCCAAACGCTGCCCAGCCCAGTTGGATCCTCCTTTTGACCAAATTGTTTCTACCTAACTGCAGAATTTGGCCAAGGTAAGTGTACTCGGAAACAATTTCGAGAGGGTGGCCATGTACGACGACCGGCCCCGGATCAATGAGGCCATTGATCATGACTTTGGTTTTATCCAAATTCATGCCGAGACCGATGCGTCGTGAGGCTGAAGCTAATTTGTCCAGCATCCGGTTCAGCTCCTCCAGCGACTCCGCCATTAAAACTATATCATCAGCAAATCTTAGGTGTGAGATGTAATCGCCGTTTATATTAATGCCCTTGCCTTTCCAGTCCAACGTCTTAAACATATCTTCCAACGCGCTCGTGAACAGTTTCGGGGATATAACATCCCCCTGTCTTACTCCTCTGCGCAGTTGGATGGGTTTAGACTGCTGACCCTGTACTTGGACATTCATGGTGGCGGCTTCGTAGAGACATCTCAACACCTCGATATAGCGGCAGTCTACTTGGCATCGCTGTAAGGATTCCAGAACAGCCCAGATCTCGACAGAGTCAAAGGCCTTCTCGTAGTCCACAAAGGCCAAACGCTGATTATACTCTTCGAGTTGAAGTAATAATATGTCAAAATTATATATTTTGATATTAGTGTGTAAGTTCGCGGATTAGACCGGTTTTAGCTAGATATTAGATATAGATTTATTTAGTTTTCTGTTCGTAAAATTTTAAGAACTTCTACTTACAGTATGTAGGTAAGTAACTATGTACTTTGGCCTCAAACGTCTGTTGCAAACGAGATGTAAGCATCGTATATTATGTTCTGTGGAAGAAAGACTCTCACGATGATGGCTTAACAGACTAACACTGGAGCAACAAGCTTGAACGAACAGTCGAACGCCTCTATATTAAAAAAATAAAGTTTCTACCTATGAAAATTAATTTGGCCATCATAATCATAATAATAAGTGGCGTCATAATAGATTAAGTTTAGTCAATGGTTGGGGTTTTAATTTAGGTATACCAAGTAATTTAATTGCAAGAGTTTTTAGACATTTTATTTTTAAAACAGTGGAAGCACAAGCAAAGTCCCTTACAGAATAGTCCCTAGAGATTGCATTTAGTCTCCATTGTAACCTATTCGAAAATTTAATTGCTCTGGGCGAGGTGAAGGCAGCTGTATCAAAAGGTAGTATTCAAAGAGAACTCTGAATAGAGCTGGTCTCTTCTCTGTTTATACGCTAAAAGGATCATTTAAATAGATCTTTAGTTCAATGCATGCAATGTGTGCCGAAGATTAGGAATCTTCTAACTAAATAGTCTTTGAATATATTTAGTTCAGATTCGGGTCGCTATTCAGATGCAGAACCCATATCATGATGTAAAGTAATCATTTACCACAGATTTAACGTAGGCTGTTGTCTGTATAAGCGGTATAGCCTAGTGGGCGAACGTCAGCGTGCCAAGCAGGAGGTGGCGAGTTCTAACCCCAGTGCGTGCACGTACCAAGTCTCTTTTCGGTGCAGAAAAACATCGTGAGGAAATTCACATGCCTGAGGTTCATTTCGAAGGCATCTATCCAACATTCCGAACCGGGCCCCCGTGGTGGATTATGGCCTAACCTCCTGACGGAAATGAGGGAGATTTTGTTCGGCAGTGGGCGCACAGGGGCTGTTACAATACTGAGAGATCCCGTATTATAGAAAAAATCTCAGTTCTTGGTCGCAGTTAGCGCTGTGGCTGGTATCAAACGGGATACATTAATTATTTTGGCTAGACAGCCATGCGACATGAATAAGTGGAATATTATTTCGTCTGTCAACACTTGCGTTTGTCACAGTTCCGTCTTATTGGTGACTCGTTGTATAGCTCGTTAGCCGTTCGCGACCGACGTTCGCGTCAGATGTTGGAAAATTAAACACAATAAGTCAAGATATCGTTTACGTAAGTACCTATAATACTTTACATAAAATGATCTTATGTATTATCTCATCCACTCGGAAGAACTATGGGCCAAAATAACAACTGACTGGACCCCACGAGACAGGAAGCGACGACGCGGCAGGCCCAGAAGGAGATGGAGGGATGACCTTGATTCCTACCTGAAAGACTGGACAACTCAGGATAGGCAGAAATGGAAAGAGGGTAGGGAGGCCTTTGCTCTGCAGTGGGACATTTCAGGCTCACAATAATAATTTTTATTATTATCTCATCGAAAGATTCCCATCGAAAGATTGTATAATCTACAAGGACCCAATTCTCAAGCCAAAATGTTCAGAACTCATTGCAAAATATATTTCCTTTGGAGAGGCCACTAGAGCGCTATTGGAATGATTTCCACGTCGTTTAAAATGTAAAACTTGAACCGTCGCTCGCTGAATTGTTACCAGCACGTGCTAAAGCGTTTAGGTAAATTGTTGTTTCTCAACGCGTCATGAAGAGGGAACTGTATTCTGATTTTTGTGAGAAGTACGTTAGTAAGAAGTGAAGAGTGAAGAGAACGGTCCTATTCCTAGCACAAGGTTCCGAATTCGAATCTCAATGCGGGTACATATCAATGTGTCTCTAAAATACAGTACGAGTCACTATTCGTTAAAAAAAACATTGTGCAGAAATTCACACGCCCGATAATGATGATATAAAATGACTAGCTGCGCCCTGCGGTTTCACCCGCACAGAAGGGAACACTAAGTATATTTTGTGGAATAAAAAGTAGCCTATGTGTTAATTCAGGGTGTTAGCTACATACAAACATACATACATCCATACCAAATTTAATCAAAATTGCACCAGCCGTTTGAGCATGAAGACGAAGTAACAAACATACAAACACAAACTTTCGCATTTATAATATTAGTAGGATATAGGTATGTAATTCACCAATACAGACAGGAGTCACCCGACCCAGGCACCTGAGATATTTACACCATGGACTCTCAGAGGAGAGGGGATGTAAAAGGGTATATAAGACCTATCTTGACCGGCAACTTGGTCACTCCGCTACAGCATTTCAGTCTATACAGTTGACTAGACCTTTTATTTTTATAAACATATTGTGTAATAATTGTAACCTTAAAATAAATTTATGTTTTTGAAACTATACGTTTCGATTATTTTGACTGGCGCCCAACGTGGGGCGCCAGTCAAAATAATCGATTTGAATCGATGATGAAGTGGTGGAGTATGATCTCTTCCTCCTCGTAAAATTGAGGTGAGATTCGTGCTTAGATGTGGGCGGATATGTTTTTAATAATCGCTTATTTTTGTTTCCTTGATCATCACAATAGGTGTGTTCGTGAAGCGTTATGCGTATACACAGTTCACACAATCGTTTCTATGACGACGATAAACTCACCACTTCTAAAGAAAATAAAATCAAGCCCAGACGCCCATCACAAGGTACAAACCCACAAGGATACATTACCAAGAAAATGATAAAAGAACCCTTTGGTAATATAAAACTTGGCTCCATATAAAGGCTTACGACATGTAGTTTGAAGTATCAATATTTAAATAGAAGGTAATATTCGTGAAAGATTCTTGAGCTATGCGTCGTTCTACAATGTCCGGTTAAGGATGGGACACCAGGCTATCTGCGGGTATGAAAGTTAATCTCTGGAACCAATCCGATTCTATTGAAAGCTTTATTAGAATATTAGAATAATATTCCCAAGTCAAGCTATTTTACACCGGAGAATAAATGTGGGCGAAACCGCGGGGTGTACTTAGCTAATGGTAAACAAACTAAATATAGGACGAAAAGGCTGTTTCAAATTTACATATCCCGTTATAATATATTATACCAACCAGTATAAAAGTAGTTACATACTATTTCTGCCATTTAAAAACTCCCAAGTCATTTTGAATCCAAAATATGAGTGAGTAATTTCAGTTCGAACTAAAACTGACCTATGAAATGAATTATAATAAATATAATAATATAAGCATAAATACCGTTAATACCTGTAAATTACAATAACAGAACAACGATGCATGCCACAGCCACAGCGAAGACACGAGAGCACAAAGACAACGTCGTCGATATCGTCGTTGTACAAGTTTCAGCGACTTTCAGCAACGAAGTTGTTCCTAAGCAATTACAAACGTAATATCTATTTGGCGAACTGCCCGCTGCGTATGTAACGGTATACACTGCTGGCCAGGAAATGGGCTAGTTTTGATGTTAACTGTTATTACTGTGCGAGGAAATGAGCCGGTAAAATTAAAAGCGGAAGGATGGGGATTGGACTCTGTATAGAAGGAAATTATTATTTACGTACAATAGATGTTGTGCATAATAATATTTTAATGGAATAGTTAAACTATTCAGTGGAATAATTCAATGGAATAGTTACAAAATATTAATATGGGCACTAGATACAACATAGATACTGTTTCAGTTACGAGTAGTAACTAGATACTAAGTAAGTAACCGCTGAATTGACTTCAGTTGATATAAATGGTAGAATTTTTCAGTTGAAAATCATATTAGTCTTCATTTGTCATAATTTCTCTCATAAATTATACTTCAGTGCCATCGTTTCTTTTAGTTCAAAATTCATTGACGATAATTATATGTTTGTAGGACTAAAGTTTATGCATAAAATAAAATGTGTATTCTATTTTGCTGTATTGCACACAAATATGTAACCGTTTAATTTTGGGCATGCAGAAATGTACACTTCCATTTTTCTCACTGAATAAGTAGAGATGCTCTTTAGGAAAATGAAATATTCAAATGTATACTGCCGTGGCCGGCAGTATTTTCAAAATGTAAAGGTAATATGCTAAAGAAGAGTAATATCGGTAAATATACGAGCGTAGCAAAAGGGTAGTAGAGGAGGTAAATACCTATTTTTACCACCTCTTTCCTTCCCATATAGGTACTAGTTACCTACTTTTCCCTTTTTTATAGTTCTTGAAACACAATAGAATTTGAACTTTCAACTCATAATAGAACTTGATTAAAATTTAGTTAGAAACTAGGATCTAAATTAGTCTGGTGTCGAATCTAAGGAAACAACAGTTTTTGAAGCACTGAGAGTATACAATATCTATGTTGAATTTCAGCTTTGGCAGTCGGAAGGTCCAAAAATCACTACTAAGAGGCCAGCATATTTATTATAGAGTTGTATTATTTACCTTTACATAACTAAAGTCAAAGTCAAAGTAAAAAATATAATTTATACATATCTTTATATATATATACATATATATATAATTATATATATATCTACTGTACAGTGAACGTGTGTACGTCACTGAACGCCTCCTAAATAAATGGACCGATTTGAATGTTTTTTTTTGTATGCATTTGGGTGGTTTAGATTCACAAATCAGCCCGGCAGATTGCGCTGCAGTCGGAATCTAGGTTAATTATCTACGGCTGGATCGATTAATCATGCAGGACCACGTCTGTCGGGTTCGCTAGTATAATATACTATTTATGAAATGAGAAACAAAATTGTTTGTAGCTATCAGTATTTCCCACACGCCTTTAGAATCCTGGTTATGTCTACGTCGAGACTAGCCGCCCGCAGCGGAAAATGTATGTGTACAGATCTATATAATTGAATAACGAAATGAAACTGAAATTGTACTCACACAAGTTTAGCGATACCAAAAGGAATTCTTCATGAAATTAGTCTGGAACTTACCTGAAAGAATGATTGGATAATTATGAAATGCCGCAAGTTTTGCAATAGGTCTCTATTTAGATGATATAAAAAGAAAATAGCTTAGAGATACCTTATAATCATAGATTTTTTTACTTTTGATTTGATTAATGAAAATAGGTAAGTATGCAAAATTAAACTGTCGATAAAATTGTGTATAACCATTTATTGATATACGAATATATTGATGGCGTGTGGATGCAGTTTGACAATAAAAAGCATACAACATATCGCTTCCTGCCTTCCCTGCTATTATTATAACGTTATGAATTCTCTGCTCTCACTGAGAACGGTTTAATAACGTTTGCCTCGGCACTTGTATAATTAATGCACACGCATTCATTGGTTGGTTGGGTTCGTTGATGGAGTTTATAACTAGCCCCACTAATGGCATAGAATATTAATACTACCTAGCGGCTAGTTTGCAATTTAGTTGTTTATCGGCTAGTCAATTTTGATGAAGAGAAAAACGTTGTTTGATAGAAGAGCTATATATATATATATATACATGTCTGCTTTACTAGCAGACATATAGCTATATATATATATAGCTATATGTCTGCTAGTAAAGTATAAAACTTTACTAGCAGACACGGCCACGCGTTGCTGTGGATAAGATTTTTATGATTGCGACTATAAATTATTATTTGAGATGTAAACTCCCCTATAGTCAGGTCTGCTTACCTCCAAGTAAAATATCTTGTGAATTGTCTCAAAAGTTTAGAATATTTTATGTTGAGTCAACAATTGCTTTTGAATAATAAACATCAGATCTACTATGTGATCTTGCGTGACATTAGCCAAAATGTCTGCTTGCTCAAATATTGAAATAAAAGGTATTCCCATACGTATTGGTATTATACCCCGCCAGTGATAAAAAAAACAATTTTATTACGCTTTCTCATACAGTAAATCGAGAGCTCTTGCCTCTAGATCAGCCTGTATGCAGATTGGCTGTAAAGTTTATTTTTCTTTCCTACCTAAACAAACACGTGGAAGGTAGTCAGTTTAACACTATTTGCTCTGATGTCAAATGCAAAACAGGGTACAATTTCGTAACTGAAAGTCGTGACTAAATGTCGTGACTGAATATCGTGACTGAATATCGTGACTGAATATCGTGACTGATTATCATGACTGAATATCGCTACTAAATATCGTGGCTGAATATCGCGACTAAATATCGTGACTAAATATCCTGACTGAATATCGTGACTTAATATCGTGACTAAATATCGTGACTGACTATCGTGGCCGAATAGCGCGACTAAATATCGTGACTGAATATCGTGACTGAATATAACGACTAAATATCGTGACTGAATATCGTGACTGATTATCGTGACTGAATATCGTGACTAAATATCGTGACTGAATATCGCAATTAAATATCGTGACTGAATATCGTGACGGAATATCGTGACCGAATATCGCGACTAAATATCGTGACTGAATATCGTGACTGAATGTCATGTCTAAATATCGTGACTGATTATCGTGACTGAATATCGTGGCTGAATATCGCGACTAAATATCGTGACTGAATATCGTGACTGATTATAGTGACTGAATGTCGCGACTAAATATCGTGACTGAATATCGTGACTGATTATAGTGACTGAATATCGCGACTAAATATCGTGACTGATTATCGTGACTGAATATCGTGACTGAATATCGTGACTGAATATCGTGACTAAATATCGTGACTGAATATCGAGACTAAATATCGTGACTGATTATCGTGACTAAATATCGTGACTGAATATCGAGACTAAATATCGTGACTGAATATCGCAATTAGATATCGTGACTGAATATCGAGACTAAATATCGTGACTGAATATCGCAATTAGATATCGTGACTGAATATCGTGACTGAATGTCGTGACTGACTATCGTGGCCGAATATCGAGACTAAATATCGTGACTGAATATCGTGACTGAATATAATGACTAAATATCGTGACTGAATATCGTGACTGATTATAGTGACTGAATATCGCGACTGAATATCGTGATTGAATATCGAGACTAAATATCGTGACTGATTATCGTGACTGAATGTCGCGACTAAATATCGTGACTGAATATCGTGACTGAATGTCGTGACTAAATATCGTGACTGAATATCGTGACTGAATATCGTGACTAAATATCGTGACTGAATATCGCAATTAAATATCGTGACTGAATATCGAGACTAAATATCGTGACTGAATATCGCAATTAGATATCGTGACTGAATATCGTGACTGAATGTCGTGACTGACTATCGTGGCCGAATATCGAGACTAAATATCGTGACTGAATATCGTGACTGAATATAATGACTACATATCGTGACTGAATATCGTGACTGATTATAGTGACTGAATATCGCGACTGAATATCGTGATTGAATATCGAGACTAAATATCGTGACTGATTATCGTGACTGAATGTCGCGACTGATTATCGTGACTGAATGTCGCGACTAAATATCGTGACTGAATATCGTGACTGAATGTCGTGACTAAATATCGTGACTGAATATCGTGACTGAATATCGTGACTAAATATCGTGACTGAATATCGCAATTAAATATCGTGACTGAATATCGTGACTGAATGTCGTGACTGACTATCGTGGCCGAATATCGCGACTAAATATCGTGACTGAATGTCGTGACTGACTATCGTGGCCAAATATCGAGACTAAATATCGTGACTGAATATCGTGACTGAATATAATGACTAAATATCGTAACTGAATATCGTGACTGATTATAGTGACTGAATATCGCGACTGAATATCGTGATTGAATATCGAGACTAAATATCGTGACTGATTATCGTGACTGAATGTCGCGACTTAATATCGTGACTGAATATCGTGACTGAATGTCGTGACTAAATATCGTGACTGAATATCGTGACTGAATATCGTGACTAAATATTGTGACTGAATATCGCAATTAAATATCGTGACTGAATATCGTGACTGAATGTCGTGACTGACTATCGTGGCCGAATATCGCGACTAAATATCGTGACTGAATATCGTGACTGAATATAATGACTAAATATCGTGACTGAATATCGCAATTAAATATCGTGACTGAATATCGTGACTGAATGTCGTGACTACATATCGTGACTGAATGTCATGTCTAAATATCGTGACTGAATGTTGAGACTAAATATCGTGACTGAATATCGCAATTAAATAATTGTGATTGAATATCTTAACTGAATATCGTGACTGATTATAGTGACTGAATATCGCGACTAAATATCGTGACTGATTATCGTGACTGAATATCGTGACTGAATAACGTGACTGAATATCGTGACTGAATATCGTGACTAAATATCGTGACTGAATATCGAGCCTGAATATCGCGACTAAATATCGTGACTGATTATCGTGACTGAATATCGTGACGGAATATCGTGACCGAATATCGCGACTAAATATCGTGACTGAATATCGTGACTGAATGTCATGTCTAAATATCTAGACTGATTATCGTGACTGAATATCGTGACTGAATATCGTGACTAAATATCGTGACTGAATATCGTGACTGATTATAGTGACTGAATATCGTGACTGAATAACGTGACTGAATATCGTGACTGAATATCGTGACTAAATATCGTGACTGAATATCGAGCCTGAATATCGCGACTAAATATCGTGACTGATTATCGTGACTGAATATCGTGACTGAATATCGTGACTGAATATCGTGACTAAATATCGTGACTGAATATCGAGACTAAATATCGTGACTGATTATCGTGACTGAATGTCGCGACTAAATATTGTGACTGATTATCGTGACTAAATATCGCGACTTAATATCGTGACTGAATGTCGCTACTAAATATCGTGACTGAATATCGTGACTGATTATGGTGACTGAATATCGCGACTAAATATCGTATCTGAATATTGTGACTGAATGTCGTGACTAAATATCGTGACTGAATATCGTGACTGAATATCGTGACTAAATGTCGTGACTGAATGTCGTGATCGAATGTGGTGACTGAATATGTTGACTGAAAGTAATTCAAAATGCCAGTATTAAGTTCGAAAAAGCGCCCAAGTACGAGTCCGACTCTTCCATGAAGGGTTCCGAAAGCAGCAAGTAACATAAAAATAATAGTTCGTTGCAACTTAGATCGACATCGCGCAATCTTTTCAGTAAAAAAAAATGATATTGAGAACCTCGATATAATTTTTGAAGACCTATCCATAGATATCCCACAAGTATGGGTTAGATGAAAATTACTAAAATTATTTCGAAAGTAATTTATAACATAATTTATATTTTTGTACCTACCTACTGATTTTTTTAAATAATTATAGTTTCCTACCAGTCAAATCACTTATCTTAAATGTTCATACGTATGTTATACTTTCCCGAAGCGGTGTTCGTTACAGCCCTGTGTTTTTTTGCTCCCAATTTTCTATATAATAATATACTACCTAACCATAATTACCGCATAATAACGGCATGGCTGTAAAAGTGGCAGTTTTACAACCCCATTATTAAGGTGTAATAACTAGATTGCCGTAAAAAACGGGCACATTGTAATTAATACTGATAAATGATAGGTTCTAACCTATCACAACGGGAATCTCATTTGGATGCAAATTATATTTCCACGATAATTAAGTTACGTACTGTTTTAATGAATACTATTTTTATGAAGAAACTAACTTAGTGCATTTAATTACGGTGAAGAGAAAAATTATGCCAATATTAGAAAGTTGTGGCAAAAATCGCAAGGCACTCTTTCATGACGGTGAGCTGACTACAAAGCGCGGGGTTTCGGGTTCGAGTCCAACACATGGCAAACATCTGAACCAAAAGACAGGTTGATATAAGTCTGGATTTTTACAGGAATATATAATTATTATATTTTTATTATACCATATTTCCTTATTTTTTATTTTTGACCATAATTCGCGGTGACCCCCAGACGTAGCAAAGTTTAGTTAAGGCATGGAATACCTATTATTTAATTCTCAACCCTAACCTAGGGTTGGTCAGGGTTGAAAATACTTATTATTATGTAGGTAGAATCAGGATATTTAATCGTTTGCGGTAAATAAACAAAACAAATCAATAAACCTTGTAAAGCTATCGACCTCCCCAATATGAATCTTGAACGTGTTATTCTATTTTCGATACAGCCTCTACAACTTTATCAAAATAAACGTTATCATATCTTGAAACTCTTTTATAGCAGGTAGTAAAGTTGCAATTTGAATGACAATACAAAATTCAATTTAGAAGGATAACTTTGCAGAAGTGTACAATGAAATCCGGATATTCTTTTTTGTTTTGTTCTCCTGAAATCCGTCGCAGTATCGGGGTGAATTTAAATTTTTCAGTCGATAGACAAATCTATATTGACTCGGCTGAGCCAACGATACAGTTGTTTAGATTAAAATATAACCGGTACGGTCTGTTTTTTCGACCTAGCCTTTTTCCATTTTTCCTGTAAGAAACACTTTACATAACTTTCAGATGTTTGGTATAAAGTACTCAGCCGTCAAATCTTAGTCATTTTGAAAATGCGGTATCTTTGAATTTTGTTGATCCTATCTTCATAATTTCGTTTTTAAATAATGCATCACGATCAGACATAGACTCCTAATTATCCTTGTATCTAGAGAAGAAGAAACTACAAGTACGAGGACCATGGTCTTACAAATATCCAGACTAAGAGACAAAATTCCTTTGGTACAAATGAATCTTTGCCCTGAGCGGGAATCGAACTGAACAGGCGCCGTCTGGAGCCTCGGATCGGCGAGGCGACAAAGACGAAAGTGCGCACTATGGCGTCAGTGCTAGCCAACGGGTTCAGAGAGACGAGTCGGATCACCCGTCTAACGGTTGACGAGGCTTTCATGAACCACTTTGGAGCCATAGTCATGGCCGCCAGGCTTTCTGGTGCCAGCGAACTCGTTCTCGTTGGAGACATAAACCAACTACCCTACCTGGACCGAGAAAATCTCTTTGCATTGCACTACAAGTACCCGGACTCCTTAGTAACAGCCAAGGAGGAACGGTTTTGTACGTACCGGAACCCGATGGACGTCCCGTATGCCCTTAGCGAAGTGTACAACGGAATGTACTCAGCATCACCTAGAGTACGTTCTCTGAGCAGAGAAGGGTACACGAATGTGGGCATCCCCCCCAATCTCCCGGAGACTCTATATCTTGTGTTCACACAAGAAGAGAAAAAGTCCCTCTCCAGCAAGGGATTCGGGACGGGGACGGATTCTCGCCTTCTTACCATTCATGAGTCTCAGGGACTCACCTTCGCTAAGGTCATCATCATCCAGACCAAACCCTCCAAGATATGCTTGCACGATAGTGTCCCACATGCGGTGGTGGCGGTGTCAAGACACACCGAAAAGTGTGTGTACCACACCGACAATGCCGACGATGCCGTGGGAAGGTTCATCGCGCGAGCCAGCGGAGTCTCGGAGAGGGTGATTTTGGAACACAACATAAGGATGGCCATGAAGCACAGAGACGAAAAAGTTATTGACGAGAATATAAAACTATTCAGAGGCGGAGTGGAGCCGGCGACCGGCTCAGGCTGACTAAAATGTTAAATTGACCTTGAAATTAGTGTACTTTTGGTGTGTAAAAATTAAGTTAAAGTAAAAGTAACCTGAACTCACCGTGAGCAAACGGCGGTATCATTCCCACTAAACTGGCTTTACCCGCGGCGGCGGCGTGTGGCGGGTCGTCATCCTCCCGAACGACGTGCGAGGAAGGCGATGGCTGGCACACGCGTCAAGCTCGTGAACGGGCGCTGCGGGCGGGGCCTGGTTACCCTTTTTGCTCACGGTCTAGTTTCGGTTATGTTTGTAATGTAAAGCGCGTATGAAAGAGAAATGCGGCGGACTTACGATTAGTTTTAGTTTAAGTTTTAAGTGGAAATGTGACAGCGAGTAAATAAATCTAAAAGATAATAATAAATGTAAAAATTGACAAAAAAATGGCATTGACGCTTCACGTCGATGGTTATAATGTTATACAAAAAAAAAAAAAAAAAACGAGAAGATTTACAACGCATACTTTTATGTTAACTTTATATTTTGAAAAGTGGGACAAAGCCCGGAACGCGTATTTATTGAGGCACAACAAACGTAAAAAGTTACACAATTACCGTAAATCACTAACCAAAATTAATTTAGCAACACGAAACGCAAACGCCAATATTTATTTCTACGTTTTTCCTGAAAACCGGTTAAGGAAAGGTGTTCGCCCACACTTCACTACTATACATAATACGCACGTCGACGCAAACCCATTCGTTGTTTACGATTCTAGTTGAACAGAAGGAAAACGATAAAAACGTTTGAAAAGGAAAAATAGGAGTTGCAGGAATAAAAAAGTTGGATATTACTTGGAAAGTGTTTCTTGGGGGCAGGAGAAGTATAAATCAACGGCGGTGAGCGGGGTTGAACTTCAAGGATTTTCCGTATACACTTTTAGTATGCTTAAAAATACTCAACGTATTTTCTTTTCATATCTTTGGCCTAGTTAGCAACGCATCTTTTAGTTTTTTTTTTCATATCGTTGGCGAATTAGAAACTCATCTTTTTTTTTGTTTATTGCATCAAGCGAATTGCTACCCGAAATAAAGAAACCCTATAGTGACTTAAGGCTGTGGTATCTGTATCCCGTTAATTCGTACGCGTGACGCTGTAGCCGGCCGATGGCATTTATAGGATACCATAGCCTAAGTACTTATTAAGGAGTTATTTACTAAAGGTTGCTATAAACAACCCCTCCGCTATTTAACACATAATAGTAACTTCTGTCCATGGAGCACATAATTAATTAATTGCCAACCACGTTAAAATTATTCTTTGCATAATATAGCTTACAATCGCTCACTCTGAACTGCATTGCGGATCTCATGAGACTTGAAGAATGGAATCGTATACTGTGTCTTAAATATCTATAACCTCAGAGGATGTCAGAATTGATCGGTTCAGCAGTCACAATCCAAGATGTACATCTTCACAATGCAAATCTGTGAAATGAAATGAAAATCTTCACAATCAGTCACAATGCAAGACATGCCATTTCCTTTCGGAAAATGCATTATAAAGTCTACGTAAGAAGAATATTGAGGGCTTAAGGCGGTGTAATCAAAAGTATATGTATGACTCCAAATGGTGGCAGCTCTCAACTGTTTCTTTTTAGGGTACCGCACCCAAAGGGTAAAACCGGACCCTATTACTAAGGCTCCGCTGTCTGTCTGTCTGTCTGTATCTCATGAACCGTGTTAGTTAGAGAGTCGAAATTTCCACAGGTGATGTATTTTTGTTGCCGTTATAACAACAAATACTTACTAAAAAATACAATATAATTAATATTGTGTATATGAAATTATGTAGTATCTGAAAGGCCGGGTCTCCAGCGCTTGTTAAAAAAAATATATACTACAGGGGGCTGTCATAAAACAAACGTGATTTTGCCCCGTTTTTATAGATAATGGTACGGAACCCTTCGTGTACAACTCCGACTCGCAGTTGGTCGGTTTTTACATTCATAAATACTTCGGAACAATGATAAGCTCGGAATAAGCGACAACGTTATTCCAGGCAACTTTGCGTAGTAACTTTTTTCGTCAATTCAAATTGTGGCCGTCAGTTGGTTCAATTCAGAATACGTTTCTCCTCCGGATAATTTACATACGTAAGCTTAAAGAAATCCAAAGACTTTGTCGCGAAATGTTACGCGAAATGTTACGCTTTGTTTTTCTACTTGCTTTCATAATATGTAAAAAGATTTTTTTGAAAATAAGCAACATTGTCAATTCTCTGAAGGCATTTTTTGAGGGCAACATTATAATCAAAAAACAATTATCTGTGTTGTAATAATAGTTATTTTAGAGCCCACTGAAGCTCTTTTGTAAACAACCCACAAAATGGTTCTACTTACCTACTTATTTTGTTTTTTCCTGTTCTAAAAATATATTTTTTTTAATTAAAAATAAGATGGTTGTTAGATACCCGTGTATGCCTCTTAATAAAAAATAGAAACAGGTCAAATTAAGCTTCGATCAGATAAAAAATGAGCCATAATTTTAAAACTAGGCAATTTGCCAAGAAGATAATAATTGTAGTTCAGGCGCTACAGTATAACAACCCAAAGTTTTGCTTTACTGTACCTTCGCTTGGTGTATTTTATCTATTCTGCATGCACCTTTATGTCTTCATATTTTTCGATTATACTTACATAATATAATATGTATAAAAATATTAATGTGATCCTATTTTAAAAAAAAACGTAATATATGTATTTATAGGAGTTATGAATGAAAAGACGCCTTTGTTATTTTCGCCATCCAACATCAAACAAACACTAGATCAAAAGAATTCCCGTACCCTACAGTAGGAACAACGACCACAAACGAAAACACTGAATATAGCGTTTTTCTTTATTGTACTTATTAATTTATACCTTTAACTTTTTAAATTGTTTTTATAACCTCTACAATAGACCACGAACTGTGCTTCACTGATACTTACACATACGAACATATCGGTATTACAAATCGTACGATCTAGTATATCTCAAGAACAATCGGCAAATCCAAAACATTATCTATGCGAAAGCGGCGAGCTTTCCCTAACTTCATTAGCAGTTCGAACCGAGGTGTCGCTACCCTTGTAAGACGAGTACAGAACAGAAATGAACCTTATTCCGAAGGCGCTAAGGCTAAATAAACTAACCCTGTTGTAGACAGAGATATACGTGACTGGAATTCATTTGATCGTTTGCTTTGGCGGGGCGCGGTGTGAAGATTTCAAAAATTCAGCGAGTGGCTCGCGAATTGCTGAAAATGGTTTATACTTATAGGCCTTTACTATAAAACTCCTTTTGTTAGTACTCTTTAGGGGAAACATGAGACGTATACTATCTTTATTTCAATGGAAAATATAACTAAGTAGGTAGGTACTGATCTGATTATCGACATATTATATAATATACCAGATATTTCTAGGAATCTGACACAAAGTAACACGAGTAAAGTTTTGCCTTGTATAAGTAATGAGAAACTTAAAGGGTCATGGCCCCATAATCACTAAAACAGAGCAAATACCTGTAGTTAAAACAAGTATTTGCTCTATTAACAATTTAAAAGTCAATTGTACCAAAAATATTTGCCACAATACAAAAACACCGACATAAAACTCGCTGGCACCCAGCCATCGCAATTGAACCCGCAAAAATATCAAAAGAGAGCCAATGCGAATTTGAAAAGAGCCAAACCTTTAAAGGAGTTAATTTCCGCTAAAAATAAAGCGCCGTAACAAAACGCCACAGAACAAATTGTTCTTGAAAGAAACCTATCAGCACTGAACGGAATCGAGCCGGAATCGAAATAGGCTTAACGCCCACCTCGGAAAGGTCGGAACCAATTCATCGAGATCTTATAAATTGGCCTGTAATAAGAAATAATAACATCGCATTTATTAATCCCCTTGGGAGAAATTCATTTCATTTCTGATGCTTTGACAATCGTCGATATTGGAAGGCAGCTCGGTGTAATCTAATCCATAATTCACGAAATGGGACTCTTCCCACTATGTTGCTTTATGTATTTTATTGACTTGCGTTGTTGGCAGGCTTTTGAATTTTAGAACTACGATATTTCATAAACTGTTGAAGCCTATTATTACTTTTGATTAATTTTTTGACGTGATAACGTCTTATAAATCGATGATCGCCGGCTGTACGCACGAAAAGCATGACTTAAGCGTTCCGCCTGAGCCGAGCGTGCAAGCGAGAGCGCGGAGCAAGCGATAGAGAGGCACGATGTTATCACGTAACATTATCGTCCGTAAACCGACTTTACGGACAACCATTTTTTACAATCTTGCATCGTTTTTGAATGGTCAATTGATCGCCAGTTTTGAGGGGAGTTTGTACCAATTTATTTTGCTTAGATTGATTTCTGTAATCAGTGAGGAAAGATTTGAGTCGTATTGCCGCTTGCCGGTTAACAGTCGGTTCTCAAGCGACGCCGGAGCTTGCTAACAGCAATATCTAAACTTGAAATGGCACCTCAAGTTTCCAACCTCATCGCTAGTGTGGCTTCGTCGGTAGTGTGGTGCTGCGACGATAATAATCGAATCTTTTATGTGGAACATTTTAACAATAATACTTCATATTTTACAATCATGGATAGCGCCGCCTGGTGTAAGTCCTGAGCTGAAATGCGGTGAGTAGTCTTGTGCTCATTATACTTCCCACTGAGCTATTCAAAAAAGTTGATTGAATCGAAATAGCCATCATCAATTCATCATCCTACTCCCCTAACGCTCTTCAGACTCGCGGAAGAGCCGAAACTAACTAACATAATATCACGAAATTTAATCTTAGTCTAATATAATACCTATATTTGCACGCTTTGCAAATGGCTTTATGACATTTAAGTGTCAAATTTTTTATATCATTGATAACCTCATCAATAATTAAAAACCATACTCTTTTAAATTGCAATATTTACCTACCTGGCCATTCGTTCCCAGTAACAAGTGTTTAATCAAAGTATCACGGCACCATTATTTTTACCGAAACAATTTGTATCAACCAACACACGGATTGCTTTTCGGTTGGTTTTACTACCCCTTATTTAGGGGTTAAGTGTGGACCCCTCTAAATCTCCTCTATCGGTGCCTCTTTCGTTAACAGAGCGTGGATTTACGACCCTATGTCATTCGTTATAGTTAGGTTTTCGCCTCGACGGACTTTATGTTTTTTTATAAATGGAATAGAATTGATTGTTTGAAAAAACGTATACAATAAATTTATCAAAAGGTATTGCAATTATTATCATAAAAAAAGAACAGCCAAGTCAAGTTTGTTCACATTACAGTAAGTATTTCTAATCAATTCTGCTATTAATAAAATTAAAACAACAAACAAAGAAATCTATGTAAGTATAATAAATATGTTGCAGTCAAAAGTCATACACTTCAAACACTTGTTAGAGTTTTAACTAAGAGCGTCAGCCCAAACTAGTTTTAAGCGTAAATTTTCAGTCAAAACGAATATTGACAAATGTGACCTTAACGACCTATTGACCATAATCAGTCCAAACTAGTTATGACTAATTAAGGGTTTTTACTGTAACATTGTGCAAATCTAAAGGAATGTAAAGGATTCTGTTAGGTACTGTTATATTATTATTGTATTACCTACATATTGGTGTTTTCTAAACTCTTATACATTTGCTATAAAACAAAATACATTATTTGTTACAACTTTGTACACTACTAGTGACCTCATTCTTCTAAATAATCCTGTAATACTTTAATCATGTACAATATATTAAAAGTTAATATTCAAGTTACCCTAATATTCGTAATGCCAATAAAAATTTCAATCCCGACCTCAGGGTATATTTCATTTTACGAGGTCCGTCCACTGAGTGGTTCCAATTTCGGTGGACCAATATTCAAGAGCTAATAACAAAAATATGGAGGACGCGACCTGACGAACCTTTTGTCCTTTTTGAAATATATTAGGTAACAATCGATGTTATTTCGTTCTTTGTCATTTTATCTTTGACGAGCATCTATTGTCAAGATTTCAGAATATTCAAATAAAGAGGGGATTGTGTAATAAATGAAGCTACTATAATGATAGAGCCAGTAGTGCCTTAAATTATTTTACTCAAATTTGCGTGTAATGTGGTCATTATTTTGACAAACTTCTTTGAGCAAAGTCAAACTTGCCGCGCTACTCACATGGGCGCCAACAGAGTTGTATGGAAACTACCTTCGGTCTCGACCTTCATTCCAGCTGGGGCATCAAGTGCGGCAATGCTGACCGCGCTATGGCAGCCTGAAGCTTCACTACGCAGCGCTTTAAGCCATCACAATCGCGGCCAGCAACGCAGTCATTACAGACCGCGGCAGTAATGTACTAGTACCTAAATTCAATATGAATTTCCCCATAATTCAGTCGAACAGATCTTCTAGCAAATTATGTTCCATCAAAACAGGGGGGCTAAAGTGAAACTACATAGCGTGTTTAGCAAACTCACATTTCAATATCTCAAATAACCAGTGAAATAAGACAAGAAGCGTGCCTCCAACCATATTGAATTCAATATTCTCCCTAACATGATTCACCAACTCGTAACCGTGTAAGGCCACCGAGGCGCGAACCCCACACCGCTTAGTTCCAATAGATTTGCTCCCTCTGACGTCTAGAAGTGCACAATGCAGCGTCTGTAAGCCTATCCGATGGGGATTTGTATCCTCCCAAACAATACGTGTACTGAACTGGGACTAAGTATGAAGCGAGGCGCGATTGATATTTTAAAAAGCCTTTTCATTAAAGCTGATTTCAATTCTTTTCTCTCTCTCGCTTTCTCTCTGTGATGTGATGTGTTGTGTGACGTCGACGAGTACACAATGCACCCTCTGTAAGCCTTTTTTTGAGGAGGGAAACACCTTCGCACTATCCCTTCCAAGGGGGTGGCGGAAGGGGGGCGTGCGATCTTATGGGGGTTAGCATCCTAAAAATAAGTGTGCTGCTAGAAGGTAGAATAAAAAAAATGTAGCGTTTTAGTCGTAAATCTATGTCGTAAATAATATTATTTTTATCTGCTTTGATTTATTTTTTTATTATGCTATGTTAATTTAATTTTATCACTTGGTGTCGCTTAAAATAATATCTAAGCGTACCTTATGAGAACTTGAATATATCCGAACAATAGAAGTTCTTAAAAATTTGCGAACAGAAAACACGTTTAAACGGATCTACTTAATTCGCGCACAAAGTAATATCAAAACTATATATTTTGATATAATATAATTAATATATTTGTGCGCAAATTAGACCCGTTTACATCTAGTTAATAAAATCGTGGTATCGAAAGAAAGCACAACATACTAATGAAAAAAGTTACATCGCAGCCAATCGCTTACTCTTATCAATTTGGCTGCATGCGCCTTAGAAATGAGAATTTAGGTCACTATGCGAGGATTTCTTCCGATAGATTTGCTTGTCCGCTCCGCTGGCCAATAAAATTATTGTCGGACGACGCCGGGCGTTTGATAGATTACCGTAAGCTGGGAGTTATTCGTATTTGCGACACGATTTATACATTGGACGGTTTATTTTTCCCGTCATTAGGATAACGTTAAAATTAATTTTAAGGTTAATCTTTGATATGAAATAGACAACCACAAGTGATTCGAAGATGCACCACCTAATATTATTCTACTCGTAAACATCATGGTGTCAGTTGTTAATTTTTTCTTAAATACTTTGTCTCCATTTGTTGTATCTAATTTCTACATCCTTTTTCAAACTCAAACCATAATCAATTACTGTTTTTAATTTATTATATTTTATGTTTTATGGTTCTCTTTGCTAACGAGAATTAGCTGTTAGGCTTGTAAAAGTGCGATTTTATTGCCTATTTACAATAAAAGCTTTGACTATAAAATACATAATTGACTGATCACATTGAAATAGGCAATATAACTTCAACCGCACCCCTATAATACCCGCCTCAGCCTGGTTCCACTTCTAGGCAAACAAGCTATAGTTCCGAGCTACGTTTAGAATGTGAATTATTTAGCCGTATTTAATGTATTAGTTTGGAAGCTTTGCCGAAGCAAGTAGTACTAAACTCGTACTTAATTAGTTTGCTTCCAGTTCAGAGATGTACCAAGCTATTTTAGTGCTTAATGTGGTTTCTGAGAATTTGCATTGAATAGTTTTGGTCATATAAATTTATGGTCATATATAGTCATTAAACTCCAAAACCATAGGTACACACTTTATACTATATCACGTTTACAAGTCAAACCAATCTTCTTTGAACAAAGAGAAAAAATTAAACACAGACTGTAATCAATTACGTAACGAACTAATTAAGTACATTTCTTTTCCATGATCCATGGCTAGATCTTGTAACTACCTACAGGTGAACGAAACGCTTTTAACTCCTAGAATGTCATGAGAAAGGTTTTATAAACAAATACAAATCATTTCCTTCCAATACACACTAAGAATATTGACTAAGCAAACAAGTAAATACCCATAATTTAGTAACCAAGTAAACATCACATCTACATAGTGTCTTCATTTTAAATTATTTACCTTCTGATTTGCCTATTGATAGAAAATTCGACATTACGCGTGTGTAGGATAAGTTTCAAAACTGCTTACGCTATCTCAAAGTCTCAGTCTAAGAGGATAAAAGGGAACCTACTCCGCAAAATCCGATTCCAAACACAAAAACCCCAAAGTACCCGAAAGTAGAAAGGACTTCAGACTCTCAAAATGAAATCTCAAATCCTACGTGACGTCGGAAAACCTTTCTATCAAATCCAATAAAATATTGGCATACTCTCATCAGGCAAGACAAAGCTCTGTGGGAACCATCGGAAA
This sequence comes from Hylaea fasciaria, assembly GCA_905147375.1. NCBI lineage: Eukaryota > Metazoa > Arthropoda > Insecta > Lepidoptera > Geometridae > Hylaea > Hylaea fasciaria. Next base: position 2,995,836 of record LR990200.1, read on the forward strand.
TTCCGAACGTACGCGAACTAGGTAAATAATAAAAGTGGTGGAGTGTCGCGGGTTTGCAAAATGCTCGCGGGCGGAGTGTGAATAGAAATGGGCCTGATTTTTAAACTGCACGGAATGCTTCTTGTTTCTTTGGACTAACTTACTTTGGACTTAACTTACGGAAAACCTTATGTTTTTGGTTTATACATCTTCATCTACATCCATACTTCCATACTAATTCATACTTATTATAAATTACATAAATTAGCGTCATGTAAAAGTGAACAGAGTGTTCTTTCTATAGGAAATTGCTTCTGTACTAGCGCAGGTTTAAAAGATCTACAGTAACATAACCTGACTGTGCATTATATTGACTATACCTCAGATCATTTCGTTCATGCTGGATGTAGAGTAAGGTGGGGCCTACATGGGATTATGCACCTATTACGTTATAACTTAAGGTCTACTATTAACGTCCTACGTCTGATATCAAATAGCATTATGACCTTTAGGTAGAGGTTAGTAACTCACATCCTTCACTATTAGGTTACCTATTTATTGTTGCTCATACCAAAAACCATTTCGATCGAATCAATCACAGTGTAATAAAATTACAATGGCCTAATAGCAATTGTTATTTATTTCTCGAGCTCAATATCAACCAATTCTCTCAGGTATCTTAGTACCGATAAAATATGTATAGTACCATAAACATCTCAAACTCAATTCTGTATTGTATCTAATATATAAATATACAGGGTGTGTCAGATGAGCGAGCCCTTGAGGGTAAAATTATCCTGACTGAATAATATAGAGCTAAAGTTACAAGAAGATAATTATCTCGCTTTGTTTTTACGAACAGGATGGTTCCTTTTTTTTTGAATTGATTGCTTTGTCAATTTTATAAAATATACATAATATGTACGAGTACGTAACACTATAGTACTTATACTCGTATAAGTACGTAATGTTTATAATATGTGTGTAGTATCGAGTAAGTCGGTATTTCATAAAAGCTTGTCTAGAAAAATATTTTCTTTAACAACATAGGTACCTGCTTATTTATTTACCCCCTCAGGGCCTATTGGTATGACACACCCTGTATATTACCCCGTCTCCATAGTACGATTGAGTTATTGAATTCCAACGCACGTCATGGAACGTAAGAGCTATTTTATTACATTGCGTAAATAAAAAAGACATGGAGGCGAAAGGAATAGGGGATACCATTTTGGGACATTAAAACAATACGTGGCGTGAAAGATTATTAGGCAAAGGCAATTAGATATGGCGGAAAATTAGATATAGAGAAACGGGGAGCTTCCTTAGAGGAAAACCACGTTTTTTTACCATCATCATAAATAATATGTTTTGTGCCACATAATTCCTGAACTAATCTAGTAGCTAATTATTCTTTTAACAAATTTAACTAACTAGCTCAGATCTTATTTAAAATCTGATGATTGAACGAATAAATTTCATAGGTTTAAAAGGAGTGAAAATGTTTGCTACTAGCTGCACCAAAATATATTTAAATACCTACAACCCTTACAATTTTATCTTACTATTGCACTCTTATCACGTAGAATTGGCCATTTGGGGTGGATATGTTCGCCCCTTCGCATCTGCACCCGGCCTAATGTAGCATGTTTCAGTGAAGCGTATGTGCGGAGCCATAGAAATAGAGGACGTTAGAGCGGACACAAAATAATAAAGGCAGCAGCAAAAAAACAACATCACGACTATGAAATATGTAAATAATGAAATATGTTTACCAAAACTTTTAACGCAGAAAACGTCGACACAAAATAAGATCATCAACAAAAAAGATGAGGTGATAAATATTTGAGATAGTAAAGGATACCAAAATATTTCGTTATAGGTGATGAAACGATTATAAAGATGGACGTAATAAGCTAGAATAAATAGAGACAAGAAATAAATTTTGTCGAAGAAACCCAACATCTGACTATACCTACCACCATACCATTTCTAATGTAACACTAATATTAATGATCGCTCTTTTTTTTAAGACATAACTTTTTCTTTTCCTTTGCAGTGTTCAGTAACTTGTATATACTCGTATATCTATCTATGCATCTATCACCATCTTAGACCATTCTCGCTTGTTTAAGCTCCATGCTTAGAATGCTTGTGCTAAACCCGAATGATGCCGCGCATCCCCTGCCAAATGCAACGTAATCTTAGAATGCGAATTTTCAGCAGAGACTCTATGCGAGATAGCTTTAAGTGATTTGAATTTTTATGATTTAGCCTCTTTGTACGGTGATCTATGGGATGGAACGACATGGAAATCACTATTGGATGGGTTTGCGGTATTTCGATTCCGTTATTGAATGCAATGTAGATTTTTAGATATTTGCGAAAAGGCCTTGCTTATTTTCAAGAATTACATCTCGCTTTGAGCGTACAATCGAGCATACATTACATTTAAATATAATGAAGATTAAGCACGAAAAATATGAAAATGTTTGGCAGAATAAGCCATTGTTAGTATGGACCTGTATAAAATGAATTTTGTCGCTGACTGTAGGTACACTACTTTGCCAAATGTTTTGCTGTAAAGCTGAATGTGCAAGGACAGTGTTTCAGTTGGAAGCACACTGCAGCCAGTGAAATAACATTATATTTGTGTGGAGCGCTGTTAAGCATGTGCTTTGTAATCAAGAGTCTTGACTCTTATACGAACGGAATAGGGTTTACAATCAAATGAACGTCCTATCACACATACACATAAGATAAAAATGCATCACGATTATAAGATGTTGATCCATAACTAGTATTAGATGTATTCGGAGAAACAGGAACTAGAACGACCATGGTCTAACAAATACACAATCTCTGATAATACCTATGGTTCCAAGAAAAATTCAGCCTGTGCGGGAATCGAACCTGCAACCTCACACTTCGCAGTAAGCTAATCAACGCTACGAAGGCCAACAAATAACATAGTATGGTTCGGTTCATCTTTGTAGCGAAACCTTGATTTCTCCATTCATACGAGTAACTCGCAATTCTTGCCTTGCTAGAACAAAAATAAAACCCTTGTGATACAAGTATGCAGTTCGTTCTCGTTCCATATATAAAACTCCTATACAGTGGCTATATTCCTGGCAATGGTATGCATACCGTCGTTGGATTGTTTTACGGTGCCTCCGCAATGGTACGATACAAGTGCACTCGAATATCGCTTCGAATATTTCATGGGACCTCGTGAAAGAATATAGAATAATGTCTGCTGGAAAAAGGACAATAATTGGTTTTGTTCTGAATTTAACAGAAGTACCTACCTATTTATTTTGTGCCCATTTAAATAGAAGTTTCTACTTAGGTATAAAAAACAGTCTGTCAGACTAGTGTCCTAACTAGAAAACAGAGTATGGAACGAGCGTACGAACTTTAACGTACCTTATAAGTTATAAGATTTGTCATTGTTGTCTGTCTAGCCAAACTGGCGAGAATGTCTTAGTTTTGTAATCGAAGTTCTCCAGGGCTGACTTCGAATGAGTAGGTACCTAATATTCGTCGAGCACCTAATGGAAATATGAATAATTCTCACGTCTCGGTCGCTCGGGGTAATGGAATGGTATAAGTTTGGGAGACTGGTGTCACGGCTTCTGTCATTGTAGGAGGAGGGACGAATCAAAGTTTGAGTAACGAGGAATTTAGACAAGGTCATACTGTAATTTGAAAGGCTACTGTCAAGTGACTCTGTCGTAATTAAGATTATATCGGTGGAAATTGCTCTGGATTCAACTTCTGGTAAGATCCCAATAGTGACGTTTAGTCTTGAGCTAGATTCCAATACCAATCCAAACTCCAATCTCTATCTGTACTCTGACCGGCCTGTTTGGAAACACTCTGTATATATTTTGGTCCTGTATATTATGGTAAGAATAGAATAAAACTTTCAGAAGTTTAATGGTAAACGGTGGGTACTGTTGACGACAAAATCGCTGGGCAGGTTCTTACTTCAAATTTAATTTTAAGCACGCTAAATACTAAAATATTGAATCTCTACTCTTTTTACCTGGCTTCTGTGGATAAGAGCTCGTTTTCACGCATTCGGTTTATATCTCAACTGTACCTACTTTCGGGTAGTATACGAAATGGAATGTACTCGTAGTTAAAAGGCATGTCGTTAAATCACTTTTCTCGCTGACTGTACATCCTTGTATTGACAAATCGCAGAAAAAAGGTTACTTACACGGGTTAACAAAACGATGGGCATTCATCTTCCTTCCGCCCTTAGTAAAATGACTTCACCAATAAAAATAAATCGTCCTTCTGAATTATCCCAACAGCAGAATAAACATATCGATATTGTTTCCTAGATCCTCGTGTAAAGTGGTGGGTGACCTCGATAAATCTCCTATTCGATCCTGAAGGAGGTCAACTAGTACCTATACTGTGTGGGAGCGGTAAGAAGCGGACTTATAGCGACTGCCAAAGAAAAGTTCACTTTTTAAACAGCATTGTTTTAAATTGTTTTTCAATTTCGCTCAAAGCGCTTTCTTTATGGTCATTTGGGTAAGACAGCTGACCTTTGCTAAAGCTGTTTTGAGTTTTATTAAAAAAATGACAACAATATACACCGCCACTAAAGACTATTTTTAGTATCCCACCTAGGTACCTAAGTTGGAATACGAAATATAGTGTTCGGCGACGGTTTATTAAGATTTTTCTTGCCGAGCGAAAAAAAATGCGATTCTTTAAATATGAATTATTGGTTTCGCTCAAACCGCTTTCTCCCATAAACTATTCCAAACCGACACCGAGACTATTTTTGTATCGAACCCTTAGTTATGGTAATGCGAATGACCGGATTCCGCTGAGCGAGCGAATAAATTGCGGTCGGCGACTGTGACTATGAATAAATTAGCTGGACTATCAGGCTAACCTATATACTCGAAAATTCAACACTGATAAGTAATCGGCTAGGATCACCATCATCACCAATGACTTAACAACACTGGCAAAATTGAGCACAACGGCCTTCTCTCTTACAGAAAGAATAGAGCATAATTATTGTTATTCACAACTGACGCGTAGAATATACTAGGTAATATACTATGACGCAAGCCTAGTGTGGGTTGGTTGATAATATTATCACTTATTATTATTAAATATTAATTATGTTCTTGAAGTTAGATTGTCTTGAATATGATACTTTTCCTTGCAAGGCGTGACCTCAGACTGAACTATTTACATAATGATATTTATTTTATTTATAATAATTATGCTTTTTTTCTTGATCGATTTTTATTTTGGTTAATATAACGTATTGTTTTATATTAAACATCATATTATCACCTATATATAACTAAGTACATATTTGAGTTATTAGAGGCTGTTTGAGGTATGAATACCTATTATCCGGCGTAAGACAAGACATCCTAAATCAACTCCAAAGATTATCTTATAATCGATGATAATATAACATGATTTCCTAATCTGAATGATCTATAGCGGAATGCAATAATAATATATTATTTATCAAGGGAGAGCAATCAATCGACTGCCTTGCAAGGGAGCGTCAGCGGATGAGAAGAAAATATATCTTTTCCTAGCGGAAATTGAAAATTTAGACCTCCGGTCTGTGTGATAATAACTCTTATCTATTCTGCGGCGAGACTGAAGCTTCAGGTATTATTAAGCTTCGTGGTTGAAATTCAATTTCGTATACATACTTACCAACTTATTTACCTTGTGTATACTGTGTGTGAAACTAATGCAATTTTCCGCCATGTATAGAATTCTATAGTGATATTGAAGTAGTGAGGCATCGAAGTAGTGTAGTTATTTGGAAATGCTAGCGCGAAACCTTTTTAAGGATAAAAAAATCCACAGACATCTTTGAAAAACAGATTACACAACAGATTTATGGACCTAGTGTGAATAGACCAGCCGGTAAGGGTCGACGTAGACGGACGTACCACGATCAAATCGAGGACGTCTTAAGGAAAGGCCAAGTCAAGAGTACCCATAACCGGAGAACATGTATGAAGCAAATCATGAGAGTAGAAGAAGCGAAAGAGGTGTATCAGGATCGTAGCATGTGGAAAGATGTAGTCTCTACCTACCTCAACGGAAAAGGCGTGACTGTATGTATGTGTGAGTGTGTCTTTATGAAAAATTCCGATCTAATACCGATACACATATTACTCTTAATTACCGACTGAGCAATATGTTTTCAACCCGTCACAATTTTGGTACCAGGCCTTAACCCTAAAAAAGCTTTCATCTATTTAACACCTTAACGAGCAACCGAAGGTGAGCCCGACCGTCATCCCTTAACAAAATCGTCCTCCATTATTTTTAGCCTTATTTAGGGCGGACGAGCCTCTCAGTAAATAAATGCAGGTCTCCGTACATAATTGATGTGATCCTGTTATAGCAGGTAGCAGGTAGCCTGGTCGCTTATCTGCTGCTTGACGCTTCTCGCGCACTGCGCGGTGGTGCGCTTTGTTTGTTTTTTATAAGCCTATACTATGAATTGCGCTGCCTGCTGTAGCAGCATTGTTGGTGAGGAAGACAGCCTGCGATGTAATGTGGAAGTTTGTAGTAAAGTTTATCATCTTTTATGTACGGGTATGAAAAAGCCTTTGGAGGAGTCTAGGAAAACCTGGGTCTGCCCAGAATGTTGCTGCACGTCAAAAAAGGGGGGAGATAATACCCTAACTCCGGTGGGTGCATCCAGGAAAGCTCGGGATGATAATGTGACGCTTCGGAAAAAGGCGGTGCCTTTTAAGGATGCCGTACCAGATAGTGAGAGCCTCGCCGTTGAGATGCGTGACCTTAGACAGGAAATTGGTCTGCTGAGATGTCAACTTAGTTGTACCATGTCCGCCATAACAAACTACGACACCAAACTGGAAAGTTATGATACAAAGCTGGGCACTTATGAAACAAAGCTATGTATCTATGAAACCCAGCTCGCTGATTATGCTATGGAGGTCAAAGCGCTACATGCTAAGCTTAAGAAATATGAGGACCTGAGCCAAACCATGCTTAATATTCCGCCGCAGCCTCACCTGATGGTTCCGCCGTTGAAACTCCCAGAAAGTGGTGGGTGCGGGCCCCGCCCTACCTCACCCTATCCCACCCCTGTGATCGCAGCTGCAGCAGCGCGGGCTCCAGAGGTCCAGTTCCGTGGAATCCGTACTTCGCCAGTTCAGCCCTCGGCGATCCAAACGCCGCCAATCAAGACCCCAATGATCCAGACCACTGAGCCTGGGGTGAGTCATCCCGCAGTGATTTTGAAACCGAGACAGACCCAACGGAAGAAAAAGGTAACGAAATATACCCCCACCAATATTCTAGCGACGCCTCCCCTGCAACGGCCAATCTTAAGTCAACCTAACACTAATAATGAACCGGAGATCGATGAGCACCCGATTGCGGCAGTCACCACCACAGAGGTTGGCGACGTACATCAGCTGGATGTCAATTCCCAGCAGTGGACGGAAGTGAGAAGGAAAAGTCACAGACAGCCTTCAATACACGGAACCGCTGATTGTACAGTTACAACTTTGAAAGCGGTTATGGTCAAAAAGTATATTCACCTATGGAACATGGAGTCGGGTGTGGAAGAGGTCCGTGATTATCTGCAGCTACTTTGTCCTACGGGGACATCTACAGTAGAAGAGCTCACTCCAAAAGGGAACTACAAGTCCTTCAAAGTTGGTGTTCCAGTCTCCGATTATGACGCAGTTTTTTGCGCCTCAGTCTGGCCAATCAATGCAAGAATAAAGGCCTGGATTAACTTTAAGCGACCCGTAACTTCACTTGACTCTGTAGCTGCAGGTGAGGCGGCACCGGCTTTGCAGCCCTTTCGTAGTTACACGAGGCTGCCTACCGCGGCCAGATCTCCCGCAAACTCCCAGCCCTTTCGTGGCCCAGCGAAAGCATAGTAAAAGAACTTCCTGCCTCAATGTTTTTTACCAAAACGTACGTGGCTTGAAAACCAAATTAAAGACTTGGCGCAATAGCTTACTCTTATTAGAACACAATTTGGTAGCTGCTACGGAAACCTTTCTGGATAACTCAGTAGAGGACCCAGAGCTTGTATGTGGAGAATGGAGCACACTGCGACGTGACAGGGGTAGCCCGTGTGGAGGTGTATTGCTAGCTGCCCGGACACCAATCGTGTTACGGCGGCAAGTTGCTCTGGAAACTGATTACGGCGAGGACTTGTGGGCGAGTTTTTTGTGGCAGGGCCGCACGTTTTATGTGTGCGTAGTTTATATCAAGCCTAGCGCCAGTGATGATGAATACATGCGCTGGTTTTGTAAAGTTGAAAGTTTTATCAATGACGTTAAAGGAACAGTCATTGTTCTAGGAGATATTAATATGAATAGTGCGTCCTTGAGTGTTGTAAATTACTACTGTTATTTTATGTCTTTTTGTAGTCTGACAGAGATGAATGTAGTGACTAATGCGAATGGTGGAATGTTAGATATTGTCTTGTTTCAGGAGAGCAATGACATGCGTGAGGTGCAAGTCCGGGCTGTGGACGGTTTAGTGCCACCGGACTCATATCATCCTCCTCTAGACATTGGGCTTAAAATTGCCACACCTCATTGTCCCGATCGCATTGAACCTAGCAACATCGATCCTAAAAAGGATTGGAATTTCAGGAAGTGTGACTATAACATTCTCTTTGACTTGCTTTCTAAAGCCTCTTGGTATGACGTAACTGAAGATCTTGACGTTCAATCTAGCACTGGAAAATTTTATGACATTATTTATAACATTTTTGACATCTGTATTCCCAGAAAACGTCGTAAAAAGAACCTGAGTAAGCGGTACCCAGTTTGGTTTACTTATGACATCATTCAGGATACCAAACGGAAATCAAAACTACACACAAGATGGAAACTAACTAAATCCGAGCAGGCTCACAAAGCGTTTTCGGATCTAAGGTCTTCACTAAAATCTCGTATCTCATCTGCCCATGAAACGTATTTAAAAAATATTGAAAGTAACATAATCGTTAACCCACGCGGATTCTGGCAGCATATTTCAAGCTTGCGGTCCAAAGGTGGCTTTGAACCGCAAATAAGCTACAAGGGTGAAACCTTCGGTGGCGTTAAGGCTTCTGAGGTTTTTGCTGAATTCTTTGCAAGCGTTTTCTTGCCTGATGTGCCTCAATTGGATGCTAAGACTACAAACCAGCTTGAGCAAAGTCCCACGAGCAACTTAGTAAATATAATTAAGTTTACTCCGAGTGATGTGGCTTATGGGATCAAGTGCCTTAAGCCTAGTAGTTCCATAGGACCCGATTGCATTCCCCCGTGGTTTATGAAGCAAGGCTTAGAATTTTTGGTATACCCACTTTGGCATATATTCAACTTGGCACTAACTACCGGAGCTTATCCTGCACATTGGAAGCTGTCTAGAGTCACGCCTATTCCTAAAGGCTCCAGCAGATCTTCGGTTGAAGATTTTAGACCTATTGCCATTCTGTCATCGCCGGCAAAGGTATTTGAAAAGATCTTACACAAGCTAATCTATAAGCAGGTGGAACAGTACCTCTGTAATGAACAGCATGGCTTTAGAGAAAAGAGATCCGTCAACTCTAACCTGCTCACAGTCGTTGAATTTATCTCATCCAAGTTAGATCGAGGAGGTCAGGTTGACGTTCTCTACTTTGACTTTCGTAAGGCATTTGACAGAGTGAATAATGACTTTCTGCTCACAAAGTTGAGCAAGTTAGGTTTTGCACCCAGGCTGCTTGGGTTTGTCGCGGATTATCTCAGGGATCGACAACAATATGTTAGGTTGGGCATGTACGAATCGCATCCGTATCATACGCGTTCTGGAGTCAGCCAGGGGTCTATTCTCGGACCTCTTCTATTCATTCTGATGATCAACGATATTCCTGCTGTCATAAGGCATGCCAAGTGTCTTTTGTACGCAGATGATTTGAAACTGTTCTCAGAAATAAAGTCCGTGGATGATTGCCTGAGGCTTCAGGCCGATGTGGATGCGGTTCATGAGTGGGGAATCGCAAATGGGATGGAGTTTAATACTTCCAAATGCTTCGTTATGACATTTGGTCGCATGTGGCACCCAATTGAGTTCCAATACCAGTTAGAGTCTACAGACATAACGCGGTCTACATCAATGAAAGACTTGGGTGTCACATTCGACAGAAAACTAACATTTCATGACCACATCACCTCAGTTGCCAAGGAATCATATAGACGGCTGGGTTTCGTTCTGAGGAATAGCAAAGATTTTGTAGGCCACCATGTTATTAAGCTCATATTCGGAGCTCTAGTTCGCAGTAAACTGGAAGCTAGCTCATGTGTATGGCATCCACATGAGAGCACCTACGCTCTGGTACTGGAAAAAGTGCAGAAAGCTTTCCTTCGATTCTTATATAAGCGTTTATATGGGTATTACCCTTACATGTATCCGACGAAATTTCTCTTGGGGAGCTTAGAATATAATTCCCTAGAAGTTAGGCGATCAAACGACCAGCTAATAACCATGTGCAAAGTTCTTCGTGGACAAATTGACGCACCAGATCTACACAATGAGCTGTGTCAATTGTTCGTTCCTAATAATTACCGCCGTAGCAGGAGACACAAACAGTTCGCAGTACCCTCATGCCGAACCGTCGCGCGCGCTCGCTCTCCTGTTCCGCGAACCCTCGCTGCACTCAATGCCCTCCTGAACGCGAGACCTGATTGTGATGTATTTGCGGATGAATGGAAGGTGATATTGGCTGAATGCTTGGATTTCTGTGAGAAGAGTGTGTAAATGGAATTTGTCATAATAATAATAAATTTTCTATGTTTTTGACTTGATATGTTACTTATTCTTGAAATTTTGAACAATTTAACTAATTTTAATGTTATGACATGTGTGATTGATTATTGTAATTGGCCACGGCCGTGTAATTAATCTGAATAAATAAATAAATAAATAATAATAGCAAATAATCCGTGAAAAATTGAATTATTAATGCCGGTCCGAGCACATTTTGGTGTAGTGCCCAATTGTAATAAAATAATTTATTACGTGAACTGGCACCTATAAAACGTGAACTGGCACGAAATAAGCTGTCATGATGGATACGAGATTAACAGAGGTAAGGGCCATTATACATTTTCGGAGGGTGTTACCTAATTTAACTGCTTAACTCCCACGTTTAAATAAAACTACGGATAAACCATATTTATGTATTTGAATAAAGCTACTTAAAGTCTATTACGATGCCAATCAATATTATAGACGTCGATAAAAATCCTACCTCAATGTCAACTAATTACTTAATTGAATTTTTTGTGACATAGAAATTCAGACTTAAACCGTAATATAATAATTTAATTATAAAGGTAATTTAAAAAAAAAATCTGTCCAAAATAATATTAATATCCATATTTGAGATGTTTCATATTGTTATCCTGTGTAACGTTTTCTTTGTTCTTTCTTCAAAAATGATCTCATACAATATATCCATATATCTTTTATTGTATACCATCTAGTATCCCATATATCTTTTTCGATTGTATACCACTCGTATCTAGTTTCCCATATATCCGTATTTTTTTTATGTAGGTACTAACTGTAAATAGTATCCTCCACTGCCATTAGACTAAAATCTTTTTAAATAGAAAGAATTCCCAAGAAAAAGCGACGCCTTGCAATCTACGGAACACGGGCCGTTATCAGGAAAATCAGCCCGAGATAAAGACGCAGAACATTATAAAGACAGTAGGACAATTTGTGACAAACGCAGATTTGCTCTTTTAATTTTATGGAATATAGTTTGACCCCAATCTTACTTAGTCTTAGATAACGGTGTGGTCGAACGTAGTATACATTTCTATGCCAAACCAGAAAGAGGCTCGCTCTCAAAGATTGATATAGGAGCATTCCTTTACGCTTTCAGGGTTTAAAATGGGATGATATTACTAAACGCCCCGCGTCCGTCCGTGTGTCTGTCCGTCTGTCGCCAGGCTGTATCTGATGAACCGTGATAGTTAGACTGTTGAAATTTTCACACATGGTGTATTTTTATTGCCGATGTAACACAAATACTGAAAAATAGAATAAAATAAATATTTAAGGCATGCAACAAACGTGATTTTTTGTCGTTTTTTTATATTATTCCGGTACGGAACCCTTCGTGAGCGAGTTCGACTGGCACTTGGACGGGTTTTTACATAGTTTGGCTTTGTCACGTGCATTTGTGGAGAACATATTTAGACTCATGTGTTCAACTCTGGTTTAATTATTTTGTGGTAAGACCGTGACTCTCAGCGTTACTTCATGTGACGAACTAAAAAAAACTGTTTAGCATTATTTTGTAGCTTAGCAACCAACACTGCCGAAGTTTCGCTACTGCACTATAAGTATACGAGATAGCAGCAAATACTCCGAATGATATGCAAATGATCACTGAAGAAGCCGGGGCGAAGTTCCATTTTTCAGTCCGACAAGCAACGGAAAAAGGAATTTAATAGTCACGGATTTAAGTTTTTCTTTGAATAAAATCATTATAGAGTCGGAGAAATAGGAAACTATATAAAGAAGGAAAAATACTGAGAAGACTGAATACCTACTGAAGATTTCATATACCGTAACTACGTTTTGTACATTTACATATTAAAATAAACTGCTTTATAAAACACAATACGAATCTAACAATTTTTGAGCAAATTCATTGAGATATTTCAGTATAAAGAGTCCACGCAACCGTAAGATAAACCTCATATTGGCATGAAAGTGTCCGTCACAGTTGGCTGCCCGCAAACATTCATAGCAGTAAACCATCGGGACAATTCTTATCTCGTTCGACATAGGCTTTATAGTGAGATATTATCACTATTTTTCGACTTTTATGAAACATGAAATTATTCCAGTATTGGTGCACATTCAGTTGTTACAACTTTCTTAATGAAAATGAAAGGGGTGGTAACTAATTTAGAGATATGAAATTGATATGCAAAAAGAAAAATTTTACAAAATGTGTGTCGTGGAGATTGTACTCGTGCCCTTACAAGCGATAAATACTTGCCAATTTTAGCCGTTTTTTGCCTCATGACTCTACTAACCAAAGTAGGGATTTTGTAAGTAAATACATAAGCAAATCAAACCTCCCAATCTTGTGTCACAGGCTAGAAATTTATGTTCAATTCAAGGAGACTACTAACTAAATAAAATAGAGAAAATGTCTATCATAGAGATTATGTCGAACAAGTGCGAAATTCCCTCACCTGCTCTATTCACAGCATAGTGAGATTTTACTCTATGAAAATAATCTCAATAATGCCTCTGATGGTTTATGCGCTCCATTCCAGCTCCGCATAGCGAATTAAATATCCGTTCGATAGTCCGCTTTTGATACGGTAAATGGTTTGGTGAAATTGGTATTCATAAATAACATTTTGGATATCATTTAAATTAAGCACAGTGACCTGCGAGCGTGGAATATAACGTCGCGGTTCCTGCGAACGATATCATGTGGGCATGGCCAACGAAAAAAGAACTTAAATGACACACTCTTTTAAAGGTTGATTTTGTTTGAGTTACACAATGTCAGATAATCATAATGTAGACAGTCATTAGTCATTCAGATTAACGAACAAGTAATTTAACTATTTTAATTTAAATAGCGTTTCTGCGAACGATTAAGTACTGCTGCTTTCAACTATATGACAACACCGCCGTCACAAATAATATATTAGGTAGATAATATTGACAATAAATAGACTCCGAATCCTACTTATAATTATAGGAGTAAAAGTTGGTAGGTATGCCTGATCGGATGTGGATTACATTTTGATCACTAATTACTTACTCCAGGTTGTGAAATGAGGCATAGAAAACATTCAATCACATAATTGACGGCTCGTTTGGCGTAGTGGCTGAGCAATCGGACTGCTGCGCTAGAGGTTGCGGGTTCGATTCACGCCTGGGACAAATATTTGTGCGATCCACAAATATTTGTTTCTGGTCTGGGTGTGATGTGTTTGTGTATGTGAAATTATATGTCTGTAAGCCAGGGGCGGATCCAGGATTTCATTTTGGGGGGGGGCTATTTTGACAAGGTTCGAAGGTTAAAATCACAAGGGAACAAAAAAAGAAGTTACTTACCTTGTATGTTTACAAAATAATGTTTACTCGCCTAGTGCCGCTTTTAGCAAACCTATCAATAATTTTGTCAACATCAACTCGGACATCCCTGTGGATGTGTAGTAGTGCAAGCCTGCACAGCCGATCTTCCCCTGTCCGCGTACGTACGGCAGTGCCGTCAATAGCCTTTTCTGCGCCCTGTGCGAGCTTCTATAACAGCGCCCTTGTTTTTTTAGATATTATAGGTACCCTAGCTAGAGCATTGCTATGTATACTGTATAGGCCTACTCAGTGGCGTAGCTTGAGTCACTGTCACCCGGAGTGGAGTTATAATTTGCCGCCCTTTTGTTAAAATTATAATGTTGTTGTTAGTGAGCAAAAACGTAACGAAATGAAAAAAATATTTATTTTGAAACACATTATCATTCCTCTCTAATTGTATGTACTATCTGATCTAGTTTTATATTTAGGCTAAAATTAAAAGTGAACAACATACATCCAGCACACTAGACGCGAAAATTTTAAGGGGTATTTATCAGTGTGCTGAATGAAATACAATCCCAAATATAGATGCGCGAGCGTAGCGAGCGCTGAAATTTTTTTGGAGTATTTATCAGTGTGCTCAAGAAATTCTAATCCAAATAAAAATGCGCGAGCGCAGCGAGCGCTGAAATTTTTTTGGGGTACTTATCAGTGTGTTGAATGAAACATAATTCCAAATAGAAATGCGCAAGCGTAGCGAGCGCTGAAATTTTTTTGGGGTATTTATCAGTGTGCTGAACGAAATACAATGTAAATATAAATGCGCGAGCGCAGCGAGCGCTGAAATTTTTTTGGGGTACTTATCAGTGTGCTGAATGAAACATAATTCCAAGTATAAATGCGCGAGCATAGCGAGCGCTGAAATTTTTTGGGGTGTTTATCAGTGTGCTGAACGAAATACAATTATAATATAGTAAATGCGCGAGCGTAGCGAGCGCTGAAATTTTTTTGGGGGTTTTATCAGTGTACTGAATGAAATACAAATCCAAATATAAATGCGCGAGCGGAGCGAGCGCTGAATTTTTTTTGGGGTATTTATCAGTGTGATAAGTTGTGCCTCTAGTGCTGCACTAGGGGCGCAGCGGGAACTTATCAGGAGCAAACCGAAAAAATAATAGTCCTGCCTAGTCTGGCCATTTAATTCTTGCGCCCCCCAGAGTCTACGCCCTGTGCCTGGGCACCGGCGGCACCGCCCTATTTACGGCACTGTACGTACGCAGCCATGTTTTGCGGCGTAAAGTGGAAAAGGATATTTCGGAAGTGGCAACTCTCACTGGCAATGTAGCTAAAATAATTATGTACCTATTAGCGTTCCAATTGCAGGGCGGCATGGCAGGCCTATCGCCGCGGCCCGCGCGCGCCGCTACTGCCTGCTTGGACACCGTCGCGTCATTATTATTATTACGTACTAACTTCATTCTTTATTTTAGTTTATAATAAAGACATTCAGCATTTTTGACTTCACTTCATGAGTGAGTATGTGTGCTGTGTAAAAAAAGTACACCTGAAGATGAGTCGAAAATGTGATGTAATTCCTGGGTCTTCTGGGGGGGGCCATGGCCCCCATGGCCCCCCCCCCTGGATCCGCCACTGCTGTAAGCGGTACCCACGATACAGGAGCAATCCTAGTGGGGGCTACGTTTAAAAAAAATAAACACTTGTTTACTTTGGTAGCTGACTGTACTTTTTAAAAACGCCCAAAGTCGCTAAGATATTTCTACGACTTTTAATAACAATCAGAGACAAAGGTTCATTGTGACCGAGCCTGGCTCGTATTACATCATTGTCCGGTGGTTTAATTTGTGAACTACATAATGAATATTGCTCCAGTTTAGGCTAGCATGTACCTACCAAAATAGACCCTAAAATGTCCAACCACTTCATTCTAAAATATAGTTTTGAAAATATAATATATGCACAAAACTACACGGTTTGTCGGCGCCTGACCCACTTCGCCACAACGTTGTGAGACGGGGTTTTGAGCGGTTGAGCACCGGTTGGCGTCTGTTTTGGAAGGCTTTGTTTTCAGAGCTTGAAGCATTTTGTAGTTTATTTACTGTACCCTACAGTGTATTTTAATAAACACTATATTGTTAACAAAGATAAAATTTGTAGTCGACAGGTATACATTATTTGGTCAACAGGAAATGTACCTTCCGGAAAATCCTGAAATTCACTTACGCGTTTTTTGTATACGTACAGTGTAAGGTTTCATGCTGCTAAATAATTGACCACCTGGTTTGTTGGGGCTATTTACCACACCGTTTTTTTGCTTAGGTATATATTATTATGTTTCGAGTTAACAAATAGAATAGAAAGGCAAGGAAACAGTTCGATAGTTTCTTACGGCACATAATACATGAGGGTTTATGAGAATGTGATTAAAGTAAGTACCTAAGTAGGTACTTAAATATATTATTGTATCGGGAAAAAATATTAAGATAAATTCAGGGGGCTTATCATGGCGTCTTATAACTTATTGCGATCCAATTGAAGGCCTAAACAGAATGGTTTTACTATTTATTCGTACCATGAGTACCGTCCATTGTGAGATCGCTCAATTTATATTGATTTTAAATCTAAAGGGATTGACGCCTACCTAAATGATATCGAAAGCTATGTATTACCATTATTTAAAGTGAAACGATTCTGTTTAGGTCCTCAATTGGATTGCAATAAGACGTCATGGTAAGTCCGCTGATGTTGAAGTAAGCGACGACGTAGTAGGTAAACAATAGGTACTTAGAATAACAAAAAAGGATTTGTTTCGGCCCAAAAACACGTTACGTTTTGCATCATATTTCTGATTTGATTAAAAATTTAGTCCTAACGACCCCAATCGGTAATCCCTGTCAGCCAC
Organism: Hylaea fasciaria; assembly: GCA_905147375.1. NCBI lineage: Eukaryota > Metazoa > Arthropoda > Insecta > Lepidoptera > Geometridae > Hylaea > Hylaea fasciaria. Next base: position 3,012,829 of record LR990200.1, read on the forward strand.
TGTACAATGAAAAATAAAAACCATAAAAGCATCAGGGTTTTTCCAAAAGGTACATAGTCGGTAAGCTCGCTGTGTGAACCATTTGACCCTTTGTTTGGATATTTAAAAGGGATCATAAACGTTCATTTATTGTCAATTTTGTAGAAAAATAAAAGCTTTGAAAAGTTATAAAAACAAAAGGTATAACGAAAGACTCGCACTTTGTCCGTCTGATTGTATAATATGTCTGACAGCGTAGTGAACATTAATTAGTCAATTACGCCACACAAAGGAGTTTCGACTAAAAGCTTAAAAGTATATCGAGTACTTTTTAAGGTAAGAAATAAATACTTACCAAAAAAGTGGTTTTCTATTATTAGTTTCACTTTTCACTGCTAGGACTTTTTTTATTCGTTATGACTTACGTCTTTTGAGGTGAAAATGTTTTTAGAAGTTCTTCAACTTTCACGATCTGAATACAATTAACCAGAATTCAAACGGGTCTAATTCGCGCACAAACTAATATCAAATTATATAATTTTGACACACCTCGACGTTTCGGCCGAGTTACATCGACCGTGGTCACGAGAAGACTCTTCTCGAAGAAGTATTCTCAGGAGAGAAGACCCGTTTAAATTCTCGTTAAAAATGTTATTATCTGTCTATGTACCTAGTAATAAATTTATAGTTAAAATAATTTCCTAAGCAAACTGTATTCTTTAAAGAATTACGTAAACAAACAGTAAACACGACGTATTATTTCACATTAGCTTTGCGTTTCATACAAAGGAAGGGAGACGTTAATCAAGGTGTGCGGGAGGGCCCTCGGCTAATTACTCTTGACCTTTGAAGAGCATTGAAACGTTCTTTCCGTAATCAATTTTCGAAAGGTGGGCGGCTCAAGTGTAAATGGTCAGAGGGTGTGGAAGGGACAAATATAAAGAATCCAATTAGTGACGACAGGTGGCTGCACAGAACATAAAAACATGGTCAGAGGACTCGAAGGGTTAAAAGCTTTGATGTTGAGATTTACGGATAAAGTTTACTCAATCGGCAGGGTTCACTTCGGTAGATAAGTAGGGTTGGCAATCCATTAATGTGGAAATTAGACGGAAGGTAAAACTGTTGACCATTTACAGTTTTAAATTAGTTCTGCGGTGCCTAGTTCACTTGAATTCCGTTTGCATGGTTTAAACGTTTATAAGAACCGGAATTAATTTAAACTAGTGATACGCCAAAGTATTTATACCGCAGCTGTTTGGCTCTCTATTATTTACCTCCTTTCAAAGGTTGTCTTAAAGGGATTTGGCGATACGTTCACCCATTGTGCTACAGATTCAGTGAAGTAAAATAAAACATTCGTGTGAATAATGTCAAGTAAATATGTAAGTAGATTCAAGTGTAGACTCTACACTTAAGTCAATAAAGCTAAAACATAGCAAAACATGAACTAAATCTGACATAATCATCGACTAAACGCTTCTGCGACAATTCCATTTTATATTATTTATACAACTAGCGTTAGGTAGTTAATTATTATGAGAGTGTACTTTAATTTAACTCGATATCGTAATGAAATAATGACTGTCTCACCCTCAGTTAGGTTATCTCCAAAGGTGCAAAAAAAAATTCTTTATCGAATATGTTCCATGATTAGTACGAACTTAATGTACGTACTAATTATAACGTACGTACTAACGTACTAACGTTAACTTAACGAACGTACTGAATTATTAGATCAGCTTCATAAAACCTTAGCAATAAGTAGAAGCCTAGCTTTAAAGCACACTGAAGCTGATCTTACTTAAGCACTTACAGAACGAGATAAGCGCCCTGATTAATTTAAGTCGGTTTCTGCTTTTTCTACTTATTAAATATTCTGTATACATTTTATTTGAGACAAGAAAGAAGGTTTACTCGCAATAGTCTCATTGTCTTGTTCTGTCATGGTACTGTTACTTCTTATTTCGCACTAGCACCTTAGTTAATTTAGTTACAACGCACTCAGAATTTTAGGAACATTGCTTGATTATATAATTAAAACAAAATCTTAGATGGAAAAACAGCACAGGTGATGAAATTCGAAGGCGATTTTCAGACGTAATCTAACTAACTCTATGTAACAATGTTAACTTGACATCCAGCTGTAAAATTTTATTACAAAGACAAGGTATACAAAGCCACTACAACATTGTTGGTTTAAAATGCTGTCATAACATCAGCCATAGTTTACGAGCCGTGTCTTGCCAAACTTTAGTCACTAACTCAATTTCAAATAGATTTTCAAGCAACTTTGTCAGAGTTATGTAGCTTAAAGTTTGATTTTCTGTGCATACAATGCATTTTTAATATTAACTGGTCTGGCGACTGAGCGAGTTGTATCTCGCGTTACGTAATTTTTTGAGTTTTAATAATTTTATGTACATTTTGATAACTGCAGTTAAATTGTTGACCGTTCAAGTTACAATTTCAGTTTCAAAACAGATGAGTCCTTTTCATATGCTGATCTAAGATTTTATCTCGGATAGGAAAAATGAAAGTCCGATAGCTCTTCCGGTCTTCGAAAATACGCAACTCCAAAGTGTTTCACAGAAAAAAATCAATTTTTAATTCTTGGTTATTAACCCCCAGTTTCTGAAACGTCAATCAACGTTGACAACAGATTAATTCTATTGCCGTCCTTGTCATTTGTTTATAGTCAGATAGAGGCAACGATAGTTTTAATCTACTGTCAACGCCAACAAACGTTCTAGAAACCGGGGGTAATGGCGTACAATTTTCATTAATTGATTTCCACTCTAAAGAGACTACACTTTCAAGGATAAACTCTTTCAAATGAAACCGTGTTTCTGTTGCAACTTGCACCGTTTTCCAACTGAAACGGTAGGATATTTTAAAAGTTTGATTTGTTTCTTGTACGGAAGGAAGCGATCCCGGCGTTCTTCGCGCGGCCAATTGAGAAAATACTTTGTGTTTTCAATTTAAACTTGAACTTTAGATAGGTGTAGCATAGATGTTTATAGCAAATAGAAAACATGTATCAATTGAATTCCGACAAAGATAAATTCAGTGTCAATATATTGATAGTGTATAATCGGCAGAGAAGTGGAAAATTACTGAACTGTTTGCAGATATAAGTACCTATTTAAAGGGTGTATACATAAAGATAACTAAGGCCAATGGGTACACTTATAACACCTATAGATCTTAAAGACATAGCGAAAGAGAAAGTGCTCTAATAGCTAGCTGAACTGCTCTCGCTGATAGGCAATGTGATGTCCATCAGACACTTATTTCTAAAAATTCACTTGCAAATATATACATCCAACACGTAACATCTGATAACGTATAGAAATAACTATTGTTATACATAAGTATAACATATTGTCATATTTATGTACACAACAGATTTACCTTTGTTCGACTATTAAATGTGAAGTAGCACAGGAGGTCGGAGTCATAGTTGACTTAACTGCTGCAAACAAAATGTAGGACAACAATTTTAAAGTGTTCAGACTTTAGACACGGTCGTTACAAACGAGGACACCCCGATTCGTAGCACTAACTTTTCATACCGCTTTTATCTCCACACTTAAGTAGTCACAAAAAGCTCTCCAGATCACAAGGGAGAAGGGAAATATCCTTTATTTTTTTCCTTTGTTTCCTTAAAAGATAATTTTCCAGCAGTTTAAATCCGCTTTCACGTAAATGTCCGTGTACGGCCGACTGATTTCCTTTTCCGTTCGCTTTTATGTGATCCCAAAAGAAAATTAATTAAGTGCCATTGTTCTGTTCGAGCAACGTTTTGTGTGTGAAAGTATCTTTTTCATACTTTTGTGGCATATTTTAATAATGAGGTATAATTTTAGATCCGCCTACAGACCTTTATATGATGTCGCGTCGTAGATGCGAATATAAAATCATTTGTAAAGGTCGATTGGTCCTTTAGTGGCCTTATACAATTGTAAACCTATATGGGTTGTAATTATGTCTAAAATCAAATATTTAGATCTATAAAAAACGATTTGTCAATCCTCACGAGCATGAATATGCTTGCAATTAGTGCAATGGGACGAACTAAGGAAAATGGTTACTAAAGGGTTGCAAATATTCAGCTATGTTCTCCCCAAATTCAAAGTTATGTACCTTATGGTAATAATGGGCTTTTGATGACTCGATGATGTTCGAGCAAACGCAAATAAGGTACGGAAATAATGACGTACTTACAACTCGTTTAGTTTCAGGACACTGTGTGTGTAACAATATAATTATGGTTTAATGATTACATTAAGATTACATTTCAAACTGCTCTCGGCTGACAAAAAATGAAACCATCATTAATATTTATATCATATACCTCATAGATTAACTTTTAGTGAAACGGAACGTACTTTGGAAATACCAATCAATAGAGAACAGCTTTAATTTTTTTATTTTTTTATATGCTAGCATTTTAACAAGTAAATTTTTTCATGTTTCAAATTACGTTAGAATTTTACATATCGTTGTTGTTACATCGCGTGCTACATTTTACTATCGTAATTGGGAGACGTCTTTGTTTAATTATTATTAAATTTTATTGATGAAAAGTTTGATCTTTCACAAGAAGTTCATAGTTCCCCATAGCGACGTCACAGCAACGACGAAACTTGAAAAAAGCACTCCAAAATAACTTCTAAAAGAAAACCCCTTTTAAGTTTCACCCTTTGGCCCTGTGGGAAAACGTAATTTAAAACTTTGCGTAAACGTTTAAGGCGCACCATAGACCTTCAACTTTTTGACACTTGTTTTTCTTACATAATTAATCTTTGACTCGATTCATTAGGCATAAGCTCGTTATATTCTCGTAATTTAGCTTATCTTTATCGCTACGCCCGGGGCAGATAAACTGCGTTGGTAGTCATGGATTTCTAAGATAAAAACATATATTTTTTTAATCTTAATATATATAAATTACGCGTCACGTTGTTTGTCCGCGATGGACTCCTAAACTACTGAACCGATTTGAATCAAATTTGCACACCGTGTGCAGTTTGTTCTAACTTACAAGATAGGTAGCTTACATCTCAATTTATAGTCGCAATAACAAAAACCTTAGCCACAGCAAGGCGTGGCCGTGTCTGCTAGTATTATATATGTATTTAAATGCCTTGAACCGCCTTGCCTTGATGCCTTGATTACTACAGGTCAGCGCTGTTACCGCGACACCTTACCGCTTTGGTATGTTTAGTGAACTAGCAGCCCACGCGGTATGTCCAATGCAAACTTCATCAAAAACCGTTCAGCCTTTACAGAACTGAGTTGAAACAATCATACACATTTCCTGCACATTTTAGTGTGCGTACAAGGAGCATAATAGAGATGATACTATGTCACATAGAATCTTCGATCTAGGATAAATTTAATGAGAATGAGTAGAATATCAACAAAATAATAATTATCCTAGATTAATGTTTAAAAAAAATAGCTTTGAAAATGCGTAAACTTAACCCTCCGGAAGTAATGGTGATTTTAAAACCGAAAGGGATGGCAGTTTTGACCCCTAAAGCATTAACGTTGGCCTCAAGTTACAATCGAGAGCGATTTGACATTAAAAGCAAGCATGCATAAAACACTTTTTTTAAGTATATAAAATATGTACTACTATGTATGCAAACTATTGTACCTTTCGGGTAAAATTAGTTTAAATACACGGGGTATGATTTTTATGTATTTCAAAAAAGAGTACAACTCATTTTACTTGAATACCAATATGACTTATATTGGTCCATATATTATATTGATCCATTTAGCAATACAACTATTGAAGTAGTTATTTCAGAACAAAAGTCCTTTGAACCTTGTGAAATAATGTAGGTGTATTTAATTTGGATATCAATTACTACACTTTGTAAGTTAAAAAATACTACTAAACGCTTATAATAAAACTAATACTAAATAAACCGCCGTCTTTTCTCCCTAAGACCTCTCCCCCTAGACTCATAATAAAAACCTTCGACCCAACACTACCAGTTTATAGTCGGCGCTAGAGTTTATATTCATGGTGGCTTTGAATTTTTTACGGGTCGGTCGCGGTTTCCGTCATGTGGGGATGCGATCAAACCAACGATAAGCGCTTTAGGGTTAGTGACGAATATTGAATATTTAATAACGTTTTTATTGGACGAAATACAGGAAAGTTTTTGTATTGGTGATAAAACTGTGTAGTCGTTTTGTGTTATGCGTTGCGATGAATGCCCTTTATGAAACCTAGATAGAACGATATCTGCAAAACCAAATGAAATTAAAAATTATAACAAAAACCATCAAAGCTAAAACCTCGAAGATTAATTTAGACGATCCTCAAAACACCAGGAAGGAAGCTTTGCCTTTGTATTTTTTAATTAACTACTGTTTACAAACATAACAGATGTTACTGTTTCAATTCAGGAGCAGGAGCGGAGTTTATTATTGTTTCCTTTAGAAAAAGGCCTGGAGGAAGCCTTTCTCTCGAAATTGAGGTGTTGCCTCAGAAAACACAACGGTTGAACGGGTGCTGATAGCAGGAAGTGAAATAATCGAGTCGTGTTAATTACACTAGGGATTCAAAAACCGAGCAGTCTGCCCGGGTCTGGATCCTAAGTTCACTTCCACCAACTGTGCTTGATGTCGTATCACGATTTTATGCGACAAAGTCCGTTATTTCAACTACGTACGTAACATCCTGAGGGTAATTAAGCTTCATATGAGCCATGTCTGAGCGCAAGTTTTTTTACTTTTACACTAACTTATTTTCAGCGGCTCCGCACTGCTGTTTCATTGCATGTATTCCTTATTCAAATCTAGTTCTGTGCTCTAAGATTTATGCGAAATATTCAGAGCTATTGATATGTTCATAAAGTGCAAGATGTGCAAGATAATTGAATATCTGTATGCAATACACCGAGATCTTTGGTAATATGGCATTCTCCAGTGCCCAATCTATCTCTATACCTAAATTCATCAAATTGTGTAAGCGGTTTGTTCGTAAATAAGTAATAATCAGAGAGATAGAGCTACATACTTTCGCAATGGTATGGACTAATTCAACACTCAGTATCTTTGCCGATCTCTTCACGTTGCCATGTCTAATAACCAATACCAGGGAAAAATCTTCAACTCACTACATTGAAAAAGGAATGGATGATAGTCTGTAGGGAATTTTCAGTACAGTTCAAACTTCTCCCACCTTAGTTAATATTTACAGAATTTGAGAGCCGCACGTGTTCAGTACCCTTTTTAGGAAAGGTATCTTTAAAAGAGACCCTTGTTTATTTCGTATTCTAGATTTTCGTACATCTCACTTAACCCAGCCAACATCAAAGTAACAAGATTGTTGGAAGCTTTTTACTAACTTTTATTGAATTTACTTTGTTGATTGTTGAATGTCAAATCTTCCTGTTCAATTCCTACCTAGTTCCTGTCAAGTTTCGATGGCAATATAATATTATGGCTACATCAACCTGATCTGATGATACAGACAGAAGGAATAATTTATAAACGATTTCCTTGAAAAAAAAAACTTATTCAAAAAAATCTTATTACAACCGACATGGCATCTGGCTGGCACGGCGTCTCTAAAACAATCCTAGACAAAATTATGTGCTCAGTAAATCATCAAATTAGTTGGTACGAAATAACATATTAAACCAGATAGGTATGTAATACTCCGACAAGTGTATCTATCATTTACAGTACAGTCAGCGACAATAGTTGCTAAACACGGCTTAATTCCCAGAACGCAAAGCAACAACATTACACAACAATACGTAGAATAAAAAGTTTGGACATGCTCCGATACATTTTGGGAAATGTACGTGCCTATACATACATACAAAGTAACACCCACGAACACATACATACCGACATAATGTCAGTCGCTTCTAACAATTAGGCTTCGTCACTACATCTTTCCTCTTGATTATAAACTATCAATCATCATGCAAGTACAGGCCTTATACTTATGTAAGATTAGAACGAAACGACGGCTAACAATCACGTATACGCGTGAGAATAATTGATTTTCCGTCTTTCATTAATCTTATTAGCCTAACTAGATCTCTTTCAGGGTGAGGGCGGTAATTACGTCCTTTCATGATTTGTCGGAATATCTCGTGTATTGGTTTGAGTTGTTAGCGCAAATGTGAAAATTAGTGTTCCGTATATTTTGCGACTGTTTTGACTATTGATTGTATGAATTAGCTGTGTTGCGACAGAAGAAGTGATGTAAGAGTAGGTTTTTCTTTTCGATTTACGTAACTCACAAAAGCTCGGTTAAATCAGAGTTGAACAGCAGTCTAAATATTATCTCCACAAATCTAAGTCTAACCCTCGCCTTTTCTGACTCAATAACAAATTCACAGGGAAATAATTAGGAATGCCAGGTTTGAGTAAGAAAACGCGAGTGATAGACGTCGATTTTGTGGAATTAAATTTTAGAAACATCTGTTTAACTCTGGTCTAAACTTTGGTGGTAAGACGGTAAGAGTTTTTGTTCCTAGTTTTTTTTAGACCTCTATTTTGTTCCTTAAAATAAGATTTCTTTTTATTACCTAGTTTCCCCAACGATATATACCCAAAAAGATAAACGGGCATCTACATTTTGAGTGGATAAAATATGATCTATTTCGCTCATCCGAAGCGTTTTCGGCGAGAAAACAAAAACAATTTTCCTTTTGTTCTTGATATGACCTCTTATTCGGTAACATCTGTTTCTCTGAAGAATAATACGTCTGATGTATTATTTACTTAGGCCCGTTTTACTCTAGCGTGGTGATAATGTAATGGAGCAAAGAATTAGAACAAAGTAGGTACTGATGTATGTTGTATGTAACGTAAAAACTGTAAAAAGGAGTTTTTATTTAGGCACATTCATTCTCAATATTATAAACGTAAAATTATGTCTGTAGTTTGTTTATTACGTTTGCCGGACCAGTTACAAAAGCAGATTTTCTCGGACGCGAGTATGGCGAGTAAACGTAAGCGATCCTATGTGATAATACTAACTCTTCATGCGGCGGTGCCGTCTTTTGTATATTATGCTGATCAGTAATCAAAAATGTTTTTAGCCTCGGACCACAAGGGTAAAAATATTGGTCTCACTGGTTGATATACAGTGTTGAATCTAACACCAGATTTCAGATTATGTTTAATGTATCCTTTTTCATGTTGTGGTTTTAAGTACTATCCATCAGCTTAGCACGCAATTGTAATAATAAGTAGGCAGGAGTTAGATACTCAATAGTGAAATAACTTACAATACATTAATTGATGTATCTATAGAACAAACAACATAACTTATAGAGACAATAATACAAGGTTGGATTAATAAAAATATGCTGTTGGAAGAGCGGCCTTATCGCTATTAGCAATTTGTAACAGGCAACCTTTGGATGGACAGGAAAAAATCTTGCACTCTTGTAATTATTGATCAGCAATACGAGTAAAAATACAATAGAGTTGAGTACTGAAAACTGTGAAATAACATAACACTCGTATATTCTGTTGTCACATACGTTGATCAGTGTCTGCTTATAAGCCGTAACGTATTGAGGGACCTTGTTTGCTCGATAACGTAAAAGTTAACGGCGTAATTGGCGAAACGTTCGGTTGTTTCGTTTGTACGTTTAGGCTCCCCTTACTTTGATGTGGCGTCGAACTTTTTCTGTAAACTTTTGTAATAAATTTGGAATGTAAGAACTCTGATCAATTTGTGTAACTCGACAGTTTTATGGATCATATATGTTTCTGGTTATAAATCTCGACCAGATTGAAAATGTAAAGTAGAAATATTTTTGGTAAAAAAAATATTTTGGCGATATCGAGTTTATCGGAAATTGTTCTTGCTTGTCGACATCGTTGATGAGTACCAATTAAATGTATGTTTATTTTATTTCTATAAACGATGTACATAATAATAACAATGATACATAAATAAAATTCCTTAAAATTAGAGATATTACTACATTCATAAAGTATGTACTTAAATGGAAAATAATTTCCCACTTTAAGACACTGAGTAATACAATAGTTTTTTCATGTATTATATAATATTGATCAGGATAACGTTATTTATTCTAGTCGATGAAGTCAGAATAAATGTTCAATTTACGTAACATTTGACTTCAGACACGTTATTACAATTACATTGCTGCCAACGCTTTGTTTTGAAACCAAACACTAACATTATATTGACAGGGTACAACAGCGTCAAAGTCGCGGCTTCAAACAGTAGGTACTGAATCATATTTTCGACTCGTCTAGTTAAACTAACAACTGTTGAATTAAACAAACTGCAACATAGAAAAGCAAATATACCCAAAATATAGCCAAATACTCACCAGTGATCGTACTACACGTGAACAAGCGGCAAATGTCCACACAACACTAAAACAAACACAGTGAAGTTCGTATATTTTCAGGCGAATGCCGAATTTCGTATTTGGAAAATTTCGGTTTCGCCGAAACGTGATTCGGTGAAGCGGGGTGTGACAATCGTGTCAAGGTCCCGTACCGAGGGCTACGGCGTAGACGTCCGCTCCGTAGCGGGTCTCCCGTACGACAGACCCACGTTGCTACGAGCTACGCGGGGATCGTAGCTGTAGCCAATCGAAGTGAGGCTGCGCGTAGCAGTGAGAATGCTACACCGGATTTTTTTGATAATTTCACGATGGATTGGATTAAGTGGCTTCGTATTTTTCCTTACTACCATCATGACGTTGTCCCTGTTGACTTTTCGCGATTTTCACTGCTACTGAGTAGCTAACACGCCTGATTATAAGATGGTACAAGTTTTAATATAACATAATTAAAAACTGAAATGTTCTACGCATAACGTGATTGAGTTTTTTTTCTGTGTTTAAATATAGCCGAAGAGTCTAGTACGTTTTCACTTCATAATTTGTTGAAAGTTTATCATAACATTGATTTATTTTGTGGGCGAAAATAACAGTTTAGTTTGTTAAAATAAAAAAGTAACTTAATTTGCTTGAGTTGTCTGTTAAATTGTAGACAATATTATTATCACCATTATCTCATAATATCAAGTAACATTACCATATCAAATTACAGTTATAAGAGGCGGTACTACAAAATGTAGGTAGCTTTACATTTAATGTAAATTCTAACACCTCATTATCAAACTAAAATAGAGCAACACGCGGGCCGTACCAAAACTTTCACAAAAAGAGATAATAGCACACTTTGATTACTTTGACCTGCATTAGAGCGGGACAGACTACGACGCTTTAAGAACAGAAAGCTGTAGATAAAAAGAGATGGATAGAGGGCCAAGTTTCTCCAGTAAAGTAGGAATGAATTATGTTTTACTTTCCTAATTGACTTTGCGCCGCCAGGTAATTCATTCGGTCTAAATTTTCGGACATGTTAATTATGTTAGGCCTAATTTTCATAAGCGGAAGTTTTAGGGCGAGATAAATTGGGGTGATGTTGTTTTTTGTGAGTGTTTAATGCGAGCTCAAGTAATTTTAATGAAGTTTGGCTTTTCAATTAGCGAGGTCTGTTGTGACAGTCTCCTTTTACGTGTTAGGCGAAAAAACCGGACAAGTGCAAGTCGGACTCGCGCACGAAGGGTTCCGTACCATTATCTATAAAAATGACAAACAAAATCACGTTCGTTGTATGGGAGCCCCCTTAAATATGTATTTTATTCTGTTTTAGTATATTTTTCAGTTATAGTGACAACAGAAATACATCGTCTGTAAACATTTCAACTATCTAAATATCACGGTTCATGAGACACAGCCTGGTGACAGATAGACAGGCAGACGGACGGACAGACAGTCAGAGAGCAGAGTCTTAGGAAATAGGGCCCCGTTTTACGCTTTAGGTACGGAACCCTGAAAAGGACAAAAAAGGGAGAGAGGAAAAACGTCCCACTGTATGAAGTTCCCATTTTAATGAGACCTCTCACGGTATAATCATGGCACCCTTACGGAATAGAACTGTCATGATAACTTTCGTGTAACGCCGCAGTTAAGTTTACTCGTGGTGTCAAAATCCGTTAAGCAGCTTTTATGTGACACAATTTCATATTCAAATTTTCGCATTTATTACTGTAGTAGTACCTACATTATAATAGCATTATTTGTAGTTTACGCGTTGTAATATTTTTTTTGTTTCCATATTTTAAATGTCAAAAAATGGAAAATATATAGAGGAAGCAATATCATAATAGTTGTTATTTACTAGTGACTTTTATTGAAGTAAACTTAGAATTTCAACCTTTTCTATACCTAACATATTGATGTATTTTTTAGGTGATCGGGTAGCGAAAATCGCAAGTCATACACCTAAGAGTACGAGAAGTAAGAGCTACGGTAGCCCATAGCATATACATAAGCACGAACGATTACATTCTACCCCTACTTTTAAACAAATTTTACCAAAAACAGATAAACAAAATACTATTGCCACCCCTACGGCTTACTGAAATAATTCGTCACAGCCACCCCAAAATGAAAACTGACAGGGTGCAGCTAAAAGCATGTTTCTATCCTCGTGCTGAGCTTATTAGTGCACAACTGACAACCCCCTAGAATTAGGGGTGATGTCATTGATGTGACAGCCCTGTGCCATAGAATACCTCAACTGTACCCTCTTGTATGAGTCCTTTATGTCTGTTGTATGAGTCTGTACTCTCTTGTATGAGTCCTTATATCCTAAATTCCATACAACATAGGTGCTTTAGTATTAGTTGATAACATCACAAGCGTTTGTGCGCGATCTGTTTTTAGTATACATTGTGTATTGACACACCCGTGGGGTTTTACACACTGGTGTGTATTTATGTACCACTAAACATAACACGCCGCGTTTTTGCGTCCATCGACCACCGCTATCGCATTTGTGGGTACTTACTTAAAAACTTTACACATACCACGGGAATTCAAAACAGTCTTTAATTATTGAACCACTGCTCATAATCATTCAAAACTATTACAAAAGGAACTTCAGAACTAAACAAAAGAGCGAAAACTACATGCACGCACCAACCTATGAATATTTACATATCATTCGACGAATTAAAAGCACAATACATTTCCAAAGTAGAAACGGAATGTAATCAAATCAACTCGCTTTTGTGCTCTCCACCTCTGCCACTTTAACAAAACTATATCATTTTCCAAAACAGACTTTATCCAACTACAATAAGGCTGAGGGTATCAGTAAACTAGCGGTGGTGAATGTGAATTGTGGAACAATAGGCCACTCAAGCTGGAACACAATGTTAATGCTAATATGAGGAGAGGTTTCGTTTGTGGGTACAACTATTGAATTTAAATGCTAGCTTTCTGGTCTGGTGATGGCGTTTTATGGTAGCTTAAATTAAGATGAAGCTTTGTGGTAGGACCCGTGGTAGAATTAGTATGCGAAGTCAGTCGGGTGGGTGATATCACTCTAGCAGAAGTACGTTTGGAATCGCTTTATAAGCACCGACTGGTATGCGACTATGAGAAAGCAGTGTATACGTTCCTTATGCGTATAAGGTGCGAGGCTGAATGCCATACAGTTCATAATCGTGGGCTGGACGTGCATGGTCAGTTAGCTTGTCGGTTATAACTTGATACATACCTACCCTCACAGTAAATTTAAATGTTTTTTTTTATTATTTTTTTATAGAATGGTAAATTTAAATTATAGGCATGTTCAAATTGAACATGCCTATAATTTATGTTCAGATTGTTCAGCTACTTTTCACGCTGACCATGTTTTAAGGGTGTTAATTTAAACCCACTACGCCCGCGTTTGATCTTTTTTTTATTTGATAGGAAGCAACAGTGTGGCTTAAAGCGAAGCACTTTTGCCAAGGAGATTTGAATGTAGGCAAATAACGAGCATTATTGCGTGTTTTGTACAAATTGTTTAAGTAGAGAGAAATTTGTTTGGAGCCGTGTATTATTGCTATAACAACGTTCAAGAACTAAGTGTTCAAGCTGCAACTCTCAAGTTGCACTAGCCTGGAAATTAAAAGAGAAAAGCTCAGCTTCAAGTTATGAAACAAGTTGCGAGGCGTGATCGTGTGTTATACTTTTAGAACCATATCGAAACCAGTATTTTATTAAACGCCTAAACTGAAATGTAGGCTGATTACTGTGAAACATCCTGAAATTCCTTACAACGTTTACTGGTTAGGAATTCTTTCGCACTAATGTTCATAAGACGTTTGTAAGTCAAACTAAAATTACGCACTCAACATTTTTTTTTATTTATATTTTACTAGCTGATACCCGCAACTTCGTTCGCATTTTTATATAAAATGTAAACTGTTTAGAAAATCAATTGATGTCGCGGGAAACAGTTATAGGTAAGAATATATCTGTCTCTTTCTCTCTCCCTTTTCCTCTATCTTTCTCCCTCTCTAGCTCTTTTTCTACCTTTCTCCCTCTTTCGCTCTTTCTATCTCTCTTCCTCTACCTCCATCTCTTTCCCTCTCCCTATATATCTATATCTTTCCCTATCTTTCTATCATTAATATCCTTCTCCACTCTCAATCTCTTGCATTCCCTCTCCCTGTCCATCTCATCCATTATATTTATTTCCCTCACCCTCTCCATCTATATCTCTTCCTTTCCCTCCTTCGCTCACTCCCTCTCCCTCTATTTCTATATATTTCGCACTCAATCTCTCTCACCTATTTCCCCCCACTCTCCCCTCCTTCTAGCCCCACTCTCACCGCTTTCACTCCCACTCTCTACTCTTTCTCCCCCCACTCTACCCTCTTTCTCCCCCACTCTACCCTCTTTCTCCCCCCACTCTCCCCTTTTCTTCCCCACTCTCCCCTCTTTCTCCCACCACTCTCCCCTCTTCCCCCCACTCTTCCCTCTTTCTCCCCCCACTCTCCCCTCTTTCTCACCCACTCTCCCCTCTCTTTCTCCCCACTCTACTCTCTTTCCCACCCCACTCTCCCTTCTTTCTCCCCCCACTCTCCCCTCTTCCCCCCACTCTTCCCTCTTTCTCCCCCCACTCTCCCCTCTACCCTCATACCCCACTCTCCCCTCTCTATCTCCCCACTCTACCCTTTTTCTCACCCCACTCTCCCCTCTTTCTCCCCCCACTCACCCCTCTTTATCCCCCCACTCTCCCCTCTTTCTCACCCCACTCTCCCCTCTTTCTCACCCCACTCTCCCCTCTTTCTCCCCCCACTCACCCCTCTTTATCCCCCCACTCTCCCCTCTCTTTCTCCCCACTCTACTCTCTTTCTCACCCCACTCTCCCCTCTTTCTCACCCCACTCTCCCCTCTTTCTCCCCCCCTCTAACCTTTTTCTCACCCCACTCTCCCCTCTTTCTCCCCCCCACTCTCCCTTCCTTTTCCCCCCACTCTGTCCGCTTTCTCCCCCCACTCTCCCCTCTTTCTCCCCCCACTCTAACCTTTTTTGCACCCCACTCTCCCCTCTTTTTCCCCCCACTCTCCCCTCTATTTCCCCCCACTCTTCCCCCCACTCTACCATCTACTCCCCCTTTCCCCCCACTATCCCCTTTCCCCCACTTTCCCCCCACTCTCCCCTTTCCCCCTTTCTCCCCCTCCTCCCATCGCACTCTCCCCCCTTAATTACTTTCCAATTTAAATTACGATCCGTTTAGCCGTTTATTGTGGTCCGTAGGGGGTGCATCTAAAGAATACCTCATAATTTCAACCCCCTTGCTTTTCCCCCTTTAGGGATGATTTTGCAAAAAAGCTGAAACCCGTATTTATTTATTTCTTACCAAAAGCCTAAATAAGAATTTTCAGATCCGTAACTTGAGGAATTATGGATTCCCCATACAAACTTTCAACCCCTATTTCATCCCCTTCGAGATTATTTTTTGAGACAAAAGATAGCCTATGTCCGTCTCATAGGTCCAATCTACCCCTATACCAAATTTCATCGAAATCGGTTCAGCCGTTTAGCCGTGAAAAGGTAACAAACAAACAGACAAACAGACAGATAAACAGAGTTACTTTCAGATTTATAATATTAGTATGGATTATGGATTTGTTGTGGTCCGAAATAAGCAATTTTGTTGAAAAAGTATATTGATTATTGCCATCAAAATAATTTTGGAGCTACCCTAGATACTCCTAGAACATCTAAAAATAAAATATATGTTCAGAACCGGCAATAAGTCACAAAAATTATTCTATTACGTGTACAAATTACCTCGCATGTGATTTATAATCGTGTAACTCTCATTTTTGTATACCAAATTACAACAAGCGTTTAAAACGCAAAGTAGTCAAGCTATTCTAGCAATCGTTAAGAATTGCGTTTTTGATTTCGTTTGTTATGGTGGTAACTCGCGTATTATAGGAACATAATAGATAAGTATTATAACAAATACGTTTAATTGGTATGAATGAATTATGTAATCTTATGTAATGTAATCTCAGTGGAAAAGTATATATTTTATATTATAGATATTATTGTACATTATTACATTTACATTATTTTACCTACAGTCGAAAACGTAGGGTTCCCGCCGTGTTGCACGCACGCATAATTCCTCCTTTGAGCGTCTCACGAATGTGCTAAGTCGAAAGATAAAACTGACGGGCTCATATAACTCATCGAAATGAATTTATTAGAGAAAACCATGTGATCGCTCTAACATCTGGTGCTCTGAGATCCTGCAGCTGTGTAAAGAGATCCTTACTTAACGCTATGAGGAATATGACTTAATCCATAATCAAGTATCGTAATTATCCTTTCAAAAGCATAGAAATTCGTGTAAATAATTCATTTTACTTTGTTCCGCAATCGATAAATATCCCGTCCTACACTTCTGAAGTTTTACTTCCTAGCTCAACTGTGACTGGAAGTGAAATGGTGATAGACACAATTTTTTCACTGAAATGAATATCGAACTGATAAAAATCTAATGTAAAGTTTGATTACGAAACTAAAAGACTTTATAAATACATAATCAAAATTTTACATTGCAAACATACTATCAGGCTTACATTGTACCACTGCGCATTAGAGTTGTGAATAAAACTGATAATCGATGCTATCGCAATAGAATCGATAATTATCCATAGATACCTACATATTCAGTAAAATAACATAAAACCCTACAGTTAGTTTATTCTAGAACACAGTGTATTTTAGTTTCAGCTTTAATACTGGGATTATTACGTCCATAATTAAACTCTAATTTACTTCATACCACTCCATCCCCAGAGCCTATCCAGCCTCTTTAGCCCCGACGACAAAACTCTTCCAAAGGGGTTGTATGTAATTAAAATTCAGTTGGGTTGCGGCTATGTTAGCGGCATATAAATCAGTACAGGGTCGTTCCACTTGGGTTTGGTAGATTTTGGAGAAGTATGATTGTACTTTGTGAATAGGTAAATAGCAAAGACGATATATTTCTATTTGGGGCGCAGGATAGTCGGGATGCATGAGAGGGCTCTCTGAGTAGATAACGTTTAATTACTCAATCCCTATGGTTCTAACGTTCAGTATATCTTCATCAGGCAGCTAAATTGTAGGGATGTCCATTGTCCATGCTGTTCAGCCAATCGAAAGAATCCCTTTCATTACAAATGGAAAATCAACCTAAAAATATCTCTACTTCACTGAACTATCGAGATGTTATTTGATCGTTCCGAGTCGGTTGATTTGGCCCCGCTGTGTTCTTCGCTCACTCGTTCTCGCTCGTGTCATTTCATGCGTGTTAACCTAATCTAACTAACTAACTAACCTAATCGCAGTCGATGGCACCGAGCGCGATTATTTCCATTCGAATGTTGAAAAACTACTCGAATGTACTTCACCTCAAAAAAGTATCATCATCACTTCACTTCTATAGAGGCCTTCACCACCGTTTTGAATAGCTTTTAAGAAATTCCTTTCGTCATTGTGTGTGTCTTTGAAATCTACTCACGTCGTACAAGCACATCCACGCTTATATTTACATTGTGCGTGTCTCGTAATAATCTAAAATGTTGTGGTTCTGGAAAGAATTGGTTTGCGCAATATTGCGAGGGAGGGCGGGTATTGGGGTGGAATATTTATCAATCAATGATGAGGGACGTGACTGGAAAAGTGCCTTGTATCTTATGTTACAGGAAAATTAAGATATTTTTGTCGTTGCAAATACAAATACTGTTACATAAAGTCATGGACTGATTGGTTGTATAGATGAAATAAACCAGGATAACATGCAATGTGACGATAATTTTAAAGTCTGATCAGAAAGCGAACAGCAAGTTTTGATTGGTTAGTGTGATTTTTTCAGACTGTGCGCTAGGGTGGGCCGAATTTTTTTTTTTTGGATTCTTGTAACGTAATAGTTGCAAAAGGGTGCTAAATAGGGTAGAAATGACGTATGCAAAATATTATCTGTCTCTCTTATTGGCAACTGCCTCCGGATTCACTTTGAAAAATCAGAAAATTAAGTTTTTAGATGTGGCTTCAAGAACCAAGAGTTATGGATTGTGTTCATAATATTTGCATCAGTGTGACATTATTTGATAGCTAATATGGTCTTATTACATAAACAAACCAATAAACGAGTCGACTAGTTAGTTTTTGGTATAAGATGAGAAGGCACCGATTACACTTTTCACAAAAAAAATTGGTTCAATCATTCCGCGGCTTATTATGTAGGAGGTCGTACTTATTAAAAATGAAGCGCAAGGCGAACATAACTAAATGTAATTTATGTTATGAAACATGCGTAGGTAATTAAAAACAATATTGCTTACTTATGCAGACGTTCATATAAAGTATAAAGACTGGACAAGGCGACAGTCGAAATTAGGAAAAGGTACTCGAAAAGAACACATATTTCAACAAATTGCTATCATTATGATGCTTGAAAGTTAAAGATAATGGTTGGGGGTACCCTTTTCTATTGTTTAAGAAACAAGAGTCATACAAATCGTAAAAGCATATCACGGCAAGTTCAAATAAATGCCATCAAAAATTATTATCATTTCTAAATTTATTTCCGTACATTACCGGTGGGACACCGGGTCCTTAAACGTTTAAAAGCAATCGGAAACCACCTATAAAGTAGACTAAGTAAACTATTCGTAATACACAAGTGATTTAGTTCTAACTAATAACCATAGTTTTACC
The DNA here is from genome assembly GCA_905147375.1 of Hylaea fasciaria. NCBI lineage: Eukaryota > Metazoa > Arthropoda > Insecta > Lepidoptera > Geometridae > Hylaea > Hylaea fasciaria. The sequence goes on from LR990200.1 coordinate 3,031,912, forward strand.
AGATTAACACCTCAAAAGTTCAGTACCGATCAATCGTATCAGTATAGATTTCTTCGGCGATTTTCCTTGATTTCCTTGATAATTTAGCCAACAAATTGTCAGTATTCCCAGGCAAGATGTCTCATACATAAAGTGACCTACTTGGTTTCATTGTATTTTGTATGTTTCAACGGAAACTTCACCTAAAAACTAAAGATTTTAGCAACTTACGATGTTAAAAATTACCCTCCGACTTGGTTTGCTACCGAAGCTCACCCCACTTGTAAGGATGGAGCACGACACCTGTGGATGCTGATATATTGTGCTTCTAGGTATCTGCCAGTCTACCTCAAAGCCCACATCAATGTAGTAATTCAAAGAAATAGTTATTTCGCTCACCTCGAGACCTAGACCCGCGAAATCACATTCGTGAGCAGGGCGTTGTATTTTAAAGGCTCGAGCCAATAAGTAGTCAGATGTCCAACTCTTTAAACATCCAGAGCTTATCATGTATACAATTTATAACGTTACCCTCATCAATTTGTCACCTACATGTCACGGAACCTCCAGCTCTCGAGACTGCAAAAGACGCGGACTTACAGAATGTTTGATGCACATAAATGAGAGCGAGAACTGCTTCTGCTACGCCTACCTTGCCACACACAAGAAGTTCAAATAGCTGTCAAGACTGTTACTGAAACAGCGTGTTCTTTGTGCCATAAATCTGCAAACCAGGGTTAATAACGACTCCGATAGTCTCGCAAGGCGATGCGAAAATTTTAAAGTAAAAATCTGCAAAAATTTCGCTATTCGTGTTAGGTATTATCTCGATGGCTAATGATTTATAATATTCTTTTTAATTATTATAAACACAACTTACAGAGGTACTCTTATTAGTGCAAAATAATTGAAATTAAACTTGAATCTGCACTCCTAGGAATATAATTACAAAAAGCTCTTTTTGAAAATATCATGATTTTTCAAACTCAATCCGGAGGCTGAAGATAAGGTTCTATAGTGATAGTTTTTTCAGAACATACTACTCTTATAGCGTAACACCTTTTTATAACTATTACGAATCTATATCAGACATTTTTTTTTCTTCATACATCAGTGGCCCACCCTACTGTGCGCTCTGAAAGGCATGCCAGCCAAACATAGTCGCATAAAAATTACTATGGGCGCATTTCTTTTATTATTAGGTGGCATGTCATACAGTACTGACGTGTAAATGATCAAATTGATATGTAAAATGAGAGAAAAAAACAAGTCGTTAGGACGATTTTACTATTTAAAACTGAGTAAGTATACTTTCCAAATCGGGTCGAAATCTACTAGCTCGCTTTAGCTTCTCTTCTTTACCGCCATCATTCCCATTATAACCATCATTGCCATCATGAACATCATTGAAAATACTGTCTTCGCTACCATCATGCCCATCATCATCACTATGGTTATCGTCACCACTCATTCTCTCTCCGCTTTGAGGACCAAAATACTTTTCGTATAGATCCCTGAACTCTGCATACCTATCATTAATATTTATCGGTTTATTCTGATCGTGCGAGTTATATCTGTGCCCGCAGTAGCAGACGTGGTCTTTTCCACAGAACGCTGGTTTCCCTAACTTCATGCATCCTCTGATACATTTCCGGGCTTCTTTGAGGTTGGGACAGAAATGAGCGATGTGGTGGCGAAGAGCTGGGCGCTCGGTGTATTCATCTTCATAACCTGTTCTGACTGCGGGCTCTGCTGTACGTAGGGCATCTAGATGAAAAAAGTTATATATATTTCTATGGAATTGTAAGACATTTTTACCGCAAGTGTCCACTTATTGACTAACGCTTGTACGTTAGGAAGCTTATGGATGGTATATTTAAGGTTTATACAGGCTACCAAATATACTGGTGGTTGTACTGTATTGTATGGTCGAAACATTTTGGTTGGTAACTTACCTGATACATCTGCATCTCTATTGGAAATATCTCGATTTCTATTTGTTTTATTCAGAAGTCTCTGGATGTTAGCCCAAGTTCTCCCTAAGAATTCTGTAAATTTATCATTGTTGATTATTGTTACAATATTAACTGTATGTATTCTCACCATCATTGCAAATACGGAACTATGCGTGTAAGTATACATAATTTATGTGCGTATATTGTCGCTAAGCTCGAATTGAACTTTCCATGACATACTCGTAGTAACACAAACTCTTACAATTTTGGAATATTTGCGGGTTTCATTACCCGAAAGAAACATGATAAATGTCTGGCTTCAACTCTAATTCCAGCCTTATTGACCATGATTAGTGATTACGTCTCTCACGATCATAGTGACAGTCTGTAGTGACAACTCACCATCTTTCCCAGATTCTGGTTTGCAGAAACATTTACCCCCCTCACAGTTGTAATTGTTCCCACATTTGTTTTGGCAGATTTTTTGAAGGAGTCGCTCGTCGCAGGTCAGTTCTCTAGCTCTTAGTAACGGGTTTCTCCACATATAGTCAAAATCAACATTTGATACATCAAACGCTTCATCATGCAATCCTAAAAGTAAGACATATAAAGTAATTGTACTATCATCTTCAGTGCTGCTTCTTACTAGAAGATATGCTTCATTCAAACAGTATCAGACAGGTGTTCCACTTACTGATTAAGCAATTAAGTACATGTCATGTTGGTAATTAAGATTGCCTGTATCGAGGTAATCAAGAAATAGGTACGAGCTATGGTCCCTAGACTCAGAGCTAATTTTGCTCTGAGTCTAGGTGTTTGACATGCGATTCACACAAATAATTTTCATGTGCGGGATCCAAACCGACTATGTCACGTTTTGCAGTCGGTTCATCAACAACTTATAACACGTAGACAGAAATCGTAGTAATTAATTTATAACGTTTAAGTATTTCATTACAATATTTATAAAGTTTATTGATAAAGAATTTTAAGATAATATATTTACCTTGAGTAACTGTAAAGTAATATGAAATTAAAATAACATAGAAATACCGTATCCCAGAATGTGACATTTTATATCAAAAATAGCCGCAAAATGTAAACTAACTGTGTATAATTCGATAATCAGGGTTTAATTTCACACAACTGTCTACACACAAATATAATTGGTCATTTTGTGATTAAAAAATAATTGGAGAACTCATGTAGATGTTCGATTAGTTTCACATAATAACTATTCTCTAGATACTAGGTAAGGATACGACTACAGTTTGAATCAACGTAGCACTTTCTATAGACACAATAATTACAATCGTATTGTAATTATTTATTTATTATTTATGTATTATTATAATACCTATTGTAATTTACGTCTCAACTATTTTGTAGAGACATGACCTTTTCTGCCTAAAACCAACGAGTGTTGTTACCGTTCGCTTAAAGACTAAAGTGTCTTGCCCAATCAAACTTTTACAGTAGTAAAAGTTTTTTAGCCGTAAAAAAACTATAAAGTTCTGACTAAGAATGTTAATGGCCAACTCGACGGACTAGTTGTGAACTTCTGGAACGGTTTGCACGAAGAGTTCATTAAGAACGTCCTCGCTTTAACGTTTGGTGCATGGAATTATATTATTTCGATAGTGTAAATATAATCCGGATTATTGACATAATGAAAACTGTCAAGAAATTTTAATAAGCCGGATTATTTGTTATACTAAAAAAAACTTTATTCATAATTTTATAATCGTAATCCTATTATTGTTATGCTGAAAACTCTATAGTGATTTTAGCTTTATTTAGATTAGCTTATTGAAAAAAAAAATGCTCTATTTTTGACATATAACGTCTAATTATAGTATGTAAGAAATTTCAATAAAACGTAGTCATTTAGGATCAAAATATTCTCAAACTTTAATTATAGGTATTTGGCCGTTTTTCTTTTACGAGCACCTATAATTTTGAATCTGTAAAGTGCGTGTCGAATACCTACGCGTATCGTTATCGGTAAGATCGTGTTTACAGAGTGTTACCACGACTTGAAACGTTGCAATATGATAGGTACGTGAATACAAACACGTTTCAGTAGCTCTCATAGCTCTCAAGTGCATGAGTGAATCATCGAGTAGTTAAACATAACACGCAGATTACTAATTGTATTTACATGTTTTATTGTTTTTAACCAAATTTCGTGAATTTTAATATTTGCCCATACAAATACAATTCTTGTAAAAAAATATTTAGGCACGTAAATATTATCACTGGCTTTTTGGTGGAGGGAAAAAACGTGAAAAACCCCAAATGTTTTGTTACAACAATCTTATGTACTTTATAAGCTAGTAAGTTAACGACATAGCTCTCAGAGTTACTAAGCTAAAGTGGCAATGGGCAGACCACGTTGCTCGTAGAACTAATACCGATGGGAAAGAAAGGTTCCTAGAGTGGCGACCACGAACTGGAAGACGTAGCGTAGGTAGGCCTCCCACTAGATGGGCCGACGACATCAAAAGAGCCGCAGGCAACCGGTGGATGCAAATTGCAAGTATTGCAAGTGACAAATTGTCGTTTGGTGTGGCGGTCTAAAGGGGAGGCCTATGTTCAGCAGTGGACGTCTCTAGGCTAATGATGATGGTGATAACTTTATAAGCTAGCATTTGACCACTGTCTCACCTGGTGTTTAGAGACGAAGAGATGATAAGCATGCTCACTGCTCAGCCTAGTGAGGGACTGCACCCCTATAAGGGTCCGGTTACAGATTTTCTATTTGAAGGTGGTGGCAAGTCAGGGTGTTAACAATGTTGCCACATGCCAAAATTTTAATGCCACACGAGAAAACACATCGCTCTACGCTCGCATTTGAACCGCACTGAAACAAAGAAGAATACTTCACTTTCTATAAGTAAGGAAATGAAGTTTTGCCCACTTGGGACTCGTTTAGACTTGCCAGTAATTGGGCTCAACTTGGTATTGTTTGATGCCAGTCCTGGAGCGTTCTCGCGATGGGACAGTTTGTCCGCTACTGATTTATTCGAGTTTCAAATGGGTTTGATCCGGATTTTATTTATTTTAAATGGCTTTGGGTTTTAAGAGTTTCTGAGGAAGATAGATGGGCGGCTCTCAGGAATTCCTATTTCACCAAATGGAGAGGTTTGAAATTTGTTTGTGTAATGGTGACCACAAAATTGGCTGTAACTTTAGAACTTGCTTATTCTATGACCATGCGCATGTTGGAGAAGATGCACATTATGCCACGCACACATAGACAGTAAGGTGCATAAGGTTCGTGACACAGAACTACTTTGTGAATTACTTTTTATATTTTTAATAATTTGGCTAGCGATGTAACCACGTCTCTTCGTCGCCCGTATTTTTTCGTTACTTTCGTATTCTTTATTGGTCCGCTAGTTTCCTTTGTAGGCAAAATCAGTGTAACCTGACCAGCAAGGCGATTTTGTACAAAACTCACGTGGCAGCGCTGAATCCGCGCTGCGGTATGTCAGTGTCAGATTGCTGACGTACCGCAGCGCGGATACAGCGCTGCCAGAGAATTTTGCGTCAGTGTCAGATTGCTGACGTACCGCAGCGCGGATACAGCGCTGCCAGAGAATTTTGCGTCAGTGTCAGATTGCTGACGTACCGCAGCGCGGATACAGCGCTGCCAGAGAATTTTGCGTCAGTGTCAGATTGGTGACGTACCGCAGGGCGGATTCAGCGCGGATTCAGCGCTGTCACTGTAAGTGAGTTTTGTACAGAATCGCCTTACAGATCTGACCTTCCAAGCAGCACCTGTTGATAATCTCAGCGTGAGGTTGAAATATTGTTCTCCTTACATAGACCCCCTTACTTTAATAAGAGTCTCGGTTTGTTAAGGGCAAGTCAACGCATTCAGTTTTAGATAATACATTGCTTACTTAGTAGGCGTTTTAGTGGATTCGCTACATTGTAGATTTGCGTTTCGATCATGGAAAGGAAGTGTTTACACACCCAAGGTTCAAAATTAGTCGCACACAATGTGAGCGAAATGACTGCATCTCCGATGAGGAATACCTAAGTCACGTGTTCTCACTTCGTTGGATTTTAGAAGCATGGTTTTTGACCGATGTTCATGTTCTTATAATAATACTAGCTGATACCCGCAACTTCGTTCGCATTTTTATATAAAATGTAAACTGTTTAGAAAACAGTTATAGGTAAGAATATATCTGTCTCTTTCTCACTCCCTTTTCCTCTATCTTTCTCCCTCTCTAGCTCTTTTTCTATCTTTCTCCTTCTTTCGCTCTTTCTATCTCTCTTCCTCTACCTCCATCTCTTTCCCTCTCCCTATATCTCTATATCTTTCCCTATCTTTCTATCATTAATATCCCTCTCCACTCTCAATCTCTTGCGTTCCCTCTCCCTGTCCATCTCATCCATTATATTTATTTCCCTCACCCTCTCCGTCTATATCTCTTCCTTTCCCTCCTTCGCTCACTCCCTCTCCCTCTATTTCTATATATTTCGCACTCAATCTCTCTCACCTATTTCCACCCACTCTCCCCTCCTTCTAGCCCCACTCTCCCCTCTTTCACTCCCACTCTCCACTGTCTCCCCCCACTCTACCCTCTTTCTCCCCCACTCTCCCCTCTTTCTCCCCCCACTCTCCCCTTTTCTCCCCCCACTATCCCCTCTTCCTCCCCCTCTCTCCCCTTTTCTCCCCCCACTCTTCCCTCTTTCTCCCCCCACTGTATCATCACTTTCTATTCACTCTACACTCTTTCTCACCCCACTCTCCCCTCTTTCTCAACCCACTCTCCCCTCTTTCTCCCACCACTCTCCCCTCTTCCCCCCCACTCTTCCCTCTTTCTCCCCCCCACTCTTCCCTCTTTCTCCCCCCCACTCTCCCCTCTTTCTCCCCCCACTATACTCTCATTCTCCCCGCTCTCCCCTCTATCTCCCCACTCTACCCTTTTTCTCACCCCACTCTCCCCTATTTCTCCCACGTTCTATCCTCATTCTCCCCTCTACCCTCATACCCCACTCTCCCCTCTCTATCTCCCCACTCTCCCCTATTTCTCCCCCGTTCTATCCTCATTCTCCCCTCTACCCTCATACCCCACTCTCCCCTCTCTATCTCCCCACTCTACCCTTTTTCTCACCCTACTCTCCCCTCTTTCTCCCCCCACTCTCCCCTCTTTCTCACCCCACTCACCCCTCTTTATCCCCCACTCTCCCCTCTTTCTCACCCCACTCACCCCTCTTTATCCCCCACTCTCCCCTCTCTTTCTCCCCACTCTCCCCTCTTTCTCCCCCCTCTAACCTTTTTCTCACCCCACTCTCCCTTCTTTCTCCCCCCACTCTCCCCTATTTTTCCCCCCACTCTGTCCGCTTTCTCCCCCCACTCTAACCTTTTTCTCACCCCACTCTCCCCTCTTTCTCCCCCCACTCTAACCTTTTTCTCACCCCACTCTCCCCTCTTTCTCCCCCCACTCTCCCCTCTTTTTTCCCCCACTCTGTCCGCTTTCTCCCCCCACTCTCCCCTCTTCCTTCCCGCTCTCCCCTCTCTTTCTCCCCACTCTACCCTCTTCTCCCCTCACTCTACCATCTACTCCCCCTTTCCCCCACTTTACCCCTTTCTCCCCCTCCTCCCATCGCACTCTCCCCCTTAATTACTTTCCAATTTAAATTACGATCCGTTTAGCCGTTTATTGTGGTCCGTAGGGGGTGCATCTAAAGAATACCTCATAATTTCAACCCCCTTGCTTTTCCCCCTTTAGGGATGATTTTGCAAAAAAGCTGAAACCCGTATTTATTTATTTCTTACCAAAAGCCTAAATAAGAATTTTCAGATCCCTAACTTGAGGAATTATGGATTCCCCATACAAACTTTCAACCCCTATTTCATCCCCTTAAAGATTATTTTTTGAGACAAAAGATAGCCTACTATGTCCGTCTCATAGGTCCAATCTACCCCTATACCAAATTTCATCGAAATCGGTTCAGCCGTTTAGCCGTGAAAAGGTAACAAACAAACAAACAGATATACAGATAAACAGAGTTACTTTCAGATTTATAATATTAGTATGGATATTGTAAGCTGTATCATTTAATTATGAATGCTGATGAGTTATTGGAAGATGTATGTCAGTTGCTTATCATGTCCTAGTCCCCAGTTAAGCTTTATGCAAGCAAAGTAGTAAGGTTGAGTGCAAAATAATAAATTGTACATTTGGACATTTAGTAGCCGACTGTACTTAACGAGACACAATAATAATACCTAATTATGCGCCTTTGATAATATTATGCCATTTTACTCGAGATCCAGAAATGCTCCAGATATACTTACTTACTTATCTCTCACTCTGCAGTTATATTTAATCTGTTTTTCTCACAGAAGAAGCGAAATTGTATCATCAAATCCTCGCAATACATTTTTATCTCGCGTTCTCAGCTATTGTGTACATCAGAGACTCAATAACCAAGAGAAAGGAGCGACGTAAAGCAACTCTGACAATGCCTAAGATAACAAATTGAGCAGCGTCGCCTTAACAGTAAGCTTATTAAAACAGTCATCCCACCAAGAAAATGGTTTTCATAAACCCGGGGTAAAGTAGCACTTTTTATGTAAAAGTCGAAACTAAATCTACCGTTTTTTGTAAGAAAAGTTTCGTGTAGGGTTTCTTTACTCTTTTTTCGAGGCATTTAATACGTAGGCTTTAACTAAGCCGTCTCAAGGTAGGATTGTTATAATTATTAAGGTAAATAGTCTTCAATTAGTTTAGTACCTGCCTATTCCACCAAGTACTACATACCTACCTAATTATTAACTTCATAAATATAATATTTATAAATTAAATTATTATGCTGTTGTTTTTCTTGTATTACAATTTTGTACTTTTGTTTCCTAAACAATTATACAACAAAATCGTTAATTTACCATACAAATATTTATACCTATAGAGTTACTAGTATCTCCCGTACTAGGACCAACCTATATCGCGGGAGGCTGCGAACAATTTATAATATTAAATTAAACTCTAAAAAACAAACTTCTTATTATTGGTGATGTTACCCTGCCTGAGTAACTCGATATATTTTAAACTAAATAAGTATAGGTAATACCCTGAATCCTGTTATCATTATGTAATCAATTGAGGCAAATATACAAAATCAACCACGGTTCATTTTCGATTTCCGCAAAGTTTATTTCATCGAAAGTAGACAACAATAAGCATTATAATACGTATGTGTAATGGTATGTTCACAATTGTGCGTCTCGAAGACGAGCGACGACTCCAAAATTAGTTTTGTTTTAATTACTTTCTGAGAGTTCGTTTGTTCGCCTTTCGATTTGCAAAGTTTTATGTGGGCCATATAAATGTTTTATTTACAAATTCAAAGTTGAAATTAGTCTGTATCATGTGTAAGGAATGTTCGTTAATGCTTGGATTTCGTATATTCCCAGTGGTCGCCACTGGAGACAGAGTTTTGAGAATTGGTCTAATGAAGAATACTAATAATTATTATTGGTCCAACGCAGTATTGCCCAGTTTTGAGATCTGATCCAATGTATGAATAGAATTGGTCATTTTGGGAATTAGTTCAATTCAGAATTCCATTTTGAGAACTGGTCCAATATTATCCATTGGAAGGATAATTGGTCCATTAACGACTCCTGAGCCACTTTGAACGCCATATCCGCGCCATACCTACCCTATGTTTGCTTTGTTTGTCGTATGAAGTTTTGCTAGCTTCTAGTGTCAGAGTTTAGACATGTGTGCTATCAATCGATAACAACCACGACCCACAGCTTATCGTGCCCTCCAAATCACGGAGTGATGAAAACCAGCACAATATAACCCGTAATGAAATGGTCCCGAGATATATGAACTGCTAACACATTTCCCCATACAAGCTACATACACGTTTTCAAGTTCTCGGTTGATTTGTATTCTATAGCTGAGTTAGAGCCCATATTCTATTTTCCCCTTTTGCCCCATTATTGGTGGTGGGTCAAACGAATATCGGCTTTATTGCGTACCAGTAATTATTATCATCTGCACCACCAAAACTTATTAATTAAACTTGAGTGTGTGATTAGAATACCTTATTCGTAATGTGTTTAATTAGAAAACACCAGATGGCGTGTACCTGTACAATGTAAGTGTTCTGAAGTAAAACTTGTACTTAAAACTGCAGTTGTTTTGTATTTGCTTTGTAGTAGTTTTGAACACGTAATTGGCACGTATATTATCATATTTGAGACTATAACTCGCTTTTCGTTCAAGGAAAACATAGCGAGGATATCGCTATGATGCTCATGAGCCCACATGCATGAGCATGATTTCATATTATGTGATTTACCAGCCCAGTCTGGGACCATAAGGTAGATTATAGCCTAACCCTCCTCACGAAAGTGGGGTGAGATCCGTGCTCAACAGTGAATGGCTATGGGTTGTAATATCATCAACAATACATTATCATTTGATCAGCTTTAATTAAATTTATCAAAACTATAAATTAATACTAGTATCATCGTATCATGTAAATTAGAATAATATTACATTAACATTAACATACTTACATTTTTTATGTAAAATATTTGATATTTTCAAAGAGGTATAAATTATACGAAATACCCATTATAATGAACTTTTTACCCTCCTTCAAATGCTTTTCCAATCTTGAAAAGTAGAAGTCGAAAACTTTTGTCTCCACCGTGAATATATAGGTGGATAACATTAGAAAAAATAATTATTATATAATAACACCTACTTCAATTATTCAGTACGATGATAAGTGCGCAAATTATTATACCGATGTAGTGCGGTGACCAACACACATTGTACACACAAAACCGACAAAAAACATGGAAAATACTCGTAATTATCTCAAATTAGATAGAAAATTGACTAATTTGTTGTCTACTTATCATTCGTACATCGCACATAATTATTCCTTACCTATGTGTTATCATTATTCAGCCAATCGCAAACTTAGATTAAAAATAATACAATAGCTGTATAGGTAAGTTTGATACAAAAGGTATCAATAGATAAATCTACCGCTAATCTCTGGCTCTCCATTACTCTCTCTCTCTCGGTCTCTCTCTCTTTCTTCATTCGAAGATTGACTGGAAGAGATTACTTTTAGCGATAAGTCCACTCGTTGTACTGTACTCCATACCTTCTGTACTATAACTTGTGTATTTGTATAACTGGGATGCAGCAAAGTATTTTCTATTCTATTCTACATTATTATTGCAGTAAAAATACATAATTATACCAAAGGGTAATTCAATACTAACAGGTAAATTCAATAATATAAAAAATAAGATAACAATACCTGATAGTATGTATGATGTAGGTATCATTTTAAAGTAACCAATCATTTTTACTGTGTCTGACTTTGTATCATCTTAAATATCGTGGAGAAAGTCAAATACCATTGTTTTAATAATGTGTATAAACAACGATAAGAAAATTATAGATAACTTTAACAAGTGAAAGTCACATACATCCTCATAACATTAAAAAAATAATCGATGACATTTATCTCAATAACAATAAAGTTCAAAATAGAGGTACGAGTGACTGCGCCCTTTTTAATTGACAACTGATTGCAACACTGTATATAAATTCCAAATCTCCCCAATGTTTTCATCTAAGGAATCTAGGGTCATATAGGTAGAGATTATTCCGAGTATAAAAATGCAGCGATCCCTGAACAATTACACATTTCGACACGACCAGTGGACTACCAAAATGGCACCAATGTACAAGCTAAAGTACTTCAACTACATGGGTCTAGTTGAACCCATCAAGTACATGTTGGCTTATGGCAACATTCAGTATGAGAACATCGTCGTTCCTGACGCTGAATGGGTTAAGATGCAAAAAGGTGAGTCTCTTTTGTATTCTCCTGTGTGCCCTTGTGAGTTTTGACGATTTCTTTACCCGCTCGGTCCGTTTAGCGTAAACTTGAAATTGTATGGAATAAGAGCAGTGCCATCTAGTGACTGACTGACTGACGCTAGATGGCGCTGCGCTTATTCCATTTCAAGTTTACGCTAAACGGACCGAGCGCGTAAAGAAATCGTCAAAACTCACACTAGGCACACTGACTCTTGTTTTTCGGTCTTTATGTTTGTTCCTATTTTGTGTTTGTGATTTTCCTTATTGAAATCCTCGAATCCGTGTCCACAGTGGTGCCATTCAGCCAACTGCCGATGCTGGAGGTAGACAACAAGGTTCTCTGGAACTCCGTTGCCATCAGCCAGTACCTTGGCAAGCTGGTGGGTCTCTGGTCGATGGACGACTGGGAAGTCGCTGAGCAGAACGCCATCGCCCAAGTCCTCTACGAAATGGGTCAAAGTAAGAAACATTTTTTGACTTCTCTCGCTTAGAATATAATGGATAGAATGGGAACATAATGGGATGATGAAAATGATGAATATTGCCGTTAATCGCGTTCTAAAAATTTAGTTCTTCACGTTTTTAGAATGGGAACATAAAAATCTGATTATTATAATTATTAATTTTGCAGAAAATCACGTCAATTCTATATCTGTGCCTAAGATACAAAAAGTTTAGTTCTTCACGTTTTTACTATATAAACCTTTTATGGTATATTCAAAGCGATGGTAATAATGTTCAGAGCAGCCAAACAAGAGAGCGTAAATGTTTCAATTATGCCACTATGTGTTCTATCTTTCTATGGCTCCTATCCATTTTTTGCAGAGATCCTGAACTGGCACCTGGAAACCCGCCAGGAGTGGAAGCCCATTCTCTGGAAGGAATTGGAAGAAGTCACCATTCCTGGCTACCTTTCCAATTTGGAAGAGATCCTCAAGAAGAAGGGAAGCTTCTTTGGCGGAAAGGTAAGTCACAATATTCACGAATTGCAATTATAGTTCACTAACAGCCGAAATTAATATTTTATCTCCTATCCAAGATTGAAATCGATCTTGGATTGCTGCCTATCGTTCGATCGATTTCCAATTTGCGTGCTTTTATAAACCAATCCACGGATCGGTTATTGGCACGTTTGACCCTAAAAACGGCTTGTGATATCAATCCCAGATAGCAAAATTTGGATTGTATTGATTATTAATTTCGGCCGTAAGCCGAGCGGTGCTTCTTACGATTTGGATGAATCGGATTGTCTGTATAATTATCCAACGATAACCGATAAAGATTTTCATGAACACACCCTCCGGAGTTCAATTGAACTTTGACAGTAGGTACTAATGTATTTGTGTCCTACTATAACCACAAGAACCACTAAAACAAAGAAAAAAAATTAGACTCCCAAAAGAATGAACAGGTTTTTTTTTATCATAACAAATACTCAAAGACCGTTCAATTTCAGAAAATGTGCTGGGTGGATATCTACTTCGTGGGCATCCTCGAGTTCATTGAACTCCTGCTGAACAAGAGTCTGCTGCAGAAGCAGTGGCCGGTCCTCTATCAGCTGTACCTGGAAGTACGCAGTGTCCCCTCTATCAAGACTTACATCAGCAAGCGTCCTGCCTACAAGTACTAAATAGTGATGTGAAAATTGTGAAATAAATTGTAATTAATTCGTGCGCAATTCTCTTAATTAACGAGTTTTCAATCCCAATACTTTATGTATGTACGTACGTACACGCAAACACCAGTGCAAATAGAACGTAAGATGTAGTTAGCTAAAATCGTATTCGAAGTAGGGAAAACTTACTCTAACCAAATATAATATTACAAACTTCATGAAGAGAAACTATTTGGTAAATAGTGAGCGAAGTAATTTTCATTAAGAAATGGAAGTCGAATGTAAATAGAAATAAGTCTTACGTTAGGTAGGATTCATCTAAGCGTTTACATTTATGTATGGGCGTGTATGTATATCACATAAGACGAGCAAAAATATAACATTTAGGTACTTCCTAAAATATCCGTTCATTAGCTCAGTGACCTATCAAAGAGCCTACCCAAACTGATGAAATTAACAGCAAATAAATGCAATCACGCCATTCATCCATTATTCACAGGTGTCAGGGTTAGGGGCACATGGCAACAATTACTTACAAAGGGTATTAGTTATCATAAGAAAGCAGTGAATATAGTGGGTCCTTTACTGTTGCCACTTAGGGAAAGAGATTGCGCGGTCAGACATTGAGCGAATAATTTTCTGTATAAGTAGGTATGTATTTATCGTTCGACATCACAGACCAGCATATTCGCGCCATGCGAACTACGGGTCTTAGCTTATTTCCATGAAGAGGATTAGGCCCTACTCCACCACGGCGGCCGGTTCAAATTGGTGGTTGACAAACCTCCGAAATTATTCCCGGGCATGTGAATTTTCGGCGTATCTTGACAAAGCGAAGGGTAATTATGTTTTTACAAGTTTGATACGTGTCGTCTGCATTGGTATTGAGTCTAGACTTTTGAAAATATAGAATACCTATGTCTTCTTATATTAAAATACTTGACTCTGGCTAAATTCACAAAACATGCGAAGCCAAAAACCAAATACATACGAGTATAAAAAATTTAACACAATTATTAGTACGAGTAACACAGGTCGAGAAGCGTACCATTATACACGAAGGTGAGATATTCTTACTCTTATACAATTATGTATACACTTAGAACACCACCAATGTTTTTTACGGTACAAATTATTTTCTAAAAATAATAATCTATCGCATACCGCTTTATTTCGCCCCCCACACTGTCTCAACACGGCGACAACAGAAACCCCTGTTATTTACGGAGCAAGGGGTTTATTGCAGCTCACCCACAGCTTCATCTAGCTGTAAACAGCTTAAATGCTTCTGGAAAACTTTGTGAGGCTCTTCATTACAATTAAATGCATACTGTCTTTACAATAAGATACATTGTAGCTTAAAGGAACTGATATAATTATTTTGATATAATGATCTCTATGCAATTTGTATATAATTTCAAAAATGTTATGAGTAGGTGAGTTTATTTTACTGTTCTACAAACATTTGCCTATTTTCTTGTCCTTTGAACCATGGGTAAGGCATGTTACGCCTGTTGTGTGTAATGTTCAACCAAATAGTCACTTCTGGTTAAGCAGTTAGCTGCGTATCAAATTATATATAAACCGGATCTACCATTGATTTCTACACAAAAGTCTCCCGTAGCGATTAATTATTTAGACATTGTAAATTTGTGTTTTGCCTCGTTCCAAGAATTGCGACATACAGTGACGAAATCAATTTCCTATTTCTACCCCGGACTGGCATCAAAGCGCCCCACAATGGGGGCTTAGGACGCCCCGGGGGCAAAATCACTTTCATCAGAAACGATCAAATATGCACCCTAAGCTTTTCTATCTTGCGCCATCTATATCTCTGGTACCACTATATTTGTCCCACTTCTGAAACTTAGCGGATACGGTCGCGTTACCGTACATTGCTGTTTAGCCTTGAAGTTTGGTTTTCTGGTATGCGAATAAGTGTCAGTGGTTATGTAAAATTGAAAGTAGACGATGGTTTGAGGATATGTGTACGTGAAAAGTGTTGTTTCTGGATGGTGTGGAGATGTTATCGAGACCTTTCAACTGCAAGCAATGTGGCGATAGAGCTGCATTGAAAGTTGATAGTGATGATAAACGCAGTGTTGGAGTGATGAATTGTCTCGTGTGTGAAAAGCGGTGTGTGAAATTGTTTCCTTTGAAACTGGCCTTTTTATGATAAACCTCAAAGTAACATTACAAGAATAACACAAAAAAAGACAAATACTCGTTAGCGCCGTGTAGCCATTTCTACTGAGACTTTTTGGGCTTCGTTCGTACTTCGACTCGCTATTGCTCGAAATCAAAGCTTTTATGGTAAAAAAATATTCATTTTCCCTGCTTTTGGACTAAATACCAACACGCATACGACATTTTCAATGCGCTTGTGTGCGTTTTGGAGAAGATAACAAGATGACACTCAAGCACACATTGATACAAAAATTGGCTTCACTTTTGAGTTAAACTACGCATGGAACTATCCTTCATTACCTATAACATGAAGATTAAATGTTCGGTAACTTAGTTTGACTAAAATGAAGTAACGTTTCAGCGACACCGTTATTTCGGGTTGCTATTGTTTAATAGCAGTCAATATGCTAAAATATAAAAGGGTCTTGGGCTTACTCTGTTAGTAGAGTTAGTTGTAACCTCATTAGAGATTATTCTAGCAACATAGCGTCTTTTATGTAAAGTAAATCATAGCATCTTATATGTAACGTATGCACATACGTGCAATTATAATCTAGGTAATACGTATCTCATTCTTATAATTTCGCAATTAATCCCTAGAGTGACAATAACCAGCTATTCCACACTAATGTGCCACGCGAGTGCGATCATATCTCGAGTGTCAGTACAGCTTCCAATGATGATATGACTGAGGATAAGATATGGATAAGGTGGTGCTGGTGGAGTGGCTGGTCCCGCAGTCACCTGGTACCTGACTCCTTATACTTCGCTTAGATAATAAGTAATAAATAGGTACTTAATTAACGCTGCTTCCCCCTATAAAACCTTTGGCGTGGTAATCACTGAAATCTCTCTCTCATTAATTCGAGAATGAAATTATTAGTTGAACATGTTTAATTAATTTGAATAAACGCGATATACATGGAGACTTTTATATTACGAGGTTGAAAACGTGCCTTTTTTACCTTTTCATTGTGAAAGTACATTTCTCAGTAGGTATCTACTAATAGACCTCCAGGACCTGGGTATATTTTTTTACGCAATTAGTTGCTGAAAGGGTTAGTAATATTAGCAAAAACTTAGGTCTTGGTAACTGATTACTTCGCAACACCTGGTGAAGCCATTAGAGATGTAGGTAGAAAGGATTACGAATAAAAGGAAAAATAACCTGCCTTAGTCTGGAAAAGTCTGACATTGTACCCGCTAGCTAAAATCATACCTAGATATTTTTGTAAAAGCATTATTTTTCCACACGAGCTTTCATAAATATATAATATTATATACTAGGTACCCTTTTGGTCAATCGATTGCCTAAAACATTGTTAAAAAATATATTGTACTTATCTTCAATCTAGAATGGTAGGCACCTACTTTCTTTAATATCATTTGATTTTATGACTATGCCACTATGAAAACTCGCCAAAAATATAACATTTGAACAAACGTCCACAAATCAACGACACAACATGGCGACAAACGACAAAGGTTCAACTTTACCTCTCCCGAAACCCTAATTCATAATTAATTGAGATTAACACTCGGCATTAAAACAAAGCAGATTATAGTCCATTCTAAATTTTCGGGTGATTTAGCCTGATCCAGCTGCTTAATCCAGTCAGTGCGTGCCAGTTTCCAAATAAAACAGCCTAAATCGTTTTAATTGGAATGAATTTGTTCAAGTAGCGATTTATTTAGCCACAGACTGACACGATGGAACTCATAAATCGATCATCATCATCATCATCAAATCAGAAAATACGGGCACGACTGTTAGACTTACGTCACCATAGTGTAAAATAATTTACGTAATATTATGATATACAGCATCCTACTATGTTGTAAAAGTAAACTGTATGTTACAAAAAGGCTAGGTCGAAGGTTGCGAGTTTTATTCACGTCAAATCTATTATTCCCTTATTTTAATCATACATTATATGCTAGTATTTGATCACTCACCTACTCTTACCTCGTGACCATACCTAGGTGGTAAGGATGCTTAGTCTAGAATGTTATTGATACTCAAGGAGCGCTGCCGATACATCCCGATAGGGTTTTGGCGACAGATATTCTACTTAGGATAGTAGCTAGCCCGGTGCACTTTAGTGGCCAACCACCAATAATAAAAGAAAGATAGTAAAAAATGACTAAAGCAAATAAAGTCTCTTCAAATGAAAAGAGGAACCAGAAGTAAAAAAAAAAAAAAAAAGAACACCAAGGTAAGGTTCTGTCACGAACCCCCATACACGCCAACCGCATTGAGACAAACGCTGACGCTTGCACTCTTAGCGAGGTCAGCGTTTCCGCTATCATGCATATTTCGGCCTGGTAGTTTCCCACGTTTCTAAGTTAGTCAGACTTGAACTTCGGGCGCGGTTACATAATATTGTTTATGTTCTACTATTTTTTTTTCTAATTTTAAATTTAGTTTTAATAAAATCTTTTTTTTTTTAAACCGTTCCTGACCCACCCCGTTACAGTTCCCCTATGAAACTGTACCATTCCAGTGACTAGCCCGCCGGCAACAGACCTGCATAGAGAATAAGCACGGTCCAAAAGTGCGGTTTTCTGCCCACACCAGCTGTTTTGCGGTGAGCTCGCTGTCGTTGCCAAATTACACCCTTTATTATTGTAATGCCCCTGTTTAAATGAGCAGGAAATACTGGGATGTGCTAAGTTAAGATAGGATTAATGCGAAGTGTGGGCCAATATATGGTGATCTAGAGGGCATGCCAATTGCAATTAAAGTAGTAGGCAGGACATATTATAAGCGCGATAACCCGACTTTCTAACAGAGAATGGTGAAAATTGACACTAGCAGGACCCAGAGAATAGTGCAAAAAATAGCTAAGTTTAAGTGACTGTGTGCTCTTAGTATAATCGTTTCAACTAGTTAAATGTGTATATGCATACAGCTGATCTTAGATTTAAAGCTATGCAAAGGGTCCCAACCTATTGAACTTTTTATCATATCAACTAAATACTCACCCTTTTGGTATCCACTAGACAGATAAGGTATCATTATATAGCAGCATCTCAGCAAAATCCCCTCAACGTCCATAATCTATGTCACCCCATGGCAAACCACCCCAATAGAAAATGCATAAATATCGTTCAACTGTTCCCTAATTTACATATTACACAAAAAAGAAAATTAGATAACGCACCCGTATCCGGATATCTGCGAAGTAACAATGTGTGGGCGTATTGAGGTCTCGGATTAGGGGCAACAAACATATCTAACGCAATCCTTGCCTAGGGCGTCAACTCCGAAACACGGTATACGTTCATCACAGGTAGATTAATTAGTACATCAGTTATTAGGACCACTACTAAAACGACAAAACTTATAAAATATTAATCCTAAATCCGGCCGCGCGGGTTTAATGCCAGAGATTGTTTTTAATTAGATTGAACTTTTGAATGGTTAAGTCTATTAATTTTATTATACAACTAGTAGACACGGCCACGCGTTGCTGTGTCTAATGTTTTTGTTATTGCGACTAAGTTCCTACAAATTGAGATGATACCTATCCTATCTTTCAAGTTAGATCAAACTGCACACTGTGTGCAAATTTGATTAAAATCGGTTATGTGATTTAGTAGTCCATCGCAGACAAACAACGTGACGCGTAATTTATATAAATTAAGATTGTTTATGTTCAGGTTTAACTATGTACTTACACCATTTTTATTCCTTTCTACGCCATTCTTTTACCCGCCGAAATAATTTAGGTATTGAACTGCATAAATACACCTCGAAGTTTGTCATATTTAAGTACTTAGGTACCTACTTAAATTACTTGTGACTTTCAAGACATAGGTAGAAATTAGGTATGATGATCGTGTCTAGTTTAGCAAACTTATAGGAAAAATCTGTCAGCGTCTAGAAGATATTTAAATATTACACTTTGGGTTGTTCATTGTAGCCCCTATCGGATCTCTGAGTACGTCCAGGCCACAGCGGCATGCAAAAACGCCTGAAACGTTCCCCCGCGGTAGATTTATAGCAAATTGCTTGTACCCACCTCCAGGCGTTGTTTTATACGGAATATGTGGAAATAAGTTTTCATAATAAGTGTCTACTGAACGTAATTGGTTAGGTTTGGCGATTGTTGTGGAAATTGCGTTTTGTACGTTTGCTAGGTTTGTTCTATAATTCCTGTAATACGTCACTATCACATACATAAGCCCTGACTCCTAACCAGGATGATGTGACATCAGGAGTGATGGTGGCCGACCGGTTACTTGTGCGCTTTCGAATCTAACAATACCTAGTTCGATCCTCAACCAATTACTTTTCATAAGTTATGTGCAGTTTTGTATCTCTCCGTGCTTCGCCGTGGGTCCCGGTTGTTATCGATTGATAGCCGTTAAGCCATGTCAGACGCCCTCGGGCGGACTGATGAACTCTGATACTAGAGTCTAGCACAGCCTCATACGACAAACAAACTAGGATTTCCATGCATCCAGCATATCAAAAACTGAGAGGAGTATGATCCCTTAAACAATAAACATCCAGACTCAGACCAAGTATAGGTATCTATTAGTTCACAATAAACAATATTTACCCTACACAAGAATCGAATACGCAATCTCATGCTTCTCAGTCAACTCATTACTAACCTAAGAATGAAGACTGTCAGTAATAAAATAATTTCATTGGAACTCTGACTTCAACGTATCAAATTCATATAGGTACAAATGAGATAAGCCGTAAAGCCGAACCATCAAAAAACATCGCAAAAGTCCAACGTTACCAGGAAAAACAAAGAATTCCCAATTTTATAATTAAGGTCTTTGACAAGAAAAGAAATAATCGTAAAACAAAGTTGACGAGGCTCCGAGGATTGCACCCTACGGCAATAAAACCTAGGGCGTTGGTATTAGATAAATCATCTTTCTGCCTTTCGTAATAAACGGGAAACAGAGTTCGGCATTTCTCAAGGCTTGTGTTGAAAGCGATAAGCGATGACAAACCAGTGTACTGTGGATAGAGTATTCATCATTTTTACGGAACGCGACACTTAGGTTGTGGTCTCCTATGAACTTCATCATTCACGCCGCCGCCGTACGCCGCGTTACTATGCTTATAGTTTTGTGGTCTCTTTCACATCCGATAGTACCTATATCGTGACGCTATAAGCGGCTTATGGCTTTAAGAGGAGATCCCCGTAGAGGATATAGGTAAGAAATTATATTCACGCCAGTGAGGTGAGACCAGGTGAATATTATGGGTTGTGCTGATGATGATTGATGATGATAATGATGATGACAAAAGCGAAAGTAACTCTGTCTGTCAGCTTGCTGCCTTTTCACGTATAAACGGCTGAATCGTTCTTGGTGCCATTGAAGATAGTTTGAACCGGGATGACACAGGATAATTATTATCACTATAATTGTAGTTAGCGCGGATGAAGTTGCTAACAATTAGAATTAGAATTCGTTTGACTAACAACGGTAATACCCTATACAAAGAAATGTATAATCAAAATAAACTCTCAATTCTCTAAGGATTGGGCCCGATCCTGAACAAACGAGGTCAATGGGCGATGCCGGTGCCGCTGGAGAGGTAATTTGACATAAATCTGAGGAGAGCCATCGACACACCCGCTTCTTCAAACGTATTGCCACTATCGACAGGAATTACTCCCGGATTTATTGCCTCCCTTTGTTAGGGTAACTAAGGGTCGCCTGTAAATTCTTGTTGCATTTTGTGTTGTAAATATAGGCAGGTAGTTGCTAGGTTTACATACCTTGTGGCTTGTATACGCAAAGTCACAGCTTTTGTCGGGAAATTCAAAAGCCCTGGCAATATTAAGCGAATATCGTATCGTTAAACAATCGTCACAAACCTGTATCGTTAGAATCTCTGTCGTCGTAAATGTTACCAAAAATATCGTCTTTTGTTCATAGTCCAAAAGTTATATTCATTTTACGAGTACCTATCTACTTTTAACCGACTTCCGAAAAGGAAGAGGTTCTCAATTCGAGTGTACGTTTTTTTTCTACGGGTTTAATTAAAATAATAAGAAATATTATCCACAAGCTGTGCCCGCGACTTCGTCCGCGTGCGCCGAAAATGAATTTTTATTTTCATATTCGAGAGAGAATTATCCGAGATCTATCGACTTGTTTGAACAACAAAAACAATCGATTCAAACGGTTTCGCTTATCGCTCGCGATAGCTAATATTACTGTAAGTAGGTACATTACATAAATAATTTGTAGCTATAATCTTAGACCATAATCACAACAATAATGGCGAAACAAAGCGGTATACAGCAATGTACGGTACACGGTATATATATTCCTGACCTGAACAATAGGTACTGATACTGTAAACAAGTTAATGTCTCAGCATCTCACAGCATGGGGTTTGGAACATATGGCAAGACAAGTAAGTAATTGATGATATATATGAGTAATTTTGCCGTCTATCAACTTACGGAACTTATGAAGCAATAATTGAATGGTATCATTATGATTACTGTAGTTGAAGTACCGTTGGAGAATGCATTAGACATTGGATTGACCTGTGAGAGAATTTCTATGTTTATAGAGTGATGCGTAGTTATCTCTGACAAGTGAGTGATGAATATAGATATTGTGTTAGTTTTAGCACTTACTAAGTAAAAAGGCCTTCTATATCATCATTGCCAGAACTGCGGAGCGCAGCTTATGTAGTACCAAAACAATGATAGCTAAGTAAAGTGTGCGAAAGTAAAGATTATCACGTTCGCGACTTCTAATCGTCACATAATACTATGCCATTTTATACAGTGGCCAATCTACTACATTTACCCACATGTAACTTATTTAAAACAGGTACTGTAGATTCATTTTCAGAACCTGCAGTATATTAGACGAACGTCGAGTTAGACTCCCATTACGTGACAATGGATGAGCAATTTCGGGAACCCAACGGTCCCCGGCTGAAAAGTTTCACCTGAAGTTATGTAAAATATGACCCGTCCATCCAAACCCAACCGCTCTGACAAAAGTTCCACGAGGACTCGAGACAGTTTTCAATATGGCACATTAACTACTCAACGGTAGTTTTGGAGTTATTAGTAGTTTGTTATGTCACTGAAACTGTAAAAGTTAAAGGTTTGTCAGATGAGATTGGAACTTTAGATGTAACGTTACTTGTTCCAAAGTAACTAAGTTTTAGAGCTGACACCGTCCACGTGCAAGTACTATTCATCGCCTTAAGGTAGATTTTCAAACTGCGATCGTTGCGTCAATACACACCTATAACGTCACGTCAGTGCCACGCAGGTTCTGTGACGTTGACCTATTTATAATATTAACATGTCACGATTACATACTTAGTTAGATCACGATTCGCTGTCTATAGACTTGTTTTTAAACTTTCGCGAACTGAATACATGTTAATTAGTATTTAAACGGAGTGAGTCTTCTCGTGACCACGGCCGATGTAACTCGGTCGAAACGTCGAGGTATGTCAAAATTATATATTTTGATATTCGTTCGTGCGCGAATTAGACCCGTTTAAATACTAATTAACATAATAATATAGACTTGTTTATTGTGCTTCTTTGTTGTGTTACTTTTGGTACGTCTATGTAAGCGGTGACAGCTGCGCCGGTGAGACGAGATAATGCGGTAAGAAAGCGCTTTCCATTGAGAACACACATAGTATTACTTAATCCACAAATCACATATGCCAACGCTGTTAGCCATCAATAAATAATGCATAGTGCAAAAAGCGTTCGTCAAGCATCTCTGACGTCATACACATCTCTGACGCAATAAAAGGAAGTCTACCTTATTTAAGGCGGTAACTACCACTCACGCGTAGTCTTAGTTTTAGTGTTATTAGTAGTTATATCACGGAAACGGTAGAAGTTTATAGGCATGTAAGTACTACTACCAGTTTTAATGCTACGAGATTGGAACTTTGCAAAGTGGCTAAGTTTCGGAGTAGACATCTAAAGACAGTTTTCTAAGAGTTTCGCATAAAGTTTGTTCCATGACTTAATATTATTTATTCATAGTATGAAAGTTTTTAATATGCAATATCATCATTGGAGTTTAGAACTTATTTTCATTCACACACTATTGGGAACAGAGTAAAAAGCTGTTAGTCATTTACTAGTTTGGACACTGAGTAGATATTATTGACGCTCGCGAGGCAATACATCGACTATATAATGACTCGTTTTAGCCCCTTGTTGAACAATCTCGATACTACCACAGTGTTGGTAAAACGCTAATTTAAACGGGTAACATAATTGTGATGTTAAAACGACAGCTGCCAGGATACAAAATCTCATGTAACAATTTCTCATATAACTAACACCCGGTTTCTGAAACGTCAGTCAACTTTGACTACAGATTAATTATGTTGCCATCCTTGTCATTTGTTTAGTGTTAGATAGAGACAACGATAGTTTTAATCTACTGTCAACGCCAACAAACGTTCTAGAAACTGGGGGTTAGGGTGTCATAGTTTGAGCAGGTGTTTGTGGTTTGAGGTTCAAACCAGGCAGATGTCATTACCACCTTTAGTATTCCTATCCACTCACCTTTCCTCCCCTGAAAGAAAGTTCCTTTTGGAGCAGCACATCAGTTGTAATACTATGGTAAACATCAGAAACTTTCAACTGAAATTAGAAGCGGGCATGGTCGTTATAGACGAAAGCATAAAGTTGCAATTCGATTGACCACCTAAACAATAACTTTGAATTTCGCACTACGATCAGAATTTGCGGGTAGCCGTAAATTATTATGTCACGTTCTCTTACTGTTAAATCTTAATAGTATACTATAACTGCGGATTAATGGATAACGTAATTGAGATCAATTGTTATGAACACCATTACCATTTGTAGTGTTATGATGCCGTTTAGAAGTTATTAGTATCTATCTGTCTTACACAACTTACACTTCCTATGTTATTAAAATAACGTCTGAGAGATTGTAACAAATCAGTTTCATCGTTTTCCCTTTCATTAACTATAAAACAAATTTTGTGTTTGTATGTACCAGTGGCGCCTAGTGTGAGTTTTACGTGCTCGACATAGCACGCGTCATCGCGCGCTTTGTATGAAGATCTTTCGTTCATAAACGTGGGGCAACTCGGCCGTTTGACCGGCAGGTTTTTGGCCGAGATGACCTCCAACTCAACTAATCTACTACTGTCACTAATCACAAACGAGACCGTGACAAGAGCGTATCGTTTTCCGACATAACGTGACTTCTGTAATTTAACACGGATCGTTAAGATTAGAGGGATACAGTGAAACGCCATGAAGGACAGACCGTAGCGAGTTTTAGTGCCTTGACATGGTTTACTAGCGGTTCTTAAAGGTTTTCTTTTACTGTTACGTTGGTTGCAAAACGACTGAGTGGCTTCTCGGTTGAGCGCCGCACCTATACCGATAGTGTAAATACTACTTCACTTATATATAATTATATATTATAATGGTTTACAATTATATAATATTTTAAAACAATTATATATAATTGTATATTATAATTGGTGTATATTATAATAATAATATTATAATAAAAATTAAAAATTACAGTAAAAAACTAAATTACACATTTTAATAACATTTGGTACCTGTATCAATTAATATTGGCATCACAAAAGCCGTGGGTTAATATTAATTTGGGGTACTTTATGATTCCTGATTAATCAACGGTTCTTGTGAGATAATAGTCAACGCGGATATCCGCTAATTTTCATAACACTTTGTATTATTCAGAACTGAATTACACCAAAACAATACATAACTCATTTTATCATTGTCCAATTTGTTGCTACATAATGCCTGGATATCAATGTTTTATTCCATTAAAAAACAATTAGGCAAATTACTTTTTATGGCGCTTTCATATTGACGCACGCAATAATTATAATCGACAACATTGATGATCGTACTGAGAAACGTACGCTTCATCAGATCGAATGATAATATTATCTTATCTGATAAATTGATCAAGAAATATCTACCAGAGAAGTTATTTCCATTATTGCAGACGTTCTGTGATCTCTAGTTTTATTTTAAGGTTGTGTTGCTTGCTTTGATTTAATGGTGAAATGTATAAATAAATGACTTTTAATTTTTTCCAGGTCTGGAAAAACTGAAGTTTGACTGCTATGCTATACTTTAGTAGGTAATATTACGCTAAGGCTATGCCCGTCCGTGGCAACCTATCTCATCTGTGGTGTAAGCCTTTGTCATGCCTCCCAAAGAACTCTGACGTGACTTACGGCCGAAATTAATAATCAATCCAATCCAAATTTTGCTATCTGGGATTGATATCACAATCCATTTTTAGAGTTAAGCGTGCCAATAACCGATCCGTGGATTGGTTTATAAAGGCAAGCAGATTAGAAATCGATCGAACGATAGGCAGCAATCCAAGATCTATTTCAATCTTGGATAGGAGATACAATATTAACTTCGGCTGATAATGATTGCTATCAATCGATAACAACCGGGACAGACGGCTTCAAAGGTTATGTGACAAGTTTTGAAATTTTGAATAACATCATACGATATTTTCTGTAATGATTTCTCTTGGATGTTTGTCGATCTTAACTTAGTTTCTGTTTCCTCAGTGACAAATACACTGTAAGTGTGTGTGTGTGAAAGTACTTCGCATTGGCCAAATACGTAATATATTTACTCTATAAAAGCTTCACTAGAAGAATATTGTTGCACTACAAAATGCCATGTCATTATAATACTCGTAATACCGAAGCACCGGTAGAGTCAATGGAGTTTCCTTTTCCTGTCCGAGATTCAATCCTGGACCAGTGTTTGAAAGTGAAACATCCTTTTTCAAACTGAAACCGTAATCAATTAATTATATTTTGTTTTCTTTTATGGTTCTTACAATTTGTTAATTAAATTGATGTAATTTAACTTGTAAAAGTGCGATTTTATTGCCTATTTACAATAAATGATTTGAGTTTTACTTTGCATAATTAATATGCTTTGCATATTTGCATAATATGTGTAAGTGTGTTTCTATATAGCGAGAGAACGCCGCACCTACTCTCACAATTTATAATCCCAACAAATATATTCCAAGTCCCTGGAAGTATTCGCTGCAGCTAAACTCGTTTATTTTGTACAATACCCCGGAGAATCCTAAATGAGGTGAAATTCTTTTTGGTGTCTCCTTTTGTTCTTTTTAAGTAGATTTTGGATTAGATAAAAATAAATGGGAGTAAACTAGTTACAAAATTTCGTGTCTGGGTGCTCCGCGTTGACTACTGCATTAGATACATTAAAGGACGTGTTAAATTACATTAGACGTCATTTCCATGAAGTCGAGTTCCGGATGCAGTTACGTTCATTGTTTTCATAATGCTTAGGGTACACGATAAATTAGTACTTTTCTGTATAATATTAATTATTTTCAATTAAATTATGATAAAAAAAAGTTGTTTATTGAGGAAAGATACTGGTATCAGCCGCTTTGTCAGAACAGTGTTGGCGATTTTGGCGGAACCGGAAATGTGACATTGTTGATTTTGTATTTTTCGCCGAAAAACAACACACAATATCTCTCCTTCTCTCACCCTACGAACCACCGTCTTTCATTCCTTTTATTTCGCTCTGAATCACCGCCCGTTGTTATCTCAACCACTTGTGATGCAAATGAACCATATACGGTACACGACTGAATTAATTTCGTCTAATTGCGTATGACTGTGGATGTTTCAGACGATTACTCCAGTCGAGTGGAGGCTTATCTCTAAGCTGGAGATTTGCAAGAAATTTAGGCATTTGTTCAAATGTAATTTGAACTAGCACAAGTCTTACCAAGGTGTACTACATAAACGCTATAAAAATTCAATACACTTTTAAAATATTTTGTAATACATTAAATTGAAACTACCTATAGTTAACGTTACGTCTTCTACTGTCATCGTCGTGGCTAAATGGACTGACATCGACGAGGTTTCAGCGCCGCCTTGAGGCAAATCTCACCATATTATTATCTGTCGGCGTCGGTACTGATGTCGGTGTCTTGTTGGCGTACACGCCCCCTTTCGCCACCCCCGTGGGGAAGGGGATAGTGCGAAGGCATTTTCCAACTTCAAAAAAAAAAAAGCGGATACATTATTATTAATTATTTACCTGCATCGGCGTCGGTGTGCTGTTGGCGTCAGCATCGTTGTGACGTTTGTTCTGACGTCAGTGTTATGCGGACGTAATCACAGACAGAATTAAATTTAGCCATTATAGATTACCAAAGATTCAAGTTCAAAGGTCTCCACGAGTTAGACATAATATACACGAAAACGTTATTCGTGTACGTAAAATAACCGTATAACCGTAACCTACGAAAGTGATCAAAAACTAGACGAACCCTGCCAATAACAGGCCTGGCTTAGTCAAGTACTATTTCTACTCGTATTACAGAACACAGAATTTATATAACTAAAAATAAGTTACAAAATATCAAAAGTTTGCTGAGAAAGCCCAAAATACTATCTACATTTGAACTATACTTAGGCGTATTACTTATGCCCACTAAATCAAATGTATAAGATATAAATTATGACTTTTACTATTAGGTACAACAGCGGTTTATCTTAATGAAAATCTAAATTAAACAGGGAAGTATCTACTTTCGAAAAGATTTACTGCAAACGTTGCGTATCTTAGGAAGTCGTAAATAAAAATGAAGAGTTAGACTAAAATAATGAAGCCTATTTTATAACTAAAAATATATGAAAAATGAGACCATGGTTATATCTATATTTATGTCTATCTATATAATAATATATTACGTATATAAAATCTGACTAATCGATCAACACATACCTGAAACTGCTGAGTCTATAACCGTGAAATTTTGCACAAATATTATCATAAGTGACGTAGGTGTGCAATAAGAAAGTATTTTTGAAAATTCAACCCCTAAGGGGGTAAAAAGGGGTTACAAAGATTGTTTGGAACAACGTGTTGGCCAAGAATAATTCGGTCAACTTCAAACTTGTCATTTTTAATCTTTGAAAGATTTACTTTAATGCGTTTTATAATATTCCACCCCTAAAATGATAAAAAGGACAACATTTTTAATTACATAATATTTTTCATCAGACGTAGTTAGAAAATTAAACTTTGCACAAATACTCCTTATGAAACGTAGGTGTAAGAAAGGATTTTTGAAATTTAACTCCTCAAAGGGTCAAAAGGGTTTTCTTGGTGTGATCAACTTCACAGTTGGCATTAATATTCTTAAAAAGATTTAACTACACACACATTTTTTATTGTTTTTAGTGCTCAACTCGCAAAATGATAAAAGGGGATTGCAAAATATTTTTCATCAGACATAATTCGAAAACGGTAGTATTAAAACTCCGTAATATTACTATTAAACTACTATTTACAGAAATCTTTCGCCCATACATTAGGGGGCTTAGATTTGTAGCATGTGCTCCCCCAAACTGATTCTGGCGGGAATACGTCGGGTTACCAATCATCCTGTATATTATGTATAGTTCCATATTAGATACGGCAATGTAAAGTAACCCCATGACCTTCCTGGTATTTTGGTTTAACGAATCGACAACGAATGTATAATCTTCATTATCCCGTTTCTGCTGAACAATTGTATTCACTAAGAATGGGACAATAAAGAGTATAGAAAACAAGCAATCAATTATTTCCAAGAAACAGAATTATAAAATGCGCACCAAAAACCGAACAATTTTGTAAAGGACATTTGGTACTGAAACTTGGCTCGTAAATCGTCGCAAAGGTCCTTAATAAAAAAAACTGCGAGTCTAAATTCATGCATTGCAGGTTCCGTATATATTATATCATTATTATACTATGTACCTAAACATTTTAACTTTTTGATTATTTCTCTAAGCAACATTCTAAAATTCCTCAGTTTAAATTTCTTTACCCCAATAAAATAACTGCGAGGGACGGACACGTCTTTGCCTCTTATTGGAGTTCAATTGGGCCCCCTTTTTTCTTTGAAAATAATACGGAATCCTAAAAACGTAAGACTGCGCATTTTTCATTCTGCATTTAATAACAGAACACTACGGTTTTCTTTTAAAGAAATACGATTTAAGAGTGAAATTCTTGTTTCTAAGTAGGTTAACAGTTACGGGTAAGTTATATAACGAGTTTCTGTCTACTTTTTGAAGTGTAGGTACATCTTATCCGGCTTCAGTTGTAATGAAGCAGTGTGTCATGTGCTTTTAAAAATATTGAATATTATATTATTTGACTAATTTTATTATTATTTCAACACCTATAAAATAGGCCTAAATTATATTGCTCTGTATTTTTTTACTATCTAGTATTCTTCATCGGTTCTATTACTTTTTGTGCCTTAAATTTATATGTCGTACCTTCAAGATTATAATATCATATTTTGTGCCGAAAATTGTCACGTCACGTGTAATAATTGACGTCAATAATTATAATATTAAGCATTTTTAACATACGTACTGACATGTAACTTTTTCAATTATGGCACAATATGGTAAGTAACTAAAATATCCAGTATCTCCCTGTCTTCATTGAAATTCGATTAAGGACCTAACACTTTTTGTTCATTCTAGAATAACTAAATATTAGCGAGATTCCTGTAGGAATAAAATAGCAATTTCAGAAAAGTGAGGCGTATGAAAAAAATATTATAAAATATGCTTGTGGGAATTAACTCATGGCCAGTGAGATGTTTTTTTTTCTTTCCATCCAGCTTGCAGTTGGGGTGAAATTTTAATTAGGAAAGTTATTTTGTTTATTTTTCCTTTTTCCTGGATCCTTGGACATGACGCCTCTTATTTCATTTTAAACCTTAATTTTAAAGACTTTCGGTGTTTAATCCTTTGACTGTGGAAAGGTTTTGTCTGTTGTATTTCACAAAGTCAAACGCCAGTAGGCCCTTAGTATTACGCAGTCTATGGCAAAAGGTTTGGGAGCTAGTTTCAAGTTGTAAAGCACACTGCGGCTGGTTTCCAATTGGATGTACGAACGTAAACAAAGCAAAAAAGATTCGCTGAGGACTGGATTCGAACCTGCGTGGGTAAACCCCATTAGATTCCATCACATAGATACCTTATTAAAGCAAAAGTATAGAAAAAGTTAGCATTTGTACAAAATAACATCTAACCAAACCAATCACAGACCTACGCACTTTGAATATGAAAAAAAAATGCAAAAAGTTCGCTGAGGACAGGATTCGAACCTGCGCGGGTAAAACCCATTGGATTTCAAGTCCAACTCCTTAACCACTCGGACACCTCAGCTGTGCATACTCATATCAAAATAGTAAAACGTTAGACGTATTCTATTGTTTGGTTGAAATAAACCGGTATACAAATGAGTGCGAACAAAATTGCATTTATTGACACAAATGGTGCCTTACTTTACTAACACACGGTTGTGGGATGATTGTACCAAAATGAAACATTAATGTAGCGTGCTACTTTTAGGAAATTAAGTTAACAACTAGCAACCCGCCCCGGCTTCACACGGGTAGCACTAAGTAACAAACAAGAGAAGAAAATGTGAGGTAAATAACGATGCCGACGCCGAAGCCAACGCGGACGCTAATGCCGATACCGATGCCGACACTGACTCCGACAACGACACCGACACCGACGCCGACACCGATGCCGATACTGATGACAAAGCCTATGCCGACGTCGAAGCCGAACGACGACGCCAACGCCGACGCCGTCGCTGACGCCGATTTCGACGCCAACGCCGACGCCGATAACGACGCCGACGCCGATGCCGACGCCAACGCTGACACTGAAGCGGATGCCAATAATAACGCCGACACTAATGCCAAAGCTAATACCGATACTAAAACTGACGCTGATACTTACTGAAAACAACAAAAAAAATACAAAATATTCATTACGATGAATATTTTGTATATTTAGTTTTTTTTTTCTTGAATTGATGTACCTGTTTTCAAAGCGGTGGAAAAGTCGTCGAGTCAGTTAACTTTCACGAGTGCTCACTTGATGCCCGTCTGCATTAAGATTCGAATTTTACTATAATAGAATACTATGAAAATAACAAGAAAATGGCTTCCAAAGCGCACTTACTTACAAGGCTTCCAGTGCATAACATGGTACCTACTTATTCGCCTATAATTGTATTAGAATGTCAGGCACAGGCTGTAAAAGCCTTAGAAATCGCGGTTTGCTCCATTCACCTACATTATTTTAAGACGTAGTTTCACTTCTATACTAAAATAAAATATGACTGTAGTATTTATCTCTCTGCATACTCATACGACATTAAATATCAATAAATCATGCAATTAGTCCAGACAGTTAGAGATAAGTTAATGCATGGACACCTTTCCTAATCAATCATAATAAGCCAGGTGTAAAAACTGAGTGTGGAGATGATATTCCGCGAATATTGAAATTAATGAAGATTAATTAGTCAATCACTTAGTTTTATCTGTGCGTGATTCAAGGAACACCGCCAATGAATATTTCACACGCCACACATCTGTGTCACTCGACAGATAAACAAACAGGTGTTGAGATGAAAAATTGTAAAAGAAATAGAACTTGAAGAACATATAATTCATTCAGTCGATACAATAATTAGAATGATTTTATTATTCAAAACAACAAAAACACACAATTTCCATTTCACCGTCATTACCGGAGAAAAAGCGAAAAAAGCAACGGCATTTGAATCGCTTCATTGACTATGCTAATAGCACAGTTTTATTGGACTCACAAATACAATTACAAACATTTGCATGGGCCGTGATGTTAATTTCTTCATAACGACTGTTTAATAGATTTATTGTTGCATCTTGTAGATAATTATTTACAAAAATATTATTTGGATCGCAGAAACTCAACTTTTCAACACTAGGTGGAACCCCTTTGGTACGTGCAAGTGGTGCGAAACGACCAATGCAAAATTAGTACTGGGTCAGTTCGCGACGCAAAATAAAAGTGGTTCAAAAGACCCAATTCAAAAAGAAATCGGTCGATTCGCACCGCTGTGCAAACAATCGTGGTATGCCCCGTAGTACCTTAACCACCTTTATATTACCATCTTAATATAAACTAGAAGCGCCTCGCGGTTTCACCCGCGTTAACTATTATCCCGCGGGAACCGTTTTCATTTTTGCGGGATAAAAAGTAGCCAATGTTACTCAAGGTGAATGTAGCTTTCCAATGGTGAAAGAATTTTTGAAATCGGCTCAGAAGGTTTTAAGTTTATTTATTACATACATACACACAAAAATACAAATCTTTCCTTTTTATAATAGGTAGTAGTGTAGATGTAGATTACGCGTCACATTGTTTGTCCGCGATGGACACCTAAACTACTAAACCGATTTTCATTCAATTTGCACACCGTGTGCAATTTGATCTAACTTGAAAAATAGGGTAACTTACATCTTAATTTATAGTCGCAATAATAAAAACCTAGCCACAGTAACGCGTGACCGTGTCTGCTAGTATGCATAATAAATAATTCAGCCTGTACTGTCCCACTACAGGGCAAAGGCCTCACCCCGCAAAAATAAACTCTCTCAAAAAGCAACAACCAACCACTTAACTTCAATTCCCCACTTGTTTACCATTAACCTCAGTTTAGTGTCTACTCGATAGAAAGCCGAATCCATTTGAAACTCATCAACGTCAACTTCACTGTGGGTGAAATCACGAAGTTCAATACATTGATCGATGACTCCAATGAGGTCGGAGGTGCAGCGTCATCGTCATTAAAATGACATTCAGCGCTATCCACAGTGATTGTGCAGACACTACAGTAAGGGAAATGTATGAACATTGGAATGTGATTAGAAATGAAATTGAAGTTCATCCCAAACCTTTGGCTAATATTTCATTGTAGTTCTTGCAGTAGTACTACCGATTGGATACTAGGTACAGCCTAATAAAGCCTCCATAAGTCTTTAAATACATTATCTTAAGATGAAAAGAAAAAAGAAGCTGCTACAATTTAAACCTAATTTTGCGGAACTATCGTGTTTAAAATTCTCTTCGACTTATCTACTTGTACCAGTCGTATACGCATCGGACAACAAAATTGTCACCATAGGATGCCTATTCTTGAGAACGCCGTAACATTTCATTAATTGTATATTTATGTTTATAAATTTAATGTGATAAAGTCAGACACAGCCAACATTAACATTTTTAATTAGCTCTTGTAGAAATGCAAGTTTAGTGGAACCCGTATCCATACTAATATTATAAATGCGAAAGTGGCTCTGTCTGTTCGTTTGTTCTTTTTCACGGCTAAACGACTGAACCGATCTTAATGACGTTTAGCGTAGTGACTGAACACTCGGACTGCTGCGCTTGGTGTCGCGGCTTTTAATCCCGCCCGGAACAAATTTAATATTTGAGTGATCCACAGATATTTGTTTCTGATCTGGGTATTATGTGTACTTAAGTGACATTATTTGTCTGTAAACGGTACCCACAACACAAGAGAAACCTAGGGGCTACATTTAAAAATAAAAATAATAAAAAGGAAAATGACATTTGGTAAAGAGATAAATTGCACCTTGAAGACGGACGTAAGATGCATTTTATCGAGATAATTGTAATGTAGTCCGCACGGACAAAGTCGCGGGAATTAACTAGTATTAGTATATAAAATCATTACGTTCATAGAAAACTCTCACAAGCTCGGGTAACATACAAGTAACGTCGATAAAATTTTCTTCTCATTAGAATTACTTTAAATAAGTAATTTACAAACATTTACGAGTGGAAAGTAAAATCTCTTCACATAATAAGTTATGACTGTCGCGAAATGTAATCGATGTAGAGAGCTCGTAATAATCATTATAAACATTTTCTTGGTGATTCAATTCAAGTTTTTATGCTTAAGGTACAAACAGACTGAAGCATTGGCAAGCGCGGCACATAGCTAGATGTGAAAATACGCGGTAGGTACCTGGTATCTGGATGGCTTAAAAAATCGGGTTATGGTACATCTCCCCCATTGAAAAACTATCCAACAGACGAGAGTCCTAAACCAGCAATTCACACGAAACTAAATACATAATTATTTGCGTATTGGAAATCCTTATCTACTTTGGAATACCAACATAAAAAGAGAACAAGTAATCTCAATTTAACCTCAGCAGTCAACGTCCAACAACAGCTATTACACTCACAATCTACCAAAATCTAACATTGCTTTCGAGTAAGTCAAGTAACCTAACTTTTCTCAACCGTTCTTTTTCATCATCCAGGCTAATTCCTCCAGTCAGCGTAAATTCCACCGAAAAAGCGTGGAATCTGAAACCTCTAACACATCTGGTATACAAATAGCGTATACTTAAGTAAACGGCTGCCTACTGGGCCTAAAAGAATGGTCGTTTACTTCGCCCCTACCACGGGTTGCGCAACAACGAATCGTTCAACTTACCGACGTTCTCGCCTCGAGCGGAACTCAAAACGAATCGAGCTAGGGTTGTGCTGTGATGTCCCGAAGTATCAAGCGCTGGCCAAATACTTCTAGCCTCTTCAATGTGGGTAACACGTTCTTCAATTTAGAAGTGTTTTATTAGAGTTCCAAAAACTTTTAGATCATGAATAGTTACTTATATTAGGTACCTACCTGATAATAAAAACCTGAACTGGGATACATCTAATTAGATACTGACACATAGTTACGAGATAGTCAACAATTAAGACAATAATACACTTTAAGACTGAATGAAAAGTGTCTAAACCAAAAATGAATCTTGAAACTAATACTTTTTATTTAAAATTCTGTTAATTCAAAATAAACTAGTCCGTAGCAGTTAAGTAGCAGCCCTACGAAGATCTCTACATTGCTCCCGTTCACGAAATCTTCTCAATCGCGATCGCGTTTTGCATACGTCTTCGCGTGAGCTCACATTGTTCCGTCACGAGCGATTACTTGCAATTATATCTTCTAATTGCAACCCGACGGGAAAAGTAGAAACAATGTGTTTTTTCATAAGAGAACAATACATAACTTGTTAATGATTTGTTAGTCTCCTACTCTTGGTCATCGATTATTTATCGAACGTTCATTAATCGATAACGTAGTACCGGAATAGTACGGAAATAGGTATATTTATTTACTCAGCAGTTTTTCATAGATTAGGTAAATTTATTCGGCTTTGAGCATCGCATTGTACTATCTTAAAATATTGTACTATATCTTAAAATAATTTTTCTCGCTTGCAAATAATGATTTCAAATTTAAAGTCCGAAAACTTTACAGTTTTGCTTAACTCCAAACAAGAATGCTCTATATCGAGAATAACTACTTAAATCAAGCAGAAGTATCATCGAGTTGAGATCGAGAACACATAGTAGTGGCGATGTTCTCGCTGACATATTACTGCGTATTCCGATTAGTATGTCAAGTGAGCTGGATAATGGCGTCATTTACATTTGCACTTATGTTTCAGAATTATTTTACGTTCATTGTTAAAGTTTTCAATTCGAGATGATCTCCATAAAATCAAATACTCGTTGGTATTTTGTCAAAGAATCATAATTATTATACTTATAATAATAATTAGTAAGTACAGTAAAATAATTCTTAAATTCCATTGATCATAATATAAATATAATATTAAATATCGGCAGGTACCTACGTACTAAGTAGAGATAAAAAGCCAAATGTTTATTCGCACCTTTTTTTGGTCAAGGCAAAAACGTGCTAATGGTAGGTACAAGCGAGGTAAAAACTCTTGATATGGAACTAAAGATTCACACTACGTGAATTTTGCGTAATATAAATAAGAGTCCATGGAGTGTTCAGTTTTACGGTTATCACTTATTTACTGAAGGTAATGCAATTGGTTCGAATCCCAGTGCGGACACGAACCTATATTATGTATTTCTTGTGAAACATATAATTTAATCAACGTTCTTTATTTACTCCCCTTTATCCTACCTCCCATTTGCCCGATTATAACTTATTTCGGAGGTAAGTTTGTAGGTATGTCGTCCAAATAAGTAGATGAATCCACCAGACTCCGTGGTGGATAATGACTGAGACCTAACCCCCCTCCGGGTAATCTCTCTCAAGGTTTGCAAGCTCAAGTGGCTGAAATGGCACATCGCTCGTAGAACTGATAACCGTTGGGGAAAAAAGGTTCTAGAGTGGCGACCACCAACTGGAAGACGCAGTGTAGGTAGGCCTCCCACTAGATGGGCCGACGACATCAAAAGAGTCGCAGGCAACCGGTGGATGCAAGTGGCAAATTGTCGTTCGGTGTGGCGGTCTAAGGGGTAGGCCTATGTTCAGCAGTGGACGTCTTTTGGCTGATGATGATGAATCCTCCTCACGAAAGTGAGGTGAAGGCCATGCTCAGAATTAGGTGGATATGGGTTAGGTGATGATAATTAATCATATGCATTGACCTACAACCAATACTTAGAAAAGAGATGTAGATAATTATATAGAATTTATATAGAACTGACTTATTATCTGTAAGCTAAAATATACCCTTTGATAATAGGATAATACTTCAATTTTAGGCAAACATGTTTGTGATAAGTTTATATTATAGGTACTTGTACTCGCTTAAACTTATCCCTTGTAAGCACGAGTAACCTCATTAGAATGGCTCTTCTACACTAGTGCCTACAAGCGCCGGTTTTTGTTAATCATTTATTATCATTATTTCTTGCAATCTCACCCATTTGAAGCTTGCATCTACCAAGCTCATATTACAAGCAGAAACAGTGCTTGCACTTTCCAATCGACTGGAATGACTGAGTACTTTCTCTCACTCGCCATCGCATATTACCAATAACACTTCTATAGATTCTCTGAAGCTTCTTCGCATTTTTTAATTTCATTTGCTGTGACGTCACAGCGTTGTACTGCTTCGATGGCCATTCATTTGCGTTCTAACGTGGTACTGGGCCGCCCGTCAGTACGGTTAAACCATAAACGCGCGCGAACGCGTAACGAGTATACGTACTAAATGTACCGCTGTATATTCCAGCGCGGAACGTTAACGCGCAAGTTAAATTTCAGTTGATAAGGGATTTGTTTTTATTCTCGTTTGTGACTGTGAGAGGAATTTGTGGTGGTTAGAGAAAATGGAGTGTCATTAGCGTAAAAGGTAAGTTAAGATGCTTTTTGTTTCTTATTAATGGGTGTTTTTGTTTTGTGTTCAAAAGTGTTGTAGGGTCTGGGTTTGGTAAGCGGGATAATCTGTATAAGTGACTTTTTGCTTTGAATGATGAGATGGATTTATTTCGTAGCTTTGACCTACCGTTTAGTTAAGGAGCTAAACTTACTTAACGATTTACTTACTCGTAAATAGGTAGGGGTCCTAACTAAGTTACATAGGTAGGTACTTACTTGCATAAAAATATTTTACGATGTTTGTAACATCCTATCTATATATTATTATAAACGATGCTAATAATATAAAATAAATAAAATGAACATAAGTAAATAAAAATATAGGCTGCGATCTGTTAATGGTAGGTAGTATGTTATAACCAACCTGAATAATTAGTGACCTAACTACATAATATTAACTAACAAATTGAAACAGAAAACATTAATTTCATGAGCCGGCTTACAATTACTAAACTAAGAGTTTTACACTTCATATTATTGTAAACGGTGTTTCAAATTATAACGAACAGTATTACCTCTACCTATATTAAATGTTTCATTTTGTTGTTAAATTTCACTGGGTAATTGGATTAGGATCGATATCCACCAGACTCGAATTATGCCGTTCCCTAATCTTTCCACTTCTAGTCACACGAGCGACGAATCAATCTATTCAATACGCCATTTTGAGAATTAGGCAGCCTGTCAACCAATAATCAACTTTCACAGATTAGAGTTTATAAGTTTATACAATGACGTAAGGAAAATTCGACTGATTTATAATAACAATGCCACTATATGTTTCTTGTGGTAACATCAACCACAGCCGAGCTCATTCTTACAAGTTATCCTATTTGCCAAATTACTACAGGAGAGTCACCCTGCAAGGTAGGAAGGTACTATCCGTTTTTCGGTGTAAAGGGCACTGAAAAGGTCGAATTTCAAATTTTGCACAATTAAGCCTAGCCTCAGCAAGATACACTACCGCAATTATCGCAACTTTATAATAATAACTCAGCCTGTGACTGTCCCACTGCTGGGCAAAGGCCTCCCCTCAATTTAGTGAGGAGAGTTAGGCCATAATCCACCACGGGGGCCTAGTCCGGATTAGTATCGTTAATTATATTTGGGAGAGTCTTACGCCCGAAATTAATATTGTATCTTCTATCCAAGATTAAAATCGATCTTGGATTGCTGCTTATCGTTCGACCGATCTCCAACCTGCGTGCCTTGATAAACCAATCCACGGATCGGTTATTGGCACGTTTGACCCTATAATGAATGGACTGTGATATCAATCCCAGATAGCAAAATTTGGATTGGGATTGATTATTAATTTCGGCCGTTAAGCGATTAACTTACTTCATTAAACGGCGCTTGGCAGGTTTCAACCTTATCATAAGCTACTTGACAAACATCTATCTACACGCAAGGTTTTTCTACTTGTTTTTCTACGTAACGTTCGCGTAACCAATTATTAGCTATTTACACTTCGTTACCAACTTCTATTGTCTTAAGCTGGAAATATTTAAGTGAATTATTTAAATGATCTGATAGCGTGCGGCAAGGCGTTATGGAGATATCCATTAGCAAGTGTTCTAGGCTATTCCGTTAAAAATATTAGGTGTAGAATGGAATTGGGTAACGTTGTTATGAGGGCAAGGAAAAAAAACAAAAAAAAAAACAATAATCATTAATCGTAGTCATGGGGCAATCAAAGTGTGTCTTCAAAGCAATCCGTGGAAGTACCGAAATAGTTTGTAAATATTGTGTGGTTGTACTGTACCTATATTATATAATATTATAACGATGAAATAATATAATATGATATTAATATTTATGAATGCATAAATATTAGCATTTTAAACACACTATAATAATAATAATAATAATAATAGCCTTTTTATTCCTGAACATAGGGTTACAAGAGGTCCCTAAGTTCGGTTTGCCTTCTGGCATAGGCCTCCTCCAGTTCCTTCCAATGGGTCCTATCCCTTGCCACTCTCAACCAGAGTGGTCCCGCTGTCTGTTTCAAGCCATCTTCCCATCTCCTGACTTGACGACCTCTACTTCTTTTGCCAACTCTTGGTTGCCAGAGGGTAACTTGTTTGCTCCATTTGTCGATGGGGTGGCGCAGCATGTGTCCAGTCCATCTCCATTTTTGGACATCTATCCGGGTAAGGATATCTGTGAGTTTCGTTCTTGTTCTTATGTCTATGTTCCTGACTCTGTCTTTGATTTTTAACCCTAGCATGCTTCTTTCCATGGCACGTTGACACTTTGCTAGCCTTTCCCTGTGATGAAGTGTTAACGACCAAGTTTCACAGCCGTAAGTAAGAGCTGGTAGAATACAGGTCTCAAATGTTTTCTTTTTTATGTGATTGCCTAAATCCTTACTTTTCATAATTTCTTTCAGTGACCAGTATTTTCTCCAACCTTGGGCTATTCGCCTGTTTATTTCCTGAGTCATTTTATTTGAAGGTGATATTATCTGTCCTAAGTAAATATATTCTTTGACATACTCGATCTTGTTACCATCTACCATAATGTCTGCTTCCCTTGAATTTGTTATT
Source organism: Hylaea fasciaria (assembly GCA_905147375.1). Lineage (NCBI taxonomy): Eukaryota > Metazoa > Arthropoda > Insecta > Lepidoptera > Geometridae > Hylaea > Hylaea fasciaria. The sequence continues at coordinate 3,072,214 of LR990200.1, forward strand.
AATTTTGTTTTACTGGCATTGATTTCCAGACCAACTTCTCTACTTTTACTTGCTAGGCTCTGCATCATTTGTTCTATTGCTGCTGGGTCCTCTTCAAGAAGCACCAAATCATCGGCAAATCTTAAATGGTTTAGGCGGGCTCCATTAATGTTCAGACCTAAGTGGTCCCAGTTCAATTGTCTAAAAATGTGCTCGAGTACGGTGTTAAATAGCGTAGGAGAGAGAGGATCGCCTTGGCGTACACCCTTTTTGATTGGGAATGATTCTCCTGTTGTTTCAATTTTGATACTGGCCTTGCTGGACTTGTATATACTTTTAAGTATTTCTATGTAGTTGCTCTGGACCCCCTGTCGTTCAAGACTCCACCATATGTGTTGGTGCCTGAGACTGTCGAATGCCTTTGAGTAATCGATAAACGCCAAGTAGATTTGTTTATTGTATTCGTTATATTTCTGCAACAACTGTTTTATTGTATGAATATGATCTATTGTGCTGAAGCCTTTTCTGAATCCTGCCTGTTCTATGGGTTGGTTTTCGTTTAGTACTAGTGATATTCTTTCCAGGATCACTTTAGCGAATACTTTGTATATGTTTGATATTAAAGAAATTGGCCTATAGTTCCCAATCTCGTCTCTAGGGCCTTTTTTGTGCAGTAGAATTATGTGGCACTCTGTCCATTCTTCTGGAATTTGCCTTGTTTGTAAAATTTCGTTGAAAAGTTTTGCTAGCACAGGGCTGATTTCCTCTATGGTTCCCTTGAGCATTTCATTAGGTATCTTGTCCGGCCCTGGGGCCTTCTCAAGTTTTTGAGATTTTATTGCCTTGAATACCTCTGAGGCGAGGATTTCTGGCACCTCATCTACTTTGTTGTCTATTGCTTTGGTTTCTTCCTGAATTGGGGCCAGCCCTGAGTCGAATTTATCAGAGTACAGTAAGCGGTAATAGTCCGTAGCTAGTTTTTGTATTGAGAGACGATTCGTTAGGTAAGATTCGCGTTGCTTTAGTTTCGGTATCCATTCTTTGCCATGTTCGCTTAGTTGTTTCATAGCCTTTTTTGTTCCTCCTGTTCTTGTTATATTTTCTTCCAAAACTCTATTTCTTTTCTCCTTACGGTCTTTCCTCATATTTTCTTTGATTTTCTTGCTAAGGTTTGTAATTTTTTGCCGTCTTTCTTTGTCCCCTTTATTTGATATTAGTGTTCTTCTTTCCTCTAGTAGTTCTAGTGTTTCTTTGCTTATATAGCTCTCTTTACTTCTAGGTTTGCTGACTAGCATCTCTTTCAATTTGTTTTGTAGTCTCCTGTATTTAGTCCCAGTTTCTACGTCAGAGGTAATAATTTCGGTGAGTGATTCTATTTTGCGGGGTTCAGTGGGATGATTGTGTTCTGATATTTGATGCAGCTTCTTATTGTTTAGGTTTTTCCTGGATCTTTTGGCTTGATTTAAGCTTAGGCAGCTTCTTACCATGCGGTGGTCTGTGTTAAAGTTGAGATTTTTAACTATGTTAGTATCTGTGAACGCGCTTGCTTTGTTGGTTATAATAAAATCAATTTCAGTTTTGTATTTTGCACCTGGGGAGGACCACGTCCATTTGCTTTTAGGGTTTTTGTAAAAACAGGAGTTCATTAAAATAAGGTTATTTTCCATCATGAATTCTACTAGTTTCTGTCCATTTTGGCTTCTTTTTCCATGCCCGAACTTCCCTATTGTGGGTTCTTCTCCTATTTGCCTTTCTCCAACCTGTGCGTTGAAGTCGCCCATGATTATTATGTTGCTGCTGTAATGCAGTTTTATTGCTTCCGAGATACTCTCATAGAAATATTCTATGTCTGGTCTCTCCGCTTGTTCTGTTGGGGCGTAAATTTGAAAGATGGCCCAGTTTTTCTTGTACCCCGGGAATTTTAAATGTACTACCGCAATTCTGTCAGAAACTCCTTCAAATCCCGTAATGTTCTTCTTCCATTTAGATTTAATAAGGAAACCCACTCCTCTTTGTCCGGTGTGTTCACCTTTATGAAACATGATATATCCGTTCTTCTCTGCTATCCCTTCTCCTGGTCTTCTCATCTCGCTGATGCCCATTATGTCCCATTTTAAGTTAGATATGGCTATTTCTAGTTCTTTTAGGCTCTCTTCTGTTCTTAGTGTCCTAGTATTCAGTGTGCTGACATATATATGTTCAGAGTTCTTTTTACCTTGTTTTATTTTTATTGTATTCTTCTTGTGCTTGTTTTTTGTAGATTGGTTTTCTTTTGAGTGTTTCGAATTATACTGTTTTGATTTGGATGGAGGGTGTTTGTCTTCTTCCCCCACGGTGACAAGCCGGCTTGGGGTGCGATTTATGAGTGTTGTGTTTGGTGATGTGGTTGTTGGGGTTGTTTGGATCCGGGTGTCGCAAATTAGTTTTTTGAGAGATTTGATAGTGAGGCTGATCTCCCGCGCTCTACATAGTTCAGTATATTTGGTCTGATTATTTCCTTTGATGCAGTTTTAGAGGAGGCGTTGTTCAAGTTGGTCGATGAGCTTTGGGTATTAGATGCGTTGGCTTTCTTTTGTGATGGTATTTTCGGTGATCCTGAAGACTCTCTTTTCCTCTTTTCTCTGTTGCTTTCATATGTTTTCTTTATTATGAGTTTATCGTATTTTATGAACGCTATATTCCCCTTTTTCTTTTCCTCTTCAACTTGCAGCTGCAGTTGTTTGCGTTTTTCTAATATTTCTTTAGGGTAGTCCTCTTTGATATTTATACCTTCTTGTAGGTTAGCTCTGTTTCGCAGAATCATATGTTTTTTCCATGTAGTTGTGAGTGAGACTACAACAGGGCGGTTTTTATCGTGTTCTTTTTTACCGATTCTGTAGAGGTTATTAACTTCGAAGACTTCAAAATGTACTCCCATTTCTATTATAATGTCTTTTATGTAGTCTACTAGCTCCGCTTCTGTTGTTGCTTTCCCCTCCTCGATGCCGAAAAAGACAAGGTTATTTTTGCGCTTTTCCTTATCAATGAGTTTAAGTTTAAACTCTAGCTCATTTATTTTATTTTTGAGTTGGGCATTTTCTTCAGTGATCGCTTTAAGCTTTTCATCTAGTGCTTCCATGACATTTTGTGTTACTGAAGTTGTTATAACTTTTGTTTGTTCGTCTAGCTTTTCGTTTAATTTTGCCAATAGTAATTCCATACTTTTATCCATTTTTTATTTTTATGGCAACACTTGATTCGCTATAGCAACACTTGTTTTGTTGTGGCAACCCTAGTTTTATTGTGGGAATACTTGTTTTGCTGTGGCAACACTTGTTTTGTTGTTTGTTATGTTGGTACTGCAGTATCCACTCTATAGTCTATCGATTTGCCACTAATGACGCTTGACAATATTTTGTAGGTTAGAATGTTTACATGTGAGGTTGATTTGTTCTCGCAGTTCTAACACTTTTCTGCAATTTTATCACTGATCACGTATCTTGTTCTTTGTTGCAGTCTGTAAATCGTATGACACACTTTGTTGGCACTATTTTACACTATTTATTTATTTTTTTTTGTTTCTTTTTTTTTTTTTTTTTTTTTTTTTTTTTTTTTTTTTTTTTTTTTTTTCCGGTTCCGGTTGTCGACCAGCGAATACGCACGTCACAGAGCTCCGCGAAAAAAAAAAAAAAAAAAAAAAAAAAAAAAAAAAAAAAAAAAAAACACACTATAATTACAAATAAAAAGTAGAAGTATGGTTTATTTTAATTAGAATAAACAATAGACATAATAATCTCTAATGCAAATGAATAAATTTAGAATTAGAGATTTGTCACGGAATTCTATTGTTATTTTTGTCTATTTCATCACTCCGATATAGCAAAGGTGTTTCCGCAATTGTATTGGCCAAATAATATATCAATTATTATTAATTATCTAGATGTTTAGCACATATATATAAAGGATAATATACACGCAAGATAAACTACTTACCTAGCTAAATCAAATAACCTGCATCCGTGATGGATTGGTTAATCACGATCTCCGTGAATGTGTTATCTAATATATATTATCATTATTATCTGACATAGTAATACCTACTTCAAAGTGATTCTGTGACTAGCTGCACCTCGCGGTTTCACCCGCATTGACTATTACGGGATTAATATTGACGATATAATAATGTGTCCTATTTTTTTACGTTGCGACTTGAAGAGGGAACGAAATAGAAACTTTCACATTTTTTAACCCGTATAGCATTGTAACTTGGACATTTAGTTACATAGCAGGATGATGAACTGGTCCACATCGCAAAATAAAGTAATTGTAGATTACGTCCACATCCCTAATAAGTAGATATAATACTTATTTTAATCTGCGCTCATTCTATTCGTAACATTATCTAAGGCTTCCAATATCTAGTCGTGTGTCTTGTCCCTTAACCTGCCAGACAGTAATTAGGTACATTGACCATTATAAATAATAATATGAATTCTAAAATATATAACTATATTATCGTCTCTAGAAATAAGAGTTCAGAAAGAATGGCATTAAAATATAATGACTTACTAAGAAACTTGAAATAAATATGTGCGATATTATAATTCTATAGATTAGTAAGGGGTATTTTCAAAATGACGTCAATAACACAATATCTTTTCGATAAATAATTTATTATCACAAAAATCGTGAGCTTACCTCACAGCCCTACACTCACGTCTTAACAACTCGTCTGACTTTTGCGTACTTTTTGTCTTTGTTGTCGTGTGGTTAAGCTTTTGAAAGTCACGGCCTAGATTCGGCCAAGTGGCGCCTAGCGGTCCGCTTTTCTATTGCATCAATCTCTAAACCGCAGATCAGCACCCAACGATTTTCGATTACCATTCGATTGGTTCTGGAAACACGGTTACCTACAGTCTTAGAGATGGTGTACTGGACTTCTACTGTTCGTTATTCTGTGGCGCTCACGTACCGTTATTATGACGGTTGCATTTAGGGCAATTACAACCGTGCCACTTTCCGTCGCATCGGGCCCGAGGTGACGACGCGCCGTCGCACGTTTTCGGTCGCAAGACTCGATACTGCAATGGCGGTGCAACGTAAAGTGAGTTGCAGTTTTGTTTTCATAATTAATTTGTAATCTATCTTTAACTCAGATTGCAATTAAATCTAAGGATTGCACTGTCTTGATTTGTTTTTACTCGAAACTATTATGTTACAGCAACAAAACATCATCAGCCACAGCATTGTACAAAAATGAAACTTACTTAATTGTCTTAGCACGATTTAGAGTCACCTACCGCCACGGTTTAATGGTATAAAGCGTCTAATTTAAGTAACTCTGTGTTAATCCTAGAATAAGCACTGATCTTTAACTACTATCAGCATGACCGTTACTATGACAGTTACATTTAGGGCAGTTGCAGACGCGCCACTTTATCTCCGCGGCTTGCAACTCTTCGATGCAGTGGAAAGTGAAACGGGTATAAACGAGCAATGTTAACTGCCATCGATTATTTTTTGTGGTGCAATTATTGAAATCACTGTTGATATTTTCTAAACTATAAAAAAGTGCTGTCAATGGTCTAAATTTCCTTTAAAGTCAATATTTTTCGAACGTTTATAAAATGTTCAATCCTCTGAATCCACTATAAATAGACGAATTAATTTGTTATCAAGACTAAAATAGGTATTAAAAATATCATGTTTGCTTCCCATTAAACCTTAGCAATAAGGGCACAAACATACCTACCTATTTTTAAGACAAGATCCTAGTCCTCCTAGATCTCCGAGTGCCGCGCAAACATACACTACACTACTTATAAACAAAAGATTTTTCACATGTCTGATTAGAAAACGATAATTAAATATATAGGCACAGTTTTATTATTTACCTATATCGTTAATGTCTTGTATTGCAAATATCCATCGGCTGTGGTGACTTGGTAAGACGCGTTTGGTCCAAGTTACCAAAAAAACACCTATTTGACTGGACGTTGCAATTACATAAATTATACAGCCAGTAAAAAAGTAATTATCGTTGTAAATGTGAAAAATAATAATTATTGAAAACAAGTCGTCCGTGAAAACGGTAAGCGTGAAAGTAGGGTAATTACAGAAAGAACACTTAAAGGAATGTTTACCTCTACATAACTTCAAAGTTTAAGGCCTGGTACACATTAGGCGTTTTGAAGTGCACGCTTTGGTAACGCGCGTTTTAAGAATAAAGAGGTTTTTCGAAGGTGTACACACGCAACTTGGTGTACCAGGCCTAAGTGCGGCAGCAGACACGATATAATAATTATTACAAAATTCAGAACAATAATGTGTTTACTTCTAACTGTTCGCGAACAGAAAAATATCTCTAGTAAGTACCTCATAAAAGAAACTAAATTTAAATCTGTCTCCAAAATGACATTGATTAACAATAAATAATATATTCATAATTAGCGAAAATTTCGTCAACTTTGTCTCGACTGGGCGAAGTGGATTAAGCGCCTTCGTTCGTTCTTCCGTTCATTCGTGCAAGTCAATTTATCATCTGTCTGATTTTCTTGTTCACTGCGACGAGTTGAATTTATTGTGTTAGCTTTGAGTTTCCCGATCATTATTGAATTTTAAAGTTAGGTAAATATATTTTGCCATTTTTGTATATTTAATTAATTGAATTGTAATGAGCTATGTTTTCTGCGCTCGTTCACAGCAAACCATCTTTTCTTTTTGAATCAGTTAAATAAATATAATCACAACGATAGTTCTCTGATCATACAAAAACAGCCTTATTTACTAGTTACTATAATTATGATGTATAGTCCCGTTTAAACACCTAGCTAGACAATAATTCGTTCCTTCTCTCTTACTATATTCTTGTTGCATTTTAACTACTTAATACTATTATGTAGACACATTTTTATGAATAATAGTTTCCTAATATTTTCAAAAAGTATGATTACTGAACTGAAACCAATAATAATTATAAATTGCTATCCAAATACGAAATATCGGGTCGCATTGCGAAGTCATTTCAAGTATTAAAATACCCAGCAAAAAATATATTGCCTTTTACACTCGGAGTTTACTATTGCAGACAATTCGTGACTCAAATAAAAGAAATATTGGAAATCAATGTGATTTCGTACAATTCGACTCTCCGGGGTGACATAACAAATAACAATACAATAATCATAAATGTTTATGGACCTTTCTCGTTCTAATACTGTTTTATCTTCGGCCTTTGGAATAAAAGCGCGAATCGCGCAAATGTTTGCGATGCTGAAGTTTTTTTATTTGGAAATATTTATGAATTTCTGATCTGACGCTGCGATGTTGAAAATATTTACCGAAGCCAGCTAGTAGGCATGAACAGCGATATTCTTAATATATAATAAATAACGCGTTACGTTGTTTGTCCACGATGGACTCCTAAACTACTTAACCGATTTTAATCAAATTTGCACACCGTGTGCAGTTTGGTCTAACTTAAAAGATAGGATATCTTACATCTCAATTTATAGTCGCAATTACAAAAACCTTAGCCACACCAACGCATGGCCATGTCTGCTAGTTTATTATTTTTTATAGATGTGGGCGCTTACTATCAAAAACAAATACCGCGCATCAAGAGATAGAAGAGAGTAACCGCACTAGTTAGTGGTAGTTTACTTACGCAAATATTATAAAATTGATCGAGCTCTCTATCCTAACCAGAGTAAAAATTGCAATTTAGGGAAAATCTAGTTAGATTGGAGTCTCCGACATCGCATCCTATATTCGCTACACCTAATGCATTAGTCTATCATAATTATAATGGTTGGAACAGAAAGCGAAATTGTTATTATTCTTTAAGTATATCAAGTAGGTAAATACCGGAGTTAATCTTGCGCAACGGTATAATTGCTGGTTAAGGTGATGCGAAGACTACAATTTACAATGTAAACACAGGTACGCACTCGAACGCGAATGACTCGAGAAGACTGAACCAGTATGGATGAACCAACCGGTTGATTGCTGGTATCCGGGGCAATGCCAATCGGTTGACCGGCTACCAAGATGTATTAAAAAAGCGGTCTTGGCGACTTGCAAGAAGCTACTGCACTAATTTTCAAGGGGTTTTCACCGTTTAACAAGTATAAAAAATAGTGCCGTGGCCGACAGGCAAGGCGGTGTAATTAGCGAAACACGGTCTTCTAATTATTATGCTAACGAAGCTGTGGATATTCAGCTAGTTTTGAAAAAAGGCGAAGTAATTACAACTAACTATTTGATTGCCTTCTAATAATCAATTCGAATTTTTTACTGTTATTGAACAATATAATCACAGTAAAGTACCTAATAATTAGTATTCTTGCATTCGTTTAATTGTAACTGCAATTAAATACTTAGCGATTTACTTATTTCAATCATTTCATTCAATAAAAGACTTGGCAAGATGAATTGAAAGTTTTGTAGGCATATTATTATTATTGTAAACACGATCATAGTTGACATCTGCTGTTGTTTAAATATTAGACAAACTAAATTTATCCAAAACTTAACCTAATCTAAGAATAGGTGCAGCTACCTAAGATATTTGCTATAGGTACCTAAATAATAAATTATAGACATAGATACACGGAACCAGTATTATAAGCTAGTTTTTATCGTGTCATCTGCAATAGCAATTCCCGTGGGAACTTGTACACACTTAACACCCCGTAACTATACATATCAGTATCTACTTAGTCATGGAGTAGGGTAAGTCCAGGATAGTTGCCATACTTTTTGAAAACGCTTTATATTTCCCATTTTAATTAGTGGATCTGAATGATTGTCACACATGTTAATAGATTGGTCTTTCGACTACCACTTTGAAGGAAAAAGAAAACATCAGTGTTGATATTTACTAATCTATATCGATTTTCCTAGACCTCTATTTTTGGAAGTATAGATGCCCTATAGCGGATAGTTGCTCCATGAGTCAAAACTAGTTATGGGATACATGCCTCATTGATAAAAAAACACTTTTTCAGTTTGAAATTAGGTATTCGTAATGGGAAGTAAAATCTAAACACAGACATTAATTAAAAATGTTCGTAAAAAGTGTATTTTCTTTATAATCATATTAGGGTATAGAAGCCTCACAAAATAAGTTTCCTTCCTGAGGCATCTATACCCTAATGTAGTTACATCGTTTGAAAATAATGGGAATTATTTGTTTTGTATGGTTAAACATAGGCGAAAATAAATCGAGGCATTTATCCTTTTCGTAGAGGATAGATGCCTTTTATATTCAGGAATGTGTATTCAATAAATATTTAAAAAAAAACTGATTTTAGTGTTAATATACAGTCCACTGTAACATTTAGATACAAAATATAAATTATTTAGTCACCATGTAAAAAGTTCCAGCACCTCAAAAAGGTTGTAGAAAAAGAATTAGCAATTTTTTCGTCGCACCAAATCTTTCATTGAGTATAGATGGAATGCACGACGGGTCAGGGGTTACCTCGCGGGGGGTACCGGGTAGGTGCGGGGATGTCTTTCGTTTGGCAATATCAACGACAGCAAAAACAAGCCGGGAAATCATAGTTTTTGAATTTGAGGCATCTATCCGAGCCGGGCATCTATCCTGGAATTACCCTAGGTACTTAGTGTAGAAATGTTGCTTCAAACTAGATTGAACTAAACCAGGTACAACTAAAAAGAAACGCAAAACAAGTTCCATGTCTTTGTACATTAGACAATTTTGTTTTAGTCTTAACAATACGTAGATTATCTAATCTGCCCTCGAGTTTGAACTCTACCATCATCAATGACCTTAAAATCCTTACCAAGAACCGGTTCTTTTCTTCGCAATCACGCTCATTGTACCTGTTTATTAATAGTACACCATTGTTACTTCTACAGTTTAATTTCCTACCATAAAGAACTCTTTTGAACATAATAGCCACCTGCTAACTTCGGCCTCCTTCCGTGATCTTGAGAGGATCCTATAGAGAAATTTTACAAAGGTAAGACAACTCTTGTCGCTTTAGCGATAGAGACGAGTTTCCTTTGTGAAGGGTGTGTAAAATGAGATCATTTCAAAGATTCGATATCACGTTCCGTTGTAGACGATCATTGATCAAGCGTTCAGTGTACAGATTTGCTTGTTATTCGATACTTGGTGTTATTTACAGTGAGACGCGGCTCAAGTGATAGACTGGCGACATTGGTTTTATATTTGGACTGGTTCAATTTGCGCTTTCTACCAAACGCCTACATTAGTTCTTATAAAGAGATGCCCTCATTTTAGCGCGATTTGATGTAGAAAACAAATGGTTGATTTTTTTACGGCAAAGGCGTAGGCGTTTTTGTTGATTTGTCATGGTTTTATTATCCAAGCCAATGTTCATACCTAGAAACTGTTATTTAGTCTGTGTTTTGCCTCGGTATTAGGCAAACAACCGCATATTATCATTAAATAGCACTACAGCCAGTGAAAAAAATTATGTATATACCTAGTCAGGTCATAAATTCTGTCACATGTTTTATATAAAATAATTGAAACAAGTTTATTCATTATGTAACCATTTATATACCAAAATGAACTTAACAAAACATAGATTCTTATGCCACTAAAGTTTATTCAAAATGACCTCCGTGATTTTGAATACATGCCTTCAATCTGCGCGGCCAGTCGTCTATCGCAGCACGAACGAGGTCCATGTCAATATCGGCGGCTGCCTTAATCAAGGATGTCTTGAGTGACTCCAAATTGGGATGAGGCTTTGAGCACGCCTTTTCCTCCAAGTGTTGCCATATCTTGTAATCTAGCGGATTCAAATCTGGACTGGAGGAGGGCCAGTCTTCGTGCCGGATGAAGTCGATTTCACGCGCCGCCAGCCAGTCTTGTGTGCTCTTCGCTCTATGAGCTGGCGCCGAATCTTGTTGGAATACCCAGTGCCTGTTATTAAACATGGTATGAGAAACAGGTTCCACAAGGTTCGTCAGGACTGTATTTTGATACACAACTGCATTCGTTTTTACACCTTTCTCACAAAAATGTACCTCTGTTAAGCCCCAATAAGACACTCCCAACCATACCATGAGCGAGGATGGAAAATGACCTCGTTGGACACGCGGAATACGGTTGCTCGCTTCTTCACTACTGTGTGCGTACACCTTATCATTTTGTTTGTTGTAGCTCTCTTCTACGGTAAAAATTTTTTCATCCGAAAAAAGAATTTCCCGATATTTTTTTCCCGCGTACCGCTTCAACAAAGCGCGGCATCTCTTCAGTCTCAGGTTCATTAGACGAGCATTCAAATGATGTCCTGTTTTTCGATATGCCCGAAGCCCTAAGTCTTCATTTAACACCCTTTTCACCGTGGTTTTGCTTAATCCCATCTGAAGGGCCAACAGTTTCTGCTTACGTTTGGGATTTCTTTGAATTCGCGCCTTTACAGCTTTTATCACTGCTGGAGTCATAACAAACCGAGGGCGACCACTTCTTGACCTGTCATCTACACTAGAGTCTTCATTGTATCGTTTGATGGTACGATAAACGAATCTCTTGGTTATATTCAAATTTTTCAGTATGTCAAAAATTTGAATTGGCGCGTAACCGCAACGATGCAACGCAATAACTGCAACACGGTCTTCTTTAAGCGTCCACTCCATATTTAAAAATGAGTAAAATTCTAAAACCTATACATTTTTATTTTCATGAACAATTCGAAATTAGGATTCAATAAACTTTTTTGTGGCCATCATTCTAAAAGAAAAGTTTTTACTGTGTGACAATACTTATGACCTGACTAAGTACATATAATTACACTGCGATGCTGCTGCTACAGCTACACTGACTGTGTTTTCTGTTTCTGTAATTTCTGTATATTTTCTGTATTCTGCTTCTGTATGTTCCTTTTTTTTTGTAAATGTCTATATTATGCACTGGTTTTATGTAACTTAAACATCACAAAATATCTAGGACTAAAATTGAGGTCAAAAGCATACAATACAAATATTTGTATCATTAAAAATGTTGGTGCTTTTGCGTTCGTAAACTTGAAGATTAGCGTTACAATTTTTGGTAGAAAATTGTGATCTCGGGAGAAATCTCTTTGGGAGAAATCTGATCGACACACAAAGTACAGCAGTAACTCATGTAATGTGATGAGTCCTTCGACAGTCAGTTCTAATGACAGGTATTCGAGCGCTGAGTAGATACAAAATTACCCAACCCAGACGAAACATATCATAAGATCACGGAACACTGACCGATTGATGGCTGCACTCGCGTTGCGGAATAGCATCTGTTCGGAAAGTTAACAGTCGTGGCTATATTAATTTTGCTCATAATCTGTAACACGGCTTCACTCACCACGTCGATCCACGTTGCGGACATTTCGTAATGTCCGGGATTTCTTGACGTAACTTCGTATATTTTAGTCCTGTAACTCTACTTCCTTTATTATGAGTATCTATCGAATTTTACAATACTTATATCTATTGGTCATACTTTAATTCATTTATGTTTTTTAGATCCCTGAAACTTGATTAACTAATGTTTTTTTTTATATTCTAGTAACTAACAAAAACTTGTTGAAACCAGAACTAAACTAAACTTTTAAATCATTTTAACGTCATTGCATAATTTTGATATAAAAGAGAATTTCAAAACATCTAGCCCAAGTATTCAATAGGTATCTAGTATCTAGAACACAATGTAATAACTTCGAATTACGAGACCGCGACATTATACTAAGTACCTTAGATATTTTATTATCATTCCGAATTTTAATGCTGCAGAGTATGAAATTATAAGTTAACTATGGCTAGGCTAAGCTCTCATTCATCATCATCATCCTCATCATCATCATCATCATCATCATCATCAGCCCACCGCTGAGCATGCTTCTCGAAGAGGATTAGGTCATAATCCAACGCGGGACCTGGGGGTAAATTCTGCTAATTTAAGAACTCTTCAATCCAATCTCAATGGAGAGGCTTCGGAATAGTTTGTGACGTTTCATTGTGACATTGGTTTCAAATGTCTTATTTGAATTGCAATTAAATACAATTTAGCAGACTTCCATAATTAAATAATGTCACAACATTCCATTGAGATTCGAGGGATTCGATTGAAGCGTTCTTTAATTAGCAGAATTGATCTGGATCTGTGGATAGTTTCCTACTAGTAGTCAAAACTAATAAAACCATTGCAGGAAGTAACGGACTGAAGTAACCAATTCTCTATATTCATAGCATGTTATATCTCGACGAATTAATGTTTCAATGATGTAAACAATCAAACCGGCCATTAGTATTCATTCACATTAATATTATGCCGAATGTTAATCTTGCTTATTCCACAGAATATATAATACGTTATTCCCAGTTATTTAGCCTCACGAGATTTTTTGATACTTTTGGTATGATTTTGTGTCTTATGACTATTAAGATAAGACTGTAGTGATGTATTGGATGAGCTACGGTAGGGTTTTCACTTAGGAGCATGTAGTAAGTCGTTTGGATCCGTATTCCGTATATTGGTGTTGGTTTTAATCAATCCATTGTAATTTAAAACAGTGGGTTAATCAAGTGAATGAAGTTTCGAATTCACCAAATCATCTACATCTAGTATGTATGTATCTAGTAGGTATGTATAATGTATATCCAAAGGGAGTTATAGTAATGTACTATATTACATTTTCCCTCAACAAAGAGGCCGCCAAAACGCCGCATTAGAAAGCCACCGAATTTTTTTAAGGTTACAGTTATATGGCTTGATAGGTTACTGTCTAGTCTAGCATTAAACCGACAACCCTAAGTCTAATCCTTACCTATAATACAATATATAGAACGAACGCATTAGTAGATTTATATATAATCGAATTACTGCGGATTGGATCAGGGTTAATTAATACTTAGTAATTAGTACTCAGTAATATAATTGAGTTGACTTTAAGATGACATACAAGTGCGAGTTTCATCACTGGCTTAATGTGCCACTTGCCGAACTTGCCTAGGTGGCTCCATATACTCGTAATTTATGAATCGTAATGTAACGTAAATTTTTTTCAGAATTTTAAACAATAAGTCAACTTTTTATTATCCCATCTTATCCAATGGCTAACCGCTACGCCGCTTGTCGTCACATTTACCATTTATACTCGTATACTTACTGTAAACAAATGACAATCCAACGAAATCCTAAGTTAAATTATGAAAAATAGCTGTTCTATTTTCAAATTATGCACGTCGTGTCGCCGTGTCCACCATTGTACTGCCTATTTATAACTACCCTCCATTGCAGCCACGGGCGACGGGACGCGCATCTCTGCCGCTGACACGTCAATTATCCGAGTTTCGGTGCATTATTCATTGTGCTTTGTTTTGTTGGTTTTGAGTAAGGTTTATGGTGCAATATTTTGATGATAGCTTGAATTCAAAAAGTCAGACTAACTTAAACAATTTTAAGATAGGTACAGCCATATTCTGTTTGCTTACCAATAAGCCTTTGACACATTTTAAGGCGCACTTTAAAGGTGCAAGTGAGTACAAGAAAAGCATTGATATGTGCCCGCACTGGGTTTCGAACCAGCAACCCGGCGGGCCTCTTCTTGGAAAGGACGTTCTCCCGACATTAGTCACCGAGTCTCCCGACATTTATACCGGTATCACCGTCTAAAAAAATACCTTTCAACAATCATAAAGGTAAGAGCTTCACTCTGTAACTCCCTAGGGTAAAACCTAAAACTTAGGTTAGGTTAACCGAAATCCATCTAAGCGAGCGAGTCTTGCGTCAGGTAAACCACCGCGTCAGTTCGTGCGTGACAAATTATTCTAGTGCCAACATAAGCACTTAATCTGGGCTAGACCGTAGTGTGCAGTAGAGTTACGTGAACCCACTCGTGTGTGAAGATTTATGCCGTACCTTTAGATACTGTTACAAGATTGTAATAGACTGTAGCGATTACTTAGGTGTAAGTCTAAGTACAGATGAAAATATTTATTAGAACTCTACCTCTTTGGCTCTACGACTCGAAGAGAGTATAACTGCGCTGGTAATAAATTGAGGAAAGCAAATAACATCTTGAATTCGTAGATCGAAATACATTCCACAATGGCTTATTACGACTTCAGTTATACACGATGGCCATGGCCACATACTAGACCTATTATTGTGAATATAACGTTTTTATCATGACTATTTTAGGCTATACATTGCTAGGTATAGATATCTACATATGGCTTTACATACATTGGTAAGTATAGGTATATAAGTACATAATAATATCCTACTTTAGGCAGATGTGACTATTTATTATGAACGTAAGAGGCAGGATTTAGGTTGTGAAGATTTATAATCGCTATTTTCTAGTTTGGGAATAGTACGTGACATGATATAAGTCCTAGAGCCCCCAGCATTGTTTGCGTATATTTGATCATTTAGAACTCTGTATTGTCTATTATGAAACGCGGCGCAGTTTATTTCGCTGTAATGATTATGCTGTTTCACACCGCAGTCACTTTGTATCTACATACAAAAAGAAAGCATCATGAATAGAACATACCATGAAATTGCGAATCTTCATCTTAACAAAGACAACAAAAACCAAATTTCTACATACACACACAATTGGGCGGACGTTATGAGATAACGGAATTACATGAATACATACATAAGTTATACGGTCATAGAGTTGTTTAAATATCTTATGGCACATACAAACCGGAGCGGTCATAGCCCATCCATAATGTAATAAAATCAACTGGCAGGTTTTCTTTCAGAATCATTGATCGACACGACCATAATCGTGCTGAGTTTGGTCTGTCTCCACCCTAGAGTATACACGCTCGCGTTATAAAACTAACAACACGCTTTATGGAATTTTATCGCACTTTTTACGCCATTTTACGACGCTCATGGCAGTTAGTCGAAAGTAACTGGCCTACAAAATAATGCACCAGTGTTGCCTCACATAATTTGTGATATAATTACGGTACAGCATAATCTCAAATCTGATATAAAACACATTGTGTATCTTGGGAGGTTGAGCAAGACAGAAAGTTGGCATAATGGGGTAATGGGCAACCTCTCTCTTGGTAAGAAATGTGTAGTTAAGCGGGTTTTTAAGATAAACCATCAAGTAGGAAACGTCGTGTATTTGTGTGGGTAATGTAGTGCGTGGACGCACCTACTGGCCGACGCATAAACACATTCGTCGCACGCTAAAAAGCCTTCAATTGTTTTTTCCATGTATTGAAATATTACCATGCCTCGTGTTATTCATTTGAGAGCATTGTATGGTATTACTGGCATCATCAAAAGTCTTGTTCCGCCTATTCAATGTGAGAACTTTATATCGTCGCAGGATATAACGTTACCATATATTCGTATCGTGTAGAAGCATTATGCTTGTTGAATGTTTGTCGCCAAATTTTTGTTCGTGTCATTCACGTAATAAATGCTAAAATTTGGGTGGACTCATTCAAGACAAAACAGCAGAACGGATTTTAATGAAAATTGCCAACTTTTAATTTCAAAAGCCTGCCAGTAAACAGTGATAGGGCGTGTTAAAATTTAAATATAAATAAGCTAAACAAGAATAACATGGCGTGAAACCGCGGCATCTAATATTCTGTGCGATAGTACATTCAACGGAAAGTAGGGTTCCTATACACGACCGCTATAAAATCTACTTACAGTATGAGAAACGCCCACGGTCCACATGGGAAATTCTAAAAATAATTATACAATGTATTATAACGATTACTGTACGAAACACAAACTCTCACAAAATCCTCGCTGATACGAGAGATTGATAATGATTACTTTAGAAATTATTATCATCAGTCAGTGCTCTTCGCCACGTGCGGAAGGTGTTGTGTGCGTAAAAATAAAAACATTAACACAAAAAAACATTAAAAAAAATATATATACAAAATTAACAAAACGTTGCGATATTTTGGTCTTTGCGTAAACAACGCGGAAACTCGACGTCGCATTCGAATTATTCTTAAAAATAGTGAAAGTATTTGCATAAACCTAAAAATGTGCGGGTGTTACGTAAAGCGAGCGTTTTTTTGTTGTTATGTGCTTAGCATATTTTAGTTTTAATAAGGTTGGGTTGGGCGCATGGAACGGTTGTGGGCATTACAAAAAGCGGATGTGTTGAAGAAATAAACATGGCGCCGTTTGTGATATGATATGAAAGGCTTGATGGTGAAGGTTGTATTGTACAATTTTATATTAACTTTTTGAGCAACCAATACCAGACAGTGTTTAATTGTTACAAGGGCCGTATACGGACCAGTGCAGGCGTAGTGTTGTGCTGTAGTATCAATTCAGATATTATATTTGGATACTATTTATTATCCTTCAATTATTAGCGAAATACTCATGCAGAAATTTCTTAAAACTATAGTTCTTAATTTTGCCATATACATTATTTGCCTAATACGATTGCAAAAGCATTTATCGAGTTTTTTATTATAAGTACCCAAAGTTGTTAAATATTAATTTGTGATCTGTTTTTTGGATTCTATAGTTTTATACTAATAAAATTTCAGGATTATAAAAACTAGGTCATGTGAGTAACACTGAAACAACTGAAACCATGTGATTTATGTAAGGCCATTGCTAGAATGATCATTCATCATCTGACATTATCAGTTATCGGTTGAAGTGTTGGAAATTTACAAACATGAAATAAAATACCTAAGTGTTTTACGTTCGATACTATTCGACTTTATACATACCTATATTATAATAATAACAATAAAGTAACATAAAATATCTCTAATCTTGGGTTTGGCCTCCTAAAAGGCGGAACAAGGTGAATGTTATACCGCCTTGGTAAAGGTTTCTAGAATGATTGTCCAATGGTACTTGTGGTTATAGACATAAACCTCATGAATCGTTATCTATATGACCAAAACAACCCATAGTGTGTAAGGTTCTTATAGTGATAAATCGTAAAAAATCAACAAACGAAATATTTAATCCTAGCGATTTTAAACCAATATTAAATTACCTGTTTCGCAAAACAGCTGAATATATAGGTAATATTAGTATCCAATCTCTATCGGGGTGCCCTCGTTCTGGGCTAAGCGTGTTTAAACATCTTTGACCACGTCGTCACTTAAGACCAGTAAAATCTAGCTTATAGACTACTATATAGTACTACACAACATACAAAAATAAAGATATTTTTTTCGCCAAGTAATAATTATTGTGGAAACTTTATTGTGGTCCAGCTTGAATAACACTGTTTCCAGCTAATAATATTATTGGATGTAATGAGACTTTAAGACCATTGTCTCAGGATGGACTAGTGCAGTGTAGTGCTTGCAAGATTTTGCAATGCGAAAGTTTGAATGGCACTGCAACTGTCTTGATCAGGCATGGCGTTTACCATCAGGTAAACAGTATCTTTATCCAGTAACAAAAATATATATTTAACAATCAGTATAATGTAGGTAGGTACCTATTATATTTATTTTCCGGTATTTCTTGCCATATTAGGAAGCCTGGTCGTAGCCCTCTTTTACATAATATATTTTGTTAGTACCTAAACGCAGGTGTTACTGGAATGTGTTAATGAATAACAAAGTATCTTATCGGCTCGCTAACTACTCTACTGAGTTATCTGATCACGCTCGCGCCTAGTATATGGATAACGGCGTAGATTTCAAAATATTATGGAATTTATCGGCACGATGACGAATGGAAAATAAAAATAATTGATACAACAACTTATATCTGGTACAAAAGAATACCGCTGTATCATTACTAAAAGAACAATCTGTCGTCCTAGAATAGTGGGTATTCTACGATGACAGGTTTCTGGCATACTAACAGGAATTTTCGAATAACTGGCTGATATAAATAATTGAAAGAAAAATGGGATTACCTTATTCTATCAAAGGCCTAGTTTGAATAAAAGTAATATCTACTTTGACACTTCTCGAGTTAATTAATTATGCCCTATTCTTTCTTATCAGTTTCCATGACTGCCGTGAGAATCCTAAAATTCACTGCTTATTGGTTAAATAATTGTGCTGAGGCAATGGTCAGCTAGACAATAATGACCCGGTCTAGCCACACCATGAGCTAGATGTTTTTGGTATCATAACTGTCTTATATGAAGGCTCCTGCCAAGGGAAAGGAAGATAGGACATAGCAAATATATGTATGCGCCAACAAAAAAACTTGTGTAAGGTCTGATAAAATCTAATGCTTAGGTAGGATACGTAGTATATAAGGAGGCGGGAACTTCGACAACCATAATTATTATTCCGTTATCACCACCATAGTTCAGCCAGCGCTATAAGGAATAAGGTCTTTAAACCCAAAAGTACTCTGATATGTTTGAATACCAACTCCACTTCAAACAACACAAACATTGCTATCCAATGATAACCAAGTACAGATAGAGTAAATAGCTTTATTACCACTCTGGCTATCGCATATTTTCTAAATATCGTCATCAGTTTTTCAACAAGTATTTAGCAACCTATATTTAGAGATCAATGCTTATCTTTTTTATTATTACTTATATCGATGTTTGATAGATCATGGAGATATTAATAAAATAATGTGTACCTAATGTGTAAACAAAAAACTTTGATATTGATTTTGCTTTTAATTTGAGAGTGTATTACTTTATAAGATGAACTTCTTTTTTTATCTGTGGCACGAGCTAAAAATTGCCAGTATTAAGTGAATAAACTTGTTAGATTTATTCAAAATGAAATGTTTCAGTAAGACTGAATCTTCCTCGCGTCTTTCATGGACATATATTTAGTTTTCGAGATCACTCATCATGAATTAAGATGTATACAGTCATTACTGACCAAAGATTTAAAACTACCTACTTAACATTTTATCTCTGACTCATTGAAAAGCCGGCTAACATTTTATCACACAACTTTACATTGAAGGTAAACACAACGACCAAGATAATTTTTCTGCTCGGGAAAAAATATACTTAGAAGTGAAAGAAAAAACCGTATGAAAATCTTCTAGTTGCGTCTGTTTGTTATAAACACACATAACTTTGCCGAATCATACATAGCATGACTGTACTTATAGCGATAAGATAAAGTGATATTTACAGGCACGGTTCATAAAAAACGTATAGTTGGGTAGAAACATTTTTTCACGTTCAATTTGAAAACAATGCGTTCGTGGTGTGTAAAATTTATTTAGTGTTCGTGAATTGTGAGTTTCTCGGTGCAACATTTTTGATAAGGGTTGTAGATAAGTGCGTAACTGTAAATGCATTATTTTATCATCGTTTATCTTAATATCCATTGATAGCTTCGATCAATTGAGGGCAATTCGATTACAGATCATTTGCCGCACGAATTTCCGCCAATTTCCCACTTTATATCGTTTTGGTCACTTACGTATTTTTAGGTTTTCGCTTAGGCAACGCAAATATCATAATAATTATATAGCTATCATGAAACTTTTGATTGTGACTAACCATTGATACATTACGAAGAAAATATTATAGTAAACTGAGATCGCACCTCGCATTAATATTATAATAATTATTGAGACATGGCTTTTGTTGGATTATTCCAACAAGCCTGCTTTCTGTTTTATGAACCTGACACAATCCTCATAATTCCAAAATTGCGCCTACCGTTGTTTTTAGATCAACCGTTAACCAGATATTATTTAACTTTTATTGAGTAGGTAATAACGTGTATAAGTGAAAAAAAACTGTATTCTCATATCAATAGATAGGACGACAATCAAATACTAGATAATTCTAAATCTTCAATTGGATAGACATCCATCACTAGACAGCAAAGACCAAAATATCAAAGCAAACTTTAAAACTAAAATAATGACTGGCAGATGACTTTCGATTAAAGAAGTCATCTGCAGCTATTCTTACAAAAAAATACGTATCTATAAAATATGATTATGTAAGAAATACCAAGAGCCAGAAGCTAGTATACAGGACACAGATAATGGCGACAGAAAACTGAAAACAATGTCGGATAGTATAGAAGAATTAGTGAGACGGTACCAGGAAGATGTTCATGTTGAACAACACCCGCGAAGCATTGGTTTGTATAATTATGTATATTTCGGTATGTATTTACAGTTTGAGTGTCTGAGTGTGTGTCTGCTGTCTGCGTGTAAAGATTTTCATTGTTCTTGGTATATGGTGATTTTTACCTCCAAATATCTCGGAAATGTGACACTGGGTACCATAATATTATTAATTTAACATTTTATGTGTTTTATCCTTATTAGATAAAGTTTCTCAGTGTGCTATCTATATAACGGCACGTTTGGCGTAGTGGCTGAGCAATCGGACTGCTGCGCCTGGTGTCGCGGTTTCGATTTCCGCCTGGAACAAATATTTGTTTCTGGTCTAGGTATGATGTGCATGTGAAATTATACGGTACCCACGATACAGGAGCAATCCTAGTTTAGAGCTACGTTAAAGAAAAACCTACTTACTAAATTCATCGTGCACGGAAACTTTGAAAAGTCGAAACTTTATTGCATAAAAAAGTAGGATTCTTCACAATACCTCACCATACACCATCCCCCCTCCCTGCTACCTACTCCTCACTTCAGCTTACGTTCAGCAGTGAAGTTGTATAACTTTTAACAGTTGGAAGATTCGTTAGTAAGAGATGAAGGATCAACTTTTTAACGACGACTAGTCAACTTATGTTTACTGATACTTGTAACGTAGTTGTTATGACCTACCAGCTTTATTCCATACTTCCATAGCTTTGCCCAGACTTTTTATGTCTAGGTTCACGTTATTCATTGTTTAGTAATTAGACTTTACCGTTCTTGTCCCAGTTCTCTAAAAT
Source organism: Hylaea fasciaria (assembly GCA_905147375.1). Lineage (NCBI taxonomy): Eukaryota > Metazoa > Arthropoda > Insecta > Lepidoptera > Geometridae > Hylaea > Hylaea fasciaria. The sequence goes on from LR990200.1 coordinate 3,093,991, forward strand.
AACAATTAATTCTAACTGAAAATAAATATACTTATTAATTGTGGTCGGCCTACTTATACCTACATTGTTTGTGACATTCACAAAATAATATTAACTAAATATTTTAAGAGTGATTATGCTCTAGGTATATTCTAAGTACCTACATAATACGAGTATAAGTAAAGTAACTGCCAAAAAAAACAAAAACAACGTTAGGTAAGTAATAAGACCTTAAGTACCTAGGTATTGCCGAAAAAAAAACCGGTTTGTACCGAAAATAGAGAGAAACTATGAGAAAGCAATCCACACCCCAAAATAGGATACATAGTCAGAGCTCAGAGGCAAGAGAGATATTCGTAAAAATATCAACTACCTGCTTTCTCGCCCCATAGATTTGCAAGTCCTGCTTCTTATTTCAGGGTTGTTCCCGATCCCCGAATATCCCGAGCTGGAGGCTGAGCGCGGCATGTGGTCAGCGGCGCTGGGTGCGGTCTTGACAACCCTACGGTACCTGGCGCCGGCCACACTCCTCACGCTGTTCTGGGGGCAGCAGAGCTTCTTCTTCACGCTGATCAAGCACATCGACAACGCTTTTAGAGCCAGTGAGTCGCAATGCGTTTGAAACATTTTGTAGCGTAAGAATCGACAACGCTTTTAGATAGTGGGATCCCAACGAGTCACACCAGATACTCGTTGCATTTTTTTTAAAGAAGTGTTCCCTACGTTTTACACTAGTGTAACAGTGTAACTCGATGGGAAAAAACTCCCAACGAGTCACTCTGTGACCGGATTTGGTGTGACTCGTTGGGAATTCACCTTTTAGAGCCAGTAGACGAAATGCGCTTGAAACTGTTTCTATGACGTAAGAACTGAGCGTGATTGCGAAGCGACGATGTGATCGAAGGTGAAAAACGCTTCTCTAGATAATTTAATCAAGGCCTAGGTTGTACCTATTTATAGGAAGCACAGCAGAAGATGGCAAAGCATTGCCAGTCCTTTGCAATATTTTGGCTACAGAGTTTTTCGCAATGATAAAATAGGTAGGTACATCGACCACGCTTTTAAGCTCACATTAAATATTATGTTATATTAAGCGGTACCTACTGACCGCTGTGTACTAATAATATAAATTATTATAGAGGTCCTTGGTTATATTACATATAAGGCATAGAAAAATAAGGTTAATAACGTGTTTCAAAAGTCGTCATTCAAGTGTTAGATCTGCTGAAAGTCTTTTGCTGATTTTCAAAACAACTTTCATTTTCAAATTAACTTTTTTAACGGTTTCTTGACCAACAAAGTAGATCAAGGCATCTAGGCTTAACAGTGTAATTATAATCTTGATAATAATGTGCAAATAAGATAGCCCCAGACTATTGTATTTTGCATTTTAATCTCTGAATCAACAATAACCTATTGTGTTGGCAGTGAAAAAAATTCGTGTGAGTTACCTACATTATTTTTCCAAGTTGTTCCATAAAGTATGAATAAAAAGGTCTCGTAAAATACAGTTCATGATTTTAATCATGTGAGATCAAGCGTTGTGCTTTTTTAAGGTACAGAACCCAACCAGGTTTATAAAAACATGATAAACATGATAAATTCACTGCAAGTTCTAAAAGTACATACATTTTAGAGTCAACCTACTTACCTAGAATACATACGGTAGGCTATAATATTATAATACCAGATCTAGGAATATTATGTCGGAATCCCTATTTTTTATTTTTCAGGTGTTCTAATCTAGAATTAATGATAACTGACGATATTTATTATTTTTTCAGATAAAATTCCATTTAAAACATTATGTTTTTGTTTTTATGCAGAGACTTTACACTAGCCTTGCATATAATAATATTGCAGTGGGGGTTAACCCTTACATTTGACCTTTGCCAAGAAATTCTCATGTTGTAAATTTTTTACTGTTTTTCGCTTCACTTACTACCTTGTTACCATAAGTAAGCTCCATAATAAAATATTAATTACAAACAGGTTGTAAAACGGTGATAAACGTTATTTCCTTCCATGTAAACTTGCCCTACCGCTAATAAAACTCGTTAAATTTAAAATCCTGTAATTTATCTATTCGAATTCCAATTTAATCGCGCGGCACACTCATACACAGACACGCACACCCTCACACACAGACGTCTTCATCATTATCAACCGGACACGTCTACTGCTGAGCATAGACCTCCCCGATAAAACGCTACAACGAGAAAATGATCAATCTGTTTAATTCCAACTAATCTCCGCGATTCGCATCTGTTCAATGGTCATCCGTCCATCCTGTGGCACTCTTCCGCTACGTCTTCCAATATTATTTCCAATTCATGTTCGCCGCTCAAGAACCCTTCCATCCCAACAACAATAACCACACCAGATGATCTAGTAACACCCCTCACTTTCTCTTTCCAGTCGTATTCTCAAGCGAGGAGCAGAAGCAATCCGTGCTGCAATGGCTGAGCGAAACGGGGCCCGTGCGTGTAGAGCATTTGGACACGGTATGGAAGCACGGATGGATACTGTGCAGCGTGCTGGATGGATCGCTGCCCGGCGCTTGCGCAGGACACCCTCCCACGAGGCTGTCTCTGAAGCACGCGCAGGCTATAGCGGACCATTATCTTGGAGTTGAGCCTGTTAGTAAATTTAACTTATACCCTAGAAACATCAGTAACTAGTAGTTGTGGTAGAGTATCTACTAGATTTATGGCTGGCCAAGTGACCAGCGCTTGCAGATAAGGATTACCACCTACGAAGCTATATTCTCTAAACTAAAGCCCATGCATGAAATAGAAAAGTATTAACTTATGGTGTTGATTGCCTAGGAGTACCTACTACTCATACACTTATACATTTATAAGCATCTGCTTATAACATAAGCGTTGGACACCGTCACTCCGACTCTCACCTTACTACGCGAAATCAACAGAAATTAAGTTTACTGAAAATGGACGTCCTTGTTTAATAGATGCTGGAGATTGCTAGTAACAATAGTGACAATGATTGATTGACTAATTATTGACTGAAAACAATCTCAATAAAAAATAACTTACTGTGATCCGTTTTCCGTTACAGGTCTTCTCCCGACAAGAGCTGGAGACGAACGACTCACTGAGCAGACACCAAGAATGGAAGCTAGCAACCTACCTGGACCGGGTTCGCGAAGCTCTCTCGAAAATAACTCCACCAGTCTCAAAGCCCACGTCGCAAAGAACATCGCCGGAAACCAACCAATTCACCCTCGACTATGTAGCTAAAGGGTCGGGGCTCATTGCTGCTCAAGTCAATCACAAGATGACCTTCAAGATTTACCCCACGGCTCAGCAAGCGTTGGATCCGGGGGAAATTACTTTACTGATACGAGGTCCGAAAGACACGTATGGCATGACCGTACTTCCCCCAATATTAGGCAAAGCGCAAAAGATCAGACAAAAATTGCTCGGTTTACAATCAAAGCAAACGTTCACAGAAAATGCTTTACCAATTACTCAAGGCGCAGCTTACTTGAGGACCTATGGAAAGAACGACATGAACAAAACATATTTTATCCCGAAAACTGTTTATGATATCGAAATAGAAGCAATTAAACGCGAAGATCACACGAAAATTATTTATACGGTACCATTGGAAGGAAAATATGAAGTGTCTATAACTAGCAGAGGGCAGAATACTGTTGGATCGCCTTTTACGGTAAAAGCTTCCTATAACATATTAGGCATCTTGGAAAAAGAAAACTTCTGTTTAGAAAATGGCGAAGAAATAGACATTGTTGACGTGAAAACAGACAGAAAAGTTGTTCTGAGGATAGTGGATTTTGTAACAGAAAAAATGCTGCTAAGAGAAAACGGAGCCTTGGAAAAAATAAGTGAAGATGAAGCAAAGCAGCTGTTAATGAGTACAGATGTTGAAAATGAGCGATCCTCTTCAGTTACTGAAGTTAAAGATCACGTTTCCACTAAAGATGCCTACACTAAAACCAATAAGTTTAACAAAGTATCGCAGAAAGTATTGAAAATGAATCGTATCTGTAAGATGTTTGGTGATACGATGAAAACTAAGAAAGACAGTGTAATGTATACTATGAGAAAAGAAAACATTTTAATGAGTACGAGATCTCACAAAGACATTCCCGATGTTGTTAATTCTACGTTTAGTGATTTACACACAAATGCGTTTATGATGACCGACAAACGTGACAAATACATAGTTCCAGAAAATATTTCAGTATCGATAAGAACAGAAAAGGCTAAATCGCTTTATGAGGAAGAGGTTAATAATCCAGTTGCTAAAGTTGAGTCAAAGGTTTATGACCACTCTAATAGGTCGTGCAGCCCAGACAGTTTGGAGAAAATACTCGAGGAAGAGCACAGCGAAGACGATAATATTTCAGTGGATAGAATGACTCCTCTAAGCAGTAACAACCCATTTTTGACCGATGACTGTGAAGATTTTACTGTTGAGAAAAAATTGGGCACATTCGTGAAAACTGAATATGAAAGAAACAATTCTCTGAATGAAGAAACGAGAGAAAGTTCAATAAAAATAATTGTGGATAATAATGACACTCCATCGCCTATACCAATAACCAATCCATTTTTTGATATAGACATTAGAAGCTTGGAGAGACCAAAGACGCCAGTGTATAAAATTATAACTGGCGATGTCTCAAGTCGTGCCGACTCTCCGTATTTAGATCCTAAGAACGCGCTCATATCTGAAGATATGCTTGGCAATGAGTTTGTTAATCCTTTCTTCGTGCATCAGCTACAGTCAACTCAACACTTCGAGCAACCGCCAATGACTGATTTCATTATAGGCGCACCGGTTTCTTTGCCACCAATGGTAAGAGTACCAACACCAGAACCAGTCATGGAGGATTTGATAACAAAACGAAGACACGAAAATTTTGAGCCAAATCATGATAATAAACAGAAAGAAGATATTTCGCCGTCGGTATTCTCGACACCTTTACACACAAACATACCAAATCCAACAGAACAAATTGCTATTTCTTCAACGTTCCATAGTTTAGATTCAAGTCTCTCCGACCACATCGACAATTCAAATACTTCTACAACTAGTGACAATCAATTCGAACCTTACAGAATTGAAACATCTAAAGCTAACCGAGAGTTTTCACCTCGAAAAGATATATGGGACTCTGCATACGTAAGTATTGATGATAACAATGCCTCCCCTGATAACAATAATAATGAAAATGCAACAATAACTGATTCTACCAGTAAACAGAAGTTTTCTCTTAGCGACGATAGCTATGAACAAGAGTTATCTAATATGGGCCCCGCTGAAAGAGAACTATGGCAAACGTGTGGCGAGCTAAATGATACACAAAGAGTACACGAAGAGATTAGACCACATAGGTGGGAAATAAAACGACCAATATTTACTCCTATTATTGAAGAAAGCGACCGAAGTATATCATCGGGTATGAAGGAAATGTCTTTGAAACATCATGAAACTGATCCTGTAACAGTGGCATTTGCTGAACTTACTGAGGTCTACCAAGAATATTTTCCTAATTCAGAAAACAGTTCTTCTACTGCTGGTGAAGATAATAAACTTCAAGATTTAGAAGTGGAAAATAGCATCCAAACAGACGACACCGGTGTCGAATCTGCATCTGATGTATCAGATGTGATAAGACACAAGACAGACCACGAAGGAACGATTTCTGAGGTTCAGACAAATGTCACTGAATCAGTTTCAGTAAGTCAACCCCTTCACGACAAAACAAGTGAAAATATTTTCAATTTTCCTGAACAAAAGAAAGACGAAATTCAGTTCGGAGAACAGTTTTGCAACATAGTTCTCGAGAAGAAGAAATACTGGGATGAGAAAATAAGACAAATAGAAGCAAAGACAGATGAAACCACTAAGCATCATAAAAAGAGGCGTACATCTGCAAAACAATTGAAGCATGATTCTTTAAGTAAACGAAAGGGCAAGCAGGTGATCAAAAACTTCCTGAATTCGGAAAATGCACAACAAGCCCAACTAACAAAACAGATAAGTATCAATAAGCCTGAAATTCAAGTCCAAGAAGCAGTCATTAATACAACTGCTGATGTCAAAGGTAATGAGAAACTTGTAGAGAAATGGAAGAAATATTGGGATGAAAAACTTGAAACACAAAATGATGATCTTGAAAGTGAACAAAGATCGAAGTCGTCAAGATGTTCATCTAAATCACCGCAACCTCAGAAAGAAGCGTCCGTACTCAATAGTAGGGAAGACATTTCCAAACAAACCGCGCCAGTAAAGCAAGAGTTACCTGAGGAAGTTTTCAAAGCTTTCGAAACTAGTCCAAAGCGGTTCTTTGGAACGTCACGTATACATATTTTGAATAAAATTGACACGTTCATCGGAAAACCGAGCAACACTGAAGACAGTTGCTCGTCAGAAGAATTAATGGAAGTCAACCCCGACAGTGGTTTAGTTTCTAGTCGCATATCTTTGTTCCACAATATGTCTAATACAGAACCTTTGGTATGCATGCAAAGAAAAAGCCAATCTATGCATAATATTCACCATAGGAAAGAGAGTGAGAAAAGTATAGCGTCAGTCGAAGGATCCGATAATGAACAATTGCATACTTCAAGTAATCATGGAACAGTTGAAAATACATCTAAAACAATGCGTATAGAAAAACGGTTAGAAAATGCTACAAAGCAAGTATCAACAGAAGAAAAAAGAGCAAGAATGACACATTCAAGTTTCAAAACTAGTTTTCATGAGGCGGATGTCCAGAAATTGGAAGGCAAGCTTAAAACTAAACAAGCCGTTCATAAAACTATAAAAGAATTCAGTAAGCCAACTCATATTGATAAGTATAAAAAGAGCAACGTACTACGAAGAACATCTCTCAGTAAGTCAGAGATGGATATATTCAGTAAAGTACCAAATGAGATGGACGATGGGTTAGATAAACACAGATCGTGTGACGAATTGCCTAAAATAAATGTAAAAAGCTTTATATCACTGTACGAGAATGTTTCAAAGCCTTCTGAAATGGTGAAGCCTGTCAAGCGGATATACAGACCGAGTTCTGTAGATTCACAAAATCATTGGCTACCTATCAGTGAAAATTCAGGTAAGTGTAAAATAAATAGAAAGTTAATTAAAAACTGTAGCAGTGATATTAATACCAATAATATATTCTGTTACAGATGCTGAGAAGAAAATTGACACGCCAAGCCACAGTAGACGTGAAATACGAAGTACATCAAGCATAGCGACACCGGAAGTCAAGGCAAGAAAATATTTAAGGACACCCAAACTATCCGAATCTACGAGCATTGAGACTGTAGACTTAAATACAGACAACGAGTCTACAGATATAGATATAACGCTTAAAACCCCTAAAGGAAAAGAAACCACTTATGTAAGCCTCTCTGACATAGAATTAGAAATAGTGGAGCAGAAAAGCAGTCCAGACCAATCTAGCGAATCTTCGCCGGAAAGAACTGGCCAACCTCACATAGATTATAAAAATCGTTTTAAGCAAGCAAAGCAATTCTTCCAATCTCTAGAAGAACTTAGAGAGGATAAAAAACCTAGAAAGTTAAACGAATGCGAAATGTTGCTGCTAAACAAATCATCAGAATCTCTTGAAGAAGAAAAGCCACAGAAAAGGTTTAAAAAAAAGAAGAAGTCACATTCAATGCCATCTTCAGAATTAGCAAAGTATTGGACTCAGATGCAGGAGAATAAAATAGAAGAACCAAAGGAATTGTCAAAATTGGTAAAGATATCGGAAAAGTTCCACGTAGAAGATCTATTCAGTGACGTAATGGAAGGTAGATTGAGTAGGCAAGGGAGTTTGAGAGGCATACCACATAAGAAAGCTGTTCTCGAAGCTTTCAGATCTATGGAAAACATTTCTGATAGCAAGATAAGTCCGTATGAAATCGAAACGTCGGAGCTTAGTGATTTTTCCAATAATACAGGAAGAAATGCTCAGAATTACCTGAGAGAGTATCCTTACTTGCCTACCACAGATCCGTCTAAGTATCATTCAAGATTAGACGCTAAAGCGTCAGGTCTTATAACTCTGAAGGAACTGCTGGAAAAGAAAAGAAGAAATAGCGTGCCAGACTTAAGATTGAATTCTACATTCTCAGCTGATTTTTAGACTTCTGATTTTTAATGACAGTATTGTACTAGTACCTTAAAATTAGTTAATACTCAAGGGTTTTATTATAAGTGATATAATTATATTATAAGGCCCATGTATAATTATTGTATACCTATTCCAAGAATAAAAATATTTTACAGATTTTGAACATTGTGACCTGCGTATTATTAAAAAATTGGTCTTAAATTATATTTTTTATGGCATACCTAATAACGTTTAGCATAATATTAATTTAATTATTGTACAAGTTTGTACAGATTTTGAATCTTATTATTAAGTTTTAAGCTTCTGTTGTAACTATTTATTCTTGAAATACATTAAATTGAAACAAATAAATAAATATATTATTATACCTAGTTGATTTTGGTTTATGCCTATAATCCCTACCAAGTATAGTCCACATCCTGGCAAAAATACGTTAGCTCTAAAACACAGTCATAGGTAGTATAGGTAGGTACCTAATTAACTGGACTGAGTACTGGATGTAGCAAAAGGTGAGAGACCTTGCGTCTTATGAATTCCTGGTACTTCTGGCAATATTATTATTATGTTAGCTCTAAAACACAGTAGTAGAGGTGAGAGACTTCCTTGCGCCTCATGCTATCCTTGTACTTCTGACAAAATATGTTAGCTCAAAAACACAATCACACTGGATGTAACAAGAGATGAGAGACCTCCTTGCTTCTTATGCTATCCTGGTACTCCTGGTACAATATGTTAGCCCTCAAACACATTATTAACAAGAGGTGAGATACCTCCTTGCGTCTTATGCTATCCTGGTACTTCTGCCAAAAATATGTTAGCTCTAAAACACAGTAGTAACAAGAGGTGAGAGACCTCCTTGCGTCTTATGCTATCCTGGTACTTCTGGTACAAATGTTAGTTAGCTCTAAAACAGTCACACTGGATGTAATAAGAGGTTAGAGAACTCCTTGCGTCTTATGCTATCCTGGTACTTCTGGTACAAATATATTACTCTTCAAACATGTAGCAAGAAGTGAGAGACCTTCTTTTGCCTTATGCTGCCCTGGTACTTCTGGTAGTAATATGTTAGCGGTAAAATAGTCATACTGGTTGTAACAAGAGGCGAGATACCTTCTTGTCTCCTATGCTATCTTGGTACTTCTGGCAAAAATTTGATAGCACTTCATAGGCGAGGTTTCTTCGATGGGAGATTATGACACGTCCCATAAACGGGCTCCCATAATCACAAAACATTTCAATGGTGGGGATTATGCGAGTCCTTTTTGGAGTATCATAATCCCCCCCAAGATGAGGAAAACTTGATAGGGATCATTGTAGGTATTTAAATGTAAACTACATGTGTCCAGCCTTATTTTATAATATATTTTATTCAATAAAATATTTACAAATTAATTACATAGGAACTACCTACTTAAATAATGTCATGCCGATTATAATACATAATACTATTCTCCTCCTACTAATAAGCGTAACACGAACATTGGGCCGATATAAGGTGCATTACACAATTTTCCTTCTTCAATAATGATCAACAAACAAGCCGGAATATGGACTCTATCAAAAACACTATAACCTAACAAACACAAACAGCAACATACACAATTTTCGATTCCCCACAGGAGTTACCGTGTACATCGATCTGTAAATCGGCGAGATATTAGCACGCCTGGTAGTCATATATCTTTTAGACACATTCTTGAATAGATTTGGGTATCACCACTATCCCACTTGATGTAAACCGAAGATGCGGTCTGTGTTGGCGCACAATTACCCATAGAAGAAACCTATTCACGAGACTTGAAGACTCGAAGGTAACTATCGGCAAACACACGGCAAAGTTCCATTCCCAACACGTATAGTAAAAGTGAAAGCAAACCGTAGAGTAACCGTAGAGTGCGTAGAGCATAGAATACCTCTATATTTTTTAGCGATAAGATAGATCGGGAGTTTTGACATTCTGAGCGTGTGGCTCCCTATTGAGTAGGTACCAACGCAGTATCAACGCGACGACGCTATTGCGTCGCATACACTTTCGCTTGTTTTGTGTCCGATTCAGCCGTTTGTATGGAGTGTCCGCTCAGTCGTAGACGTGAAATGTTCACTGTACCAGTGGTGTTTTTCTTACTTCCGCTACTTCTAGTTGTCCGATGATGGGTTCTCTTCACTTTATATGTATTTGGACATACGAGGAGGCAGAGTTGGCTCGTCTCCATTTCAGCCAAGCCGCTACCTGAGGGTCTTTCCTGTTGCCTCTAGCCTCCAGCTGTTGGTAATACGCCTCTCGGATGATGCGGAACGCGTCCACGCTTCTGTACGGCAGCTTTGTCACGGGGTCCACGTAGCGAGCTGGCTTCCTGTAAATGAGAAGTAAAGTTCAGAGTAAATAGAACTAAACGTTGTTTGTTTGTCGAATGAGCTTGTGTCTCTAGTGCCAGAGTTCTTGTGTCTCTAGTGCCAGAGCTCGTCAGGCCGCCCGAGCCTCTGACGTCTTAACGTCTACTCTCAATCCGTGCAATCCGAAGCACGGGGCGATGGAAATTCGCACATAATTTGAACAATCCGTAATCGCAAGATTGACGCACAATTGAACGTGTTACGACTGCCTAAAGCTAGAAACTGAAGCGCAGGGTTGACACTCCGTGCTCAGTACACAACACCACGGAAGAGAGAGCGCACATAACTTATGAAAGTCATTGGTGCGGGACAGTCTAGGGTATTAATAGGTATTCTGTGAGTGAAGAAAAACATCAGCGACAAGACCGCTCATTGTACCTATTTTTAAGCTGGTCCTTCCTGCGTTCTTTAAATTTTGGTGTCAAGAAAGAGTTATCTATCTATCATCTATCTATCAACACGTACTTTGTGACAGCGCATAGCATCTCCCTCCGTCTCCTCGGCTTGGCGCTCGGGAAACAGGCGTCGAACGCCTTATCATCCAAATCGTTCTCAAACGAAAGGAGCGTCCTCTCATAGCAATTTGTATTTTGCGGCTTGTGCTTCCTTTCTGGTTTCTTTTCTTTGCTGCGAAGAAAATTTGATATAATAATCTTCAAGTGGAAATACTAAAGCATTATGGATCAAATTTGCATGCTGTAAGACGTGTGAACTGTGAAGTGCGAGTCCGACTCGCACTTGCCCGTTTTTTTAAGTACCTATTGACTTTATACAAACTATAACTTTTACTTACACAATAGCGTCCGCGACTGGTATTTCCTCGTCCAAGCCAATGATGTCCAGCCCCACTCTAAAGTCTGGCTGCAACTGAGGTATTTCGTCCGTCTTTTCATCTACAGTTTCCGGTTTTGGCTCAGTCATCTCTACGTCGATTGGTGTTTCCATCGCTGGAAAATAATTACAGGTTATTTAAATTACTAACGTCTGCTTTGATGACAAACCAAATCTTAGATGTAAGCGGTACGTCAGTGGCACCTGCACGGTATCGCTAATCTTAATATACATATAAATTACGCGTCACGTTGTTTGTCCGCGATGGACTCCTAAACTACTTAACCGATTTTAACCAAATTTGCACACCGTGTGCAATTTGATCTAACTTGAAAGATAGCTTATATCCCAATTTATAGTCGCAATAACACAGCAACGCGTAGCCGTGTCTGCTAGTAACTAGTATATTATAGCATAGAATAGAATAGGTGACTTCTAGGGAAGCATGCACCATTGAAGACTGCATCGTTGTCCCAGGATGGGCAGTCCCTACCAAATGGTTACTCAATCCACGGAAGAAAGAGACAACACGCTCAAATGTCATACAAAATCCTGATAATGCTATCTCTTGCTTTACTTGAGAATGCCCCTTATTCTAGGGTATAAATATAGGTATTCAGTTTTGTTGTTTAACACCAGCTATGTTGGTCACTGCAATTAAAAAAGCTGCAGACTGCAGCCGTGTGTTTCCCACATGTCTTCCTTTTCCTCCTCATTGGGGTAATTACCTTCTTCCTCATGCTTAATTAGATCGCTCAAATTGAGTTCAGGAACGGGTGATAAACTATCTTTATCGTCATCTGCTTCCAACAGTTCCTTTGGTTTGAGTGGGACAGCAAACGAGTGATATCTGAAACATAATCATACAAATTATTTTATATTTTTTTATTTCATAAAAGATAAAGTTAAATTAAATATAATTAAAATAAAACTAAAACTAGCTAAATCTACACCTTAGAAATGTAACAAAAGAGGGTGTCCATGTGGCACAGTACTAATAACACTGGCTGCATTACCTCGCTTAAATAGCAATGGCTATTCTCTGTGCGAGAATATTTTTCATATAAATGTAATATGGACACTCTATGGGCGATTATCTTCGTAGATAACATGCAATGAGCGATTAGCGAAATAGATAAACACAATTGTTTACCTTATTATCGGGCCAGTAATTGTTTTCTTTATAGGCCTTATTTTCTTCCTTTCCAACTCGATTTGTTCAAAACGTTCTGGAATTATAAAAAATTAAACAATAAACACAGGATAATAGTGAGACAGTATTCTCAATGAAAAACATCATCATACATCTGTCTTCTTTATTTTGCAAAATTGTTTTTCATTATTTGACCTAACATTAACGGCCGAAATTAATAATCAATCCAATCTAAATTTTGCTACCTGGGATTGATATCACAATCCATTTTTAGGGTCAAACCTGCCAATAATCGATCCGTAGATTGGTTTATAAAGGCACGCAGATTAGAAATCGATCTAATGATAGGCAGCAATCCAAGATCGATTTTCGCGAAAGTTTAAGAACTAGCATTGAATCACTCGGCGGGAGAGACAAACTTACCTAAACTCTTAAGATTCTCTTCCTCAGTTATGACAGCTTCGGCGAGCAGTTCCTCTTGCGTAGGCATTTTCTCTTCAACTTTCTTAGGTTTTTTCTTCTTTAATTCAGATCTAATTTTAATCCTCTGCATAGTTTCTAATGACTTTACCGCTGTAGTTTGTCTTTTGTTGCGTTCTGAAACATTATGGTAGTAATCATTAACGGAACACACTAGATGGTGGGATTTTTTACACTGTCTGCAAAGTATAAACTGAGAAGCCCTGGTGAGATATCTCTTGTGATGATGTGTCATAGGTGGTAAACATGCTCAGCCTAAAAGACTGGCTCGCAAGGACTGCAATGGTCACTTAATAAAAAGGAGTATGTTGCTGATATTCAGTGCTACGCTAAAACTGAGATATACGAGTAAGTCTATGGAAAAGTATTCTCAAAAAGAAATGAGAACAAGAGTATCATTTATTAGTAAATAAAATATAATGTTATTCTACGTACATATTCTATGTAACTTATTATAAGTGTACATACCTATAATAGGTATGTACACCTTTTTTATAAATTAAGTGAGGTACCTATTTTATGATTTTAACACTTTTTATAGACAACAATATGTTGAGCTAGTTTCGATTAGCCATAAAATATGTATTAGCATACCCATGGAAGTCTCCAAAAACGATTTGTCAAATTTCTCTGCTTTTTCAGGTCGATCTCCTTTAGGCCGCGGCTCTTTGAGTTTTTTGGCTACAAGTTTCTTTGGTTTCTCTTCTAGACTTGTTGACTGGGTTGTACCTTTCCTTTTTCTATTAGGGTCCTACAAAAAAAACCTGTTCTATATTTTAAACATGTAATCGATCTTTACTGAACTGCGACTTGACTAGATGTTATGCCTGTTTCACTGGAACAAATTTTTATGCTTGGTTCACCTTATACCAGCCCTGTCATCCAGCAAATCAATCCAGTACCAACTGGATTGGATAATATTGATAACATTTGATACCATTCCAGCAAAAAAAAACGACAAAGCATTTTCAATCCAGGATGGATTGCCCACTGGAATGGGTACATACCAGGGTGTACATTCTGCTAATATAAAAATGCTTCAATGAAACTTCATAATAGTTTGTGAATATGGAAGTCTACTAGTTTTTATTAGTCTGTGTGTTAAATAAGAACATTTGAAATCAATGTCAAAAAAGATTCCGAAGCTACTCCATTGAGATTCAATTGAAGCATTCTTATATTAGCAGAATTGGCACCCAGGGCCAGTTCACATTATGAATGGCATTCCAGTGCTGGAGCTAATCACTGGGCTGGAATGCTACTGGAATAATGTCAACCTGCCATATATTATGCTTTTATATCAGAAAAAAAACCTACAGGTACCTTAATAGGTACCTATGTAGGTTTTTTTTCTATAGAAACTATAGAAACTTTTTTTCTATAGATTTCTAAGAAAACTCTGTAGCTAATAGCATTGTTTACTAATGTAAACAATGCTATTAGCTACAGTTTTCTTTTCAGTGTTGCCTGAAGTGTTTCTGTTTATATATTATTCAAAAAAAATTATTTAAAATTGAGCTCACCTTGTATGCCTTAGTCCCAACTTTCCTTTTAGCCCTTTCCTCGACTTCCTGATCAGAAACTGGGTCATCATTCTCATCGATATCAAAATCAGAGTCCACAACATCTTCTGCTTCTCGTTCTTCTCTGAAATTTGTGTTTTTTTTTTAAGTTTATGGCTTTGCAGTGTTTGTGCATTTAGCCAGTGTCAATAATCACTACATAGTATAAAACGAAGTTGCTTTCTCTGTCCCTATATCCCTATGTATGCTTAAATCTTTAAAACTATGCAACGGATTTAGATGCAGTTTTTTTTTAATAGATAGAGTGATTGAAGAGGAAGGTTTATATGTATAATAAAATAATGTAGTGATACCCGTGCGAAGCCGGAGCGGGCCGGTAGTAAATAATGTATTTAAGTATTTCTTTCACAACATGTAACCTTTAAACAAAAATGTTCATCCCATTGTCAGCCAGTCAACACTTTTTCCAGTCTCGAGTCTTAGGATTTATGAAATACTTTTACTTGTTTTACGCACTACATGGGATTTAAACAAAGTCAGGTTGCATCAACCCAATGTTTAATAAAGGTTCCAGTTCTGCTTGTATACAAAATAAAATAATAGATAGATTCTAGAATGATAGTGACTTGTGTCTGTGAGTGTTGTGATTAAATCCCAGGAGTAAAATTGGTTCGGCAAAGCATTACATGATTGAAACATTTAGTAACCAGGATTAGTTCTATACTGTTATGATGCAGCCTGGTTTAGCTTCAGCTCCCAAGTTGCGCCAGATGTATTACCAATCACAGAGACATTTATCTACCTAGTTTTTGGTAAGTAGGCACTAACTTTATTTGGGTAAATACCTACCTAAATGCATTTTTTCCAGTCTCGAGTGTTCATGATCATATTTTTTACCGATCTCAATACAACTAAAAGTAATCAACAGATAGGTACCTATTAATAATGGGACAGTCTTGAATATAAAGTTATTTATTTTAGATAAGGAAGAACGGCCGCGAAGTACATTTCGCCGTCACCCGATTAAATGAATGCCTGGTTTTAGTACGGACCAGTTTGCCGCCTAAGAGAACAAGACATACTTACACGTAATCATTGTCCTCGTCAGCCTCTTGGAAGCCGCCGTAAGTGGTCTTGTAGAAATCGTCTTCATCTTCCTCGTCTAGCAGTTTTGCCATGCGATTGCCAGCATTCGAACGGCGCTCCCGGTGCGACATTGTTGAGCTTTCACGATTTTGTTTTACTTGAGTACTAGGTATACGTATTTTTATATTTGTCGATAAAGTTATGTACGTACAATTTTTTCGACGTCTTACTTTACTAGAAGACAGTAGAAATTAGAATTAAATAGGAGAAAAGTAAACGGGTATGTAAAGTGGATACAGACAGTTTATTTATTTATTTTATTTTGTTTAATTATGGCTTCGCACGGTTTGTGCATATAGCCAGTGTCAAGTATTATAATAATAACGTAAGTACATAATATTTTTATTTTCACATTAGGAAAGTAATAGCTTTAAAGCAATCCTCGTGGTCAAGTAGTCAAGTCAATTATTTACATAGTCAAAGTCACGATTCAGTAAAGTGGTGGATGCTTTACTGAAACTTCCTGGGAGTTTTGGAAAAAATACGAAATGACACGATTTTTGAGTTTGTATCATTCGCCCACACTCGTGCACGTTAACGAACACTTAATGGTTAATATTCCACCAATATTACACATTAACACTCGAAGAAACACAAGTTTAAGAAAATAACACAAAACCAACAACGTCTCACTATCGTATTCCCGCCAAAACTCAGACAGTTTATTTGGGTGGAAATAATTTGGCTGAGACTATATGCACGCAGTAGCACAGATAAAAAAAAGAATGAAGTTAAATAGTAATAATAATAATATCATAGCCAAAAAACCACTACGTAACCCCATGAATAGGAACTTTAAAATTTTATTATCTGATAATACTTCATTCAGCGCTAGGAGTATTTTGTTCTGTGGACTATTGTACCGCTACCGACTGACACCAGTGGTGCCAGATTAGGCAGATTATCGCTATTTAGGCTATATCAAGGGGCAAAAAATACAATCGACCACAAGTAGCCATTCAAGCTACCTAGAAAACAAAAACGGGCGATTTAGGATAAGTACTTCAAGATTACCCCAAGTATGGATTTAGTAATTTCTTGATAAGTATAAATAAATGCTTGTAACTAAACTTAATATTATAAATGCACGTCAACCTTTCGTTCCTCATGTTTTTTCCGTACTGCTTGCTTTCTTCTAGTTAGGTACATCCACTATTTATAGGAGTGAGATATGCATATTGCATAGACAAACGCGTATGAAAACGAGAAAACAATCTTTCTACTATTCTACGGCCCGCCAAAATTAAGTGACACCTCGCTGGGATGCAATTTAATGCCTAGAGCCCTAGAGCGCGGTGGTGCCCCGCAATGAGATGTTACGAATCCAGTGAGTCATTATATATATTGTATTATTAGTATGTATGTTTATTATATTAAGTTTATATATTATGTTACTATGTATTTATGTTTGTAAGTACCAACTTTTTTATTTATTTACTTAAATGAAAAACCACCGTCCGATCTTCTCGTTACTCCTCTCCATGCATGGTTGTCTGGAAGAGATCGCTCTGAGCGATAAGACCGCCCATTGTGACACTAATTGTTAAATCTGTTTTGTTCTAGTTTTAAGTTACTTTTGTACTGTGGTGTCTCAATAAAGAGTTATCTATCTATATATCTATCTATCAATTTGATATGTCCGGGTGATATCTCATTCTGTCTTTTTTCGCGTTTTCTCTTTATTTGGCCTAAAAACATAGGCTACTTAGCTCAAGATGTAAGGCGAAATTGGGCTACTTGTCAAAATAAATATTTAGGCTACTTGATACCTAGGCAAAATAAGGCTAATTGAGTTTGCTGATATGGCAACCCTGTCACATCTCACACATAGATATCGATACGTCGTCTGCTGACTGACACGTCTCCCGTTGGTGTTGTTTGTAGTTTCAAGTTTGTAGGTAGTTACTTTGTTTTGTATCAGTTTCATGTAAAATCAAGTAAAAACATTTGTTTTGTTTGCACTTTGCAGATGGCCATCACAGAAAGGATACTACATATTATATTATAATATCAATACCACCCTTATTCTCACAGTACCTACATTATTTCGGAAGATTACCATGTTGACCCTTTCGTAAAAAATCGTGAGCTACATAACCTATCGGTTGTTGTAAAGCCAGTTTGCATGTTTTATAGGGTATGCGTGCAGGCAGGTACCTAGAGTTTGCATACCATAACATGCATAATTATTGCTATGGAAGCAGTTTATTTCAACTTTACTGCGGGTTCAAAAAATCTTGATGTGTTATTAGGTAGGTACCTAATACTTGCTTGGATAAAAACAAACGTCAATATTCAATGGACTGTAAGACCATCCATGTGCTGGTCTTCTGCAAGACATTGCAAAAGGCCAGCCTCATATAACAAAATTTACATTGTGTACATATTACAATGTGGCAGTATATTATGTAGGTACCTGCAGTGGGTTATTAGCAGTTGGTTTACTAAGTACTTAATTTTGTTTGTGTGAATATTTTTTGTGTTTGTTGATTAAAACATTATAATAATATGTTTGTTTTGTCAATAATAATATCTAAAATTTAGATTCTAAATGGTATGTAGGTACATATGTTATACCTACTTCATTTATTTATTATAATATTTATTGCATGCATTTCACTTGGTGTATGTATGTATGTTTATGATAATAAGGGACAAAATTAAATTATTATGACTGTGTAACTCCGCCACATAAATGTTAATATAATTTAACATTTATGACTCCGGTTCTAAGCCCGGGTTAAGGAGGAAGGTACAGTATCTAATAATTAAAACACAGTTTTAGTAGGTACCTACCTAACTATTTGTTTGTGAATATATTTTGCAGCCAACTAGTTTACTTACTACTCCTTGGTTACAAAGATTAGTTACCAGATTGTGTTTATTTTGATATGATACTGCAATAAAATTTAAATTATGCACCTACTTGTGAAAAAATTGTTTTATTTCTGAAAACTGCTCACATAATGTGTCCGGTTTTTTAAATATTTTTAGTGTTAAGTATAATCTACTCCTCTGCAACCCCAGAAATCCTGCACATGGTCTAGGGGATCTCCGAAATAAGCCTCTGCCATGACCTACCTCTCACCCTCCGCTCCCCTAGAATGGTAGGTCTGTGCATTTGTTTTTAACACATTAGTTCATGTACGAAAATTGTAATCAACAAATTCGTGCTAGTTACACCATTTATAACTTCAGAACAGCTGGACTGATTTTATGATGTTTGATTAGGTCAAAGTTGTTAAGTACGGGACTTACGGTATATATGAAACTAGCTGTTGCCCGCGACTTCGTCCGCGCGGACTATATTATATCGCGATAAAAGTATTCTATGTCCGTCTCGAAAGTACAATCTATCTCTATACCAAATTTCATCGAAATCGGTTCAGCCGTTTAGCCGTGAAAAGGTAACGAAGAAACAAAAATAGTTACTTTCAAGTATGGATGAACAGATGATTGACGCACAGTATGGATGGGGTTGAGAAAGTTCCTAAGAAGTATTCAAATAATCCAAAAAATATTCAAACATGTCAAAGTTCTACCTTGTCTATGTTCCGTGTTAATACGGATTTCGAATTAAATCTGATGACAATATTTTGCAACCCTTTTTTATAATTTTAGGGGTTGTATATTAAAAAACGGTGAAAGACATGTAAAATTTTCAAATAATATAAATGCCAAGTTTGAAGTAGATTTGACCAAGGAATCACGTTGTCCCATACCTACAAACTTTGCCCCCTTTTTCACCCTCTTAGAGGTAGAATTTCGGAAAATCCTTTCTTTACGGATGTCTACGTCATACAAAGAACACACACTCCAAGTTTCAGGTTTCTACAATCAGCGGTTGGTCCGTTAGTAATTCAAGACATCGACATCAACATCGCCATCCCATATCCGATATACGATATACGATATATATCCCATACGATATCCACCATCTTCTACCAAAATTACCTTTTTATACAAAAATCTACAATTTTATAACAACTTCTACCATTTTCTACCAAAATCTACCATTTCCTACATTTTCTATCATGTACAATTTTTTATCATAATCTACCAAAAGCTTCCATTTACTAAAATCTATCAGGCTACCAGAATCTATCAAAGGCTACCATTTCCTACTAAAATCTACCATTTTCTAGCAAAATGTACAATTTTCTACCATAATCTACCATTTCCTACTGAAATCTACCATTTTCGACGACAACCTTTTCTTTCTGCATCTTCTATTTTCTACCGAAATCTACTCAACCCCTAAAACAGTCTACCATTTCCTACTAAAATCGACCATTTCCTACCGATATTACCATTTCCTACTTAAACCTACCAATCCCTAGAACAATCTACCATTTCCTACCTAAATCTACCATTTTCCTGCCTAAATTTTAGGGATTGATGTTAAAACACGCGGAAACAGGTGCTAAATATTAATTTTTAAAGAATTTTATTCGAAGTTTGTAGTTGATCAGACCAAGGAAACACGTTGTTGTATACAAATTTTTCAACCCCTTTTTACCCCTTTAGTGGGTGAACTTTTAAAAAATCCTTTCTTAGTGCACACCTACGTCACTAAGAAATATTAGTGAAAAAAAATAATTTCGAAATAAATCTGACGAAAAATATTTACGACCCTCTTTTATCCTGTTTAATCGGAGTTGAATATACAAAAACTATGAACCACATGTTCAATTAAATCGTTTAAAGAATATAACTGCAAAGTTTGAAGTTGATCAGACCAAGAAAACACGTTGCTCCATACAAACTTTGCAACCCCTTTTTACCCCCTTAGGGATTGAATTTTCAAAAATCCTTTCTTAGTGCACACCTACGTCACTTAAGAAATATTTGTGTAAAATTTCAATGTCGAACTAAATCGGATGTAAAATATTTTGCAACCCCTTTTTACCCCTTTAGGGGGTTGTATATTAAAACACGATGAAATACGTGTTTCATTAAATCTTTTAAAGAATATAATTGCCAAGTTTGAAGTGGATCAGGCCAAGAAAACACGTTGCTCCATACAAACTTTGCAACCCCTTTTCACCCCCTTAGGGGTTAAATTTTCAAAAATCCTTTCTTAGTGCACGCTTACGTCACGTAAGGAGTATTTGTGCAAAATTTCATGGTTCTAGACCTAGTAGTTTTAGCTGTGCGTTGATCGTCAGTCAGTCAGTCAGTCAGTCAGTCAGTTTTGGATTTTATATATATAGATTAAACGTATGGTGTTGAGTGGAATGATCAATGAACTATAGGATAGGTAGGTAGGCACCTATTCTGGCAAACATCGCATCGCTTTCTTAAAATGTCGGTAGGTAAGTAAGTACATTATTTCAAAGTATCGATATGAGTACATAGGTATCGATACCATTATACCAGTAAAAGACAAATAGGTACCTATAAAAGTACTGATATTTAGCTAAATATCGATAGCATTATCAGTATTTCCGTAGCAAACACCTATATTTTGGAAATATCGATATCAGTCCCTATCAGTAGGTAGGTAAACCCTTATTTCATTATACAGTAGGTACCTACTTAGCCATTAAACATTTCAACTACGACGTCACAATAATATCAAATGATGATCAAAATATTATGATTGTTGTCAATAAGATGTTGTGTCAGCCTTACCTAATCTAAAAATGTATAAGATACATTTTTATTACAATTTATTACTATACCTACCTATCTAGCCAATTTATTACATAGAAATTAATATTCTTTGTACGGAAAAATAAAACGCAAAAAAGATAGGTACCTACCTACCTACTACGTTTTCTTCCTTTATCTGCATTCATCGTGTACACATATACACTGTACACAATTTTATTATATATATACCACACGTAGCAAATTATCGTAAAGTTGTTAAGACTACAATAATAGTCTCTATTCCAATAATGTTAGAGCTGCTGTTTTCTGACAAAAATGCTCTTATGTTGGTAATACGCCTTACTGCGTAAGAATAGCCAAAACAAACCATTATAAATGTCAAAAAAGTGCACACATGCATAAGACGTCAAACTAAATTACGCACACGTATGTAAATTTGCAGCATTTATCGCCTGTACCACAGGATATGTATAACATCCTAATGAGTAAGTGAGTGAACAAATGAACTCATATTCCATTTTTTCATTCATTTGCGGGATTCATATACACAATCCTGCAAGACCGAAATTGCACAGACAAAAAAAATGTGCAATTAAAAAAAAAATCTTGTGACTGTCAAAATTACTGCGTGAATCTATCCCGTTCGAAATAATTTGTTTGTCGCCGATTGATTGACTTGACTTGACAGTAATGACAGTATTGACAGTTAGTTTGGTTTTTTTTTTTTTTTGTTTTAGTTATGGCTTCGCACGGTTTGTGCATATAGCCAGTGTCAAGTATTTTATTTTAAGTATTTCTTAATTACACATTTAAAAAGTCACAGCAATGTTATAGCAATCGTGGTCAAGTAGTCAAGTCAATTATTTACATCGTCAGTCACGATTCAGTAAAGTAGTGGATGCTTTACTGAAACTTCCTGGGAGTTTTGGAAAAAATGCGAAATGACACGTTTTTTGAGTTTATATCATTTGCCTACACTCGTGCACGTTAACGAACACTTAATGGTTAATATTCCACCAATATTACACATTAACACTCGAAGAAACACAAGTTTGAGCTAATAATACAAAACCAACAACGTCTCACTATCGGATTCCCGCCAAAACTCAGTTAGTTTGGTTGACATGACATAACACTAGTCACTGACTGACAATTATTATATTAAAATTAAATTGTAATTGTTTTTGTTATGGCTTCGTACGGTTTGTGCATTTAGCCATCAGTACATTTAAATTTCTTATTATCACTATAGGAAAGTCATGGCATTATCGCAATCCACATAGTCAAGTAGTCAAGCCAATTATTATAATATTGTAGCTATGTTCCGTTGCGGATTTTTCAAATTACGAAACGAAACAGTTGTTGGTTTTTCAATAACGTTATGTAAACATCAGTAGGTACTATCTATTTACACAACTATCTATTTTTACAACTTCGGTATTTTAAAGCCACTACGGTACACGGCGGTGCGGCTTGCCTATTACGGTAGGGTTATTTCAAAATTTATACTAAAATCTACTTACGAACTTGGCCAAAAGACACATAATAATAATATTGCAACAACACTTTTATAATAATTATTACCTTAACTTCTGTAAACCGACACAGTTGTGAGCAATAAAGTTTTCTATTTAGGTTCTATGCCATCATTCTGTATTCGACTATTCGTCAATTTCTTTGAGTCTGACAGGTCAAAAACTGCCGGCTACTTTTTACTAATAATGACATTATTAGTACATGAGCACAAACATAATTAAACACATAATTAAAATCATAGGTATTAAATTTTGCCTCAATTGGCTAGCTAGTAAAGTCAATATAGTATTTAATTAATTGACTCTTGTAGTTATATTCTTTCCACAGACTGAGTTAAGTTACTTAATTTTACCAATAATCAAGTGAATTCAAGTGACATTCTCATTTCTCGTTATTATTACTGATTTGAGTGGAGCAAAAATTCCTACACCGACTAACTTAATAATATACCCAGGTAGGTACTTGCTTAATATGATTAGCATAAAATAAAACTCTATATTATTTTGTGCAGTTTATTAAATTTTTAACAGTTATATTTTATAAAGAATTTTACGTCAGTCATCTTAAGTTGTTAATGATAAAACCATTGCCCAATATAATTTAGCTATTGATGTATTCAAAAACACATTACCATACATTTGCCTTCTTGTCAAATCTGTCTGATATTGGACAGGTCTTGAATAGCATTTTATTATAATAACAATATTAATTTAAAGTAAAGGGTCTGTGTCACCGCAAACTAAGTACCTACAACTTTCGTTTCATTTGATTTCAGTGTGATTTTATATATATTAACATTAAGTGAGTAGGTACTTATTATCTTTTGTTTTGTTACAGATGATATCTGTAATAAATTTTCTATACTTATATACCTACTTAAATACTAAGGTAGGTACTTAGGATTAAACAATTAATAATAATTATTCGTGTCGGTGCTATCAAAGCAGTTTCAACATAAAAATAAATCACAAGATAAAGATGTAATAGTAGGTAGGAAGTAGGAACCTACCACCCCTAGACCGCCGATACGATAGAATGTTAAATGTTTGATTTTATACCCATAGGTAGGTAGGTACCATAAATCTCTAATAGGTACGTCGAATGAAAAAGTAATTGTGATATTCTTATCTGCGGTCAGCGTAGACGATTACGGTCTTACCACAAAATATTTAAACTAGAGTTCAACAGATGAGTCTTAATATTTTCTCCACAAATCAACGTGTAAGTAGGTACTAGCCCTCGCTTTACCTAACTCATTAACAAATTCACACGTTTAATAATTAGGAATGCCAGGCTTATGTAAGAAAACGCAAGTGATAGACGTCGATTTTGTCGAACGAAATTTTAGAAACATGGTATCTGTTTAACTCTTCTCTAAACTTTTCTGATAAGACGTACCTATATAGTGTAGTGTAAGTAGGTACTTACCTACTTTGTTTAAGGCGGGCAGCCTACAGATTTACAAACTTATATTCTTGTTTTTTTTTTGTAGTTTATAAATTTTGTAGTATCAACTGACATAAAGAGGGAGCCACTATTTAATAAATTGTATTGCAGCGTATTGCCGTTTGCAGTTGCGGTCTCATGTCTTTTTCCGTTCCACAGATCCGTAGTAGGACTTACAACGTGACATCGACTTACACATTATTTAAAGTTCCAATAAAACAATAACAAACAGATTTTTTAAAAATCTAACGGCTTATAAACTTATTCATAATAAATCACACATTATTAAACAACAGCATAACATCATTAACTAGATATAAATCTGTACTAACATTGAATTATACTTGTTAATATAAGAAATAAATAAAACAACAAAGAAATGGAATGTTGGGTCCTTTAAAACTGAGATGTTTAGAACTTTTAAAATACTCTTGTTTTTTATCATAATAGTATGTCTTACATTACAATCATTTTATTCTATTAGATATTATCCTCATATATTCATTCCAAGAGAGTAGCACTAGCAAACAAAATAATATTAAGTAAATATACCTAAAATTAAATAAATATATCTATTACCATGTACCTACTCGTTATAAACTACCTAACACAAACATAAACATCAAACTCTAAAATAAATGTAGGTACTTAGGTAAAAGTTAACACAACAATTACTTAATTAGGTATGTAATTAGTGCTTACCTGCGTACTAAAACAAAAATGTATCATAAAAATAACTAAATTGTTATATTATGTCACAATAAAATAGTTCTTACTGAAGCATATAGCTTAGTTAGGTAAGTATACTGTAATGATAAAAGAGATAAATATAACACAATGTGATGAAAATATACCATAAATTACTTTCTTTTTTTTTTAATTTCCTACTTTAAGCAAGAATTAACAATAGTAGATAATTTATAATATAATAATAATATGTACTTAAGTATAATTAACTATATTCAGATTTTTATATAAATATAGCAATCTTTCAATAAATTAATTAAATTTAATGATCATCTATTTAATAGTATAGTGTACCTAATAATAATAATTGTTCTGTGATCATAATGAAACCATATAAATACTCATTAATTTAATTTTACTATCTGGCAAACCATAAAATGTAAAAGTGCTACTCGCACTGCTTTACAATCTCCTCTAAGTGTATAATAATAATAATATTATCATAATTTTAAATTACCTACTCTTTAATTATTATAAATTCAATAATGATTAATTTAACTACTCTGTATTTCATTTCATATCAATGAAATTAAAAATTAAATACCTATAGATAGGTAGGTAAGTACTTAAATTGACTTCCCAAGGTAACAGCAAAATAATTATGCTATACTGACATTAATTATAATACAATTTCATTATTACCTATAACAGATAAAAAATACTAATATTGTAGCTGGCAATATTTAATCCGCGCCAACCCTCATCCGTTATCCGTTACATACTATTCCTACAGTTTATTAGTTGTTTTTTCCTTTTCTTCTTTGGCCATGGTGCTTTTCACACATTGTGCCAGTTTGAAGTATCTAATTAGTTTATTAGTTATTGGTAAGGTAATAATAGATAGAAAATTAAAGTCCAAGAAAGTCAGACTAAACACATAAGATAAAATATCATTAAGTGTAGGTACATAGGTAGATTTTTTAATGTGTTGGTAGTAGGTAGGTGTAGGTAATTATTTTGAACAAGTAATTATTAATAAGATGAGCATTTTAATGAATGAGTTAAAATATCATAATATCCGAATAGTAGAAGAGAAAATTCATTAACCGTATCTACCTAGATAAGTACAACAAATTCTACTTACCCTAAAATATTTTATATCAATTATACATTAAAGTGAAACTGTGAGTTATAATTTATTACGTAGTAAAACACTACTCGTATAGTTATTTAGTATATACCTTAATATATACAGGAATGTAATAGTGCAGACGTGTGATAGTTATGTGATACAATTTTAATAATAAAGCATTGATTGAAGGACTAAATAAATAAACTAAATCCAATTTTATTGAAGAACCGTCAAATGTTTAGTATAACACAAACTGTTACATAACCATTTTTTTTAAACACATCGTTAAATAATTGGTCTATACGCAATTAGCTATGAACATGGGGAGAACAAAACTATGTCATAAGTAGGGTACATACTAATTAAAGTGATATTTAATAGAATAAAAAAATTATGAAAAAATACGAATCTTGCAACCCTGTGATTTCTAATCCTGTGATATTAGTCAATAGTCAGTTTTCCAATTAAAGAATTGTGTTTCTAATTAAAGAAAAGTGGATGACAATGCTACGACTATTGCCCATTGCTATAATATTCATAGTAATATTTGTTAATTTTAATACCGTACATTTATATGGGTACTTAATAAATCCTATGAATAATTTGTAATAGCTAAAAATGAGTCTAGTTTGCGCACAAACTAAAATCAAAATATAATACCTAATATATCATTTTGACCTCGGCGTTTCGGCAAGTTACATTGACTGTGTCACAAGAAGACACGTTTTCTGTTCGCGAAAGAAGGTAGGTATTTATGAATGTTTATTTATCTTTCTTGTCAAATAATGCCTAATATTTGAGCGATGCTATCCACGATATTAATCTAATATTGTGTGCGAATGACAGATAATCTAGAATATTATCTAGATAATATTATATCTATTATCCGTTCATTATAATGTCTACTTTTATGAAATCGTTAAATTAAAATCAAGGTCTTTCTGATTATACGTGTAGCTTAGTGAGTTATTGGGCATTCTATTTATTTACCACTGACTGGCTGTAAAATTGCTTGATTAAATTCATCAATCAATAATCCTTGAGTGCAATTCTTTAATTGGATTAACTACAAATTAAGGTCATAATAGTAGATCTTAGAATAGAAGTAGTAAACATTTTTGAGCTACGGTAGTACATCTCTAAGTAATAGTTTTTAATATAAATTATTATTTAGGTTCTAATGTATATAATAATTATGTACATTGTTCCAAAAATCTTGTGATTGTGTCGTGTGCAAGTGATGTTTAAAATTCAATTGTTTTTTTTTTCTCAAAAAATGCAGACGCACATTTTGGCACAAAAGTGAAATTGAGCTTCATGCACAAATAAAAAAAATATGCAAGCTATTTTAGACTTTTCGTTACACATTATAAATTAGTATAAATTAACAGTAGGTAGGCACCTAAAATTTTTAACAACATTTACAATAAATAAGGGGCATTAGTATTATCACAATATTAAATACTTGGTTTAAATTAAGTAACAATTAAACTTTCGTCTTTTACAGTTGTAGGGTAGGTATAGTACTATTTTAACAATAAATTAAGATAAACACTTTTAAACAAACCTTTAGTGGACACCTAAATGTAACAAGCTAAATAAATTAATAAAAGTTTCCTTTTGCATTTATGATGCAAATCTACAAACAGGTGTCTGAACTCTGAACACATTATTTCATAGATGTTAATTTTCATATTTGAGACATGTGACTAAATCGTTATACTCATCACTTTAACACGAAGTTAGTTTAACATTTCACTAGATGTCGCCTTTTTACAATAACCTCATTGTCCAATATTCGTCTAACGTCAATATTAATTATTTTTTGTTTAGAACTGAGTGACTCAATATCCACAGAACAAATACCGGGTAACACAGCAATATAGGTATCCAACTAATCTGGTATGTGTTCAGTGGTCAACATGGTATTACCTACATTTCTATAGATGACACTCCTCACTCACTCATAAAAATGGTGTAGAGAAGGAGCGAGGTAGGAATAGCCACGTAGTCACTTCAAATCAGTTTGTGCCTGTCAGTACCTAAACAGGATAATATTTACTACAGAGCAGAAATTTTCACGCACATTTGATTAGCTAAATGGACTTTACGACTTATATACGAGTAATATTACTTTGCTGCATTTCCTCATAATAACAATCACACACATTCCAAAACCGAGTGCGTCATGAGCCCTTTACGACACAATCGATTTGCATGTGTGAAACATCACTATCAGGCTTTGTCAATAGATGGCGCTGATATCATTAGTCCACAGTAGGGGTTATTTTAGGAGCTAGGTAAGTACGAGATCTACTATTCGCAGTCACTACACAGCACACATCTATCGCTCAATGTATCATCGGTAGGTACACTGAACAAGAGTAACGTACTTGTATCAGAGCCAACAGTTAGTGGAAAAAATAAACGGTTCCAAATTCCACACTAGATGCTAAGGCCAAGTCATAAAGTCCATTTCAGCCGCCATTTAGAAGTGGAAGGTGTCTTGTCAGTAGACCCAAGACACTGGCACCCACTGGGGAGTCGAGCGGAGTCTCGCCAGTGCCGTTTCCAGCTGTGCCAGTGTGTCGTCAATGTCGTTGTTGACAATGTTCAGGTCGAAGTAGTGGCCGTAGGTGCGGCGGAGCTGTTCCGATTCGCGGACCAACACCTCCAGAGATCCGTCGTACTGGAAACATAAAAAAAACATAACATTTCGGGGGTTATTTTTTATTGCGAATATTTATACTTAAGTTTTTTATTCGATGAAAGAAAACCAGATAACATAAATAAAAAACAAAATATAAAAGCGAATATTGAATTTTGGGTTTTTTTAAAATTTTGATTGCATTTAGTGACGACGCAGTCGAACGTGAGCTTAAAGATATTTTTAGAAAGTATCATGCCCATAATAATCATTCAATTTGATAGCGAAATGGTCTTCAAGAGATCGTATAGGCATCATAATAGTCTATTTCTACTCTATAGTAACTATGATACTTACTAAAAATATCTTTAGGCATTTCTAAGCAAAAATACTGTAGGTAGGTAAGTAATAGACCATAGTATTTCTACGTGTATAGATGTGTCAAAATGTAATAGCGTACACCAACGCGTATTATTTTTATAGGTAGGTACTTACATTTCAGTACGAGTATATTGTTTGTTTCCATTTGAAACAGGCCCTTAGGGTTCGACAAATTTTAATAGCGAGATAATAGTGATTCAGTGCCAGATTATACAATCTACTTGGTAGGTACAGATTTAAAATATTTTACCTAATTTTGTTGCATGAGAAAACTGCAAGCTACCTAGGTACCTACGTGCCTTTGGAGATGCAATATTACCTACGACTACTAATTAAATTCATAAGTTTTGGTGATCAATTCTTATCCGAAATATTTAGGGGTATGTTATTCAGGATCTATATTCTATAAGCTAGGGTTCGTGAAATCAGGAAAGATATCCGAATTTACAGTTGCTCAAACAACTTCTCAGTTCCATGTAAATAATACCTGACGGATAATGGCTCGACAAGTGTCTCGAAAATATTTTTCGGCTTGTTGCGTCGTGGATAAATTGGCTCCGGGAAAGTTCAAAGTGTCCCAATATGTTTCCCGGAAGCATATCAGGGCTGCGCACTTTAAGGACTTTTATTCCCGTGAGTTTAGATGATGCTGTTGGAAAACGCGTTACTTTTATTGCGGGACTTGGATTTAAATGTGATTACCGTCAGCCGAAAGACTAGTCTCGAAGTTGTTCAAAAACACACCGAACGCGGCGCCGAAAAGTTAATTTGATTTAGGTAAAACGCTTCCTTTTTGACGTACTATACAATATTTTCTGAGCATAGGTAAGTAGGTACTCTGCTCCTAAAATATATTAACCCTATAATTCTTTTTGAAGAAAACCACTCATAAAAGCGTATAAACGCATGTAAGTAGGTATATGCAAGGGTACCCAAAATTAACTAAAGTCACACATCAATGTACCTAGCCTTGGTCTTCGTGGGCGTTTATAAAGAAATCATCTTCGATACTCACATCAGCTACGTTATTCAGCGGAGGAGCACCAATGAAGACAACGTAAGGTGCAAACTCAGCAGTTCGGAGTATTTTCAAAGCAGAAGGTTCAACGTCCAAGATTGCCATACGACGCTCCGCGTGGATCCGCCGAATGGTGTCCAGTTTGGTCCCGTACATGGCGTCTTCATGAGTGCCTGGAGATGAAACAACTTCTTGAAGTCATTATGCAAGTACTTCTTGCGGCAGCAGCCACCAAATTGGAAATAAGCAAATATGACATCGATTTCATCAGTTCTGGGGGCGCTGCAATCAAAGCAAGCCTGGCGTTTGATAGAAATTCAGTTCATTGACAAAGTTAAAGAGGAATAGATTTTCTTGTAGTGGACCTTTATGTTTTATGGCAAAGGCTATAAAAGATGTTCTTGTGTCTAAATTGTCGTCCTTCTAAAATAGGTCAAAATTTGTTATTTTATTTCCGGACTTATCACCACAAAATCTCATTCGCCCACCGCCGAGCACGGATCTAACATTCATCACCAGAGGATTGTTCCTACATATTATTCCTGTTCATATAATAATATGAGGTAATCGTCCTGCTTACAGACATCCATGTTTGGTTGATGGTACAGGATTGGAGGGCACTTTTATCCTATCCGCTTAGCAAGCTATCCATCTTCCAATAGGTATTGTAGGTACATACCGTATTCCAAATATTCATTGGCATTGATGTCAGCCATCATTTCTTCGTGAGATACGAAGTAGTAGCTTCTCCCGTTTTCTTCATCAGCTCGTGGCTGCCGTGTGGTGTCTGAAATATTACAGTAATGTTTATGAGCAGGTAACTTGTAAAATGCTTGACATCAGATAATACCGTAAATAACGTTGTTTTCTTTACCAATGTACATTCAAAACCGTAAGTTTTACACGAATTTACGTTTAAAGATTCATAGAAAGTTTGCGATGAGGGTTTGGATGGACATGTTCAGCGACTTGGATTGCACTAACTATACCTACCTACTTAATTAAATCAACTTACGTGGCACAGGGTAAGCGTATTGGTCCGGATGACGGGAGATCAAAGTGTTCTTTATATGGCGGCGTCCAACTCCATGAGCGCCCAGTAGAACGAGGGTTTTTCTTTGGAACGCTGAAAAACACATTTTTACACCGTGGTACCTCTTCCTGAACGACAAAAGAAGTCTAAACCGTCTTACCACAAACGTTTAGATCAGAGTTAAACAGATGTTTCTAAAATCTCGTTCCACAAAACCGACGTCAATCACTGGCGGTTTCTTACTCAATCCTGGTATTCCCCGTTATTTTACTTGTGAATAGTAAGAAAGAAAAAAGAGGGTTAGACGTCGATTTGTGGAGAAAATATTATGACTCATCTGTTCAACTCTGGTTTAAATTTTTTGTGGTTAGACTGAAATATTCGGATATTTTTTTGTCTAGAATTGGTCATTTGACACCTGGCCTAAATACCTGGCTCATCGCTAGCGCACAGTTAGATTTATATAGAGGGATATTGATGTTCGTACTTTGGAACATGAAACAACACCTAGAGTTATTACTGAAGATGATTAACTTTAAGAGGTTATGTTTGAGTTAGATGTGATTGGAAGTTTGAAAGCTAATATCGAGGAGATAGAAAACAGAGAGAACAAATTAAAACTTA
This sequence comes from Hylaea fasciaria, assembly GCA_905147375.1. Taxonomy (NCBI): domain Eukaryota; kingdom Metazoa; phylum Arthropoda; class Insecta; order Lepidoptera; family Geometridae; genus Hylaea; species Hylaea fasciaria. The sequence goes on from LR990200.1 coordinate 3,125,760, forward strand.
CATGGAAGCTTGACGACTTCCTCGTAAGTAACGACGTCGAGTTGGTCAAAGACAGCGTTGTGTTTAGCCAAATATTTGTCTTTCGACTGTTTCTTCTTGCGACCGAAGATCGAGCAGTTGACTGAAACAAATCATTTCGATAACCATAAAGAAAGTTAAGAGATAGGATATGTAAAGCGAATCGTGCTTTCAGTGCTGTTGCAGCCTAGTTTATTTGAATAATATTAAATTATTGTTTACGAACTAATAACTAAGAGTTTCTTAAGTTAGGTTATCGTTTTAATTGATAGTTTGTGTTTAATCACAGAATCACATGCAATTCCAAATTGTTCCATTTTCTTTCAATCTATGTGTGCATTTCTATATTTATTGGTAAAATAATAAATAATTATACGAAAAACATTTCCTACGGCAATGGCTAAACACAAATACAGTTGAACAAACGCAGATAGTAAGTATTGCAATCATTTTTCAAACTAAACATTAATACCAAACGTGACTAAATCTGCTAGCGTACCTACAACAAATATTATGCAAACGCATACAAGTCATCCAAACAAATGTAGTAAGTAAATATTAATACTAATTCGCGCACAAAATCACATTAAAATATATAAACATTTGAAAAAAATCGAATACCTAACCTACCCACTTATGTATTAAAATCTATATCTACCTATACTAATATTATAAAGAGGAAAGATTTTATTGTTTGCTGGTTTGTTTGCATTGAATAAGCTCCGAAACTATTGAACCGATTTGAAAAATGTCACTGTTGGGCATTTCACTGTTCCCGCGGGATAGCAGTTAAGGCGAGTGAAATCGTGAGGTGCTTTTAGTATTATACTTATATTTTGATACCTATAAGTTTGTGCGCGAATTAGACCCATTTAAGCTAGACATTATACTTTATGTTCGCGAAAGTTTAAGAGCTTTAAATGTAGTAAATACCTGTATTCTCACAACCGTCCGTATGCGACACGCATCCCTCTGTCCAGCGGCACAACAACGTTACAACATGTTTCATGCATCAGGTTGGGTACTACGTGTTTCAGGTTAGTGGGAAATGTTGGTTCAAATATTGGTTAGTTCATGCCCAATATCAGGTTAAACGGAGGACCAGAGGCTAGGTAGAAATTAGGAATATAGCGCGGGGATCTCACTGCTGTCATGGACTAAGGAGAACCAATGGCCGCACATTTGTCTAGTAATTTGACTATTCACTCGACAACTTTAGGAAACACTTTTGAACTACCCGATTAAATATTTCAAGCAAGCATTAGGTAACTTTATGGCTTTTTTGTTTGTATATAAACTAAATGATACGTTCAATTACTTTTGCGGGATATATACCTAATATTCATCTTCGCGCGTTTCCACGTTTACGTTACAGATTAAAGTGTCCTCCTATAATCATTATTATAATTTCTAGTCATGAAATTATAATAATGATTATAGAGAATATACCTCAAATTAACATCGTATACGCATCAGTGAGCTCGTATTATTTGTCTAACTTTCATCAGAACCGTATTAAATTTCTCGTAACTTTATGGATATTATATATTTTAGCGTAATTTTGATTGAACGAACATTTCCCACATTAAACGCACAATATTCAAGGGGTTACACAAACTCCCTCGCATTAGCATTCTAGCAATTTATATCAATTAGGCAGGAACCGTATTTTGAGACGTGAGATGTAAGAATTACCTACATGGTTACACAACACAATACAGAAAAAATAGGTAGTTATCGTAGCCTACCCAATGAAAGGGGAATTTTGTAGCTTGGAAAGTTGAAGGTAATTGTGCAAATTTAAACGCCATTTTGCCAATTAGACCAAATCCGTCTTACCAAAAGATTAGACCAGAGTTAAACAGAGGTTTCTAAAATTTCGTTCGACACAATCTACGTCTATCATCCGCGTTTTCTTACTCAATCCTGGCAGACCTAATTATTTTACTTGTACATTTGAGTTAGAAAAAGCGAGGATTAGACGTCGGTTTGTGGAGAAAATATTAAGCCTCATCTGCTCAACTCTAGTTTAAATCTTTTGTAGTAAGACCGAATAAGTTTAAGCACATTCTGATTCGGGCGGGAGTTTGTATTACTCACAAGTAACGTACAACACAGAGTTTTACATACCAACAGCTTCATCCCAAAATGGTTATGTTTGAAAGAAAACAATAACGTTAATTTAAATTAAAAGGACTGGTTGAAATGCTTAAAATATAAACAATGGGCATAATGTCAATTAGAAAATGCTTCTAGTAAAATAATTTATACGTAGGTAATCGAAGTTTTGCTTAAAAATCACGTGACATCTTAGAAATTACGAATGAACTAGACACAAATGCTGAGGTGAATGATATTAATCTTAACGGCAATATTGCTAAGACAACATCAAACAAGACACGTTACATTACAAAAACTCTATAGACATTGAAACTCAAAATGTGTGAGGCAAATAATGCTACGATCATCAATTATATCGTAACAATACTTTTAGTATGAACGCTGTTAAAAAATAGTCATCTTTATGTGAAAACCAAATCGGCATAAAAGACTCACAAATGTACCATTCAGCGTAAATAATAAGTAACTAAAATCATATTCGCGATAACAGCGCTCATGATTTTCACAGAGCTAAAACCACAACACACAACGTTGGTAAGCACAAAGTGATTCTAGTATGGTTTTACCTTGATCTGTATTTGAACGTTCGGCGGCAGCGCAAGCAGCACGCCACTCTTGAAGCTCCGGACTTGGTATGAGGCCCGCTGAACCACCCGCGGTATCTTTGCGGGCTTGCCACCAATGAGAATCATCTTTGCTTATGATCTGGAATTCAATATTTCGACAGTGGAAAAACCTAAAGGATGATACGATAGATTTTGTGATAATTATATTCTTGATTGTTATTACGTAGGTACAAGGATGCCATATTATTCAAGTACCATTTCAAATGTCAAGTTACCTGTAGTATATCTCCGATGTTGAAAGCTATCCCGGCTTGAGCGCATGGAATTAACTCATCTTCCAAAGGATCGTAATCAAATTGCGCTCTCACGAATATCTGCAAAGTATTCGTATATTTTAATTTCTAACAACATTCAGAATTTAACAGCAGAACTGACAAAAGTTTCAGTTGCGAAGTTAAGGAGTACGAATGCGATACGGGACGTAGACATGAAAGAACCAAGTATACCATGAAATGAACAGCGAAACTTTTATTCCGGAATATGAAAATGAGTCGAGTTGCCAACATGTTTCGGATCTGATGTCACGGCAATGAATGAATGCGTAAAGTTTGGGTTCATGTAGGCAAGGTAAGGTAAGGTTTTGGATATTTTATTATTAAAGTAGGTAAAGAAACATAAAAAGGTGAAGTGTGGTAAGTCAAAGAGGATGTTGTGAAGCAATGATAAAAGAACAACAAGCGCACAGAAACAGAGGAAGTCGCGGGGACGCGTAGCCATGCCCAGGTGACAATATATACAAACATAAACACAAAATAACATATAACATATAAAGTAGCAAAGGGTCAGGTCTCGCTACTTACTAGCACGGGCGAAGGCTTTATCCGGAAAAGCTAGTTAGAACAAAAATACCAAAATTTAATTTTCTTTTCAAACACCAATCGGATTTTTTTTTAGGGACAAGCTTTATCTGTGAATTGTGCGCTTGTCGACTTTTCCATGTCATAAGTCTGTGTGAGTTTAAGAACAAGCGTTAGATCACACTAGGCACTAGCTAATTTATTCAAAAACTTGTTTTAGTCAATATCGTCTACATTATTGATTTTGTTAAAATAATGTGAGTATTTAGGAATACTAGCGTTAATTTCAAAAGCTACTCGTACACTACCAGTTTCCAAACATTTTACGAACGTGGATGTATATCAGGCGTTATAGCAAGTCTCCATTTATGGGTGTAATGGAAATACGGAAAGCAATAAAACGGTGAAATATTACCTCGCATGGCGGTGGAGCTGACCGGTACGATGGCACAATCTTGAATGTCACAGATCCTCGGGCTTCACGCTGTAAATTGTTGGGAGTTTTTACTGGTTGCTGTTATTTATTTGCATGATGTGTGTACTATTGCAGGTTACTTAGCAGTTTTTGTCATAGAAACGTCATCGTCACGTCATCGTCATCGTACTAATATTATAATCAATACGAGTCATTCTGTTAATTTGTTTGTTGTTTGCTAAACCGGTTTTTTTTTAATTGGGTACAGAAAGAGATTGGATTTTGGAAATGGATATAATGGCTAGTACTTTTTATCACGATGAAATATGGCAAACGCGGACGAAATCACCCACAGTAAGTTAATAATACAATAGTGAATGAACATCATACTGAAAATAAAGCTATTTGGAATATTCGCCTTCAAACTGTCGCAGAATCGATCTACGGAAAACAAGTCCTACCAGCATTCGCTGTAACTGGGCGACTGATTGGTTTGCGACGGGTGTCCCGTTTATCTCTTTGATCTCGTCGCCGACGTGCAGTGTCGCCTGGCGGTGTATCATGCCGCCGTGCATGATGCGGGCCACGATGCAGCGCCCGTCGTCTGCCAGCTTGAGCGTTATGCCCTGAAAGTAATATTTCAAATCGGGTAAGATTTTTGTGTGGCCATCCACTGCAACAGTAATGTTCTAATAACTCAATCTACACTCTACACTCTTTTCACTCTACACTCGTTCAATTCTTGAAGCAGTTCTAGTAGTACGATAGCTGTTACTTGAGATCCCTATACTAAATTCAACTGTATTTTGATCAATTTTGATGCATCAAAACAGTTTGTTCCAACAATGTAAATCTTATATCTTTAAATGAGTAATTCTTGTATATATATGTACTATAATTGGAATCTCGGAATCGGCTCCAACAATTTTCATGAAATTCAGTATATAGGGGGTTTCGGGGGCGATAAATCGATCTAGCTAGGAATCTTTTTTATAAAATGTCATTTTATTAGTGTTTTTTTTATTATTTTTTTCTTTAAATAACCAGTTCATATTTTTTTATTATTCTATCGGTAAGATCGAAAAATATTATTCATATTATTTCATCATTTTTGATTTTTTTCTTTAAATAACCAGTTCATATTTTTTATTATTCTATCAGTAAGATCGAAAAATATTATTCATATTTCATCATTTTATTAGTAATTCGTACTTAAATATAATTTCCAAAAAACACAATTTATAAAAAAAGAAAAAATACCGAGCAAAGCTAGGTCATCCAGATATTTAACTAAATGGAAAACGAATATTCGAAATTATTATAAATGTGGTTACAACGTGAATGGAAACCACATGTACACATGGAAACCACAACACTTAGCGTTGACAATAAATTTCTAGTTTCAGCCCAATTGGTCCAAACAAATCAGCAATCACATAAAAGTAATCTGTACTGACACTGTACTAGATAGGGGACGGGTCTAAGCTTGATACGCTCCAAGCTCTAAGCCCTAACACGCCGGCAATTGAATTTGCACTAGCCATTGATCTGTAACGCTTTCTCGCACGCAACTACACAATGGCACCCCTTTGATACAGGATTGATTTACAAAGGTTGATACGGTCCTCTTAACAATAAAGGATCGTTTATAATACGAAACGAATCGATTGATATTCAATGATCCAGTAGACTTACCATGGTGAACTTTTAATTAGAAGAGGGAGGGTGGTGAGATATTATAAATAAATAAAATAATTCAGCCTGTAACTGTCCCACTGCTGGGCAAAGGCCTCCCCTCACTATCGTGAGGAGGGTTAGGCCATAATCCACCACGGGGGCCTAGTCCGGGTTGGTGGATAACATGCCTCCGAAATAATTCTCGGGCATGTTGGTTTCCTCACGATGTTTTCCTTCACCGATAAGCGAGTGATAATTACGTACATATGTTTTAACGAGAAACACATTGGTACGTGCCCGCACTGGGATTTGAACTCGCCACCTCCGTTTTCGAAGGCGGACGTTCGCCCACTAGGCTACCACCGCACTTACGATATTAAGATATAATATTATTTATTACCCGTCTTGTCGACGAAACTGAAGCGGCGTAGTACCAACAAATCTTTGCTGAAGGATCAATGATAGTGTAAAAATTCTCTCATACTTAATACACAATATAATATTATATATTATATGATCCTAGTCAGCTCAGACATCGGACAAAGCATCGTAATCGAAATCCTTAATTACCGTCACTATAACTTACAGACGATATTTTTATTATTAATTTATTATCTGTAATATATTTCACGTCATTTCCTCTCATTGCTTGACAAGTATACTGTAAATTCGTGTCACCTTCATCACTTACCATTGACTCTACAAAGTGATTGTACTTTCGTCAAACAATTGCCTTTTCACTTTAGGCACTGTATTCCATTAAACCAAACATTAAATGTAAGCCTGGCTATAAAATACAAGACCATTAATATTAAACCGTTAAAGGTATCGAAGTTGGCCTCAAGGGCTATTGTCACCGCGTATAAAGCGTTGACAGTAACGAACGGCTATAGGTTAGCAATAGCTTATATTATCGTGGTTTACTCTGATTGTGCGGTTTCCTAAATGAGTTATGGTTTTGGTAATGCCAATAGTGTGTGATTAGGCACTAATTAAAGTTAGTAGAGAGCGAGTAAGAGGGACATTATAAAGGTGTTTATTATAAGCTGTCCGTCTGGAATGATCACCAGGCATCATCATCATCATTATCATCATCATCATCGGCCTGAAGACGTCCACTGCTGAACATAGGCCTCCGCATTAGACCGCCACACCGAACGACAATTTGACACTTCCATCCACCCGTTGCCTGCGACTCACCAGGCATACCGTTTTTTTTTTTTTTTTTTTTTTTGCCCGGGGAAATCCTTTATGGATACCACCCGACTCGGGGGGGCCGGGTGGTTATGTGAGAATCTCCGCCTTTGAAGAAGGCGGCCTACTCACTAAAACCCCGGGGGTGATCTCTCACCGCATGTGGTGTGGCCGCGGGATCGTTAGACACGCACCGCGACCACACCTGCCACCAGGCATACCCTGGTGCAACTGATTTAACGACTGTTTCCATTTCAACCAAGAAAATTGTTTGAGGATGCAACAAGAAACGTAGATGTCAATAAAAATTTGGCTACTAAAAAGCTCCTTACCATAGGTTCGTCAGTATTCTTCTGGAACTGCACCAGTCGCACCCTCGTCACGTTTTCGAACTCTGGCTCTGTATCGTCCTCGTCTTCCGGCGGTGGTGCGGTGGAGCGTCCGTTGACCGGCGGAGGAGACGCCCGCAGCGACTCCTCACCGTAGACTTCCCGGGCGACCACATCGTGAGCCTGGAGCAAGGCCTGGAACAAAGAAAACAGTGGTCAAGACTTCTGATAACGAACCAGGTCGATTCGCCCAGGTGAATATAGTGGAACAAACGTCAATTTAGCGATAGGTACCTAACGATAGCTAGTTAGATTGTTGTAGAGACAGCTGTTTAACAGCCAGATCTGGGTTTGAGGCGGTTTTTACAACATATTGTCCGCAGTTTTGGTCAAAGCTAGATAACTAACTAATCCCAAATCTTTTATTCATGAGGAATTGAAGTTTTCAAATCCATTTTCAAACACTGGAACAGCATTAAATCTGTTTTAATTACCATTCAAGTGAAGATAGCACCGCAAATTCGCTCTTTTCAATCAAACGAATCATAAACATTCAACCAAAAACTCATCAACGGATCCAATTAACTGATCGTAGGTACACCTCGAGGGTTAATTTAAAAGTGTTTTCCACATTCGGTCCCCTTCATTTCACGTCTCGGTGCTTTCGATGTACAATTGAGAGTGGAATGTTCCAAATAGGCACCCAAATGCGCTCGAGAGCGGCGATGCCGATAATCCACACAAACCTACCGATGACCGCAATGGCACCCTCAGATTTTCAATCGGGATTACTAGAATTCCATGGGTCCGTGTCCGATTGAATTAATTAGTGAAGCTAACAAAAAAACGGTCTATTTTTGGTATGCCCAGCATGCTAAGGTTAGAAAACAAAGTCAGGGATTGGAGAGTCACATCGAAAATGAACACACAGTAATCGTTTAGGAATTTGTAACTTCAACATAATTTTATGCTTTTCTTTGGAAACAGGAATGTCACATTTTCTTTGATCTTAGAATTTGAGCAAAAAATTCTCCTTCCATTACATTTAATGATTATTACAGATAGTTCCGGACTCACGACTAGCTATTAAATGGGGAGAAAAAGCGTCAGAAAACGAATCGCCCAGCAAAGTTTCCGATATAAAAATCCGGAGATCAAATAGCAAGTGTTGAGGGCGTAAGAAAGGCAATGAACATCAAATGGTCAATGTTCCATCTTTCAAATGGTTGGTGATGAGCTATATTATAGAGTTTTTTTGATATGCACTAGCCTCGAAATATCTTATTCGTAGATAAATCTTCGTTGAAAATTATGCCATTGGATTACATTGACTGTAAAACATATCCAATCTTCGATACAGTATAATGATTCATTTCTGTAAGGATTTATTGACACAATTCTTGGTAAGTCTGGTAATATACCTGTTTTGATGAGAACGAACATATCTTTCTTTTATCTACCAGCGTAGATTACTTATCTCAACCCCAATCTTAATAAACCTTCACATAAATTTATATGTAACATCGTAATAGTATGGGCAAGTACCTGCCGACATTGGAGAACGAAAATAAGGTTAAATTACTTAGGTACCTAACTATATTGTTTCCAGGTATCCCATCATTGTCCCGTTGTACGATTGGGTTGAAATTATATCCTTGGAGTGCATAATGCGAAAGCTAAAACTTCACCAGTATAATATTTTGTAACGTCCGCACCAATCTCGTCTTTACTAATTTGTGAAAATGTTCGGTAATACATTAGTAGAGTTTGCGCCAAAGCTCTTGGCAACGGTATCCCGTGCCGCGTAACGGCAGACGGCGCGCGGCGCTCGGAGAGGATTAGCCGTGTTTCAGTCTAATCATTGTTGTACGGAGTTTATCACGGAATCATGGGTAGGTATTCTAGATTATTGATTATACTTCGTGTGTTTAAGTACATACATACAGTCACGCCTTTTTCCCTTTGGGGTAGGTAGATACATCTTTCCACATCATGCTATAATCCTGACACAGCTCTTTCGCTTCTTCCGTTTTCATGAGCCCCTTCACACACGCTTTTCAGTTACGGGTATATTTTACTTGGCTTAGACGTGCTCGTGTATTTCTTATCGATTAGCACTAAATAAGTTCCAAGCGTTTTATGCAAACACGATGCGATTTATGTCAGTGATGTTAAAGTACGTTTGTTCTGTAAAATAATACAATAGACAAATTTTGCTGAACTACTGGAACAATTTAAACTAAACAGATACTTTGAAGCGACACAAATACCACATGGAATGTGATGCCAGTTCAAATTTGATTCATTGTTAGGGCCCCACACATAATATATAGCTCCCAGAATTACGTCAGGCTTTCAGCGGCGCGGAACATTCCATATCTGGCAATACTGACTGCCTAATAAATAGGGCTGTGAATAGAGCTGTAAGCTGTAACATTTACGAGTGCGAAACAATGCCACTGCACTGTCCCGCATTATCATATGAATTGGCTTGTATTTGCATTGTTCTGGAGTGGGAATCACTGAAGCGCGAACTCTTAAAGATATTTCAGATTCATATTCATACTTGTTAGTTTAGTGAATAATATTCGTTGAGGTTTGGTTTGGTTTTAATCTGAAGATGTGCAAGCGGGCTATAGATAACATGCATGCCTGGATAATCTAAATCTAATCTGACTTGATAAATATGAAAGTATACAAATCTGTGAATCTAATAGGATCTTGCAGATACGTTTAACAGCTTTCCCCTAAATACTTACCTCAAATATAACATTGACGAATAGTTTCACATCATAAGTCTCCTTTGATTGCCACTCGAAAGCTCTTCATAACTGTGCAATAAGCTCCAACTACATCGAACATTTCCAATTTCGAAGGCAACGAATGCTCGTAATATTGCTCCATACTCTGATGTAACCAATAACGGCTGCGTCACAAAAACTAATCCGTCCTAGTTAACAATCCACATACTTCTACGCCCAAAGCTCAACAGTGCCGATACACGACATACACGAGCCGTGCAAACACTGACTTTCGGATATGATGCCCCAGTTCGATGCAAACTTGAGATTAATGCTACACCCGACTGCGCCCACCAATATGAAGCATTTCCAATAGAAACGGCGGTGGGCGGCTCAATGGGCACTTAAAATGTACTTCCGTTTTTGGGACCGGAGAAATTGGATGTCGAAGATTTGTATCAAATCATATCTGATTTCTTTGGGAGACAACTCTGAGGGCTTTCGATAGCTCTCGACCGAGACGATCAGATCACGCTTGATTTGAATTATCTACTTGATATTCGAGATATTGTACAGGTATCTCGAGGATTATTTTTCTTGCGAGTGCCTGCTTGTGGTCTGTATGAACTGGAATATTTTAATGATGTACAGCTTTCGTCTACATTATTTCTCGAGATTTGTATGTCACAATCTGTATATACAGCAGCCCCTAGGGATGTATAATACAGAGCGATTGTGCCGGACTCCGAATAGATTTACTACCAAAAGTATTTTGCAAGAGCTCTCTGTATTAATGCACTTATCTCTACATTTCCAGAGCTGTTCCACCCAATTGAGATTCGTCATTCAATTGAACTGGGAAACGCAGCTATGTTAATTCCAACATGACATGCGCATAGCTGCACTTTGTAGATATGCACGTGTCACTTAAATCTAGACGTTGCCTATTTCGGTCTACCAACTGCCGACGTTTGACACAGTCCGAACTTTGGATTAATTGGGCTAACATAATATCAACAGGGCTTTACTTGCGACTGTTTTAATCTCACGTAATACCGGGAATAATATAAAAATATTTTTGCGCAAACATCACGGAAAACTTTTGACATTTGAGAAGCAGGTTAAACCTGAGGGATGAAAATGTCTAAGTTTCACAAAGGTAGGTGATGATAATGCAAGGTAACATGGTACATGATAAAAGGATTAGTTTGTCAACATACCTGTTCATGTCGATAGTTATAAAAAGTTGCACTCTGCAGTTTCAGTCGCGTATGTTCCGTTTAGTAGCTACGAGTAGATATCTGCATTCCCTCAAAACAAAACATTGCCTGTCACTCGTGAATAATGCCGCCATATTTAATTCATATTTAATAATATATTCAAAATATATTCAAAATAAGATCAGACCCTTTCGAAGTGTTCCAGTCAACGGCTTAATACTATGACTTAGCAGCGTTAAGTATTGCGTAAGTTCGTCATGGCCTTAGATCTTAATCCTTAATTCTACCTTTTAAAGCCATTTAATTGAACGAAAATTGGCTAAAACAACATTACATTTTAAGAAAATTAAATAAACTTTTTACTTTGACGCCACGCCTTTACGATCCGATTAACTTAGCAACTTAAGCAACTAAGACACCTTTCTGGTTCAGCCAAAGAAGCACTACACGAAAAGAGTTTGAAACCTCTCAACTTCACGAATAAAGCTCTCATAACTTTTCTATTTAGTAAGGAAAAGATTAGGTAGCTACTTTATTAGCGAGATGAAAATCTTTAGTGAAAAACCAGACTCCTCGAGCGGAAAATGTTGAATAGGTTGTGAAAAATATCTTTAAAAAAGATGAATAGAAACTTCAATTAGGAGAATAGAATAGAAAATCTTTGCCCTGAAACTCGTTTAGCGCGATTTGTATTTGACTTGTAAAAGTCTTCATCCCTATCATCTCATGTCAGGTTTAGTTCCTCTTATAATGTCTGTGGGCGGATATGGGTTGACGATCATGAAAAAAGGTTGTATCACCCATATTAGGGCTAAACCATCCACGCTCGTTACCGTCGAAAACAGAAGCGGTTTTGCCGTAGCCGCACCGGACGTGAATGACTATTTATTAATTAATTAACAGGCTCCTTTTTTGCATCTCAATACTATTTAAGTCAAGCTGTTGTAATGAAAAAAAATGCAGTTCCATTTGCGGTCAATTTGAATGAAAAAGGATTTTGTGCGGCGAAATGGGAAAAACTTTTTCTTTCTTTTATTATAAGTTCCGTGCCGTCTGGCGTCGCAGCTTTTAATAATTTAGGTTGGAAATAACTAGTTTTTTAAGTTGACATTTTAAAGTTACATAATGGTGGTTTAATGTGTTTCTTTCGTGAATGTTCGCTCTTACTCAAAGTTTGACTAGAAGAAACCAATGTTAAATTTTTCAATAAATTAGTCTGTTGGGGTACATAATATAATCTCTATATATAAACATTAATCCCAATTTCCCTTAGTCACGGCATCACGCGTGACCGGCTTGACCGGTTTTACTCATTCTTTTTTATTGTCAGGAGAAGGTTATTATGAAAGAAAAAATAAAGAAAGTTACGCGGAACATTAGAAATTGACAGAAAACTTCACGACCATATTAACTTTTGTGATGTAACTTTTTTTTAGGAAAAGTGACAAATACAGGACAATGTCTGTCGGGTCAGCTAGTAATAATATACTAATAATAAACTTTTGGGGTATATGGGACACATATTATATACATACATATATATACATACGCGTAGCATATGTTGATGTCTTGGTGATAACCCAAGTACGAGGCGCGAGATTTGGGATTCGATTCCCACGCGAAACAATGTAAACTATGGATTTGCTGTATGTGTTGATATTTGCCCATGATCCTCTTAGTTCTTGATCCTCTAGACAGTCTTAGATGAGGATGAAAAAATAAAAAGCCGAAAACACAGGAAATTCATTTCATTTCCGGAGCTGCGTGATATGTTACCGTAGCGTATCTAACATCTATACGTTCGCATCGTTCGTGTAACTCCAAATCCCACGGATTAAGCAATACGTTCGGTAAGATTGAGAGATTCCTATCTATCGCTGAGCTAAGGGCAAGTTTGGACCACGGGCCCTAAAACACGAGCGATAAATAACCCCAAGCTACCTTGCGGTTACCGCACGTTTATCCCTAAGGAAAGGGCCACTTTTGCTGTTTTATGTTTGTACTTAATTTGACGACAGTTCTGTAGAAAAGGGTCTCGTTTCAGACCGACTTAGGTTAAATTTATTGCTTTAAAACAATTAAATTGGTCAAGGTGATTAAACATTTTGTTAAAAGAAAAATTCGAGTCTAAATATCTTATCTTATATCTTTAAATGAGCAATTCTTGTATATATATATTATATATAATTGGAATCTCAAATCGGCTCCAACGATTTTCATGAAATTCAGTATATAGGGGGGTTCGGGGGCGATAAATCGATCTAGCTAGGAATCATTTTTAGAAAATGTCATTTTATTCGTGTTTTTTTATTATTGTTTTTTTTCTTTAAATAACCAGTTCATATTTTTTTATTATTCTATCGGTAAGATCGAAAAACATTATTCATATTTTATCATTTTATTAGTAATTCGTACTTCAATATAATTTCCAAAACACACAATTTATTAAAAAATATTAAAAATACCGAGCAAAGCTCGGTCATCCAGATATTATTATTATAATGGATTCGAACGGGAAGTTATTGGATACTTATTTTCCTTAACTTGAGTCGCTTTTAGGGTGTTCTGGCAGGGTTCTTCATTGGCCAGTCCCGTTTTAGTTCGTTCATTTATACCGCCTTCGAAAACATTAATATTCAAATGCTAACACTATAAATACAGTAACTCTATTATAAAAACATATGAAATAAATCTTTATCTTAGGCTGACAAAGTATTTACCTAATTTATACAAACCTGACACTAGACTAGGTACCGATAAATATATCAAAAACTATATACAGTACCGATTAACTTCGACAGACGTATTCAATCTAACATGAAGATGTTTATAACGTAAAATAAACAAAAGAAAATCAACAAAAGACAAAATAATGCAAAGACAATTCCACTACAACTCTACGATCTGAAAACAACTGAAAATGTTATGTTAAGTAAACAAAGATCTGAAAACCAGTAGGTACACAATGAGCCGACAAAGTCGCAGTACATCCGGCGGACGGGCCAACTGTATCAGAAATGTCATTGTGATAAAATAATAAGCAGGTAGAAAATATAATAAGTCTTTGGATAGTAAATCCAAGGGATATTAAAGTGGCTGCTGCAACAGAGGTGACAGCTGGTGACAGGGTAATCCCCACCTAGAGTAGAGAGAAACAAACAATTTTGATCGCAATTCTCAACAATAAATTGTCTACTTACTTGATACTTTCTTACTTTATAGAACTGACAGATTAATTAATCACTACAAATAATTTGTAGCCTGTTGATAAAAGAGTAGGTATACACATTAAAAAATAAACTAAGTAGGTATACTTTCCGTTCTGTGAAATTAACAGTTAAGTTTGGTTACGTTGAGCTATAATGACACAATTTTCGAGCATTGGAGGTGAAATTATCATGCGACATAAAATATATAATAAAATCATGTCTGTCATGTATTTTGGTCGAAGAGATGAAGAGAGAAATGCTCCCTGCGGAGGTCAACAGTAGGCAGTGTTCTATTTTGAATGTCGACGCAAATTGCGAAGGTATTGCACGTCACCAGCAAATCGCTTTATGGAAAAATACTTTAAAATAGCCTTTGTAAATGTATCTAACACTAAAATCAAAACAAAGCATGGTTACTAAAAAAGAAAGTGAATTTAACGCCCTGCAATTCTCCCTCCACTCCAGGTATTAAAACCTCGGAACCTGTTCAAAGATATACCTATATTTTTATACATCCACACATCTTATGCCTCGGCTTTCTACTTTCCAAAAGATTTGCATATTCTCGACTTTCTCTCTTGCGAGTACTTTTTTCACTCACGTATTTGACAACATGGCAACCCGGGGTTCATAAAACTTCCCCACATCCAGCCCAAGGTCGGTTATCTCCCAGGAATAATATATGAAGTTGTTTTGAACGTACGGATGGAACAAAGGGATAAAAAGAATATCTGTAAACATCAGAACCAGGTTTATAGGATGAGTAAACAACTTGACGATAAATTGTAGCGCTTTAGTTGCCTTCGCCGCTCGCGCGACAAAGCAAACCGGAATGTAATGTGGCATAAAAGCAATCCCCTGAAATAGCTCATTCCATTCACATGGTAAATAGCAATGTTGTAGGTGCTAAGTACCATTAACCAAAAGTAACGGTTATTTGACTCTTTGTGAATGCATTTCAATAGGTCGTAGAATTAAACCCTTTAATCGATGTAATGGGGCTGACATCTAAAGCTGGTTGAATACAACGCTCATCCAAGGTTGAATTATGACGAAATCTACTTAATGGTGTTACGTGCTTTTTCATCAGAAACGTGCAATAAACCAACAGATGCGATGTAGCGAAATTTCGTTACTCAAGAAAATATTATGACTATCTTTCATCATATATCAAGGTGAAGTACCACTTAAGTGGCTATGGTTTCGCCCAATATTTTTCGCGTAATGTATTGACATTTTGTTTGCCATATTTCATGAGAGCTATGTCTCTTCATCGTATATCCGATACAAAAGCTCGGTTCTAATTAAATCGTACACAGTCAAAATGGAAATCTGACACTCCGTATGGAAAGTAATGCCGTGATATTATAGTCACGTAACTGCAAATGTATTTAATTACGACCCTTATTTGCGGCTCACTCAATACAATAGAAACAGGGTAATTGTTAAGCATGTCAGCAAGGTAAAATGTTGCGTGCATAGCACCGTAATTCGGCAATTTACAGCATGGGCAACACTGAGCCGAGAGGAGGGGTAACTTCCCCGCTTTAGTATGCGTGAGCTTCGTGGAAGTGTTACCATAAATTGTGAATACACTCAAGATAAGTATCAGATACATACATAAACGAGAACGCGGTACATTCGTAACATTTCTGACATACATTTGTGAAGATCTTTCTTCTCTTTTCAGATCTGACCTTAACTTTTAATAAACAGATAACTATAACTATATATAATAACTACTTGCTCTTAAAAGCAACTTTGAAGAGGCATCAAGATAAAGTAATTCAAAATTGTTTTTTTACAACAATCATAAGACAGCGATCCCAAAATGGAAAGATCCCGCTTCTGAAAGGGCGTCTTAATTTATTATAACTTTCGGGACTCGCGATTAAAAGCGTTCGATCTGAGAATATCAATGTAATATCGACTTTGCTAGCAAAGTTTTGGATTAGGTGAGATACCAATGAAACCTTGGCGGAATTGGTGAAGAAAAAGAGACAATAAAACGAATTAACCAAGTGAATGGTCGGGGCCGACGAGGCAGTTCCAGAGATTTATTAATGTGTTTGCGGACCGTGACAAAGGCTTTCATGTTGTTTGATACGAAAACATAAATAACAAGCGAAAAACAAAGTTTTAACGGTGGAGGATATAAAACCACACGCATCCCTTTGAAGGCCCATGCAAAAGGGTCGCAACTATTTATAGCTGACAATAAATCAAGTAAAGGTACATGGGACAAAGAAACCTCAACACATTCCGTAATACAATTCAACCGGTAGACCATAATGTTTACCCGTATTCTCATAATTATAAAGCCTCAAAAACTCATTCTTTTCAAAAGAAAGTCATAAAATTCTGCGAACAATCTAAGCATTTTTGTCGAACTGGGAAGTGGAAGTAGTGAGCAATATGATACGTGTTTTATCTCAACTCCTATTAAACATTACCTAGAGAGACATTTTGCCAAAATACACCCTAAACAAGGCGACGAGTTACAATTTATTTTGGTAATTTCATAGCCCTTGGAGCTGTTAGGGTAATGCTTTTAGAAGGGCGGCTTCGGTAAACCGGTTACCTTTAGGGAAAACCGGAAGGGCTTGCAATTATTACAGTTTTCTCTCTAGATATTCGATATCTTTGTAAAGTTACAAAAAAATCTGATAACAAATAATTTGGCAAGATCAAATATAAAGAAAATATGGAAGATTTCATTATATTCTACCTGAAATCTTGATATTTCTAACATTAATTTAATCTTCCATACTAATTAGTGTTAATTCCATTGTTACATACTAGACAACATTTTAGTTTAGTCCTGTGAAATTATTTGTTCACACTTTTTAATTCCATGAAAATGAAAAGGCTGGCAATAACATTAGTGTAGTTTTGGTTTTGTGTAGATATAAACTTTTAAAACTGTCAAATTAAGTTCTAATATAGTTCATGCTAACACAGTTTTTACTACGAGCACTACTCTGTAACTACGAGATCAGGATATACTCATGGGCGTAATATAAAAAGTAAATATATCTTATGTCTCCTCGCAGTATGATATAATTAATCAGGTTCACTTCTATAATAAACCTTATTGAATTAAGACATAAGAGTGACATAAAACACTGCGAGTAGGTACATTATAAATCATAATACAGAGAAAACGTGTAATTAACCTAATGGTATGCAAGTAAACATTAACTTCAATACAACAGTCCGCTCTCATAACCCCGTCTAGATTTGCCGTTCCAACTAAGTATATCATTAGAAACTGGGGCATCAGGGTTCCGTGAACTATTCGAGTGCAGTAAATTATGTTGGAATGGTCTTTGAAGAGGTCTTCACCAATCGTTTTCAGACGTTTGCGGATTAAGGAAGTTAGGCGATCCTTGTACGTTTAGAACCACTGGACTTTGACACGACCATTATTGACTGTTCTGATTTACGTTGCTCAATAAACAGTTGAGCAAAATTTAATTCGGAATCGAATTTGGCCTGACCTTTCAATATTAAATTCAATGAGTTGGACGAGGTGTAAATGGCTGTAAATGTAGAAAAACACAAACTTGAAATTTCGACTATGTAGCTGTGACTGGAATCAATTTTGGCTTATTTTTGGTATAACGGCTTATTGTGTATTGCAATTCGCTGCTCTGTAATCATATGAAATGCACGTATTGTATTATTTGTTGCAAAAGAAACATTGTGTTCCCGTTGAGCTAAATTAGATTCCTAACATAGCGTGCGCAGTTGTAAACTTGCACACACTACAAAGAATAGCAATAACACGAAAGTCACGTTCGCGTTACGCGCAGACCTAAGTGAATTCTACAAGTAAATAAATAAGGAGTCCGGCGAGCCCCAAAACTTTGAGCACGGAAGATCAAAACCGAGCCACGAGTATAACTCATGCAAATCGCGAGCGCGATGTAGATGAAGCTGTCAAAAACTTCCGAGATAGTTTCATTAGTTTTCAGACACTAGACTCTTTTTGGAGGCATCCGGTTGAATGGTACAAATTGCATTTTCCAAGTTTCGACGTGTGAAATATAAGTTGGGCCAGTGCCATACAGTTCAATTTATAACGGCGTTAATGTCAGACCGAAGAATTACGACAGACGAGAAAAGTTGGAAATGTGTTAATGTCAAAACTGAAAAAAGCCGAGACAATACAGACAAACCTTCCTACAAAGCCGTAATTTGGACAGGGATTCCTGGTACTCAGCCAGTTAATAAAATATTTACACAATAAACCAAGCCAGGTCAATGTCAGATCCAAGTCAAAGCATACACACCCAACCATTTCACCGACAAAGCGTTCTAAGTTAGCGGTAGTAAAACAGCACCTAAACAAATAGCGTACTCAAGAAACCAAAACATGTTTTCCCTACTGAACCTCGGCGTCTTCGGGCTTATAGCTACTTCACCACACATCCACATTTGTTTTCCCACTTTCCCCGACTATGCAAAGGTTTCACACACAATGGGAGCACTTTAGGCATGCGCTAAGCTAACTTCAAAGCGTGGACTGAAGAGATTGTTTGGCCTGCATGTGCGCCACTTAAAACTGTTAAGAAGTTGTTCCAATGTAGCAAACAAACTTTGGAAGTTTTGGACGCGACCGCAACCGCAAAGTTGGTTAAACGTTTAAATGGTGTGAATATGACTTATTATCTCTTGGTAACCGACCAGAGTTGAATAAAGATATTATTTGTTCTATGTCAAATTACCAAGATTTTTAGAAGCTTCCAAACACAATTACTTTGTGGGTAATGTTAACTTAACTAGATGAAAACGGTCCTATACATTTTAATGAGTACACTGGTTTAATATCTAAACAAAACTGAAGACAAAAATGAGAATTCTTCAGATTCAAGCTTACATATTAAATAAACCAGGATTAAATCTTCATAACAACTAGGTTACGAATCTCGTATTTCTATAATTGGCTCGGAGACGAGACTCGAATCACGTTGGAGATATTAAAGTTGGAACTCAGCTCATTTTCACTGATTATTTTCTTTCATTGCTAATCTGTGTGATGTTCCATAAAACGTTAATAGACATGACTTAACTAAAGATCTGCAAATTATTCGAAGCATTTTAATGTTTAATTAAAAAATTGTCGCTATCTCGTTCATTTTTAGGGGTTAGAGTTTATTACACATTTATTGAAAATACTAAATAAAATGTACTTAGAGTTAGGCTCTATTGTTCAATTAGCAAGAGTTACTTTATGGGAAAACATAAATACATTTAATCAGACCAAACCCGTCATTCCTTTCAGCAGACTCCTATATTTATTTTGCAAAACTTCTCAAAAAGAAGCTGTGTCGTTAAGCTGTTGGAAAATGGGGAATTCATTATGTCATGTAGTGAAACACCGGTTCCGTTGTCACGAGCCATTCTGCTACCATTAATCTTTTGATATTGCCATGCTGCCGTCTCAGAATGCCCCAAATTACGCTTTGAATACACCATTGACATCGTATTATATTGCTAGTGGTCTGCGGTGAACTAATCCTACGGACTCGCACAAATATTGCGTACAATACAACTAACTATACTACTACTGAAACAATCTAGACTTTTACGTATGAATGCTGTGATGAAATTGTTCTGGTGTCCTACCTAATATGTGGAAGTTTCGATTCGATTTCGATTGTGATATGTTACGCAATGTACTAGCAATGCCATCGAAACCGAACTATGGCAATAACTGGGTGGGATCAGGGGGACGAGCGTAATGCAGTGCTGCGTCAAATTTTGCAATGCAAAGTAATGGATGGCAGTGCAACTGCTATGAACTGGGACTATTAAACTTTATACCTTTTCGATGTTTTTGATTCCATGGATAGGTATGAAGCCGATTGCCAATAATTAAGACGTTTTTACCTTTGAACATTTTCATACTGATCATCTATACTGCTTGGATTTCACTCTTAAACATCCTAATTAGCGTCCTAAGCAGCTCATATAATTAAGTCAAATGACTACTCCTAACAGTAATGGCGTAAATATTCCAAAGTTAGGCGCA
Organism: Hylaea fasciaria; assembly: GCA_905147375.1. Classification (NCBI taxonomy): domain Eukaryota; kingdom Metazoa; phylum Arthropoda; class Insecta; order Lepidoptera; family Geometridae; genus Hylaea; species Hylaea fasciaria. The sequence continues at coordinate 3,146,144 of LR990200.1, forward strand.
CCGAGATTTCGCTTGGAAGCTAGCCAACCCAATGCGAACCAACCTAGGAAAATGCAAGCTTTAAACATTACATAATGCAAAACCGAGAGTGCAAAGCCAGTTTCCATGAAACTCGGTGTTACAAAAAAGAAACAAACTATTATACTAAATGCTCAGTGAGTCGAGTCAACGTATTCTGTTCTGAAACTTTAGTTCTACTAAAACCTATTAGCCTTACCATTTAAGTTTTTTATAGTCCGTTTATAATAAACTATATTGTATACAACACAAAAACAGACTTAATAACAAACCTGATGAGATCTTTTACGTTATAAACAGAGCAGACTTTACCGAAGCCACATATAAGAAATACGCGTAAATATTTAACTAAACAACGAAATCAAATACCCTCTCTAAAATTGCTATTGTAAAGCAGTGCTAATCATTCAATGGAAGTGTTCGTTCAGATTACCAATTCAATTTAAAATTCAACAGTGCTAGATCGAAGACAGTAAAACCAAAGGCGAAAGAAGTAAATGAGACAATTTGCAATTTAGAAAGCGATATAATTCAATAGGGAGAGGTCACCTGGCCGAAGGTTTGCAGGCATTAAATTATTCAGGGTCGTGTTTTTCTTTGTTTTCCCAAACTCAAGTAAATTGTGTTAGGCATTCCCAGAGGCGACGCATAAAAGGACTCAGAGAAAGATTTACTGCGTTAAACTACGTGGAAATTTAAATAGGGGAATTTAAATTGTTGCAATTTAAAATAGATAAGAGATGTGGCATTGTGAACCATAAATATTGTGAAATCTACCGACTTAATATGCCGTTGCTTATTTTACACTAGATGGGTAGATTACGATGTACTCAGTAGCTCTTGACTGGATTTTTAGGAACAAGCATGTGTGAATACAAATACAACATATTTTTTGTAACTTACACACTAAACAACAAATACATAAAGCTCTGCAAGAGTTATTTTAGAGTTAAAGATGGAGATATTTCCTGGGTTGATAGGATCTGTCAGTCGCGACGCGCATACAATTTTTTTTATATTATGCTGAGCGGTTAGCAAGAGATAATATTTATTTAAAGGGATACAGCATTTGATTGGGAGCTCTACCAACACAGGTAACTGATTGTTTCTCTGATACAGAAATATCGTAACTGTACTCGTATTTCCAACAGTTTCTTTTTCTTTCCTGCGACACAATATTTCTAACAAGTCAACGTAAAACTAACATCTAAACAACTTTACATCTTAAATAACTAACTTTTGCGTCACGAAAAACGCGTAGCTCGCCTCCAGAGGTACGGAGCTGATAAATTTTGTAATAGCAAACTCGTTTTACGCCCCTAAAGCCCTAGGGGTAGACTTATGTAAATTTTATGGTCGGTATGTGCTGAACAACAGTGTCATAGCAAATTAACTTCCGAAGAAAGAGTAAAGGTTCTCATAGGTATCTAACATTTTAAAATAAAAGAGAGCTGCAGAAACCTTAAATAAAATTGACTATACCTCGATTTACCTTCCTACATGTACATACAGTACTCGTAACGAAACGAGACCAAAGAAAACAAAAAAGAGAAAATATAAGTAGTAAAAGATTAGAGATCATAATAAGTCAACGGTGGAAAATCGAAACCTATGAAATTAGTATACGAGACAATATAACACAAAACCAGTTGCAGAAATAAACAGACGCAGTAACAATCAACTCAGTTCGCAGAAATAACTAGCAAGAGGAAAAAAAACACACAGGTTTGAATATCAGAAAAGACTATAAACAAAACTATAGGGTCTAAAGCTTGCATACGTCCAAACGACGTTTCGATCAAGTTACACTGACGGCCACGAGAAGACTGCGCGCGAATTTCACCCGTATCGTCTAGTAAACATAAACACCATAAAACATTCTTAAAATAGAAGGGAAAATGTCAGAGCAGCAGAGCTGAACCGCTAAAGTGGACTAAACAAAGCTTCCCGGAGACGTGTGCACTAGCAGAGATATGGTGGAATGGTGACAAAACGCACACAAGCAAGTCAGCCAGCATTAAGAAATGTCAGCTTACACAAATCGGTGAAGATACGAGTACGTGACAACGTGCTTCTCATACCGAGAGATTTATCTTTAGATATTATTATTAGATATGGAGAGTTGAAATTGTATCGTAATTCGTTTTACCCTCGCGAAATGCCATAGAAATAGTTCAAAGTCAAAGTCAAAGCATTTATTGTAAATAGGCAATTAAATCTCACTTTTACAAGTCAACCAGCTAATTCTCGTTAACAAAGAGAATCGTAAAAACATAAAGTATTATACATTAAATTAAACAGTAATTGATTATGGTTTGAGTTTGAAAAAAGGAAGTTGGTTACTATTGTTACCACCCCCTAGCGCAGAGTATCTATCGGCAAGCCCCTTTCCAGGTGACCTTGATAGGCAGCCTGGCTAGGCTTAGTGTGATCATCTTCGATCACAGTTCGTCTCTTAACACTATGCTTGTCGTTCAACACTGCGCTTCTTTTATGAACCGTTTCACAATTTTATAGCACAAGAATTTGTATTTAAGAGTAACTGATGCACAAAACTGTCGCATAGATGTGAACAGTGCCAGTGATATACCGCACAACAGGCGACAAAACGGATATTTGTATGCACATTCTCGTTTCGAGTTGCACAATGATTCTTGGAGATACGTGATTCTGCTGCTGAATTAATTTAAAGTTGGCACTTTCAATTCTTATTCCGGTACTCTCGCAATCTAACTGTGAAAAAATATATAAATATTACATAAGGTGGCGTTGAGTTCTTATAAATTAATTTAAAAATATGGCGTAGTACACTTGGCTCTACGCCGTAGGCTGTAGAGGCTGCTACTACGCCGAAATGACGGGTTACGCGATGCTACGGTGCTACGAAGCTACCAATTACTCAAATCGGTTCAAAAACAAAGTGCTGAAACATTAAATTATATAGAAATTATATTACAAGTCATACATAAAATAATTGCATACTTTGAGAATCGTTTACCTTGAGTTTATCACTAATTTATACAAACAGTCACCAAGTACCTATAATTTTTCACCGCCTATAAAAATATACAAGGCATTTTTTGCACGTGTTGCAAATGCTACGGCATTCATCCGAAAAGCAAACAAAAGCACAAACCAGTTAGTTTAGGAGGCAAACAGTCGTACTGCAGTAACAAACGGTAGCCTAACAAGATATACATGTATGGATATACATGTATGGATATACATATATTACATGGAATACGTACCTACAATGATACAATTTTTTATGTCAAACAAAACAACTCATATTTTAAGCCATCGACATGGATACTAGTACACTGATAAAAACTCATACTGCTAATATACAGTTTAATTTTATAAATGTTTGTAATTGCCAAAAGTTATTATATTACTCATATTCATTTAAATATTTGTATATAATATAGCACTATATAGTAGGTAGTGGCGAGAGATATTAAATGGTGTACAAAGTAACATTGTGTCGAAATTTGAAACGTGTTAGATGTTAATTTTATTATATTATCATTACATTAATCTAAGTTATTATTTTACTCATTACAATTCTGTATTATATTGTACTCATACAGTACAACAAAAACAATAGGTGTAATTATTCAAATAAACAAAAGTTACTGCGTAAAGAAATAAACCTATTTACTGGCTAAAATATTACATTAACCTTTCTTTAAGTTTCAGGGTTTCACGTATCTAAAACTGAGGCTGGATATATTCTTATCTATTCAAGTCATCGCCCTTCAGTCCCGGACCATATTCTGATATGACACTGAGCAGTAAGTACTATGTATAACATGATAAACGGAGGGATGATAAGAAAAATTGGGAACTATACTCTCTATTTAGCACTTCTACTTATTTTACCTAACTTTACCACATTCTGGAAGCTTCTGTTGCAAACAATTTCCATCGACTTACTGAGAATTGGCAAATAGAAAGGGACTCAGCTATGCAGCAAAATTTACCCTCTCGTTAAGTTTGAAACTAGATATACTTACCAGACCTTCCTATATCTGATTCTTCCTATTCAGATATTCCTTCTTACCTTGTCTTCTTCTTCCTATCTACCTATAATGTGTTTGGTTTAGTTAATTTCCATTCAACAATTTTGACTAGAATTTACCCATCTCTACTTTTCAAACTCTCAGCAAAGACATTTCACCAGGCCCGTCTTTACCATGGGGCACGAGTAGGGGCACACGGGACCCAAGCCCAGGGGCGCTTGAGGGGGCCCCAAAATGCCAAAATCGTCGCTTACACAGCTTGCCAACGTAGAAGTTTAGAAAATAGCTTATAGTAATTTAATTTACCAAATTTTGGCCATTATACTAATGACGTCACTAAGTAAAAGTACATTTTGTCAGATTAAGGTCATAATTTAATAATCTTGACTAGATAGTTCATTACCTTGTCTTATAAAACCTGTGTAGGTTTGATCATATACTTACTATAAATCAAATAAATCAATTTAATTTAAATCAATTATATTTTATTGTTTTAGTAAAACATCGACTACTAAAATACCCACCAATATAAATAATTAGGTAGGTACCTATTTAATTCTGTGGTACAGTCTGGCTGGCAATGTTTAGTAATACCAGTGAGATGAGACGGACAACGTTTCCAATCACTTGTCTAAGCCAAAAACAATGTCCAAAATAGAGACCGAATATCGAAAAGGGTTGAACGCATTTTTCTAGCAATTTGACGGTTTAGTAGGCAAGTTGCTCAAGGACGAAATTAGAATAAGCCAAGCGGAAACCCCGATAGCGATCGATATCGCCATGATCTACGGTTTCTCACTCGAGGATTCGGAGAAAATGTGCCAAATTGACAATCATTTTGGGCGTTTAGACGCGTCTGGGTTCGAGATCAATCGTTAGATGGTTTCGTAATTAGAAACATCGGTTTTCCTTATACTTGGATGCACGGTTTGTGTTTTCGCTATTATGTTCTCGTCTCATTTATTAAGGTACTCTAACTTGAACTATTTATTTGCATTTTTTTGTTCTATTAAAAATGTATGAAAAAATGAATGATAATATTTTTTCTCTCATAATCATATTTTTTGGCATGTTTTGATATTTATTCTGCTATTCGGTATAGAGATCGACACATCAGAAGATCACAAAAATCGGTCTAGCTGACTATTTATTTAATGAATACAACTTATTGTGGATCGTAACTAAATTAATTTCAACCCAACATTTAGGTCAATATAATTATTGTACCTCACATTTTTTTTTTGCTTTTTTACAGTCAGAATTTGTAATACTTTCATTCATCAAGCGAGGTATAAGTTTGGATTTATACGGATGGCGTACACAGAAGAGGGGTATAAATAAAGTGAGAAATATTATAAGTGAAAGATTTCTCAGGAATAATAAAGAACCTACTGATTCCTTTTGCAAATACGAAATTGAAGAAAGACGATAGATATATCTGGGGGCACGGCAGTGCCCCCGCCAAGTCAAGCAAAACAAAAGGCACGGCCGTACTATCCTTTTCTCGAAGCGATTCGGGCCATTTTCGACCCCCTGTAACTTCGTTATGAATAAAACTAGAACCCTAAATTTTTAGTGACCAAGAGGGCATCACGTCTACAGATAATAATCCAAATTACATTAAAGTTGAACCAGTAGTTTAAGAATTATTTCAAGTCCAAGTTGCTTAATTTTGTTGCCCACTGACTGACTGACTGACTGACTCACCGATCATCAAAATTCTAAGGTACGGCAGATAAACTGCGTTGCGAGACTTGTGCATTTTTGTACATGTAATGTTTTTGATGGGATATATATATATACATCTGCTTAATCATGTCATTCATCAGTAACTCGTCTTACTTCTTTTTTAGCAACTTATAATTATATATTACAGATTTGTATCCTTATCCTGATATTTTGCTGACTGCGACTTGGCTAGTACATTATATTAGCAGTCTAGACTTCTGTCTTACTGACTGTCGATTATATGACTATTATAATGTGGTAGTTGTGATATTTCACCCTAGCTTAAACATGGCTGACCGCACAAATCGTGCAAAATAGAAGGATAACATAAATAAATGTTTGTTAGGTACATACAGCTAATCTTACCTGAACGTCGGGACATATAATGTCATCTGCTTGTATGTGTAAAGAGAAAATGAAAAACATAATATGTTCACTCTATTCTGCAGTAGAGACTCCTATGCCTCTACTGCATTCAAGCGAAAACGTTTTGAAAGCAAAGATAGTCAGTTCCATTCATCCGAAGACATTTTGAAAGCAGCGATAGATGGAAACTTTTCTGCCATGACGAGTGAAAAATCGTAAGAAAAATACGAGGTTTTCTTACAGCTGAGAATTTTATATTAATTAACAGATAAGTGTCGATTCCGAATGCGCGAAACTAAACTAAAATTAAATTTGACAGGTCTAAAATCACAGCAATCCTAATCGATTTTAAGACTTAAGAAAATTACCGCAATACGTTTCTAGTCTAAACCAAGGGTCTACCACAAGATGAACGATATAATCGATATAATTTTTTATCTGTTTTTTTTTATTGACAAACTTATATAGCTTCTATGCAAACATTGGACAGAAGACGAGAACCCGACGATAATTACAATTATACATTCTATTGACTTCGTTGACATCCAGGGACCTAATTCTCCCTTTGTGCGATAAATCTCGATACTGAAAAATATCAAGTTGTATAGATATCGCATGCGAAATATATCATATAGACCAGAATCGCAACATGGATTTTTGCATTTTTGGACATGGGCTGTGATGGTGAATTATTATTATTTATCTAAGTACATATAATACGGTTAATCAACGTGTCACAGTTATAATTATACATTTTTATTACTCGTTAAACAAATAATTTCAACCTCTATTCAGTTTCGACTCTCTACGCCCGTCGGTATCGTAAAACTTTTGGAATATTACATGCTATTTTTCTCTTTATAATAACACCTTAATTTACTTTGAATTAATTAATAAAATAACACAGAAGAAGCAAATTCATATTAAAAACAACACAGAATAAACAACCCACGGGCCGTAAAGAAATGAGCTGAAATTGAAATATTTTCTATTTTCTTTCTTATAAGTTTATGTTGACTGAGGAACATCAGGCGATCCCGAGAGATATGACGGAACTTATATTATTGTATCTTCGAACAATATCAACTGAACTAAGAAACTGAAAAGAAACTCCTCTTCACACAGAAACTAATAACTAATCTCACCTTCGGGAAATAGGACAAGGCTAGAGCGAGGATAAAGGCAATCAAGGAAGAAACCTCTCTATTAGCCTTGAAATATAGACCATAATCGTTTTAAAATACAGTCATGCACGTACGCTTGTCGTAACGGCCGCTTTATATCACGTGCTAATATAAACGTTATTTCAAAGTACTTTCATTTGTTTTTTGCACGCATCGAGCTACTAATTTTAGCTCTGGTCCTGTCGCAGATCTAAATGATATTCAAGTATAATCACGTATCGCTAAAACTGAGATAGAAGATCAGTAAACGACAGAACATTTTGTACTTGTATCTAACAAATCCGGTTAAGTGCACGTTAATACAATCAGCTTAGCCCACTGTTCATACAAATATATCAAGAGCGTGGATTAATCGTGTTTACTTGGAGCATAGGCATCAACGAAGTAGCGATCTTAGACAAGGCTCGTACACAGGCTTGGATTTTCCGTGCGGCAGAGGTGTGCGGTTTTTTCATCACACATACTTGCCCTTAAGTATTTTCGTTTAAACGCCCGCAGAGCCTTTAGGAAAAAGTCGTAGATTTGCGGTTGAGTGTTTCGGTAGTTTGTGCGGGAGCGTGCGGCTTCCGTCGTGTCTAAGCGATAACCGCACCGTGTACGGAATGTTCGCTTTTCATACATTTTAGGCTTTCAATTGTTTTGCGGGCGCATAAGGCACAAGTCTCGAAGCTGTTGCTGTAAGAATCGAGACTGTATTTTGCCTCTTGAACTATGCAATCATCGATGTTATGATTCATCATCATCATCAGCCTGAAGACGTCCACTGCTGAACATAGGCCTCCCCCTTAGACCGCCACACTGAACGACAATCTGCCACTTGCATCCACCGGTTGCCTGCGACACTTGTGTCGTCGGATGTTATGATTATTCAATGATTAACTATAAATTAGTACACAACCTTACACAAGAGAGTAGGTACTTGTATCATAAAACCTTTTTATAGCAAAAGAGTTTCGAGACTTAGCAATTTTTGTATTGATTTTTTTAATGGTAGTTGTTTTATACAGACGATGTAAGCGCCTTAGTTGCAACAAAGAGGAAAATTCCCATTGTGTTCGGGAAAGAAAAAAGCTTGATTATTTCCACACCGCTACATTTTCAACATTCTGTAATTCTGGTTATCATGTTCCACGGAATCTGAATAATGACAATCAAGCAATATGATGTCACATGTCTTGACAGTCTCGTCAGTTGATGTTTGTTTGTTCGTTATAATGTATAGTGATGCTACGAGTGCATACGAAAACTGGGGCAAGAATTAGTTTATAGGTAAATAAAGGTCATTCAGAGCCGTCCAGACCTGGACAATCTACTGCGCTCCATTCGCGCTCCTGTACGTGCAGATAGTGTGTTGCCTCGCGTGATCCAAGCGCACGAGTTCAAACTCGCGCTCTTAGCCTCGAGCGAACTGTACCGAGATCGAATCACGGAGCGCCGATCCAAAAAGAATCGCCCGGTGCTTCGACCACATATGAGATAGATACACAGTCACTATGAAAATCAAATCTCAAGTGTTCACCCGTCAAGCCGATATTGTTTCATTTAATAATGAACCTTAACGCGTTGCAATTGTGTTGTAAAACATTAGTGACAGTTTTTTTAAACAAGGCATATTATTAATGCATTTAATAATGGACATTAACACACTGTGATAGCGTGGTTCAAAACAAGGCATACGACGGCCACTTTTGGTCGGCGATCGGGGATCTACCTTATGTTTCATCGTAGGCCCGGCGTGGTCCCGGCAATTCAATAATTCACGAAACGTATTATTTATTAATTAGTTCATGTAACCGTTCACGGCGGCAGTTGTCTATGCCCATGCACGAAAGGGCCCCTGATTTATTGTGATAGCTATTTGCGGTCGTACATAGATATTTTACGTTACTTTTGGAAACGAAACACGTAACTCGTACTTCGGTGAACCTCAGTAAACCTTCTACTTACACTCTATCTATTTATAATAAATCAGTGATGGAAAAATAGTCTGTATTACTGTGAATGAAAGTATATAACAATTCCTGGAGTGTGTATATTAAAAAAATGTCAAGGTGACCTCAACAGTACTGAATAAGAATGCCTTTCTGTTTGTTCTCACATTACGTAAAAAGTGCTACACCGATTGAAATGCGATTTTCACTATTGGGTAACTTAGAGACGAAATCAAGCTACTGATAAAGTCTGCAGACTGCTAGTTCGTAGATGGCGTCTAGTGCCCTGAGTGTGAGTTTTTGTGGCAAGTTAACGCGCTCGACATAGACGGGTTAGCGTGCGCTTTGTATGAAATTCCTGTACAGCGCCCCTACCGGCGCGTTTCTGAACGAAAGATCTTCATACAAAGCGCGCGATGACGCGTACTATGTCGAGCGACGCACACTAGGCGCACAGTTACATTATAGACTATCAGGAGATGGTGCGAAACTGTCTTCTAACATCGATATGAAAAAATACCACCACAAACGAAGTAGTGGCCAGCAGCTACTTAATAACAAATCTTCCATAAATCTAGGATTAATTCTAACTATCCCAAGATAACCACTCACGAGCTTCAATATCTGTAACCCTATAGCCTTTTATCTGATGTCCATTAAAGCCTCATCCATCAACGTAATGTAAAACCGCTTATAAATAAAGTCCGAAAGCTGAAGGACATAATAAATCTGAGGACTAGTGCTGTTCCCAGATCCCATTTATTATTGTGTACTGTCCCGATAAAAATATGTTTCTTTTTTTCTGGAGATAAGTTCGGGACTGTGTAAAAATAAATTGCTTGTGAGCTGGGGGACAGTTTGCAGAAGTTACGGGGATATTAAATTAGACACAGCTAGTTTTCATTTTGTTTTGTGTATACATACATATTATCCAACGATTTTGTTGAAATAAACACTTCAATGTGTTAGTTCTGAGTTGGTGTATCGCTATGTGAATTGAACGAAACCTTTATGGCCTTATCCTCCTCACGAAAGTGAAGGAAGCCTTTGCCCAGCAGTGGGACAGTTACAAGCTGAATAATAATTATTATTATTATATTGTTACATGACTTTCATTACACAGGTTACATTACACTACACAATATTTTGCACTTTTTTAAAGATTGCCCAAATCTTTATACCTACTGGCTTAAGTTATGTAATATGATGATTTGTATTTTTTATTTCAACAAATTCACAGTCGGTCTTGACTTAAATATTCCAGCCAACACTATGTGCAGTCGAAACCACGCAATAAATCAAACGGGGGTTTTTACATTTGCCCGCTGAGAGCCTTTCAGGTGAAGCCTTTTCAGCATTCACGCACTTCCAAAGGTATCTCGTCAAAAAGGTATTCCCTTATATGAATTTAATGTCCCATCTCCACACAGATTGCTTTAAGGTGTTGAATGCGATTACCATAATGACTAACGAGTTTTGGATAGACTCCGAAAATACAAGTCACTATTTGATATTGAAAGCGAGGAAAATGATTGGCCACCTTTATACGGCATGACAAATTTATATAAACCATCTCAGAAAGGAAGGAAGAAGAGAAGAGGGGAAGAAGTAGAACTACGAGGACATTCACATATCAGATAAAAGAGAAGACATCTGTCATGTCGTATAGGGAAGTCAAAGCTTTAGCTGAAGATAGGAACGGTGGCAATTACTGCACCGTCTAGAGATTTCGAAGAAGAAGAAAGAAGAAAATTGCTTTACAATAAGTCAACTTAAAAAGTGTTTTATGTACCTAATCAACTGAAAGCTAATGTTGCAAGTACAGTGTCCCCAAATGTGAATCTGCATGAGTCTTTAGTACAGAATCAATATGAGAGAGGATTTCATTAACTGAAAACTTAAATGTCGAATCTTCAGCCTGCTTTTTTAATAGCGAGTAAAGATTTAAAAAAAAACTACTTTAACTCCCTAGGGCCTAACAACCTCGTTTAGGCCCGTTAAGCTGAGACACTTTTTGAGCATTAGGTGTGAAAAAGTTATTTTTCTAAGTGGACGGTAGATGATATAAGTTTGAGAACCTATGAGATTCATGTACGTTACTTGGCTAAAATACGCACTGAGGTTTTTATTCTAGAAAATACAGATTTAATTAGTGCGAAGATTAACATTATTTTGACAAACGGATAATGAAAACCTCGCGGGGAAACTATTTCCGAATTATTTCGTAGGTATGTGATCCACCAATCCTGATCTAGTCTCCGTGGTGTATGCTGAATCCTTCTCGCGATAGTGAGATGTAAGCCGCGTATAATATTAGAGAGATATGGGTGGTGATGATGATGATGGTTTTGTTAAACCTTATCGTCAATGGATTTTGACTTTATTTACTTTTTTTTTCATATTAGAATACATGTACTTACCTAAATGTTGTACCGACCCATAGTACCTACCTCTGTTAAGTTAAACAAATTATTAGCGCGTACGCAAGTTTTGGTAACAAGGGCTCGTTGTATGAGAGTCAAGTGGAATTACAGGGGTGAAGGGGGGCACCTGTCGTCAGGAGAGACGTGATTTCAGTCGGGATATAGTTGGTCGATAATTGGAGAGTAACGCACACGCATCCGCAACATAGTGGTAGAAAGGGTTGGGGGGGTGTAATTTTATGCATAGGGATAGCGGTGTGCTAATTCGGGTTAGTGGTGTGATAGTGAAGTGCTACCTAGTGGTCTTCAAGCCGAGGTCGTGAGTCAATTATCTATTATTTAAAGATGTTTCGGTTGTAACTTTTCTAGTAAGCTGGGACGTTTTCCTAGTACATTGTTCTTTTGTGCCGGCATCTTTATTAGGCTTAGTAGAATGTTCATGTAAAGTTTTCTATTGCAAATTCCATGAAACATGCGCATTTTATTATGCTACTTTTATTTGAATTATAATATGTGTGACGAGAACTGATGACTGATGGGCGCCGGAGGAGATCCTTATGGGTTGCCATGTCTCCGATTAGCTAGTCACTTTCTTTCAGTTATATTAATCGGTAAATTGATTATAACAAAACCTTCGATCGGTTTCTGTATTTATTGTGATCCATCTAGTTCAGTCTTCTAATAAGATGAAACCTTCGATTGGTTTCGGTGTTTAATGGTCTATTCAAATAAACTCATTCCAACTTAGATTTAATGAAATCTTCGAGCTATTTCAGTAATTAAATGAGTAATAGTGCTCATTCACTTCCAAAAGCTAGGCTATTTCAGGTGAACCTAACATGGCAATCCTAAGGTAAAAGAAGCCTTCGCGAGGTTGGTGGAACTTTTATTAACATGCCTAATTGGATCGAATCATAATATTACTATTTTTATTATGATATTAATATATTTGTTTAAATTACCTTACTGAAATAATTATCTATTTTCATACTTTTGCTGTGTAAGGATCCAATTTGGTCATATCAGTCGTTATGGTGAGTGATAAGTTTCCACATTTTATGCAAAGTAATTTATAAATCACTCATTGTACTTCTGGTACCTATTTAAATGATTACATTGTTTTGATCTTTTGATTTTATGTTGTGTTCGTTATTTTATTTAAATATGTGTTACATTGGGAGGCTTTACCCTACCAATGTTTGCGGCAATTTACGTTTAACTACTGAATTTACTTTACGTTCGTTATTCTGCCGTTTTATTTCATCTTACGGTATATCGGAAGGCTTTACCCTTCTGGTGTTACTGTATTTACTTTACATACTTACGTTATTCTACCATTTTATTTACGGCCATAATGGAACATTATTTACTTCGACACTATTTCTACGATACGGATTTTATGTTTTACTCACGGCTTTTAATCATTTTACTTTGATTTCCACTATTTAACATGCTTATATTGTACGTGTTTATTTTCAGCTTTTGACTTATTTTGCGTTTATTATTTTATCTCTCATGTAATATTGGAAGGCTTTACCCTTCTGATGTTTGCGGCTATTTACTGAATTTACCATACGACTTCTGAATACTACCATATTACTATACTACTATACTATCTACTGAATTTACCATACGTTCGTATTCTATCATCTTATTTACAAACATAACTATACGTTATGTACTTCGACACTACTTTTACGGAACGGCTTATATAGATTACGATTACTCACGGCTTTGAAATTATTAATTACGTTTATCTCTACGATTATACGTTTACGTGCGTTACGTTGACATTTCGTATGAACGATTATTTTGACATTTTATTTACAGCTCTAACTAAACCTTTATTTACTTCACTACCTACCATTTCTACGAAACCATTTATACAATTATTTTCAGCTTGAATTTATCTTACCATCGTTCTATTGACATATATTTACGACTCACGATCAAACTATTATTCACATCGGTAATCATTACTATTTAACAGCATATGGGGTTTATTTCTACTTTCGACAATTATCATACACACATCATCTTACCGTTTATTTACAGCCTTAACCAACTCGTTGACTATGTCAACATATTATTACACATAATTTACTACATTTCTTCAGCACTGAACTACGATCTATAATTGACTTTAGTCTTAAACAAACCTACTAGCTACTTCAGTTATATTATGAGTACAAGACTGCGGGATGGTTACACATTGTTTTATTTAAAGCCTACCAGAACCCAGCTCTATTGAAATAAGCTGATGCGCTATAAAATTATCTGACACTATGTGTTGTGCAAGGTACAGGCAATCCCATTTCAGTCGGTAAATTGTGGACAATATGGTGGGATTGTCTATTATTCTTTTACTGGTAACTAAGGTTTTGAGGTAACGTTTTGTCCAGGTAACATCCCCTAGTTTAGATTAAAATCAACAAACTTTATATTAATTGCTGATGTGCAGTAATTTGCTCATATAACATACTGTAGGTGTTTTCATAACTAGTAAGTGATTGCTTGGAATCGTTGTTGCGTCCGAGGCCTCACAACCCTTATATGCTTGGAATTATTCCGATGAAGTTACTACTAGTGATTACGTCTTACTGCAAGCACTAACACTATACACGCAGGGCACAAATATTTCCCCACACTATACATCGAATCGGCGAGGAAATGTTCAGTTAGGCCAACTGTGCATCCCTTGTTTAACACTATGACCAAACACATTTAGTAAATTATTGCTAGTCAGTAACTTTCGCAAATATTGATAGGGGAGTACCGACTCCTATTAGCTTTCCTCCTCTTAATCATTTCCTACCTATTCTTTCCGTTAATTTACGACAAAACTGATTATGTATTTACTGAAAACTATTTCAGCCTGGATGTGATTGATCCATGCCATTTACCGGAGCATTATTTACAAATGATAATTACAATTTATAAAAAAAGCTTTTATGCAATTATCGGATTTCCTTGGGGAAATATATGTGGGCTCAATCATTTCCGCAGCTGGGCACCCAGCACTCCTGGAACATCACGTATGTACAAGCGCTACATAGCAGTGGGACCCCTGGGTGTACCTTCTGGCTCTGCTTTACGCATTGTGGTTTGGTTGTAGTCATGAGCATTGATCTCTTGATGAAGTCTAGTAATTGGGAAAATACCCAACATGAAAAGAACCGTGAATGGTCAACAAACATAAATAATGAATTCCGGGATTGAGTAAAGGAAAAAAAGTACAATCACATTTGGACTGAATGGTTAAAACAAGACCTAATGTCCATACCTTTACCTCTTTCCCGGGGAGTGCACTCTGTGGTTGGCACTCACAAGGATGGGCGTTGGCTGGGGCCTATCCTCCCTCCCCAAATGGGGGGGGCTACATTCTTCACAAAAGGAAAGCAGCCTTTCGTTTTCCTTGGTATTCACAGGTTAATCTCTCTCTTATATCTATAAGACTCCTTTTTACTTCTCCTTTATTTAATTATATACTTCTTACTTATATACTTCTCCTTTATTTAATTATATAATTTTATTTGTATTTCATTATAAGCAGTCTCTAACTCTAAAAGAATCGAGGTTACTGTTATTTCACAACGAAGGGTTAAGACGATCATTTGGCCATATATTTTATCACGTGTATTTTCTTGTTTAGGTAGGGGGGATTAGTTACAATGTGGGCGGATCAATAGAACACAGTAAATAGTAGGTAATAATAAATCTTAGAATAACAGAAGGATATCTCATCAAGTCTTATTCCTTGAATTACACTTCATTGAAAAGATCCCTTGTGATCATAATGAATGAAATATCGATGAAAATGAGAATTTGATTTTCTAGGAAGCGCTTCCAATGATTGGATGGAATAAACATTTTCTCACTGGAAAATGTAATAAATTGCGTTGCGAAGACAATGCCGACTAATAAATCATTAAACTAATTTCTCAAAGAGGGGAGGAATACGAAATAACGTAACACCTAACAAATGTATAAACAAAGTAATAGCTTAACGTTCGACCACATCGCTCTTCACACCTCGACATAAAGCCTGTTATTGAACAACACTGTAATAGCTGCAGTCTCCAATGAAGTCGGTTTGATTTTCTCCTAAGAATGACACAGAAATTGAACGCGAAAACTCGCGCGTTCACAATAACGTGAGATACAACGTCAAGTACAGATACAAATGGGTACGGCAGCTCATTTGCTTGAAAACGACCGTGAAGATGAGCGGAACAGTATCTCAGAACCCTCTTTCACGGCCGACGATCCATCATGGCGTATGACAATGTACACCCGCTTGTTTGTCGCCCACGGTCTCGGTGGCCGTGGGTGGACGCACTCAGGCCATATTGAGTGGGGCAAGCAAAAAGCACTAAATAACATTAAACATTTTTTCGCATAGTTCGCTGAGCAAAACATGTATGTTAAAAGAGGACGCAATTACCGCTGGAAGCAAACCCCTTTTTCCATATTATTTTTGAATCTGGTGTTTTGTGTAATTGTGTGTAAACACAATTATTACATTCAGTTTTGGGACTAAGTTATGCATCAGCACGTAGTGTTTTTCTAAAAATGTTCAGGCACCTTGACAATGACTTTGTTTCGTTCTGTGATCGATCATGGACCTTACAATAGATATTATAATACTCAATAAAAATTAAGAAATTTACAAAATTGGATACTTTAAATTGTTTTCTACCTATTCTCTATTAAAGTTTGCGATGCAATTAATCATTAAGAGACCACAGAAAATTAACAAAAATGAATAACTGTCCATACTACTAAGAACTACCCTTAATACCTCCCTGCGGCTATGGTTCTAGTGTCGACAGTAAATCACGCTCAGATGTTATCCATTATGATGTCTCTTTCGATGAAGTTTACAAACGCTCTGAGCGACGTGTTTATTCGGTAGTCTTAGAAGAATATAGGGGCATGAAAAAGCCCGGGGAAAAAGGCTTTTCTGGGTATATAGTGACGTAATCTTCACTAATAGAAGATATTCGCTTAGGTACTGAAGCCGTCAATTTCTTCTTTGCTAAAGCTTTTACATGGAGGTGCTCGATTCGACTGCTTTTTTATATGTTGGCTTTTTTTTGTACCAATACATGTTTTATTTTTCACTTTCAGTTACAACCAATCCGCGAACATCTTTCATATTGTGTTTGTGCGTGAAGTGCCACCAAGTATTCTCATTGTAAGCGCGGTATAGTCGAGTGACTGTTGCTATATATAAATTACGCGTCACGTTGTTTGTCCGCGATGGACTCCTAAACTACATAGCCGATTCCAATCAAATTTGCACACCGCGTGCAGTTTGATCTAACTTCAAGCTTACATCTCAATTTATAGTCACAATAACAAAAACCTTAGCCAAAGTAACGCGTGGCCGTGTCTGCTAGATTTTTTTAAATATCTACCCAATGCCTTATACCTAACGAATAGCAAACCAAATGCAATGTCATTCGCCAGCCAAATGCTTGATTACATCTGCTAGGCGGAAACTAATTACACCCCTTGTCAATCCCACCGCAAGGTACCAATAATGCAGAGTCAGTAAACGGTTCAATACTGAAATTCCGAACGAAATACAGCAATTTATGCGACGTGCTTCCCTGTAATAGCCAAATAACCGATAAAAGCCATAAATATTCCGTATGGTGCAGCGCACGGCATGTTTTACCCCATTAGACCTTGGTTTTAAACCACTTGAGCACGTTCGTCGATGGCTCTAACTAGGGTTGTTACGGAATATGAAATACGGCTACGGATACAGATAATAATACGTACATTGTATGTAAAGTGGTAAATTCTCTAACCGGCGTCTTTCTGAAACACTCGTAGTCTTAACTGTACTTAATTTGCGTGTGCGAGCTTCAGATGTTACGTCAGGGCGCTATAATCATAGCATTCGTGGGACAAGATCTCTCTCTGCCGAGTGTGGTTAACGCCATGCTCGGCAGTGAGAGATCGTGGCAGGCGGTGGCCTCTTTCTGCGAAGCCGTTATGAAGCAGAAGGAGGCCGCGGAGCGGGCCAGAGAGGAAGATGTCCATGATGACCCGCTCCGACGCAGACGTGCAGGGGGAAGGAGGAGGCGGTTCAGTCGCCTCCTTCGTCCTCCATAGGGGTGCCACTGGTGGGGGGGGTCGGGGGACCCTCCGCCGGCTTGCATGGCACCACATGTCTGGAGGGATGGCCTTGGTGAGCAAGGTCATCCCCTCCCTAGGCGTAGTGGCCCGGTAATCCCACCGGGCCGGCCGCTGGGGCGAGATGGTGAATGCTAACACGACCCCATCTCGCCCCACTCCAGGCGGATCGACGGCTCACGGGGGGGTTTTAGTGGGTTCAAGTCCCACACGCCCCCTTCCGCCACCCCCGTGGCGGAAGGGATAGTGCGAAGGCATTTCCCCCCCACAAAAAAAAAGGGCGCTGTAATCATAATTACATATTGTTTCTATTCTTTACTTTGTTAATATAACCCACTATTACAATAGTGTCAATACCGATTTTTTTATTCTGCATATGATACTACCCTATCATTTTGTTTGATGCAGTTATTTTTTTTACTGTATAGTATAGCTGCCATAGTACGCTTGAAATCCGATTTTTTTTTTAATATTGTACATCCGATAGTTGCGGATACGGACACGGATATGCGTAGCACCCCTAGCTCTAACTTTAACACTTGCTATTTATTGTTTCGATGTTTTTGTTAGGTGTTTGCTATTAGTATTTGTAAGCCAAGACTATACCACAATAACTATTCCACTGTCGGAAAACTGTTAAAGTTCACAGCTAAGTATACTAATTGCAGAACTTAATTTTCTGTATTGTGATATTATAAACTAAATTTATGACGAGCCTCTTGGAGTCTTTGTTCTTCCATTATGAGTTACCCTTTTTACTCTTGGGACATTGTGTTTTTCTAGGAGAATATAGGTCGAAAAGAGAACAGAGCTGCAACCAAATTTTCAAAAGGTGTGATCTAACCATTTTAAAACAAAAAGCAGTCTCTTCCCACTCCACAACTGTTTAAAACTCTGAAAGATTGCAGATAAAACTTAAACAATTAATTTAAACTGATAAAGTCGTGGCAACCGAAAAGCAATTAACTTAAAAAAAAACTAACTTGGAACTTAGCTTTCTTGGAACTCAACAAGATGGAAAATGGATTAAGGCAAATACTTAAATCCAGTCTGCGAGGGTTCAACACTGCGGCGACTGTAAGTATCGAATGCCAGGAAAGTATGACCAATTGGAGTTTGACTAAATACTTTTCACTTCAAGTCCATACTGTTTGTATATTTCAATACCTACGGGATGACAACAACTAGAAGACCTCGTATATGAGTTATATTTAGTCTGTGTTCCTTTGTTAAATCGGACCGTGCGACACTCAAGGGTTTCGCCGAAACTAACTTATTTGAACTTCCTCCTTCACTTGGAATCCTGAACATGATCCAGAGATTCGATTAAGGTGCCAGAGAGCTCTGTAGGGCCCGTACAGAGTTCTAATTAAGTCAGGAAGTGTGCCAAAATCTGTTCAACTGTAGATGATAGATAAAATGAATAGATATAGATAAAAGTTGTAGGTAAACGATTTATTTATTCAAATTTACGTAGCTGTGCCGGTGATAAAATTCTTGTACCTAATCTGGGTTATTGTTGGGATAATTATTATTATGATGCCGATGCGGCGGAATTCATTACTGTATCTGTAGTCTTATCAATGTGTACCGGTAGGTGCTCATTTTATTTTATTGTATACGGAATAAATTAAGTATATCTAAACGAATATTTATGTACCCATTAAGTCTGAATCAGATTGCAGAGATCTGTAGATTGTACTGTGTACTGTGTTACGTGATTTCTGAAATTAGTTTTCTTTTAAGCTATGTTTACCTACATAAAATTATTATCATTTACTAGAGGGCATTTCAATAGAAAACGTCGCAAAAACTTCTGACATAAAATCTCTGCGAAACGAAAAGTTACAAAAAGAAATATACAAGCTTTCATATTTTCCGCCTTGAAAGTATTTGCGGTAAAGTACCACTACTTTTTCACTAAGAAGCTAAATGTCGCCAGAATGTTTCTAACGAAATTACAGGGAGCAGAACGTTTTCCCAAGGGAGTGAAATGTCTTCACCATCGGTATTGAGTTCAGACTGTGTACTATTACTATTAGTAATGTGTACTATTGGTAGATAGTAGCACCATTTGTCAGACGGGAGCAAGTCCTGAGGCTTATTTACAGAGCCCTTGACAGCAGTCCGATGTACACGAGTACTATTTCAATAGCCTACGAGTACAAGTCTCACCTTACAAGGTATTGAATACGTTCACAGTTTACGAAATTTGTACATGCTGTAGGTATTATGGTTCTACACAAAAACGAAATCAAAGTGTATTTTCGTTCGAACATTCACTGAAATATGACATAGGATCTTTGTAAAGGACATAGAAATACACAATCAGATTCGATGGGAAAAAGATGATATTTCAAACAAGAATGACTCTAAAATCAATACAGTCGTACGGTCGCTTTTGCTCTCTGCTGTGGGTTTGCTATATCAAATTTTTATTTTGAGTTGTAACCAGATATTAGACTGACCATTCTTTGTTACACATACAAAACTTTGGGTACCCAGGCATCTGTGCATTATGGTGTTATCAAATAATTTTTTTATGTGAATAAAATTCACCGTTCTGATTCCCCTATTTCAACTAATACGTGCATATCCCTTACTTAAATTTAACGAAGGTTTAACCAGAAAAGACCCAATTAAAAGGAACTTGTGCGTACAGGGAAGCCCGGCCGTGACAAAACAATAAATCCAAGCCCGCACGGGACGGATTAGCATAATTCGAAAGATCGGAATTACTGGCTTTTCCGATAGGCGTCCAATTTCGTTGTGTTTTCTTGTCCTTTATCTAGTCGAAGGACAAAGGTGCGTTACGATTACAATTCGATCTTTAGGTGCTTACGTTGTAATGAAATATCGCCCGTATGTTGTGCAGGCTGACGTCTATGGTAATTAAAACAATGTACATATATAAAAAAATGTGTTACCCATTAAAAATCGATATTGTAACATTGGGCATTATTATATTGATTACCCCTTGGCGGTTCGGCGCAACCTTATATGGCCCACAAACAGGTCACCAAAATACAAATATCCAAAATTCCGGATATCCGAAGAATAATAATATTATACATCTACCTTTATTCGTATTCGATACTCAATATCCGTAACATCCCAAGAGCAAACAGAGGTGGTAAAGCAGCTTCATCTAAGCACAAAAAACTGATGGCGGATCCTAGGCAATCATATAGGATAAGTATTAAACTTTTAGTGTATGATTTCAATATAAAGATGGGTATTATTTTGATTTTAAACTCACAGATGAACCAGTTATATTTTTTCTAAAAACAATATCCGAAAGTTTTAAAATAACTAGGAAAAGGTAACCTAAAGAGTGGACAAAGAGTTACGCAAGGGTCATCGTAATAATTCGATGACTACTCGATTCTTATTATATTATGCGCAGAAGAAGCAGTATGCTACAATAATGAACTTAATTCTGTACACAAAGACAGTTTGTAGTGTAGTTATAGAAGTTCTTAAACTTTCGCGAACTGAATACATGTTAATTAGTATTTAAACGGGTCTAATTCGCGTACAAACTAATATCAAAATATATAATTTTGACATACCTAGTGTAGTTAGTGTAGTTATAATTATTATTGATACCAGTAGATACTAATTAATGCACTAAGTGTACTTTTTCTCTGAGGAAATCATCACTTATGTTTTCAAGCATTCAACAAAGTAATGTATGTCTCAGAGACTCTCACATAATAATTTGAAATTTGCTATCTCAACTTCGCAGTGACTTTCATGAAAATGTTTGCTGCACGCTAGAAACGTTGCTTGGATCAAGGTTTCGTATATTGAAATAGCACTGATATTAAATATGTGAAATTGCTTTGAACTTCACATTACCTCGGCATTTATATGAATTCATTTGGCTACGATAATTAATTTATATGAGACATATGGCACTAGATAGAATTAAGCGTACTTTGCAAATATACATCTTCAAGAAGATAAAGAGTTTCTTTTTCCTAACAATGAAAGTAAATCAAAACGTAAGTTGTCTTGTCCAATTAAAATATATTAATAATTAACTAAGTAACTGGCTAATATTGACAACATGTCCTCTTCAATCCGATTTAAGGCTGTCTCGCACAAAAAAATCTATACATGAGAATTTATATTCAGGCGGATCTTTCACAGAACATTTTTTTCTTTTTAGTTTTCCTCCCAGCCAACTCTACTTTAATCAGTGGTCGCTAAAAATATTTGTGCACGGTGGCTGTAAGTATACAAGACAAATCTATATACACTTCTGCTAAACAAGTTAAGCCAATCATTAAGCGAAGGGGCTTGTTTAGTCGGAGATTGGGAGTTAGGAGAACACTTCTGATCCTCCGTGACCCTCCAGCAATGCGGGCTCACTAGTTGAACATATTGAGATTACGTTTCTATTTGATTTAGACATACGCAACTTTACTAGGATCTACTTTCCTTGGATAATGAATCCATCCTAAACTAACAACTTGACCCCTGTCCGGTCAAAGCTGTTGTAAGTCAATAATTAAAACTATGGTCTTTGGAAATGAGACATAAGATGAGTTAGTGTGTGTGTAAAGGCAAACTGTTTTATATTTTTCTTAATAATTATGTATAAATTACGCGTCACGTTGTTTGCCCGCGATGGGCTAGTAAATTTGCACACCGTGTGCAGTTTGATCTAACTGAAAAGATAGGATAGCTTACATCTCAATTTATAGTCGCAATAACAAAAACCTTAGCCACAGCAACGCGTGGCCGTCTGCTAGTCTATACTAATATTATAAAGAGGAAAACTTTGTTTGTTTGGTTGTAATGAATAGGCTCCGAAACTACTGAACGCGGGTGAAACCGCGAGGTGCTTCTAGTATATTATACAAATTAATTAGACACTTAAATTCATAAATACAACTAACAACAATATGTAAGTAGGTACTTATGATTTCTTTAGAATAAAAGCTCTGCCGAAATGAGACGTTTATTTGGTTGCAAAGTAAAAGATATAAAACATACAACAGAGGTATAATATTAATGTAATGTTACAATGGTAGTATATCAAAATATACAATGAAAGAAAACCCAGACGAAAATGAAATAGCCACTGCTTACCCAGAACGTTAATAATACTTTTAATAATGGAAGTAAGTTGGGTCAACACATTTTTTCATTACATTAGATCAAGCCCAGGTGAATAAACATGAGTGACGAAAATATATCTTAGGTGAGCCGAATATAGTGTGACGTAGAAAATAAGTGATTCTTAGTTCTATTTTATGGCTCTGCGACGTGGATTTACTCGTCACCGTTATAGGAGCGTTGCGAATTAGGTCGACTTTCGATTATCACGTCAGCGTCAGACGAAGTCAGTGTGTGACGTCAGTGATATTCGCTATCCGCATTTCGCGTCACTACTATCTTATTCTGTTACTATCACTATGTAAATCTATTTGATGCGCGGACAATAAAAGAGAAAAAGTACCTACGAGCTCTAGCAAAACCATAATATTGTTAAGTCCGCTTTTGAGTTTGGCAATAATTACACTTGACGAAAAGTTACGCAGGTTGCGTAGGTACTATGAAAAGCAAAAATGCAAACCACTACACACACAAAAAGCGTGGCACTAATTTTATAGCTGCGAAGAAATATAAAACAAGCATTTATGGTAATTACTTTTTATTAGGAAATCACCGAAGCCTATAGGTACCTATAGAAACTAAGGGGGTTGATTTTTAAATTTGGATAACAGTTACACAAAACAATTGGCGAGTACGGGCACCTTATTCGCTATGCCACATGCAGAACAAGTGTGACGTCATAATGTGCTGTAAACAGAACCGCTTGATACTATTTTGACAGTCTATAACGTGTACGTAACGCGCCTTCACGCGTTTGTTAGATTTCAAAATGCCATTACTGTATACGATTCCACGAAGATGCTGTACCACGCCGCGTACGTGTTTGAATGGTCATAACGGGTTATGCCACTTCACTCGAAACGAAAGGGCCTAGGGCAAGTAGGCGATGTGCCAATACTAATTAGTTTTGCTTATCAGGGATTTTTTTGGAAATATTAGATTTAGCCCTGTTTTTGCTCACCATCAGACCTTATACAATTCTTCATTCCTTTATCTTCGTTAAATTAACAAGATAAATGAGAGAAAGATGAACGACGGACGCGGCGCGGCGCCTGGATTTAGCGCACAAATTTAGTTACTAAATTATTATGAAGACTCTAAAATTAGGCCTTTGTAGGGAGTTAGTCGGTAATACAGACAAAATGTTTGATACAACAGAAATCTGAGTCTGGTATCTGTCATCTGATTTCAGCCTCATATTACTTGGTATGACCAAATTGGGCTCAAAAGTTAAAAACATATTCCGTCTTCCCGCAAAAGTTTAGACCAGAGTTTACCAATGATTTTAAAATTTCGTTCCACAAAATCGACGTCTATCACTCGCGTTTTCTTACTCAAACTTGGCATTCTTAATTATTTTACTTGTGAATTTGTTATTGAGTAAGACAAAGCGACGGTTAGACGTCGATTTGTGGAGAAAATATTTAGACACATCAGTTCAACTCTACTTTAAATATTTTGTGATAAGACCGGTTAAGTGTAATTATCCATCTAAATATTGATTCATTAACATCTAAAAATTCTAAATATTTAATTGTTGATGTAGTTGTACATTATGACATAATGTGTAAAGATTAATTTTATGTAATACTAGAAGCACCTCGCGGTTTGACCCACGTTAGCTACTATCCCGTGGGAACCATTAATTTTTACGGGATAAAAGGTAGCCTATGTGTACCGGGGATAGCATAGCTTCCCAAGAGTGAAAGAATTTTTCAAATCGGTTCAGTAGTTTCGGAGCCTATTCATTACAACCAAACAAACAAAGTTTTCCTCTTTATAATATTAGTATAGATGATTTGATTTTGATATAAGTATCTTTTTGTACATATTTTCAGTTTAACTGGACACAAGCATGCCCAGTTGCTTGTGTCCCGTTGGTACATAACCTATTTTTAAAATTAAAATCACAGCGAATGAGTTAATTAATTGCTCAATATTTTATGAACATTTCTACCTTAAAAATAGAAACCTAAATTCTCAGTTTCCTAAAATAAACATGATGGAGAATGGAGATGTCGGCCGTAAATTAAAATTACTTTATGGAGTAGCTACTATACTTTATTACGTTGTAAGGTAGACGTTTATTAAATTTCACTTATGTCAACTGAAATTAAATTTTGCTTTTACAAAAGCGTCGTGGTATTAAAATAGCCCGACACTAGCTTAAGCGTACAACGTACTAAAAACGGTTCAATAAGGTTTAGGTAAGAATCTATTATGCGTATAAAAGTCAAGCAACATTTTTACAAACAAAACCCACTTAGTTTTTGATTGAGATAACTTCTTTGGTTATTTTGATTGTAATAATAAATGACTGAATCAAGTTTTATAAAAATAATGTTAATGTTGCAATTATTACATTCATTTATATTTTATAATCATTTGATTGATATCACTTTTTCAACTGACTGTACTTTTCACCTGCGGTCGAGTTGGCTACTACTAAAATGAAAGGTGGCAACTCGACCGCTTGGGCGAGTTTATTGCGGTCGAGTTTATAACCAACTCATAGTAATATATGTCTATATAGGTACTCACATAGCAAAGCATTTTTCTGTTACAGCATCTATTTAACTCCGACCAGATACCATTTCCTCCACTCCATTTAGGCAATGTTCCTTAAAAACGTAAGCCTATTTCTGAGCAGTTAGTTAACAAAAAAGTCTAAATGTATGTACACTAAAAAAAATAAAATTCACTCAAGTTTCTCAAGACAGGATAGGTATGGAATAGTTTTCTATTATCATTCATTTATTGTACACCTTAAAGAACCTACTTCAAATTTTAATGTTCACCAAACCACAACAACACACAATTTAGAACAAAACATATCACTCAAATGCTCATTGAACAAATGACAGTTGTAGCAAATTCAACAGATGCTATGAATCAAAATAACGCTCGTAACGCTCGAACTAGTTGCGCGTTACTTTAGCGCCGTCGACGGGAGCGACGCGCACGGCCGTACGCCCGTGAGACTCGACTACGACTGAAGGTTACCGAAACTTATGAACCAACAGCGCATTCCGTAGAATAATACAGGAATCACATATGTAACTTCGTAAGTAGGTACCACCTGTATCGTAATAATACTGTCTACTTGGACAGATAAGCCAAGACGTGAAATGTGTAGTGTTATTTTTAATAATCGATATTAGTGACATAATTTATCAACCATTCAGCTATTTCATTCATAATACAGTCACGCCTTATTCCCTTTAGAAATCCATTGATTTCTTGTATAAAAATTATTGTTAATTATTTGTGTAATTATTTACGTTTTATGCGTGTCACGTTCACATAATATCGTACATACGATTCACATAAATATATTCTGACCACTATCTAAGATTTCCTGTGATTATGTATGATATATTATGTTCTATCTATATGATTATCTGTATCTATGATATTATTCTAGGTAATTAGGAACGCAGGGCTATAAATAGTCCCATAAAAATGCAGACTCAGATTTGCCTTGTATCAGAATAGAACACGACACCTCATGTTTAGCAGTCGTCTCATCACTTACCCCTTAGACCGTCAAAATAAGAGCTGTACAGAAAAACGTATTATCGAGAACCATCAGCTTTGAATTAGGTTTCAATAATAAAAGTACTCACAAAAATATTATCGGCTATCTATAAAACAAATAAAATACCATGTAGATAGTTAATTAACTGTGTATACCTACCCAAATTAGATCGAAGCGGGGCGTGTGCAAACGCGAATTAGTTTACATACAGTGGACATGTTTTTATTTAAGTAATTGGTGATTTTTTTTTTCTACATTATCATGTTTTTTTTTTTGGTAGAGCAGAGTACAATACCGCCCGGGGCAGAATACCCAATTCTCAAAATGACATATTATAAGGTTTCATTTTTACAGACCACAGGCTGTGTATACAAACACATTATTAAGATAAATGTGTAGCTAGAGGCACATTATCTCATAATCTCGTTACAAATGCTGTTATTTTTTGTTAATGCGAGTATTTGTCATGTTTAATGTCCATCTTACGATTTATTGATATTTGCTGTTTGAAAAGAAAATAACTTTATTGAACAAGCAACTGAGTAAATACAAAGAGGAAATTCACTTTTGCTTTCATTATTATAGACAGGTCATGAAACAGAGGGTTTAATTGGACTGGGTAAAATTTTTGAAAAAGGTTCCCCAGTCCATAGAATGTATCACTTAATTTTATATAATTACTGGAAAATAAAAGCTTTTTTTATATATTATGTATAATAAAACTTTCCACGGACATAAGGCGTCAGTGCCCTGTTTTAGTTTTTAAATATAGTTAATTAATTTTTAGGATTTCGAAAATTTTCGGTTACGGACCATGAGCTACCGATCGTGCCCGGGTTATGGTTGAGGAAAACCGAGGAGACCGTGCGAAAATATTAAAACCACTATGTCATGCCCTTCCACCTAGTATATTTATCATGGTCAAGTATTAAAAGCGAAACGACTGATCAGGTTAAACTCTCAATACAACCACGAAACTGGTTCTCAGAGACTTCCTCTTCAAAGATTTTACTTCACTTAATTTACCCGACATCGCGTTTTAAAAGATTGCCTTCAAGAATTAATAACTTCCGCCCCAATACTTTTTATAATTTTTAGAATATTTTTTTTAAATAAATAAATTTTTAGAACTATGTAGCTTCTCCCCGCGACGTCGCGCGCGCTGACTTCTTTGCATAGTGATAAAAAGTATTCCTATTTCCTTGTCCAAGGTCCAAACTATCCTACATACTCCTTTCATAGAGATCGATTCAGCTTTTTAGACGTGACAACTTAACAAACAAACAGACAAACTTAGTATGGATTTGGCAGAACGTAGAGAAATAGCAATAAAATAATGCGGTTAGAACAACGCAGCGGTGGTAATAAAATCTTGTGTGAGGTACTTTCAGTTCAGTGTCGGATAACACTATCTAAATAAAACCACAGAGTACAACAAAACTCTAGATAGAGCTACGTTGGATGTAGAGTTATCCATATAACTGGGTATTAAGACTGAAAATGGTACAATTTGTAACAATAAATAACTGAATTATTTTTTAACGTGGTCAACACCATATTTGTTTGCTATGTTGTTTGCTATGTTTTATTATAAATACGTGTTATCAAAAGTTGCTATCCCGTACTACTACTACTGGTAGTGGCCTTATTGGCCTATTTTCAACCGTAGCATAAAAAAAGCACGCCACATTATAATTTGATAATCAACAATGTATCATCGAGGACAACAATGTATAATTCACAATCCCTACAAAAAAATGTTGTCTGTATTAGTTATTTTTAAAGTAATGAGATGAATGTAAATCGTTGATCGGTCGAGACTCAAACGCGACGTCCATAGGTTGCAAATCGTAAAAGCATTTTATCAATACTAAAATTTTTTTTCTTACGCATTATTCAGCCACATAAGTGTAACATTCTGAAATTATATTGTTTTAAAATAGTTCGTTAATTATGATAGTTATGTTTAGTTCTGTAAGTCCTTCATATAATAAAGTATTCCCCTCCCCTTCTTTCCTATTTCTAAGAACAATCGCTACAGCGAAGAAAGAAACCAGACATAAAATAACTTTGCTAGTTTTCAGCTGAAAACGTACACAGATAGGTATCCGATGTTGTTTCGTTGGGTTTACGGTCCTACCGTGAAACAGCTAAGAAAACAATGCAACTTAAATTCCGTTACAATATACCCAAGTTGTATTTAAGTTTAAGCTTCAACCGATTTCAGCTGTTTGAAAGGTTTTAGAGTAAAAATACAAGTAAATAAACTTGCTATTTTTGTATACACTGCAACATTATAAAACAATTAAACACTTTGGCTATTTGGCACCAATTTATAAGATAGGGGACATGATTATAGTATATGACTTAGGTATATCCCATAGAAATTGAATATTATTTAAAAGTTACACTACCATTGTAACCATTTCACATTTGAGTATTATTCCAAATCGTCGAGATTAACATATTCTAATTTTAATGGAATAATTCAATGAATATGTTCAAAGTGAGAATCAAAGTCAATGCATTTATTTTAAATAGGCAATAAAAACGCACTTTTACAAGCCAAATGTTAACTAAACTATAACAGTTCTCCTTTATCACGACTAACATACGACTGCGATAAGCTTTCCATTTAAAGAGTTAGGCCTAGTGCCAATCTCATGTATATATTATGGCTTGTAAAATCAACCCAACCATTTCAGCCCAGCGCATAAACTACGTCCATTAGAGTTCAAACACTTCAAATCTCATTACTGTGCATTTTTATTCTGATAAAAAGACATTTTGATACGCAATTTAGCAAATAAATATTTTCTTGAGTACTATTATGTCAAAGGATTAACCTCACTCAATCGTTATAAATAAGATAGTGAACTGAGTACGATTTTACTAAAACAACGTTAAAAATGTGGTGTTTCACATACTTTTAAAATGTGGCCACAATGTGGCGGCCTACATTGTTGAGTCCGTATATTCGCGGGTTTTGGAAATAGAGTTGGTCATAATGACGTCACGCGTACGAAATCGCGGGAATTAACTAGTAGACCTTAAAAAGGTAACCCAATAGCAATTACATAACAAATTTATACACTGTATTTTTCGTTCGTTCGTTCGTTCGTTTGTTCGTTCGTTCGTTCGTTCCAACCGTAGCACCTAGCAGTGCGCCGCAATCAGCTCGTGACCTAAGAAATTCACAGTAGCATATGTTCATAAGGAGGCATGTTTAATCTCACCTCCTTGCAGTCTGCTAACGTCACACACTGGGATGGGACGAAGAACAGAGCGCCGATTGGTTCCATGACCTCTGCGAATGTTTTCAAGAAATGTGGGTCTGAAAATGACTTGCGTCTGTCTCAAAGGGTCTTTGGGAGGTGGATAAAGGTGTCGTTTTCATTACGACAAAGTTAGCTTTGTTTACTACTGTATGGATATAAGTAATTAGTACATTATCGCCCAGTTCTGAGCTCTGTTTTAAGTTCGAGGTCTCTAGCTCACTGGAATCTACGAGAGAGTTGAAAATTTGCGCTGAACGGAAATGTAAACAACCAGGCAGCCAAAAATGCAAACTAATAAAAATGCGTAAACTTATAATTTAATAATAATATATGAAATGAAGTGTAATTACTAAGTATATAAAACACACCTAGGTATATATCGAAAAAAAATCTTCCATTGATGCTTAAAAAATTCTCCAAGGATATCCGTAAATTATGCGAAAGCATTTTGCTAATTACCATATCCATAATTAAACACTCCGAAAGAACCAATTAATGTTTCCAGAATTTTTCCTCCTTAAAACAATGGCCTAAGTACATTAATTCTGGTAAAGTTACTATGTCCTTAAACGTTAAAAAGATTTTTTATGCTACTCTTACTCGTACCTATAGAATTCATATTACTCTGGCAGTAAAATATTACCATCACAATGCTAGAGACGAACAGAGGTATGTCGAGGAATACAAACATATATATACAGTGCGAAATTGCATTCCACGAGTAGGGTGTACACTGTACACTGTACAAAGCAATATCATTTGTCATACGTCGCGGTGTTCCGTTGCGTCCAACCAGCGTATACATACCTACTTTGTAGCATAATTAAAATACAGTTTAAGCGAGATTGTACCAGGTCAACAGTATAGATCCAAACTAAAAACTATACACATCAAAAAAGTCTAAGCAACATGCATGCATAACATGGACCCCATGAACAATGGGATAAAATTATGTTTTCCGATGAGTCGCGATTCGGGTTTAGGCCTGATAAAAGAAGGGTGCGAGTGTACCGTCGGCCCGGAAATACTGAAAGGCTCAGGTGCGTTCAGGAAGTTCATCCATACAGCGGCTCAACAGTTATGGTATGGGCGGGTATTATGAAGAACAGGGGAACTGAGCTCGTTTTTGTAAATGAAAACATGAACGCTGAAAATTACGTTGAGGATATTCTCAGACCTTATGTCCATCCATTTGCACAAGCCTTTGGCTCCGATTTTACGTTAATGCATGACAATGCGCGTCCACATACAGCTCGGCGAACCAGAAAAGAACCAGAAATTAGTACATGTTGCTTAGACTTTTATGATGTGTGTATTTCTGAGCATGCAGCCAGAGCTAACAGATTTGTATGCGTCTCAAATAAACTCTTCCCAAGTAACAAATAGCTGAACACAGTAGAATTTAAAAAGACCCCCGGAGGCAATGATTAATTAGGCGAGAGTAATAATTCATTGTGTCCACCGGGGACTAATAAAAAAGATGCGAGAGAAGGGCGTGTTTAAAGCAGCAAGAAATAAGTACTTAAGTTTAAAGTTAAGAAAAAAAATTTATTCTAGATTAAAAAATCTTCCACCTCCTGTTTAAACTGCTATGCATGATACGTACCATCAGCTTATCCTGTTTATTTCGTTATTCACTAAAAAAACAAATAATAATAAATAATTAATCTATGTAAGTGAAATTAACGGGGAAATTTAATGTCACAAAAGAAAAGAAACAGTAAAATGTATCAGTTCAATACTGCGGCTAGCTAGCTGTTATACAAAGTACCTACCTAATAACAAAGTCTACGTCCAAATTGCATTTGCCTCTAGTGGATACATTTGTCTTTGTAACCAATACAGGAACAGTGTCCCAGAACCTCTCCTAACGTGGTCATCTAAAACTCAGCAGCAACTTGTTACCACAATCTGTTCGCGCCCTAACCTGGACAAGCGACTAATTAGACGCCAAAGTTTATATTTCAATAGTCTAGGAGACAGCACGCTTGCAGTACCAGTTGTTTTAACAAGCCTTCATATTGTTCCTAGTTCCTAGTTTGTTGTTAGTGTAGCTTTGGAGTCCATGAACTACACAACTAATGTTCAACAAGCGACAGTCGGATAACTACTACCTACGTAAGACGTTACTATATATGCACGTACGAATACTATAATATTAAACTTATATCATGTTACGTGTTTAGAAAGCGATTAAGTTCACGCAAAGAGTAACTTTCCTATTAGGAATATCATTATTAGGGTTCCGTACCCAAATGGTAAAACCTATTACTAAGACTTTGCTGTCCGCCTGAATGTCTGTCTGTCGGCCCGTCTGTCACCAGCCTGTATCTCATGTACCATGATAGTTAGACAGTTGCAATTTTCACAGATGATGTATTTCTGTTGTCGCTATAACAACAAATACTACAAAACAAAACCAAATAAATATACAAGGTGTCACAGCAAGGTGTAGTAATACTGAAACTATGCATACACATACTTATTTCGAAGTAGTCTGGAGGTATTTTAAATCAGTAAGTAGTCACGGTAATGAAGTAAGACACGTCAAAGTTTACTGCAAAACTAACCATCGTTCAACCCTAGTTATCAGCTGGGCAATGTCAGTGAACTTGACGCAAAGACTAACATGTGATCCGCCGTCAAATCCGTCAATAAGAATTCGTAAATGTACTAAGGGTTCCGTTTGTTTTTTAAATAATGTTTTTTACCAATTTGTACCAACCCGGACAGATGCAACCTGACAAAAGTATTTCTTGGTGGCTGAGTGATATCTGCTCCGTGTAATGTACCTACCAAAATTATATTCTAAGGCGGGAAGTATCTGAAATGAATTTTAGAGGCTTTCAACTTTGTTATAATACTGAACCCTAAAATATTGTCGGCAAATTCAAAGACCGCGGCGCACTTTGCGGCAGAAATAATTCAATGCCAGTGAACCGAGTAACGTGACGTCATCCGTATCATGTTAGGGTTGTAATATTTAGTTAATTTGTCAATTTGAGTGAAAAAATCGATTATCGATTTCAGGTTTTAGTACCCTGGCAAATGATTCATCACCAGGTACACATACCCACATTTCAATATTACTACACCTTGCCGATACACCCTGTATAGCGGGGATCCCATACAAAAAACGTGATTTTTTGCCGTTTTTATAGACAATGGTACGGAACTCTTCGTGCGGGAGTGCGACTCGCACTTGGCTGGTTTTCTCTAAAATGATGTCTAGATATTATTATAACTATTACCAAAACGGCACGCAGCGGCCTCTTAGACTAAACTTTACGTCAGATAACTCTATATTTTAATCAGACGCAGAGTTTGCAACGATATCACAGTTGGTTCTAGTATACTTGGACATTCCACAGAATAGTGTAACTGAAGCCAAAGTTCGATAATTAATATCTATGAGGTACGGAAACACGGGCGTTTGTAGACACGGTTGTCGACTGAAATCTAATTTATAGATACCAGTGTGGTGAAGAGATTAAATAATCTTATAAGGTAATTATGATAGATTCCAATGATTAATTAGTCACATTATTGATTAACGGCTAGCTCATCCAAATCGGTCTCTTTGTTTCCTTTTCTTCTGAACAGTAGTATACCTTGGATTCCTTAAACAATGATAATCATGAAAATAAAGTTGTTACTTGAACTCTTTCTATAAATATTAATTTCACGTGACGTGAGTATAAAACAATAAAATGTACGGTCTCGTAGGCATGATAGGAATATGCCGTTGTGGTTGAACTATAAATCAACACATCGATATAAAAATAATATCATATTTTAATGTAACAAGCTGATGGCTGGTCAATTCTTTTCAATTTAAACAATTAGTTCCAATACTTTTTAACTTTACGTGGCTTTGATGAACATACTACTCAAAGAAGTATCGTTATTATTATAATAGAGTGGTATTCTATGTATATTAATCGGATTATTATATTAACTGTATCAATATCTACAGTTCAGGATAGGGTACTTTAACATGTTACAGTACTATTAGTGAAAACTTTTTAAGGCTTTCTCATGTCTATGTTCAATGTTCATGCATTTACAAAATTTGTAAGCAACTGTTTGATTTCCTTGTAAAAAAATAAAAATAAAATACAAAAATAGTTTACTTTTATTTTAGCTTAGTTTTTAGTTTTCATTTTGGTTTTATATTACCGAATGATTTGTTGAAATAATTATACCATCGATAAATGAATAAAAATAAAAAAATGTGCTAATACGGCTGCTCATTGAATTTTCCGGGTAGGTACTCTACGAGCATATGACTGCATTGCTATTAGATATTTAATTGAATATTTAGTTGAATTCAATAAAGCAGGGTAGAATGTGAATACATACTTCTTTCGAGGGATTTATTGACGGCAGCGGGAGGAGCAGGGGCTAAGTCTAAACGGGGAGAAGCCTCGATAAACATTTGACGGCACGTTTGGCTTAGTAGCTGAGCAATCGGACTGTTGCGCTTGGTGTCGCGGGTTTGATTCCCGCCCGGAGCTAATATTTCTGCGATCCACATATATTTGTTCCTAGTCTGGGTTGGATGTGTATGTGAAACTATAATATGTATGTAAGCAGTACCCACGATACAGGAGCAATCCTAGTGTAGGGCTACGTGTTTAAAAAAAAAGAACAAAAAAAATAAGATTAAAAACAGGCAAATACCACTATACACTATTTTTAGGCTACGTACAAGCTGCTCTATAAATCTACAATCGTGATTATTCTGAGACAGTTTAATCATAATTTAAATATTATGTACTAGAAGCACCTTGCGGTTTCACCTGCGTTACCTACTATCCCGCGGGAACCATTAATTTTTACGGGATAAAAGGTAGCCTATGTCACCCGGGGATAGCATAGCTTCCCAACAGTGAAAGAATTATTCAAATCGGTTCAGTAGTTTCGGAGCCTATTAATTACAACCAAACAAACAAAGTTTTCCTCTTTATAATATTAGTGTAGATAATACGTAATCTGTATCATCTCATAACCCTCAAGGCTTCAGAGCCAGAGCAAAGTACTTCAACAACTAAAATTGAAGTAGTCTCTTGAAATCCGTTCCTTCGAACTGAAATACGTCAATTAGTATCTCAAACAAACAAAAAAGCGGCCAAGTGTCCTTGACGAATCTTTAAGGGTTCCATTTTTTGCCTTTCGCTACGGAACCCTAAAAATAGAGAAAATTTTTAAAATTCACAATTGCTGGTTTGGTGACCATTAAATAGTGGATTCCAGTAAGTTTTTCAAAAGTACACACATGACTCTGTTTCAGTTCTATAATAGTAGAGATTGTCTAGGTGACTACGCAAGTAAGTATACGAGTAGGTAGCTATGTATACGAGTATATCTACTGAATAATTACCAAAGTTATATCGAGTGAAGAGACTTTTTCGTTTAAGACCGACATTTATGAGAGATTTATGTTTTTGTTATGGTAAAAAAAATAACTTAGCAAAGACAGACTTCGCGACATAGCCTAGTTTACGACCACATTAATTTCTTCTAGGAGTTTGCGGTGTAGGTGTCATTTTCAGTACACTACGGAGGTATGGGCATTGGGCATGGCGATTTATTTCATTACTGGGATATCTTCATAATATGTATAAATTACGCGTCACGTTGTTTGTCCACGATCCATCATTGACCTAATTTGAGATTCAGTAGTTTAGTAGTCTACTCCTAAACTATTCTAGACGAGCGCTAGCGTACCAATAGTATTAAAATATTGTTTAACTATGTCACAAATATATAACAAAACTTTGTGAACTTATTTTTTGCAAAGGAATCTATAACTAGGTTGGCATTGTGGCCCTAAGCATCATTTATTCTGTGCCTATACCGCCTTATGTAGTTTCGTTTCAGAACAATAAATATTTTCAAACTTACGCGAGTTAATAATACACCCACGAGTTGCCGATTCCTAACACGTCACAGCCATACGCGAACTTTCCAAATCGCTTTTTCATCACAAACTCGTAGCCAAGTTAGATTGGAAGCACTTTCGCATTCAAATCCTTCAGTCTGGAGAGGCTTAATCTCATGACGTGGCTTGTTCTAGGGTTGTTGAATAGGCAAGAGCCGATACAGAATACAGATGTAGTGGCTCCGGAGAGGCCAAGTTATCGGAAACGTGCGCAAGTGGTCTTGGCGCGTTTATTTAACGTTAATTTCTCCGCGGCGTTAAAACGCCATGTCGCATGCACTTTTCTACGGCCACAGGATGCACCACGTTAATCCTAACTGAGATGCGGTTCAAGTCAATACTTAGTGAGATGCGGTTCAAGACAGTAAGTAGGTACTTAGATTTTTAGTGATCATATCGTTTAGGCAAATAAACTATCCAGCTATTTGTTTTAAGACCTTTATAACTGAAAAACACTATTCCACAACATTTAGGTGTGAACTTATGATTCGAGGATAAGTGAAACTTTATGGGCGTCACAAAACAGAGATTTAGCCCGGACCGAGGGTTCCAACCGATTGGTAACCGACAAGTGGTAAATTAGTTCCTGGAAAGTTTTCGATCACAACTTGTTGAGTTTCAAGTTGTAATCGTAGTTAAGATGTGAAAAATAATGTATAATTGTTAACTTTTCTTAGGTTGGTAATGACTAATGTCACTAACAACCCATCTACTTTGACTTGCATATACCGTTTTATTAAAGCATCCAATAGTTTAATAACTCTACGGCGTTATGACGTCATTACCATATTTTGAAATCCCTCTGATGATAGAGTGAAGGCATTTTATACAGCATAGTAGAGGAAACAAATACTACTGTTTACAGCCGTGTGATTAATGTAACGGCTATATTGAATGGAATTAATAAATTTCACCTGAAGATATGTACTGAATAATTTAATGAACTGAAGATATTTAACATGAAGATAATTAATAAATTTAACATGAAGATATCTACGGCATTTATTACAATAATAATTATTCGCGGAACTCCCTGTTTCTTGGCAGTTCATTAGTAACGATTATGCCATCTATCGGCAGACCGAGCAAACTTCACCTAGACTAGGTGTAAACTAAACAGGCTCCTTCCGCCCCTAAAGTTTGAACCCTTATTTACCCACCCTCCAAACCGTTTCGAGCTTATTCTCGTAGATGGCGTGAGCGAGCTTCTACTTCTGAAATTCAGTTTCAGCGGCCGTGAGAGCGTTACCATTTTACGTTTCATAGAGGTTCTACTCGATGCCGATAGATGGCGCGGCGCTATTGGGCTCCATTTGAACAACCTATGTGGTGAAGATCTGTGTGCCTAGTGTGAGTTTTGACAATTTCTTTAACGCGCTCGGTCCGGTTAGCGTAAACTTGAAATTGTATGGAATAAGAGCGCCATCTAGTGACTGACTGACTGACGCTAGATGGCGCTGCTCTTATTGCATACAATTTCAAGTTTATGCTAACGTACCTATAGTGTGAGTTTTTACCAGCTCGACATAGTACGCGGCAACAAGCGCTTTGTACGTAGATTTTTCGTTCACAAACGCGCCGGTAGGGGCGCTGTACAGGATCTTCATACAAAGGCGATAGTTGGTTCATATTAATTTAATTTGTTTACCAATGCTTGAGCATGATTACAAAATAATAGAGAATGACAAGAAGCACCTAATTGAACCAGCTGATCATTTCAGCGTGGTATGGAGACTTTAATGTTATGAAATATAAGTATTGTTGTTTTTGTTTACTTCCAAAGAAATATATTACACCACAAACCATGACACATTTCTCTCATAAGTATGATTTACATACGAAGAATGTAACTCACTATAACCATCTGAAACTTTATCTCAACTCAACAAAACTGTCTCATTTGTTAACCTGATCCTTGCTCTCATTAACAAGGTAACACCGCGCCAAACAAAGAAACTCCTGTAAAATTCATGAGACCCTATACTCAGCTTGGAAGCCTACAAAATTACCCTAACAAAAAAAGTTACGTTCGCTACATCACAAAAGGGAAGATCGGGCTATTTCATTAAAGATTTAACGCAATAAAATGAGCAAATTTGGAGCTCAACAAGGCCGCAAAAGAACTATAACTTTGCGAGAGGATTCTCGTGAACTGATTGAAAAAGTTTACTTCCTTTCTTTTGGCGGGCAAAAAATGCCCTCCTGCCCTTTAATTAAATTGGCGAGGGAGCAATTACGACCTTATCTGTTTCGGGCGTGTTGACAAGGTTTAAGTGCGTCAGAAGTGCTCTGGAGACCGTGCTTGAGTTTTTGCCCGAAGTGGCAAGCGATCAATGTCACGGTGAGTTGAGCAGTTCTGGGCGTTGCTTTCAATCTAGAACAGGTACAAATTATATCAGCTTGGCTGGACCGGATTCCGGGTTATCGTACGGTCGCCGAAAATGCCCGAACTGCATGTTACCGCAGATCAACGTTTTACGCCAGCCAACCTAACGCCATCATAGAGTTCATCTTCTTCAGTAAAAGTGATTGTACTAAGTTCTAAGATTGTAGTGTATGCGCCTTAAATATTTGTGGTCCTTCGAGTTTCGTGCTCATGAGACCATCCACGAATTTTAATTTAGATTTAGTCGAAAGTGGTAAAGACAGCCTATAATAGGACTGGTTCTCAAGGAACCATGCTGCTGGAACATCCCGAAAGATTGCTTGCTTGATAATCTGACGTTACAATGCCGCAGTCGTTACGACTTCCCTCCATCAGAAGCTCACGGTAATTTTGTATGGTTAGCTGATTTTGGACCCGCGCCCTGCTGCGTGAATTCCGACGACCGAAAACGCAACCGCTACGAATGGTCGCCTAATTGAAACAGCGTCGGTTCCAAATAACTTTAGAAATTGTTGGAAAACAAGCGTGGAACTTAGAAGATACTGTTACGACTTCTTCCCGAGTTACGTACCGAGTGCTGACACACAGCATCAGTAACTTCCCACTAAATAACTTTCGGAAGAAAAGCAGAAATATAATCATCGTGAGTTAAGCGGCTTTATTTATTTCAATAGCTTTCTCCGCACATGAACACATTAAATCTCGTGAGCCCGTAACCACATTTGGAGGTCCCTACTACCAAATAAAATGTCAGACATATTTAGACGTTTGATTTCCCCGGGGACGTACTCACTCTGAATGTATGCGGGATCGTTTGTCATAAGAAACGGCGTCAAGAAACGTTATTAAGCCCATTTACCTTTGATGACTTCAAAGTTCTTTTATTTGCTTTCGCCCGCAAGTTATTGCTTTAACTGTGTTTACCTGGAACCAAAGAAAATAATATTAAATATTTTCTGAAACGTGTAGTAGACAGGTAAGTACTTTGTAGGCAGTTTTCTAAAGTAAAAATATAGATAAATTATACATTTATGCCCACGCAACGTTTTTTATAATATTGAAATTGTTCGCGATAGACCACTAATACGAACTATGATAATGTATGCTTACATAAAACTAACCTCGTGCATTGAAGACTCCCAGGTTGTATCTACCGATACTGAGATTCCGGTAAGGACTCCCACTACTCTTAACCTAACATTAAACATTTTGAGAACTGCACGGAGGAAGAGGAATAAGATTATATAATCCGATTTTGCCTGAAAGATATTACAAAGCTTTCATAGCATGAAATCACTGCAGATTAATATCAATGTCCGAGCTTTTCACTGCCGGACGGTAAAATATTACCCAGGTAAAGTGATAGCTAAGCTTACACGGAACGCAGTGCAAGCTGAAATGACTTATCTGTAATATTAGGTGGAGGTAGTAGGTAATATATTACGATATCGAAATGTATGATAGATAGGCATCTACATTAATAGAAGTGTATTCGATATTACTATACCATTCTGTGATAAAATACACTGGTATAAATTCAGTATCGAAAGTTATTATAGTATCACTTCATAATCATCATCATCAGTTTATCCTTCAGCTGATGTGTAGTATGTTTATGTATGGCATTTACGTCGGTCCTGTTTAGTTCTTAGTTATCTTAGTTTTCTTTGTTCTATGGCGTTTCAATAACGAGAGTCTATCTGGTAATTTCCTGTCTCAATTGACTTTAGTTTTACCATCAGTTCCCTCTTCCTCCATGCGGTTCTCCATAACCCACGATGACTAAAATATTTTATTCTATCCTTTTGACACTAAGAATCATTCTTCGCAGAATCATACAGAAAAGGCGTTTCCTGACAGATTCAGTTGGTTCGGTGAATCTTCCATTAAAAATGGTTTTGATAAAAAAGATAACCCACATAATACCTATATTAATACCCTACCGTTGAAGCTGTTGAAATAAGAATAGATGAATTTTAGAGGTTGGGTTTAAAACTTTATAACAATAAAAGAAATGGAGTTGGCGATCATAGCATTTATATGGTCAATTAGCACATGGTATTGGTCAACTCGCTTTAAGGTAATCCTACATACAGTTTCAAAATTATGCAACGTCTAAATTCCGTCGCATGAAATCTTACCGGACTTCCGAGGCACAATGCGACCAAATACGAGCCGGACCCGATTCATTACCATCATTCACATCTATCTAAATTAATTACCGCTCTAGGCAATAACAAAAGGCTTCGTTAGTGGGTCGCCGTTGAAAGCAATACGTGCCAGTTTCAGTCTAGGTATTAATTGCTACAGCTCGTTTGATAAGCAATAATGAGGTGATGAGGGGCGGGGAAGGTGGTAGTTTAACTCTTACATACAGGACTTTGTTAGACAGCATTGTTGCGAGCACCGTTAATCTGTGCGCCTTGTAAACTAACAACCCCAGGTTCGAAGCCTCGACGATATAATTATTGGCCAAACCTATAGCTTACTTTCATATATTATGTGCAATCTTATGCTTAAATCCGTCCATCCTTTTTGTTATCCCATAATACTCAAATCCCATAACATAAATAAGAAATATTTTATACATAGAAATTGGATCCATATTATTTATATGTTTCAGAAAAATATGAGTCTCAGTCAAGGTAAGTCGACGTCTTGAATACTCACCAAGTCCAAAGGAACAAAATAGGATTTCTTTATTCATTTTTAACACAATAGATACCATCTCTGTAAGTCATGTATGTGTCTGTTCCTATGTAAGGCACTACATCTACCTTTAAGCCACAGTGTTTAGTCCGGATTGCCTCTACAGACTACAATACGGCTCGACGTTTGTGTCTGAAACGAATAGGCAGTGAAAACGGAACAATAGCCGCGGGTAATATACGGAGTGCTTCGCGGTACTATAACGTTATTGGAAACTAATATCGTAAGCATTTGAAAAGGGTTGACCATGAGGAATGTGCCATGGAAGAAAAGAACGTAGAATTAGACAAGGCAAGACGCCTAGTGGGTTATAATTAACTCGGGTCACACGTACAGTTGCTGCATAATGGACGGGGACTGAGATAAACGGTTGCACTATATAATATAGCAATAGTATTGTTTAGTTTTGTATAGTACCTAGACAATAAGGCATCATCATTTGTAAACTGACGAAACAGTCCTGGGTCCTACGATGCGGGTTTCGAGCCTATTGTGGGAACCAGATGGTCCTTTTTCACTGCTGCTATTTCGTAAGCCTTGTTAAAAAAATGTTTTTTTTTTCATAATTTGTAGAAGAAGAAGGAGGGTTTGCACTTCTTCAGGATATTTACTCATATTATATATAGATGTAAAATTGATCAAGCCCGATTAGCGTGCCTAGAGCGTTGCATTTATAATTTGCATTACCGATGATTTCGAAAAAAAGTGATTGTTTTACATTATCTTAGTCATTTTGTATGATTTTGGAGATTGGCACACAGATTCCTTAAAACGAACAAATTATCAATTGTAGAACTTAACAGTCACTGTATAATATCAGTCTAGATACGTATCAAAAGCCTAAAGCAGAACATTCGTTGTCAAATCCCTCTCGGGGTAATCCAGGGATCTAGAGCGCTAGTCCAAGGTCCTAATCTAAGCTTAGAGTGCTCGACCACATCGTCACTAAAAAGAAAAAAAAATCTGGCCAAGTGAGAGTCGGACTCGCGCATGAAGGGTTCTGTACCATTATTGACGACCTCGGTGGCGCGACGGGCGAAGGTCCGCCTGCGACGCAGGAGGGTTCGATTCCCGCCCCGGGACAAATGTTTGTACGATCTGCAGATATTTGTTCAGGGCGTTCTGGATGTTTTCTATGTATAATAAAAAATATCTATATATGTAGTGTATTGTATTATGGGTACTAGACAACTGACCTTATTAACTAACCTTATTATTATTATTATCTTTAAAAAGGGAAATAAATCACGTTTGTTGAATGGGAGCCCCCTTAAATATTTGTTATTTTCTGGTTTTTAGTGTTTGTTGTTATAGCGGCAACAGAAATACATCATCTGTGAAAATTTCAACTGTCTAAATATCACGGTTCATGAGATACAGCCTGGTGACAGACAGACAGAAAGACGGATGGACTGACAGCGGAGTCTTAGTAATAGGGTTCCGTTTGACCCTTTGGGTACGGAACCCTAAAAGAGCTAGCTAAAAGGTGGCGCATCAACCCAAAATGAATTAGCTTCTAATGCCAAGCATTAGTCAATGTATAAAAAACCCCGAAAGTACCTACTATACACCGTGTGCAAGGAATAGACGTAAATGGTTTTCACAAAATACGTAACCCTAAACAGCTGTGCTGCCGTATAATTAAAAGACAAGTAAGGGAGCAACATTACAAAAAGAAATGGCTAAAATTATGCAACATTATTAATTTAAAAAAAAAAACCAATCTTATGAAAAACAATAATGAAGACGAACATTTAGCCATAGTCGGAAGAGTGCAAATTAACAGCTTTACATACTCAAGACAAACTAATTAGGTATTCCAAACAAATTTGCAGAAAATATATATTTTTATCGTAATTTTAAGTATGTAGGTATGCTGAACGTGCAAATAAAACTATCAAAAGCACGTAATATCACATGAATAATCAAGAAGCGCGGATAGATAGTTTTGGAATTGTAAGGGTTTTTTATAAAGGTGTTTTTATCGTAAATATCTGTAATATCTCTACCTATTCCGTGTAATATTATTTTTTTGTCATCATAAGAAGCGCGAAAGTTTAGCAGCTGCCTAAATTAGAATACAATGACAATATGATTGATGAAGCAGCTAGGGTATTGTAATACATCAAGTGCTATCAGTCAGCCGCTGCGAAAAATAATTTCGAAACAAATTCTTCACGATAGCTCATTTATAATGTTGATTTTCATAATCCGCACCATTTGTGACACAGAAAGAGGAAAAACGCATTTTGTTTTACACTGCGTAATAAATCACGTTACAAGTCACGGTTTAATTTTGCGTTCTAAATGCGCCGTGGTTTCGTTAAGGTTTTGATTTTGCATTGTGGCTTTTGCATTGTACCACAATGCGTCGCCACTATCGGCGAAACCGCCGCACTATTTAGACGTAACCACATAACACTGCTCTACCATTGCATTAAAGTATAATAGGTACGTTTGAATAGGACCTTACCTAGATTTACTTTCCGTAACTCAATGCTACATCGTACCTAGTCTTCATAGTTTTATTTGAGATGAGATAGAGGAGATCCAGCTCGTCAGGGCAAGTAATACTATTTGTTGAAACTTACATAAAACTAGAAGCGCCTCGCGGTTTCACCCGCGTTAGCTACTATCCTGCAGGAACCTTGAATTTTAACGGGATAAAAAGTAGCTTATGTCACCCGGGGATAGTGTAGCTTCCCAATAGTGAAATATATTTTCAAATCGATTCAGTAGTTTCAGAGCCTATTAAATGCAAACAAACAATAATCACATCTTTACTCTTTATCATATTAAATATAGATTTAAGTTCTTAAGCTTTTGTTGACAAAAATTACGTTTTTGTCCTATTTAGTTCTCCAAGGTTAGTAGAAAAATAAATTAGCAACGTGATATAGATGACTATAAACAACCTAATTTTAATAATAGATTACTGAACATCAGGCTGAAATATCAGCCTTTGATAAATTCGCGAAAGATTGCGTCAGACAGAGAGAGATTACGCTATCAGTGTCGGAGGTCAAGTTTTTTTGTGCAGTTTATCAAGGACCATGATAATTTATTATTAAAGGAAAGGAAACCAATCTATATGACCATAGGAATAATCATTGTATCGCTCTAAATATGTACTCTAGTTAAACAGTACCTTAGTGTTTATTGTAAAATCTATATTAAATATATTATTTTATACAATACGTTTACCTATTCAGTACTGCAAGTTAATCGAAATTAACTTCAATGCCATCAATGACTGTTTCGTTACTATTCACTGGAGATTTCCTTGTCTGCCTTAAGCCCCCAGTTGATAAATTTGTTGACAGTTGATACTGACTCTATTATTGTTCAACATAATATGACAAAATATTACCTTTGCAAAATTTCAACACAATCGAACAACGGAAACCGGATCAAAATTTACATGCAAAACTTGATCTAATCATACATTTAAAACTAAGGCCGGCTCACACAAAAATTTACAAATAAGCTCTACAAACGTTTGTAAATTGGTCATGGTAAACCTACTATACAGCCAC
Organism: Hylaea fasciaria; assembly: GCA_905147375.1. Taxonomy (NCBI): domain Eukaryota; kingdom Metazoa; phylum Arthropoda; class Insecta; order Lepidoptera; family Geometridae; genus Hylaea; species Hylaea fasciaria. The sequence goes on from LR990200.1 coordinate 3,190,481, forward strand.
AGATGTTGTACTTGTTTACTAGCAAAAATGTCCAATCAAAATCCAGCTTCGGCCATCGTACATTATCGGCCCAATAAAAATGCAAACTCGGCCGGCGTCGACCGGGATTGCTCTCGATTCGCTCTACGAGTAAATTGCACCGTTGACAGCCAAAGAGTCTCTACTCGGGCACGTACGGCTATGAAGACGTCTAGTGAGTGTAAAACCTCATAATAACGTGGGGCGAAGCCCTTTTTTATGTTACCGCGTAACGAGGCGAGCAATTCGTTATAGATGCTGCTCAGAGCTTTATACGGCATAATCTTACGCGTGTCTGCACTGCGCTCCTCAAGCTGAGACGTAGGTTCTAAAGTCTCACGAAGACTGTTCTTACGAACACTATCGACACGAATGTTTTTTTGCTAGCGTTAATGTTAAATTATATCATTACTAGCTGCGCCCCGCGGTTTCACCCGCGTTACACATACAACACCTAATAGATATGTGAAAGGTTCGTGCATATTCTTGTGTCATCAATGATCATTGTTGACATCCGCGATACTGCAAAAATACTTTACGATTTATGGCTTACACATAAGATATATAGATATATACTGTGGCGCGCTTTTTTGTAAGACTATAGATAAACATTTCCATTATAGATTACATATGTGTAACTCTAGTGGTTTTGGCAGCGCACGCCAGAATAGCTCGCAGATGGTAGATTTTTTCCTACTTACTTGACACTTATCATCATATTTTGAACAATTCACACAATATCTTTATAAATTGTTGCCTATGTGTTATTCTGATGTATAAGCTATATTATTGTAAAATTTCATTAAAATCCATTCTGTAGTTTTTACGTGAAAGGGTAACAAACATCCATCCATCCATAATTACAAACTTTCGCGTTTATAATATTAGTAGGATCTATCAGTTGAGAAAAATATGATAACATATTTATTCATTTTTTTATTTTAGCAGCATTCAGGTTTAGCGTTCGTAACGCACCACGTATTTGTGGTGTTCCTTGAACTCTGGGTTTTTTGCATCAAATTTATCGATTTTACTTTTTTTTCTTTTACTTTCAATACTTGCATGCGATTAGTCTTAACTTGTAACAACTGCCCATAATAGAATTAACCATTTTCAAACTCGTAATATTATTAACACGTCATCTGGCGAATTTTTCATTCTGCGCTTAACCATCCAATAAGTACTAAACAGGTAGGTACAGACAACTAAACTTAATACAGGTAACTGGTAAAATTTAAATAAAATCAAAGGTTGTTGAAAAAAAATTCCTTAACATTATCAAAAGCCAACGTTTCTCACATCAGGCAAACGGTTGATCGAGATCATTTGTAAGAGGGGCGATATTCACTTTCTTCAATATCGATTCATATCATCAGCTTTATCCGAACAGAGCTGACTTTGCACAACCTCCGGCCCTTCCCCAGATCCACCTATATTTCCATTGTTGCCAAGTTATGGACAGCACTTTGACAAGAACGTGTTAGGAATTCTATATAGTGACCCTCTCGACACGTCATTCCATTAGTTAACTTTCGAAGAGTTTCAGGTGTTCTATTGTAGGAACCTTGGAAGTTTACAGACGTTCTAATTGACTGCATTTGTCAATAAGGATCAATGTTAATTCTTAATTAGTCTCGACGTTGTCTAGGCTAGACAAGGCGCTGTTGTTTCTCGGATGATATATACATATTAATAGGATATATAATTTTGTATCTTATAGTTTTTCAGTATTTTCGGTAGATACTTTAAGCTCGGACCTTAGTCTAGCGTAGTATATAAATAAATCGATTTATAAGGAAAACCTGACTGCATAGATTTTGCATCATCATCATCATCATCATCATCAGACAGTCCTCGAGTGTCCAGCGTTCAGTTTACACAAAATACATAAAACGATTCCACACAAATGCAATACTCGACATGTTAAATCCACCAGCCTACACATCGTTCCGCATTCAGATTTCACGCAGCAAAACTTGAAAACGGATGCTGCAAAACCTTGAAACTTTGAACTGATATATCCCTCGTTAAACGTTTACAAGTTTCACATCAAACGACTACCGAAGTTTCACTATAAACCAGTACATAAAATACCTCTCGTCTGTTATCCGCTGCGGCGACCGTTTCCAGATAAATTGCCCATAAATAGGATAAAGGGCCAGGAAATAAACGGCGAGTTAGCGTTGACAGAAACAAAGAAACTGGCGATCCGCGAAATGTTTACTGTGGCTGTGGTTAGGGTAAAGGGAGGCGCGAGAAGCGACAGCGAGAGCGGTTTTGCAATAATAACAATAATATTTAATTAAAAAAACATTATTGCTCATGCTTGACTAACACATTGAGTTAAATAAGACCTGGTGCAATGAGTTGTTTATAACTATACCTACAGAACGTGTTGCTTTAAAATTAAACTATGTAGATTACATTAAACAACCAGAACTAAACTCAATTTCTCCAATAAAAACGAGTAAAAGTAATGACCTTCTTGACCTTCGAAGGCGTTCGTGCGTCCATCACGGAACTATAATAATAATAAAAGCTAAGTTTAAGCTACCAAGTTCTACTAATTATCACCCTCTTAACATTTCTTGCTATGAAGCGCACGGCGTCATTCTGTGGCACCGTAAAACTCCTGAAACGAAATTTAATACTCGAGCATTAATCTTTTTGGATATGCGCCAAAATTCCTGATTCAATATTCAACGATAACGCCATACGGTTGATGCGAACGGCGTTACTCCAAGTGAAAAATCTGTCGTCTTTCATTTCCGGACGAAATATGGTTTTATAATCGACTTTAATATGCGCAGTTTTTTATATGTACAATTGAGTCTTTCGTAGACAGGCAGCATTATGCTTACAGGTTGTTAATGTAAAAAGAAATGTTTGCGTGTAAGAGTGCGTGTGTGTTTGTTCATTCAGAATTGAACGGACTTTTGTGATATAATTTGGCATACTTCATTGAATACCATTTTGTAGTTTTACATCATGATTCATCTTGGTGTCTACTGTAAAGTATTTTTTAATCGAAGACGTTTGCGTTTTTCCACTGTATTCTCACCTGGTGTAAAGTTACGATGGGGTCTACGATGGTGCACGCTAGTGTTAATTGTTTCTAAATTAATTAATTAATAAAACCGGGTGCAACTACGGTATGTATTGTTAATTAGAGCTTGAACTTTTTATGCTTTAAGTGAAAGGTAATAGGGTTAACTGTCAGTTTTAGAGAGATTCCATAATTTTAGAGACAAGTTTTATTTTATCAAAAAAAGTCTAATATTATTATTACGTATAGCTACGGTAGAGATACTAATTACTGGAGTGTTGTCATAAACCATAACATATTTTTATAGTGAACAATAAAGAGTTATCTAAATGCATTAACCGCTCCAAAATCATCACTGTAAACGCACCGCTAAAACAACCTAACGGGAAATGTCAGGAATAAAAGGTAATAACTGTAATAAGAATCATATTTATAGCACATTATACAGAGTTATTAACTGAGGCTGGGTTAATACTTTATGACATTAGCACAGCTTTACTTTTGCTCTCTATGAAATGTTTGCGAACTGAGCTCTCTTTGTGATGAATCGCGAATATATATTGAAGAAAAGTGGCACCTTTTCAGTTTAAGAATTTCTGAAATGTTCATTGAAATTGGTAACCACAAAATCAAAATCGTTTAGTAACATAAAATCTGCGAATATATTTTTAAGAAAAAGTGGCATCTTTTCAGTATAAACATTTCTGAAATTTACATTGGAATTCGTGACTACAGAATCAAAATCGTTTAGTAACATAAAATCTGAGTGTTTCTACGCCTCTAAAGGCGTGTTAAACCGTCGACCTCGATTGATAGCAGACGTTTAGATAGGTCAGAAGTCCTTGAGCGGCCTGATTAACCCTACTTAATACCAGAGAACGCAATGGCGTTACAGACTTCATTACAGCTTAGTCGATCGATTTCACTACAAGGCCTAATTTATAAGTATTTAACAATAAAAATTGCAGTCTTGGGATTAGCAGTGTACTCGCAAGTTAGATAAAAAACCTACTTACCTGCATACCCAAATCTTCAGCATATAAAAAGTCCATTTTCACAGCCGGAGAAGTGTCTGGGACTATCGTCAGACATTTCCCTGTTGATAGATCGGCTGATCCATCACCCTCACACACCATTTTTGCGCAGTTATTCAACCACATTAGGAACATGAATGTTGAATGACACAGTAAAGTTGAGCATAGCAAGTATAGATCGATCTCTAATGACATATAAACGGAAAACGTCACTTCGCTGACAGATATTTGTTAGATTAGCGGCGCCTCACTTGTCAACGTATAACACGTAGGTACCTTTTTTTTAGGGGGGAAATACCTTCGCACTTCCCTTCCGCCACGGGGCTGGTGGAAGGGGGTGTACTTTATCAACATTGTTCTACTAGTAGATATATTGGTTGATTTAATCGGTAAAACATACCGCACTTAAAATTATATTCGTAATTCGTACTACGAATGCAAAAATGTATTGAGTACGCACGATGATCCACTACGTTGTGGTTGTTTGTTTACCAGATATAACCCAACTAGCAACCATGTGGCGGATTGTTCTAGAATATTTATCGTCGAGTTGTGGCTGACCATATTTGGCGCATAAGCTGTGGCGGGGTCAGCGGCAGTCGCTATAAAAGGAAACTGTCGAATGAAACCAATTGTGTTAGGGATAACTGATGGGTATCAGACAATTTTTGCTCGAATAAAACATTTTGTTTCAATTATTGAAAACTAAATTAATAACGCGTCATGATTCCATACATCAGCACTTAAGACAGAGTGAGACATTGTTCAAATGCTAACTTCATGAAGTATAGAACAACAGATAAAAAGTAGAATATATAGGCATTGTCTCAATTTAACTACTTTTTTAAATTTTAGTGGAGTTTTGATAATTGGGTAGGTTTACAGGTTTGTTTTAGCAAATCTGTTAGAGAACCCAATTATTATGCTTCAAAGAATTAGGTTTTTATTGTAAAAGCTACACGTGAAGGTGATTACAAATTCACTTCAATGAAGTGAAATCTCTACAGCAAAAGAGTTGAAATAAATAATTTCACAAAACAAACCTACTCATAAGTACACGCTAAAGCACTCACACGATTGACTATTTCATCAATAAATTATAATCAGTACCTGCTCGAAACATATCCATTGAGAAAGAAATCTAAGATATTATCAGAAACCTGGGGTATAAGAAAGAGATAAAGTACAAAATAGAGCGAATTGAATTGAGAGACGCCGTCGTATAGCTTCTCCAGAAAGATTTCTCAAAATATTTCTTTCTACTTACGAGTACGCTTCTATTAAGTTACAGATAGTTTAATAATCTAAATAAATGCAGCGATGACACTACACAATAATATAATTGATGCTTTACCTCGTGTTGAATGAATAGTCCTTTTGCATAAAAATTGTTTACACTCCGTATAGCAGATTGGAATAAAGCCACGAGCATTTAACAAAAAAGTAAACTAACGCGGGAAAGAATCTAAATAAATCTGTGGCTAATGAATGAGATTAAAATTGTAAGGAAAATAAGGAATTTGTGTCGCCTCTAGAACGCAATTAATTAGCCCAAGACCATTCGTTGCTTTACGAAGAAGCTGGGGAAAAAGAAGGATTTACTCGAAGGCACCCGATACAGATTGTTCTCGCAAATTGAGGTTTAGTAATTTTCTAATTGAATGATCGTCTAGAAAAGCTTTTACTTTATATACAAGTTATCACTAGGGGGATGATAACAAAGGCGAAGTTGTAGTAGGGTTACGACAAAGGAAATGGATTGAGACAGCTGTATTTACAAATAGTACGAATTTAAACACCAACAAACTCAGGCAATGTATGTTGATAATAATTATCGACTGATTAAAATGAATTAGATAGCTAAACTTTTGATTGAAACTTAGAGCCAAAACAAACTTAACGTTATAGTAATTTATTGCTCAGAGCGATTTCTTACAAAGGAAATAAAGCCAGATTGTAACCTAAAATATTAATAGACATTTCGTTCAGCCTCAATTGGTTATAAGATAAACCGTAGCTGAAAATATGAGATTAATAAAACTTTCACTGTCTCCTAAAAACAAATATTATCAAGATGGAAAAGTTGCAAAAGATCAACGCGCAAGATTTCTAAAACAACCCAGAGGTTTTAATTAGGACTTTGTAAAGTTTCATAATTAGCCTGAAAATTTAGTTGAGGACAAACTTTAAATAGGACATGTACACAAAGGGTGTCGTTTGCTTGGTCAAAGGGCCGAGATGGATGATATGACAAAAGACAACAACTATATATGTTTAAAGAGGAAATTAGAATTATTTTATGTGAACATATTTTTTCTTTTCTAATAAAACGTCTCCACACTACGATTTCTCCTGTATCGTGGTATCGTGGGTACCGTTTGCAGACATAATTTCACATACACATGACACCTAGACCAGAAACAAATATATCTGTGAATCGCACAAATGTTCGTTCCGGGCAAACGAACGAACGGAATCGAACCCGCAACACCAAGCACAGCAGTCCGATTGCTCAGCACGACGCCAAACGTGCCGTCATATTTATATATCCAATATGCGTATTGGGGTTCTTTTTCCTAGAAAATCAGGTAGTGTCGTATGAAGTTTTAAACCAAATGATCTCTATCGCGGGGTTAATCAGTCATATAATCTTGTTAAAAATTAATTACATAACAATTAACACCAACTGTGTCTGGAAATGCGACATACGAAGAGTGACAGAAGAAGAGAGGGAATGTTTGTATATTTGTTGAACTAACTCTTCATTACAATACAAAGCAATAGAACTAAATCTATCGGATCTTAGCTAAATTAATTTTTAAGGTTCTTTTACATACACGTTCACTGAATGCGGTTCATTGAACGTCCTGATTTTAACATCTTGTAATTGTATTAATTCTACACGTAGGTATCGTAGGTACATGCTGGGATTCGAGCGGAAATCTATACCGTATCTGTAAAGTTCCAATATACATGCTTTACTAGCACGATTTCACATCAAAAACCCATTACGCTATCTACAGAAGAAATTACTGCGTAGAGTTTTGAAACAAAACCAAAATTATCCAGTTCAGAACAGTTTCAATAACATTTTCTCACTCGTCAATATCTTCTTCTTAGGTCTTACAAGGTAAGCCTTTATTCAATGTGTCCTCTATTTCACATAACGCGTCCTTTTCACGTCATTGGAAATTTGTAACCATCTCCAAACGGCAAATAAATAACGTACATTCTGGCCTCTATTGTTGAGTTATCAGCTCACGTCAGTTATCCAGGCTTCGTGCCACGAAAACCGTACACAGTCGAGAACTGGCCTACATACGGACAATGTTCGGCAAATTCTTTAGGATGGCCCTAAATCATGTCACAGTTTGACGTGGAATTGAATGCCTATGTTGATAAGATTAGGAGAGACTACTGGCGAATTAATTTCTCCCATTTTTCAGAAATCCCGATGGTATTCTAGGTCCTCAATTGGATCGCAATAAGACGTCATGGTAAGCCCACAGATCCCTGGCCCGAATAGCAGGATAACATAACCTTAGCGGGTAAATATATAGAATGTCACCTCAGTACCAACTGCAACACCATACAAAACGGAATACCAATTCCAGTTACACAATCGTCTTATCAAAGAAATCTTTCAAAGCTGAATGATTTATGCGTTCCCTATTGCTGATAGAACCACGCATGGACTGATAAGATAGGTACGGCATCGGAATCCAGAAGGAGGAAAACCTTGTTGGAAATATAAATGGGAGAATCTAATAAAATTGTAGGATGTATTGCGGTATAGCGACAGGATGTGGTGTTCAAAAGCATTTGATTGGGTCGTGCTACGCTTCGGAGATGTTTTTTGTATTGAGTTTAGGATTTCAGACGTGCTACAACTACTCAAATAAAATACCTAATAATATTATTATTAATATTAATAGATCTTAATATTATTAATATTAATATCAAATAAGGTTGTCTAAACAAAATGGATTTCCAAAAAAAATTATCATACTCAATGCGGCGACCGTTTTCGTAGTTTTTGATTCTTTAGAATCCTAGTTACGGTGGTCATTTACGGTCATCTATGTCAGGGGGTCTTCTATGTGGTGATAGTGATGTATTATTGATTTATATTTAAAATGTTTTATCAATTGTTCAATTTAACATTTTCAAATTGTTCGAAAACAATGACGTCATCAAAACCTATTTCTATTGAAGTGCGATAAAACGTTTTTAAAGAGCTTCTACGCGTACTGAAAGATGAAAAAAAGAACAAGCCACCTAGTATATTCCCCAAGAATCTGGCATTAACCTGCATAGTGGATACTCGTAATTTCAACTCATTCTGTAGTTACTTAGTACAACATCAAATCTCGCCACAGGCAATAATATTCAACACCAATTCACATACGCAGCATTGCAGTAAAACGCGGTTGCACTTAGTGCGCCATTTGCCCTTATCTGACGTAATTAATGCCGCGGCAACGCTTTACGGCACATCAGCACTCGATATATATATACGAGTAGTTACAGAAATGAAATTTCTTAGCTTTTAGAGTTCCGTACTAAAAGGGTAAAACGTGAATCCTATTACTAAGACTCCGCTTTTTGTACGTCTGTCACCAGGCTGTATCTCATAAACCGTGATAGTTAGACAGTTGAAATTTTTACAGATGATGTATTTCTGTTGCCGCTATAACACCAAATAGTAAAAAACTGCAAAAAATAAATATTTAATGGGGCTTCCAATGGCTTCCAATACAACAATCGTAATTTTTTTTTTGCTCGTTTTTAGATTACTAGCTGTGCTCCGCGGTGTTACTCGCTGTTTTCGGAATACAAAGTAGCCTATGTGTTAATCCATATCAAATTTCATCAAAATCAAACTAGCCGTTTGAGCGTGAAGAGCTAACAAACACATAAACACACAAACTTTCGCATTTATAATATTAGTAAGATAAGATTGTACGGAACCCTTCGTGAGCGAGTCTGACTCGCACATTGCCGGTTTTCTTTTTGTTGTTTAAATAAGCTTTAACTGTTTTGTAGATGCAGCCAATATCAAATAATTATAACATTTCAAGTTGATGATGCGTTTTTAGAATAGAGTTATTTAGACCAACACATTGAAAAGCTGGTTTGATACTATCTTCAGAACAATAATAATTGAACTTCCCTTCTATCTCCAAAATACTTTAAGTTACACAGAATTTTAAACACGCTAAAAGTATGTCGCCATATATGATAGGGATTGTGAAGGTACCTAGTATTTTTATTTTATTAAGGATTTAATATAAAAGTCATGTTTTCAAAACAATCTGCAATCATTGTGTTATACAAAACTTTTGTAAGGATTAATTGAGCTCTAGCGAAATTGGTTCCAAAGAGATCATTGATCACAACCTTAAGCCGACAATCCACTCAAGCGGTGAAAGCCGAGAAGATGCATGACCAATCAACAGGATCAGTGGATCGCTGCCCTTATTGAGTCCTCCTGAAAAAGGGACTTCGATAACGCTCAAAGATTTATCAAGCACTTGGTTACGAAAACCTCGAATTCCGATGATTTGTACCAAAAATAACCTTATCCCAAAATGAACTATCTCACAATAAGATCTCCAGAAATATGAACCTTTCCCCAATTTATATAAAGCCTCTCTCGATAAATCAAATACACGGCAAAACTAACCTGCCGTAACTGCGTCGAGTAAATGGAAGTTTCGAACTCGTCTCTGAAAATATGGTGCCGTATTTCATAGGAACATAGTTTCGATACTTGCAAACAGTTCAGTAGCGGATCGATTCTTCTTTTGATCGAATGGCTTAATATTGAGGACAATGTGTTTGCATTGCTGCGAATAATATATACATAACGTATTTTAGACGCTTCTTACAAAACAGTCTCTTTATCAAATTGCTTCTATAGAATGTTAGTTCTTATCAGTTTTGATGGATGAAATGGATGAATGACAATGTGCGTGCTATTTTGCGAATAGAAAGCAAGTGAAGAAGGTCATACGGAAGCCGAGCGAAATCTTCAATGGCTTGTTAAGCCTTTTTTGTGGTGAAGGCTGTCTGTAGGAATAGAAGTGTTAAGACCATTTCACCTTGGCTTGCCCTCCCTCTCCTACCTTCTAACCTCAGACAAATTAATCGTACATTCAGGTACAAAAACCACTGAATATTTCCAAACTTCCAAAATACAATTAACACAACCTTTAATACTTCGCCTGCGTTAAGTTAAATTAGATGTCAGGACCTGTTCGATCACTTTCGCCGATGACTGTTCTAACGGATTGTTAAGACAATTATCTAGTACGAAGTTTATGACCGAAAAGTTTCAATAAATGTGTTCCGCCGCTTCAATTTCCTCCGATCAAGCGGGTAAAAGAACCCTTGGTGCTAATAGAAAGTTTTTTCGGATACGCACCCCCAGTGCCTCCACGTAATCGATTTATGCGACAAATATAAAACTGTAACAGGTGTGTAGCCGTACATTGATGTAAATAAGGTTTATTTTAGAAAAAGTCTTTACAAAATCGGTACTCATGGTAGGACTATAAGGTATAAAAGCAAAACCTACGCTTCACCTCCGAATACATACTTTATGCCAATAAACACATATGTATTTGTGGTAATAGAAAAAATTATGTAATGTAATGTGATGATACATAGTTTCTTTTTGATAAACACACTGAACACAAATTCGTTTAAAATCATCTAACAACATCGCACCATCGCTGCACGAAATTAAACACAATTGCAGCAAAAATTGTGAGTGAAACCGCAAACGAAAGTCAAACTAAACTATTATACTACGAAAGAAAGGGGATTTATCGTTCCATGGAACCATTTACGAATTGAAAATGGGCCACGCGGGAGTTCCCACGACGACGGGAGCCGGATGAGGAATTGTCGAGATTGTGGCCTTGATTATATGAGCTTATAGCTCTTATAAGGGCTTATAGCAACTATGAGCATTATAATATAAACAGTTTTCCAAAGCCCGATCACTAAAACCGGTGCGACACACAAACGATTATTTTTATCCGTAATTAAGTTTCAACATGTTTACCCCACTTCCGTATCTAGAGGCACGACGTCGCAGTCCATTTTAACTTCAGTCGTAGCATATTTAATTAAAATTTTTAAACTCCAATCCTGTAACAGGTGGGACCTAAAACTATCTCTATAAAAAGTTAAGCGCATAAATTCTTGGAACAATTAATAACGGTACGCTTTCAAGGTTTTACACAGCTTTTGAGCGAGCGTGGGGGTTGCGATATGCGTCAAGCGTACCCGTAGCTCCTTATCGTAATAACAGGTAGGGACATCGTGCGTGAGAGAATTTAGAAAATCGACTGAACTCCAATAACCCGTCGTAATTATGAGGCATCTTTTGTCCTATTTTGTTTAAGTTGAACGCGGGATTCAAGGAGATAGGTAGGGGCGTCTTCCGGCGTCATCTTGCTAGAGTGTGCTGGGGGAAAACTTACGAACTTTTTAGATCGATTTGAGATTAGCGTAGTTGCGCGTCACGCATAATGAAGTGGAATTCTTTTTCTTTTGTGTGTAACATACGAGCTCTACACCCGCTAGTTAATCTTTTGTTTGGGCTTTTAAATTGAAGCATGTTTTAATAAGAACATCTACTAAATAAATTGTTAAATGAGTTTTAGTTATGCCTTTTGCTACCCTATTAAATTCAAGTGAGCTTATTTAAAATAGTCTATGATTTGCAAAAAATAACGAATTCTTGAACTAGTGACCTAAATTATACCTACTGTTTGTTATTTTACCTCATTTATACTCGTATTCATAGATAACTTGACCAGAAATAGCCAGTGCTGTGATAGATACAAACGGATCGGTTCCTGTGTTTAATAACTCTTATTTGATCATGTTCTTTCTTTATTTTTTTGTATGGGCTCAATTATGGGCCGAGACAATAACGTCTCGGTTGTCTGTCTACGACACGCCAATACGGCTAAAGTTTCTGTTATGAAGGCCAAAATTCAAATAGCCTTCTGGAGGACTCGATTTATGAACGCCCAAACTTCGTTGAAACTGTAATATTCTGGGCTCGAACTTCGAACGAAACGCTAACATAATCGAGTTGGACCAAGAGTCGGTCCGGCTAATGGGATCTTGTCTGACACCTACTTTAGGTGAAACTACAACGGTCTACTGTTGTATCAACATCATGCTGTATAGTATATCATAGCTTCGTGCTTCGGAAGGCATGTTGAACCGTCACCTTCTTACCACAAAAGTTTAAACCAGAGTTAAACAAAGGTTTCTAAAATTACGTTCGACAAAATCGACGTCTATCACTCGCGTTTTCTTACTCAATCCTGGCATATCTTATTATTTACTTGTAAATTTATTATTGAGTTAAAGCTTTGTGGAGAAAATATTGTTGAAAGTCATCTGTTCAACTCTGGTTTAAATATTTTGTGGTAAAACCGTCAGCGGTCTTAGATCGCCCTTACCAACAGACAGCGCAGAGAGCAAACAACAACAACGAATAGACCGCCATCACAAACCTTGAGTGCAGAAATTGCAAGAAATAGTACTTTGTTCACATCCAGAGATAATTAAACAAAGGCGTGATTTAAACTAGGCAACACGTGACCAAACTGCTGACCTTTATTTTGGTCAAAGATCGAGCATTGCCATACAACGTAATTTAAAACGTAAAGCCAGCATTTTGGGAACGGTACGCATTGGTAGCGGCCTATTAGATTAGGTTTATTTAGTTTTAGTTGAGTTTTATTTTGTTTCATATTTGCAAATGATTTTTTAAACGTTGTAAAAACCCATCTACTAAACTATATGTATTCACCGTACTAAACGACTAATATATAGTTGTAATCATAAAAAAAAAATGTTTATATATTACTTTGTATAGGTAACTTTTTTCATCATTTTATGTAGTGATGAATTTAAAAACGATAATGTTCTTATCTGAATGAATAACTACTATGCGGCCGAAGATAGGACGCTTATCTTGATAATATGTTTCCCTAAACGTGATGGATCCTAGATATTACGCAACGAAATAACTTTTTGTTTCCACTTCAAGAATTCCATTCTTTTATATTCGTGAAAGCGAATTTCGGAGAAGAAATGCGAGGAATTTCTACTACTTATAAGAGGATCTCATGTAAAAACTTCGTCCTCATTTTTGGTCCCACGTTTGTGTTTATGAGACAAAAGTTTTATATAGATATTGCAAATATGGTGTACTCTAGCATTCAACGCAAAATTGTGAATAGATCAGCCGTATGTTGTGTCAATGATCCAGCCAAACAAAACTCACTATGTACCACTTCATCATCGTCATCATCAGCCTGAATACGTCTTGAACTGTTGAACATAAGCCACCCCCTTAGACCGCCACTCCAAACGACAATTTGCCACTTACATCCACAATGTACTTCTAATGTGTTTTGGCTACAAACATATTACTCTTCACCATAATGATATTACAGTGAAACACTGCCATTTGGACACTGTAGATATAAGTAAGTAAAGTACAAATGCCTCTATAAAGCCATTATCTATTCTTCATCTTCCTAATTTTATACCGCCGGATTACCGCGGAAACTAATTACTCCGAACAGTTTACCTTGCCAGCGAACGTCGGAGTTTCAGCTGAAATTTGCTAAAACTCCAACTAGGGAACAAAATTTTCCACGTGTGACATAGAATATTAAAATTCGCAGGTAACACCTTGTTGTTTTAATGTTTTACTTTGGGCTTAACCTTTTTTATTTTTTCGGGGGATTATCTTTAATCCGGATTTGTCGTCGAGTGCTTTTTGATGGATCACGGTTTGTATTGAGATATCATGCGTTTGCAAATGTATGTACTCGTATATGTATATGTATGTAGTAATGAACAAGAGCCCGTGTTTACATGTATTCAGTCGAAAACATACTAAACTTGTACTCAGAACATGCCCGTTTGTTCGGTAATTAGGAACGGTAATGTTATCTCTTGGCATGAAAACTGACAGTTCACGATTGGCACAATTAGTATGATTATGCTAATCTTCAACAACTGGACAGGTCCTTTGACCCATCTTCAAGGATTAGACGTGTCCTTTGAACAAAATGTCCTTTGAACTGCCTCGCTTTCTCGAAAATAAACCTGTGGCTTGGTATCACCTGGCGTTGGTGGCTAACAAACGCCCGGTGACACTGTATTCGTTATTTAGAATCTAGTAAACTCACAAATGAGTCAGTCATTGATAAGAATAACTAAGACAAAAGTTGTAGGACATACAAAAGTTAGTAAATAAGCTGGTAATTAAAACCAAAGTCACTTACAAGCCGTTTGAAACGACTGTAACCGAGAGTTTGACAACACTTAGGAGATATTGAAGTTCTAACAGCGAAGGAGCGAAATATGTCTCTATTTTTCAGCATGATTTCAAGAACTTCCCCGCGAGGAATACTTTGGGTCTTACACAAATCACCACCTAAAGCGAAGGTCACGTATTTTCTGCTCTAAGTCAGCGAACAATCTTTGATTATCTTCAGCAGTTTCGTTTAAATCATGACCCTAAGGAAGCGGTATCATAAGTTTAGCAAAACAGATGGTTACAGATTCAAAGTTTCTGCAGCTAAAATAAACTTAGTCGTTGAGATTCTCGTTCGGAAATTCTGCACGTAATAAATTTTACTTACAGCTGTAAAGAAACTTGTGGCGACTGGGAATAGCAGTGGAATCCCAAATAGAGAAGGAGTTAGTCCTAATTTTTATTTATGAAGCGTTTTCGATATTAATAAGAATAAAGAAAGTCAAAGACGTGTTAACTAAGTAAAACGTTAGCTATACTTGTTTAGCAATTTATAAGAACTGTTAAGAAAAACTGGTTGGAGTCTAAAATGTTGAGCCTTGCAGTAGAAGCGTAAATTTTTGACACTCCTTTTCATGTTCCCTGACAATAGAGATTGTTAGGGTTACGTTCATCAATTAATGAAAAAGGTAACCCAACGCATACAATGAACTTTTCCACTAGTCAGAACAGTATTTTATTTCCTTAGCATTGGACTAAAGTGAACTTAGAAAATGTATTGGTAACTCAACGGTAGTAGGTCCCAAACTTCAAAGAACCCAATATATTCCAAGTTTTGCGTCTTATCGGCGATCAGCGCTATCGACAATGTGCGGTAGTCATTTAACTTCCGCGAGTGCTATTTTGGGGCTCGTAAAAACAAATTACTTTTGCCTCCTCGGTCAAAATATTTCGAAATGGATGGTTATCTTTATGTAAACGCTTAACTTGCACTCGTTATCTTTTCATTGTTACCAGTTGATTAACAATAACTTTTTTCATTGCGCCAAGGCATCCTTTCAAAAAAAAGCTTCATCTAAATCAAATCACTTACTGTAAATTATAATAGGCAATAATATCGCACATTTAGAAGTTAAACATTTAAATATCAGTAACAAAGAGAATAATTAAAAACAAATTATGATGAATCCATTTAAGCAGTAACAAATTTTAATTATGGTTTGAGTTTGTAAAAAAATGTTTACATTTCATGTGCTGATTCAAGACTGAATCTCGGACAGGAAAAGGAAATTCCGTTGACTATAAGTATCAGTGCTTCGGAATACGCCCGTTAGAGAAGGCAGCACCAAGAAAAGCTACGGGGATGTTAGTATTTGCCATTTTGTTTTCTTAGATCATAATAATCACATTGCTTTATGTATATTTATTAAGTATGATGTCAAGATTGCGTTGTGCTGCCAAAGAGAGGTCCCATTTGAACGTTTTCTTATAAATTACATAAAATATAGCTAACTGATAAATATTTATGAGAAACCAGATTACACCAGTCCCCTTCGAACCGCACCCGTTCACGAGTATTACTTGTGCACCAGCCATCACCCCCCTCGTCATTGAGGGAAGGAAGCAACCCGCTACACAGAGTCGCCGCGGCGCCTCACGCAAAGTCATGTGAGATATTTTAGTATCAACTTTCAAGCTATCACTGCAGCATTCTAAGTACCTGCTACCTAAATATCCCAATTCTTTTTTTGTCGACTCCAATTTAAACGTCATTATTTTAATAATACAACTGAAGAACAAATGGGTATACGGTTTCACACGTACACAGCGTATTAAAAACGTTTTTATGCTTAACTTTACAAAGGGAAGTTGCCTCTAAAAAACAATGGCCACCAACTGCCTTTCATCCCGGATACGGGGCCGTATAAAAGTTGACGATTTATTACGTCATCTCGCGATTTTACACGGGAATAATTTTGTTTATTGATACAAAAGATTGTGTCATCAACTTGTTTTTTTTCACTAGATTGATTGCTTAGATTAGTTAACAAACCATCAAGGCACGACCTCACCTTACTGTAAGGAGGATTAGGCCACAAACCACAACAGGATTGGTGGACATCAATATATACCTAAAACGTTTATTCCCAATTTTTTCCTCCACCAAAATGCGAGTGATAATTACTAACATTTTTAGCAAGAAACACATTAGTAGATACGTGCCGGCACAAAAATTTGAACTTACGTCTCTTTGCTTGGAAGGCAACGATATCTTACCTGCAACAAAACAATACACAATCAATAAACAGTCAGCATTAATGAAGGCTTAAGATGAAAAACGAGCTACTACTAAAACAAATAAATTACAAGAAATGCGAGAGTTTAATAGCCGCAATATATTGTAGCACTGCCTTAACGGTTGCTTGAACAAATATAATTTATTATTTTAACTATAATAAAGATAACAAACTTGTCAAAATTTCAAAACTTCATGAAATTTCGGAGTTTGTCAGCAGAATACGATACTTTCCGGGTTTGTTTCGGTAGGTATACAATGTTATTTTAACAATGTTCAAATAACTGAAGATTAATTAGTGGAGAATATTGTATCATTGTAATTGTAATCTTCGGAGGATTTTAACGAAAAATAGATTCAGATTGTTACATAAATATTAGATAACTGGTTAGCTTATACCATCTGATAATTAACTTTGGAAGTATTTACTAACTTAGCTGGTAGCGCAAGGAGCTTACAAAAGAAAAATATTTAATGCACAATTAAACATTACATTACAAGGGTAAAACAAGTTAATAAGTCATTACGATGGACGATCTTAAAGACATTTCTCTCAAACTACTTTCGAAAATAGATTTTTTTTTAATAATATGGTCGGTGGTGTTCACTTTGCTGATGACGGTAGGATTGAAATTTTGAATTACTTGGGCCATTCTCTCATTACAATACTCCCAAGATACGATACGTATTTATGTATGCGAGATACTCCGCGGAGACTAAATTTTGACATTAGAGCCGTGTGTGCGTATCTAACCCCCGGTTTCTAGAACGTTTGTTGGCGTTGACAGTAGATTAAAACTATCGTTGCCTCTATCTGACTATAAACAAATGACAAGGATGGCAATAGAATTAATCTGTTGTCAACGCTGACTGACGTTTCAGAAACTGGGGGTAAGTGAGAGATTCGCCTTAAAAGCGCAACATTCTGATAGATTACCACTTTTACAGTAAACTCAATCGGTATTACCACAAAAGATTTAAACTAGAGTTCAACAATGTACGTAATATTTTCATCACCAAACGACGTCTAACCCTGGCTTTATCTTCCTCAGTAACAAATTCATAAGTAAAACAACTAGGAACGCCAGGATTGAGTAAGAAAACGCGAGTGATAGACGTCGTTTTTCTGGAACGAAATTTTATAAACATGTGTTTTACTCTGGTTTGGTCTAAACTTTTGTGGTAAGACGAAATATTAAAAAAAAAAAAACTATTTGCAATTCAAAACAAAAAATATTATTTGGTATTCAGCGTGGCAATGCCGCCAGCATTCTAGGCACTTTCGATTTGTAAGGGTAGTTTATAAAGGTGTTTTATTTCAGGTTCATTTTAGTACTTATATCTTTTTTGAAAATATCTGTGATATGTACTTATTCCTTGTAATAAATAAATAATAGGTATATTATGCGTCCGTTAAGCTGAATTGGAAATGCTCCTTCGGGTTTTCATCGCCACTTCCTGTACAAGCTTTCTCTTCAATATTAATAGTGTAGTCATTGTTATTCAACATCCCAACCTCCCTCACTTATTTTCCGACGCCGAGCTGAACGTGACATCGCTACATCAAACTTTGAGTCCCAAATACTCTACCAAATCGATCGCGAAATCGACGTCCAAATCCAAAGAGGGCCTAATTTTCTCCGCCCTCAAAATCAACGACAGTAAATTTGAGTGGTTTAAGTATGTACCCCGCAGAAAAGGCCAGCCGATAAACGACCTTAATGAGTTGGGATAAAGTTAAGGATAACATAGAAATATTCGTGTTTGATAGCGATGTTCAATATTCTAAACGCATAGTTGACTCCTGACTCTAGCGATGGGCTCTGTCGCGATCATTTGCTACCTATTTCTATTATTGGACCGTGAAATTGTTCTGAAGCGATTTTAAATGGATACTTATTCCAAAAGACTAAGTGGGCATTATGTACAGCATATAATGTAGATATTATACATTTTATGTCTTTGTTTCAACTATGATCAAAAACACTAACATCGTGGCTACAGGATACCGTATCATATGTAGGTATAACACAGCTCTAATTTGTTTCAGGAACATGTGGAAATTTGTGCTATTTTGTTTACAAACAACAACATATACGGTGTTACATAATACATAATTGTTATTCGGAATAAGGTTATTCTATATTATACCTATTATTACTATATTAGTGTAAAACAATGTCGTGTTAGTTTACACCATTTATAACGGCTGGACGGATTTTTATGCACTTCGATTCGTTGGATTTGTCTTGGATTAGTCGGTATTTAGAATGGTAAATGATAAATGAGTTTATTCCAAAAAAATGATAGTATTCGGAGTATGAATACGACAGAAAGATAATAATTTACACGATACATAAAGAAAAGGGATGTTGGCGAGTACCAGACTAGGCACTTGGCTTGTGTCTTGAGGCTCCCGTGCGAGTTAACTGAACAGATTAATAGTTACAAAACATAAACAGTGTAAAATTAGTGTATGATGGCATTGCGAAGTTGAAATATTTATGATCAATTTGTGGGTTGTATGGGTCAAAAAGAATACGATCCGATAGGTGGCACCGTAGTCGAGTTATGTTTTAAAGATACCAGAACGGGCGGAATTTTACCCGTGCCAGTTAGTCATAAATAAATCTGAGACCATTCCCCACAATTTAAGTTACCTTACCGACTCCACTATGAAAAGCTCTGAGGTGAAATTCAATTTGCACTTACCAGAAACACAATTGCGCAGCATTTTCCTATAAAGCAGTCTGCACGACTTCGAACATTTATATGGTACTGTGTAATAGTTACAAAGTAGCGAATTGAACCAGTTCGGTTACAGTTTAGACTGAAATGGAAATAAATGAGGGCACTTTGGGAAACGAATTTGCGTTTACTGCCCCTAACGTTATCTTTTGTTCAACGGTAGCGTGGTCACTCAAGAACTAATTTCATGCTTTTTTATGTACTCGTGTTCAATGGGTTTATCTATCATATATATTTTGACGGCACGATTGGCGTAGTGGCTGAGCAATCGGACTGCTTCGTTAGGTGTCGCGGGTTCGATTCCCGCCCGAGAAATTCCAACTATTTGTGCGATCCACAAATATTTCTTTCTGGTCTGGGTGTGATGTGTATGCTAAAGTATGTCTGTAAACGGTACTCACGATACAAGAGCAAACCTAGTTAGGGGGATACGTTTAAAAAAATAGCTAACGGATAATTATTTATGAATAACTAGATTAAACCAGAATAGAACAATATAATTACAGGGTATCGAAAATGGCCCGAGTCGCTTCGTGAAAAGGATAGTACGGCCGTGCTTTTGTTTTGCTCGACTTGGCGGGGGCACTGCCGTGCCCCCAGATTATGTAGAATTACATAATATATGTAGGATACAGAATATGTATAATTAATTGAAGATCCAGCCCGAGACATTGATTCTAAAGTTGGTATTAGAATGCGGTAGGTGTACTAATTAGATGGTAGATATAATATGTGGGCTACTTATACTATTTAGCTATTCTCTCTCTCTCTCTCTCTCTCTCTCTCTCTCTCTCTCTCTCTCTCTCTCTCTCTCTCTCTCAGGCTGGAGTAATTTTGCATTTTACAACAAATTTACAGGCCACGTTTTACTATATTATTATTTATGGTCGTGTCACTTGATCTCTATATTGACTAGAAGATATGAAACTTAGCGTTCCACTCGTTCCGGATCATCGTAGAACTGTAAAATTAAAGTTATATTTGCTGCACCCTGAATCGACACCAATCAAGCCAGAGTAAACTAGTTCCTCTTCAACTGTGTTAAAATACAATTTTGTCTATTTCGCTAAAACTGCTCTACCTCGAACTCTTTCTAGGCTAGAGCAAATAGACAGTTATTGGATCAAACGGCTCACGGAGAACGCTCAGATCTCTAATTACTTCCCGAGAGATGTAATGAGGGACTCTACGAGCTCTACGCGCTACGTGCGGAGCCACGGTCCGGAGAATTCTACTTGGACTCTACATACATCGATTGCGGCATTTGGAACTAACCTATTCAATTTAGTTGATTAACTAGACTTTTGGTCCATGGGGTCCCAATTCCAAAAAAAATTTCAAAAATCTGTTTCCTCGGCTTGTCGACGCCGCTGGCGACAAGAGGGCTGGCTCTTATCTCGCACAGAGAATAGCCATTGCTATTCAGCGAGGTAATGCAGCCAGTGTTCTTGGTACCATGCCACATGGACACCCTCTTTTGTTAGATTTGTAAGGTTTAGTTTAAGCTAGTTTTAGTTTATTTTATTTTATTTATATTAATACGGAAATGTTAATAAAATTTTTACCCGTTGATTAAAAGCTACGAATGCTCTTCAGAATAGTGCAATCTATAAATCAGCTTTGTTTTGTTTACAAATAATAGTTTAAACCAGAAAAGCAAACACAAAGTAGAGTAGAGAGTATAGAGTGAAGAAAAATGTGTGTACCTAAGTTTCCTGAATTAAAGAACCACATTATCCACAAAATAGACAAAATAATAGTCAACGTGTGTTTTTAAGTTACGAATACACAACTATTATTTAGTGCAAAGATGTTACAAAAAATTGCAGTTGTATGTTTATAGAAAGAGATAGAAAGAGTAATCTCATAAGGTGATGAGCGTAAAATTTTGTCAACTACAATACACCTATATTTTTGGGTGGCACTCATACTAAGGCAGGCGTGCAGAACTGCACAATGCACATACAATCTCTAAACATCCTGCTTTTGTAAAATACCTCAAATAGTTAAGTACATTCGCGTTTAATATCAAAGCACGCCCATAGAAAAGTTTACAAGTCGTAATTCCGGTTTACTTCCTCATCATTATAGTCCAGTGGAGCGTGACTTCCGGTCTCCACATTATCCCCTCATTACGGATGACAGGGCAGGGCAACACTTCCGAATATACATTTTTAAGGTTCCCTGCCTAAAGCGTCCAAACGGAACCCTATTTCTGTTTCAATAATTCAACGCTGTCAGCCTGTCTGTTGTCACCAACGATTTCGAATGAATTAAGTAGTAGTTGAGAAAGTTCTAGTTTTATGTGCATGAAAATAATATTAAAATTGGGTAGGTAATAAAAATTAGGGCTCAATACTTGAGAAATGTTTGGTTTGAACTTTAACACCTACTTATTCTCAAAACTTACACAAATAATGTATTCTTACTTTTTCGAATGTTTATTTTATCGCCTATCTCGTAATAAACCAATTAAATCGCCTTTAAATTAAAATTAAACGCCTAAATCGTAATTATTATATCAACAAATTATTACGGCTATTAAAAGAATATCTTTGAACCACACTACGGAACCTAAAACACGAAAATGACTCTCCCTTGGTCAGTTATTCCAGCTTTTCATCACCACACTTGCCTTTGCGCTCGACTGGCGAGAATCACAAAGGACGACCGAGTCAGGTTTGCGCTTGAAAAGCGTAGGCACAATAAGAAATATTTTATAGTCAAAGAGGTTTCCCCAGTTTTGCGAAGTAGATGTCACGTTAGGACGAGAGGCCCTCTTATTTCTATTTGTCACACGAACTCTTTACGAGGCTTGGCGCAGTCGTCACAGTGACTGAGTTCTTGCGGTAAGAGGCAAAGGACTTGTGACGCATAGTTCCCAACGTATAAAAGATGGTGTCTGCAAACCATCCATCCCTCAATCGTTTCCAATCTTTCAATGCACAGGGAACTGTGATGGCAAGCGGACACTGGCCGTGTGAGAGACGCGCAGTCTTATTAATTAAGTGTTATTATATATCACTAATGAAGAAGACCTCACAAGATTACTTTTTTAAATTGAGATTATTTACCACGTGTGCACTGTGCATTCAGCTCATAAAGATAAAAAATATATATGTAGAATCGCTATATAGAATCTAGTATTCGTTTCACAAGTTATTTATGGTTTATTTGTTATTTTTGATTATATAACTTAAATATTAGTACACAAAATGTATAATGATCTTATATTTTCTTAATGCGAACCATTTATGATTATTATCCGTGTATATTTCGCCGGGTGCTAATATTGAAATTTTCTTTAATCAACAATTATATTAGAAAAACAGTAATAATGACAACCTACAAGTAAACCTTAGGTATTGTTCAACATTAAGATCTGTGTCATCGTCCACTGCTCGCTCGTACCATGAGATTTCGTCTACTCCGAGTGATATCGCCGAGGGATGCGTATAATCGAATTTACGCAGACATTCTATTTTAGATGACACGATTTAAGGATGCCGTAAAATAAAAGAATTGAATATGGCAGTGTACATATTTTTTGTTACACAAAATGATAACAAGAAGCTTTTTACAATTTACAGGCTATAGAAAAGAAGCATAAACGCTATTATTGTGTAGACGGGTAGAATTTAAGAAATTATGCGCCATTCTTTTTGGACTGATGTTGGAACTGTGTCAGTTAAATGGTATAATACTTTTTAGTAAACCTATGTTTACTTAGGGTTTTTGCTTCAAAGGATTATGTAAAACGCTTCGTTTTTTAACGTTTAATACATGCCTTATTTGAAGTAAGGTGTGTTCGAAGTTTTAAATTAATAATATTAACCCTCCCAAATATTCACCTACCTACCCCTTATCTAGCTTTCCTCATCTCTAGAGAGTCACAAAATACGTAAAACCACTAGAAAGCCGGTCGGTAAACTGACCGAACTAATTAATTAAGATACATTTAAATACGATTACGAAATTGTTAGGGCAAAACTACTCCTCTAACAGCCTCCCATATGAATATAGTTTCAGAATAAGAGCTTTCCTCGACTTCTGCAATACACACGTACAGATAGCATATTATTACACATAACTATTTATACTGCTCTACTTGTTACAATCTTTAATAACACTCCGTCTTACCACAAAATAATTAAACCAGAGTTGAACAGATGTGTCTTAATATTTTCTCCGCAAATCGACGTCTAATGCTAGCTTTTTCTTACTCAATAACAAATTCACGAGTGAAATACCCCGGTACTCACGATTCACGAGAAATGCTAGTACGGGGATCCGTTTAAAAAAAAAGTAATTTTAAAAAAATATATAATTAGGAATGCCACGATTGTGTAAGACAACACGAGTGATAGGTGTCAATTTTGTGGAACTAAATTTTAGAAACATCTGTTTAACTCTGGTCTAAACTTTTGTGGTAACTTTTACCACGGTCTTGCCACTTGCTAAGTACAAAAGTTTAGACCAGACTCGTCTGTTCAACTTTGATTCAAATCTTTTGCGTAAGACGCTTGATATTTAATTAATTGTTAAGGTCAACCAGGTGGTTTTCCACATAATTTCTGTAATCCAATTGAATATAAGTTTTGCAAGCCTTGAAATATCCGATAAAGATACGATGTTATCGCGACAGTGACCTATCTCAAAAAATAGACGATACATAGACAACGGAACAGTAGCTCACTTTGCTAAGCTGGTAGCAGAACAAAAACTTATTCTGTCCATTTCTGACACGTTCTGACGTCTTCAGACAAATATTATGGCAGTTAACGGAGTTTTGGGGCATCAGTCTTAACCTTTATTTAACCGACTTCATAAATAGGAGGTTCTTATTTCGTCGAAACTTTTTTGTTTAAGGTTTACGGATGGCTAACGCTCTCGCCGTGAGTCGCATTGCCGTAGCACAGCAATTAGAATATAATTGCATTATTATATAGAATCTAGAATTGAGCCGGCCTACCATTGCACTACTAAGGGTTTTTACTGCCAATATACTCTATACCCTATTCCCTAGTCCCTCATTATTAGACGCGCGTCCAAGAACCAACTTGTAATACGCTCAGTTGCAAACTAGCAACAACTTTGTAGTATAGCTTTTCCACTTTCCCGTTCCTGTCTGGTTAGTGTTTATGTATTCCGCTCATGGAAATGCATCTCAAGAAAATATTAATGTTACTGTTTACATCAGAAAAATAAAGGAATTAGATATACCTAATAAAACACGTGTATTTGGCAAATAATAAAAATATCAGCTCCGAGTACAAAATGTTACAACGAAAAAAAACTGTCCCAGGATGCAATGGTCAAATGTTCGACATGTTATAAGTACCTGCCTAATAATCATAGCAATCGTTAATTCACGTCAGAGGCTCTAGGATGCCCCACATAAGCTGACACAAGAGGCGGCTACTACCTCATTTAACAAACAAACAAACAAACGAGAGTTTCTACCGCCTAAAAAACTAAATTAAAGAATCGCTGGCAGCTCTCAGCTTGCCGAAAAAGCTTTATCTAGCATCAGCATTGCATCCCAAGGCTTCATACTATCGACTGGCCGCTAGGCCAAATGTGTAGCGGTGCGTATTTAACTTGGCCACACGGTTGGCTTCATGACACCGCGTTGGCCAGTGATGGATATTATTTTTTTTGGAGAAGCGGTTTCGGCTTTGCTTTTTTTTATCATGACATAGTACAGGCAAATACCTAGTGCCAATTTGGTTTTCGCATATACGAGGGACGCTTATATTTCGCTTTTACGGTAGAGTGGTTTGGCTAATGTATGATGTTCGTTTGTTTCTTATTTCTCGTATTTATGTATTTTTTTCTGTTCTTTTTTTAAATCCTCTGTTGTTATGTCGTGTGTTGTCTCAAAAAATGCGTTTCTTGCTTTCTCTTTCTTAATACTTTTCTTCTATTCATAAATAATTTAAACAATAAAGAGTTTTAGACTGAATTTTTTACAGCAGCAAATATTAAAAAGGTGTAGGTACACTCAAAAATATTCTTTATTATATTAATTTTTTGAACATTGTTCAAAGATATGCAAATTGTTTCAACAACTGAGTAACTGAGTTTTTCGGCAAACTCAATTAAACTGAGAACAAGATGAAATTAACTTTGATGGACGCGGAATACAGGGAGATTATCCTTTAATATCCTAGTAATTACGGATGAGCGTTGAATGAACAAACAGTTTTGTTACGACCTATCTCTACTGGGAATATTTTATTTATGGAAAGATTTTGATAAAACTCAATTACCAGCAGAAGCACTGGCCATATTATGAGACCTAAAAACAAACATATCAATGGGAATTATAGTGCCCGATTTGCAATACAAAATTATGAGTGATACATTTTGGGGATGCAGTAACTACCGGTATACTTGACCTGCTTGTGACGTTCCGACATTCTTTAAAGTCAGTCTAGCCATTTGTAAGTAAAACTAATCCAGACATTGTACATTAAAAATTCACTAAACATGATCAAAAAATCGGAACAAAATAGCATTTTTAAAATAGCGCACCACGAGCACATAGTGCACCGTATCTTGTCAACAGCACTCTTTGGCACTCGTTCAGGGTACTGTATACATGGTAAATATTCCGTTTTCAGTGATTAACTACGAATGAACATGACGTTGGCAGTTTAAAACCTTATGCCCATCCCATTTCTAGTTCTGCCCACTCAGAGCACTGCTCAAATTGAATTTTAAATGAGAAGCATAAAGCAAAAAGATACTCAGCTAAAAGCAGCCGCGAAAATCACACCGGAATAACTAAAACGAAAGACAAAAGACGAAAATTTGCAAGTTCATTATTTTTCAGGCGAAAAATATTCACTTCCACTAGCCTCTTGACGCTGTACCGCACAGAGTAGTTTTAAAAAGCAACTTTTGGCTGAATGTCAGTCACAGCATGCGACAGCACAGACAGAAAAAGTGGCTGTGACATACGGACGGACAGGCAGACAGACAGACATGACGAATCTATAATGGTTTCATTTTTTGCCTTTGGCTACGGAACCCTAACAACATTATACTTAATATCCCGTTTGTAATAAGCATGATATTTATGATATTCTTGTGTAACCGCTGGAGGTTAAGTATGAAGAAAAACGCGAAATAGCGATGTGTGAAATTATAGTCCAAAGTGATGATGATCTGGTCTGTGAGGCACAAAAGTTAACATGATCTACAAACATATATTTCTATCTTGTAACAGATGTAACAGAAAAGTAGGTCTTCTGACGTAAGCTACGTTACTGTGCAAAACCAATCAATTGTAGTACCAACTAATTGATGGAATCTTGAGTATGTCGCTTGACCTAGATGGAGATCTCATTGCATCCCCTGATAGTCAGCTAAAACTAAGATAAGTGTCAGCAAAAGTAGTTCTTCCACACACAACACACTCCATTAAAACAAAAGAGCTTTCCAAGTGTATTTTATAATGGCCGTCCTTGTCTACGGTCCCGCTTTGTAACAAAGGCTCTATATATCCGTGACAAGTTGGTTTTTGCGAAGTTTAATTTCCTAGGTAGAGAGTGGGCCAAAACTGACGGAAGTGGCACCGAGCCAGCACCTTGACTGGGACGAAATGGGACGGCAGAATTTCATTATTGAAACTAGAGTTGTTATGTTTAGTGAGGTTATGTTTCGGATATGGGAAGAAATCAGTTTCGGATATTCGTAGGTTCGATGGAATATTCAATTGAAAATCTGAATTTTCCGGATATGTGTTGGTAGGAGTTTTCATAAATGTACTATTAGAAACCGGCTAAGTGTGAGTAGGACTCGCACACGAAGGGTTCCGTACCAGTATGTATAAAAAATGGCAAAAATATCACGTTCGTTGCATGGGCGCACCCTTTAATATTTAATTTATTCAGATCTTTAATATTGGTTGTTATAGCGGCAACAGACTTAACAACAAATATACACAGGCAACAAATTTAACTGTCTAACTATCACGGTTCATCAGCCTGGTGACAGTAGGATGGACAGAGGAGCCTCAGTCATAGGGTCCCGTTTTACCTTTTGCGTACGGAACTCTAAAAAGGCTCCGTGGCGTTAATTTCTATGCGATTCCTACGTAGCGCAACTACTGTGACCATAGGTATTTTCTCCGAGCCTGCGTTTCATCATACTTCTTTTAGTTATTGATCACAGATATATGTCAAGGTCTAAGTAGGTAAGTACGTAGGCTAAGAACATATACGCGACTCCTACAACTTCTGTGAAATAAATGAAAATAATAATAATTGCGCAAGTTTCGTCTACGCTTTCTTTCGCCGGAACATATATCTTTTTTCATGAACAAAAACAACAAGAAAACACGAAAATGAAAACACATCCAATAAGTCCCAATTACGGAGTACCGTGTGCTCTCCATCAAAAACTCGGCACATAACAAGCACTTATGAAATTAAAAAGTTGTAATTGAACCTAACAAAACCGAACAGTCGACTGTTGGGGCTAATCGTATCTCCGTACAACTTCAATAATGGCACCCGAACTTGTTGAAAGAAATCCATTTCGCGGGTAGTTCTGAATGGAACGTGAGGGAAAACAAATGGAAGATCCAACGAGGGGGGCGGGATGGTGAAGTTTGTTCAAATTTTATGGCATCGGAAAACGATAGATCTCTTTAAGAACAGACCCGTTAATCATTTACTATCCCGGATAGTAGGACTTTGTTATTTCAATGAGCAAGGGTTTTAGTATGTGGTTTGGATTAATTTTGCATAAATCGAAGTCGCTTATTTTCGGACTGACGTATATCGAACTGCTGTTTTTTTCGATATAGCGTACATCGAACTCGTGCACTTTCGACATAGCGTATATCGGGACTTCATATTTTGAACTAGTATGAAAAACTATACAGTTTTTTTTTGTTTACAGGTGCAATAGTTGAAAAGGTGAGAGTGTACATTTATTGCCAAATCTTTGTTATGCGGGGGATATTGCTACCATGTTAGACAGATAAAAGACAAAAAAAAAAGATAAAACACTACCAAATCCACCATAATATTTTATACAAAATACAAACTCATCGATCTTAAATTTACAGGTAGATGGTCTTAAGATAATCCACAGTTGATTTTGTTGAATAAAGAGACAAGACGAGCAGATTTCAATCTTATATGGAAACACTAGAACCTCGCTGAAGGACTCGGAAGTAATTTATATTCATAGAAGTAAAAGGTCCATCGGAAAATTTGAATATGAATTTCCAAAACATGCAAAACACGAATGGAACCACTCGAACAACTTTGCATTTCGATGATTTAACAATACATCGAGTACCCATTTCAAAAGCAGATATATATCGAAGTGGGACAATAATCATTGATGTGTAGAAGAGACAAAGAAAGATAAGTCATATAACAATGAATGATAATATAGATAATATGGAAACGCTAAAAAATGAAGTAAAATTTTAAAACTAGAACAAAACGAATCAACACTAGTTTCTCTCAATACATTATATACTTTATGCTGATTAATTTATTTGATAATTATGCTGTTTCTTTGGAAATTACATGAATTTATTACTAAATTATTATTAGTCAAACCATTGATACCATACCATAGGTACTTACACAACGGTAATTCGGTGTAATTAGGGTACAAATAGCATAATTATGCAATATCGCTCGGCCACGACAAAGGATTGCAGGTCCAAAGAACAGGGATATACTCGTAGGTAAAATATAACTTCATACCTTTATCCGCAGCATTATTATCGTTCACAATAAAAATGCTCAGTACTTTTTTTATTGTAAAAACAATTGTAGGTTCTCATTAAGGCCATAATATGAGGCTTTATTATTTTCCCCCTTTGTTTCTCTATTTTTCTTCGGAATACGAATCAACATGTGTACTGGCGGAGTAATTAAGATAATTAGGTTCTTTTTTTTCTATTGTACTTACCATTTGTATGCTCGCTCAGAATTTCTAGGCGAAGAAAATTGTGCAAAATGTTGTGCAAAAACATTTTTTTTTACAAAACTTTTAACGGAACATTGCGTGTGTTGTATTATGGACAAGTTGCATACCTACATGAAAAAGATCGATATTGTTTTAGCCTTATTAGCTTGAATTTTACCAACTTCTCACGTGTGAAGTGACGTGGCAGTGACGTGGTCGAAAGGTGCATTTACAATTATTAAGAAGACCCGTTTTGAAGATCTACTGACAATAATCAGTACCTACGATAATCAATCGATACAATCCTACAAATCTTCGATTACAGCGCTTGAAGGCAGCGCTACAGCTATGGCTATAACCTCTAACGCCCGAAATTAATATTGTATGTCCTATCCAAGATTGAAATCGATCTTGGATTGCTGCCTATCGTTCGATCGATATCCAATCTGCGTGCCTTCATAAACCAATCCACGGATCGGCTATTGCCACGTTTGACCCTAAAAATGGATTGTGATATCAATCCCAGATAGCAAAATTTGGATTGGATTGATTATTAATTTCGGCCGTAAGGCTAGTCTGCAATAAACTAACACCGTCTTTCCGAAGGCTTTTGCGAACAATAGGCATGGATTAGCCTTCTTCCGACTCCTTAGGAATGCTAATGGCGCTATTTACTCCGGTTCTTGCAGCTACGCGGATTAAGGCTTGTATCGTGTGTAGTGCCACATGGTTCTTGGTTTGTGTTGCTATGTGGATGCTTGTAGGAAATAATTTCGGGAGCAACTGTGTCGGACTATCATCAGCATTTGGAGCACTATTTTATCCACTGGGTATAGGCCTCCTTTCGCGTGTGTTTCGTAATCATCGTTTGTTAATATCGGTTTATACAACACAAAAACAAGTGACGGGAGATGTTTCGATGACGCGAAATAATACCAATTTAGTCAAAGTTATTGATTAATAATCCAGTAAAGTGGTGATATTTACCTTGACGGGTATTACCTAGTACAAAACACGCCCTTGTTAGAAACGACATAGTTTACGTAAATACGGTCAAGCATTAGGTACTATAAAACTAAAGTCGGACTATTGGCAAGGTTGCCAGAGTACAAAGTCATGAAGACAGGTAGATTATTTATGATATACCTATAAAAAGTTAAATTCGATAAAGTTACATAGTTTTACAGAACCATAAGGTGGAATAAAGAACTAGATTTAGTGAAAAGGGTGAGCAAACCCCAAAACTATTCAGACGTTCTGAGAAAAATAAATATAATGTGTTATTTGCTGTTTAAAACACAGCGCTATTGTGTTTCTTATAGCAGCTTGTGTATGTGTTATGTGTCCACGAAAATAAACTAACCCAGTAAATCAAAACACTTACTAACCAGATTTATTAACGCGCGATCATACTGAGAATGAAACTGAGATAAAAAACGCATCTTAGTTCATACAATCACATTTTACTTATCAATCTATCTCATACTTAAGAAATACCGGGACTTAAAACGATACCGCAATGTATAATCAGCTACTCCTAGCTTAGCACTATGATAAGTAACTTCTTAAACCTTCGACGTCTTCCGTTATTTAAAAAAAAGTGATACATACTAACATTGACGTTACATTAAAAAGTTGCAATTGACGAAACTATCATGTACCTATATTATACACTGTCATACAGTAAACATTCGAGAAAAATTCAGCTTCAACCAAAAAAGCCTTAAATCAATATACAAGGTTATCTGTATTTGTGTTTAAACAGACCCCCTCGCCACAATTTATTGCTCTGATTGATTGACTGACGAGGTTGATTGAAACACGTGTGTTCAGGGTTACCACGGACGGAAATCGAAAAATTATAAAAAAAAACTTGCAGTGGTCCTTGAGAGTCAGTCCTATACTAGGTTGAGCAATGAGCATGTTTATCACTTTCGACCACATCGTCACTTAAGACCTTGCGAGATAGTGGTCAAATAGTAGCCTATCATCATCATCATCATCATCATCAGCCTGAATACGTGCACTGCTGAACATAGGCCTCCCCCTTAGACCCCCACACCGAACGACAATTTGCCACTTGCATCCACCGGTTGCCTGCGACTCTTTTGATGTTGTCGGCCCATCTAGTGGCCTAGTGTCAGTAGCCTATATAGAGCATAAAAACTAAATGTTCACCGGTACACATCGTAATGGTACGTTTACCAATATTCAGTTTGATATTTATCCCAAAGGGAAAACGTTAATAAAGACATCGTATATTGACGTGTCTTCATCGGTGACTTTAATCCGAGAATTTGCGAGAAATTCGCACAATTAACTCGAAAACTTGCTTTGAGGCGCTTGTTACGGCTTTGAGGCGCTTGTTAATTTGGCACCTAGTGTATTGTAATTTTAACATCATTGCGAGCAGCTTTCATGTAGATAGACATTCGACAATTATAACATTGCACGATCCTTCTAGGTACGAAAAGCGGACGCGAGGCAACCCTGCTCGTGTAAAATGTTTATTCAATATTCAGTACAATTTGTGTTAAACGTAACATTCCTATTGAATGCTCAAGGTTTCAGTTGCTATATTTGATTGTTGATGTTCACCAGCGATTAATATTGCTTGCCACCAATTTGGTGTATTTAATTTCGTCTAAATTGAAATAAGAATTGGGACACACGGCGTAAGACTCAACTTATCAAATTGAACTCGCAGTTAATATAATATCAGATATATCGCCATCACAACAGCTGACAGTGCCAACAAACTTTATAAACTGGACTATTTCTAACATTGTTACTGGGGCTTAGACAAGTTTGCTATCTATTCTTTTGCTAGAAACTTAAGCTTTTGTTGGGCACAACACGTCTAATTCGTACCTCTTGTTACGTTTGATAACTTTGTCTCTTTTACTTTTAGCCGTGTATAAATATATATACGGATTATAATTTATCATCATGTATTTTTCAGAGGAACATACACCAAACTAATACATAATTAATTAATCATAATTATAATGGGATGTGAGATGCTGTTCTCTATCAGGTGGTAATGCAGTCAACATTTTGCGACAGCTTATCATTCATTATGTTTTAGTACTTTGAAAATTCACGAATTAGAACGATGTGAGTTCCTGAAATTGAACAACCAGTGTGATTTGCATTACTTTGTTATATGGTTAGTTTGAACAGGATTGGAAAATCTGTTTTCCAATTCAGCGAACTTGACTCCAGCCGGGTCAGTGGCCACATTACTATTCCGTGACTCTGAAATACAGTTTCATAACTTCAGGCAAACAGTTACAATATGGATATCAAAGGTTCAAGGCTCGTAATAATCTGTGAAACATGTATAAAAGATTGTTAAGTAAATAATTCTTCGTTCTGCAAAATATGGACCTAGGTTTTAAGTAAATCGAAAACAATATTGTAATGCTTTTTAAATAAAGATTAACTCTGAAAGCTGCACTTATGCATTTTTTTTGAGTATTAAACTGAAATATAGTGTTACGTGTTGAAGTAATCATTTGTTCAACCTTTCAGATTTGTCATCGCTACAGAAGTTTGTTTTTATAAACGTTGTTTACCTTAATTATTAGAATTCAGAACTTGTCCATTTTCGTAAACATAATCAAATCAGGCTCTATCATACTAGGGCAGAGAGCACGACCTTTTGGAAAGTTAATTTAAACATAAAACTTAATTCACAAAGTGTGTACGTTCATTACAAAAAAAGGCTGACAGTTATAAATCAAAACCGTTAATTCCGGAATGTTAAGCACTCCTGAGATGGGCATAAAGTTAATTAGAAGCCGTGAATTCAGAAAAGACTGACAAAAAGATAGCGAGGGAAAAGGTACAAAATAGCAGGTCTAATATAACATTATGAGTGTAGTCAAAAATTAACATAATAATAGTCGAGTAGTCCTTTGTTGACAAAATGTAGGGGAGGAAGCCAGAGCCTAATAATTAATGAAATCAGCGAGTGGAAAAAGGTTCCTAAGCTGACTCGAAGAGAATATAACGTCACCCATATACAACGTCAAGAAATACACATGAAAATATATACCTACTCAGTTATAAACAGGATAACCGTGGATATTATTTGCTATGAGTTTCCGATAAGTCGGCACCCTATCGAAGCTAGGCTCTGAAGTACCTACTTACGTGTAGTCTTTGTGAGCAGATGAAGTTGTCGACCTTCACTATGATTAGATCAGTTTAAAACATGCTAGGATTAAATGAATGTTTAACAAAATAACGTTCCCCAACGTAACGTTTCGTATCGAGCGAAATCATGTCTGATTAGTGACTGCCATCTCACATAGTAAGCAAGAAGCTAGCTAGTCTAGACTGATTTCTCTGGTGACCATTAAGTTATGGAAAATTGGCAAGTTCTCCAAACTTAATGAACCATACTACATATACCTAATAAACTCAAAAGATCAACCAAGAACGTGATCCCGCAAGTTTGTATTTAACTCTCTGCTACGTTACAATGGATGTTTGCTTACATCAAATCTTGCAAATCTATTTTAGTCCAGGTCCTATTGACATAAGTATTGAGTTGAAGTTTCGCATGGCATTTTGATGACACAATTTATTTTAGTGGCAGCGAACTGATAGACGCGGTATATACGAAAGTACCGTTAATACTAAAATGTTTCTAGAGTATAGATAACTATGTAGTATATTCTTCACAAAACACTTATCTTTAACCGTAAACTGGTCAGTAACTAAACCTCAGAAGCGATAAAACCTTCCATGCTTGTTTAAAATCGATTACGCTGTCGACGCTAACTCGAAGTCTTTCACGGCCCACTCGAACGGTCCGAGCGAAATTTATGACACAACTTGCGATGCAAAAGAACAAGCACGCAAGTTTTGCACTGGGAAATGTTACAAGAAGTTTTCAATGAGTTGTGATCTCCATTGCAGATAGTTTTCAATGTTTACTAAGAAAATAGGAGTTTGAAAACCGACCAGTTTAAAAGGGTGTCGTCATTGTCTTTTTTCTTGTGTGGAAATGAAGTTTTATTTTAACTCTGTGAAATATGAAGGGGCATAACTCTGAAGTGGTTTTTAGAGGCAACTGAGACTGAGACTTGTTACATAATAATTCATAGTCGCTTCACTTAAACATACCTACCAGCTGTTATAATAAATGACAGATCTGTAAACGTCGTAGTATATTTTTTAGATAAGGGTTACTTATAATTTGGGTACATTAATCGCGAACTTCGACCTTTAACCTAATCCCGACCGAACCTACCCAATATCGTGGAAGACTACATTCTGAAATTCCACAAATTAATAAAGCATAATGAACCTTTGGCGTTTGTATTATGACCCAAAATACCTTCCGGGTAAAACTGTTGTTCCGTAATAACCTACTGTAATATAAAAGCGCAAGTAAATCTGTCTGTTTGTTCCGTTATCTTGATAGAATTTGGAATGAAGATTATTTGAACCCTGAAGAAGGGCATGGCATCTTTACTTTTTATCACGATTAACTTTTTTTCCGGACGGACGAAGTCGCGTTCAAAAGCTAGCTTAATATGGGGCTAATGCGGATCATTTAGCGAACTTCCCTATGGCTCTTATTACAACAAAAACGGGAAAGTAACGCGTGAAGTCGACTTCCTGTTCTGAAGATGAGGGCAAATATCACCCTTGCGGATAATGTATGGGTCAAGTTTTTGGGCCCAATCGATGATTGTTTCTTACGCCCCTTTGGATTTTATTGTCCCGATGGCATCGCTGGAGGTTTGTGTTATAAGCATAACGGTTAGGTACCTATATTAGATCTCATTTTCGTTAATAAGATATAAAATACGATTTTGTTGCTATTCGTAACTTGTGATGAGACCGATGAAGATGGTCTTATCAGTCGCACATAATATTACGTAGAATCATTTGTGCGACCTTTTTGGCGCAGATTGCACATAACGCATTCAAATAATTGCTACCTAATCATTTCATATATCTACCCTAACAAGCCTATTGGGAATACTATCCGAAACCATTAATTATTATATGTTATTTATTATATGACAGAACAGCATTATTTATATACTCGCTCGAATCTACCCATTACGCGTTAAAGCGGCCTAAGCAAACACTAATACCGGAATAGGAAAGAAACTATTTAGTATCAATTACTGGTACACTGAACATTCGAGAATCCTGTATTTATATTAATTAGGCCCTTAATGCTATTGAAAGCTTTTCGAGGAACAACTTAATCGAATACATTCTATTACATTAGGCAGGCTTAATTAATGTTAAGATTTCTGTTGCAGCTGTAACCCGTTGTACATTTAGAACTATGAAAATGTTTCCGATATGATATTGTGAAAGCCATAGACTATCCCTAGAATCACAATTGATTTTATCAACAGTTTTAATATCGACAGATGTTGCAAGTTTTAGGTACGCCACAGTGCATGAGTTCGAAACTAATTAGCCAAATTAAACGAGCATGAGCTCTTGATCTAGAAGAACTTACATTAAAAGGTAATATTATATAATATATGGTTGGTCTGCTCACAATTTAGTTCTTGGAAAACTGAGCTGGTTTTTGGCTGATAATAACTTCATAAGCTTTCCTGTTCACCAGCAATAAATACTTCCAGGATTAGTGTTTCGACAAACCAACCCCTGAGTTCAAACTTAGCATTGAATTGAATTCACATAAAATAGTTATTTAAAGTTAAAGTCTCGTAAACAAAGAAAACTATAAAACATAAAATATGATAAATTAAATTAAATAGTAATTGTTTATGGTTTGAGTGGTTTGAAAAAGGATGCTTCCCTTTCAACCACTGTACCAAGATTCTGGACAGAAAAAGAAAACTCCGTTGACAGTGCTTCGGGATACGGCCGTTAGAAAAAACAGCACCAAGAAACTCTACGGGGATGTCAGTTTCAACACTTTTTTTTTCATTTTCGATTGTTCAATCATTGTACATAGGTTTACAACCCCGAACAATCTAATTAATAAAATACACGTTAATTATTAACTTAATCATCAATCCCGTTGGTTTTAGTTTCTAAAGCCACAGCTGTTCTCCTCTATACACGAATATAAACATTTCAAGGCAACGCAACGTTGCAAAGTAAATTTTCCCTCGACACGCTTCAATCAATCATTGACGACACTTATTGGGTTCAGAACGGCTGCACTCTACTGTTTTTAACACGAAACATACCAGGCGTTTTGAAACGTTTCGTGTCAAAACGTGATATTTCTAACGTTCCATACATTTTCTAATCTGGAAAATTTTAAACGGAACGAACGGAACGCGCGTTTAAACTAAGCGTGTCTTATTACACAAAATTTCATAAATCTCTTCCAAATCATGTAAGTTACAGTTGAAATCCGTTGAAACAGAATTTGAATTAGAGTTCCGATCGGATATTCTTTTTGGACAATTGCAGCGCTTCCGAACGTAAAAGGAGAAAACAAACGTCATGCTCGGTTCGTTTAACAGATCGTTATGTGCTAAGAAACAATTTTTACTGCTTCTTTATTGAAGCATTGAGGAATAGAAAGTTAATAAGTTCACAAGCACTTGAGGAATTCGAAAATGTTACTCAAACCATACACGAAATCCTAGAATAATGGGGCTAGATCAGACTACAATATCTAGTGATAGAACTGGTGAGCAAAATTCCACCGCAGTTCAATTCAGTCCGTGATAATGCGGTGATGTTGTGTGGAATAATGCAAGGTTTAAGTGGAAACGTGCGAATGAATGAAATGGTTTGTAGTTGAATTAGGCTGGTAGCGTTCGGTGTTCTGCTGTGAAAATTCACCGTAGTGCACGTTCGATAGTGTCGTATATACACGAGGTAGTTTATGGAACCATTAACGTCACCGCCGCGAAACCAAAATGTGTTGGTGTGACGTCTAACATAAGTAGCACACGCATTTCCTAAGCATAATTTTAGAGATCAGAAACATTGACTAAATTCAGGAGTTTTAGTAGAGTTTACTGATAAAATCAGTGGATCCATTTCATTAACCACAAGCGAACAATTAGATCGGGGTCTCTAATGAATAGTGAGGGAATCGTGCGAAACATTCAGCGCCGGGGATAATGTGGAATCTAAACTAATACGAGGTCTGCAAACAATGTTGAAAGTATTATAAATAAATGATAATATTATGTGGACTTTCATTGAGTTCTGCATATAAATGGAATAGATCACCTACTATATTTATTTTAAAGAATACTTTGATTAAATTACAGGAAAAAAATGTAATTGAAATGTATCATCAGAACTGTGTGTCTTTAAAATGCAAAAAAAAAATGTAGATAAAATTAATTAAGGCTGAAATTATTAAATACTTTATCCCGGAATCTCAACTTTGAACATCGCACTACTATCGCACGCACTCTGTCGTTATACTAAACTTCCACTATCTCTGATTCTGTATATCGCATCGTGTCAACGTTGCAATCGTGAAAACAGCTCATTAGTAATCACCATATGTAACGCGTACCCTCGCGGTCTCATCAGCGATGCGAGCCCCGCAGAAAGCACCTTCGCAATTCTGACTGCCACAGGGATCCGGACTAGGACCCTTTTAATTATACGGACGCGTTCGGCTCAACAATTATCTGACTATTGCTAAAGTTTATCTGTGCGACCCGAAATAAACTTATGCTAAATAGTAATTTACAAACGCCTCTAGAGGTTAATATTGATTACCTTTGCACGTTCTCGCATGGGTGAGTGACGTGATGTGGAATTTCAAATTAAGTAGTTATGTAAAGCGAACTGAGAGTAACCAGTTTGCGCCACTCAACTGGATTACGTAACATAACATATTTTTTAAGTTCCCACAAATGTATTGAATCTCCAATTGGGATTATGCTATCCATGGTATTGTTATTATTATTGTCAATGTTATTTTATAAGATATTAATTTAAGAAAATATGTTGTGCTTCTTAATATTAGATTATGAAACAATCTGTTGTAAAAGACTATTCCAATTTTACTAATACACAGAAAAGTGGTCCGTCTATTTTTATTTAGGGTGAAGACGATGAAGTAATGATTTGTTGAAAGTATTATGTATAGTAACGTTATTTCGCGACCATAAACAATAAATTACTAAAACAATTATTATTAACATTTACAGGTACACCTTTATGGGTCGAATTATTATTGCAGCTAATGGACGTAATTAATACTGACTCTGGTTTATTATGGTTATTAATATTGCCAATGGAAAATAGGTAAGAATTTATGTGAGAAAGTAGTGTGAAGCCTAACTGAGAAGGTTTTATATCGATAAAAATTTAACATCGATATCGATACAGTGTTGTACGCAGGATTGAAAATTTGTTTACCTTTGTATGTTGAAATTAAAACTATGAGGATACGAAAAAAAATATCGATTACATCGTGTGTTATTATAAAACAAAATAAGTAAATTTAAATGAAACATGCTAAAAGCATTTTTAATAAATAAAAAAATTTGGTATTCAAAATTGTAGGCAGGAAGGGCTACAAAATTATGATTTTGCGGATCGGGTTACAGATGTCGTTTACAGTTTGCTTTTGTTTTGTATAAACTGAATTGTGGTTTAATTACGGTTTAGTTATATCAAATGGCAATCTATTCTCCTGAGACGAGACAAAAGGTGTAAATGATGGGTTTGATCAATTCGCGAGGTTGGTTAGTCAATTAATTCCTTTACTTTGAAACACACTTAATTACAATCTCTAACAATGATAAGAGATAATATAGAGGTATGATTAAAGATAAGACTTAATATGATTTCTTTAAAGTAATCGTTTGCAAATTCTTTCATTTTCTTTCAAATATAAATAAATCGCCATTTGAGTAATGAAAAACCAATAACTTAAAGTATATCATGCTACTGAAACAAAGACACTAACAAATATCTTAAAAACAACAGTTACACAATAACAAACTATGAAGGAAACCCCCTACAAACGAAACCTAGTGAAAGAATTTTCACTTGAAAATAGTCATATTTATATAAAAAGTGTACAGGGTACCTACATAGATACAGACACCCTACATAGGGTGAGTTGTAAGAATATAAGAAATAGTACAAAAGACTATCGACACTTATTCAAAACCATCAAAACCACGAAACAGCGCAACTCTAGTGTGAATAATACGTGCCGAGGACCGCATATAACTTACTATAATACAGCATACGTGTCACAGTGTAAGAAGGGCAGTATTTACAGTCCAACTTACACGTTGCTCACGCACAATAGTGTCTGTTTGCGGAACACTTGAGTTAGGAGTCAGCTAGAAGGCAGTAATCAAGCGGCAACAAACTGTTGACCTTAATTTATTCTGCGATATATATCATAGCAATATTATATCGATTTATTTTCTTACACATTGCTTATTAGACCCATCTCATCAGCATTGGAAAACACAATCATTACCGATTACAACCTGTCTTATCTGCATTGATAAACCTAATTTAAGTTACCTCATCTCCCGCAAAAGCAGCGATACAATTCGTTGCGTTGAAATGTTATTGTAATAAAACCCCTCTTATAACCATTAGAAAAACTTTATTACTGCGTATTATTACACTTTGACGTACGTGCGGCATTCGAAACATGTCTCGTGTAATGCTACATAATGCCGCATTCACACGACCTCTATTAGGTGTCTGATCCTAAGAATAGGTATCTCATCATTTAGGGATTACACACATCATACTATCCTTGGTAACTTAATTAGATTGGAGAGAATCGAAGATCCTTGTTAGGTTTGGTATCCATGTGTATGCGGTGTTAAGCCTTCCTTGTTTCGCGAGGATCCAATTTTGGTTGCGGTAGAAAATGATCTCGCTGTAACAAGATTTCCAATTGTTTTGTGCTTTACGTATCTAGAGTCTGTCGCAATAGTAATAGACACCGCCTTGGTACAGAGTTGAAGACAGCGAGTGAAATATTAAAATTTTGAACATATTGACTATCCGATAGAGCAGCTGCATTGATGCAGAATTCTTATCAACAAATAATGTGGGTAGACAATTTATAACTTTTTCCAAACAAATACAATTTCAATATTAATGAGATATTAAACTACTACCACTTAGAACTTCGATGCAGCAACTATTTGTAGTAATGTTATACACCGAGGATGTATATTATCATGAATTTTGTTGTTGACACATCAGGTAAATTATTTGATTGCCACTTTTGTTCAATATAGATCATACAAAATATTGTCATTAGACCTAAATATATGTGTGGAAAACTCAATCAATACTACGAGTATATAGGGCCTAGTTATCTCTGAAGTTTTGATAACCTTGTGAGCTATCAAGGCCTTGTTTCAGGCACACCGATGAAACACTATGTCTGTCGATTAATCTGCCACTAATCAGGTATAAACTAATTCACATGATTACGTCGCTGGCACCTGACTCGCGCAGCAGATTAACGGAATTTGACATGCATTGTTATATTCTAGAGGATTTACCACCAACATTGTATAGATACAGTATAGTTTTAATTAAAGAATGCTCGAGCCACGTTCGGGACAATGTTGACGACACGTTTGGCGTAGTGGCTGAGCACTCGGACTGCTGCGCTAGGTGTCGCGGGTTCAATTCCCGTCCGGAACAAATATTTGTGCGATTCACATATTATATATGTTTCTGGTCTGGGTGTTATGTGTATGTGAAATCATATGTCTGTAAACGGTACCCACGATACAGGAGAAATTATAATGTGGGGCTACGGTTTTAAAAAATGAATAAAAAAATGTTTTCCCGACAAACTTCGTCTTCTTTTCGAGTCAACCGTATAAGCTTTTAAGATCTTAGATAGGTACGTATTCAGTCAGCTAGCATCACCGCGATGGAAGGCATCGATTGTGTGACTTGTAAAAATATAACAAACAGCCATTGTATGAAAATCTTTCGTATTATGAACAAAGTTGCATATTGAAACTATACAAATAGATGAATGAAAAATAGAATACACAGTTTTATAATTTCCCTTACCTACGTGTCTTCGATTTAAATGTCTGTTCTCACAATTTTTGTCGGTTCTACCTACACCCCCGCTTTATTGAAAATGAAGTTAAGCACTACCCAAGTACTTACGATTAGTTAAGTTTAAGAACCCTTAATTTTAAGTGGAAATGTGACAGCGAGTAAATAAATCTGAAAGAGAATAAAAAATGTAAAAATTGACAAAAAAATGGCATTGACGCTTCACGTCGATGGTTATAATGTTATATATAAAAAAAACACTACCCAAGTAAAGGCAAGGTTCTTTATATTTTACGACGAAACGTTTATTACCTATACGATCATTAAGCTTTTACAGTTCTGACCAACTTTATCGATAATAAACGTATTTCAAACAGTTAGCACCCTTTTCACTTGACTGGGCACAGGTAGAAACTATATAAGGGTAGCCCAAAATCTACTGTTCGGAACCCTTTTACCATGGTTTACCTACATTTCGTCGGCTGTTTTAATTTGTTTGGCCCAAATCTTGTAGGAAATTGCAAGGGAGCGTTAGCATGACGATATTAACAACCGGTCCGACGACTTAATATGCAGGAACTAAATGCGTTATCCTTTAAACGGTCACGCATAAATAACTGTTTGCAATCGACACGTAAGTTGATTATCTTCCTCCCCCGGTCAAACGACGTAAATAAAATATGTTACTGAGCACATTCGGTGTAGTCTATTCTAATTTTCGTTAAACTAATTAAAATAAACGTTGAACCAACCAATTAAACTCTGGCTGGCTATGTAGATATTTGTGGCACCTACTTTACATAAGATTTACACTTTATATTTGCAGTAAAGTGCTATCAACCAGCTTTACATAAACGTATCGATTTATGGATAATCCCGTCGATATACACGACTACAACACTCGAATAGCGACTACAAAACCTTCCCAGTTTCGCTTCGAATACGAATAGTAATGACAAATTGTAGTGTGGTTCATTCACGTCACGGATTGTCGCCTCGTTTGCAAACTTTTTGTTGGTAAAATGTATATTTATTTACCTAGAGGCATTCGTATGTAGATAAAAAAACGTAAGTATGTACATGTTTGACTATTGTACGGAGGCTCATCTATTTTGTGAACCAAAATTCAGTTTGGAATTTGTATTGATACAACAGATACTTGTTATACTCGTATAAACAGTGAAAGCAACTTTAATCGTACATACCTATACCATCCCCTTAACGAGCGTAACGGCTACTGAGATTCCCGAACCGATTCGAATGACTCGTTTTATTTGAAAAATTAGACCTCCAGTGCATACACATGGGTTTCGTAGTTTAAAACAAACCCACCTGAAGCACCGTAGCTATTTGAACTAAAGAGTTATGCATTAAAACGAAAGTTGGTGGGAGCAAACTGCGGCGATGAGGCCTCAACCAAATATAAGCTCCCTCGTTCTTCTACCTTGAAAAGCTAGCGACCCACTTGCTTTCAATGACTATCCTCAACAAACACGACGGTGGGCGCCATCAAAAACTAATGCAGTTGCTTAAAAAAACAACCCACTTTACGAAGGTCGCGCAACATTCCAAGCCCATTCACAATGGCCGTATTATTTTGCCGAGAGCTTTAACTATTAACGTAAATTTTACCCTTGTAAAGTGCCCCTGCAATACGACCTCAACCTTTCCTGTCCCAGCTTGTCCGTCAATGTATTTTATTATCAAATCTTGGTCTTCCTGCTATGTGACGTAAAAACATCCGTCGATTTCTTGTTATTTGAGGTTAGACGTTTGCTTAGATGTTATTAAACTTTTGCGGACTGAATACATGTTAACTAGGACTTAAATGGGATTTTTTATTATTTTGATATTAGTTTGTGCGCTAAATAGACCCGTTTAAATTCTAATTATCATAGACGTTTAACGACGGGACCGTGGGACTGGTACCGGAAATGTCTTGTTATGTCGAATGTATATATTATTATAATGGTTGTGTGACTGATATCTTTATATGTATATGGACAAGAAAAAAAGGAATGAACATGTGAGACATTTTTCAGTAAATAATCTACGTAAATTCATCATCTCGCACGCACTTTTGCACGAAAATTAATTATCTGTAATTTGTGGCAACCGGCATTTGCTAAGACAGAAAACTCGTTGTTAGCCATTGCAAAAGAAATTAAATTTGTAACCAGACAACTTCACAATTTGTACGAAACCAGTAATCATATACGTAGATAAAGTTAATTTCTGCTGCGGAAACTTACAAAACTTCTATTAGATGGACTTACTAGTTCACTTTCTAAAGGGGAAAGGAAATAAACTGAGAGGGAGGTCCAAGGTGCCAACGTCTGAAACTGCTGCATAATATATAATTTACCTATTATTCTGAAAATACGTGATATATTAACCAGCCCATTTTTACAATTTGAATTCTATAATATGCGTAGTAGCAATGAAAATTCACTAGACAGAACTAACACGTCCACTCAACTTCAAACAAAGGAATATTCAATCACATTTGTATAACAACAACACTTAAGATATCATATTCCAAATACCGCGTTTAGAATGCAATATGTAAATTCATTCCTAACCTCAACATTCACATCGGAGCCTGGCAATAGTAAGTCAATCTCATGCTCCTGAAGATAGGGTTGAAAATCGTTTACAGATGACGAAACTTGGTACGCGAACTGAACATGTAGAACACGAATCTGCGAACACAATGCGCGCTAGATTCAGATATTTGTATGAAATCTAATATTTGGGCGAAGCGAACAAAATTGAAATTCTGGCTGTGACGCGCGTGTCTGAAAATAGTTTGAAGGCATGTAGTCTTGTTGGGCATTTTGTTTGTTTTGGCAAATAATGCTATAGTTTAAACACTCAGATTTAATATAATAACCGAATTCCATTAACAGAATTTATTTTTTGAATAATACAGAACAGTCCAGACAAAATGAATTTGCCTTTTCGACGGCAATAAAACAATAAGTCAATATGATTCTTTAGTTCTGCAATATGTAGCATGTTGTAGATGGAGACGTGGTAATGCTTAGGTAATCTCCTGACTGAGTGTTATTTAGAATTATTTAGAAGTTTTTACTATGCGAAAAGCTTTGTTTGAATACCAACCATAAAATCACTGTTTTAGTACGCTACTATGTTCATAATTCAAGCCGTAGACATGAGTGCTACAATACGGCGTAGCCAAGTCTACGACAATGCTACGCCGCTACGGGCTACGAGCTGCGGGCCTACGAAAACCAAGTGCTCTTTCTTTTGGGCGGCCTTATTGTTTCCCTTTATTATTCTGCTACGATT
This sequence comes from Hylaea fasciaria, assembly GCA_905147375.1. NCBI lineage: Eukaryota > Metazoa > Arthropoda > Insecta > Lepidoptera > Geometridae > Hylaea > Hylaea fasciaria. The sequence continues at coordinate 3,235,183 of LR990200.1, forward strand.
TTGTTAAAGATATTTTTAGACAACATGCATATTTTCTCTCATTTTCCTGAGCATTTACATTCATAGATGCACAATGCATGTGCATATATGTATGCATGAACATGAATATGAAATCTTGGCACTAAGTGAAAAACGTGGCGAGTATAATATTAGCATATAAATTTTTACATTCGTAGACAATAGAATAAATTTCGACCTTTAAGGTATATCTTATTAAATTACCTTGTTCGGAACCATTATGTAGTAAAACATAAAGACAGTGCCCGTCCCGCAAAATGGACCACCCAGCTTACGAGAGTACAACATAATTTACTACCAATATTTGGCATCCATCCAGCAATCAACTGTAGGCAAGACGTTTCCTGGGCTATCGATCTTCGGAAAACAATATAGTTACTGACAGACAAAGACCTGCCAGTGAAACTGGTGGGTAGTAATATACTGGCAATACCAGAGCAAATCATTTGGACATTTGGAGTGTTATTAGAAGTGGTCGGCCCCTTTAGCGTTCGTGAAAAACTGAAACACCAAGATTATGCAAATATTTTTGTGTTTCGGTTTGAACTGACCGGGAATTGGGCATATGTGCTATAAACATTATTGAAATGAGTTAATTGAACAAACTTGAACACTACCGTAACGGCAAACTTTTATTAACAGCAGAAGACGAAATAATTACGAAATCTTGTATGTATAGCATGGGTTCGAGACCTCGGCCGCGCACCAATCACTTTATACCATAAGTTTTGGGCAGATTTTCATCGTTCCACGATTTGGGAGGCACTTTAAGCCATCGGTCCGGTAGTTATCCATCGATGGCAGTCGTTAAGCCATGTCTGGGCCTCGGGCGGTCTGACAAACTCAACGACTTGTGTAGACGTCATCAGCACGATTACTTGAACATGAAGTTTATTGGCGACGTGTCAAAATGAGTCCCACGGATCTAATAAAGTCATAGATCCGGAGGACTGATGACTCAGTTCACAGAACTATCTTTTGAGATGGAATATTCTGGTCAAGTCAAGAACGTTCTAAGTTAGGAAACTGCATTAATTAATGTAAGACTTCAAGAGAATTAAGCGATTGGTACTTAGGGGATGTAGGAGCGTTTAAGTAATTGCTAAGATAAGCACGAAGATGGTTTAACTTGCAAGCTAACAAGATTTACGAGGTTACTTGAATATGGTTTGGGAAATTGCATGATAGGGCAAGAAAACACGACTAATTAAACCTACATCTATGAAGTCCTCCTATCACTTTAATACACGATATTAGAATAAACAGTGCGTAACTTTGAACTAACTGCCAGTAATTAAATCGCCACGCAGTAATGTGCAAACATTACTACTATGTTTTAATTTCAAACGGAAATGTTGCACCTGTGACATACACATCAATTCCTCAAGTCGACAAGCGCATTGCAGCATCGAGCTTTTAGTAATCCAAAGATCACACATTTTAAATTGAAACGTATATATAATGCTAATGAAGTGTTACGTATGGACGTGATCACTTCTTAATTCAATGGTAAGTATAAAAACGTTTAAATGTGAAAAACATTTAAAGAAAACGCCACCAATAAATTAAGTAACAAAAAATAGAAAAAACTGCTTTATAGACTTTTTGCACTGCATTTTGTTTCCTCTAAAGTGGTCCCTTGCACATTCGTTCGGGGCCAGAACTACCGCAGTGACCTTAATTTGATTTGGAGTTGGTTGTGGTCCAACTTTTTAACTGCGGAGGACAAAGTAGCTCGAGGACTTAGATTTTAAAGTTGTGACCATATTTTATGAAGTCACGATGATGCACCTTACTATGCTGTTGGATAAAGATGTTTTCACATCAAACCAATCGTTTATTTGGGAAACTTCATTGGTCTACATGCAGATCTGTAAGATAGTAAATAGTGTGTCACAAAGCTCTACTCATTTTCGAACTTGTTAACATTGATATACGACTGATTGCAATTACGTCCTACTTTAATTAAAAATCATTCGTTTAATTTGATTTTTGTTAGGCTTTGCACAAATAGATGAAATTCATGCAATCAGCATTATCGCATGTCATGAAAGAAGCATGGAGGAAATAAATGGAAATCAATGGGAGCAAAGGAAGTGTTGTTCAATGCTCCTTATGTCATTAACAAGTTTCAACCGATACCATTTTCTCCAACACTCTGTAAACTTCCACTATCAAGTAAACCGCACCTCCAGACTAGGGTGTCACGTACATACGGAAGTTGGGGTTACAACTTGTGGTTAGGAGTGCGAAGTTGCGAACAACATAAGCTCTGCGATTGTTGTGTCGAAGTATTATAGAGATTATACATACAGATCTGTGCACATCCTTATTTTTGTTGAAAAACCAAATAGAGTTCCAAAAATGTTATTAAAACTTGATATAAGTACGCTTATTACGGTATCATTGGAATAATCAGTATCGCTAAAGCTATATTCGTTTAAAACTTGATATTTACATGAAGGAAAACACATGTCTCAGTACTTGTTAAAAGTGCAAGTGATAATATTAGTAATAAATTTAATGATTACCAGTAAGTGTAATAATGCACGTGTAGAAGAAATATTGAACTATATTCAGTCGCAATAACAGATATTTTGACTCTTGTTTTACAGCTAAAATGTTTGGAAAGCTCATACTTCAGCTTCGGCGTTCCCCTAATAGAATTTGATTACACTAAAATTACTAAAAACACTCGAATGAATATTTCGCGTGTTCATGTTGAATCCCATGAATAATTGAGTGCAGAGAGCAAGCGAGTTACATGAGGTATAATCTGATTTCTATTCAATTCTCTGCTTACACACGACATGGGTGTTAAGCGTCTAGCTAGAGGTAAGGTGACAATTATCCGCATAAGCAACAATCGTAATATCTTCTGACTAACTAAATTAAATAATTAAATTGTATTGTTGCTATATAGTTTCTAAGCTAAACAATACTTTTCTTTTGTTTATTTCCCTGCTGTACTTTGAAAATTGAATTTGCAGGCTAGAAACTGCGACATGAACACTAATATGTTTGGCACTTGTAGCAACAGTATCGTAGATAGAAGATGCCTATTGCTACATTGAATGTAAACTCTCGAACCAATCAAGGCGAGGAAATTGGAGTATGTTCGTCTGAAACTGACAGGAAAGATGGCGTATTGCCGTCGGCGTGTTTGGAAACAGAAGCCTTCAAATGTATAATGGCGGTCTTATGTTAGGGATGTTTAAAGTTAACTCTCTACAACGGGATTAATAAGCTGCTGAGATATGATTTCCGTTTTCTAAACGACAGGCAGTAATCAAAAGAAAACAACACATCTCTGGTAAGTTAAGAATAATTATCATTATTCATTAACATTTATTAAACGTCACTTAGTATTTCGCAATACAATTTTCCAGTGCGCAATAATTTTAATACGCCATACCTAACTTTTTATGATTAAATAGAAGGGGAATCTCAATATGACTACGTGTACTGCGTTTAAAATACATCGCCATAAGGCCAGATAGCGTAACGACTGAGTTATCCACAGACATGTATTTAATGAAAGGACTAAGACTTTAATTATTATAAGTATATTATGCTGTTTCTATTAGTTCAGTAAGTTTTTAAAAAGTTCGTGTAATCGCTACATTTTATACTGTAATTTGACGATCAAAAACATTAAACTGCTAATGCCGCTTGTATTGCCAGGCTGAGAGCGTTGCCCTTGCAATGTTTAATTAAAAATATTAAAATACTTATAAAACAATTGTAATATTTTCATTTGCACTGAAAACGATTGTATCGTTTTTTTACAAAGTAATGGAATTTAGCGGAGAGATAAATTAAAATATTTTATTTTTGGAAACTGTGTATAGGTATTTGAAAAGTTTGCAAATGTTTTTTACTAGGATTGTGAATCATCTTGATTATCAATCTCAAAAGAACAAAACCGTTCGAGTTAGTGTAGTGATTAGTGTTAGTGAATTAAAACAATGTAGTTCAAGTGCTATCAATACAGAACACAATATAAAAGTGTCTTCCCCTTAATAGAGACAATAAGAAAAGTGCCATTGGACACATTCTTAGTTAAAGACAATTTATAAGAATAAGTTAAAATTAAATTACTTATTAGCCATGTTAAAGGCTAGAATGTAATAAGATTAGGGTGCAACTTAATAATGCTCTCTAATAAAAGGAAAAAAAAAATCTTGATTATGGAATAAAATATTTAAGGCTGAATATTTTCATTAGCACAGTTCGTGTGTTACCTACTTAAGTTATACTAAAAATATAATATTATGGCGTACTTACAAACAACAAAGTGAAGCATTATTGTCTATTTACAACATTGCTTTATTCCGCGTTAAAAGCTTCTGTTTCAAGTGCAAATACTGATTTTCACAACCGATTTTCAGGTCAACTAAATTATAATATCGCAATTAGTTTTATAAATAACCTTTGTAAATAATTGTCAGCACATCCATGGTGCAACCGCGACATTGAATTAAATTCATCAACCAGACAAGAAAATGTATGTACTTTTACTTCGTCGAGTCCATATACTAAGTTAATTGGACAAAGTTCAATGAGAGCAAGAACCCTCTTTTGTTTTTATGAGACGCTTACTTGTCTCACAAATTAAATGGTCCTTTGTCTTAACAAGCGTACCTGATATCTTGCTGTAGTTTGTTACATCTTGTATGGTCTGTCAGCACGGAGGGATCGTAAAGTGTCAGTTAGTGGGTGATACACAACTTAGGCGAGTTAGGTCGACGACACACGGACGCTTCTCGGGGGAAATGTCTAGATGTGCCTGCAGTTTATCCATTAATATGTGGCAAGCATTATCTTAATTAAAAATAAGACAACTGCGCATACGAAGAGAAGCGCAGAGTTCAACGAGGTAGCTTAAAATTTAACGTCAAATAATTATTTCTTTATTGAATAGCGTCTTTTACATATCTGGGAAACTGCTGGGATGCTCTCGTAATAAAGTGTCGCAATTTTTTTACCCAAGTTTCGAGAATGTGAATTCAATATTCAGTTTTTTGCGATCCTTGTTTTTAATTTGAAATTGTCGGCTATGAATATTCTGCTGTCATTGAGTCAAGGCATTTGAATATTTGTGATAGGTACCAAACTTGATTACGTTTTATTCAATAGCTTACAAGTCTAGAGCTCTTAAAACGTAATATTTATTTGGCGTCGGGTGATCGCCAGTACCAAACCAAATAAGAAACAAGAAAAAACAGAGTCTGCGTCTCACAGAATTTCTCAAAAATTAACTACCTCATCATATAGAGTGGCAACCTTGGAAAATAAACCTGGCAAGCATACATTGCGCAGAACGTTAGGGTTGACACTCGACAGGTGTCAGGCCTATCGTTTTTCGATCACTTTTTATTAACGCAGGAATGCCAACCTGAAACGTCACGTAGCTACTTACACCCAACCGATAAGGGTTGATAAATGTTGCCAACCTTTCACATTTATTTGTACGTTGAGCGTTGTTAAAATGTCACGGACAAACTTTTGTATTTTTAAGATGCAAATGCTACGAGATGCTACGAGATTTTCGTAGCAATATATGCCTCGTTAAATTTGTGAGAATTATGCGTTACTGTTTTTATACGACCATAATGTTACACCATAACCAGCTTTATACTGAAGCCTGTATTGTATCTTTAGCTGAATGGAGCGCAGACAGATAATTTGGTGTAAATTCATGATTCGAGCTCACCTTCTTCGTCACAATGTTTCAACTGTGATGCCCTGAGAACGAATTGTTTTTGGTTGAAATATCAAATGCGAATCTACGAATCGAGACATCTAAGCTTCGATATTGCAGTCTAACTTGAACTCAAATTGAATTGAGAAAATTAAGTTGATTGTCAACAGGCAACTCAATTAGAAATGTACCTATATTCAAGTTAATATGTGCGTTGAACGTTACCGAATGCGTGCTGCTTACAACGTAGCAGTACCACGTCAGTACCACGCGGCAAACAGTCAACAAGACGAGATTCGCCTTCTCGCATTAACCGCCCTTTCCGGCTCGTTTGACTTAAATCGGAGTAAAATATACAGAGCCTTCTGGAGCCGTTACTTTAATGACTGAGAACGCAGAATGTCGCGGTTTTCATTATCATTTTCGCGGAGTCGACGAGACCTTTTTGACTACTCTAATAATAAGTAGAGATGTGGTGGGTACGGCTGGGTATCAGACAAATCTACAGATAAAGATATTTGCTTGTGCTGAATCGATACTTTGTACCATCCAATATTTGTTATTGTTATCTGCACTCTCACCTCCAAGGCTAAAAAGGTTGACCGTTGCCGGATATGTCCGGGACAACATCGTGATAATCATCAGTGATCAGAAAGTAAAAATGAAGATATGAATGAAACTATAACAACTTTTTTTTAAAAAGCGCCTAGAAAAGGATAATTTGACCTGATATTTGGGTGTCCTCATTAATCCAATTTATTCGTTAAGAATAAGGTAAGGAAGAAATAAGGTTAGAAGTAAGGTCGTTGGGTGCCTCTTTGCAAAATAAAGCAGGCATTTTGCTGTTGTTTTAACAAAAACGGGTATTCAAATCCGGCCAAAGTGCTACCCGCTACATATCTATGATTTATATTCTCCTCCGCAGAAATCTCGGCGCGGCAAAAAATCGTGGCGTTTAGAAAAAGGCTCTGCGTATTTGCACTCACACCCCGGAATAATTTGTCGCACACCTTGACCTACTTTTGTGTAAGGGAAACGGAGGATATAATTTAGTGTGACGCCCCCACCTGCGTGCGCTTTGAAGGGCTTAAATCGAATCGTTAGGGGAGGAATTCTATCATTGGTTTTCACCACGATTTTCGCTTTAGAGCCCATGATTTTATTCTTCGAAAAGAATTGTGGAGTTACGAGTAAAACGGCCGAGAAATCTTTTATTAAAATCGCTCTAACGGGCGTATTCCGAAGCACTGGTAGAGTCAACGGAGTTTCCTTTTCCTGTCCGAGACTCAATCCTGGACCAGTGCTTGAAAGGGAAACATCATTTTCAAACTCAAACCATAATCAATTAATTATATTTTGTTTTCTTTTATGGTATTATGAATTTGTTAATTACATTGTGTTTGACTTGTAAAAGTGCGATGTTAGTGCCTATTTACAGTAAACGATTTGACTTTGACTTTGTCTTTGAAAATAAATGCTTTATATGCACAGTGAAAGGAGAAAAGACAAAGCGCAATGTTTAAACAAACTTTTATTTTAGATTTAATTTATTCCAGACCCGCTGCAAATTTTAGTTGAAAAAGCGTAGTCAAAAGTAAATTTGTGTAGGAACTAGCAGAGAAACTTTGTCAGACGAACTGTGCAACAATGAATTTCGTCTTGTACGTAAACATCCAACTCGCGATGCAAAATTGCACAGCACGAGTGGTTCGATGTAAACTTGGCGACGAAGCTGACAGGCGCAGCCGACGAAGTTTCTAAATCAATCTTTGAGGATAGATTTCGAGTTAAGCAGCTGAATAACTTAGCATTTTAGAAGAGACACGACAGTGGAAGCAGTGAAACATCTCTTTAAAAATACAAGGTCTTAGGCGCTGAATTTAGTATACTGACTGATTGACAGTATAAATAGCTATTTTAAAATCTTATAATATTGACTTGCGCCGTTGATGACTAATTTTGGCGATGTAGGTATTAGACAAGCGATTAACTATTTCACCTGATGGGAAGCAAGGAAATGACGGAGGTGAAGCACGCTTGCCTAGAAGAAACCTATTCACTCGTATTTAACCGGGACCACAGACAAAAGCCTATGCCACTTACTTCCACTTAGTACCATTAAAACCAGCCATTTAAAGTACTATTTACCATTCCAGTCCTATGCCACTCTGATAAAAAAACAAATGACGCTTCGCTTTCCAACATTAACACATCGAAGTCACCTTTATTTGGTAAGCTGGCCGAGCTAAGTCACTGGTGAATACACTGCTGTGGCTTTGGTCCATGCCGCTACTAACTACGGATTAACTGGTAGGCAAACCTGGATGCCTGAGTTTATATTGCAATTTACGTATCGGGCTGCCTCGACGGATTAGTACTCTCAACTTAGTTCGTAGCGTTCGTTTGGGAATATCAATTTTGCATTTAGAACGTAATCTTCGAAATCACTGTTAGAAACTATTCTCCCTTACTAATAATCTAGTGGTTTAAAACTTAAACTTGTTTCGATTTAGACGGATTTCCCAAGACAAATATTGGAGTATGTACTAACTAATTAATTCATAGAATTTCTTACAAGAAAATTCGATCACTATGCAGAGACGAAACCTGCCAAATGGTAACATCAAAGTTATTATAATTATTCTTAGTAGTTCTACCCGATTTAGGTATACCTAGTATTATATTATTCGAAACGCGGTATTTACAAAAAGCTCCGTTTCTTTTGAGCTGCCTACGCCCTGATCGCGAGTAATCTTGAGATCTCGTGGGTTAGTAGATATCTTAATAAATATCGGCAATTCAAAACAAATACTTAGAATCTAATAAGTACATCGTGAATATTCCGTTTCTAATAATAATACTTTTTTTTTAATCCAATTCATTTTGAAACTCTTTTATATACCTGTAGTTCTATTTAATGTGTAATTAAATGAATGCAAACAAAACATGCCCGTTCTGAATGACAAACACTGGAATTTCGAACGTTTTGAAATTTTAAACGGGAAATTGAATTCTACCAGTTACTTATTTACATTTGCGAGTACAGCAGTTATTTCATGAAAATACGAAATAATAATTTATTCAGAATTGGATAAGTACTATTTCAATTTTACAGCTTATCCTAACGGTTTCAGAGACAGTCGTATATCATTCTAAATAATTAATCATACCAGCAATTTTTTTTTCAGTATTTTCTATCATATTCATCACATGATCCGTAGCTTCATCGGCGGATGAATGGCGTCTACATAATAACCTATTTAATATAAGCTCACACTTTTACAGACTACTTGAAATAGATCTCTCCTAGTTAAAACCAATCGTATAGTACACTAACAATAGCAATTCCAAGAGTGTGTAATTACAGCTCACGAGTATTTTATCCAGCTGACTCATTCCTTATAGATAACAGTATCTTGAATCGAACTGAAAGCACCTAACAAGATCAAAGAACAACGCAACTCAATCCGCGTTTCCAACGATACTAAGGCTTATTTGCACTTTGATTAGAGCGAGTGAGAAAGTGCGCTCGCACCGGTGCCTTCAGTTATTGTCAGTGGACGTGCCATTTCACAGATTCAATTAACGGGCCGAGATCTTTGTTTGTGAGGTTTGCCAGCTCCTCTAATTAGGGTTATCGTGAGAAGCTTTCCCGAGAAAACTTTGGAACGTAATTATTCATTTAGCCTCGATTTCGCCGAGGCTTAGCGCGTTAAAGGCGGTGGCAAACGCGACGGAATTCGTTTGTGTTAAGTTTGTTTGGTGTTTCGATGGCAGCTCTCAGCTTTTAATGCAGTGGTCTTTCAGGCATAATCAGGCAGATCTGAGCAGTCAAAGGTAGACAATGTTTAATGGATTTGAAATGATTATTCGTGAAAATGAAACTGCGATGGCGTTAGGTATTGTTTACGTTTTTGCTTTCATCAGTTTATGCAGTGTCAAGTATAATTCTGTAGCAAGCTATTTATTTTTATATTAAAAAAAAACAACTCGGATTCCTGTCAGATTCGGCGTAACGCTTAAATTCAGTATAGTGATTATTTACTAAAACTTCCAGGGTAGTCTTGAATAGAGGACGAAATGATGACTTATTCTACCGCATATAAAACAAAGTCGTGTTAGTTACACCATTTACAACTCGCAAAACGGCTTTGCCAATTTTTATGATCATTGCTTTTTTGGATTCGTGTACCGTAATGGGGACCAAGTCGGCTATTTTCCAACAATTTGCGATTGGAAAACAATGAAATCAATATTCAATGTTAATTTTGGCTAAAGTACGTATAGGTATTTATTCAACAGAATTCATATTTAACATGGAAAAAATCTACGAAAAAATATGTAATTTTTTTTTATACGTTTTTGACGCAACAACTTCTGAAGGGACAGCTTATAATTTTGTTTTTTTTTTTTTTTTTTTTTTTTTTTTATTTGGTTCGTAAACTAGTCGTTACAACAGTTGTATTTAAGGTAAAAAAAAAAATAACAAAAGTTAAACATTGTTAATTGAACGACCTTCTATGTACGAACACAGCATGCATACAAATAGTTCACTCAATATTAGATTAGTTCTATGAAACCTACTTAAAGATAGATGATTATAATTTAAATTTGGAATACAAAAATAGTTTGATAGTTTTGGCCGATGCATTGAAAATGTCCAGATCATTACTAATACCATTGTAATATGAACACAAGCGGTACAAGGGAGTATGTTGACTGTAGTTTGTACGACGCGACGGTAGAGCGAATGTTTTACGGTTCACCAGACGGCTACCGATACGCGGAACAGAGAATTGAATTTTTTGAAGGATCTCAGGGCAGTCAATTTTGCCGTTAACGATTTTATGAAGGAAAATAATATCAGCAATCATACGCCTATGGTCTAGCTGAATCATATTGTAATGCTCCAGACGCGAGTCATAGGATGTTAGACTGTGGCAGCGATTATTGGCATAAGTAAGGTGATACAGAAACTTTTTTTGAAGCCTCTCTAGCCTATTGATGTGAAGTGCGTAAGAGGGACTCCAAATCGGACTGCAGTACTCCAATAAGCTACGGACATAACAGTTAAACAGAATTATAGGTATTTCTGGTTCTTTAAAAGTCTTAGTTTGCCTAATCACAAAACCTGCCAGTGTTGCGCCTTTTTTAACTATGTGGTCAATATGCTCGCGAAAATCTAACTTTGAATCCACAATAACGCCCAGATCACGAACGTTTGAGACCTCATTTACAGGCGTATCATTAATACAATAAACAGCATGAGTAAAGTTTCTTTTCCGCGTAAACTTAATGTGTAAGCATTTCGATGCGTTTAGAACCATTTTGTTCTTGTGACACCAGAGACTAATAGCGTTAAGGTCAGTTTGCAACGACGTTATATCGTCACTGGAATGAATTTCTCTATAAATTTTTAAGTCGTCTGCGAATAATTTAAATCTGGAGGTTACTGAGGTGCATAGGTCGTTTATATATATTAAAAAGAATAGAGGTCCAAGATGAGAACCCTGAGGCACCCCTGAAGGTACACCTATAGCAGGAGACTTGAAGCCACGAACAATGACCAACTGAGATCTATTGAGAAGGTATGACTCACACCATCTTAAACACCATTCAATCAAATGACATCATTCAAAGATTATATTTTATCATCACGAAACCACGTTTATTATTATTTCTGTACAGTTAAAATTTTGACAAAAAAAGCCTTAACTTTGAAAACATAATTGAGTTTACAACCCTTGAGATTTTTTTAAATTATCCAGATGACGGGCAATCTAAACAACTCAAAAAGTGAATTCTTAAGTGAGTAAAGCAATAAGGAAAAATAAAATGTAAACTCGAGCCCATTATGTACAAATCGCGGCTTGAATATTTGCCTTAATTCAGAGTTACATAAATTGAAACGGTTTATATATATTTTAACTTCATTTACTCGTATATATACGGGCTTTGCTTTCTAAATGTTTAAAACAAAAACACCAATACACAATACAAAAAAAAATTACAAGTACCTTGTACTTGTTGTACTTGTCATGTTGTACACGTAACTTTGTTAATAATACAAAATTGCCTTCTTCGAGCTTTCCCGAAGCTAACGTAGAACATGACTATATAACACGCGATATTTATACAGGAAAACAGGAAAAGAGTACATACAATATTTAGTTGTTAATAAAATTCGTTTTTTTTCATCATTCTAACATTTCTCGCCCGGGCTAACTTTATTTGAAATGATTTAATTGTAATGTTTCATTGAACAATCTTTTTAATTCATAACATTAGTAGTACAAGTAGGATAAGAAATTTGCAAAAACTCTTCTTAGAAAACGTGAACGACAACTTAATAATTTATAATTCAGTTCCAAATTCAACAGTTTGCAGTTCCGTGAAATACGAGAAAATACCACAAGCATATTCGCTACCAAGATATGAAAACTTAAAATAAAATGCTGCAAGTAGTTTCGAGAATTAGAATACCCAGTGCTGGCAACTTCGACACGCTCTACCAATAAATTGCATTCGTTCAAATGGTACGTGTGTTGGTATAGTTTGATTTACCTATTCCTAGTCTTGTATTATTAATATTTGGGATGTCAGCCGCTGAAAATTGCAGCTGCTCTGGAGGTTACTCTTCAAACAGTATCGATTGATGGTGACATACCTTCGTATCTTCGAATTGTGACTAGGTACAAGTACAATAGGAAAAGTCTTGCGCATAGAACTATATCACAGCAACTCAGCACTGAATTGCGCTCGTTAGGTATGTACCTACTCTGTGAAATTGGTTCTATGCACACTCCTGCTATACTGATATAGAAAAAACATGCAAAGTTTGCAGTTTTTTTACATAAATAACCAGCCAACGTAGGTCTCTCGTGAACAGAATATCAACAAGGTTCTGCGGCTGGAGCTATAGCTACAAACCAATAAAAACAAGCGTATGGAATGGAGCCAAGACCCTGAAACCGGATGGCGCTTGTCAATAAGCCCGTGGCTGTTATCGTTCTCTGTTCTGCAGATTTTGATAGGCCTTTAAATTTTGGTAAAATATTTAAAACATTTATTTAACTTTTTATTTGTAAGAAAAAACAGTTAATATAAATAAAATCAAATAGAATAAAACTAGCTAAATCTAAACCTTACAAATCTAACAAAAGTGGGTGTCCATGTGGCATGGTACCAAGAACACTGGCTGCATTACCTCGCTGAATAGCAATGGCTTTATAATAATGTTCATCCTGGAATAGGACTGGAAAAAGAACTTAATGCACGATTGTATTGTTTTTATTATTTTCTATGCAAATTTGAACCTTATTTGTTTTAGTGTACAAATTGGGAATGGAAGGTTGAAAATTTGAGTGCACAGCCTGGGATGTAGTGGAATGCAAAAACCAGCGGGTTCTAGGAGTCGACACTTAAAACGAGAATCACGACCGTTTCGACACTTTAAACAACTAGAAAGAAAATAACGATGAAACTATCGCTTAGGATAAGGAATCGCTTCACGACAGTCCATTAAAAAACGCATTAACAATGTCTACAATCCAAATGAAACAATAAAGCTTTCTTCACGAGCTTTTGCACCTGAACGCGACGAGATCGATATAAATGAGTTTAAAACGATCACTTTGTGTTCTCTTGTTCTTCTTTAGTGCGAAGAGTTTGACTGCTGCACTCTATAGACCTAAACCGTCTTACCACAAACGTTTAAACCAGAGCTAAACAGATGTTTCTAAAATTTCGTTCCACAAAATCGCCGTCTATCACTCGCGTTTTCTTATTCAAACCTAGCATTCCTAATTATTTCACTTGTGAATTTTTCGTTGACTTAGAAAAAACGAAGGTTAGACGTCGGTTTGTGGAAAAAATATTTAAACTCATCTGTTCAACTCTTGTTTAAATCATTTGTGGTAACACCGTATAAGTCTTGTTGAATAAAGGGTTGTCTATCTATCTAGTTATAAAGAGTTTAATGATAATATACATAACACTTTTCTATACAAAAATACATTTTCACGAGATTAGAAAGAACTGTACCTACCTTCTTTCTAAGGCAGTACTAGAAGAAACGACTGAAATGTAACTGAAGCATGAAATAAAGACCTTCACCATGAAATAAAATAGTTAAAATATAAATGTTCCAGCGGAAAACGTCTAAATGTTCGTTATTAATTAAAAGTACACAAAGGAATTTACAGTTTTGTTTGCCGTTACTGAGTTTTCTTGTGAAACGAGCCAAGATAGCGAAATTATTCGTTTCGAAACTGCCAAAAATTAATTTGGTTTCTTAGATGAAGTTAACTGAAATAGTACAAATGTCGTGATGGGCACATAAATGTCGTTATTTTTATTACAAAGTCACTCTCAGTCATCTCTGGGGATGTTCAAGGTCACTTCTATTTACCTGGAAGATCTAGAAAGATCTATCGCTTGAGTTTTACACGTTGAAACAAGCAAATCTCCAAGAGATACACTTTACTTGCCTTCGGCAGTCGGGAAAAAACTGAACGTTTTCACATACTGGTAATGCTCCTGATTTCACTAATGACCAATTAGTCCACAGACGGTGATATCATATACCATATGGCCCATTAACGTTCAAATCAAAATGTCTTTATTCATTAACTAGCCGTCCGTCCCGACTTCGCACGGGTGGACTATTAATTTATAACAATGTTTTTTGTTTTGAATAAATTATTTATTATTATAACAAACTTTTAAGTAGCCGATCATACTTATCTTAAATGTTTTTCTGTCCATCCCAGAGTTGTCTCCAAGTAATCTCTTTCAGGGATATGACTGTATATATTGTATACTACTGCTTTGACCTTATGTAGGATTAGTCATTGTACGCTATACAATTGGAGTCGCTATACAAGCATTCAAGATGAACCAGAAAGAAAATCTTTGGCGATTATTTTCAAAATAATTTCCTGTTAAAACTAAATATTATGGTAATTAAGAAACACTGTTCTCATATACAATGTTCAGCTTGTTTTCATTCATGAAAATTTAATTTAAATTTGCCTGCAGTAACAGTTAAAACGGTAGGAGCTAGCTGGAGGTCTATAACGCAAGTTTTGAGTATAATTAAATAGTTTCTATTCCGATAGCAAAGTTTGGAACAGTTGGTATAACCGTTTAGCGTAGATATTATTACCAATTATTGTCAATAGAGCCCGAATTGTATCAGATTTAGGAAGAGGTAAGCTGCATTCATAGAACGTAAAATCGATTGCTTTTCAATACAGGTGCAATATTAGTTCATAACAAACTACTAGGTACTATAATGAAATTGTTTAATGCCACTTAGCTCCGTACCGGTTGAACTTATTTTGAACTAATTTGGTAGGTAACTAAAAGCTTTACGTACAGTCGTGGAACATATATTTTCATGCGCAAGTGAAGCCGCGGAGCGCAGTTAGTGAATTAATTTATGTAACATATCATCTAAAAACGGACTAATAACTACCTACCTACCTTTTTTAGCTACCAAAATACCAGGTTAATACCAAATATTGTAGGCATATTCTTATATCTACAATTACTTTTTGTAATTTAAGACTTACTTTCTGACATTTTTTGTTTTGAATTTTCAAACAGCTATTCAAATAGTTCTTAAAAATTCGCGAACAGAAACCATATTAACTAGATTTAAATGGGTTTAATTCGGGGACCACGGTCGATGTAACTCTTCCGAAACGTTGAGGTGTGTTAAAATTATATATTTTGATATTAGTTTGTGCGCGAAAAGCTATAGATAAGTAGAAGGTATAGACTATAGGAAAAATTGCAACCGAGTCACAATAATATCAATAGTTTCAGAAACTCTTTCCTGTAAACATTTAATAGCTAAAGCGTACACCGCGATCAATCTGCATATCAGAAGTAACCGCTTTTAATCTCAAACAATTACGTGAGACATCAAAGGGCTTCCACCGCGGCACGTTCAATGATTCATCCCACGTAAGAAAACGTACATCGACGTAAGCCAAATTGAAAGGGGCGAGGTAAAGGGCCGCATTGTCGTTCGCCATGAGAGGAACCGCTTAATGGGGAATTGGATTCGATATTCTCGGTAGGTAGATTGCGATAGGGTGACGACATCATCATGGAGAACCAGATATACAGACGTCTCAAGTGACAGAAGTGGATTAGTGCCCGTTTTTTGGTTATAATCGTCGATCGTTAACAGACAAAAAATCAGTTAAATTACGTATTCGGTTAGAAACGTCTGTTTAACAAGGTTCTTAGCGTGTCGAGCTTTCCTTGACGATACCTGTTTATTCTTGCATAGAAACAAATTTTAAGACAGACAGAATATGTAGGTATATAAGCTTTAACACGTGTTCGGTACATAGTCGAGAAGCTATTTTGTAAATCTGTCAAAGCGGTATACTTCTGAAGGCTAGACCGCTCTCTCGGTACAGAAAACAGGGAAGAAAACCAGGGCAAAAGTTCGCCCAAAGGACATTATTTGCAGTCGCCCGCTCAAAGCAGTGCACTTGAAAGCAAATTTTAACACGTTTCCACAATGATGTGTTTAAGTCAGTTTGCTCCAAAATTTCATGGATTTAATGTATTCCTGTCATGAAAAGCAGCTGCTGCTGCTTAAGAGTTATCTAGCTAGTATAACGCGCCGCCGAATCATTGTCGTAATTTTATTTGACGCCCAATTTCACTAGTTATTATCTAAACGTGAAAAGTTTTTCTGTTCTACGACCCTTACTTTAAGCATCCGATTTTAGGGTTAGTGAAAACGGGCATTTCTGTCGTACAGACACAGTGTTGGAATAGTGATGATCTTAGCACCGGAAAAGGTGTCTTGTGACTTGAACTGGTCGCTTTAATCACCTAAAAATGGCGTGGCCTCATTTTTATGCGGCATGCGATTACATGAAATTCGTTATTCTGAAACTCGTACATTAAGTACGATAATTTTTGGAAGTCACGTAGGCAGGTAGGTACTGCATATTATGTTCGTACACTAACTACGCCCGCGTCTCACGCGTCGACTATAATGACAAGCTGTGGGTGATAGTGATCTATAATAATGTTCATCAGAAATATCTTAAATGATAGTCGAAAAGTTTCTTAAGTGATAATCTAAGGTCCAAATTCTATACTTTACAGCTGTAACTAAATAAAACATAAGTAGGTACTAATTTTTATCATGTTTGCAGTCATTTGAGCAATGAGAGGTAACAAACGTACAGGCACTATGCATTTATTTTTAGTATGAGAAAGGGTTAAAAAAAAAGACGTGATAACAGAAAAGAACAACAGAGAATAGTTTGACCATGGCTATATAATAATATAAGTGTCTTTAATGTACCTATTTCAAAGTGTTCTGCGATATAATTTAATCAAAGTATTTAATTAGCATATCGGACAAGTTAAGAAAATAATTCTACCATGTCTGGAATGAGCGATATTGTTTCTTTATTCTTGTTTCGACGTCAGACGATTTTTGTCGGTCAGTGTCTAGTGTGTACAAATCGACATGCTGTAGTCTGAACTCTATTTACTATAGAGTTAGAACATCATTTCACAAATAGCTACAGTCAAAGCTGGACAAGTACTAGGTTACCTCATGCCTAATAGCTGTTGAATTCGCATACAATTTTATAGCATTTTCATCTAGATTGAGTCTAACTGCTTTTGTAGTTCGAGCTGAAATTCGGTGCCGATAGTTTGAACTCCAGTTTGTAAATTTCACGTTTTCAATTTCTCGGATAACTGTTATTGCATATTGCGTTTAATTTTAACATAAGAATGTGTATTTGAATGCAATCATCATTTATAGATCATGAACTGTTCGTGTTGTTTTTTTAGCGAGTTAAATAAATGATATAACTTTTATCAAGTTTTTTTTTGTGTGATATCAACGGTTTTATTAGCCAATAACAGGATTATTGTACTTGAATAGCGCAAATGCAGGTTGGTTTTATATATATTTACAAATACAATATTTTAAGCACGACGTAATAATTAAAAAGTAACTTGCAACAAAGTATGATGTTGGTCCACGCACATTCGAACAAATAAATTTCACCGTAAAATCTCCCCAGCGAGAAATAACCGCAACAAATTCAGTCTGCATCCCCAATAGAGAACATCATAATTGCAGCACAAATGAGATTTCGAGCGAAATAAAATCAAAAGCGCTTCCTCGAGAGAGCACTTTTGTTTTCATACTTTTTTTATTCAACTCTCTTTGGCTGCAACAGTTTTATTATGATGAAAATGTCACGAGCAATGAAACCGCAAGAAAATATTGTTTTCCTTCCGCTTAACATAATGTAGGGTGCGTTTAACACTTTCCTTTGCGTAAGCGGAATCCGGTTAAGGTTCAGCGGAGCGGGATAAGAGACAGATTATTTGGAACAAGGAATTTGGAAGAATTTCGTTTTATAGCCCTGGAATTTAAATCTGAAGGAGAAATTACGAAGCTGCAGCGATGGATATTTTAAGAGAGATAAACAGCAATACGTATACACACGAACTCTCAAACCATTACACCTAAATATACTAGCAGTACCTACTATAATTAATACCAAATATTCACATTTACATTGCAAATGGAAGCAATAAAAGGGTATAATCCATTAACCACTGCGAAAGCATCAATTTATAAACGAAAGTGCAGCCAAGAAAGCTACCGTTGAAATTGGATAAGGAATGGAAGCGATTCGCGGGAACTTACAGCTTAAAGTTACAGCTCTATTTAGAAAAGCTGCAGTGGTGAAGCAGAGCGATAACAATCTCGCTCAAGTAGTGTCTGTTTGAAATGAGATTTAAATTCCCCGTTGTCTCCCACACTGTGTATTAATGTCACAGTGTCGAAAGAACAGTAACGTATGTTTGGTCTGTTTTTGGTAAACGGTATTAGTAAAGCTATGGCTCTGTAACTACAGCTTGGGCAGGCGCTTGTTTCAGCTAATCGACCAACAGTGATGCTGTCATTATGGTAAAATAAAATCATATGAAAGGTGTGATATTTCTTGCAGGATTAGAAATTAAACTATATAACACGTCCGATCCAATTGCCGTTTATTTTAGACAAAATAAAAAGTGACTACCCACATTTATAGTATATTGAATGAATAACTAAATACCTTACACCTCTACCCTAAATTTAACATAATTTTAAGACTGTAACTATGATGCTGAATATAACTAATACTTAATAAAATGCTTGGCTAACCTATTATAGCTTAGTCTAGCTGTAGCCTGCTCACTGGTTTACGCAGTCTTTTGGAACGATTCACAGGCGGCTCAAGACAAGGCTTTTGCCGTAGACCCGGCTGCGGCGAGTGCGGCGTTGGAGTGCTGAAAACGTCGTCGTCGTGCTCACCACCTACGTACTCGGTTTTAGCCCTCTCAGGAGTGGCTACTTTAGGCAGTGTATCTATTTTTATCGAATTGTCATTATCTGATTCACCCTCCGTTAAATGATCTCTGATCCTAACTGGTTCCACTCCAACTTCACCCGGACATGCAACATCAGACATGCGTGACCTACGACGTATTTGATCTACATGTTTGGTTGTTTGTCGACCGTTATCCTCCCTTATCTGCAACCTACGGGATCCCGTCTCGTGTACTACGGAGCCCTTCTCCCACTTATCGCGACTTCGATAGTTTCGAAACCACACTTGTTCCCCTGGTTCGAATTGTCGTAACTTACCACCTGCATACTCCGCTTGCTTACTTTGGGCTTCGCTCACTCGACTAAGTACCGCCCTATCGTTACGCAGGAGATCTAGTCGAGTTCGCAGGGGACGCCGTTGTAAGATAGACGCTGGGGTCTCCCCCGTGGTGCTATGTATCGAATTTCTATAAGCCAAAAGGAAAGTTTGTAAAGCCGCGTCGACGTCAATATTATCTGTTATTGCCTTTTTTATTGCCCTCTTGCATAATTTTACTGCGTTCTCCGCCGCTCCATTTGACGCTGGATGATATGCTGGCGAGAATGCTTGTCTAATGCCATTATTTTTAAGGAATTCCGCAAATTCTGAACTAGTGAAAGGGGGGCCCTGATCTGAAACTACCTCTAGCGGCAACCCAAATCTAGCAAATAAGCTTCGTAAGATCTTAATTACCGCTGTGGCCGTTGTTCGTGACATTTCAAACACTTCAATCCATTTGGACGTCGCATCTATGACCACTAAGAACGTCGAGCCATGAAATGGGCCCAAAAAATCGATATGCAGTCTTGACCAGGGTTGGTTAATGTAAGGCCAGTGCTGCGGCTGCGCGCGCGGCGGCGCTGGCATCTCTAGTGCGCAGGTCTCGCATCGTCGGCACATGTCCTCTATATCGGCATCAATGTTGGGCCACCACACATAACTTCGAGCAGTTGCTTTAGTTTTTACTATTCCCATATGACTGTTATGCAATTGTTTCAATATCAGAGGCCGTAAAGGTAGCGGAATTACTATGCGGTAACCCCACATGACACAGTTCGCCTCTGAATATAATTCATGACGTCTACAAAAATATGATTTAACCTCGTCATCACAACAGGACGCCGGCCAACCTGATTGTGTATATAGAAGTATTCTACTTAGTAGCGCATCTGCGGCTGTCGCCTTACGAACGTCCCTGTGTGAAATTGGTAAGAATTTCTCCACAAAATTAATATAAGTGACCTCCGTCGTTTCCCCGTGACATTTGCCTGATGGTAAGCGCGACAGAGCATCAGCATTGTTCTTCGCTGATGACACAAACTCTATGTCATAGTTATATCCCGATAGTAAAACCCCCCATCTCTGCATTCGGCTAGCTGCCATTACCGGTATACCAACCTTGCTGCCGAAAATAGACGTCAAAGGTTTATGATCAGTTCTCAGCGTGAACTTCCTACCGTACAAATACTGGTGAAACTTCCTGACACCATAGATAATAGCGAGAGCTTCCCTTTCGATCTGCGAGTATGCTCGTTCTGCCTTGCTGAGCGCCCGCGATGCATATGCTATAGGTCTTTCTCCCTGGTCAGTTATGTGCGAGATCACTGCGCCCACGCCGACACTGCTGGCGTCTGCTGTCATTATCAACGGCAATTCAGTTGAATAGTGCACGAGGACCTTACTAGAGGACAATAAATGCTTTATCTTATCAAATGCCGTCTGACATTCGCCACTCCACGCAAAAGTCACCCCCGTCCTAAGTAAATAATATAAAGGTGCCGCAATAGTACTCATATTTTCAATAAACTTCGCGTAATACATCACCATCCCTAGGAATGCACGTAATTCCGGAACATTTTCTGGAATTGGCGTTTCCGCGATTGCTTTTACCTTATCTGCGCACGTATGTACTCCGTTTTTAGAAATGACGTATCCTAAATACGTAACTGACTCAGCGAAGAAGGTACACTTCTCTTTCCGCACTTTAAGGCCGTTTTTCTGTAAAATATCAAATACTTTGTTTAAATTGTCTAAATGGGAAGACGCATTTGCTCCTGTAATAATAATATCATCAAGGAAGACTCCTACATAGGGCAAATGAGCAAATAATTGCTCCAAAATCTTTTGGAAAATTCCCGGGCTAGACGCGAGACCGTAAACCAAACGATTATAACGGAACATGCCTTTGTGCGTGTTAATAACCGTGTATTCCCTAGTATCGTCAAGCACTAATTGTGCGTACGCTTGCGAAAGGTAAATTTTCGTAAATCTTTCCCCGCCGTGTAACCGAGCTAACAGATCCTCCACCCTCGGTAAGGGATAACGGTCGACATCCAACACTTTGTTCAGAGTGATTTTATAGTCAGCGCATATCCTAATGTTACCGTCCTTTTTTACGACGGGCACGATCGGCGTGGCCCAGTCAGAGCGGTCGACGGGGGTGAGCACGCCGTCGCGCACCAGCTGCTCCAGCGCGCGCCCCACCGGCTCGCGCAGCGCGTACGCCAGCGGCCGCGCCCGCATGTACACGGGCCGCGCCCCCGGCCGCAGGTGGATGCTGACTCGCCCGCCGGTGAATCGTCCCAGTCCGTCCGCGAAAACCTCACAATATCTGGAACTGAATTTATCAAAATTAAAACAATCATCCGAGACATTATTGACATTGTGACTTATATCCGGCAGTTGGATGCCCAGTTCCGCTAACCACTGTCTTCCCAACAACATTGTTTTCCCGTTATTAATAACGTACAAGCTTAAATATTTCTCCTTATCTTTGTACCTAACCAGTGGCCTTATCACGCCTACCGGTCGAATCGTCTCGCCGGTATAATACCTAAGCCACAGTTTACATTCGCTTAAATTTATATGTTTAAAATACTTCTCATACATATCGTGGCTAATACATGACACAGCGCTGCCCGTATCGCACTCCATTTCTAACACTTTATTGTCTATATTAACTGAGATTAAAATCGGTGGGCATGCGTCTAATGATAACTGATTTATAGTTGTTACCTCGTCACTGCTGCAACTACTCAACTCAGCCACCTCCTCGACATAGTTGTAATTTTGATTCCTGTTGTAACTTCCGTTATTTAGCCTGGAGCACATTCTGCGAAGATGCCCCTCCCGGTTGCAGATTCTGCAAACGTAACGCTTAAATTTGCACGTAGAAGCGTCATGGTTCCCGCCGCACACGCGACACTCCACCCGTAGCCCGCTCTTTCCTTCCGGTGCACTTCCGGTCCATGCCCGGCGGCTCGTCGCTGCGTCGCGCGCCCCGGCAACAGCTGTGCCGGCGGTCGATGCACCGCGCCACATTCCTCGGCCGTGTGACGTCATCGCTCCCGCTCCTCTCGGCACTTTTACCATCGTCTGACAATCGGCGGTAACACCCTTGCCTCCCGCCTGTGTTTCAACCAATGCCGCGTCTTTTTCCGCCGCTTCCATGTTAAGTGCCAGGCTACAAGCCTTCTGGAAATCGAGCTTGTCCTCCGCAAATAAACGTTGACGTATCATTTCACTTGCTAATCCACAAACTAACTGGTCCCGTAAACCTTCATTTAGCCAATGACCGAATTCACACGTTTTAGACATCTTCTTCAATTCCGCTACGTAATCAGATACCTTCTCGCCTTCTTTCTGTTTCCGATGATGAAATTTAAAACGCTCCGCTAGTATACTCGGTCGCGGCTGTAGATGTTTCTCCAAGATGGTCGCCAACTCGTTGAATGACTTGGTTGTGGGTTTATCTGGGGTACATAAATTTACTAGCAACTCATAGCTAGCAGAGCCCATCACAGTCACTAACGTTGGCACTTGTAACTCGCCTTTGATATTATTAACTATGAAATATTGTTCCATCCGTTCGACGTACAACCGCCAGTTATCGGTCCCCACGTTGAACTCGGAAATCTTGCCGATCGACATTCTATTCCACACACAATATTAAACACTCTTTCACAATAATACGCGGATTCGTAGTTTTACTCGTCGCCACTGTGTTATTTCTTGCAGGATTAGAAATTAAACTATATAACACGTCCGATCCAATTGCCGTTTATTTTAGACAAAATAAAAAGTGACTACCCACATTTATAGTATATTGAATGAATAACTAAATACCTTACAAAAGGTAAGTAGTACTCGTACATTTATGAAGACGCAACCATACTGAATAAGGTGGCTTTCGATGACGCCTTATAAAAAAGATAAAGAAAAATCCCGATTCGTTAGTTTGTTTTGTAAGAAAAACCTTTACTGTATGTATGGCTTCTGGTATATTTTAGTGTAGAGGATGTTGTTTTCAGTTAACGAAATTATGCAAAGTAAATTTTAACTGCAATGTGGGGAGACTTTTCAATTCTACATAATATTAAGTGTGTTGTTTAGCAAATTGAATTAGTTTTTGTGGCGACCCCACGTAGTATTTATTTCTTCTATGGTGGCGACGCTTTCAAGTCAGAAACAAGTTAATGGATTAGGGTTTATCACAGCTCAGCTGTCTGACCGCAACCACGGAATATCTATACGCAATAGTCACAGAATACCCTAGCTGCAGCGCAGATACAAACCATGAGTGCAATCATTTTTACTAGACCAAAAAAAGGGCACAAGCCCCAACCGAATAAAAACACATCGCATCGCAAAAAAATTAAGACAATTACCGTCTCAAAAAATGACAATCTAAACTTGCGATCAAAGATAGTAAAATCAGGCCCCTTGCATTTTCCAAGCCCGAGTGTCGACGGGAGGCACTGAGGCAGTGGAACGAGGCCGCATCCGAATAATTAACGAGCCCGTCTGCACCGCGGGCTATTAAACGATACACTACCTTTAGATAACCGTTTAAGTTAAAGCATGATGAGGTATGACAAAACAAATGACTGGTATAAGACAACTGGCTTGTAGGAAAATTTACAAGTAGGGTAAATAGCAAGTAGATAAATAGGTAGTAGACAAATGGCTAGTAGACAAATGGCTAGTTGAAAATGTTACTAGGAAGACCAATTACTCGATGTGTAAATTGCCCAAATGCCAAGAAACTCATGCACAGAAGAAACAACTTTAAATCAGAGTACAGAAAAATAAACGCTAAACGTGGCCACAGCGAGACGAACCCTGCATCCAGCGGGTAGAGCAAGGTAGAGTAGGGAGTAGGGCTCCAAATTATGAAAGAAATGATGATGTGATGGTACGAATGAGCTCACAAGTTTGTTACTTGCAAAAAATACGTAGTCTACAAGGTCGAAATCAAGGTAACATTCCAAGTCGTGAATAAATTAAAACTTTTAGGCCACACATTGTGCGTGCTAGCTACGAGCCCAGTAACGAAATTGACTACTTACTTAGCATACCCATTCCCTTGATGTACAGTTATAGTGCCGTAGCGAACTTCTTACCTTATGTTAATTTGTTTTTGTCGCCGCACAACTTTTACGGGATAAGTTTGAGGCCCGATTGAGTGGGTTTTGCACATGGGGTATTGCGATTGGAGGCTGGTATCAGCTTCAGAGGGTTACGTGTTGGTAAATACTTGATTGGAGTTTATATTGCAAGGGGTTTCTAAACTTCACTGAACATAGCGAGGTCTCAGAATCTATTGGGACCAATCGGCGTTTGTATCTTTATTCGACGACGTGCGTGCGGGTGATCTGATCTTCATGAAATTTTGTAGGCTATTTTTTAGTAATAGTTATGTGCATACAACTTTTCTATTATAAATACTAGCGTAAGAGGTGCAAGGGTGTGTTAAGATATAAAAGATATCAAAAAGAGGTCTACTTTACGTCGCTTGACATAATTTAGCTGAGTCACTAGAAACGAATAGTACTTACCTATATCGTGAACAGTCCCTACTTTTAAAAATGTATTATTTTACAAAAATAAAAATAAATACAGTAAAACAACCTGTTTGCCATTTCCCTTTCTGAATCACCACAAATAACTAATTGCTCCACCAGTATCGGTTCTTCGGCTCGTAATTTCACGTTGAATGTTAACATGACCCCCAACTGTCCGAACTTGGCTCATAATCTGAGCTATTTACCCACTATGATGTTGGACTTATCACATCGTAGCAGAGTTCTGGCCACAGAATGGCTTTAACCCGTCCCGTGTAGGTCGCGCCAAATGGACCTGTTTTGTATTAAATTCTGGCCCACCGTGGTCCGCCCCACACGCGGCTACAACGTTAAAGATACATAATTGGAAAATACGCACCTTATTAGGCCATTTGAAGAGGTATTAGTAACAATTACTATTGGATTGTATTCGTAAAAAGTTATTTTGAGCCTAAATATTATGTTCATAAGATAGTGGAAGACAACATCGTGAGGAAACTGCCATATGTTTTTTTTTTCGTAAATGTTACTTCTCTGTTTTCAAGTGAGAACAAAATAAAAAGGAACCCGGTACTTAATTTATGTTCATTCTTACTTTCTGCTAGTATCCATTATCAGGGTTTATGCGTCGTCATATCTGGCTAAAGCATAAAGCCGACGTTTTCCCATAAACCGTATGATGGGAACTAATAAATTGGATAATTTATGGCTTCCTTATATATACAGCTTCTGAGTTTGCATATTGTCTTTTTTACAATTATTACAATATTCACTAAAAGTTCAATGGCATTATTTGTTTAAAATATTTCAGCTTTTTTATATTTAATTTACCGATACAAGAACTTGATAAAACTAGGACAGTGTACCCAACTTTGCTCGATTTTCCATTGAATAAGTTCTTGGCAGATCGATTCTTCAACCGCTTTTCAGATTTTCAAGAAAGTTATAACAAAATTTATCATTCGTATAAAAGTTAAATACTCGAATTATTCAGCAGTGGATCGATTGATGCCCGATTTCTGAACCCCTAGTTAACTTTGACCAACAGATAAGTCTATCGTTGTCTCTATCTGGCATTAAACAAATGACAAAGACAACAACACACTTATCCGTAGGTCAAAGTTAACTAAAGCCCTAGGATGGACACTTCTTACTCAAAAGGTACTCAAACCCACGGAAGAGAGAGACAACACGCTCAAATGTCACACAAAACCCCGATCAAGCTATCTCGCTTTAATTAAGAGTGTCCCTCCTTCTAGAGTATTAATATAGGTATTATATTATGTGATCCAGAAACTGGAAAATCTGAACATTAGTCCGATAATGATCGCAGTAACACATTCGCTTTGTAACATAGAGGACCTAAAATACTATCATCTTTTCATTCTAAATTATTAATTTCATTTTAAGCCATTTTTTTCAAGTATTTTTTAAATGAACTTAATGCTTAAATGACGCTGCTTTTATGAAGAAGCGGTCATTTAAACATTTTCATTCAGCGATCGGTCCGACACGGATCGGATTGAATCCTTTGTTCAAGTTCACTGAATGTTTCCAATTCTGCTTAATGTTTTATAGCGGCTTTGCGATTACCAAACAGTACAACAACTTTGAAAGGGAGAAATTCAATAGTAAATGTATATATAAATAGCATACCGAAAAATTGAGACAGATATTAATATTAATGCAGTCTAATCCAATTTTTCGTACATTGAAAAAGGTTTATTTTTGGTGATACTAATTGAATAGATTTAATTTCGTTCCATCCATCCATCCATCATTTTCGTTTCATCCGACCATTGTACTTTATATATAGCTAAAGCTCCATTCTGTGTAATTTTAAAACTGGTGTACAATTAAGTTTATTCTATTCTATTCAATTAATTAGACATCATTTAATTTCGTTTTCACAACTAACTAAATGATAGGCATGATTATAAAATAAACGGTTATGTGGCACAACAACTGGCTGATATTCATAGCGGAAACCTACGGCCTTACCACAATAGATTTAAACCAGAGTTGGACTGATGAGTCTAAATATTCTCTCCACAATTCGACGTCTAATCCTCGCTTTTTCAAACTCAATACAAAATTTACAAGTAAAATAATTAGGAATGCCGAGATTTAGTATGAAAACGCGTGTGATACACGTCAATTTTATCAATTTTGTGGAACGAAATTTCATAAACTTCTCTACACGTTAAGTGTGAAACGAGGCCTAAATCACCCCTCATGTAACTTCCTTGTGGTGCGGCAAGGAAAAACGTGAACATCTCTGTCGTGCGAAGGGCATAGCTTTGGTTTGGTCCAGTATAGAAAAGAGATAAATATATATTTGAGACGCGCTAATGGTCCCGGACTCGGTGGTATACCTACCTTGGTACCGGATGTCTTAGTCCTCGTACCGCACTGAATTAATATAATTTTAATGCAGTGCGGAACGAGGCTAAAACGTCCCATATCCCCCTGGACCTCGTACCGCACCCAACGCGAGCTTCCCGCGACTAGTGTTGTGCATCACGTCGATTGGAGGGCACGTCCTTTTACATCGCCGAATATGTCTAAACGATGTCGGAAAAAGTGAATTTAAAAAAACTCAGTAACAGAACCAAAACAGGTAGGTTTTTAATTGATATTTTTGTAGGTAGTAAAAGCTCCACAAAAAACGCAAAGCAGCCGTTGACAAAACAGGTAAGTAATTAATTAATAATTCAGTAGTTCTTTGTCTAGGTTTTGAAAGTAAATGATTTTTAGGGGACCGTATCGAAAGATAAAAACAGGACCCTCTATTACTAAGACTTCGCTGTCTGTCCGTTTGTCTGTCACCTTTTTAAAGCCCGAGGCAGAATAAATAGGATAATTTCTTTTCTACTTCTGGTTTTCTTTTTTTTCTATTCTGTGAACCGCATTAACCCCCGGTTTCTAGAACGTTTGTTGGCGTTGACAGTAGATTAAAACTATCGTTGTCTCTATCTGACTATAAACAAATGACAAGGATGGCAATAGAATTAATCTGTTGTCAACGCTGACTGACGATTCAGAAACTGGGGGTAAGACTTTCACACAAAAATAGATAAACGTCGTTGCGTCGATATTATTTTTCTCATCACTAATCTTAGCGAAAATTTACCCTATTTCAGTGCGTTACGAGGTGTATAAGATCCCATATTTTGTTTTGCCAATAATTAATAAACTAGCTATCAGATCCCGGGGCGACGGTACATTAGGGTTCATCAATTCACTGTCTATATCGATAAGGACCAAAATTTTAATTTATCTTTGATTTCGCGCCAGAAAATGGATTTTAGTCTGTTAAATGAGGTGGGGTCTAATAGACCGCGTGTCGCCCTAACGTCTGGTCACGGTGCGGGCCGATAATACCTCGTACCGCAGGAACGGAAAGTTTGCAAAAATTGGTGCCGCAGCTAACGTGTTAACTCTGGTCTAATATTTTGTGGTAAGGCCGTTTATGTTGTATCTTAATAAACATCTGAACGAGGTCAGTGCGGGGGTTTAACTTGCACGATCCCAATTTCGACTTCCAAAGTTCAAAAGATTGGACAGAGTCAATTAATAAAGTTCGGGCAAGCAATTAGTAACTATACCTAATATAATTATTTTTTGTTGATTTAATGGATTCAATCGAATACTTTGTTGGCTTAGTAAATGCGCGATCTGATTGAGTAGGAGTGTTGTGCCGAAACAAAATTAGGATTAATGAATTATTCTTGAGGTAAAAGTTCAACTGGGGATGAAATAACATTATTCTTGAGGTATTCCTTAGATTCAGTAAATCATTCATGGTCGTTGATACGTTTCACGTAGCATGTACAAAAAGTACTTAGCGCGTTGTAGAATCAACGTCGAGCTTCACAATACAATGCAATCTACATTTTATTTTTAATCTTTATTGAATTGATGAATTAAATATTCAGCCAGGTACCTATTCCGTCGCGGTATTTACACATGAACAGTTGCACGCCTCCGAGGCAGAAACACGACTATATCGGTACGCAGAATTTCGGTAGGTATAAACAAATGCGATATTTATCCTGCGGCTTCCAACAGGAAATTAAGCTACCAATACATACATAAATCAGCTGAAGTGAGACTTTACATGCGCCATTACCTGTAACAAACAGACATAACATTTATCAATTTTGGTTAATAACTTCGAAGGGAATTGTTTATTTTCAGAGATTTTTGTAACCAGATTTTTATGATTTTGTAAATCGTGTGCACAGGCACTGCTAAATTAATAGTTTCCACATCACAACAAGAATTAAAATATAGATTAAAAAAACACTCTACAAGCAACATTTCCGCGCATTGCCATCAAACTGTGAGCTAGGTACCCTGAAAGTTTCAGCCACATAGCTAATCAGGAAGTGCTCGATATGCGATTTTCAAGATTCCACCCGGAACGATGTGACTTTCCAAGTACGTAGTAAAAACGACTCCATGCTAATTTTAAACATCAGCTGCATGATTCTCTAGTGTCGTGGAGCTCAGCTTTACGAAGTGTGACCAATTTACACTGCATTTGCGTGTGACCAAATTACACTGTGCCCAATTTACACTAACCTAACTAATTTTGAACAGATTTGACAGACATCGTGGCAATCAAGTCACATTTTAGGCAAGTAGTAAGTACTGTATTTGGGCCAAAGTAATGAATTCGAACTCTCTTGATCGCATATTTGTAGTTCAAGCTAAGGTTACGCGCTCAACCAAACTCCGCTTTACTCTTCACGGAATAAGGCAGCAGGTATACGTAGCAATATAATGGCATTAAACTAATACGAATATGAACTAACGAATATTCACTAATATTCGTTTCCGACAGTTTCTTATAGGCTTACGAGGGTAAGTCAATAACAAAAAGACGATTTTTTTCTCGGGGAAAACAGAAATGTGGATGGGAGTTTCAGTCGCCAAATTGTCTTATGCGTCCCCTGGCCCGGATATATTGCCATCAATATGATTTAAGGGTTGTGGGCTGAGGGATAGCGTAAAGATGAACTCGATCTTTATTTAGGCAGTACTATAACTATGTTTGTGGGTTGTGTAATTTTCTTTTCATTATATATCGTGAATATCGAGCGGTGGTCGCCGACCGCCGTTGGTGCGTCTTGCAGTCGTGCGATGAGTGTAAATTACATCAGAACTCACTTTCACGGCTAAATTATTACTCCGTCAACATTTAAGTTTCGCAGCTGACGTAGACATAAATATAAAACAGAGTCGTGACGTCACTTAAAGCAGCAGTGAAGAATGCATCATGATAAACTTTTAGTGACTTTCATTTAAAGTAAAGTTAAAGTTTCAACAGTGGTGGTTGCTAATGCTAATGAGTACGATGTACGTATTTCAAATATTGAATGGAAAATGTATAGCCTGACAGTTTTTCATAGTCATGGACAAAACCAAATTCGAGAGCAATTTCTGAAATTTCACCGATCCTCTTTTAACTTTTGCTTGTAGTTTCAGTGTTCAACTTGCGCCGGTGCCTTTATTGATATTACCTTGCATTCCAAGTTTTACTTAAGAAGTATCATCATAAGGTTTCGAAGAAGCTACAGGTAGGAGGAGATTTGCTTCCAGTGTTACTCGTATTCGCTATTCCAACTTAAGTACAGATACCTAGTGTTTTATGTAGTAGTAATGAATAATATAGTAAAAGAGTAGCAAGGCCTCCGAATGAAAACGGTCCAACCAAACACGATATAACGTTATAACAAGCTAATGTTTCACTGCAATGTTTAATTGAATCAGTTTAGATAAAATATCCCTCCTTCGGCAGTCGGCTAATAATGCTTTATGTCCGGGGTGACGTAGGAACTAGATATAGTTCGACGTATATAATAATCTTCTTGAAAAGAAATAAATAAAAAAGTAATTTATTTTCGATTTTATTTCACATGAAAAGTGAATTAATTTGACTAGTATTGAACTAATCCTAAGCTCCATAAGAAATTGCGGAAAAAATATTTATATAATATAATTATTTTATTATGTGACAAACGAATAAAATACTGCCCGCCGCACATCTCTTTGAAATGTATCAGCTTTTTCGCAGAATATAACCGCCGCAACTAAAGTAACTAGCGCTACGGGGCGATCGTCGCCATTTTTCTCCGGTATCTAGTACCCGTTATGCTTAGTGCAGTTGGTTCTCGTCTCAGGCGGTCTTACTACAAAATATTTAAACCAGAGTTGAACAGATGAGTCTAAATATTTTCTGTACAAATCGACGGCTAACCCTCAACTCAATGACGAGGGACTCTTTCGAGGAAATAGTTGACAAGCGTTGGACCCATACTTAAGAAAATTGAACGTCAAACTAAAAGTTAAGATTAAACTTGAGGTGATTACGTTTGTAGATTGGAGTGTTCAGGTAACGAAAACAGTCTATTTCCCAGCCTGAGACTGCTCGCTGTTAATGTCACCGTTTTAGAAATAATCTTGTCAAAACGGTCAAACTTTGTCATTTAGCAACGTAAACTTATGGTCCTGTTCACAGAATCAATTTAGAAACATTGCCTTCTTTTAACAAAAAACAAGTTTAGTGGTATTATGAGGAATTGCACCATTCTCCTCAAAGTTTCTCTATTAAGGTCAAGTAGATGTAGCGAATATGTCGTTTCGCCTCGTTTTCGCGCTTTGTCTGTGAGATATTGCCATATTTTTATGTACGCTAGTGCCAGTTGTTCTGCCGTATTGCGGCGGACTGAGTAACGCCTGCGTTGTGTGGGTTAAACCGTTACTTCCGGGGTGTTTCAGCTGTGAGTTATTGCTATCATTTTGGGAATAACGCTACGGTGGCAGTGTTGAATCAGTTTCCTTTAACGTGATGGTTGATTACGGCGTAACTTATACTTCTTTGACACAGGCATAATATTGAATATGCATGTTTTTCAAACACATACATACGTGTGTGCTTTGTAACCTCACATCGGGCTGGAAACCTCGACCCCGTAACTAAGTGCATGTTTACTTCTATAGTTGTGTGATGATTTCCATAGCTTCCATGGCCCAAAAATAACTTACACAGTAGGGTGGGCCACTGATGTATAAAGAAAAAAATGTCTGATATAGATTCGTAATAGTTGTAAAAATGTGTTACGCTATAAGAGTAGTATGTTCTGAAAAAACTATCACTATAGAACCTTATCTTCAGCCTCCGGATTGAGTTTGAAAAATCATGATATTTTCAAAAAGAGCTTTTTGTAATTATATTCCTAGGAGTGCAGATTCAAGTTTAATTTCAATTATTTTGCACTAATAAGAGTACCTCTGTAAGTTGTGTTTATAATAATTAAAAATAATATTATAAGTCACTACCCATCGAGATAATACCTAACACGAATAGCGAAATTTTTGCAGATTTTTACTTTAAAATTTTCGCATCGCCTTGCGAGACTATCGGAGTCGTTATTAACCCTGGTTTGCAGATTTATCGTACAAAGAATACGCTGTTTCAGTAACAGTCTTGACAACCATTTCAATTTCTTGTGTGTGGGAAGGTAGGCGTAGCAGAAGCAGTTCTCGCTCTCATTTATGTGCATCAAACATTCTGTAACTCCGCGTCTTTTGCAGTCTCGAGAGCTGGAGATTCCGTGACATGTAGGTGACAAATTGATGAGGGTAACGTTATAAATTGTATACAGGATAAGCTCTGGATGTTTTAAGAGTTGGACATCTGACTATTTATTGGCTCGAGCCTTTAAAATACAACGGGCTTCTCACGAATGTGATTTCACGGGTCTAGTTCTCGAGGTAAGCGAAATAACTATTTCTTTGAATTACTACATTGATGTGGGCTTTGAGTTAGACTGGCAGATACCTAGAAGCACAATATACCAGCGTCCACAGGTGTCGTGCTCCATCCTTACAAGTGGGATGAGCTTTGGTAGCAAACCAAGTCGGAGGGTAATTTTTAACATCATAAGTTGCTAAAATCTTTAGTTTTTAGGTGGAGTTTTCGTCGAAACATACAAAATACAATGAATCCAAGTAGGTCACTTTGGCCATTTGGTATGAGACATCTTGCCTGGGGAATACTGACAATTTGTTGGCTAAATTATCAAGGAAATCAAGGAAAATCGCCGAAGAAATCTATACTGATACGATTGATCGGTACTGAACTCTTGAGGTGTTAATCTGGTAAAACTATGGTTATTAGTTGGAACTGAATCACCTGTGTATTACAAATAGTTTACTTAGTCTACTTTATAGGTGGTTTCCGATTGCTTTTAAACGTTTAAGGACCCGGTGTCCCACCGGTAATGTACGGAAATAAATTTAGAAATGATAATCATTTTTGATGGCATTTATTTGCACTTGCCGTGATATGCTTTTACGATTTGTATGACTCTTGTTTCTTAAACGATAGAAAAGGGTACCCCCGACCATTATCTTTAACTTTCAAGCATCATAATGATAGCAATCTGTTGAAATATGTGGTCTTTTCGAGTACCTTTTCCTAATTTCAACTGTCGCCTTGTCCAGTCTTTATACTTTATATGAACGTCTGTATAAGTAAGCAATATTGTTTTTAATTACCTATGCATGTTTCATAACATAAATTACATTTAGTTATGTTCGCCTTCCGCTTCATTTTTAATAAGTACGACCTCCTACATAATAAGCCGCGGAATTATTAAACCGATTTTTTTTGTGAAAAGTGTAATCGGTGCCTTCTCATCTTATACCAAAAACTAACTAGTCGACTCGTTTATTGGTTTGTTTATGTAATAAGACCATATTAGCTATCAAATAATGTGACACTGATGCAAATATTATGAACACAATCCATAACTCTTGGTTCTTAAAAAAGCTCGCAGAGTCCTGAATAAGTAAGGCACTGCATTGTGGTGTCCGGTGCATCGTGGCGGCACGTTAATGAGGGACGAAGTGGGTCACAGGGAGAGTTCCCATATTCGCTGGGAGTCCCAGTTGTAGTGGGAGATTTAGATGGTTATTTTAAGTTTTTTTAATTGAGAACGTTACATTTATTTAGAGTAGCTATGATGGGAGCTATAACTAGACGTGTCGTACTTCGAAGCATTCTTTTTTGTAAAATTTTGGATGGCTAGGGATAAACGAACTTGAATAGTGCTTTCGCTCGTATACAAATCAGTGAAAAAATTACATTATTATCATAAATATTTTTGGCCTAATTCATTTACAGGAAAAGCATAAAATTGTTCAAACTGATTTTATATGCAACCAAATCTTCGCTCACTATCTCTATATCTACACAAATATAACACCAACGTTTTCCTTTGAATAACCATTCAATTATTAGTTTTGGCTATAAATACCTATAGGATTCATCATTTTGGACACGTTGTCTCGTTATCATTTATGCAAGAACACATTACTTTCAAAAAGTTTGGTTGTAATTTTTTGGGTAAATAGTTCTTGCATACAATTGCAACACTAACTGCCGCGAAGTCAGTTCAGCGGTCCGTGCGACCACAAGCAAACTGTGAGTGAATCACGGGAATATCCAGGTGACGCCTACTTAGCAGTCGAGTTACTGATTGACTTTGCAGTATGACCGATTCATTTTAGGACACTAACGTTTAGGTCATAAACTATTCAGAAAGTTACACAGAAAAATACTTCACCTACCAATTAATTTTTCAGAGAAATGCAAATACATCTGGGCTTATTTGTCGGGATATAATATTTATTTGTTGTAAGGACTGTCTTGGTTACTTTTTCAGTAAATGTACAGACCTTCGCAAGTTAACTGCACAGAAGTGTTTTTACTAGTCGTGTCAGTATACACTGAGAATACTGAGCAGTCACTTCCCAACTATCAATATTCCCTAAACCGGTTACGTAGAAAACTGATATTAAATATCCATGTTCGTCTCGACTTCTCACAAGTGGTAGTAACAAAATATCATGTAGATATTCCGACGAACGGTTTCTGCTTCAGGCATATTATGTTATACCTACCTATATAATATATGCCACGATATCTTCACGGTAAAAGGCAAAGTTTACAGCCACAGACTAAGAGATAATATATATAGGTATATACCGCAAGCTGATCGCAATTTTGAAACCATAATTAGAACTTGATTCTTTATAATCGACTTTAAAAAGGAAGAGGTTCTCAACTCTCACTTCTCAACTGTATATTAAGTTGTTTTGAACGTCGAATATAGTGTTACCTCTTAGTTCGGAATTTTAGGATCATTAAAGATTTTAGTATACGACAAAGTGGTTGACAAATCGGTTTTCTCTGCAGAATTAATTAAAACAATGAAAAATCTATTGTGACTGGTACGGATCTGGAACATGCACATTGCACAGGCGACTGGTTATAGAAACTGATGCAACTACTCAACTTTGAATATAAAAGGAAACAAACGCAGGGGAAATTGAGTCATGCCAATTATCTTTCTCACTACTCTGTAATGTATATAATATATGACTGTAATATATCTCTGTAATATACGCATGGCTAAACCATTTACGGACATACTAAGTATATCTATTCCCTTTATATCTTCGTTAACAACACTCCCTCGCTATTGAAATTTTCTTGCAAACTTTGAGATAGTAACCTCATGTTAAAAATATATTTACGTTAATTCACGCTTTTCCTTTCATGGTTTAAGCTTTAATGAATTCTCGCTATTTTGTCGGTGCCGTATTCTGATAAGAAAATAATAAAAGTGGTGCCTTTTGTATGAGATGTGACGTAATTGTTTAAGGTATCTTAAATGGAATGTGCCATTTATAAAGCCCTTCTAAATAAATTTTCAGAGTAGTCCGAAAAAAAAGGAAGAAGACAGAAATATTAGTAAAAAACGTCCAAAATTATATTGGTTACCGTATTGTACAATGAAGCATAACTTTTAATAACCGCAAAACTTAGTTCACGAGCTTCTGTTTTGTTAAGGAGAAGCAATTCAACGAACTATAACAAGGAGTGGGCGTTAAAGTTGGAGAAAGCTTACCAACATCAACCATCAAAGATCCCGTAGGTATAATAATTATAGTTGTATTAAAGGAAATTAATTGTGGTCACTTCTGAAGTACAATTTATTGCAACACCTACGTAAAACAACGTTGCCGGGTCAACATATTGTTTCCATTATTGTTCAGTTACATACACAATACTTACTTGTGGAAGATGTAATTCGGTATGTGTTTTGGAAAATGACAGTTCCCAACTACATCATACATACATACATTTGAAGCATTCTATTATATTCCATTCGTTCTACGCTCCAGGTATTCGTCAAAATAGCCATTAAATAAAAAAAAATAGCAATGAAAACAGTGAAGAGCTCGGCATTTGAAAATATGAATTGGGCCACGAAAGGCAATTTGTGAGCAAATGAGCACAGTTCCACCGACTTTGTCACACTATAATACTTCAGATAGTGTATCGAATTTCCGACGGCCCTATTCCAGAACAGCTATGACAACGCCGGAAGAGCGGCGCGAATCGCGAGACAGATTCCATTAGATAAACTCAATATTTGAACACGCCCGGTTCCGCCGTGCGTTATCGCGGATTGTTACACTGAACGTTTTGTGTCTAGCACCGAAAAGTGCAAAGCATACAGTGTAGCATTGCCGTAGGCGAGGGGACCGAATAGCCTAAGTTCTGCCTAGCAGTTGGAAACCGCCGGCGAGCCACATTGCGTCAGTGTGGCTTTAAAACATAATCCCTATATTGAAAACTCGCCCACACAAATTCAATTTTGCCAGGTACATGAAACTGTCAACTGTTTGCCAGTAGGCAAAAATTCTTTCGCTTAGGCCGTAAATTTTGGCGTGGAAATAATATTAATCAAGGTAAAGCAAATTTGCTCTTGCGCCAGGGAGATTCATTTACTTAGGCTCTGCGGTGATGGCCAGGGCATGTTCGCACTTTGTTTACAGTTTTAAAAGCAATCCGTGCAGGTCACATTGTGTAAATGGAACATGAGGTTTTACTGGCATTTGTAGTACAAATCGGGCGGTCAAGTAGAAATAGTAGTGTTGATTCCGACAAAGCTTTTTGGAAACGCTTGGTGCGACGTTTCGTCTAACATTTCGTCGTTTGTTTGTAGTTTGGACATTCTCTAACCCAGGACTTCCCAACCGGTGGAGCGTGCCTCCCTGGGGGCGTAGAGAGATCTAAAGGGGCCTGAAGTCTTCGGAATAGTTCGGAGTATGTTAATCTAATTACTTAAAAATGTTTATTATTTAAAATACTCACACAGATTCAGTCACACCACCTAGTTCATCACTAAATACGACTGATTTAACCGCACTCGTTAAACACGAAATTCATTAAGAGCCTCCCAATGTTTGCTCGGCTTACTTGTGGACACCGGTGTCACAGGAATCATATTCCTTGTTTACTCTCCACAGAAACTTTGCAATATTTGCTGCCACGAACAAACACAGCGCTGTCGTACCAACCACTCGTTATTTCACAAGCCTGTCATCAAATGCTACGGTTAAAATCGTTCGAATATAACATTTCGAACAAGAGATTTTTAACGAGCGACACCAGAATAATGATATACCTTTGCCAATTAAGCTAACATAGAGCGCTATCGTGTTTCAAATAATGAGACCATTTCAACTGTGCCGGATAACAAGTGAGAAGACTTGATTTGTAACAATTGTTTAACATTTACAATCCTAATCGCTTCTATTACGAGATGTTTGAGAATATACTTTTTTTTTAATAATTATGCGAATGAAGGAAGACGCAAAAGAAAAATATGTGTCTTAAAATATGTGTAAGTCTCTTTTTTTATCTGTAGCAGACTATTTACATCTATTTTATCTTCTAGATTAATAAAAGAAAGTCGTGTTAGTTACACTTTTTAAACTCAAGAACGGCTGAACCGTAAAAATTATAAATGAGACTGCTTAAATCGATAAGACATCAGACGATGAGTGATTCCGTGCACACGACTTATCCCTATTTCAATATATACCTCAGCCCTATATGATAACAATGACTCCGTTCTATGTTAATTATTTGCTATCAAACAGGTTTGAGGCAAATTCAAATTAAATCAATTAACGCCTACTCTGTTAATTAGTCCTCTAATTATGCCACGCGTTATCCGATGCCTATTAATTTGATAATTTGAATTTGTTATGAATTTGGCACTGAAGAGCTAAGGCATAAATTACACGAATCAGTGACCATCAATGCCTATACGCAGTTATACTGTAACCAACTGAGATACTGTACATAACAAATATCAACGTACCCTAAATTCCAGCCTTAGATAATTACCGCCTTGCTGGGACGGGACATCATTCTTCTCGATATCTTAGCTACCATCAATATAGTATTGGATGCGCGACTAACAAATATCAAATTTGCTGGTGCTACATGATTGTGTTCTCCCATTTTGCTTTACCTTTTTCATTCTTTTTGTCTTTCTTTCTTTTTATTTTTAAAAAACATAGGCCCATAGCTTCACACTAGGATTGCTCCTGTATCGTGGGTATATTTTCACATACACATCACACCCAGACCAAAAACCAATATTTGTGGATCGCAGAAATATTCGGTCCGGGCGGAAATCGAACCCGCGACACCCAGCGCAGCAGACGGATTGCTCAGCCACTACGCCAAACGTGCCGTCGTGCCGTGTTCTCGCTTTCTGTTGTTTTTTTATTCACTGTCAATAATATTGAATGTCTGCGGCTGGCCTTAACTGTTCCTCGTATGCGTGTCGATTCAAAATTTGTGGCAGCCAACTTTTAAGGTCTCTCTAACCTTCAAACTTTGCCGCACCTTGTAACAGGTTTCTTACAAGACTGAAACGTGCTCTTTAATAATTTTATTTGTTTTATGGAAGTATACATTCTGCCAGCATTCTGTTCAGGACGTCTGGTACTGACTGTGCTGACTGCTGAGACAGGCCACAAAGGAAGCTGTGCGCCTCGTCGTTTCTGATTCCTACAGGGTATCCTAGGCTAGACGAGGCTTTAGCTAGTTAAGGGCTGGCCCTACGTAGTAGGTACGTGTGATCGTTGTTTTTTAATGTATTGGAGAGCACCGCTATATTTTAAACTAGCTTACCATTGGCTGAATGACACTCTCGTTGTGTCACTAAGTTATAATACAGATTCAAAGGATGGTTTGATCTTAAAAAAAGGGTTTAAAACATTGAGGTATTATTTCAGGCAAGACAGCAAAACGTAGAAATAAAGTAGTGTAGTCAGAAATAATAGTAGGTAATAAGTGACGGTAGGTAGTTGCGTTCAAAAGAAATGAAGCCTTAGCTCGGAAATGGCACGATATAAAAGTTAATTCACGTTATAACAATAGCTACCTATGACCTTAATAATATATTCAATTAATATCTACGTAGGATATTCGTGTTCGGCAGAAACGTATCGATTATTCGTTTAGAGGAAAATATGCGTTGAGAATAATAATGATAATGCCAGTGATGAACAACGCAGAGATAATTATGATGATTATCCTTATGACTGTGACTTCTATACTGTGCCCAGAAGTTTCACCTGCATTGGCTTATGATGATGAGCTCTCGGTGATGATGATGAAATATTATACAAAGTTTCATAAAACTCCGTTCAGCCATTTCAGTGCTGATATAAAAATACTTTAATAATTGCAAGTAGATATAGATAATCTCAAGAATACGTGTATAGTCCTCAATTTGTTCAAAACATTGTTATAATAGTAATGTATATCGTTTAGAAATTCGTTCAAGTCGGTTTTTTTGTTTGAAGCAGTTAGCGAAGCTTTTCATAGTTCACCACTCTAGTTCTTGTGTAAACAAGAAATGCAATAATACGGTAATCTTCAGCGAAAATTCATTTGGACAGCAATAAAAACCACATCAATGTTCCGCTTGATTGTTTCTGATTGCGACTAGTGTTGTATGTAGTATCGATACTGACTGTTATTGTTCCATGATGTATTGGTTTGTTTGATTGTAATGGTTTTGCTCTGGTCGGCTTGATTGCAGTGGTAATGATCATCTGTCCAGTCTCCGTTTACTCACAGAATACACATACATACAGACACGCCTTTTTCCCGTTGAGGTGGACAGAAGCTACATCTCTTCACATGCTGCGATCCTGACACACGTCTTTCGCTTCGTCCACTTTCATGAACCTCTTCATAAATGCTCGCCGGTTACATACAGGAACTATTAACTTGGCCTAAGCCTTGAAGAGAATTTCCCCGTAAATATTAGATTTATAGAATCGCGACCATTTTTGCGGACTGAATACCCTGAAATTTCTTGACAAAGCTTCACTTTGAAATACAGTCAACAACAAACATTATTGTCTATTGTTGCAAGAACATTTTTACTAAACAGAAAAGAGAATTTTACGAACTTTTTTGTTGCTGATTATTCAGTAACAATCAGATAACAGCTATGCGCGCAGATTATATCGATACTATCGACTCCCGAGTATAATTATTCCCGTCCCTATTGTTCATAGAATTGAAAACAGATGCAATGGCGCGAGTACTCTATGCGTTTTGCTGTTCAATCGCAATTGGCGCTCTAGTGGATGCAGGGTCTAGACCGAACAGCTTCCATGATTATGTGAAAGATGGACGTATGTATCATTATGATTAGTTTTGTATAAATTGTATCGTACTAAAACATAACCGGGTGCATAAAGCATGGGACCCTCGTTACCGCAACTTTGTTCATCGCAATATTTTTACTACGAGTATATCGTTACTAACGACGCATCCTGGTTTCGCACGTGTAGAGCTAATTAAGTACATCTACGGCATTTGTTAATCGTAAATATACATAATATAAAAATGGAATTATTTGATTAATATACATTTTTGATAAATCTAACCTAACCTAACCTAACCATGGTAAAAACGGAATGTAAATTCGTGCAGTAGCGGCGGGGTGATTCATTTGTTACCTAATAAAATGATAAGAAAATGATTACGAAAGCAACTGCAAACGCTTGCTGCGACGCCGACTCGTTGCCCGGTAGGTGGAATGACGAAATGCGAAAGACTGGCAGTGAATGGTATCTCGGTGAAAAATGGGTCCGATGGCATTTACCAGACATACATAGTAGCAAATCATCATAGGTTGATGATTAATGATCATCGATAGTCGTAGTATACAAAATAAAACACCAGCCAAGTGCGAGTCGGACTCCCGCACGAAGGGTTTCGTACCATTATCTATGTAACCGGAAAAAAGTCACGTTTGTTAAATGGGGGCCCATTTAAATATTTATTATGTTCTAGTTTTTAGTGCTCGTATCTGTTGTTATAGCGGCAACAGAAATACATTTTCTGTGAAACTTTCAACTATCACGGTTCTTGAGATACAGCCGGTGACAGACTGACCAGCGGAGTCTTAGTAATAGGGTCTCGTTTCACCCTTTGGGTATGGACCCCTAAGAAACGAGTTCTATAACTTGAGCATGTATAGGTAATTATTAGTAATGTACTCGCGTTCAGCAAAGTTTCCGCGAATCACCAACTTTTAATCCCTTGTCAAAAATGATAAAGGGGACTGATTAGAAAATTTTAAAAGGGAAGTACTTAGAATACACGTTCATTATCAGTTAAAAGCAGATTATATTCCGTCCGACTCATTAGCGATACGGGATTATAGGAATACCCTTTTCTGACCTCATTATATGAATTAACTTATTTCAATGTTGTTATTATAGGTCCAGTCGACGGTCCTTTTCCTTCGAGTCTAAAGAACGTCCCCTACTACTGTTACCAGTTCCCCTCGAAGGGGCCATGCGAGCGCATGATAGTGGTGTACTTCTACGACGTGGTGAGACGGACTTGCATGCCAATGATGTACTCTGGATGCGGCGGAAATGAGAACCGGTTCATTAGTAAGGCCGCCTGCATGAACCATTGTGAGCGCAAACGGATAATATAGACTGATCGCCGTGAACAGATATTAAAGATTCACAGAATTTTGCTCGAATATTAAATATTTGTAGAATGTTTTTAGAGCTTATTTTCCTCGGTCAATAGTATGCGAAGTTATCAATATTGTACACCCAAACTGCCCATGATAAATGATACAACCTACCACCCAAGACTTTTAAGAAAGACGATAAAATCCGTAATGACAGTCACTCAAAGTGAAATACGTTTACGACGGGTTCAATTTTATGATAAAGTGCTATCAGAAACTGCTTTTTACGGTCAAACGGTTATATTTCTTCTTAAATTTATGAATAAACTTTAATGGATAGTAAAGTAATAATATTGCGGTATAACGCGGCTCGCTTAGAATAGTGTTGGCGTTGGTTTTTGAAATGTTAGTTTCCTTTAGAGACTTTAATTAT
This sequence comes from Hylaea fasciaria, assembly GCA_905147375.1. Taxonomy (NCBI): domain Eukaryota; kingdom Metazoa; phylum Arthropoda; class Insecta; order Lepidoptera; family Geometridae; genus Hylaea; species Hylaea fasciaria. The sequence goes on from LR990200.1 coordinate 3,277,494, forward strand.
CGCATCCACTACTGTAATTATAATATATAATTATACCGACGTTAAATGTGACAGCGCCCTAAGAGAAATCTAAAAATAATCTCGGTTACCTTAACATGGGGTATCAATTAAGATTACTTACCCCATATGCATGGCGCTGATACGAGAGTATGGGGTAAAAGTAATCCGCAAACACGAGACAGGGGCCACAGAGTAATTTATTAACTGTGGCATACAGCAATTAATCAATAAGACAGCGGATCGGCCTCGTGGCAGCGGCGGTCTAAAAATAAAATGGGATTATTAATTTTACTCAGATTTTGGAACCAATGTTAATAAGATACGGGATCACCCTCCGTAGAAGTTTCGGTAAGTAAATTGTTTGAGTTTAGTAAGTACAGCAAGTGGAATTGATATTTTTTGGAACATTGTTAAGTTACACTGACCGAAGGATTAACAATGCCATTTTTGTTCGTGGGACGTTACGCACCATAATCTATTTTGCATTTGTTGATTTTATAACGTGTATTTTCGTAAATATATGGACCAGTCCAAAGATAGTTTCAGTGGTCTGAAAAGCATTTCTGTACAGAAGCTGACTTAAACTAAACAACGTTGGGTAATTCGTTTTTCAACAAGTACCGTACTAACAATTTGTATAACAAAGTTATGAAAGAAACATTCATCCGCGCAAAAGTAATTAAAACTCATTAAAAGTTACCTCTTTAACATCAGAGTATCGATGTTCAAAGCTATCTTTGAAGAGAAATTTTCGAAGTATGTAGTTAACTTCAGTCTGTTTAATTACATGTACCTATCAGTGTCTATTATATCTAACACAGAATTAACCACGAGGTTAGGGGAACATTGAGCGAGGCTTATCGAAGTCATGCGTTACCCAACTTTTAAGTCAAGTTATACCATAAACTGACGAGCCACGCTTTTTACAAGCTTCAACTCTGTGTTTTTGGGGTTAATGTCGAGGGCGTAGTTTGGCTCTAATCATACAAGTCAATTTCGACCCAGTTTCTTAATCGTACTCTATATCCAACTCATACGACCATATTCATCACACCAGATATCCACATTAGTCACCACATACTATCTACACACACGCACACACACACACACACTCATACATGCACACCACACATAAGCACACGCACCCTTACACACACTCGCGCGCGCGCACACACACACACACACACACACACACATACACACACACACACTCATCCTCTCACTTATCCCCCCACCCCCTTCTTTTCCTCCACCGCACGATCCACACAGATAAACCCCCCCCCTCCCAAACACACAAGAAATAGTGTTAAGTAAGCTTAAACATGTGATTTCTCTAGCAATTAAGTTTTTTGTATCAGTTTAATATTTTTATTTTGCAAAGACAACGATCTTTATAATAAATTTTGTCAATTATGATGCCTACTCACAGGTTTCTACACCTAACTAGGCATCCTATGGTAGGATTATCAGTTTAAATTAATATTTTTATATAAAGCTCAAGTACCGAACCCCTGTACCAACAATATTAATGTGTATAAAAATATATTTTTATATTGTTAGTTCCATATACAGAGACGTGATTATCGGAGTCCTGTCTCTTCCTTTCTCAGGGTGCCTCCATGTACTGAAATACAAGTTCATGACTTAGTTCGGATATGGAGGTCTTTGCGGAGTGGGGAGCGGATCTCTGGTTAGTCTCTGTGTCTGGAACCTTGAATGGGTGTTGCTTTGTATTGGACTTAATTCCTACCTATCTTCTGTACAATTATTCTTATGAATAAATGATTGATTGATTGATTGAGTTGATCAATTCAGTTGCAATTTTGCACGCCTATCAAATTCCGACGATAACATAATGGTGAACGTGAACTCTCTGATGATAGAGATGGAAGGTCGATCCTAAAACTCCTTACGCCACAGTGACTAACAGCAGATTGGTAGTGTCTGGGCTCATTTCGATCAGTTCAAAGTATAAGTAATAATATTTTTCAATCAAAGCTTCATCACGTTTTCATCGTCCTTTCGTTTTAGTAACATTTCTTGTAAAACTTTGGTAACAACTCAAAAAAATATAGGACGAGTTCAGCGTCACCCAACATTAGAGTCTGTCCTTGCAACCCTTACAAGATTGAAGGTACGCCGTCGGCCAATAGTTCAAGGGACATTAATTTTAATTCTATTGTTATGAGGGAAGGGTCCCGTCGCCATATTCTCCATTAAATAGGTTGCCGATATGATAGGAATTAAATTATGATGTTCATAAATCTGGAAGAGATCGGCGCTTTGATAAAGTTTGTCTACTGTGACAATATGGAGTCTAGGATAGGTGTGTGTGATTGAATAAATTACGGAAAGGGCGGGCGATGTAACAGGGTAACAGGTAACATATAAACGGCATTTCGAAGGGTAACATTATAAACCTCCGAAGATACCTCGAAAATCGCTTAGTGTCGATTCAACAGTAGGTACCGCGTTTAACATCTGGCCTTTCACCCAATCGTCTAGAAACACTTTAGACGTAACTTGAGGTGTCCTCAGCAAGGTCGTAAGTTACCATTATATACTATTACCAGGCAAACTAATTAACAGCTCCATCAACTCATTAACGTAATCGTTTACCTAACCATCAAACGGGGCCGAAGGCAAAACATAGGCTTTAATTAAAGAGCGATAGAGACAAAATCAATATCTTTGGAATAACACACTCTCAAGCTTGCTTATACAAAATAGGTTGGGAGGTGCTGTTTGATTTTGTTACGTATCTTAACAAGTCTAATGTTAAGGCAGATTCTCCTAAGCGAAGCAAATATTTGTTTATTATGGATTATATTTATATGTATAATTTTTTGGAGGATTGAATAGATTTTTCAGGCTAGCAATATAGTTACAGTTAGCAAACAATTATATGAAATTTATTAATCTTGATATTCCCGCCAGGAGACTTAGGTCGTGCTACAAAAACTAGGTGTTCAACGGTTAGTAATTTAATCTTTCCGTGACTCCTAATCTATGACTGTTGATACATTCTGAAGCGCCTCAAGAAGGTATCCATTCGAGTTAAGTCAAGCGGAATGCTGATAAATATTGAACGCTGTATTAATTTTAGCGGTTCAATGAAAACTCAAGATCTTTGGCCCAAATCACAACGAGTAACCACAAAGCAAGACGTTCTGAATTAAGGGTGGTAAGATTTCAAACTGTTCTGTGATATTATTCTACATAATGAAACCTATATTTTGATTAAATTAAAAATAAGTAGGAGTACCTACGAAAAATATTATGAAATCGGGTGTGAAAATCACAATACTTACAGTACAATTATTTAAATCAAGCATTTAAGTATCACTAACAATGAAAAAAGCTAAAAATGAGTTCGAGTACTTTCCTATTAAAATTGTGACCACACACAGAGAAAAACTTCCCTCTCCACATAAGAACCTACTTAGCTATAAGCCATCAAATATCAGCCATCCGTAAGCAAAAAAAGCACATACTTTTTTAAAGCAAACACCTTAATATATATCGACATATAATATATCGACGACTTTTGTTTTCATAACCGTCGCGGTAACGACATCAAGCCATAAGAAAAGCAAAACACAAAAGCCGAGTTGACTTTAACAATGACAGAGCAAACCTGGAAAGCTGTCAGATAATTTAATAATATATGTCAGATAATTTAATATATACGCGATGGTAATACTAGCATGCAAGGGCACAGTACGCATGCCAGTATTACTTGCAAATGTATCCGCAGTATGCCAGTTACTCGTACATGCCAGTTACTTTCATACCAGCTACTTTTCCGATTTACTGGCTTGGGTATCCCCGCCTTATATAGTCTTGTAAGTCCAAAGTTTGTTACAGCAACAGGGCAGGCTAGTTGAACTGGAAATTGAGCTCCGTGCTCCCGATGAAGTGTCGACATAGGAAGGAATATGAAGGAAATTGAACCTTAATGGAGCTTGCATAGAAGCGTTATAGCACAGCGTTTAGATGATTCGAGTAATTTGTTCTCCCATATAAATGATCATTGAAGGAAGCTCTATAATAAAAGGTTTTCTTGGAATTGAACTGACCACAAAAAAGAGGAGTCGTCACTAATGGTCTAGGCAATGCACTGGAAATGCTCCTGATTTTGTAGATATCAATAGCCAGCGGTGACCACTTACGTATGCTTATTGCCAGGAATATCAGGAAAACATCATATAAAACACATATTTTTAAATTATAGTCGATCAGTAGTAAATCACAGAACAATACAAAGAAGCCACAGAATACCTATATTAATTACCCTAGAAAAGGCTATAGATAAATTTAAATTTATAACACAAAATAAATACAGTTTCATCATGTTATCTATGAAAACTACTGACGCGACCAGCCTCTCAAACTTAGCATAACATTTCAGAAAGCAACCAAGGAAATCGATACTCGCTCCATCTCATTATTCCTTAGAAGCCGTTGAGCAGAAGCGAGTATTAGTTAGTAGATACGCTGAAGCGGAAAAATGAGTACCTGCGTCAGGAACGACACTAATTACAAGCAGCCGAGGTATTTGTCTTGCTGGTAATGTTTCCAAACGGAATATTTATTAGCCTAGAAATAGACTTGAATGTTAAGAGAAAATTGGATGTTATTTTTCTTCCTATTTTCCGTCGTTACAAATAGGTAACTTAAAATTATTGAGCGTTAGCATAATTATTCATTCAGTATTGAAATAACAAGTTTGAAAATACACTATTTGCATGCTGGAGATGCCGAGGCTTTTCTCCTTTCTTCGATCATGTCAAACTCTCAACACATTTACAAATTGTATAATACAAATAATATTTTTTTTTAATTGCTCACCGAATTGCCCGCCCTTTGTCATCAGACAATCAGAGCATTGACTCTTCTATCTTTTTAATCAAATTGAATCCAACTGCAAACTTTTAAAAACCCCATTTCAAACTTATCAAAATTAAAATAGTTTTGAAACATTTGGCTAAGATAAAGTTATCTAAGGACGCCAAAAATTATTAGGCAAGAACTTTAGTCATACAAAGTTTGCGTTTGTTCTAGGTATTATTTTATTTACCTAATTATTATTTAGATTTATTGTGGTATAAGTATATTTATTAATAGCAGTCTGTAAATTACAAGTCAGTAATTAATCTCATCTGTGTTCACTGTTCATGCCCAGACACAAGTAGCTAAATAATTATATTGTTATGTTAGATAACTTCTTAGTTTTTGACTTCGGTCTAAGAGCCCGGTAAATCATTACACGAAAAATCAGCTGACACGTTCTAGAACTAGTTCTAAAACCTCATAAGACTCACATAAACTGCAAAGACAGAGTAAGGTACGCAGTATACTGTGTCACTCGGTATAAGATAGTCGAACAAAATTTAAGAATTTTAGCGAACAATGTATGCGCCTATTGAAGGTATTACAGAGGAAGCTTTATCTAAATCTAAAGTACAATAGGCGGACTTATCGCTAAAGCGATCACTTCCAGTCAACCTTGAGGGATGTGATAGAACATTCGAGGCGATGTCAACGCGTTGCCTACACTCCTAAGACTGTCTCAAGGTAAGACTACAAATAGGTCAAGAGTGAATAAACACGCGAACTCTACTTTACCCCCGGTTTCTAGAACGCTAGTTGGCTTTGACAGTAGATTAAAACTATCGTTGTCTCTATCTAACACTAAACAAATGACAAGGACGGCAATAGAATTAATCTGTTGTCAACGTTGACTGACGTTTCAGAAACTGGGGGTAAGACTTTCGACTTATCGCTAATATGAGTATCTTTAATAGCAAGTGTCAAACGCAAATTCGCTCTGAGCCGTGGCCATCTAGCCCGATTTTGGTACTGTCACACAAAATACATCCACAACAAAAACAAAACCTTTTCCGAAAACCTTAATAATAAATCCGCCAGTCGCTCGCGAAAATTTAAAAGACTCAAAGGATTAGGGCGGCATCTTGATATTAAATTCCGGTGCGGACGTCTGTAATCTTTAAATTAACTTTGAGGGCATAATTCGAGCTGTTCTGGTTTTATTGCTACCTTTTTAGGAATTGAAGCAGATGCGTGTATTTGACAAGGGAGCGTTGAAAAGAGTTAAGCATTAGATTTTCAATGAAATATCTTTTTTTTTTCACGTAGCCTCACACTAGGATTGCTCCTGTATCGTGGGTACCGCTTACAGACATTTAATTTCACATACACATCACACCCAGACCAGAAAACAATATTTGTGGTCGCACAAATATTCGTTCCAGGCGGGAATCGAACCCGCGACCCCTAGCGCATCAGTTCGATTGCTCAGCCAATACGCAAAAGGAGCCGTCAAACACCAAACAACATTGAAATATGTTGCTCCAATACAATGCTACCTATTCTGTTGTTACAAACTAAATCTTAATTTGACAGCTCTAAAGTTATAGAAGGTTGAAGTGTGACTATTATAGCCATCCCTTTTGTTTTCATAAGGTTGAAATGTGACAAAATACCATTAGACAGAACTAAGCTAAAATTTAGTTTAGTTTCTAACAACAAACAACAGAAAAGATACCAGTGAGCAAACGTATGTTATAGACCATTCTGTAAATTGATAAGAAGTAAAAGAGCGGAAGGAGGCCATGAGTCATGGAGAGAGAAGGATCACTGAAGAGTGAAGACTGAAGTAACCATAGATAGTCAATAAGCGTTGAGGTAAATTTGTTTAGTAGTGAAGGCCGTGACCTGGCATATTAGGGGAACCTACTGAAGGTAAGGTGGAGCGAAAAATATATATTATCTAACTACATAAAGAGGTTGGAAGCAATTTGGTGTTTAGAGCTGAATAACAGGTTCAGTTATGATTAAAAAGAGCTTTATTAAAGTTCAATTGAAGAATGACAACGGCAGATTATGATAAATCAGGGACTAATCATACTAATGATGATCGGGGTTAAGAAAGTTCTCCAGATTATAATATTTTGAAGATATGTACATTCCGATGTAAAATATTGAGGTTATCTACAAAATTGCGGTGAACCAATAACGAACTACAATGTTATGTTTAGACAGACAGCTTTTCAGAAATGTATTTAACACGAACACGCAAAGGAAAGCGGAAACACGTCTGGAAAATTATTTACGTTGCGGTTATTTACGAGGTTTATGCTTGACCCGGAACAAGAAACTGCAAGAATGGACCAAACGAGAATCTCAGTATTCCATTTAGGCTATAAAGTCTTAATTATTAACATTTGTACGTACTCGTAGCAAAGCTTTTTTACTCGATCCAGTATACTTGTAATACGAGTATGGCAAGACGTGTGAAGTTTTCACGTGAATGTATTTGTAATTTACTCAATACACATTTAAGACAGCTGGAACATTGAATCGTATTTATTCTGAATAACCACAGGAATTCAAATGATGTTTAAGAATTATTCAACATGGCAGCGACATAAAATCTGTGTTTATTGACAACGTTGTTCGAAAACCTTTTCATTGAGATGACCAAAGCAACACCAGACCTCGAAACACAACTAGAACAAAGCGAAATGCCCAAAACGTTCCACCGCTTTTGCGGCTGCTGACCCAAAACACGGCATAGGGTTGCCAGTGCCATAACGGCGATTAAACATATTAAAATAAGAGAAAATGTGCCGAACAGTGGCGACAGCGGGCGGATTTTTAATTTCCCTCGAGGGTACAAGGGAACATTACATTTTCACCTTTCTACACGCGGTCTGGGAGGGTCGGTGACGGAACGTGAGATCCGACTTTTTGCTAGGACGATAAATCAAGTAAGTGCTACAACTATCGTCACGTCGGATCTCTTCTAAATATTAAATATTTGATGTTGGCAAAGAGAATAAATAAGAGAGCAAAATCGGTTACGAACTCGGTTATAAAAATCACTATTTAACCAAGTTTTCTGAGGAAGTTACGATGTAAATAAGATCAGTAATTTAAAAAATAAATTCGCGATTCTTAAAATGCTTCGTTTTGTCGCTTTCGTGAATCTAAACGGATCACTGCAATCTTAGCAAAATCCAACACCTATAGAATTCATGTGCAATAGTAGATGGTACTTCAAGGGAATAAAATAATATTTAGGGCGAGAGCGATTTTTTAAATCTAGAGCGAAGCGAAGGATTCTAAAGTAAGATCTTAAGCGTAGCGAGGGATTCAAAGTACCTACTTCGCTCGAGGGTAAATAATTTTCTTTCCGTTTGGTACACTCTGCTTTTCATCCTAAACTATGACAAAAGTCTTTTCGTCACTGTTATTAAGTGCGCTGGAACGACACACTTTGTTCGCACTTATCGGGAACTCTTTGCCTCTTTCCGAATAGATGGGATGAAAAAGTATTAATACCATAATAAATACCAGAATATGCTGCGTAATTCCAATTTATTATTCCTTTCCTCATTGTTTAAATTTCGTCACATGTGATTTCGCTCCCCGTTCCTTTCAACGTATTCTAAAAAACCAATTTCGGTTTCACGGATCGAGAAGTTAGGGGCACGCAAAAATCGGGAAAACGCTTTTATTTGGATTTGGCTGATTTAGGAAATGACTTTGGAGCGTAAACAGAAAACAAGGTTTGCTGTTTTGCTAATGATTGGTATTATGAAATAAATAAACAGATAATACACCTAAAGATTGAGAAACAGAGTTTAGATTTTAACATAAGTGACGTTGATTTAAATTCACATCTATTCATATCTCCATCTAGCCTACGCTGATTGTAGTTTAAAGCTAAACTTTAATGGCTTGGTAAAGCTAAAGCGACAATCAAGCACCGCGTTTTGAAACCCGTTAGCCGTTTCTTCCATCGGTGGTGCGTCTTGTTATGAAAAGCATCCCGCTAGCATACTGTAGACGTAGCGGGATGTACTATAAATAGATAGAACATACCTATAATATTATAGTAATGTTAGAAGCTATACAAACTTGTTAACGGCTCGCCGTCGCCACACAGCAGATGCGCTTGATTGATGGGCCCCAGTCCATAATGTAGCGTAATCGCAGAAGATTGATGTGGAGGAAGTCATTCCATCTGCATGAGTGGATTAGGTCGTTTTATAGTAGTGGGGTAGTAGCAATAACAGTGGTAGCATAGTAACTTAGAAGGACTGACGGACAATTAAAATCAGTCGGTTATTCGTCAGTGAGAAATACTTGAACGAACAAATGACGCAGAATTGTAATCTGTAGGAAAGAGCTTTTATGTATCTAACTGCCAGTTTCTGAAACATCAGTCAACTTTGACTACAGATTAATTATATTGCTATCCTTGTCATGTCTTTAGAGTCAGATAGAGACAACGATAGTTTTAATCTACTGTCAAAGCCAACGAACGTTCCAGAAACTGGGGCTTCGTCTACTATAGATGCGCAGACATAGGCATATGTCTAATCTAAACGGTTTGCTGTAGACGTCACTAAACAATCTATAATAAGGATGGTTTCTGGTGAGGTGTGCAGCGCAGGAAGGGTGCGATGGGATAACAGGAATAACTGTGGCCGATGAGGGTGCGACACCCCTTTATAACACCATAACTACCGCAGACACCATTTCATCAAGTATCGGTGACGTAAGCAGCTAAACAACTCCTAACGCCCAGTTTCTGGAACGTTTGTTGGCTTTGACAGTAGATTAAAACTATCGTTGTCTCTATCTGACACTAAACAAATGACAAGGATGGCAATATAATTAATCTGTAGTCAAAGTTGACTGAGGTTTCAGAAACCGGCAATAAGTCACAAACAATCTAGCTACGTATATCGCAAATTTTGGAGTTATATTCATAAGAGTAATAATTTGTTTTGCGTCGTTTTAATTGTATATTGTGTAGATTAGTAAATTCAACGATTGACATGTTCAGTGACTGTTGATGGTGGGCTGTCTCACCATCGTTAAACGCGGAAAGACATATTCTATATTATATATTTATTTTTTATATCACTCAATAAGACAACGTTACAGAGTTGGAATTCTTTATTGCACTCTCTTCTTCAGACGTAATTGCACTCCAAGACTAACAACTATAATACAAAAGAATGACAAAAGTAGAGTACGAAGTGCTTTAAACCTAGCTCACAGTTCTACTGAGAAAATGAAGTGTTTAATGCATTTCCTGTGAGGAAAAGAAAACACGCAACGTTCAAGCCGCGAGCAACAACAATGAAAGATTGTTATCCGTTTAGTAGTTTCAGGTAATAGGTACTTCTGCTTACCTAAGCACACCCCTAACCAATATTTATTGCTAATGGTGTAGGTATAGTGAGATCCAGTCCAGGTAGGCTAAGTATTTTGCAAAGCTTTCAAGCGTTGGATTAGTAAAAATGGAAAAATAATCAAAATTACTTTACAAAACAAAAAAGATACAGTCGAAATGAGAACCTCCTCCTTTTTGGAAGACGGTTAAAAAGAGTGCGTGTCTGATCACTTAAAAGATAAAAGTAAATCCTACTAATATTATAAACGCGAAAGTTTGTAAGTATGGATGGATGGATGGATGGGTGGATGTTTGTTACTCTTTCACGTAAAAACTACTGAATGGATTTTAAGGACCTGTAGGCAGCGAGCTTCCGTAAAATGGGCGGTTTTTTGTCAAAAAGTTAAGCCGTAATTACAAATATTTATAAGCCAGAAAAAATACAGTGTATAGCCAAGTGTTTCAGTTAGCTAATAAATCAATAATATTGGACTAAAGTTGTCTAGTATCTTGAGAAAAAAATTCACGAGAAAAGACCCGAAAAAAATCTTTCGTCACATAATGCTCAACATTTTCAGCGACAACTATCATATTTTTTGGAACCATAAAAAAGGCAATTTTATTTTCCAATGAAATTTGAATTTTCCAATGAACTGAATCGATTCCGTTCTTCTAAATTAATAAAAACGACGAGAATATGATCAGTTTGAGCGCGTACTAGGCGACTCAGTACCCGCTACGGCGTTTCAGAGAGAGGACGTATGTCGCTGTTCCTCAAAATTTTCTCGTCGAATTTACTGTTTGTTCTCCAAAAAAATAATGCAAACAGAATCTCTACATGGTATACAACTGGTTTATTTACTTAGTTGCCGTAAATGACTTCCTTCGACGATTACTAAACTTTTATTATAACCTATAATACTTTGTATTTATTCTCCATTGTGTGTAAAGAATAATGGCTAATATGACTATTCTTGCACCACCTATAACTGAAATTAGCAGCAAAAACGCGTTTTTAGATTGTTCACTTAAATAAAACTGGGATTTCTTATGATAGTTTGGAGTTAATCAAAGGAGCAGATTATGATTGTATATTAAAATGAAGATGTAGTGAACTTCCGTTTTCCATAATGGCGGATCTGGCGTATGCATATTCTGACGTTTTATTTTTAGCACACTTCCAGTAATCTTTCTGCTCAGAGTTTTGTTCAATGTTTCTGCTTCGCACGATTTGTGCATTTAGTCATTGTCAAATATTATACTGTAAATTCGAAAGTAACTCTGTTTCTCTGTTTATTTGTATGTTTGTTTGTTTGTTACTTTTTATGGCTAAACGGCTGGACCGATTTCGATGAAATTAGGTATAGAGAGACAACAAAAATGAAAATGAAATTTGGTAGGTATATGGGAGAAGGAAATATGAGGACCTGGGGAGATGGGGAGATGGAGAGCAGCAGCTGGAGAGATGAGGAGATGGGAGATCGGAGATTGATGAGGGATGGGAGATGAAATATTGGGAGTTGGGGAAAAAAGCGATGAGGAAATAGGAAGATAGAGATGTTTTAGAGATATTGACAGAGACGTGACGTGCCCGATTGATTTACAATAGCATACAAAGTTCACGCATATTGTGTTCTTACTAGCTGGCTTCGATTTAAATGCAGACGAAGTCGCGGGTAACAGCTAGTATTCCATATTTTCACAACCTCGTGGTAAAGTAAATTTACAGTCATAGCCACGATTCAGTAAACTTTACTGAAACTAGCTTTTACGCGCGACTTCATCCGTATATGAAAAAGCAACTGTTTAGAAAATAAATATTGAAGTCTTTGTATCTCTATCCCTATCCCTGTCCCTTTCCTTTTCCCTATCCTTAGTCTTAACCTTTATATTTTATCAAGAGCCTAAAATAATGAAGTGTCAGATCACCTACTTGAGAAATTATGAATTGCCCATATAAATTTTCAACTCCTATTTATTTGGATTCTAAGATCCCTATTTTTTCTGACGAAAAATAGCCTATACCCATCTCATAGGTCCAATCTTGATCAAGATCTATTCAGCCGTTTAGACGTGAAAGGATGGCAAAAAGTAAAAAAAAAACCAACAAACACACGCACAGTGTCGCATTTATATGATCTTAGTACGGATGCCTGACACTGGCTAAATGCACAAATCTTTTACTCCGTCATTGTCATTGTAAAAATATATATCAAAAAGAAAATTATGGAAGTGGACTAAAGAGGATGTATCAAATGGACTTGACAAACGCGCATACCAGAAAGGACCAACACTAAATAAATTTAATACAACTTATTTAGGTGTGACTCCAATAATTCGTGCGGCATTCTAAATTTGATAGGATTATAGTCAAGGAGGTAATAATTTATGTAATGCTGGTGGTAATGTTGGTGCTTGGTGCGTACGCCAACAAAGATAAAACATTTAATTAATACATTATTTACCTACTATAGATTGTGTTTATTTTTCATTGTAACAAACTACTTATATACATACACCAAAACAAAAATCATACACAAAAAGTTTCCCGGCAGCAGGTTTCGAAACTTCGAAACTACGTCTTTAGGAACGGAACGTAGCATCTCAGACCGCTCGGCCAATCTGACATGTCATTACAGTGTCGAAATAATTGAATGCTTCAGACTAAAGCCTACGTAGTAACTATCTAGTAATCTGTGCTAAGGCCACGTGATGCCGTTAGTAAGAGTATAATAATTATGAATTAGCGTTTTCGACTTGCCGTGAGCGCGGAGCCAGCGTGGCGCGCGGCCCGGCCAGGTAACTTTCATCTTCTAAAATACATGAATCGCTCCTATATTAGCGCCTTTTATATAGCTTATACATCAGAATAACACATAGGCCACAATTTATAAAGATATTGTTTGAAGTGTCCAAAATATGACGTAAGTGTCAAGTACGTATGAAAAAATCTGCCATTTGCGAGCTATTCTGGCGTGCGCTGCCAAAACCGCTAGAGTTACATACACATAGGTATGTAATGTATGATGGAAATGTTTATCTTAAATAGTCCTACAAAAAAGCCCGCCACAGTATAATATATCTATATCTTATGTGTAAGTCGTAATATTATAAATCATAAAGTATTTTTGCAGTATATTAGACGTCAACTATGATCATTGATGACACAACAATATGCACGAACCTTTCAAATATCTATAGGTGTCGTATGTGTAATGCGGGTGAAACCGCGGGGCACAGCTAGTAGTAAATATATTTCAAAAATGTATTACCGTATCTCGTTCAAAATCTTATCAATAAGTTTTTAATAAAAGTTTCCCAATAGTCCCTAAGTTAAATGGCTGGGCAATGGGCATGCCTGCCTAGGGACAAATGTATAACGGTCCCATTGTTGTCGTTTGACTACGAATCCCTAAAAACTCAAGCTACATAATAGCCTACAACCGTCTTACTACAAAACTTTAGACCAGAGCTACGAGTAAACAGATGTTTCTAAAATTTCGTTCCAGAAAATCGACATCCATCACTAGCGTTTTCCTCCTCAAACCTGGCATTCCTAATTATTTTACTTGTGAATTTGTTATTGAGTTAGAAAAAGCAAGGGTTAGACGTCGATTTGTAGATGAAATATTTAGACTCATCTGTTCAACTCTGGTTTAAATCTTCTGTGGTAAGACCGCAATAGTCTCACAAAAAACACATCAACAAAAAAATAAATAAATAGCAATTTCATAAATCATCTGGGTCTTACATGTTAACGTCAAGACATGAATAATGCTTTATGAGTTCCCGTATAGTCTTGCAGCTTCAACATCAGACGTATAAATGCAAATATCTTTCATTGAAAATGTGCTCAGACCTTTCCGAAGAGAGAAGTGATAAATTACGTGCAGGTGGTGCCATCGTCGCTTGGTTGGTTCCCCGGAGCGTTGTCACGTAGTTCTTTACTACCTGATATTGTCAATAATGGAGTTAGCACGTCTAGATCGTCGAAAGGTATTAGGCGCCAGGGTTTGTCTTTTGTTTATTGGGGATTCCGTGAGGATATCTCTACTTATTGGTTAGATTTCAGTTACGTGTTCTATTTCGCGAAGAGCCATGATCGAATATGATTACTTATTGTAAGTAAAATAGATGACGAACTTCGTTAGATTTTCGACTGTATGCATCAACACCAACATCTTTTTAGTAAGCTTTGGATAATGCTTAAATGTGTTAATTACTAACTGATACGTTTTAAATACTGTTGATAAATTTGAAATACTGACCTGTGAATGTGCAGCGCAATATTCCGGCGTGGGTTGTCTAAACGGACTATGCACGGGGCACGAGGTTGCGAGCTGCGAGTGCGCCGCCACGTGATGCGAGTGGCCGTGCTGGTGCGCGTGCGCGTGCACGTGCGGCGCATGCGCGGCGTGGCGGAGGGGCGGGGGCCGGTGGCGCGCGCACAGGTGCGGCGTGCTGCCATGGTGCTCGGCCAGCGACAGCGTCGAGCACGACGGCCGCCAGTACCCGCCCTCCTCCATATCAGGACCGGGGGGGCATCGCGCCGCGCCGCAGCACGCGCAGCGCCGCGCGCACGTCAGCGCGTGCCGCCGCGCGTCGTGCGGGCACCACTCCTCGCGGCCCGACACCCTTCCCGCGGGCTGCGACCACGCGCTAGCCGCCGCGCATCCTCACATCCACACCACGACACGATCCTTCTTCACTTCATTTATCCACAAACTTCAGCACTCAATGTGTCCCGTCTCAGAGATTGGTACTCGCACTAAATTTGCATTTGGTGCGCTCGCAACACCCACTAGATCCCATCACTTTCTCGAGAACCGGACCGACCGACCTTCGCGTAAACTTTGCCGCAAGATTCAACTGCGCGAAATGCTAATATGTGAGCGGACAAAGAGCATGCAGGTTGCAAATTGCGCTAGAGGCAATAACCGCATTCCGTAATGCTCACAATGGTCCAAGTTTGTCTTTTCACTGAGGAAGTAAGTGGAGACCTGTTCAGCGGCGCACAGAACTCTGCGGAGAACGTTAGGTCCGTTCCACAAGAATGGACGCCCGCATTCAGTTCCGATAATCAGAATGCTCGGTCGCAAGTTCAATAAGAAACACGTAACCGGTAGGTGGAACTAGACCGCGGAACTATAGTATTGTCACCTAATAGAAAAAAAAACTGGTGCTATGTAACAATGAAATTAGCAATTTACACGAAACATTAGGCTAAACAGAAGGGGTTTGACGTTTTATAGATCGCGAATAAAAGGAAAATATATCTCCATAAAGAAGGCACGCAGTTATTTAATGTTATATAGAAGTGTGCGTAATATGAAGCTATTATATGGAAGTTACTGGAGTACAAATGAGAATTTAGGCGGAGAGTTACGGCCGAACTCTGAGTACCCATTTACCTTCTTAATGGTATTAAATCTTTATGTACTTTTGATAGAGTTAAAAGTTAATTACCATCGATTGACGTCTTTTGGATTTTTTAAGGTAACAAACGAAGCGTGACTTACGACCAAATATCTCTATGAGTATACGTAACTCACTCATTCGACTGAATGTGATTCAAATTTACGATTTTAACGATTCCCTAGAGGCAAGTGTCCGCGTAAATGAAGAGAAAATGTTGAAATAAAATGAAATTTATTCCGCCCCTCTCTTTATCAGTACAAGTGGAAATTCAAACTGAACAGTCCCTCGACATCAATCGCAATATACTTTCGTCGGAGACGAAACAAATAATGGTGCGAATTTACTTCAACACTGACAGATACGGAGTTATAAACATTGAAACACGGACGAACTATAGCAACTACCTTATAATACGATACGAATAGAAATCTCGCTATTCGGGAACGGACGCATAACAGACACGCTAAAAAACTCTTTGCGAAATAACATGAAGACGAACCTCAAACATGAAACATATTCGCAGAAAAAGAAAAAACATCTGAAATGCTACTCAAGCTCCGATGGTTCCATGAACAGAAAATAAAATTGTGCGGCATTTTCTAACCAAACATTGTTCAACATAATGACAAGAATAAAACTCACGCTCGAACATTATTAGCCGGAGGGAATAATTCCTTATTGCACTGTATAAACCTTACGCTCTCGCAATAAAGTTGACTCCGAAATCTGAACTACAAAACGTGTACTTTACGACACACCTTTACGCCTTTAAATATTCAATGTGCACACGTTACGGTTAAAAATTCATCGTTGTGAGAAAAAGATTGCTCAGCACGTTGTTCACGCACGGGGAGTGTTGTTACATCAGGTTCGGTCAATAAATAAGGATCTCAGGTAGGGGGAAAGCGAGATAGTGGAATAATGGGGAAGGTAACAGGAGTCCCTCGGGCTGTGGATTCGGTTGCGGTAAGCCGCAGTTTAGACCTAAGCGAGTCGGTACCTGACGAATCCAATTCCCGATCCGATTGAACTCTCCGAGGTGCGTCGTCATTGTCGCCTCGCCTTGCAAACATTGACTTACCTCTTTTCGTTCCGATTGTTTCATTCATTCGATTTGTACTTGTCAATTCGAAATAATAAGATTAAGCATTGAAGGAGTAAAACAAAAGCTTTTGTTCTATCTCGAAATAACAATTTCTTTTGATGCTACACTTTCTCACTTAGTACCGCGCTAAGTGTAAAAAGCGTATCTTTGAAATGTTAACGAACCGCTGGCTGCGAAGAAAAATCTTAAGCACAATTGTTTTGTGCACCCAGCATTAATTTCCCACGAGGCAGCAAGCATGAAATATTCAAGGCGTGCAGTTAAAGAACTAGCTGCAGGTTTAATTGGAAAGGGAAAAATTGGAGGGGCAAAAATTAATACGCGAGTGTAGGCGGTAGGCCGACTTATTGATTCGACTCAAAACTCAATTCGGCTCCGCGAAATAAATTAGAGGGATTCGAAGCGTTGGTAAAAGCCAATTCCGGTGTTCCGTAAACCAATTGAACTATTAATTAAACAAAACACGACCATAACAGTGCATGAACGGCACGGATGAAACCAGGTACGGACCAAAAATCTGACTGAAATTGTATGCAAATTTTAGGAGCTCTTGGCAAAATCTGATAAGTCTCAATTACTTTGCTCCAATACTGTTGCATTTCAAATTTGAAGTGTTTCCCTCTCCTTAGCCTTGACCCGAATGTAGTTCATTAAAACACACTGCCTCGTTTATACCAATTTCCGAATGACAATTAAACAGAGTTGCTGTTTTAATGGCGAGAGGAAGCCGTTTTTTATTATCATCATATTCCTTTTTTACGAGATCTTCAAATACTAATTTGCCTTACGGCTGAAACATCATTGCGTCGCAAATATCTGTTACGGTTATAGGGAGAATCCAATTTGGCATAAACCAATACGATATCATAATTACAAACTGGAACACCCACAAAAAGTACCTAATTCTGTTTACTTCTTTCTTTCTGATTCTAAACGTAGAATTTATATAGGTACCTATTTGTAATATTTTGGACACGTACAGAATCGAATACCATTTTCGTGAAATAAATTATTATAATTCTCTTTTACAGTTATAACACCGTGTAAAAGCTTTCACGCGTCTCGGTTAATATTGATTTCCCAACAGACTTGTCTAATACATCAATAAAACGGGTCTGCGCGGAGGTAACTTAGAAAACAATCATAACAAGTTGCGTAATACGCCGATAGCTCGTAAGGCGGTAGAGGAACGCGGGACCCACCGCGTCGCGAAATTCGGTAAGAACAACACAATAACATGAATATGGATGGCGCGGCCAGGAATCACTGCCAGAACTCGAAACAAATACCAAGGCTCAGACCGTTGGCTGCAGCAGTCCAGAAATGGGTCAGTAGGTCGTCAGTTCGCCTCTGTCTCACAATGAGATATCTCTGCGGAGCCGACCGGATTTTGCATCCGAATTTCCGAAACCACAGAAACTTAGGTCGGTTAATAAGTTTGATTTTTTGCCGTGATCGCTTATGGCGTCGCTTTACTAATTTTAGAGCCGGGTTCCGTACAATCTGGGTCGTTGAAAAATATCGTTGGGGCACAGCTGAGGGCGATAATGAAAATAAATTAGCGGACGGGCCGTGCCTTTGCATCTCAAAACATTGAGGTGCGTGAGCCTCACTGCTAGCGCTAGCACAATATATAGGAAACTATACCTCTAACAAGTTCCTCGCTCTGTTTACTCTAAAAGTACTTCAGAGCTGCTCTATAGCCCTACAAATCTATCAGGTTTGCTGTAACGTGTATGTTCTGAAGGGTGAAGTCAACAAGTAAATCTGGGATCACAATGTACCTAGAGGGAACCTCTATTTTTGGGTCGCACAAAATGATGCGGGAGTGCTATTGTTTATCCCTTATTTGCTTTAGCCCCCGATGAGGAACTCAGCGTTCCATTTTGTTTGTTACTTTCAATGCCATAATGGAAATGAGAGGGCGGGCGGTGCTTACCCACGTTCAGCGCGTATTATGACTAGGTAAGACTGTTTCTCAGCGATTTTATTTTTTTGTTACATGCTGGCGTTTGACTGCTATCTCACTCAGTGCTAAGGTGTGTAGTTGAAGGTAAGGTAAAGTAAGCTCGTAAAGCCTAGAATGCGACTGCCTTTCGAGAACTACTGTCGGAACACCTCTAAATAGGTTTGGGATCAGATCAGAGATAGAAGATCGGCCATTGCTAAACCCATGGCGTCCGACCACGTTAATCTAAGCAATCATCATAGCGCGAAGAACACAACATGATTGGACGGAGCAAGATAGAGAAAGTGAAAGGAATCAGAGAGGACACAAAGAAGGCGCAAAAAAGATGCTACAGTACTAGGCGTATAAATACCATAAAACCCGAACGTTCTATACAATCCCCGATGTTTATGTAAAAACCGATGCATAGAAAACACATGTCACACAAACATCGATAGCCGTTGATCGACAACATGTCGCTTCTCATCCAAAAACGCCCTAAAAGGCGAGTTTCTTTATCGGCTTCGAATAAAATCCGACACTCAAAACATGTCTCATGCCAACAATAAAGACCTTTATGACTGACTTCGGAACATTATTTTTACAATGCATAAAGAGCGGCCAACTTTGGAACATTATGTTTACAATGCATAAAGACAGCCATGCCAAGGGCGTATTGAAATGGGTTGATGCCCCAAGCGATGGGGCGATGAGGCGAAATGGGTCACGGTCTTTTGTACACGTGATAAAGGTACGTGGATTTTGTATATAGGGGAGGACCTACTTTTAGGGGAGAACGATGCGGTTACGGGAGATTGCTTAAAGGGCGTATCTCTTTTTAATAAGCTGCTCTTATGGTTGTATAAGCTTGACAAGTTTCCCGCTTGGGGGAGTATAAGACGGACAATTACATGCCCCTTACGACCTATTTAATAATTAATAGCCTCAAACACTTGCATATACGAAAAGGTGGCCGGCGTTCTCCATATGCACTTTTCAACTTATTTACTGCATCTGCCCATGAAGTAGTGCTGTCTTTTACTCCTTGCCACCAAATCGCAGCAGCGTCTGTTAGTAACATGGAGAATCCTTTCACCGCGTTCTCGTCTGAGATTTGTAGGCAGTTTTTATATACGTCGACCGCGTCAATGAACCCTTCCACGTCCGCGGGATTTCCACTAAACCGCGCGGTACACTTCGTCAGGTTAGCGGCCGGCGCAGGCGTCGTCATCGATACTTCGACCGCTGGCGTCGAAGTTCGAACCTCGCGCATCATCCGTGCGAAAATCTCCGCCTGGCTTTCTTGCAAGCTCTGCATGAGATTCGCGAATTGTTCAGATCCCATAGTGATCATGGGCTCGTCTGCACGAGTCCCATCATCATCCTCCTCTTCTGGTGAACCTTGCGCTCTTGTTCGTCGCATTGTCGCGTCGTATCAACCGTTTCGCTGTTCCAATTTTCGTCGTGGCGGGCGCGTGCAAAATGGCGTCCGTCCACGGAATTGAAAAATAAAAAAAAAATCTCCCGCACACTTCAGCGGAAGGCTCCTACTGCTGGGCGCCAATATAGCCGGTGGGCTAGGGGGTTCTGGGCCTTCGTGAGGAGTGTGAGGGAATTTAAACGGCGGAAAACGGAAGAACACACGTTTATTATAGAATAGGTAAAAAACAAGCAACTTGAACAGAATTATGATTAGGTATAGAGAAACGCAAACTTAGGTCACTGAAGGTGCTACTGAATAGATTTAGGGCTTTAGATATCGAATCGGACCGGAGCCCTACGATTCCGCTTGGAATGTCTGAAATCGCAGCGCGGCGCACAGGAGACGGTAACGGACTGCCGCGATGCGTTCGCGCTTGTTGGGCTCGTGCCCTCATTGGCTGCCGCGCCAAGTTGACGTGATTCGTCACTTGCATGCGTTACAATAATCTGCGCATTCGCACCAATGGGTGCGCCGGATTGCTTGGTAGCACTTTGACGTGATTCGTCACTACTGTCACTGGGTGCAGAGGGTTGCCAGGCTACATAGCTGTGGTAGCGTGATATGGTATACGTAAAAGTGATGATATAGCTTGGAATTTTTATATTTTACACTAAAGGCCACAATCTCATCTACCCTGACATGACGATGTGATAAAGGTGGTAAACATGCGCAACCTAAAATGAAGCTGAATGTCTGATGAAACCACAGATTCCATTTTTACGGTTCAATATAACATATTACTATGTTACGGAACGCATACAATATACTTCATAACAAAGCTTGTACTTGGATCATTCCGATGAAAATAATAGTTTGCTAAGCATGAATTTTGAGCCTGCCTACAAAAACTATTTTTTATTTAGGTACTTTTTTATTTCTATCGTTTTGTTAGAATTGTGTTCCGTTTTATTTCAGTCAAATTAAAATGTAACTCATCTAAATTGTTTGGATTATGCATATATAAAAATAACTTCATTTAATATCCAAGTAGACTCTACATAGTCGTAGATGGATAAAATATATGTGCATTCTGCAGATTGCAGATTCATCCCGAATTAAAACGGAACTACAGTTTGTTAACCGGTCAGATGTTCCGAGAGCCAGCGAGACGTGATTGGTCGAAACAATAAACCATGACAAATAGCTGCTCTACCAAATCGTTTACAAAATGTGACGGTATTATTTAACGCAAACGTTTCCTGACTGACGACTGACATAATTAAATGATTGATCTGTTTTATTTCGAAGTGATACTCCAAAGCTAAATTTAGGAGTCAATCGTCTCGTACTTAAGCTAGAAAGGAACCCAAATCAGGGCAACGCAAAGAGACCTCGCAGAGACCAGTAGAGACATCAGGCGATTTGCACCAATATCACATAACGTGTCATAAATAATTAGAATCATAAAGCTGCTGCCGAGTTCAGAACCTGGATGCGTCTCGAATCATCTTAATTGCTTCTGCAGTGTAAGCTCGGCTTAGAATTATTTCCTTATACTTAGCTGGCAATCCTTAAATCGCAAACTAAGCCAATTTAATCCAATAAACGGGCTCACTCACGCAAACCAAATCCTTTTCAATTCCTCGAATGCTTATCGCTTCGCCTGCCTCGCGAGGTCAGCTCCACAAAAACGGGGTTTTCATTTTCACTCACAATTATGCCGTTCAAATCGATGTCCATTGAACTGTCAACTGCAAAATTAGGTGGGATCGATGCTCGTAAAATTTTAATGTGTACGCACAGACACAAATGGAGCTAATAAAGTGGATGATTAACGGAGTGTCAAAGGGTTTCATTGCTATTGATCTAGTGTGATGGCGACGGGCTGTGTAAAGTACTATTACGTAGTCTATGTTCCGTCGTTTTCTTTCGCTTTTGTGTCGATATGGATACTGCGTGCAGACAGGCCTGGAGGATAAAAAGTCATAGAAACCTTGCCATAGAAATGCGAATCTTCTATTGTTGATACCAATTGATGATTATAGTATGAACGGTCCCCAAGCCGCAACCTTAGAACGTCTTGACTGCAAAAAGGGTGATTCGAAATACGAAACGAAAGCATTATGGCTTATTTCTACTACGGATTAAGAGCGGTTTCCTATAATGGGTCTTAGACTAATCTAATGAGCACAAATCGATTTGATTTCCAACCCCTTAATGTTCCAATGCTTTTAGGACCGAGATAAGAATGAACGTTAGTATGCCGCTTCCGTAATAATCCGGCAAAAATTGCAGTGAGCACGAAGCCGCAACACAAATCAAGCTGAACGATAATCAAGACAATTTCTTCTCCAGGCGCGCCCCTAAATGACGGGGACATGCCTTAATCTGACCATGACGTTTGAATAATTTTATTAGCAGAAAGGGATTCGGCTGACGCCACGAAAATGTCCAATGCTGAACACACCTAGCATCCGAAATTGGAGGGACGAAAGAGACACGGGTCAGTTGTGGTCGTATTCTATATCGCTTCCGACCTCAGCCGAGGAAACCTTGATGAACTCTTACAAGATCTTGTAATGTTTTCTATTTTAGTTGGGTATTCCTTTCTTGTTAGAAATAATGATGACAGTATTCATATTTCAAGTAACGTGATATATTGTTTAAAACTTCGACTTGTATAAAGTATAATAATTAAAACGAGTTGTAACGTCGGAACACTCGACCGGTGGTCGAGCATGTATCCTCATTTCTCATGATGAACTGTGAGTCAGGCTTTTTATACTCTTTTATAATAAATAGTCGATGTTGGCATGCTTTAAAAATCCATTCAACTTATATGAAAGGACATTACTTTAGGATGAAGCAATACGAATTACGTGATGAATCAATTGTGATACCAGATTGTCGCCAAATTGTAGGTACTAATTACCCGTCCAACTAAATAAAAATATTGATACGGGTGATACCAACTTACACTAGTTTTTGCTGGGACCAAATTACACTGTCTACAAAATACAGTAACCCGTCTAAGCCACGTCTCGATAACAATTTCCAATAGAAACAAAGAACAGAACATCCTCGATCGAGGTTGAGGACACGTCCCAAAATGCAGGTCAGTCAGATTACTTCTACCTCTGAGAACGTATCAAGGAACGCCACCGTGAAGAGGGTAGAATAATGAGGTTATACATTTGAGAGCGAATTAGGTTTCGGCGGAGAATTTTAATTTAGAATTTCAGACGCTCCACGTTTTAATCAAACTTATTTAGGACAACGGGATTAAAAATAACTGCCCTAATTTGGAGCGTTCTTGATAATTGTTGGACTATAATAAAAGCAACGTCCCGTATGGGCCGTACGTCGAGTTTTACGACAGGCGAAAGTTTAACCCATGTCGGTTGAACTTAAGCCCGGCAATCCCCTTGCAGATTTTGGCCTCGCCCGCATTCTCGATTTAAATGCATGCAATACGTCATATGCACAGATTTAAATTTAAACTATGGTCTATTTTACTGAAGGAGGGTAGTTAGATTACAAAATGCTGCATTTTTCTGGAACTTTCAATTACAATGTTTCGATTAAAGCGAGTGAGAAAGTGTGGAGAAGAATTCGTCTTACAGATTGCGAATTATCATCAATTTATTCCATCGGCCTGCAGGTTATGGTGGCTGAGGCATGGTCGGAGATTAAAAGATAGACCACCTTATGGCCCGATGCTTAGATAATGTGATGAATGTAGCAGGTAGCCACTGGATTAAATTAACGGAAGACCGAAAAGAGTGGCGTGCTCAAGCACATGATGAGGCCTATCTATACACATCAGTGAGTTGATGTGGGTTGAAATAGATACCACACAGGAAGTAAACTACTCGCAAGTTCACAATCCAATCCTTAACTAAGACTAAGCCTGCAGATAAACTAGCAGTAGGCTTCGCAGAGGGATTACAACAGTTAACAGGGACTTACGAACCGTCCCAACGATACATATAGCGCACAAAGAGAACTATCCAATGTCAGAGCCTTGCCAACTATCTGAGTTATAGTTGCCAAACGGAATATATTCTGGCTTTAGATCTCAACTTGATATAACGTATCATCTTTCATTAATAGCTTTATCCGCTCAATTATTGGAATATCAATCGGTATCTGTGATTGATGAACATATTGAAACAAAAGATGTAAAGCTCGCAGAGAATTGCTCATCCGTTAAACGCATTTGTACCTCCTAACGTGAACATAATACGCACCTGGTTTTATTTATGTCGATGATAAAAGGGCCGTTATTAAGGGATGATATGCGATCTATGTTGGCACTTGAAAATAGGAGAATAATATGGCGTGAAATCTTTCTTAAGAAGCTACAAGTGCTTCGTCGAGCGATCTCGATTCTTTGTATAGCACGATAACTACCACCATACTATATAGGTACGTAAGAGTTTACAAGCTATGCTGGTGAAAATGTATCAAGCTTATGTTTCATACATTTGCAGCTACTCAATACAAATCTAGACCGAAACAAATATGGTCTAGGAGACACGTGATTGGCGCGCACTCATTTGAACCGCGCCGACTTCGACTGAGCTACGACCTCTAGACAGTCAGGTTACTAGACGATGCTCAGTAAAGAACATCGACAATACGACGACTCTAATTGCCGTTTGATAACAGAAAAAGCTCCGACGACTTGATTGACAGCGTGAAGATAAAGAAACGAAGTAATTTTCGTGAAGGTCGATCTGATGAAACGCACTGGCTAGATCCGAAGATGTGAATTAGTAGAATGCACTGTGTGACTCTTACTTACGATGCAGAAGTTAGACAATAAGACTGCACTGTTTAGTTTTGGAGCGGGTTCGGAGCGGGTGGCGCGTGAGGGTGCCCGCTTGGCGCGTCGGAGACTGGCGGTCGGGCGGTGCGACGGAGGCTGCGCAGCATCCCACCCCCGCCTTCATTCACTCCACATCAAACCGGGCCCAGCTCAAAACAGCCGGACTTTTAATGCGGCGTGTGCTCTTTTCACACGAAACGGGGGTCCGACTCGACTCGTGTCAGCATTAGCGATTCAAGATCACAGCGGAAAAGGATTTGTTGTATCGCAAAGCTCTAATGGCCGTTAACGAACGAATCGGGATTTGTTTGAGGAAACTTGATCCCTCATTGGAACTTCGGGAATGCTTTAGGAGTAAAGCCCTTTTGTGGATGTGCTTAAGGTTAAGCATACAAGCAATAAGTACCGGATTGAATGGAAGATTGTGATACAGGGCGGTAATAATATAAAATTACAGACGGTAATGAAAGAGGGTGGATAAAAATTTCATTCCCACGCATGTAGAAAGGTGAAACCAAATCGCTTTGCACGAATCCCTGGAACGTTAGCTATTTTGGTATCCTGTCGATGGTCTGTCAGGAATTTATTGGAATTCTGGAACTTAATGATTATATAAAAGGTGTTTCTGCGTATTTAATTACGAAAAATATATTTGTTGTTGACACAAAATCACGGACGTTGAATTAATGTTTTTGTTTCTTTGAGATTAATCCACTAATTTCAGTAGGTACAGTCTGTCTTTACTTATTTGTAATCTACAATGAGCGAAAATGTAGTCTTTTTATGAAAAAAAGGATCTTACTACTCCGAGTCCCTTGTCCTTGTAATAAACTTCCACCCTTTTAACTCTTCTAAAAACTCATATCCAACGAAATGTAATTAAAGACAACCTAATAAGGAAGAATTTAGACGTTCACTGTACGCTTAATTGACTCGCCTCAATCTAATTTCCTTAGTTGCGAGGAGCCAGCCAAGCAGGTAAATGAGTTTCGGTCTGTCACCAACACGAAGGGGAGAGGTAAAGAGTTCAAAACATTTATTTTGCCACAATAAGTGAAGGCTAGGTTAGGGATGAGTCTTTGAGACTCCCATTGTTATGGTACTTTAATGTGGTTGGGTCAGTATAACTTCCCATACAAAGGTGGATAATAAATAAGTGACGATAGAAATCTAAATGATTTTAAGTTTTAGTATAATGTAAATATTACAACTTTATTTAAGAGAAATGTGGTTATTGATGATTAACAATTAAATGTTAAAAATCAAGTATTTCTGCGGACTTTATTGCTTGTTTGTTTATTTTGTGGTATAAGGTTGGGCTAGCCTCCAGTGCCAGTTTATTAGGCTGTCCAAGAGCTTCTGACTTGGCTTAATAACTAGTATCAATCGATAACAACCGAGGCCGACGGCTTAACGTCCGGACATACTAAGAAAATACGAATGTCAAACATCGTAATTTCTTGTATTGTCCACGGTCTATCATTATCCCACTTTGTCTTGTGACCGACTCCACGATATGTCTACGACATTCAAAAACTGTCAGCTAAGTCTTGGACCAGATCGGTTCAAACCAGGATGGGTGGCGTAAATGGGCTTATACCCTGTAGTGGGTTAAAGTATTTTGAATCAGTAAAATAAGTTTAAGGCCTTTGCCCTGTGATAGTCTTACAATGAATGCCATAGTAATCATCAGATCAGCTTTTGAAGTTACTTACACCTCAAATTTTCGTAAAATAAATAAATAAATAAATAAATAAATAATGCTGGACAATTCACACAGCATTATCTAGCCCCAAAGTAAGCAGAGCTTGTGTTATGGGTACTAGAAAGAAGTTGTACAGACATTTAAAGCACAAGACAATCCCACGACAAGTACCTAATGGAATTTCTCGATGAATATGAAAATAATAAATGTTAATGCAAATATAACGCCTTACAAAAAAAATATCTTAGGTACATAAAATATAATATAATATATTAAGGTAATAAATGCTATACATATGGCCATAAAAATAACACATTCATCATTGTATTTTATCGATATATTCCCTTATCTGTGTATTTAGGCATGCCGTACTCAATTTCGCAGTCATTCGTTTTATCTCGACGACGAGACGACGTATATTTACTGTGGTGCCCTAATGCGAGCAAATATCGGGCGAATATTATATCTGTTCAAACAAAAGTAATTGACTCGTGATATGATAATTTATAAACAAACAACATTGGACATTTGTGTTTACATGCCATTAACCTACTAAAAAATCTGATCTCAGGAGAGTTCTACTCGTTTAACAACGATCTGGGGGCACGGCAGTGCCCCCGCCAAGTCGAGCAAAACAAAAGGCACGGCCGTACTATCCTTTTCTGGAAGCGATTCGGGCCATTTTCGACCCCCTGTAACTTCGTTATGGATACAACTAGAAGCCTAAATTTTCAGTGACCAAGAGGGCATCACGTTTACAGATAATAATCAAAATTACATTAAATTTGAACCAGTAGTTTAAGAATTATTTCAAGTCAAAGTTGCTTAATTTCGTTGCCCACTGACTGACTGACTGACTGACTGACCGATCATCAAAATTCTAAGGTACTTCTAACCGTCCCACAAGTAACAAATTTTGAATATAGCTATTGTTTAGCCTATAAACCAAGGAAAAATTCTGACATTCCATAATTTTCATCCCGTTTTCTAGATATATAATCTGCATAAATAACTTTGTATTCCCATATAAATCCACTTAAATTGTATGTGATTACAAAGTTACTTTTACAGTTCATAATTAGACTTCATTGAAATTGAATGAAATGGGTAACAGGGGTTAAAAATGAGAAATGGCTGCGAGAAATTCGACAGTAGAGCGCTTTTGAAAAACTTCCACGATAGGTACCTACACCTACCGCAGATAAAGAGATACAAATTCCTATACTATACCTACCTACACTTTTATAGGTTGAACAAATTCGTTATCTAGGTACATTAAAATAGGCACCTACGTACCTTATACCTAATATGCATCTGTGGAGACGCAAAGACACTCGTTCATGAATGATAATCTATGAGCATGACCTATGTTCGCAAGGGGCCTCGGCCGGGCGCCAGGCGCCAGGCGTGAGGCGCGCGTTGATGCGTGTTTCGAAAAAAAACTTAATAAAGAAAGAAAACCTACAAAAAGAAATGAGATCCCATCAAAAACATTACATGTACAAAAATGCACAAGTCTCGCAACGCAGTTTATCTGCCGTAAAAAGTTGTGATATCGAATGTAAACCAAGTCGGTTAATTCAATACCTACCTACTTATTTATTTCTTTGGTAAATAGAGTGTCTTGGCGATTGTACACGGCAGCATAATCTACTAAGTAATCTAAATAATATAGTCTTCCGTGTAGGTATACTTTCAAATAAATACAAGTACAAAGCGCTATGTAGATTTATGTTGAAGTGTGCAATTGCCAAGTCACTCTATTTACCAAAGAAATAAATAAGTAGGTAGGTATTGAATTAACCGACTTGGTTTACATTCGATATCACAACTTTTTACGGCAGATAAACTGCGTTGCGAGACTTGTGCATTTTTGTACATGTAATGTTTTTGATGGGTATTATTGTCTAATATTTGGCTGTACAGAAGAAATTGTGTGATGATGATTTTTAAACCGCTTCTAGGACTTACTCATTACTTTAAGAATTCAGATTATTTTTCTCAGCCTTAGGACACTTTAGTTATAATGATGGTGGTAGAGCTTATATATAAATAGTGTGATGGTTATAAATTGTATGAGTCTTCGTTTATTCTAAGAACGGCAGAGGATGGGACTGCTTCAACTGCTTCTAGTTTAAATCATTCAAGTTTTAAGGCGCTGTGGCAATGAGTTTCAGGCTTTTGAAGCTAAGGAAACCTATTAAAATGTAAGATTTATGAGTAAAAAAAAATATTTTATTAAAATTTAACTTATTATTTTTCATTTATGAAAGTAAAAAACATGATTTAGAATGATTGTCTCGATAAAAAAAAATGGCAAAGATGACACTATTTCGCATCTGACTTTATCTCCTGCTAAGAGATTCCATCACGAAACCACGTGAAAGTTGTACCAATAAACGGGGATTTTTATATAGGAGTGGGAGTGGAAAGTACTTATTCTAAACTCGTTACCGCTTTTTTCCTATAAATAAAAACATACAAAATCTAGGAGTTGTAGCGCTCGCGGCCATCCGCTAGTACTCGCTCAGGCGTCTCGAAGGGAGGACGTATCGCCGTTTGCTCCAAAAATACTTCACCCCCGCATTTGCCTGTGCCATGAATATGACCTATATGTAGCTAGCAATATACGGTTTTTATATTTATATATATATTTAAGTGAAGAGTAGATATATTTTAAGCAAGCGCTGCACCTTTGCCACATCGTCCCATCAGTTGACACTGTGATCAAACTTTAGTCTAGTACGATACATCAGTACATACCTAATAAAGGCAATAAAATTAAATAATAGTATTTGAGTGTATGTACTAGGTTGGTATACAATATTATAGAATTTAGACAAAAGCACTGAATTAAAAACAAAAAAAAAATTATATACATAAAATGAATTCTGCAGTGTTCAACAAAAAGGTGCAACTCGTACATTAAAATTCGGTTTCAAAAGCACTCCAAGCACGAACACCACATGTCTCGACATTTTGGTCAACTAAGGCACTAAATTCGAAACTGGAGTTGGAATTGCTTCAACTTTTGCATTTTTAACGTTGCGGCGAAACCTTCCCGTGAAATATTTAGATATACACGCGGAAGAAAGAATCCTTGATTTCGGAATCTTCAAGAATTTATATGAGCATCTGAAAAGGTTAATGGACTCTAGTGAACCGTTCTATTCTATTCATGCTCGCAACGTAGATGATGGTGATGATGATGTAGATATTATAAGAAATATACTAAGTAATTAAGCTTATAGTTTACGGTGGTATAACCTCCATACCACCGTAAGCTATGGGCATTCTGATTGTTGATAGGATCAAGCGTTACTTTGCGGAAATCCATATTCAAAACGATGAAGTAAAGATACTATGTAGCTTTAATTCTGCAGGAAGTTTGTATGCACAATGTGGCATAAGAAAAATGATGGATGACGCATAATCCTTTACATTAACAGAAGCCCCTAATAACTAATAGGTCCCCCTAGCTAGTAAGTAAAGACATAATATGCGATCGCGTCTCGCACCGTACATGAATGTTGGTACCGAAAATAAACATGGAATTCTGGTAAACAATTGACAATTTCAACCATGACCACAACAAAAAACCAGTTAGGCAACCGTCACCTGCCGCACGTGGGCCTTTTATTTATGAACAAATTGGGGTGCTCCAGTCTGTATGATCGGTCCTAAAATTGAATTATTCCCCGGCCGTCCCCGCCGAGGCATCCACAATTTGCATAGTTGCGCTTTGGCCCACCATCCCCCCAATAACAGCCGGTATTTCGGCATGGGACCTTTACATTAAACCGGTACCTGAAATTGGGACGTAAATCTATTTTTTTATCAGTGTTCATGGTCATTTGATTCCAAAATAACTTCGTCTCCATTTATCTCGTTGCCTTCGGTATATTAGTTGTTTGGTTTGTGTCGACTTGCCTTTGATTGGTATCTTCAATCTCATGTTAAGGTCGAGGTCGACGACGGAGCACTATTGTTTCTGCACTAAACAATCTCAAAACACTAAAGGAAATCTCAAAGTTTAAACAAAAACTCATAAGCTCTTTCGTTATAAAAGCTACACTCACGCCACAATTAACATTTTATTTCACTTTTTTGTGCACGAGTGGTTATAGCAGTTCAGATCTTTTCATACAGAAACAGTCTAGTTAACTGGTCACCCACTACTCTGATCCAGTGGGGGGTCGACGAATAAGCATTATTTTATATCATGATTAGTGCCGCAATAAATGTCTGAAGCGATTCAGTGTACCGCGCTTAGCTCATTCTAAATTCTAAAGGCACACGATTATCTGCACTGACATCACATTGAACCACAAAGAGCATAAAGGGCACAACGGAAAGATCACAATTAAAGCTCATCGTAGCGTTTCGCAGCAACTTATCTTTCGCATTGTTGTTGTTTCCAATTGATCCAACTCCAAAAGTACCGACTCACCAAACAATTCATAACAAGATAGCACTTTCAGTTTTTATCAGAGCACCATGAACCATTTGAGGTCCAAAGCCCCTGTTTGATTTATATAGACGTAAAACTTCCGAAATGTCTCGTCGCAGCACTTTTTGTTTGTCATTATTCTTCCCTCGCCTCGGTTGGATATGGCTGGATCAGCTGTCTACCGATTTTTCTCTTTGTTTCGGTCAACGTTCACCGGCTGTTGTCTCGGCGTTTTTGTTGTAATTCTGGCGGTTACGCGGGTCGGTTGTTGCCTAATTCATCAGTTGACGTGGATATGAGTTTATCAGATGTTACAGAGACAAGGTTGATTTGATAAAGACGTCGGAAATAGCTGCACAATAGGTAGCGCACAAAGACTTCGAAATTCTGAGAGCATGGTAGGTTCTTATCGCTGTTTCATTTGATGATTACCAACGGTATGTATGTAGTAGGTACCTATAATTTTTCAAGCGGAGTGTTATCGTAAGTAATCTTAGCATAGATTTGTTTATTATTTTGTTGTTTTATTTAAAAACTATCAACTATTAGTTACTCTATACAAGTGTACATAATCAATAGCAATTGCTTCAAAAGGCTCACAACATTTATTTATTTAAATTTAATCTTTTAGTCTTACCATTCCTAAAGAATCCGCACAAAAAGTAAGGCTTCAACTAATACCTAAAGCCTGGACATCTAGTACCTACCAGCCAGGGACACGATTCAGAACCTTTCGATAACTCAGTCATGTACGATTCGGTTTCATATCGTGCCTTTCGATATCTTAGTCTTCACAATAGTCAAATCAACAATGAATTTTTCGAAGTCGGTCCCGAAATTGACGTCATATTATATTATACACTAACAAATATTACCGTAAAGCTATAAACAATCCAATTATTGGGTCAAATTTCAAACATCCGATTATTTTTTTCGGGACTCGTACCTTATCAAGTATTAGGTTTTGTACCGTAATCGACAATAGATATCGAACTCGCTAGTCGATCACCCTGAATAGCTCGATTGTACTTTCGGTACGAGGTCGATATCGGATCGAATCGATTCCGTTTATTGTTGAATCTGAATCGCCTAGCAGACCCCTAAGTATGGTTGTGTAAGCTAGCCCTTACCTTGACCTATATACCGCGGCTCTGACCACACGGCTGACCTACAGAATGCCCGGTGACTTGAATAGCGCTAATTGAAAGGGCGAATTTCAAATCGAGTTTGAAGAGAATTTGGCCTCTAAATATCTGGGTAAAATTGGAAATTAAATATACCTTGATTAGAAAGCATCTTCATGAAGTAAATAGGTAATTAAAACGCGTATAATATTTCCTGAATGTAGTTTAATAACTACATTAATACTTATTAATTATTCGTTTTGTACCTACATTAATTAATCTAGAAAGGCCCTGCTATTAGTTAAACTAATTTTAAACTTTGTGAATTTATATGTAATATATTTATATATTATATAAAATGTATAATAAATTATACATTTTCATTTAAAAAATTGAATACATACATAAAATGTATTAAAAATTATAATCATTATAAATTATAATACAATTATTAATAATACATATCAATAACACCGGCTACGTTAAGTAAACACAGACAGAGATAGAAAAAAGTAGCAAGAACAGTTTCAAATAAATATACTTCGACCTATCGCATAAATATTGAATAAGTCTGCTAATGTGACCTATAAAAGTCAAAATGGCTAGATTTATCCGTTGGCAAAAATAAACTTTCAACTCGGAATCTCATTTCAAATCACACGTTTGTATTTCACTGGGTTTGAGAAAATAAAACAAAAGCAACGACTTCTTTTTTCTCTTTTTCGGATTCCCGCCAAAACTATCCATGATATATACACGTTTTAACTTGATTGAAATCGAGTAATTTGTGATATGTACGGGTTACCTAGTACATATAGGCATCTATATAGGCTACATACCCTTGACTCGAGCATGACACTAGTTTGAGCGCATATCGGACCGAAAGCGCTTCGACAGCTAGAATTATGAAATTGAAGGGACGAATTTGGTATTCTGATAGCAGAGCTCGTGCCTCAATTTACACGCGTCCGGTTATTCATTTGATTTCATTTTATTGAGATACTAGAAGCGCCTCGCGGTTTCACAAGCGTTAGGTACCAATCCGCAGTAACCGTAATCGGTTAAAAAATCGGTAAATCGTAAAAGTAGTTTCGGAATCTATTTAATGCAAACAAACAAACAAACAATCAAATCTTTCGTCTTTATAATGCAACAAAAAAATATACTAATATTATAATATTGAGATATGTTGAACAGCGTTAAACTTTCTATGCATTGTGAACGCAATATTTGCCATGATACCTGTTTTTTTTTGTGCTCTAAATTTACAGGCTAGCATTTGACCACTATCTCACCTGATACCTATTAGTTGGAAGGTGGTAAACACGCTCAGCGTAGAATGGGAATGGTTTCCGCTATTCCGGCACTTACAGCCTTGCAGGTGTACACTATTTTTCTTGCGAATAGACAGCGTATCCCAATTTTTCTTCTTTTTTTATGAACCTACTGTTCCACTGCTGTGCAAAGGTTTCCCCCATTTCCTTCCACAGATCTCGGTCATCTGCCACATCCAACCAACCATCTTGAAATGCGTCTAACTCGTCACGTCAGTCACGTACTTAGTCGTTTTTTCTTTACGGTTTTTAATTTCTTTTCAGTATTCATCGCTATCTCTCTCTCTCTCTCTCTCTCTCGTCTTGTTAGTGCATTACAGAATGGCATATTATATGTTTCATTTTTAGAGGGACCTCAAGCTATTAACTGTTACCATCCTTGAGTTTATTCCTTAAACAAAATTAAGCTATTTTTACAAAGTAGGTACTCTATCTAATACTTTCGTAGGTAGTAGGTAGGTACATACTCTTTCATTTTCCAACGAATTGTTAACTGGATAATTTTTAGCATTAACCAAACAAATGCTAAAAAAAGTCATGCCAAAAGCAATTTTCAAACTTGTATTATATCTCCGCTGTTTTGTTATTTGTAGCTTATATATTGTAGCTCTTTGAGATAAAACCAACGTAATTGTACTGTAAAGGGAAATTATTGTTCACATTTACGGTTGTCAGGTTCACAGTTTTGGGCTACCTTTTATATCCATTTTATTTGTCTCAGGATAATTTTAAAGTCTTCTGGAATCCGGTTCTAGAGTCGTCAAACTTTAATACAGGCGGTATTTTTTTTAAAGAGTCGTATGGCACATTAGGAAAATGATAACAAATACCTACGGTATTTATGGAAAAATATTAATTTCGATTAATCAAATACGTTTTCGTACTCCAAGATTATCAAGCTAATCCTAAATAGGTACAATCGAGGAAAGATTTCGTCTCTATATCAGATCAAGTCGATGTCAGCATAAAAATATTGTATTGTGTATAGAAACAATACAGAAATAGCGCAACACAACTCTCGTATTAATTATGTTACGTTTGTAGTTTGTAAATTAGGTATATAATTTTAAAGTTTATTTCTTTATGAGGGTAACTATAACAACAAAAACAAAAAAGTATTTGCGCATGCAGTGTCGCGACGACAAAATGAGATATAATTTGTTTCATTATTAGATAATATTAATTCATACTACTTTCATTGTGTAGATAACCATGTCCAAACGTTTAAATACGTATACCTATTACATTAATTATTTAGATGAAATTTAATATACTTACTTTAATACATTTACGAGTATGACGTAATTACTGTGTATGAGGTGGCATGTGTCTGTAAGCGGTACCCACGATACAGGAGCAATCTTACTGAGGGGCTACGAATCTCTGATCGCAAATTTATAATAATTAATCACTTAAAAACAACTGAGTTCATCATAATGATAATGCGACCACCCTGAAAAGCTATATTTTTAGTTTTCAGATATTCACATATCAGTAGATAACGTTACTACAAAAATATAAGGAGGTTTAGAAAAGTACAGTTAAATCGAAATTTCGTTTGAAATCATATAATAGAGAATGTAATCGTGTAGAAAAATAAAACAGGGCTCGCAATTTCAGTACTCCGTAAAACCTAATGAATGAAAAGCCCGAAGCTCGAACTCAGTATACCTAAGTTAGCTCGTAAAACTAACTTCGCACTGCTTTGTAGCGCACAACTTTTGTATGGCAGCCGCGAAGGTGCCACGTTCATCTGCATAGAAATATGAGGAGCATAACCAACTTCCGAATTGCAGTTGCGGCGTTTGAGGTCGTAACTGCTCGATCCAAGTCCGTTCGAAGCGGACATCGATACTCTGATAGCACTCTGCAGGTAACGAGTGCTGTTTACATTACTCCATTAATGCATGGGCCACACCTATCGTCATCGTCAACGGCCAACATCGCTAACAACGCGGAAATTGTCCCGATGATTCATCGCCACAAATGTGACCTGGCCACACTATCGTCATCGTCAACAGCCAAATCCAAAATAAACCAAAAACAGAAAACAAGTGAACGTAAAAAATTTGGATATTTAACGGCAATGTCAACGCCATATCCGAACTATGTGGCTACACCTGCGGCGAACGCCAAATGACGTCAATCTAAGGGATATTCTGTGAGGTATCTCGACAAGTGTGGCCCCAGCATGAGGGTTAAGAAATGTAGGTGGCTATTTATCAATATAAGTAAGTCAGAAGTACGGGAATCTAGGGAAAGCAGGTGAAGCTTGGAGAAACAGCTGCTTGAATAAAACTGCCGTCCGATGACTAAAAGACCGTTATGTGACATTTTGTCAAATTTGAGTTAGAAACACCACATGAAAGCGAAAATTTTGCTCTATCTTCTAGTCTGGGTCATTTTATTTAATGTTTATTAGTTACTGAGATACAGACACTATGCCCGCGGTTAACTACTAGCTTTTCCGACTTTTCCAACGCTTAAATACGGTTACCTTGCTTTAAAACACTTAAATACCGATAGAATCACTTAACTGTGTATTTAAACGTTGAATTTACCCTGGCATTCAAGCTTAGAAAACGGCTTCATGCACGTACGATACTATTAAGCCGTTACCTGACTTAAGACGTGTTTTAGTGATTTACAATAGCATATATCTTCTTAGATCTACGACGTCTAAAAGACAGTTTTTCAACAACAACTATCCTATAAAACCGCTAGCCAGACTTAGCCGCTCCGTCGTTGGTTAAGCAATTAGAGTTTAAAACATTTACAATTCTAAAAGACGGTGACCGTTTTTTTAGTTATACGTAGTTTTTAATTCACGCCAATAAAAACAATATTAGATAACAGTTAAATTACATTACAACGCTAAAAGACGTTTATGCGCTAAGGCTTTCCCAAGCTCCCAACCCCGCGCGCTCGCGCATGTCGCTAGGACGCTACGTGAGCGCGAAATCCCGCCAGAGTGGATTCGAAAGCAAGGAGGTAAGCATTTTATGTACTTAATTTTAAATGTTTTATTGAATGATGTTATATTAGCAGATTATACTTGTGACACGCTATGGCGAATCTAGGTAATCTATACAGCTTTATCATGGGTAAAACTATACTTACTGTTTTAGTTTATAAGTAAACCCAGAATCTATTTCTGATAATAAGTTCTTTTTAAAGTGTGTTCTGTGATTATAGTATAGGTACTTAATAATAATGATAATATGTTGGGCAGTGCTCGTCGACATCACCATCCCCCATGACGAGAACCTCGTGAAGGCCGAGTAGAACAAGCTCAGCAAGTACCTAGACTTGACCCATGAGGTGACCGCCATGTGGGATGTTGACTCGACGATCATTGTCCCGATAGCGGTTACGGCGAACGGCTTTATAGCGAAGAGCCTCGACCAACATCTTAAGAGGCTCTCGCTAGACGACTGGATTCAAAGTCAAAGTCAAAGTCAAATCATTTATTGTAAATAGGCAATAAATTGCACTTTTACAAGTCAAACACTTCAATCTAATAAACAAATTAAACCATAAAAGAAACAAACTATAATTAATTGATTATGGTTTGTGTTTGAAAAAGGATTAAGGGTCGGATGCAGAAGGCAGTACTCCTCGACACGGCACGTATTGTCAGGAGGTTCCTCTCTCTGCAGCCCTAACCACCGGTAGCCTGGGCCCTGCTCCGCTATCGGTGGTACCCTAGGTTTAAGTTTTTTATAATGTTTTTAGGTTTTTATAAAAATATTGTGAAAAATTTAAATTTAAGATTATAATATAAAATAAATAATGGGAATGATAATATGAACACTTTTATTGAGGTACTAACTTCAATAACATTAATGACTACTAATATAATTATTATCCTACGAACCATGTAATAGTATACTTTACAGACTAACAGACATAACTTAGTATGTAATATTATAACTACCTACTATATTGATTACTTATTATGCTACTAATATTCGCCTACACTCCCTGTATTGGCGGAAGACCACCCCTGAAGGCCAGAAGTCCGGGTTGAGGAACATCTTCAGGTGCTCGGCTGGAACCTGGAGCACGTAGGACTTGAAGTCAGTGGTCCTAGGCTGCTCCTCCAAGTGCTGCAACCTCACGCTGATAGGCTCCTCACGCGAACTTCGATACATGGCCATTCTCTCCTGGGCATACAGCTCAGCTTCTTCTTCCTTTCCTTCGTATTCTTTGTCCAGACGAGAGAGTTAGATGCCGACGGTCGGGGCTACAGACAACTTGTAGCGTCTAAGTTGTAACCGAGGCGGTGCCGCGATGGTTGCGATTCATTCGTGGAACCTGTGCTTCTTCTCTACAAGCATGAAGCAGTTTTCGTCGGTCTGGTTCCGGGTAGGTGCAGTTGTAGTACGCAGCGATGGTTTGCGGCTGCGCGTTTGTAAAGTGCCGCTTCACTGACAGCGACGGTCGGGATACTTGGGCATACAATCTGACGACGCAGGGATGATGCAGAGGTGATGGAACAGGAGCGGTGACGGAGTATGAACTAGATAATTCCAGTATCTTGAAGGTAGTCGTCGGAAGAAGTGGTTCTTAACACCAAATAAATCCCTGCCTACCAACTTAATCTAATAGTATGTACTTAAACTAAATGTACCATTTATTTTGAAGCGGGTATTAATTATTATGTTTTTGGATTTAGAACTCTGTACATGATATTTTTACAGGTGGTTTATGTTTTACCCAGTTAAGTTAACATCTTAACCGTAACGTAACCCACAAATGTCAATTGGGCACCATTTGACTGTCCAGTTTAATTCTACTGAGTCTAACTGGTTTAAATGGTTACTAATTACTAACTTTTATTAAAGACGAGTTTAGAAAATGCTACCCAATTTTATTTAATCACCATTTCAAGACCTAACAACAGCTTCTCCATTCAAGGAAAGTACACTTAGCCGCCCTTTTACCATAATGTGATTTTATCTCTGACCTGTGTTTCCTACACTAAAATACAGTTACTATGAAAGGTTCTACCAGGTACTGTTATTTAACGTTGAAATCTGTGAAAAATGGTTTATTTAAACCATAATAAAAACCGTTAGAGTCCGATAAAGGCTTTTTTAGTTGTGGTGTTGATAAAATTTTAATTATTGTCAAATTGAAAAAAAAGTTAAAGTGACTTAACTGTTATTTAGCTTTGAAATTGTATGTAACTGTGGCTCGATAAAAACTCGCCTTACAGTTGTAGAACATTACAACCCTATAAGACGGCTGCGCTTCAGCCAGCCGTTTTTTAGTATTGTAAATAAAAACATTTTTGAATTGACAAGCACTACTAAAACACGAAATCTTAAATTTTAAAATAAAGAAAAGTCGTATGGCACATTCTAAGCCATACATAGAAAGCTTAAAAGCATACAAGTAATTTGGTTTAGGAAAAACTTCTCTATGTATTCATATTTTCGAGATACAGAATTTTTCACGTTTTTGCTCATATCTCAAAATTAGGGTTGTGCACATAACGGTTTTTTAGTAATCGGACGGCAGAAAAGTGGTCGTTACCAGACGTCGTTACTAACCTAATATCACCACGTCCCAGGTTTATTTGGGTATACAATTTAATTCCAAAGAGTTTCAGGAAATGTACAGTCAATATGAACAAGAATGAAGCTCAACGATACATTTTCTTGAGTTCAGTTAAATGTAAATGCGTATTTGCATTTCAATAATCACTGATTGCTTACAAATATCCATTTTCAACACAAATTAACCGTTAAGAGATTCATTGTTAACCTCAAACATCCGGTTCACATTCCAATGTTCTGTTTCCACCCCCATTAAAGTTAAATGGGAAAGTTAAGTAATTACTTAGCTGTTAATGATATTTGATAACGATTTCCGTTTGGGAATTACGTTGGCTCATAGAGGATCTCTCAATTATTATATATCGTAACCATATTTTTAGGGGCACTTATAGTGACTGTATTACCTACTGTAGTTCGAAGTATGAAATCTCGATGTACATTATACATCGAGAGTACAGCAGTTCGTAAGTACGTTAATTCGATGTACACTATAATCGAAAGTACAGGAGTTCAATGTAATGTTAGCCGTTCCAAAGTAAAATTGTGGCGAACCTCATCCGCCACACTAGACAAAACGGCACGTAGCGGGCATTTACGGAACTATCCTGCATCGCGCAAACGATATTCGCGCGGCCCGGACGATAAGTAGAAGTTTCAACGAGGAACAATCGGACAGCTGTCCCCGATCAATATCACCTGGCTCGGTCGGAAGACTTCCCGGAATGTTGGAGGCGCTTCTCAAGTGGATCATCATCACCACGATCCACTCCACACCTTTGACCTCCACAAAATATATGAACCATAACTCAAAATATGTCATAGATAATGTTTCTTCTGTTTGTACCTACGTCTCTGCCTATATCCTGTATTCGAAACGTAAAGCCACAGAAAATCGTTAATTGTTATAGCATACCTAATATGTTGCTACATACAACGTTAACCACACGTAAGTACTCGTAAAAGCAACGAATGTGTAAAATCTGTTGACATTAGAACAACCTTTTCCCAAAACAAGGAAATGCTCTCCGTGTTTCACAAAGTTACGCGTGTCACCTGTAAAGGCGTCTCGTATTATTTAATATCATTCTAACTGCTACGAGCCGGCATTCATTGGCAATTCGCCAGTGGGCAATGCCTTACTGGCCAATTTGACAGTGAGAAAGTTGCTATGTAGCAATAACGTTCATACCCCAAGCATTTTTTCGCACTATCGTTCATCGGACCGTCATTCTTTAGCACTAATTTTCATCGGTCGTTTGTATAGAACTAAAATTAC
This sequence comes from Hylaea fasciaria, assembly GCA_905147375.1. NCBI lineage: Eukaryota > Metazoa > Arthropoda > Insecta > Lepidoptera > Geometridae > Hylaea > Hylaea fasciaria. The sequence goes on from LR990200.1 coordinate 3,317,885, forward strand.
GCACTCATGTGAATAAGGTAAATTAAGCTGATTTGCTTCAACCTCGCATTTATTTTTTAAGATAGCTTACTATGGCATGTCTTCTAGCTGAGATAAGCCCTACGGAATTCTCATTTTGTACTAAGTACTTTTTAAATCATTTGTGTCTATTGAGTACGTTAGAACACGTTTGCAAAGCTGCGACCTTTCGCAGTGTTTCGCTAGCATTTTTATACTTACCAAGTGTCTGTGATTTGGTTCTTACTGACGGTTATTTATCTCTATGTAAGTATAATATTACTTATTCAACAAACAAAATTTACCAAAAAAGTTACCAAAATGCTGGCTGCATTGCCACGATGTATGGCAATGCTTAATATTTGACCAAAATAAAGGCCAGCACTTATAAATAGGAATTAACTGAATATTTTCCAGACCTCTGCTCGTAAACCCGCTAGTATCCATGACATTCACACTCCGAAAATAAAATCCCCATAAAAGCACTTTCCCCTTGCGTGAAAAGGCAAGTTGTAGGTCGTAAATAATGATATTGAGTGTGTATTTAGCCTATAACGACTTCTGTTTTAGAACTTTGTGGGAAGTTTCGTCATATTTCATTAATAAAATGCCTTTGATTACTTTACTTTGATGAATTAAGGCATAATTTTCAACATTATAAAACTTTTCAATTGGTACTACGTGAATTTAACACATGACGATGACATTTTCCAGTATCGTGTTCACGTTCGACTCAATTTGATCGACACGTCTAATGTAGGCGATATTATGATATTAATTTGTACGAAAACACATATTTCCATTTGGTCTACTCGATATATTATAGTCAAAAGATTCAATACCTACTTATAGTTGAATAAAGATGATTTCGGAATAACATTTATCGACGAAACCCCGCTTTACCCCGAGCCAGTCTGTCTCGAATTTATCGTAAAATTGCTAAACAGTAAGAGACCTTGTTCAGAAACAAGCTTAGGCCTAAGATTGATTTTATTCAATCACAGTTACCTAATACATGTGTGGCGTACTTTATTGTAGGTAAGTATCCCATATTTGCACTAACTGAAGAACAGACGGAAAGTGTGTTCATCTTCTGGTTTTAGTTAACACTAGCTGCACCCCGCGGTTTCACCCGCGTTTGGATAATATACAATAATATATCTTTATGAATTGTAGCCTATGTGTTATTCTGATATGTGAGCTATATTATTGTGAAGTTTCATCAAAATCCATTCAGTAGTATTTGCGTGAAAGAGTAACAAACATCCATCCATCCATACTCACAAACTTTCGCGTTTATAATATTAGTAGGATTGTATTCAACGTGGAACCTTAAATGCGATACCGGACAGCATGTCAATTTAAAATGTTCGGGGAAAACAAAATGCACGAATATTATTCACGCACCTGCACGATGCACGACATTTACACAATGCCGGCTTGAATATTAATGCTGAATTTACTCTGGAATAATTTATCTGGCACGTTGTCATCGCTTTTAGAGAATACTCTTATATCAGCAGTCACTACTACAGTAAAATGAAGCAAAATTAAAACACTAACCATTAATCCAATATCCGCGACTTGCGACACTCAATATGACGTCCATACTGTGCCCTATATATTAGAAAAGAACGCAGTCGAGTGCCACTTACCTATTCCGTACTTGCTTGAAGTGGAAGCGAAATTTTATAAGAAACCTAGAAAATAAACTCGAGCTTTCCCATGTCGCGTAATAATATGATGAAGTACGTACGACATTTTTTTAGAAAGTAAAGTGACTCCAGCTTTTAGTCTCAATACGATTCCTTAAAGAATTTGGAACGTGTTCTAAGTTACAGCAACTTTAAAGAGTTGGGGTTCAAAGTTTTTGGGGGAGATGACATTGATTGCGCTCTGTATTTTGTGGTTACTTCGTGCTCACCGCGCTTTGAACGCTTGCTGATGATGATGATGATGATGATGATGAAGATTCATATTTACAGGATCATTATTACAGGTCATTGCTCTTTGCATAATTCCTAATCCTATTATATCCATTCGTTTATTCACTTACATTATTAACTCACTCACTCCCTCTAACCCAAATCCATCCACTGTTTTCTCTTATTTTATTTATCTCTTGCCTTCTTTGTTACGTTACTTACTATGCGAGGTGTTATTTTTTTACATCAACATTAGAAACTAGGTTCATACGAAAGCCGAGTGAAGATGAAGATATATAACCGTTTATGTGTGCTATATTCATTACTAGTTTCAAATTATATTTAAACTACCGCGTTATTGCATAGGCGATTGAGTTCAGTGTTGCCAGGCGAATATCTGGCGAAATTTTTTTCTGAATATTTCGGCATTCTGTCAAAAAGTCTGCTTGAAATGGACAACCGATTTCCAATTTTCACCTGAAAATGCTAGTGTATTTTTTCAATTTCGTTGAGGTAAATTGGTTTGTGCAAAATACCAACCTTTATAAAGTTTCATTTGTATGGCTTGTCTGTGACCAAAATCTCACCTAGGTGACGATGTGACTAAAGGTGGTAAACACGATGCCACTAGACTTTGACTAGACCTCAAGCACTGGCTTTCCTATTATAGCAGCCAGTTCCACCAAGCTAAGAGTTAGAGTGCAACCTCATATAATTATTAGGTGTAATTTTTCACTTACTATAAGATTGTATTTGTTTATCGTCAAATTCGTTTGGTACACTATTGGTCTGTATGTTATAAACTATTATTTGTATAATTATTAGCAGTAGGTGTATTCATAATTTGACACTGATGTCAAACGACCCAACCCTAATTCCTGCTATCTATCTTGTCTCATTGTCCATTCAAAGGTTGTCAGTTAGAGATCGCTTTAAGCGATAAGACTGCCCATTGTCCCTATTTTTAAGTTTATCCTTCGTGTTTTCTCCACATTTTGGTGTAATTAAAGAGTTATCTATCTATCTATTATTTATATATGCTAACAATTTCTTTTTCACGTTACCTTAAAATACTGAAGAGTTAATTAAGAAAACTGGCAACACCACTCATCTCCGCCGTCGTTATATGCAACAGCCGTGCCATCTATTAATTGAGGGTCGGATTATCCAAAGTTACGCCATGAATACATTACGGAGTTGCCATGAGTCAACGTCAGATGGTGCACTGGTTTGTGGACTTTATATAGGCTTATTAATTCTGTTACACTAATATCGGAGATGCGAAAACTACCAGACCTTACACCACACCAAAGAATATGTACCACATGTACTAACTATTAACTTTAGATATCATAGACTATCTCAATGTTTTTTGATATCTAGCTGATAGAATCAGGTGTTACTTAGCAGCGATTTTGTTACTCGTCTCGTCAGACAACTACGTATTGTTACTTCTTTATTTTATACACCTGTAAGTAACATAACACCCTGTTACATGTCGAAGAAGGGCATTCTACACGTCACGGCAAGCGTTCTTTACGATTTTGAGAATTAGAAATTTTTCATTTATTAATTTACTTTTAAAGTTTTCTTCAGAAGCAAACTTTACAAAGGTTGACACGCCCACTTTGTATACTTGAGGTATTTTAGATACCTACCTACACATGAGAGCTATTTTTGGGTGACACAATAGTAAACCAACATACTTTAGAATCGTTATAAATTTCAAAAATTAAACAACATACAAGGTCTTACCACAAAATATTTAAACAAGAGTTGAACAGATGTTTCTAAGTATGTTCTCTACAAATCGATGTCTAACCCTAGCTTTTTCTAATACAATAACAAATTCACAAGTAAAATAACTAGGAATGCAAGGATTCAGTAAGACAACGCGAGATATAATCCTCGATTTTGTGGAACGAAATTTTACAAACATCTGTTTAACTCTCGTTCGTACTCACACTGAGCACTTTCGGTAAAGCGTACACCGAACTCCTGCACTTTCGATCTATCGTAAATCGGGATCTCATATTTCGAACTAGATAGGTAAATAAGAGAAATACAGTCGTATTCAATGGGAGGGCTAATCAAGCCACCGACGCTGATTCTCTGCATTCACACGAACGTTTCCCCATCACACTTCCACTAAGCTATTTCTCAAAGTGTAAACACGGCTTTTGGCATATTTCGCGAACATCTATCTTGGTAAACAAGTTTTCATTCGCAATGGCATGTCATTGTGGTCAGTGTCTCCGGTCGTACCCATATCAGTCACTGAGACGGATGCGAAGTCCAGGCCCAGCGGGTGTGACGTCACACCTCTGAGGTAGATTGGGACTGCAAGATTGTTTCCATGGTTTGGTATTTTTTTTAAATATGTTTTGGCTTCGCGCCAGTGAACTGAAGATTGGTCAAAATGTGGAGTTGCGGTAAGTCAGGTCATGTAGTCAATAGCTGTAGCACAGTGACTACATTAGGCTGTGGTTGTACTCAAGTCGAAGTCAAAGTCACGATTTAGTAAAATGGTGAATGTTTAACAAGTTTCAATTTGTGAATATCGAAAATTTTACTAAGTCAATGCCACTACCACTCATTAATCGAAGCTACACTTAGAATTATAACGAAATACGGGCTGTTACTATAAAAGGCTGAGATGCTCTCAAAAACTGCCGCCACTTCGAATCCATAAGCCCCTAAAACTAACATTTGTAAAGGACAACGCCTTTGAAGAGCCTTTTGACTTGGCGCATCAAATTGCCTTCCAAGTACGGCTCTCAAATATTTGATTCTTGGATAAAAATATGTTTTTCTTTTTTGCAGATTTGAGAACAGATTCAAAGGGTACTTACGGCTCGATGCTTTATATGGCACACAATGCAGCAGAATCTTAACTACGATTCTGCTGCATTAGGAGTTTGCTAAACGGCCTATAATTTTTAGCTTAGGATAATAGTTGATAGAATCAGGCGTTACTTTGCGGAAATCCATATTCAAAACAATGAAGTAGAAATATATGTAGTTTTAATCCCGCCAAAAATTCGTCTGATCAATGTTGGCTAGATGACTGATGTCGTAATCTTGTATACTAATAACCCCCTGAAAAAACCTAGCTAATATCCCAAACAGTACTCTACCCCCTAATTATGCCTAAAAAATTTTATGAAAAAACACCGTCCCCTAATAATCCACAAAGCCCTGTGTCCCCTCTAATCTGAAACCCAGTACAAAAAATGACCGAACGTAAAATAAATAGAAACGGCCGACAGGCCGTATCTACTTATTTCACTTCTACCTAACAAGTAAGACAAACAAGAGAGAGCTCTCTTGTTAGCGCTCGAAGAGTCAACATCTCCTGAGGATGTCTCGTGTAGAGACGAAACACGTGTCGTATTGCTGTCAGTCAATGTTGGATAGGTTCTTGGATGGGAGTAAGTCTTTTTATTTTATTAATATTCGGTATAGGATAGTTAGGTAGAAGTGAAATAAGTAGATACGGCCTGTCGGCCGTTTCTATTTATTTTACGTTCGGTCATTTTTTGTACTGGGTTTCAGATTAGAGGGGACACAGGGCTTTGTGGATTATTAGGGGACGGTGTTTTTTCATAAATTTTTTTAGGCATAATTAGGGGGTAGAGTACTGTTTGGGATATTAGCTAGGTTTTTTCAGGGGGTTATTAGTATACAAGATTACGACATCAGTCATCTAGCCAACATTGATCAGACGAATTTTTGGCGGGATTAAAACTACATATATTTCTACTTCATTGTTTTTCTTAGGATAATATCCTCCAGTAAGAAAATTGAACAATAGCTGTAAACCTTCTGTTTGTAAGTTTTTCTCAAACTTTCTCTCTCAAATCAGAAAAAAAATTTGAGTGTCTGGTTGTGGTCTGGTCTAAGTATGGGGACCTCCAAAATGCTCCAAATGTTTGTTTTTTCTATTTATGTGTGAAAATCTTGATGCGGTTCACAGAATACATCTATTTACCAATTTTTAATATATAGCTCTTATAGTTTCGGAAAAAAGTGGATGTTTAAAAGGTTCCGTTTTTGTCTTTGGCTACGGAACCCTAAAAATGACAATAATAAAGTAACATTGGCTGCAGCACCTCAGAAATGAGGGAATTGTTAAACGGCCACTTCCAGTAATCGAATACCATTTCTGATATTGGATCTGATTGCCAAGCCCATTGCTCTTATTAGAAAGTGCGAAATCGAGGCGCATTGCGAAATTCAACATCCTATTTTCTTCGCCGAAGATATATTTTTCATGGAAGCAGACGTTGGCGTTTGTGAGATTAAATTGTGGTTAAAATGGAAGTAAAAATCAGCCCTCGTGATCTTTTAAAATACGGTAGTCCGTCGTTTTTCAGCTTTAGACTGTATTTATCTACATAGGTATATACCATATAGGTATGAAAAAACGTATATACTATATAGGTATGAAATCCCGATGCACGCTTTATCGGTATTGTCAGTAGGATTTTAATTATATTGTCGTTATTTTTGTTTCAAGTTTGTACAGTCATCGACAGATAATCGCCATACATATCCATACTTTCAAACTGAAAGTGTTCCACAAAATATGTCTTCTTATTTTGAGTTTCTTATTTTGCTTGTATTTAGGTAGAACTGTAAACTTCAACAATTGCAAATTCAACTACGTTTGGAAACTTTTCTCTCTAAGTGTGCCATACTAATTTGCCTCAGATTTTTCACCTAGCTTAAGCTCCAAAGTCCCTGTCTCACTCAGGTGCAAAATGAAATAGTATTTCCTCTTCCAGTTTGCATTCATCTAATCCTGTACAGGGCAGTAAGTCAGGCGGACATTCCCGGGATGCCGGGATAGCGGGATAACTTCGAATGGCCTCTAATACACCGGGGAACCGGGATAAATCAGTGCCCATAAATCATTTACAGGAAATGTAGACTGAGGAGTGAAGCCTTTGGCAATTGATATTCGGAAGTTATGAGGTTTGGTTTTCTTTGAGAGGTACAGGAAATTTCAATATTTGGGATATTAATATGTTCATTGATTGTATAATACGAGTATTAGTCATTTCACCTAAAAGACGATTAGCACTAGGTTTGTTTGTTGAATATCTCGACTTCAGTTCGGAAGTTACTGACGCCCAGGACTAAAATAAAAAGCCCAATTTTGACTCGAGATTTTCAGTCGAGATGTTAACTGATGAGTGCGATCGAACTGGACTATTTTATGTTTTTTTTTATTCTAATCGCTTTGTAGCTAAGTAAAAAAAAATAAGTTTTGTAAAATATAACGTAACCTTTTTTAAATTTCAAATAAGTTTAGGTATGTGATAAAATTGGATACCTACTAGTAAAACAGTGCGAAACATTATTTCAGTATTTAGTTTTTAGTTTACGTTTGTGTTTATACTAATATGTTGTTTGTTGAAGAAATTAAAACTATTTCAAATAATTATAAAATATTTACATAAAATGATTTATTGAAAGATACTTGGTAATAAAATGTGTTTTTTTTTCTATAGACAAAAGTTTAAATTGTACTTCAACAACAGCCAGAATGACTTCTAAGAAGACGAAGCAATTAATAATAAGAAATTAAAATTCAATTAAAGACAATGGGAGGCAGGATGGAATTTAACATAGCAACGACACTCAGCCCGAATCGTGATACGATTTCCTTAAGATCCACTAGAACGAGTCGCGCCATCTTACTAATATAAAATCATCTAACGCAACATAACACGCCCCTCCAAAACATGTACGGTCAGTGTGAAACCTTAACATGGGAAGTACCACCAAACTTCACGAATATGTTTTTAAACAAATCTTATTCCAGATTTCAAAAATGAGGAACCTGATAAAAAGAGCAACTAGAAAAATTAATTACAGTTAATCTGTTTTGGCAGAAAATTCATGCTTACCTACCTTATTTTGGTGTGACCTTGTCCACCATTGTAACTGATTTGAAATGTTGTGTGTTGTCCCATAACAATTTTTTTCTTTCTGTGAGGGGAGTGAGATATGTTATTGTGGAAGATCCGTAATCTTTTAAGATTGAACAAATTTGATGGGTCGGATTCGGAATGAATAACGAATGCAAATCAAAATATCAAAGCTACGAAACACAAATGCTATGAAAAGGAAATTCTGACCTACATTTTACCAGCAAAGAACATTCAAAGTCGTTATATGGGTATTCCATCCCACTTATTACTTTAAAAAGCGCCAGAGATGGAAATAAAGTGAATGCATTAGGAACAGTAAATTCAACATGATAGTGGCGTAAGTTTTTTTCGTTTTCAATTGTTTAGGTTGAAAGCACACTAAGAATTGTTTTTAGACTTTTTTCACTAATTCTGTGAGGATTTCCATCGTTTAGTGCATGGCGGATTGCACGCTGTCGTCGGTACCGGTCGTTATCGATTCATAGCAGTCGTTATGTCACGTCAGAGGCTATGTGGTCTGACGAAGTCTGACGCCAGACGCCGGCACTACTTCACTTGATCAACCACTAACAGGAACCCGAGCAGCTATTTATTTTATTTTGGTGAGTTACGTATTCACACTCTTATGATGCGTTCTTGATAAGTTGTGGCTCAATTTCACAGCGTAGGTATACTTATTTTTAGGGCTATTATAATTATAGCGTCGTTAAAATGGCTCACAGTTCACGCGTGAACTATGTTTAATAAAGGACCTAATTATTCTAAAATCTGCTCTGAATATGTCGCAGTGTGGCCATTGGCCTTGTTCAAGCGGCACCATGCACAAATATATGCAACTAACTATGTAAACGTTAATATCCGCAGAGAATCGAGAACCGCATTTTGCGGTCATCATTGCAGTGGTAACTGAGCAAACCGATTTGGCTCTTTTATTTTAATATATAATTTTTATTAGTCTCTTTTCTTTTGTAGTAAGCTTTAATATGAGTCTGTAAAATTGACATTAAGCTTAGGATTCTAAAGGCTGTCAGTTTTGATAAGGGTGTAATACTAAGAAAAATATTCGCGTCTGCGTCGAACATCTCTAGAATTTTTAGAAGGTAATATTGTAGTATGTTTTTTTAACGATAGTCAGCCGGAAAATTACAATAATAACCCTTCATATTATACTAGCAGACACGGCCACGCGTTGCTGTGGCTAAGGTTTTTGTTATTGTGACTATAAATTGAGATGTAAGCTATCGTATCTTTCAAGTTAGAAACTGCACACAGTGTGCAAATTTGATTAAATATGGTTAAGTAGTTTAGGAGTCCATCGCGGACAAACTACGTGACGCGTAATTTATATACTTAGTCAGGTCATAAGTATTGTCACACAGTAAAAACTTTTCTTTTAGAATGCTGGCCACAAAAAAGTTTATTGAATTCGAATTTCGAATTGTTCATGAAAATAAAAATGTATACTTTTTAGAATTTTACTCATTTTTAAATATGGAGTGGACGCTTAAAGAAGACCATGTTGCAGTTATTGCGTTGCATCGTTGCGGTTACGCGCCAATTCAAATTTTTGACATACTGAAAAATTTGAATATAACCAAGAGATTCGTTTATCGTACCATCAAACGATACAATGAAGACTCTAGTGTAGATGACAGGTCAAGAAGTGGTCGCCCTCGGTCTGTTAGGACTCCAGCAGTGATAAAAGCTGTGAAGGCGCGAATTCAAAGAAATCCCAAACGTAAGCAGAAACTGTTGGCCCTTCAGATGGGATTAAGCAGAACCACGGTGAAAAGGGTGTTAAATGAAGACTTAGGGCTTCGGGCATATCGAAGAAAAACAGGACATCATTTGAATGCTCGTCTAATGGACCTGAGACTGAAGAGATGCCGCGCTTTGTTGAAGCGGTACGCGGGAAAAAAATATCGAGAAATTCTTTTTTCGGATGAAAAAATTTTTACCGTAGAAGAGAGCTACAACAAACAAAATGATAAGGTGTACGCACACAGTAGTGAAGAAGCGAGCGACCGTATTCCGCGTGTCCAACGAGGTCATTTTCCATCCTCGCTCATGGTATGGTTGGGAGTGTCTTATTGGGGCTTAACAGAGGTACATTTTTGTGAGAAAGGTGTAAAAACGAATGCAGTTGTGTATCAAAATACAGTCCTGACGAACCTTGTGGAACCTGTTTCTCATACCATGTTTAATAACAGGCACTGGGTATTCCAACAAGATTCGGCGCCAGCTCATGGAGCGAAGAGCACACAAGACTGGCTGGCGGCGCGTGAAATCGACTTCATCCGGCACGAAGACTGGCCCTCCTCCAGTCCAGATTTGAATCCGCTAGATTACAAGATATGGCAACACTTGGAGGAAAAGGCGTGCTCAAAGCCTCATCCCAATTTGGAGTCACTCAAGACATCCTTGATTAAGGCAGCCGCCGATATTGACATGGACCTCGTTCGTGCTGCGATAGACGACTGGCCGCGCAGATTGAAGGCCTGTATTCAAAATCACGGAGGTCATTTTGAATAAACTTTAGTGTCATAAGAATCTATGTTTTGTTAAGTTCATTTTGGTATATAAATGGTTACATAATGAATAAACTTGTTTCAATTATTTTATATAAAACATGTGACAGAATTTATGACCTGACTAGGTATATTAAGATATCGGCCGTCTTACCACGAAAGATTTAAACCAGGGTTGAACAGATGTGTCTAAATATTTTCTCCACAATCCGACGTATAACCCTCTATTCACAAGTAAAATAATTATGAACACCAGGATTCAGTAAAAAAACGCGAGTTAAAAGACGTCGATTATATAGAACGAAATTTTAGAAACTACTGTTTAACTCTGGTTTAAAATTTTGTGGTACGACGGTCACACTCTGTGGCTAGCACAACCCGATACGAAAAGCGAGCAAACCGCTAGAGATGTCATCGAGTCTATTTAAATGGAGAGAAATACCTAACGGATCGGTGGGGGAAAATGCACACAATGAATTATAGATAGATAGATAGATAGATAGATAAACTCTGTATTGAAACACTACAGAACAAAGAAAACGTAAGGCTAGAACAGAGCAATAAATAACAAAAAAATGTGTTACAATGAGCGGTGTAATCGTTCAAAGCGATCTCTTCCAGACCACCATACATGGAGAGGCGTAGCAAGAAGTAACATAGACAGTAGCTTTCAGTATAAATTATACTTACATAAATCGATATACCTGAAATATACATACAATACAAGGGGAAATAGATAAACTATTAATTAATCAACGCTGAAAATGTCAAACTCGATTTAGACGCCATTTAAAATCATTTCATCAATGAATGTTAGGTATATAGAGCAGTGGTCAGTGATTGCAATCAAAAATAAACAAACCCTGTAAAGGTATTAACAGACGCCGACGCGCCAAATCGCCAAAATACACGGTACCAATACGTTGACAAGCCCAATCAAGCTGGGGGGGGGGGGATAGATGGTGAATGCCAACACGACCCCATCTCGCCCCACTCCAGGCGGATCGACGGCTCACGGGGGGGGGGGGGGGGGGTTTAGTGGGTTCAAGTCCCACACGATAGTACGAAGGCATTTCCCCCCCTCAAAAAAAAAAGGAAAGGCTAGGATCAATCGGCGCGCTTTCATCCCACTAATATTATTATGTAACTGGGACATTTAGTATGTGTGTTTGTTACCAGGAGCGCTGAAACTTCTGACCGGGTAATTTTATGGATTATAAGTAGATACTTGAAACTGGGCAGAGGATAAATTCTATCATCGTCATCTAACAGCTTGTTATCATGATAAGAAACTCGAGTGAAGCCGCGGGCAGTATCTAGATCATATTTTTGTGATGTTCTGAATGAGTAAGTACTTTTAGTTAAACATGCCGGGACGTTAAAATAAAAGTAGAAATAACATTCGTATCAGTCAAAACCAAAACCATTATCAAAACCATTCATTATCTGCTATTTGTTTTTGTATTTTCATTTATTTCCCCGTATGTAAAACCTAAAAATTGGACACCTCCGAACTAAATCACACGTTCTGATTACGTCATCAACTTATCACCATTTTGATTCCCATCGGATCGTAATGATTCGTTGCAACTCAAAGCGAAGAGATCCAATTCCAATTCTAATAATTGGCTTTCGTAATCCCAACAAAGTAATGGTACTACAGAAATCGAGGATGCGAATTAATATTCTCGAGTCCCATCAGGATCAAGGGTCTGGATTAAAAAGCCTTCCGACGATAATAAGCGTACCTAATGCGTACTTGAAACGAGTAAAATTTGTAAAGGGCATGCCTTTATTGTTAAAATTCACTTTCAACAAGTTTCAATAAACATACAACAAGCTTTTTCATTGCAATAGGATTCCCATAAAAATCTACAGCATGCCATTTTGCCGTTGATCATGCATGGTTACTAACTATCAATTTGGGATTTATCGGAAGTCTCATCCATTTACGTAATTTTATCTAAATCGGTACAGCCGTTTGGCGTGATTGCGCAACAAACATCTAAACATACAAACATTCACATAATTTTATAGTCGGATTGTAACTGACACAGATTTTTTCAACAAAACCTACTCGATTCAAACATAAGAGGCGCGGTCACTCATTGATATATCACCCTTCAAGTTGCGTCACTGAACTATCCCACTCTCATCCCTCTAGCCGTTGACCCTTCCCATAGCAACAAAAGTGAGAGTCACCACTAAACGTGTGATTGTACCCATGTCAATCAAGTAATAGTAGGTACTAAAGTTGCGTTCGAGGACTGACATAGTTATATAACTTACGTATATAGAAGCTATTCCAAACAAAAACATTGGTCCAATGTCATTTGATTCCATGTAAAGTCGTCCCTCCCTATTTACACCAGTGATACTAAAGTAAGGTTTACGGATTGCAATACAGTAGTTCATTCGAACACGGTGAACATTCGGGTGGTACATTTGTATCGATGAGGCTGCTTTGGTGATTGGTAAATAGACGGGTGAAATTATTATAGTAAATTGTAGGGAAATACATTAATGATTATTACTGTACCTAATGAGAGGTAGATAATTGCTTATTATTTTATTTTTGATTATTCGATTAACTTTGTGACATTTAATTAACTTCTGGTAATTGGCTACGGGGCCGTGTTGAGAAATAAGTAATCAAGAAAATAGTAATTAAAAATTTAGGAATTCTACCTTGTATCAAATTCTATGGAAATCATGGTTTCAATGAAGAATGACAATAACGATGATTCACTTTTTTCTATTTTTACGTGTCTAACAAAATTTGTTAGTCACGTAAAAATACAAGATAACCTGAATATTTATATGTGTACAATTATCTAGATAACAACCTAACTTTTTAAAATGAAAACAACCTACAAAAACAAAGAATCTAATATACTTAAGTGAAAATAATATACGAGCTTAAAAACGTCAACCGATTCTGAGATTTAGGAATAGGCGTTATGTTTAAACTCGGTTTCAGACCTCGAACAAGCATTTCCAGCTGTGATTTTTTTTCTAAGCCGTACTATGATGCAACTTTAACGTTAAGTACATGCAATAAATCGCGAAAATCCCTGCATACAAACGCCGCCCGCAAATGTAAGACCGCCCGCGGCTATATTTCATTCGGGCTCTTTCAAATGTCTCCGCGGCCTACGCGGCCGGCCTTTGTTTATCCGGTAAAACTATTTCTCCTGGATTTTAGGTGCATGTCTGGAATATAATGCAGCTTCGCGAGTTCTGCGAGAATTGTTTTGTGCCCCTTTCTCGAATTAGGTGGATTACATAAATATAAGAGAGATACATTTTCCACATCCATTCGGTGCCGCATCTGATCACATAAAGCAAAAACGATCAACTGTTAGTAACTAGAAAAGGAACATCAAACTAAGAAGAAAGGTTGGAATTAAGCATGTAATAATAAGGTTGGCGATATAAATCAATGGAAAGTGACAGAAATAAATCTGGAACACGAAATAATAGTTGATCAAATGGTATTTTTTTTTTTTGAAACGTAGGCCCACATTAGGATTGCTCCTGTATCGTGGGTACCGCTTACAGACATATAATTTCACATACACAACACACCCAAACCAGAAACGAATATTTGTGGATCGCACAAATATTTGTTCCAGGCGGGAATCGAACCCGCGACCCCTAGCGCAGCAGTCCGATTGCTCGGCCACTACGCCAAACGAGCCGTCAAAATTATATTATGATCAAGAGTCTTCTTATCTGGAAGAGTAAATTGTTCTCTGCAACTTTCTTCGTATGGTGTACAGCTGCAGACCAACTATTTGTCGCAGAACTACCTACGCGACAGAGCTATAGTTAGAGACATACTTCGTTAGAACGTCTAGGTATTCACACCACATACCACAGCCGCATTCCAAAAGGTATTTGGTCGGTAGTAGTCACATACCTTACTGAAATTCTATGACAACCACCTTTCCTTTACATAATAATATGTATTACAATATTACCTATGCCGTAGGCTAATTGCATGATTCGGTATTGAAACGACATCGTCTCGTCATCCGGCTAATCGTACATCTATTCATATTGCAAACGGTGTTATAATTTCACAAACGCTCGCTTGTTGTCCAAAATTCACAACTGCTAAAGTTTTATAATAAAAACTATGTCAAAGTCAAATCATTTATTGTAAATAAGTCTTAAATCTCATTATCATAATATCATACTTCCTTCCTACTAATATTATAAACGCGAAAGTTTGTCTGTATGGATGGATGTTTGTTACTCTTTCACGCAAAAACTACTGAATGGATTTTGATGAAACTTCACAATAATATAGCTTATACATCAGAATAACACATAGGCTACAATTCATAAAGATATATCGTATATTATCCAAACGCGGGTGAAACCGCGGGGCGCAGCTAGTAGAACCATAAAACAAACTACAATTAATTATTGATTATGGTTTGGAAAAGTAGTTCACTATTGTATAATAATGTATATTTCATTGAGTCTAGACGAAACCCAACTTCTACGTGGTAGGTTAGAAGCGAAGCGATGATATCTTTACTTTTATGGCGACTTAATTTTTCTTATTACTCAATTATATGTATTGTCATGTTTAATCCAATCACAAGCACGTAAAGTGGGGCAAGTCAAGAGCGTCCAAGTTAACCCCCAGACAAAGACATCGTCAGCTGAACACATAGACCAACGATTTTGTGTAGTATCAGATCGACTGGCGACGGGCCAGATTCTGGAGTAGGATTAAGGAGGGGTTACAAGAATTCTACGAGACTGTAATCTTGCTAAAAATACTGTTGAACTAAATGCCATCGATAAGATAGGGGTTGTGGATCATTGATTAATTTATGCTGGTTGGGTTGGAGCTTGGGGCGTTCTTGCGTAGGTATTGAGTTTATTCTTGGTGCTGATAGTTACGCATACAAAATTCTGTGAGTGGGATGGAAATATAAAATATGTATATAAAAAGAAATTATTAAGATTTCTTTGAATTGGGAACCATTATATACATAATTAGTAAACATTTAATCATATACAACCTCTTCAAGCCCAGTGCTGGGTACGCGGCAATAACAATTTTATTTGTTTAAACCATATTGAATAATAATATACTCGTACTAATAATATATTAAATAATATATAACTATGTATATTAATATATATTATTATATATATTATTAAACCATAATGTGTTTTTGTATACATAAATTAGGTTATCCCTTCGCATTAATTTTAGCTCGATTAGTTAGCCCTACCCTCACTAGCTAATAACGTTACAAGAGCTACACAGGACCCCAAACCTTCTCTCAAAGAGAGTATGGGCCAAAATCCAATATAATTGACAGGAGAGGTTGGTAACATAAAGGGCATAAGGTCATATTAAACATAATATATCTGGTGTGAAACTACAGATAAATAAATGTTACCTTCGTGCTATTTTTCTCCTGTAATAATACTTGACGAAGTTTTTCGTCACGATCACATACATAGATTCATGATAACGATTCCTTGTAACTAGGGAATTAGGAACTTCACGAGCACTGGACCAACATCCGGATTTTGAAATGGAACCCGCAGCCTCACGGTTATCTCGTCGCCAATTTGCACCACGGGGTACGTAAGAAATCTATAGGTATATAAACAGAAGTCCTAAGGAGAGCCTCCATTTAGGTTTCCATAAGAGCCTGTATCGATACTCCTGCAGCATCCTGCGAAATGAATCCTTTGTTTCCAGGAAGCATTGTTCTCGTCGCGAGCAAGCTTTCTTCTCCTTATGGTGGTTACAATAATCGTGAGTGTGTTGTTACGATATTTATGGTGAAAAAATATACATCTTGTATCAGTACCTACTACCTCTGACCTGTTAGATTCATTGGCATTACAGGAATATTACTATGGTATTGGATGTTTCTATCATTTGGAAAAACTTTTTCCTAAGTCCACTTAGTAAGCGATTCAACATTTTTATTATCGGAGGAAAGATATTATATAAACATTTGAACGATTCCTATTTAACGAAAGAAATCACAATGTCGCATAACCAATATAAAAATATAAAACAGCTTCGGGATACAACGTTTCGTATCTAAAACGAAATCAATCGTAAAACCTTTCACCCGTACCACACACGACGGTCTTAATAAAAATTCTCGCAAAGCCTCGAACAAGCTAATTAATTCATCAATCTCAAGGGAAGCGCACGAACAAATACGTCATTAATTGGATTCTACATAAAACCCCGTGAGCGAACATTTAATCACCTACCGACTTCCCTAGCACCTAATTAGTGTGCAATTAGATTTTCACCCCATTTGAATTTGATGGGATGTTGGGCTTGTAGAATTTAAAAGGGTAAATAAGGTTTTTGGAAATAGTACCCATTCGTATTCAGGAGTTCTCTACCATAAGAACGCGTAAGCTCAAGTTAAGTTACACCAATTGTTCGCAAATTGTTAATTGTTTGTCCCAAAATTTTTCCTTTCGTTACTTTTGGTAGGTAATTGTATCCAAATTGCACTGTACGGTTATCCTATTGAGAATCGCGCAGGCTTACCCACGTTTGATATTATAAAAGATACAATGCCAAATATAAATAAGATTTCTATAGCGTCAAAAAAATTACGTGTTTTCTTTAGCTTCGCCAAATTCTCGGAACATCGAGTGGATTGAATAAACCACCAAGAAAAATAATGAAACATTTCATAGCCAGTTCGTGAATGGGTAGAGTGTTTAGATTTTCAAACTTGACTGGTTACGATACTTACCTACACTCAGGCGGGTGGTCTTGAAAGTAATTTATGGGACCTAAAGTTCATGACATTCGCGATTTTTCGACTGAATTATTGTGTAGAGTTAGATACTTGAACTAACTTAGACGTAAAAATGTATTCGAAATAAAAACTATATCGTCAACATTATTCCTAATCGAATTCCCCGCCATGACATGAATCGTTTGGTACGGCCACGGTTGATTACTTCAAGCTGTCCGACTATGACGGCACTTATTACCTTTGATGAAACAGAATCACTGACGCAACTAACGTACTTACCGGCACGGAAGATTGGTATTGGCTAGCGTAAGTTGACTTACCTGAAATAATACAAAATAATATTAATAAAGCGCAAAAGGGCAGTAGAGAAGACTGCAAAAGGGCAAATCGCTTTATCTTTGTAATATAGCAGAATCGCTTGCGCCAAGCGCTACTTACATGACCTTTCTAAGGTTACAAGATGGACTTTCCTGGGCCATGTACTAACTTCATGATATAATAGTATGTTGTGTATATTTATTTATTACTAGTTGGTGCCCGCGGCTTCGTCTGCGCAGGATTAGTATTTCGAGTAGCTATTTTGGCTATAATGGCTTACACATAAAATATAGACACATACTGTGGTGGGCTTTTTGTAGGACTATTTAAGATAAACATTTCCATCATACATTACATATGTGTAACTCTAACGGTTTTGGCAGCGCACGCCTAAATAGCTCGCAGACGGTAGATTTTTTTCTTCTTACTTGACTCTTATCGTCATATTTTGGACAATACACACAATATATTTATAAATTGTAGCCTATGTGTTATTCTGATATATAAGCTACATTATTGTTAAGTTTCATTAAAATCCATTCAGTAGTTTTTACGTGAAAGAGTAACAAACATCCATCCATCCATACTTACAAACTTTCGCGTTTATAATATTAGTAAGATTATTATATCCTCAAGATTAACCATTTTAGATTCTACTTTTGTGTGACACGTTTATGCAGACGCAGAAATATCAACATTTTTGCTTTCAAAGATATCATCAATGAAATCCAGATAGAGTATTGCACTAGCAAAGTCACTTAAGCAGATCACAGCAGCTTCCATTTTGCGCTTTTTCATAGCGTTTTTTTTCGTTAGCTAACGTTCAGAGTGATTCAGCGCTTTGCAGCGGAAACCTTTCACGGGACAAAGAATGTTGAGCTATCGAAATGAATACTGCATTTTGAACTGGCACATTTTCGCGATGAAAATCTGACAAAGGTCAAGAAAATTCAATATTAATTAGCGGAATAAGACACTTATACTTAGATAGAAATAAAGAATTGCGTTTATTAGCGAGAGCACATGAATTCCCTATGAGCCTGGAAAGGTTTGTAGATTGTCCAACTGTTGTAAGTATTCGTTAGTTAGTTTTACGTAAATATTATTCTTACACTTGCCGTTTGGGATATCAATTTTAGATATTAACAACTTGGATTAGCATTGATCATTAATTTCGAGCGTAAATCAGCTTACTAACGCTATTGTTCAACATAGGTACGTACATATACTCGTAGGTGTACTGTGTTGTGGGACTAAGCGTGTATATTTAGTTAATTGTTCGCAGAAGCTATTAATTCATGCTTGTAATACCTAGCCCCTAGTTAATACAAGGTCGGTCACCGAAAACTGGCACGATTCCAACGCAAAAACAAATGAATTTTATTAGTAAACTGGGCGTTTGTTAAACACCTTCCGTTGACAACCCTAATTGAATTCTGAAACGTAGAGGAAGAGAGATGGCTCGCTTGTTAGCAGTACCTTGTTATCGTTTGTTGTTCAGATCGAGTGGGCTCAATGTTTGTCACAAAGGGATTTTTGCTTTGACAGATTATCGGATTTTGGTATATAAACGGTTTCGTATATTATCACCGGTTGTTAATTAAATTGAGTTTGAAACTCCAAATTAGATAGCGCTGCGAGGAATGTGAAATTATTTTGAAATCATGTTGAGATTTCTTCTGATAGTACGACGATAGTTCAGAAAAGAGCATCGTTTCGCAATGCAAGTAAGTATCAAACAATTTTATAGATCGCTGGAATTCGCGTCTTATACTTTGATTATAAGATTGAAACCTGAAAAGCACGGCGCAACCATCATAATTCAAAACAAACGACGCACATCCTTATGCGTATAAAAATAATGGAAAAAATTCCAAAACACTGGACGCGCCTTATTAAATTCCTGCGCATAAATCATGTTATCAAGAATCAATATCCGCTCATATTTGATCCTATCCTATCTTATCCTATGTCAAAGGAAAACTCCGGGTTCTAAATAAGCTAATACACGTTACTGTATATTGGCTGAGGCAGGCCTGTTTTATAATAATATCTTATATTTCGTTACACAAAGACCTTTGGCCACGGCCCGAGATCTAGTCTACCACATTAATTACTCAGCTTTTATACTCGTAGGTAAATAGTGGCCTGTGGACTCAGAATAACTAATAGTTGATAAGGGGTGAATAGGAGGGTGGAACAGGCGTCGCGACAGGTTGATTGAGGGATTGAATTAGAGTATGGTACAGGGATATCAGATAACTAACCCAAATAGTTAATTATTTTGAACAATCGCCTTTGTGCAATTTCCTGGTCGATTCTTCTGCAAAAGATGTATTCCTAATACGGTGATAGCCATTTTCATAGGTGCTCTCTTGGGACTTTGGGGCGCTGTCAATAAAGATGATTGATAGCTGAACCGGGCTGAGGAAGAATCTGCAATTTTCAGTGTGGCGGAAGATTATCAAATCAAGAACAATATCCTAAAAACATTGAAATTATATTGGCAGGGACCACTACAAATATACCAGAAACATACTCCGCTATCGTTGAATTAACAACAAAACAAGTGTTAAATTCACGTCGAAACTTTGACGAAGTTACCTGCCGCAACAGTGATTCTGTTGTGAGTCTAACCGAGTGTGAACTAGGGTAACCAAAAATGAGGGACCAAATATTTAAAGTCCCCGCGACCCAGATCACTGGTTAATAAAGCAACGATACCACTATAAGATCCACTGACTACACCTGACACCTCCACGATTCTAACCTAAAAACCGTTTTTTAACTTGTTGGTAAGTAGACGCTGATAGTAGTTAGCTAGAATTTGATAGCCCAAGCTAAAGTCACAAATACTATTAGAAACACGTTTAATAATTTATACTTACAGTCGGTTTCTGGAACGTGTGTCAAGTTAGATAGTAGATTACATCTGTCGCTGTCTAACGGCCGATATTAATAATCAATCCAATCAAAATTTTGCTATCTGGGATTGATAATCATAATCCATTCTTAGGGTCAAACGTGCCAATAACCGATCCGTGGATTGGTTTACGGAGATTGGAAATCGATCGAACGATAGGCAGCAATCCAAGATAGATTTCAATCTTGGATTGGAGATACAATATTCATTTCGGCTGTTAATCTGGCACTAAACAAATGACAAGAACAGCAATAGGCTCAATCTGTTTACAAACTTTCTAGAAGCCCGCCGCTAATTGCCTTTAAGTTTTCCTTGTGTAGGAACAGTTTTACCTAAAAACTTTCAAATTCACAGTAACAATTTAGTTAAAAAGTGTACACCATACAGGTTCAGGTGGGAGCGAGTTAAAAATTAAGTTTCCCTCGACCCAGTTCGCACTGTTCGGCTAATCCGGTTGTCTCGCGCGCTCATCCGTCATGCGGAACCTAGTTAGTGAACAATGATGTTTGTATTAATAGCCGTTTCGTAGTGCATGTTTGAGTGCTAGTTACCCAATATGTCACGATATATTCCGAATATGAGCTCTTAATCATGTTGCTTCTGGGAGTTGATATTGATATTTAACTTTAGGGAAATTCATATTAGAAGTTATGAAGGCCAAATATGAAGGTATAATTCAGCCGAAGTTGTCACAAAATATGTCAGAATACGTCATAAACATAATTTGTTTCAGGTAGCTGATGTAGTAATAGGAGGTTACTACAGAGTATTAGTTATCTACCTTTATAAAACTCTAGCTGGTGACCTAAGATCATTTACTTATGTTACTTGCTAGACTTTCCTTTGTTTTTAGTAGGGATTGTGCTAGTGTAGGGAGTACGTCTTCTGTAAATATTCTATTCGACAATATCATATCATATTTTAATAGTTTTTCTCGGTATCTATCAATCGGACGTTGCGTATTTTCTCTCTTACGTCCTTTAAATATCCATCGTTTTCTAATGGGATGCAGCAGATGTTATTCGCTTTGCCATCGAGATAGGATCTCGAGAAGTCTCCGACACGTTCTGCCGCCTGATTTCGTGTAGAGTGCCGTTGAGTTAATTTCTATGAGTTGAGAGGGATCAATTTTCTATGGATGATTGTTATGTCGTGACGATCAAGTCACAGCTTAGGTAGAGTAGTTCTTAGTTACCGAATTTGCCGATTCGCCAAAGGATTGAACCGAATTACAACACTCTATACGGAATTAGGCGGCTATGCTGCTAATCAGCTCACTACGAAGCGATATTTCAACTAAAATTCTCCGTCTCAGGGATCAATAAAGAATCGACACAACACTCGCCCCAAAAAGGGTTACCTTGAACCTAAATGGTTATTTTTGAATAGTCACAGCCAGCGCAAGATTATTGACATTCTTAATAAGAAAAGCAGTGAAAGTAATTAAGCTTACCTATTTAACTAATTACACATTAAGCACAGATTCGTCTGACGTCACCGAGACTTCTCGCAGACTTGTTGTAACGACAGTTTTATGCAAAAACCTTTGCCACTCTCTTGCAATGTAAACTGCTTTAACTTTTAATAGGGACAAAGTCTCAAACTGTTTAGAGTAATATCAGATTCTGCTTGTGAATGACTACGGCTTGGTGTACACTATGCTAGTTTTGTTATGATAAACACTTTTAATTTTTCGATTCGATGTCATGGCATAGATTCGAACGTGATAACAAAGCATTTATTTAATTAGTAAATATGATTAAAAAATCTACACCCAATTGCATTGATGTGCACGAACGCACTATACCAAGATTTCTTAGGTCACTGATAAATGTAAGTACCTAAATTAATCCAGACCTAACTGATGCGCCGGCAAAATTTGTAAATCCGAAAGAACTATAGAATAACCTCAAGCAACGACATAAAAACGTAACAAACAGGTTTTTAGAGTCTTACTTTAATTGTAGCTCATTAATTTAAGACCTATATCTATCCATACTGATCGTGTTAAAAATGGCAACCGGCAGGAATCAGTGTTGACATGCCCCAAGATTGCCTTCATATTGTGCGGCTGACTGTACATTCATCATAGGGATTCCGACACGGAGACGGGAACAAAGCTTCTATTCACCGCTGAATTGCATTAATTAAACTCTATACTTTGGAGACAGTGGCGCGTTATCGCTTAATTTATTTTTTGTGCTAGAGGAAATACTTAATTGGAGCAAAATCAGAGGATAAGTAACCTTATAATTTACTGTCATATCAAGATTCACTGAAGGAAAACGTAGTGAAGAAACTCATGCCTCCCATAATTATTTTGGAGGTAAGTAATGTGATGTGTTCTGCCTATAACGACCGTGGTTGATTATGGTGTAACCCTCCTCAAGAAAGTGAGGAGAGATGAGATCCGCGATCGGCAGTGGGCGTTTATAGGTTGTGTTGAACGGAGTAAGATGAACTGTATGTATATTATATGTATATAGTGGTCAAAACCCTCTGCAAAGCTACCTACTTTAACTTCACTAAGCACATGGTATTGTTACTGCTCGTCATCCAAGTTAGTCACGACAAAATGATGAACACAGAACTTACCAAATTAAACAGACTACACAATTGCTAGAGGGTAATAAACCTCAAGATCCTCGTACATACAGAACTTATTCTAATGATACATAGAATTCAGGAGCTTCTTTGTTCTCTACATCTAATTCTAGTGCGAAACTAGTGTCGACTGAGCTTAAGCGAGCTCATCTTTGAGATATTATAGTGGCTTTAATTCACGTCTACGAAGTTTGGTAATAGTCTTAAATAGGTAGTTTTATATCTACGAGGGAATCGATCAGTATACGAAACTAAATAAACAAAATTGAGTCACAATATGACATCAACATTGGAATTCTCGCCGTTTGATCATTTGCCACCTTTTCTGAAGGTACTTAGTAGGAAAAAAGTTACAAATACTTGTGATATAACATGCTGAAAATAAAGTAGATACCTATATGAAAATAAGTAGGTAGGTAAGTATAAAGAAAATGATGTAAAATAATAAAAAATATAACAGTGAGATAAGTGAAAGGAAAACACCGTGAGATACAAATTCGTCACAGGCCGCAGTTGGAAACCCAAAAAATGAGTAAATCTAACAAATACAAAGGAATACAAATATATACATATATATATAAAACTTTATTAGCGGTGGTAGCCTAGTGGGCGAACGTGCGCCTTCAAAAACGGAGGTGGCGAGTTCAAATCCCAGTGCGGGCACGTATTTCTTGTTAAAACATATGTACTTACGTAATTATCACTCGCTTTTCGGTGAAGGAAAACATCGTGAGAAAACCAACATGCTCGAGAATTATTTCGGAGGCTTGTACCCACAAACCCGGACTAGGCCCCCGTGGTGGATTATGGCCTAACCCTCCTCACCATAGTGAGGGGAGGCCTTTGCCCAGCAGTGGAACAGTTACAGGCTGAATTATTATATATAAAACTTTATCTCAGATGAGAACCAACTCCGTATTTCAAACAGTATGAAGGTGAAATTGATTCAAATCTTCAGAAAGTCTTTCAGTTGGACGCCAAACAATGACCGTTCACGGCGCCAATTAAAATTAGATTTCAGTTTGCAAGGTAGGAACAGAAATGGAGTGCCTATTACCAATGTAATAACATAAATCAATTTAAATCCGATTACCTACGCTTTCGATAGCGGAGCAATCTCGTGGTAGGCAATATGCCCCACAATGCCAATCTTATTAATAGGAGCTTATAGAGTAATACATTTTGTTATCAGTCATGTAATCATCAAGATATAAAACTGGCTAAGTTCGAGTCGGGCTCGCTCACAAAGGGTTCCATAACTACAAAAACCGCAAACAAATAACGTGTTGTATGGGAGCCCCCTTAAATATTTATTTTTATCCATTTTTAGTACCTATTTGTTGTTATAGCGGCAAAAGAGTTACAGCATCTGCGAAAATGTCAACTGTCTAACTATCACGGTTCATGTGATACAGCCTGGTGACAGACGAACAGACGGACGGACAGCGGAGTCTCAGTAATAGGGTCCCGTTTTACCCTTTGGGCACGGAGCCCTAAAAAGGAAGAAGACTTTACACCCGAGTTGCGTTTGAATAAATCGATGCATGTGGTTCTAAAACAACTCTTAAGCGAGTAGACTGTATCATCGCATCACTACAATGATACACTGTAATGAATCCTATCACTACAATGTTTCAGCCAAATCTACCCAACTCAGGACAAAATGGCTGAAATACCACGAATAATGTCAAGTGAAATCATTATAGAGAAGGATCCAAAATATTTCAAGTACTGAGAGGTTTTGGATAATTAATTATGGTGGGACGATACGGCCTTGTTCTATGATTAGCCAATTCGAATTGATTTTATTCACAGTATACCTACATATTTTAAATTTATTAGCCTATATTTACTACCTGTTAATAAATGCCGCAAGACTTAATTCGCCTAACGAAGACTAAATCCAATCCAAATTTTGCTATCTGGGATTGATATCACAATCCATTTTTAAGGTCAAATGTGCCAATAACCGATCCGTATTGGTTTATAAAGGCACGCAGATTGGAAATCGATCGAACGATCCAAGCAGCATTGCAGCAATCCAAGATCGATTTCAATATTGGATAGGAGATACAATATTAATTTCGGCCGTAAGTATACCGGGTTGGGTTTTTAGGTTTTCTGCTCAAAGACGGCTTGCGATTCAACACTGACGAAACTCATCTTTCCGTTAAATTATTGCCAAGCAAGTTACAATGCAATCAATATAACTTTTTAAGTGAATCAATCATCCAAACAAAGCGCTTGTCAAAGAAACTTTTTCAATTTTGCTCAATCAGCGAGAAGACTTCCCAAATCTAATTTCGGAGGTACTCATGGCTGAGACAGTTTTAAATTTGCACGAGATTTCGTAAACGCAATCAGAGAGTCAAGTCTGCTAATTTAAAACGATTCAAACGAATCTCAACGGAGTGGCTTCGGAATAGTTTGTGACTTCAAATTTGATACTAGACCCTAGGCTATAAATGGCGTTATAGCAAGCTTCCCCCCATTTAGCCCTCATTTCGAACCCCTCCTATCGAAAATCGCTCTCGACAAAAAATCAATAGAAATCAAAGAACATGTTTACTAAATTTCGTGAAAACCGGTGGAGAAATGCGACCTGTAGCCCGGAACCAACATACAAACATCCGGACGAAAACAAAATCGGCCACTGTTAAAATGGAGACTTTCACTCACTCCGTTCGATCGATCAATAAATTTGAAATTGTACAATATATGTATTGCATCACATTTTCTTTTTTCTAATTTCGTTTCTCTAATTACAAATGATTAGAATGTAATATTTGCACTGAGAATAAAAGCCGTTTTGCTAAAAACCGCATTCTCAAAACTCGTTTATCTTTGAATAATGACCACTGGTATTATGCGCTAA
Source organism: Hylaea fasciaria (assembly GCA_905147375.1). Classification (NCBI taxonomy): domain Eukaryota; kingdom Metazoa; phylum Arthropoda; class Insecta; order Lepidoptera; family Geometridae; genus Hylaea; species Hylaea fasciaria. Next base: position 3,343,767 of record LR990200.1, read on the forward strand.
CTCCGCAAAACCCCCTATCATCTGTGAGGGAAAATGTACGAGCTTTTTTTCTCAAACTTTTAATAATACTCAGGGAAAGTCCAGTTCTATGCTTAATTTAGTAGGTGGTGAGAGCTGGCAGAATATTAAATAGTTGGGATTTGTTTCACGGGTAAATAATAAGTGTAACTAGGTAAACTAATGTATGAAAGTTTTAAAGATGATTAAATTTATATTCATTTGATTCATTTTCTGAGAACACTACCATCTACGGCTGCCTGCGTACATCATCGTATATACTCACTATTTCTTTTTTTTCTTGTTTTTTTTTACTTGCAAATGTTTTGGTTGATGTGCGTAGGATTATGAGATTAAACGTTTCACTTTCTTACTTATTCCTTATCTAGCTCCAACGTGGTGGATTATGACCTAAACCTCCTCACGAAAGTTAAGGGAGGTCTTTACACAGTAGAGGCTGAATTATGATTACAATGTATTATGTTTTCAGTGATCACTTGGACTTGGTTAAAACTTTTCTAATGGTACTTTGCAAACTTCTGATTAAGAGAAGGGTACGGTCGGCATCAAAAGTAGCTTAACATCTCCGTATCTTAAATTTAATATACACCCTAAAAATACACATTTTGCGTATCTACAATTATTGAACGGCCTCTAAAGTAGTTGAACATCTCCGTAGTTATCTTAAAATTAATATACACCCTAAAAATGTACATTTTGCGTATCATGGAATTGGAAACTAAAACATGTTAAGCTACTTTTGATGCCGACCGTACTTACATACCTAACAATAATTTAGAACCGCCACTATTTGTATGTAGGTACCTATAGAAATGTTGTTTCCAATACCTACTTTACTGAGTACTTAACGATAATCAAGTGTATTGATTGTTTTACGTTAGGATTAAACAGTGGGATACCTAAATAAAAAAAAAATAAGATGTCTCAATCATCCAATTGTTTTGAACAACATTTTACTTTCATATTTTATTATGTTCTAGCAAACAACAATATACCTACCTAAAGTGCATATAATCGGTAGCCAAATGCAGCGGGAAAACGGAAACGCCATGTGGCGCTTCCGAAGAAAATTTAAAAATATGTTCGTCATCATCTTTCACGAAATGTTTAGCGCTGAAAGCTGAACAAGTCTGAAGCGACAAACTTTAAGCGCCGTCTCAGAATTTCAAGTAGCTTTCCTTGTTTTTGCCTTTATGTGCTAGGTATACATAGTACATAATAATATATTGTATAATTTAGTACCTACTGCGAGACCTTAACCAGACCTGGCGTCCTCGCTCCGGACCTAAGTTATATGAATACTTTCGACATTCCAAAATGACAATAACTTCAGAATAATTACGTGTTCTGATTATTTATGGGTTAGTTATTTGGTATGATTAAATTCAGAGTAATCGCCGGCCGAATACGCAATGACGTTAACGGAGTAGGTAAGTACGAAGGTGGGATGAAGGGTTTTCTTATCGTACCTAAGGTTTAATTTCGCAGAACAGTTTGAAAAATGTGTGATCTTTGAAGCGGCATTGGGTGAGATTTCAACGTCGCAAATTCGGAAGCCTTGAGAACATTCCCGAGCAATTTGAGCGCTATGACTAGGCTCACAATTTTAAAATTTTTAGACATATTTCAACGGACTTACCCCCGGTTTCTAGAACGTTTGTTGGCGTTGACAGTAGATTAAAACTATCGTTGCTTCTATCTGACTATAAACAAATGACAAGGATGGCAATAGAATTAATCTGTGTTGTCAACGCTGACTGACGTTTCAGAAACTGGGGGTTAGTAACGTTACCTAGTAGTTAATTTTGCACTGACGCAGGTATTGAACTTTTTATTTCTGCTTTTAAAAGCTTCTACAGTAAGATACAGATATATCTGTATAGTTAGTGGAGATCTGTCCGCAATTATTATTTAAACGTTGGTTGCAAATGATGTGCATGTGAAATTATGTCTGTAAGCGATACCCACGATACAGGAGCAATTCTAGTGTGGGGCTACGTTTAAAAAAAAAGAATACGTTACGTTGACTGTAAATAAATGTTCTCTACCTATAATAATCGTTATTTTATCCCAAACAAGTAGTTACCTTAGTATAAATCAATCACAAAACTATTAACAATGTCCTTCATTAGACGAAACAGGGTTGACACTCTGAAGTTTAGATGATGTGTGATTGTTACAGTAGGGGTGGTCCGGGTTGCGGTTCGGTTGCGCAAGGGGTTTCTTAAGAACCCCCTCTCATAAGCAGGTAATTATAGTGGATAGGTACCTATGTAAGACAATCGCAGTACAGACTGTATTTCCATGAAAAGGAAACTGCTTTTTTGGAAATCGTTATTAATCCAGTACTTGGGTTCAGAGAATTATATTCCACTGCCTTCCATATTTTAATGTAAAGCTCGGATCCAATACAAAATAATATAAATAAGTATAAGTACTTGTCTATACACATGTGTGCCAATTGTACTATGTTGACTTGCTTTAATATTCTCTCAACTGTCGCGAGTATCTATTGATTTTATAATCTGATACGATTTTCCCGAAGTGAAAATTTTTAAAGAGAATCTGTAGGTAATATTCGTTTGTGCTCTTCTACAGCCTCTCCGCATTTTACTAAACAATATCTTATAACACAGCCTCGTAATAGCGTTTCAATGTTCGTGCATCAGCACAAAATACCTACTTATAACAAAGGAACCAATATCATATTCAGATCCGCCGCGAGCTAGACTTATCTTTAGATGCCTAAGTCGAAGAAGAGACCATGATTTAGGTGCGGAAGTGGTTCAATTTCCAACCCATTCTTTTTGACTTTGCCATGGGTTATTGAAATGGAAAATAGTTCTACAAGGGATCACTTCAAACAGGGCGAAAAACTAACTCGGATAAACACTCTGACCCAGTGCGTATAAAAGAAAAAGAATACTAAAAAAGTTAGGCTACGTCTTGTTTCGAGATAGAGCAATGAATTTAGATGGTAGCTAGGGTGGTAGATATTATAAAGGGTTTCATCCACCGGGCGGGACTGGAAGAATCGCATCGTATCGAAAAATCTACTTGCAGTACGATACACAACACAAGCCTAGAGCTACGTATGGATAGAGCAAAAAACCTTGTCCCTCGATATAATCGGGGCCTTTCACGAGGGCCCTAAAAACCAAAAGAACCGCCCTAAAACCTAGTCAAACAAGAAACTTTTTACTCTAAATCTAGAATTCACAAGCACTGAAACAGTTCTGAATAACTAAAGTAAAGTCTATAGTAGTAGACCTCTCGTCCGCGTTGTTAGACAATACTGGTGACCCTACTAAAACATGTAAATGAAGAGAAGCGTGTGCGTACCTATAGCATAAACATTTACAATGGCAACGTCACCTACGCAAATATTATGTGCATATTCATAAGTACTCGATGGTATTGTAATAACACAGTTAAAGTGTCTGAATCTAAAACTAGGTGAAGCTAGGGAAGAATATTTTACTTGAACTCGATAGTACATTGTCTGCCTGTTCACATCAGACATGCTAAATCGCGTGCATTTTTAAAAGGCTGGTGGAGGAGCATTACCTATCTACCCACTGCTAAAACCTTTATTGTACTGTTTCTGTTATTATTTATGTATTTTATTCATTTAAGTATTATGTGTAATTATTAGTTTCCATACCTATTTCATAATTTGACACTGATGTCAACCGACCTAACCCTATTCCTGCTGTCTATTTTGTCCATCCAAAGATTGTCTGGTAGAAGATCCCTTTATCGACATTTTAAGTTTGGCCTTTCTGTCTTCTGTACATTTTGGTGTCCATAAAGAGTTATCTATCTACATTATACTATAGGTTTGTAGGTACCTTAGAAGCTGTCATTTCATTTACTCGTAAGTATAAAATATTTGATAGAAAAAATAGGTAGGTACTTAGTTTTCGGAACGTGACATGTCCATTTCCTAAGCCAAACTGATGTCGTGTCTGCACGCGTGATTGGAATTTATTTCGCATTCCGTACGTGACCTTGCCGTGACTTCTTTCAAACTTGAAATTACAACTTCACACATAGAAAGCAGCTAAATTATACATGTAAGTCCCTACACTTACCGTTTGATTTTGACAAAATATACGTACCTAAAGGTAGGTTATTATCCTACTAATATTATAAACGCGAAAGTTTGTAAGTATGGGTGGATGGATGGATGGATGTTTGTTACTCTTTCACGTAAAAACTACTGAATGGATTTTAATGAAATTTTACAATAACATAGCTTATACATCAGAATAACACATAGGCTACAATTTATAAAGATATTGTGTGAATTGTCCAAAATATGATGATAAGTGTCAACTTGCCAAGTAAGTAGGAAAAAATCTACCATCTGCGAGCTATTCTAGCGTGCGCTGCCGAAACCGCTAGAGTTACACGTTTGTAATGTATGATGGAAATGTTTATCTTAAATAGTCCTACAAAAAGCCTGCCACAGTATGTATTTATATCTTATGTAAGCCATTATAGCCAAAATAACTACTCAAATTTATACTAATCCTGCGCAGACGAATTCGCGGGCACCAACTAGTAGTAACATAAATATACGTACTATTTTATCTGAAACATTTTGAGCACAAGGAAGCGGAAGTGACAGTGAACAAAGTACATTTTTTTACTTTGAAAGTTTGGTGCATATAGATAAGTTATTGGCAAGCAGCCAGCTTAATGGGAGGCAAGGGCTGGCTGCAATGCCATCTAAAACGTTTTATAGGCAAAGGCGACAGCGCGCTGTCGCATGACTGTACTCGGTTCCTCTCCTGAGACGACAAAACGACACCCATTCAAAGTCAAAGTCAAAGTCAAAGCATTTATTGTAAATAGGCAATTAAATCGCACTTTTACAAGTCAAACAGCTAATTTTCGTTAACAAAGAGAATCATAAAAACATAAAGTATGATACATTAAATTAAACAGTAATTGATTATGGTTTGATTTTGAAAAAAGGATGTTTCCTTTTCAAGCACTGTACCAAGATTCTGGACAGGAAAAGGAAACTCCGTTGACTCTACCAGTGCTTCGGAATACGCCCGTTAGAGAAGACAGCACCAAGAAACTCTACGAATCTACGGAACTCTACTCATTGATGCGAGACCAATATAAAAAGAACGCTTTGTTTGACAGTGAAGTGATTCTGAATTCTCTGCAATGGCAGACAGTTAAATAAATAAACGTAATGATACAAGAGAATTTGGATAACAAGACGAATGATAAAATCATCTAACACAGAGAAACGTCGAGGTATGTCAAAATTATATACTCGTATTTTGATATTAGGTTGTACGCGAATTAGACCCGTTTAAATACTAATCAACATGTATTCAGTTCGGGAATGTTTAAGAACCTCTAACACAGAGAACTCCTGTAGGTACCTACCTAGTAAGCATGTTTGTATAGTACCGAATAATACCGATACAAGACACATTTTTATCGAGTTGGTTATAGTTACCTACGCCTTTTTTGTCATTGATACCTATCTAGAGGCAAGTAAAGCATCGAAGCAGTAAATGTGAAAACATTGAAAAACTGTCTTTAGACTCCCACTCGGAACAGCCGATGACAACTGATTTTCGTTCCCTTAAAACTTGGACGCCACAAATCTACTGGGATTCAGCCACGAGCACGAGAATATCAACCGCCATATTTCATGGAGTAACTTGCCGGTAACTTGTGTATAGCTTACGTAGATGATTGTATCAGTTCAACTGTTTGTGCCGCGGTAGAAACACCGTCTGGTTTGGTAATTGGCTTATACTTATTAGAACAATAAGGGCTGCTTTCAACAGAGCAAGGTACATTATAATACTGTTATTACTCCAAGCGCAGTAGTAAATTAAAGAATTTGCAACTTTCAAGCGATAGTCAAACGTTTGTCTCATTACTGTAAGCATGCGAAATTAAATCTAACTCTGCTTCGGCAGTACCTACTTTTATATGTTTTAATTCATTCCAAAATGTTGCAGTGACGAATTGACGACCGTACTGCAGTGCCGCGTAGAATTTCGCAATGCAGAATTCTAGGTGGCAGTGTATTTCACTTCAACTATACTGGGTAGGTATGGCGTTTTATCACGTAAACGACAAGATCATCTAATTGTCAAAAAGAAATGGAATACCGTTCGGTACATCAGTAATAAAAGTTATCAAAACATTTTCATCACACCATATTTATATAACTGACGAATAGTCACTGTGCTTTGTAGTAAATATACGATTACAATAAAACGTCACAAATCAGTTAGGAAATCATAATGATGATGTTAGAAGGATCGAGGAAGTTAATAAGGAATGATATGAATGAAATACAAAAAAATAATACAATGAAATAAAATAAAACGATTTATTAGTCAAATAATCCACTTAAGTTCGTGAAAGCGGCAATGATCACATATTAAGGAGCTGGCAAACGTAATACTTACCAATAGCGACTACCAGATTTAAGGCCAAATCTGTTTGCAATTATATTAGGTGGTGTGAGTTTGTAAAAATAATTTGAAGTGGAAAAAATTGTGGAATTTTTGTTTCAAGCTTATTAGCTTTTTTTTTATTTATAAGCTTTTATAAACAAAACAATGCAGTAGACGTGTCATGGTGACACTTAGAATGAGATAATGAGTTGAACGCGTATCAACATTTCTTGTCTGTGCCGTTAACTATTGAGGAGTTTCCTAGTCAAGACCCAACTCTGAATGCAGCAAATAAGTTTAGTAAAACCGATGCGTACACAAATTTCGTATCTGTGCCGTTGCCATAGAGTTAATTTATCTGGAACGAATCCTGGATTCAGGTCATGCTTATCATAAAAATGAACCAACATGCAAAATTCACCTTCGTAGGATAAGAGGAAGTGGTTCTAACTGAGCTCGCAAGATTAGACCTGAACATACAAACATACATTGCAAGTTAAATAAAAGCTTGTATCAAGTTAGATCGGCCACATATTGGCATGTAAATCAATGAGTTGCCCATATTTGCCGACCCCTTAAACGTTTCGCTTCCACGTTATCTTCTATGGTGGTTACAGGACAGGAGCGGAGGGGAAGCAGGTGCATAGGGATCGTAACCTGAAAAAATATCACATTAATTTCTTATTTTATTTATTCGGATACTAACACATGTATACAGTAGTTTCCCAACGAGTCACACCAGATCCGATCACAGTGTGACTCATTGGGATTTTTTTCCCATCGAGTTACACTGTTATACATAACTCTTCTATAAAAATAAGTTGCAACGAGTAACAGTTTGACTCAATGGGAGAAAAAACAAGACCGCCCATCCCGACATAGATATAGGTTAGTTTGTTAGGTTTTTTTTTTATAAATACCTAGTAATCGCTATATGTAGTGTGACAGTGTAACTTGATGGGGGAAAAAAATCCCGACGAGTCACTCTGTGACCGGATCTGGTGTGACTCGTTGGGAATCCACCCTTAGTTAACTTAGCAATACGGATGAATATCCCGATTTATTAGGTTCACTTGTTTTTTGATTTTAATTTATTTTGAATAGGGCTGTTGATGATGGCGATAGTGTTGCCAGTAAAATTTATGTATTTACGATTGTATACACATTATTGTGTAATAAATAGCTGAACCTACAAACCGTGTGCAGTGAAAAATCTAAAGTCACTTCTTTTTAGATTTACAATCATTAGCTACTTTTTGTAGCGTTAACGCATTTTTAAAAATTCCATCAATTTGCATTTAATTAGCACCGCTCGTACCTAAGATATTTTAAGAAGGGCTAAAAGTTCGCGCAATGCCACGGTCACGAACATAATGCTTGCGTGTTTTAAGGCAGAACAACGCCATCTAGTTCAGTTGGAGGTAACTTAGAAAATCTAAAATGACACCTTGTACCACAAGAGCTTGGCGCCCAACGCTTTCACTACTGGTACATTTTAGAATTAGCGCCATCTATCAGCTCAGCTAGTAAAGTTTGCGTAAGATAGAACGAGATAAGACGAGTAGGCAACCCGTCTAAATAGAGCCTTCAGTTTGGCTGGAATAAGATAGTGAGACATTCGTTTTTTATTTTTTTTCTCAAGCTTGTGTCTCTTCGACTGTTAATGTGTAATATTGGTGGAATATTAGTCATTGAGTGTTCGTTAACGTGCACGAGTGTAGGTAAATGATATAAACCCAAAAAGCGTGTCACTTCGCATTTTTACAAAACTCCAAAGTATCCACCACTTTGCTGAATCGTGACTTTGGGTATGTAAATAATTGACTTGACTTTTGATTTGTACTTTACTACCACGAGGATTGCTTTAATACTATGACTTTCCTATTGTGAATATAAGAAATACTTAAATATTATATAATACTAGACGCTGGCTAAATGCACAAACCGTGCGAAGCCGTAACTAAAATAGAAAAAATAGAGCCTTATGCTTGCGATGTGTATTAGCTATAGACTTAGTATCAGAAATAGACTTGACAAAAGCTTATAGGTACCTGAAAGGGGCACACTTATGCTGCAATTGATAAATCGGATAAATTTAATACACGTTATTTGGTTGTAGTTCCAATCATTCGTTCGAAATTCTAAAATGTCAAGATCGTTGGTTACCCCTATAAATCGGATAAATTTAATACACGCTATTTAGGTGGTGCTATAATCATTCGTGCGACATTCTAAAACGTCAAGATTGGTTTGCTTCTGCAGAACAGTCATAAAATAGTGCATACACCGACAAAGCAAATCATCATCATACTATCCTACTTACTCCTTCGTCGATTTGTATACACTTGTCTCTTTTCTTCCCCAGATCTTGAGTCAAATGTCATATCTATTGGATGAATAATCTGAGGTATTAGCACAAAGCGGCTTCAAACGACGACGGCGGTGTGATCCGTCACGTGACGCACCCTATCTCATCTGAGTCAAAACATGGGTTGCTTCCGGTATAAAGCGGCCGCTTAATAACGGCACCAGTCAACCCGGACCGATTGAAAGACTGAAACAGAACTGTTCCGTTGTTTCAAAATCAGGTCGATCAGATTGAGCTATCATTTATAACACAGTTTCATTGCATGCCATACATAGACAAAGAAAACAAAGGACGGTGACACAGCGTGGCCGCATGAGATAGAAGAGTATGACATAACGATGACGACAATATAAGAAGACCATTCGACAAACATTTATGCCATAGTTTGTTACCTAGCCTTGAAAACCCCGGCACGCACTAAGTAATGCGAAGAGTGTATCTCTGTCTTTTTTCGTCACGAGTAGTATTCAAGTCTTCTCCACCCTGTGGGAAAGAGACTACCGATGCCAGCCATCTTCATCAGAGTGCCTTTTCCTCTAGGGTATGAATAGTATGATCCGTGTGCGACGGTACCTTGACATGGGGTAGAGCGAGCAGGCGGCGCAGGTCCTGCGCGGCGGAGGGCGCGGCGGGCGGCGCGGCGGGCGGCGCGGCGGGCGGCGGCGGCGGGCGGCGCGCGGCGTCCAGCGCCAGGCGGGCGCGCGCGCGGGCCTCCGCCGCCGGCGCGCGCCCGCTGCTCACCACCACGGTGCACGCGATGCGGTCGTACACCTGCGTTATACCTTATAGTACACCATGCATCACGCTACAGTTCACACTAGGACGTGGGCTCTGCTGCGTGAGCTCGGAGGTAGAGAGATGATTTTATGGGTACCATCGCTTTGACAACCCTATTGACACTCGCGCTGTTACTAAGACGTGGACGTTGGTTCTTCTGTGAGCGGCGGGTGATAGAGAGATGTTATTATGGGTACTATAACTTTGACAACCCTATTTTTAATACGTATATTTGTATATCGCATAAATATTTGATACGGGCGGGAATCGAGCCCGCTACACCAAGCGCAGCAGTCCGATTGCTCAGCCATTACGCCAAACGTGCCTATTGACACACGCGCTCGTGCTGGCTTTTGAGGTTCTGTTCAGTAGGTTGCCAACCATACGTACAAATACGCGACGGTCTTCTGTACTAGATACGAGGGCACTTTTCGCATCGTGCAGTTTTGGACAAGATTATGACACCTGTACCCCTAGTGTGTGTTTTACGAGCTCTACATAGTACGCGTCAACTAGCGCTTTGTATGAATATTTTTCGCTCATAAACGCGCCGGCAGGGGCGCAGTATAGGAACATCATACAAAGGCTAGTCGATACAGGGAAACGTTTAGAATAAATTAATGTAATTTGCCACTCGTAACAGAAACACCAACTTTTCTACTGTATTTTTTCCATGAAAAAAGCACCAATGAAGGTAAACACTATCCCATGTCAAGTAAACCCCGCTCACCTCCAACAAAGCCCGCAGCTGCATATCGTCCAGCACGCTGTGGAACAGGTCCGGGTCCATGAACAGCGGCCCGTCTTGCAGCACCGACACGTCGTCCAGGGACTCCACCACTAGGTTCACGGCTGTAAACGGGTGACAGTTGACAGTTGACAGGGTGACGTCACTTTCGAACGTAATAATTCAAAACGATGACAGTTTAAAAAAGAAAAATACTTATAATGTGCCAGTTACTAAGTTTTTTTTTTAAGGTGAGCTTTTAAACGTGGAGTAGAGTTTAACAAGAGACTTATTATGCCCGGTTTCTGAAAGTTATATTTAACTTTGACCAACCGATAAGTCATAACATTTATCATAGTTTCATCGTTGGTCTCTTCCAGCATGGCCTTTTGCAGCGACACAGGGTCCTCATTTCCTTCTTTTTAAATTCACTCACTAGTGAGAGTGCATTCTAGATTCTAGAATGTTCTAGAAAGTCCTAGAACATACCTGCAGCACTGGCCTCTTTCAGCATGGCCTCTTTCCACGACAGTTCTCTTTTCATCGTTTAAAATTCACCCACTAGTGAAAGATCAACATCATTCTACATTCTAGAATATTCTAGAAAGTCCTAGAACATACTTGCAGCGTTGGCCTCTTCCAGCATGGCCTGTTTCCGCGACAGTCCTCTTTTCTTCTTTTCATGTTCACCCACGAGTGAAAGAACAACATCATTCTACATTCTAGAATATTCTAGAAAGTCCTAGAACATACTTGCAGCGTTGGCCTCTTCCAGCATGGCCTGTTTCCGCGACAGTCCTCTTTTCTTCTTTTCATGTTCACCCACGAGTGAAAGAACAACATCATTCTACATTCTAGAATATTCTAGAAATTCCTAGAACATACCTGCAGCGTTGGCCTCTTCCAGCATGGCCTGTTTCCTAGGCACGGAGTCCTCTTCCTCCTCGTCGTCGGCGGCGGCCGCGGCGAGAGTGGCGGCGCGGAGGCGACGCCGGCTGTTGAACTTCTTAAGCTCGTCCACTGTTCCGGCGAGATGAATGCGGTTCTGCTTGTCGCGATCCTTAAAAAGCACAATACGTCGTATTTAGGATACAGATAGGCGGATATTTTTTAGGTTAGTTGAGCCCAGCGGTTTCTCCCGAGAATGATGGTCTTGAGTTCACAAAAACACCAGAGAAAAAGGCGTTCCGTTTCCCAGATTTTGCCAATCGCCCTGTCTAGAGTGATGCGCTTTTAGCAACGAACAGTATTTAATTTTAATTTATATACATAATATAGAATTTACGATATAATGTTCTGCGTGACTCGTTTTGCCCCCCATTCATAATGCATTACATACCCTTATCCACCGATGGTTGAGCACTTCTTGTATGTTGATTCTCAGCGAGTGGTCGACGGTCAACATGCGCTGCACCAAATCCTTGGCGGCGTCGCTAATGTCGTCCCATGGTGGAGCGTCGAACTGGAAATGAAAATAAGCTGGTTTTGATGAATTTATCATAGACGAGTGTGAAGTTATTACGGATAAGTGTGAAGTTATTACGGATAAGTATGAAGTTATTACAGATAAGTGTGAAGTGTGAAGTTGATATCATGGGCAAGTGCGAATTTATCATGGACTAGTGTGAAGTTATCATAGACGAGTTATTACAGAAAAGTGTGAAATTATCTTAGACAAGTGTGAAGGTATCATGGACAAGCGTGAAATATCATAGACAAGTGTGCCTACTTACCCGCAACCTCCCGCGGCAAATGGCCTCGAACAGGCGTTCCCTAGTCCCCGTGAAAGGTAAGTACCCCACCAGTAGGACGTGTAGCAAGATCCCCGCCGCCCATACATCCACCGGCTTCCCATACAACTGGCTGGAGACCACCTCTGGGGCCATGTAGTGGGGAGTTCCGATGCGACCTGAGAAAATGAAGCGAGTTTTGGCGAGCGCAGTGTACTTTCGGTTTTTGTTGAATGAGGTATTGACAGGGCCTCTGACAGTCGATAACAATGGAGACTGACAGCTTAAGGTGACCTCTAGGACTGAGCGGTGAATTTCCCAACCAAACTTCTGGTAGGTAAGTTGAATTTTTTTAAGCAGCTTACCGTCACGTGATCTGAAGATTAGTCACAAAGTCATTTAAAAAAAGGTGAGTAATGTCTTGTAGTGACATAGGCTAGGGAAGTAACGGCTGGGTAGAGTTATAAATGTTAGTTGAGTTTTGGTGAACAATTTGGCCTCATATTATGGAAATATGTAGGAATTTTCGAGTATTATCATTACTTGCTCAACTAAAATTTTTTTATCTTTATATTTCCAATATTATCTCGGTTTGTACAGGTTATTCTTAGAAACTTACTGTCTTGAACTCGTTTTGATTTTGCCAAGATGTAGAGGGAATCAATACAGTTCATACTCGGAGATATATTATTATTATGAAGCTTACCTTAAAGGTAATAACTTTATCACAGAAACACAAAAACCGATGGTCACCACCACCATGACCGAATGTTTGATGTCATGAACGATGTTTCTCGTTATGTGAGTAAATACTTTTTAGAATAAGGATCCGAAACCAAGTAGGAATTAAGCTTGGACTCCACTTATCCGCACGAAATCAATTTGTTCCGGATCTCTTTCCCATTGTCCTTAAAAAAATCGTTTGCTAGTGCAAGTAACATTGCTAAAAGTTGGCCGTACTCATCCCTATCAATAATGTGTCATCACGCACGGAGCACAAATAAGGAAAACACGTACCTATGCAAAATGGCACTTAAGTCTATGGGGGCAAGAACTAAGTTCGTTCGGTACCTAGTTAAGTAAATTTTGTGCTTGAGTTAGAATGATCGCGGTGCAGTAATTTTTTAGTGTCACAACTCACAATATGAACAGTGAATCGGGGTTTTGAATGGGGTGATTTTGAAGTTATTTTTGTAATCAGTGTCAATCAGCACCAATCATTTATATAACGAATAGTAGTAAAATAATATTAAAACTGTCTTCTCAGCAAAGGATATTGTTTTGTTTTGTTTCATAATTATCATCACATCCATCTCATGTTAAACACGCACACATGTTAAACACGGATTTCATCTCACTCAACTAGGACATAATCCGTCACGGGGTTGAATTCCGGATTGGTGGATCACACGACTCCCGAATTAATTCTCAGAACTGTTGGTTTCCGGACGATAAATTAAACGTCAAGCCAATAATAGATTGAGGACATAATAATATGTATTAACTAGCTAAAAACGGGTCTAATTCGCGCACAAACAAATATCAAAATATATAATTTTGACATACCTCGACTGTTCGATTGTGCGCGAATTAGACCCGTTTTTAGCTAGTTAATATGTTTCCTGTTCGCGAAAGTATAAGAACTTCTATAATAATATTTAGTTTATAATTTGGAACTCATTTCTACTGGAATAAAAGCTGCGCGATTGACCTTTTTCAGGTCAAAACCAAAAGTCGTTACTAGGAATAGCTTATTTTCTATCGACATAAGCTTGCCGTGTCAATGTAAAAAAAAACATGAATGATGCGTTGCAATGAAACCAGTGCCAATCTTTGTAAAGTGCTAACACGTAAAGTTTAGAGTGTAGGTCTAAAAGAACGAGGTGTTTCTACTTTGTCTCATCGTGGTCACGTGACATGGTCGAACTACGATACAAAGCAATGCGCACGCGCCATTGGTTACGTGTGACGTAGTCTTCCCCCAAATGTTACAAGATGGACAGAGCTTGTCTTATGCTCGGTTTATGTAGCCTCAGTTAACTTTGTTTGACCGTTAAGAGTATTGCTATCCTTGTCATTTGCTTTGAGCCAGATAGAGACAACGATAGCTCATCGGTTGGTCAAAGTTAACTAGGGCTTCAGAAACCGGGCATAAATAGACCATGGTTAAGTGTAGCTTGTCTGTTGCACAAGACAGGTGACTGTGACATGAGTGCTGATGATATTGCACGTTATATCCATGCAGTTAGGGCACAATTTCATTTGACATTAACGTCTTACCGTACTCGTCTGATTTCAGATACGCTTGGCCCATGGGACCCATTAGTGGTCGATTGTCCATCACCAGTTCTGTACAATACAACCTACTGTTACAGCAAGTTGTAAAAGAACTACAGGAACAAGAGAAGAAGTAAAATAATAATTACTATTTTAAAATAGATTTTCGAAAGACAAAATTAAGTTCTGACATGTTGCAGATTCACTTTTCATCAACAAGATGTATGTAATTAACTTACCGACTAATTGAGCTGCTATATCTAACCGAACTAGTTTGTTGCCAAGTTGTCCAATAGTAAAACAAGTGGTAGGCGACGACAGCGCTTTCTATGATGATAATTTTGCGTAATGTAGTTTTTACTCACCAGACGGCGCTTTGTAAGCCTTCGGTACTGACAATTGAGCGGCTTCATCTAACCCGCAATCTGACAGGCGCGCGGTTCTCTGGCCGCTTATACGATTGCAGGCGATGACAGCGCCCTCTAGACAGTCTAGCGTAATGCAATATCTACTCACCAGGTGGCACCCGATGAGCCATAGCAACTGATAGTTGAGCCGCTACATCTAAACCGCAGTCCGATAGGCGCGCGGTTCTACAAACCCGCTAATACAGAGTTTGTGCAATGACAGCGCCCTCTATACGGTCTAGCGTCATGTAAGACTTACTCACCGTGTGGCGCTTTGTTAGCTTTTAAAGCCGACATTTGAGTCGCTACATCGAATCCAGTCTGACAGGCGCGCGGTTCTCTGTGCCCGCTAATAGTTATGACAGTTACCTCTAGCGTAATGCAACGTTTACTCACCAGGTGGCGCCCTGTGAGCCGTCGGGGCTGGCAGCTGAGCGGCAACGCCGAACCCGCCTAATTTGACAGGGGCGCAGTTATCCCTCCCCGCCAACAGTACGCAGTGCGGACGAACATCGCGGTGGACTATGTCGTTTTCGTGACAGTAGCGAAGAGCTTCGAGTATTTGGCGCATGTAGTGGCTGAAAATAGGTGATTGGTTTTGTTAGATTTGGATTTCCCAAGCGATTAGCAATAGGCCTTAGCAATAACAGCACATCGCCTCTTGACATACATGCGGCGACATCGCATCATTGGTATCAACACCATCTAGCGTACAGGCATCGAACCATCCCTACCCAAATAATATCTAACTGTAACACGAATATTCAAACTTCCCACGAGGATCGATTGGACAGCTGTCGCCGATCGAGACAAATTATTTGTGATGGTGATTCCCTTCAGAAGACCGAGCCACTACTCAATACTTTTGAGTGAAAGAAAATCTTTCTTTGTTTTCTTTCTAATAGATATTTAACTTACCAAGCGACTGCTTCGCTGTAAACGAATCCGGCGGAAGCGCGACGCACCACTTCGAAGCAGAGATCGGAGCCGTCCATACTGGAAACACAATAACTGTGTATTTACGTAAAAAGGTATATAAACTTACTAACAACAAACAGGTAGTCTTCGGGCTATAAAACTCCTGTCTTGTTGCATTTTCTATGAAGTACGTTACAGATTATCATAATTTGATGACACTGGATTCATGTGAATCATCGCGTGTCGCACATAATGTAAAATGTAAGTTTAAAAACGTAATCCGTTCATTTTGTGTTTTTAGCATACTACCGCACGCAAAATTGTATTTGAATCGGTTTGAAATTGACGGAGGCATTGAGTCATAGGTAGGGTAGCTATAAACCCCTGGTATTCGGGTAAAATAACGCTTCTAAAATTAGAGGTTATGTTAGTGAAAAACCATCCAACACCATTTTTATTTTTTAAATTAATATTTTCAATAACAGTAACACACCGATAAATTTTATGATTAGGTCGATTTGCCTAAAAATCCATTATGTTAAATCGTTGACAATTCGACAATTAATCGAAATTAACTACACAGATATCGTGCAAGATGTTAAGTAACGATCGAGCTTCAGCGGAGTTTTAATTGGGTTCAATCTGGATTTAACGACTTGGCCCAGATGACCCTTATACTGTTGGAACAAGAGTCACCGTTCTCGGTATCGTGTATGATAAACACCATTTGTCCGACACTGGGGCCGTATTAATAAATGACCCTCAATAGCGCTACCAAGTGCGCTACTAGCTGATCCACACTCAAAATGTAATCTACATCGTGAAATCGTTGCTATTTAATAATTGGATATTGAGATGTAGCACTGGCTACTTAGATACTACATAGATGTGTCAATTGTGTCATAATCGGATAGCACTTAACCGCTGAGTGTCATTCATTAATTTGCCAGATATCATGTAAGTTTCTGTTCCTAATTTACAACTTAAGATGCATATATATTAAATAGAACGAAAGAGCATGTGCACACTGAAGATAACTCTCAGAGTTAAGTTTGATTTCTTAATACGGGCCTAGAACACATCGCGTGACCGATCAAGCGGCTGTCTCGTTGTATTATGGAACGGTGTACGCTCCGCCGGTTGTCACGCGATACACTGTGAGAGTGACATGACTTAATAATGATACTGCAGAACCATATTCCGATAGTGAACTGTACCAGTTGTATCGCCATTCATATGAGAATTTCGAATCCTGTTAGAACGATATATTTTACTAACGTTGATTATTTCCAGAACAGTTGTATTTAGGGAGGACTATGGATTGAGGCCAACTGACTGGCTTAATTTTTTTTATCTGATATTTTGCTCCTCGTTTTCGAGTTAGTTTTGTACTTATTTTTCATGGCGTCAAGAAGTTATATTTATTTATTTATATATGTATTGCCTACCTTTCTATGAGGTCAGGTCGCAGTCATAACTTATGACATAATAATGCATTGTAATTGGAACATGACGTACCTAAATGCATTTTAACAAAGATTTTTTATACCTACCTGTTTTAACTCATTACTATAGCACACATATTATATTATGATCAAAACTGTATTTGAAGAATTTACCTAAACTAAACAATAATTATTCTGTGCCTAAACCAATATACTATACAAATAGTCAGTACATAGTTACGAGTAAATGAGATAATAAAATGGGGTCTTCTTTAGAGAGAGCCTTTAGCCCTGTTGTTGTTAAATTATAGTACGAGTACGTATATGACTGCTAACTATATACGGCCATAAATTTGAGCAGTTCCATGACAAATAAATTCTTAGTGAACGATGTTCTCGTAAGAATTTTATTATCTCATCTTGTCTATGCCTACTAGCCTGATAAGCATCTAAACGGCCTGCGTTTATCAGTAAGCAGCTCACTGGCACGTGACTGATTAATTAGATTCGATTTCCGTAGTGGAACTTTACCTAAAGTTACGAAGAAAAATTTGCGACGTACATTTATTTAATACAACTGAATTGTAATAAAGGCGAAAATGTTGATATTAGTTTGATTATTTTTTGCTCAATATGAGGCAAAAACGGGTGAACGGATTTGAATGAGAGGCTTAGGGGCCGTCCATTAATCGTGAGGCTTGAAAGGGGAGCGAGGGAAATAAAATAAAATTATATTTTAGTTTATACCTACACGAAAAGTACCTAATCAACCAAATTTGTTATTGATGTTTTTTTTTCAAATAATTGTAATAAATCAGTTCAATTACATCGATCGATCAATTTGTAATGGCACTTTTACGTACTTATTTATGGAACTTTTTTATCTTTTAGAACTTTATGATCACTTTAGTCTAGAATTAATCATTATCAGTGGATTGATGACTATCCGGGCTCAATTTCGATTGGATTGCAGTAGGTACACACCGAACACAATAAACTGAATAATAATAGTACATAATATATGTTTAAACAAAATACCTACCTACCAAAGTATATTATAGTTTACTTGAGGTGCTAGCTAATGTACGTTAGGTAACAGAATATGACGGCATCACCCCCGCGCTGACTCGGCAGCGCACGGACGGCGGCGAGCGGTGACTCAACATCCATGCCTAACTATACAGTACCCCTAGTATGAGTTTTTACTAGCTCGACATAGTACGCGTCAACTAGCGCTTTTGTATGACGATCATGCACAGCGCCACTACCGGCGCGTTTATGAACGAAAATCCTTCATACAAAGAGTTAGTTGACGCGTACTAAACACAATCTCCCTACATATCTCATGCGGACCGAAATCAAAACTAGACACAAAAGTTCTCAGTTACTTTTACATAGGTAATATACTTAATTGGAAAATGAATGTCATTACATTACGGGTGACATAACATGATGTTGCGATTGTCTGCATGCCTGTGTTTGGATGAAATTTGCACGAAAGAACGCCCTCGCTAGTGGAGACAGTCTTCTTTTCGCATGTGCGTTGCTAAGCGTAGAGGATGCACCGACACGGTCAGTGCCTACGTTATAGAACATTGACACACTCGAGTGCCAAGTGTTAGGCGAGTGTCGCCGGAGGGCGGCGCGGGTCTGCAGGGTAAACAATACGCCATGCTATCGGATCTCAAATCAGCCTTGTCTGAAGGGAAAGTTTTCAGGCCCGGTACTTGATTGCAGTTATCACCGCGCTTACTATCTCATACTTTGGCAGCCTATACTATAATTTGGCGCTCGCGATAACCAACATCACTAACGACTTATTGTTCACTACACCTGCATAATCTAAACCCTGAAAGTCAGAATCTATTCCAAAGTGTACCAAAAGAAACAGTTTCCACCACCGCGCACCAGAACTACAACTGCTGCTAGCCGGAGCATTTCCTCGAGGACTGCAACCAGGATGATGAACAACTACCTGATACCTAGTTTACTAATGTTGATGATAAACGGGATAACCTGTAGGCATACCAATGCCAAAGTCGGCGGGGTTGACGGTGTCATAACCTGTGAGGATAATAGTGTCATAACCTGTGGGAAGAACAATGTCATAGCCTGTGGGGTTAACAATGCAATAACCTGTAGGGATAACAAGTTCATAACCTTTGGGAATAACAGTGTCTTAACTTTAGGAAGTAACAATGCCATAACCTTTGGGGATAACAATGTCACGAACTCTGGGAGTAGAAATACCATAACCGAAGGGAGTAACAATGTCTATAACTTAGGGGTTGACAATACAATAACCTGTGGGAATAATAACAAGATAACCCTAATTAATAAGAACGTCATAACCTGTGGGAATAACAATGTTATAAATTGTGGCCTTAGTAATGCAGTAACCTGTATCAATAACAATGTTATAAATTGTGGCTTTAAGAATGTAATAACCGGTGTGAATAATAATCGCATAACCTGTATAGATAAGAATACTATAACCACTGTGAGTAACAGAGTCGTAAACGTTGGAAGTGGCTTTGTCATAACATAATGGGTAAAACAATGTCAAGCTAGGGATAACCATGTCATAACCTTTGGGAACAATTCATACTAATACAAATATTATAATATTATTGTTATTATAAATACGGAAGTAACTCTGTTTGTTTATTTTTTATATGTGTTTGATACCTTTTCACGCACGACTAATTTACTACAGACGGCTGAACGGATCGCAATGATTTTTGCTAAGGAGAAAGATATATCAATGGGACGGACATAATTAAACTTTCTTTTCTCACAAAAAATAAACTTGAAAGGGTTGAAATCGGGGTTATATTATGTAGTTTGTATGAGCAATCCATAGCTCCTCCATTTAGAGATCTGAAATTCATATTTAGGCTTTTGGAATAAAAAGGAACACATTTCAAAACCTAGGTTAAATTCTCAAAATTCTCTTCAATAAAAAATCTCAATTTATTAATGACCTTACGGTACCTACCTGCCCAATACAAATTGTAATGCATAAATCGGGCGCAGATAATATTGGCTCAATATATTGCAACACAGTATGCAAGCAAGCAAGCAATACCACAAACATCGGGAGCCAAGTCACGTTCGACGGTTGCCTTAACATGTTAGGGTGGCCATGTGTTAAAAGGTTCTAAAAGGTCAAGACCACGCGAATATATATAATATGTATAGTATAGTCTAATAATATAAATGAATAAACGCTGTTCGTTGGTAGGCGCATCACTTGAGAACGGCTGCTCTGATTTGGCAATATAATTTTTCTAGTACGAATTCCTTTTTTATGGAAACCGTGCCTGTGGGAAAAAGGCACCAACTCTTCTTGAACAGGTGGTCTGGCAAGCAGCCACACTTTTGATGCGTTAAAGTACACTCAATTAAGTACTATTTAACATAGTTTACTAGTGCAAGAAGTTGTGCAGTGGACTACATCACTGAGTGGTAGAAAAGGAATATAGATAACTGATTACCAAATCACTTTATCGTGAATTCGATTTTAGTCGCATTCAGTTAGGGTTTCCGTCTAATACGTTATATTTTATTCGTTTTTTTTTTTATTTCTAGCCCGACTACTGCATATATATATAAGAGGAAAGACTCCGATCTTCATTAATCTGTTAATGGTTTAAACTCTAGGCTAGGGTAGGTTTGCTGTAAAATATCGTATATACTCCGATATGTCCGTAAAAAATCCCATAGTATAGCCACCCCAAACAATGCTCAGTATTCAAAAGCAACAGTCCAAAGCATACTGATCACTATATCAATGTAGCGTCAAGATACTGATACGCCAATGTAAGAGACCTACGAAAAAAGGAGGAGAGGCTCCTATAAGGGTGACATTCTACTGAAGCGCAAACACCCGGTGACATTGTGAAGGCATTTCATGATCAACCAATAATAGGACCAAAAATGTCACGATCTAGATGACCTCTTCGAAATTCTGGTTGTTCACCAGTCGTCCTCGCATTTTCGCTTTAGTGGATTTGGTCTTTATGATACTTACTATTCGAATACCATGTAGAGCATTCCCTCGGAGCTGTAGGTCTCGAGCAGCTCTACAATATGGGGATGCTTTAGCATGTGGCATATTGTCGCTTCCCGCTTCAAATCTGGAATTAGAATATAACGATCCATTACACATCTATACACATAAAAAAATATATATTGTAGTGTCAAAATAACAGCTTTTTAGTATATCTGTTATCTATATGAAAATATAAGATACTACTAACAGAACAACAATAATATTATTATAAGTATACCTACAGATATTACGATACCAAAAGGCAGAGATTATGATAAATGGTGCATAGATGACAAAGAGAAAATGGTTAGACAGAAAGAAAACAAATTAGTCAGAGAGTTTATTTTTATCGCAGCCCACGCATAAGATGGAAGAAGTATTTGTTCACGAAAATGAAATAAACGCGCATTCAACGTGGTTTCGTGTAGGTCGCCGTCGGACCTTGTTTCCATTTTTATGTATCGAGCCACTCTAATAGAAAAGTTTTAGGAAAATCAATCTGAATTTCGGAAATACTTGGGACCATCCATGACTGGCTGCATTAATGTACCTAATGACATGGGCATCAATACGGACAAATTCTATTCTATACTGGTCATTGCTGGCCTTTTGGAGAAGCTCAGCCACTCAGCGGGCAATGGAGAGTTATGCTCGGAGTTTCTTTGCGCGATAAAATTCAGAACGAGGATATTCACCAATTCAAAAAACTGAAGTTTACGACATAGCTCTCAGGGTTTGCAAGCTGAAGTGGCAATGGGCAGGCCGCATCGCTCGTAGAACTGTAAACCGATAGGGAAGAAAGGTTCTAGAGTGGCGACCACGGAATGAAAGACGCAGTGTAGGTAGGCCTCCCAGTAGATGGGCCGACAACATCAAGAGCGGCAGGTAATCGGTGGATGCAAGTGCCAAGTTGTCGTTCGGTGTGGCTGTCTAAGAGGGAGGCCTATGTTCAGCAGTGGACGTATTCAGGCTGATGATGATGATGATGATTAGACATTGAGTACTCACCGGCAGTGCTAAGTCCAGGGCTGGCAGTGAACCGAGCGACATCCACTATCTTCACTGCAAACTGCTGTCCGGTCTGACGGTGCACGCAGCGTCGCACTAAGCTGAATGGTCCCCTGATGGAAGTTCCAATTTTGTATCATACATTTAAAACCTGTTCAAGCCCCAAACATTAACGACATTTACAACCTCCTTTAAATCGCCAACTTCCCTAAAATGCAAAAATCCTACCCACCTATGCAACAATGGTTTTTTTTTCAGGTCTACCCTAGTTTTGTAAGATTTACGACAAAAGTCAGAATATATCAGAACTATCTGAAGCTGTAACTAACCAGCAATTTTAAAGACTGAAACTGCATACTAATATAAACTTGTACCTGAATAACCACAAATTATAACTGACAGTTGATACTAACACACAATAATTAATTTATTTCTTCAAAGCAAATCAAGCAGAGTGCATCTCTAACAGTGGTTTATAAATGGACATAATATTTGATTATCACTCTGAAAAATAAAATAATGCTAGCAAAGTGATTAAACAAAATTCAGAAAAATATATATAAGTATACTTACTTAATTGGAATTCAATACCAATTTTTAATAAAAATCATTGTTAACTATTACTTTTAAGTAAATAGGTACTTAATTATTATTTTTAAAAGACCTTACATACCCCTTGAGAGACTTATGGGGTGACCTAAGGACTTTTTTGCGCTTTGTACAGGTGGTAATGTGCAGGGCTCCAAACCCTGGGGCACTGGCACTTATTATGTAGCTGGTGGTCACTGACTTACTCAATAATTTATTTCGGTAGTGCGAGATTTGATCAGTACTCTTACAATAGTGCAAGCGTGAAAACTTTACCGGTTTGTATTGTTAACATATGGATCCAGGTAGCCGTTGGAGTATGCATCTTGTCGATATTGGCGCTGATCAAATCTAAATTAAATTTGACAGTTAACATATCAAATACTTTCTTGACAGAGGTTCCTGCTCACCCTACTGTAGACTATTTGGATTGTTTCCCGCTGGACAGTATATTATAGGCTGCCTTTTGACTGCCCTGTATTTTTGCACTGTCAAAATATAAAATGGAAAGGCCATGTACCTGCCACATGACGTAAAACTGTTATAAACACATCAGAGGTAAGTTCTCAACTGATCGCTATATACATAGAAGTAATGTAAAATCTCTATTATAATATATTCTAGAAGGGAAGAGGTTGCAAGACAGGAACCTCACCTAGTGGTGTTTAAACTACAATCCTTATGATTGTAATAAACTCCATGTTTGCTTGGGTAGCTAGACTGTCTGTGCCAGTCTAATGAAGACATATTAATAATTGGGCACTGTAAACCACTAATTATAATGTCGCTAACCAAGTACACATTGGGTGTTCAACAATCACTGTTTATAAAAAATTAAGGTTCTTTTTGTACACATAGATTATTTAACTTGAGCCATGTAAGAGCATGGAAGAAACGGTAAAGATGATAACTTGATAAGCTAACTTCCACTTAGTTGACAATGATCAGAGAAGGCTTGAGAGAAGATGGGCATGATGATTGTCATGCGGAGAGTGGCAGGGACAGCCGATTTTTAGTAGCTAATGAAACCAAGGTTTATTTAGATTCCAGAAGAGGTAAGAGGATGGATATAAAACTCAGACATGTGAGATTCCTGGTCACTCTGAGGTGTTGTTACAGATGGTCAGTTTATAGGTATTTCACCCGTGAGTACCGAGTAATGATTGAAGCAGCATAGTTTTGCAAGGATTTTCAACATTTCAGTTGCATAGTGTAGAGCCGAAAGTGGCCCCCTAAATAACTTAACTCTCTGCTTGGATACACACTGATTTAACAGTTTTGTGAGGGGAATAAAATTAGATTATCAAACAGGCCAATCAAGCTTAGGATAAATACCTAGTAGGTATATTGCTTTGAAACTTCAACTTAATTTTTACTGTGATTGTGGTATCAAAATTTAAGCAAATTTTTCATAATCAGGGAAAAAAAAATACGAAGCCAGTCAGACAATATTTTATGGCTCTACCTATAGGCTATCTATTGACTTCTAGAGGTTAGCCTCAGTTAAAGTTTATTTTTTCCACTTACTTGCCAATTATTTCGCATAGCTCATACACGTCGTCGAAGAGTACTTCGTCCTCAGCCATTTTTATCACAAACACTAATCACTATGTTTCAGAAATAGATGAAAATCATCATTTTTCGCACAGCATACCACTTAGATCCAGGATGGTTACGCCCATAAATCATTTATACCACAACGACACTATTTATAAGAAAACAACACTTAGCGATAGTTCACAGGGTACTCTTGAGCTTTAAGTAAAAATACGACACATAAACTCGGTGTTAAAGCGTAATTTGTGCATTTTAAACGGGTAAAAACATCGTAATCGCGAACTGTCCAATAAGGTTTGTAAAAGACACTATGGATTGTAATTACAGTTGTAAAAGATAGAAATAATATAACACAATACGTGTGAATTGATAAATATCAGCAAAATTTGCGACTAATAGAATAAACTAATTTTTCTACATAGTATTTTTTATTTACTTTTGACATTACGACGAGGGTTGCTAAGACTAACGTGAAGATAGCAACATGTCACTAGGAAATACCTAAAGTCTATTTACTTTTTTTAAGAAAATCTTTTGGCTTTTAAGCCTTTTGGTCAAAATAATTGCAACGTGGTTATAAGGGCATTTTCATTTTTTTTTGTACCCTCCATTTTTAGGGTGTCCCACTTATTTAACATTTAATTATGACATCAATATACTTATTTGTGCAACTTTTGGAATAGCAATTGGTATAAAATAATAATGTACCTACTTATTGACAAATTAATCAGTAATCCAAGCATATAAACGTTTAATTTACTAAATTATGAATGAATTGAAATGTTTAAAGTTACTGATTTTTGCATATGTCACACCCTGCACTAGCTTTGAATAATCAGTCATTACCAAAATATTTTCTACTAACATGTTTCAAAAGTTTTGTTATACATTTAGAGTACCTACTGTTTTTACCGTCACATAAATTAAATTTGTAGATTCAACTCTAATAAAACAAGTATAAAATCTATTTTCAAACAAATGTTCGAATCTTGAACCAGTCGGACATGTCAGTTTAGTGACGGTTCTATTTGAATCGAAAAATAGTAAACTCATTTTATTGATTGAAAATGGCAACATTATTGAAAGAAGATCACGGCCGCCATTCAAAACCCGTCTTTCTGGCAATGTGTTGCAAGGGGAAAGGATGTGTTGCTGGTGTTGGCAGCTGTCTACACTTTTTCAGTCAGCTTAGTGACGCTATTTTTTATTATAATATAGATGTCTTACGCCCTTTAACCGTTCCAAACGAATCAGAATTAATCTAGAAATCATTTTACATAGACATGTTTTATTCTTGTAAAAAATCATAAGAGAATGTAAAAAACTTTTTTCTTTAAATCGTTCCCGTGAGTTTGACGTCGGTTGGGTGACATTTTTATATCTTCACATATAGGGCTGACTACAAATGTCACAAAAATGAAACGTAAGGCTTGTTACACATGTTATTACAAGACGAGTCTTTACTTAAAATAATGACTTTATTAACTCTTGAAATTATGTTTAAACCATTATTCAAATATCCAAATACTATCACTTTTAAATGGTTAATTTGTCCTGAATAATAATATTTCTATGGTGAGTAGTAAATAATAAAAGTGGATCTCTTTGTTTCTAAGTGAAGTATTATTTTAAAAATACCAATTGTTGATTGTTCACACATAGTTAAATAAAGAATGTGATAGTCTACTATAATAGAATGTGATAAATCTAATATTTTTTTGAATTTATCAACGCTGTTTAAATGTATATATTTTAACTACCATGTAACCTTAGCTTAAGGGGTTTCGATTTGACAGTTTGGTGACTGTCCCAATGTATGCATGCGGACAAAATATTTCTTTTTCACTTCGGTTTTGCTGATTTACTATCACAGTGTATGAAATCGCTTTAACTAGTTGCGTATAATTACCAGTAAAATTGCATTCAGTACCTAACTAATAACTATCCCATAAAATAAGTTAAAGTAACATGATATACAAAGCCTCACTTGTCACAAAACCAAAGTTGAAACATAATTTTAGAAAAATTGGATTTCAATTTAAGGATAAATATCTGTTTTTCCTATAAAAGTCATATATTCAGTTGTAAAACAAAAATAAAAAATCAAGTCTTACGCATACAATTTAGAAATAGGAGGACTTTTAAGTTGTCATCAAACTGACCACTATTTCACTACCATGTCCACTTATATACCATTTTTATATAGAAAACATGCTATTTATTTGATACCTGATACAATTTTCAGTTCGTCAGACTACGTAGCCAAGTCTAGGACCTTTAAAAATCAAAAAACATAACTTTAAAAAAAATCTCATAATTTTTATGAGGGTACACTTTTTTCTGAAAATGCCCATAATATACTTACATTGAATGAATATAGTGAAAAATAGGTAGGTACGTTTTCTTTATTATCAGTCTGGAAATTGTTTAGATAATCAAAGTAATTATTGACTCTTGACAGAAGTCTACACTCTTGAGACTTGAATAAACGCAGTACGTACCACGTACGTGCGGAATAGTTTCCATAGGTTTATATTTTATCTTTGTGGCCGGAAAAATGTCGTCCGACAGGATAAGACGGTAGGTAGGGTAGGGCATAGAGTAGTTTACGTAAGGGGGAAGAGTAGGGTAAAATTAAAAGAGTGACCACACCGCACGTACCTACGCGATCACACCCAGAGTTTGAACGTAAACGCGGTTTTTCGTAGTGCCACTTACCTCAATCTATTAGGTACTTACAATTTTATTATTAGACGTTGGGTCTGGTGAAAGAAATATTAAAGCAAAATTATCACAAAAAAAATATTTTTTATTAAAAAAATATATACTAGGTACGTACAATGTATTTTTTGTATCATTAGATTAATCTTAACACAATCTCCACAAAATTATCATCAATATCCTTGCGAATTTATAATCTAATCCTAAATTAAAATTATTTAATATCAAGATGAATCAATAAATACTTAATTTACTACTTGTATTTTATTTTAAGTCATGACACTGCTGAGTAGAAAAAATATAATTAAATTTTGCGTTACCGTCTTTGCAAAAGTTATCTTGGCTTTGCCATATTTTTTATTCTGGGCTTACTGCCTTCGAAGTTGGTTCTCAAAGCTTACTGCGATGGGTTTGGTTTTATTTCGGAGTTCATTCTGTGAACACTACATCAAGCATGCCGCAGACAGATAAAATTACTTTAAAAATATCTGTAGGTATGTTGACGTAAAATTAGACACTAAAATTATCTAAAGGGAACATAACTAAAAGGGGATTTTACAAAACTTACCTACTACAAAAATACTTGGTGAAGTCTTGATATTTTGACATATTCGTCAGTAAAAATCTTAAAATAAACTAACAATTGAAAAGAGTTCCATTAATTTTCTTTTTGAAATAATCACAACCAGGAACTTTAATTAAAAGTTCAGAATCTGGAACTTTAGATTTCAGGGACTTGTTGACGTTGACGATGTAGGTACAATGGTATTCAAGTTCGTAGGTAGACTTCGAACTTGGTTTGCTGTGAACAATAAAAAAGTGAAGTTAAAGTGGGGCGGGATGGTGAATGCCAAAACGACCCCATCTCACCCCACTCCAGGCGGATCGACGGCTCACGGGGGGGTTTTAGTGGGTTCAAGTCCCACACGCCCCCTTCCGCCACCCCCGTGGCGTAAGGGATAGTGCGAAGGCATTTCCCCCCCTCAAAAAAAAAAAAGGTAGGTAGAGTCTGGCCAACGAAAGTAGACACTGAATAACCTCGGCAAATTCAAAAAATATTAGTATGGCAACCCATAATTGCCACCATCATGAAAATATTGGGGAATTTGTGTATTAGTGATGCCTTACCCTGATGCCGGTTCTCCCAAATTTTTGAAAACAACATTTTAATTTAGCCAATGCTTTTGTTTATTTTTACGATTCAGAATTAATAATAATCAATAAAGTACTATAAGATTGTTTATTTTGTATTATTTATTCCATTAGTGGTCGTTTTAAGTTGTTTTTTATACATTTTAGGTACATAAAAAACCATGCAATGCTAAACCACAATGAAACTTAAAACTAAGTCGATAAAAGTAAAATAACACACTAAGAAGTGGGTTACAATCATTCGAAATCAATAATTATTGCATCCCAAATTTACCCTGTCACGGAGCATAATGTTCAGTGGTGGAAACACTAGTATGGTCATGTAAAAATTTCGAAAAAATTCGAGTGTCTACTTTCGTTGGCCAGACTTTAATAATTTAGTAGGTATGTAATATATATTTAAATTCTACACAATCTGAAAATAAACAATAATATGAGTACTTAGTGTTTAGGTACCTACATGAATATTTTAAAGAAATTATTTAACCCACTCGTTCTTATCAAAACAAACACCTTTGAATGATAATATTCCACAAACTAGAATAATAATGGTGGTTGTGTAAATGGTTCTACCAGTCCGAGGTCATCATGAGCTCAAACTATTTTGAAATAAAAATTGTAGTGTACCTAATAAATTATGTTGATATTATTTTATTATCTTAAAATATTGTGATATCGATATGGGCTTTTACATACGATGCGAAGCCAAAATTGAACAGAAACTAATTTTTTTTTTGTGGCAGCACATTCCCGCACAAACTCCGACAATACTATGCAGCTAGCTTCAGCTCTTTGAATTTGTAGAGCGCGAAAACCAAAATATTAAAATTTTGCTTTAAGTAAAATACTTTTATATTACACGAGTAGGTTCAATAACTACATACAAAATTCAATTTATCCAATACGTACCTCTGTGGTAGCTGACAAGTTTTTACGTTGTTTTTTTGGATTTTCACACTTATAAGTCTTCCACAGCACGTAATATCTGAAGCAGATGAAAATAAATAGGTAAGTATATTGTAGCCTACTTACTGTACTTACTACTACTACAACTTATACTTACGTAGGTACCTGGTATAAGTAAGTACCTACCGTCCTACGTCTATAATACCTAACAGACACACACATAGGTAGAAAGTTTAGTCGGTAAGATAGGTAGGTACCTACTTACCTATAATAATAATTATATATAGTACTATAAGACACACTATCAGATATTCAGTGGTTTTACCTTCCTGGCTGCTCGTAAACATTCGGCAGTGGCTCCCACGAGATTCGCGCCTTGAGTTTGTGATTGTTCCAAACGATTTTGTGTAGCTTTAGCCCTTTTATCCTGTTCTCGCGTTTTCTAAGAGATGCCGGGGAAAGACCTAAAAAATATTGGTAATTTATATTTGGAGTTAGTTTTTTTATTTGAGAGCGGTAAACAACGCTTCAATAACCTAGTTAGGGTGATGGAAGACGAAATAAAAAGTGTAACAAAATATTACCATTAACTTTACTCGTAGTGTTGTAGAAAATTTCAGCCTTTTCACTGCGCAACTTGCCCAAGCCGAATTGACTGATGGTTTGTACTTGCAAGAAGTACATCGAGTTTGGTTGCAGATCCTTTATTTCGATGTAATTTTGGTTCTGAAACACCAAATGAAACATAAAAAAAAACCCTGAAACCCCCTGCGGGCTCCTAAAGGGACGTGGCGATAATGGATTGCTACCCACTTGTGGGTTTGATCGAATATCGCCTCTTTGCCTCTCGAAATATCTTTCTTACCCTTCGGTTGCTCGTTTATACCCACCCGAGCCTATCTTTATTCTCTACCCTATTTATATGGCGATTCGAAAGGCACACAGATGTTTTTCATATCCTCTCTCTAGGATAAAGTAGAAGTTTATAGAATCAGTAAAAAACTGCTTTGGGTTAATTATGTAAGTAACTATAAATCGACATTTATAGAGGTGTTTTCAAAGCTAGTGTTATCCAATTAATAAAAAGGCATAATCAGCAAGCGTTTAATAACCTATTTACGTAGGTTGAACGCGATCTAATTCTAAAAGAGTATAGGCGCAACAGATTAAGTAAGTACCTATATTAACTATAGGTATAGGTATACTTACTTATAGATAGAAACTACTATAGATAGGAACTACCCTAACCCCCAGTTTCTGAAACGTCAGTCAGCGTTGACAACAGATTAATTATATTGCCATCCTTGTCATTTGTTTATAGTCAGATAGAGGCAACGATAGTTTTAATCTACTGTCAACGCCAACAAACGTTCTAGAAACCGGGGGCTGGAATTATATAATTGTAGCCTACATTATATAATTACATCATAATATATCAAATATCGAGTACCTATAGGTATCACCAAAAAGAAATCTGCTCTCTACCTTAGGAACGTTCTGATGGTTCACGAGGACAGAGTCCAGCTCACCGCCAATGCCTCTGGCGCGACGGCTCCAGAACACCTTGTATCGGAGGATGGGCAGGTCAGACTGAGGCTCTTTCCACTCAAGCTTCACTGTGACTGTGCCTGAGTTGATTAGAGAACACGATAAGTTTTGCGGTGGTAAGTGCTATGCAGATTGTAGGACCTAAAGGGTGGTACAATCAAGACCATACCTTAGAAAAAATAATGATATAGGTAGTCTTTCCAGAAGGTAAGAGTGATTCCATAAGCCCAATGAAAGCAAATAATGAGATTTCTGCTGTGTCCGAAACTAAAGACGGTTCACGTTTCCAATGATAACATAGGGAGGTAGCTTTGACGTCTGCAGTAGGCCAATAACCAAAAGTTTATCATAATAATTATTTGCACTGGTTTTGGAACCAGTGAAACTATGGCCAATCGATAAAATATTATAGCCACGTTTTCAGTCGTAAAGTCCGGCTTACGTCACAGCATATCAGCTGATCTCATTGGCACACCCCTAAATTGTGCTAAAACATACCCCTTAAGTGGGTAATATAAATTTATGATGGATAATGTACCTTGATTAGGCTATAACAAGATTGGAATTGCCTTTTACACGTAATTGGTATATCAATATCAATTTTACCATCGACTGTATGTAGAACCATAAGGTAGTAGGTAAATCGATTCACAACACCTTTATAAATAAAGCCTGATTGCTAAGTCAAACAAGATGACGAACGTTATGACGTTCAGAAATGCTTCAAAATTAAAAGTGCAAACTCAACTATATCTTTGCTAACCATCCGATGATTGATAATTCAGGCGGAGATTAGTCTAAGACGACTGAGAATTCAAACGACTTGGACATCTGGGCCAAAATAATTTCGGCCGAATGGCCGAGCTATTAAAATATGTTGACGAGGTTCAACCCCTATTCACATGTTTAGTCCCTTACCGTTTTCGATTTTGAGCGGTCGCACTTTCAGCTTCTTTGGTTTGGGGGGTGGCCTGGGCCCTCTGCGGGGTGTGAATGGAGGGCTGGGGTTGGAGAACCCTCGGGAGCCAGATGTGCCGACCGACGCCACCCTGAACCGGTACCAACGGCCCGACTTCAGCATGGCACGCAGTGATACTTTGGTCCTGGGAGATCGGAAGAACAATTGAGTTGGTATTTGCTGTGTTTGTGAGACTAATGGCCCCTCATAGTTCTTGATGTCCTCTCCAATAACATAATAGGTACATATAAGTAGTTATTATAATTTAAGCAAACCGTGCTGAGTGCGTAAATTTGCGAAACTCGAGTTCACGGTTGTGTACGTACGCGGCTGTGTAACTATGTAATCGTCTATCTAATTCAGTTTTTATGTGTACGCGATTTTATGGTGTACAATCCAGTTCAAAAGTGTAAAAAAATGAAGCTCTACTCTTTTTTGATTGTAAAATGTCTCGCGTATAAAATAATAAATAAATAAATAGATTGTACCGCGACTATGCCTGTTATGTTAATTTGATTGCATTCTTCTGTCTAGTCTAGAGTCTACTAGAAAAATATGTCTCAAAAACGTTATAATTTTGTTGTAGGATATCTCTCTCTAGACTAGAAGGGTGACTACACAGTAAAGCAGATTTATATCCATCTCAGCTCTAAAAATGAGTTTACGTCCTTTCCCTTCATTACCACTACTAAGAATCTACCTCAAACACAAACCGAATAGTTTGAATGGAAGTAAAAGTCGGCGCCTAATGACTGCTTCATACAAATAGTTGACAGAATGTAAGAAGTTGCGGTAATGGCGGAAAATTTCACTACTCGTCGATTACCGTAATTTAAACGTCTGGTCGCAGAATAAGTAGTACATATATTAGTACCAACATAGTCTAGTGTACATATTATCACGTATACGGACGGGCAAAAAGGCTTGAAACTATTCATGCGTTTAAACTGTCTCGATATACGTATTGGTTTCCTTTTGCTAATAAGTGGTATAATTATTTCCTCCTCAATATTCTCTGAGATTTCCCGGGCCATTTTGAGTAAGTATATTGAACTAATTAAATATCAAAATGAGTATTGATCGGTATACCTGGATATACTGGTGAAATTATTTGTGTCTGCTGTGTCCATTATATATTATTATAATCAACATCCAGAATTATATCATCCGGGTGTTTTACCTCTTAAGATTTTATAACAAGTAGGTTAGTAGTTAACTATTATACACCAAAACTTGGCAACACTTATAATGTATTGCAATTACTTTTATAATTATAGATATTACTAGCTGCGCTCCGTGGTATTACCCGCCGTTGTATGTGTGTATTAGCTACCGCCATACCAAATTTAATCAAAATTGTTTCAGCCGTTTGAACGTGAAGAAGTAATAACATACAGACACGTTCACACACTTTTGCTTTTACAATATTTAGTGGGATTTATATAGCATAAGGTATAGTGTAACGAAAGGGACGGAAAATGTTTGACCCCGGAATCGACCCAAATAATAAACCTTAAATAAAAAACCAGCAACTTTGTTGTCGATAAAAAAGTGGTCACGTTCGCGTTACGGTAAACGTAACAATTATTATTGTAATGTAACCAAGTTTGTTGGTACCTACTTATTTGATAGCGCAACGTTCAATCTTACTTTCTATTACGTCAATACTACTCAATACCCGATAGGCAACCAATAGATTGGGGTTTACCGATTATGAAACACAGGCTGATAATCAGGCATATTCTGATTCATAAACGATTCACGTAAATATCATCATTTAATAACTTGGCAGTGAACACATGAGCCATTTTTGCAATCAAGAGATTTTTGAAAAGCGAACTGGTTCTCGGACTCTGAACCTGAATCGATTTAAGATTATTTATGGGTTTGTTTGTTTGTTGCTCATTGACTAGTTAATTAAATAATTTTGATGCAGTAATCATTTGGAGATCATAATTATGTGGTATAGCATTAAGGCTTTACGTCCACTCACTATTAACGCATAGCATTGGGCAAGTACTATTCACATGAGAGGTAATTTTTAGCAGTTTACACAAAAATAACCCTAATAACGATGACTGTTTTCCACGAGAAGATTATTCACAGGATTCATATTATCATGTTATAAAACAACGAAAACCTACTTGTTTGTCCTCATCACCATATTCCAGTCTCCAAGCCTCATCTCCTCGTATTTAGGTCCCAAATGGTGTTGCTCCTCAAGGATATACAGGACTTTTCCAGGGACAGCCCTGGCTTTATCTCCCACGCCACCGGACCATCTGATTTGGACTTTGCCACGGCGTTTCTCTTTCGCTTCTTCCACTATTGGCATTGCTGGTAGACCTGTGAAAAAGATTACAATGAACAGAACTGGCTTGATTCAGTTATTCATTATCTGGGATGCTGAAGCACGAACCATCACACCAGCTCGCTTCTGCTAATTTCTTGGAAAACTGTTTTGTTCGGCAATATTCGGTATAATTGGGTAGGTACATTATGCCTACGGTAGGTATACATCATGCATTTTGTTGAGTTTCTAGTTTGATCATAGCTGAACTACAGGATGATCGTATCATGAGATCGTGCTGTCTTCTTCTACTTCCAGTCAGTTAGGTGTATTTGGATCGGACGAAAAATGTTTTACCAGGCAAAGTGAGCAGATCAACAGGTTCGCTGCAAGAGGCGCCGCATCCATGATGGCAGCATCTTTGCGTGCCATCGCATTGGGAGTCCGAGTTGCAGGACTCGATGCAAGCGGCGGCCCACTTGGGGCTGTCTTGAATGGGGCATGTGCCCGGTTTCTGCTCTTGAGAACGGCATCTAGAGCGGCATTGATGTGTCTAAAAATAAAATAAATGTGATGCTTGTAAAAGCTATCGAGATCTTTTTAGGAGAAGTACTTAACAGTTTTAACAAATAGTATAGTATAGAGATTGGGTTTTCAGTGACAGCTCTAAAGACTCTTACCCCCAGTTTCTAGAACGTTTGTTAGCTTTGACAATAGATTAAAACTATCGTTGTCTCTATCTGACAATATACAAATGACAAGGATGCCAATATAACTAATCTGCAGTCAAAGTTGGTTGACGTTTCAGAAACCGGGCGTTACTCCATTACATATACACCTAAGCGCAATGTGGTTAGAAAAGTACGTAGCCAGTAGGAGATAATTAGAAATTTGGTACCATATAAGAAATACTGTATTTAAAATAGAACGACATTTTTGTGTGAAATTTGTGAAGTAGGTAACGATGCAGAGTTTGCGAGCGCCCTTTAGAGCTAATTTAGAAAGTATGCATAATTATTCATTCACTTTGTACAAAAAGAAAATGATTAATAGTAAGGATATAAGTAAGTCATTGATGCATTTCCATGGTACATTATTGAAAGGAACCATTCACGTAAAGTTCCGTTACCGCAACTTCATTAGCGTAAGTAATTAGCATACATTTGCCTGTTTCTTTCACTATAACGACCCCTTTGAAGCTCTATGATTCACGCCGGTTGTCTGAAGAGTAGTTACAGAATATTATACGCGTAGATAGGTTGAATATTATACTAAAAGCAAGGAATTTCCGCTAAGATTAGTAGGTATACTAACTTTTACAGTTTTTACGACGCCAAGCTTCGGGAAGTATTAGATGAGCGATGTCGAAAATAAAGTTTAGGTTTGGAGCTTTTTACAGATTATCTACTTACTTATTTAAAGATATGAGAAATGTATTCTACAAGGTATATTTATTATTACAGACTAGACATTCTGTAGAGTAATTATAGAGACCTAGCTATAAGGTAAAAGGTGTAGTTCTAGCTAGAAGTTTATTTCGTATATTGATCATATTATTATGTACTTATACCTTTTCAAAAGTACGACTCTGTACCTATTTGAAATAAAATGCCGTATCAAAAATCAGTTTTTGTGAGGTTCGTTAGTATAATTAAAAGTTATGTAATGTGTGCGTGTATTTGTATTCTAAAGTTGTCTATTTAAAGGGGTCAAAAGATATAATTATTATTATCTCGCGACCTCGTCTGAAATGCAAAGTTTGTACTCGTATTTCTTTGAATGTTCATCGAAACCCTAAACCGCTTTCGTATTCGTGTGTTATTACCTGAAATAGCTCTGTGCTAGGCTCTATCCATGTCTTATGTATACATGTAGATATCGCAAGCAAGTAGCAAGTAATAACAAAATTGGATTCATCCGAATCTTATTTTTTCCAACACCTTTTTGCCCAACATATTTCACCGAATACGAGTGCAATCTATTTTTATGTTTTTTTAGGTGTGGTCATCACAACTTGCGAATTATTCTTGATATTATGTAGGTATGACAGCCTGTTGTTTTATCATATTAATTTTTTTGTGGCTTTTACCTAATACCGTAGTAACTATTTCTATTCTGTGTCAGTACTTACTATAAGTCCGCGTATTTTTTGTGCTCTGATTGTGAGCATACAATTTTAAATGTCAAACAAAGCAGCTTTTTGTCGTAGCAGAGTTCGAGGCACCTTATTGAACTTTAGTAAGAATAAACTGGGGGTTTCCTGGATCCGTTTGTGATAATTTTTTATTATTCATTTAGATATTATATATTATCATACATTACTATTAAGATATTACATGCACTCTGCGGCTTCGCTCGTGTGGGCAGGAAGGTAAACTATTATGCTCGGGTGATATGTTGAACCTCTGATAAGATAATATTCCTGGTACTAATTAAGTAGTGGTACCAATAATAATTCTTACTACATGTTATAATAACTCTACACGTCAGATTAATAGAAAAAGCTCAGATGGGAAAGCTAATGATTACTACATTCGTTTCATTGTAGCCGTTTCCAGTTATTTTTTGCTTACAACACACATTACAATATATTAAATCGTACCTATAATATTTTCTAATAAGTCCTAATGAGCTTAAAATAATTACCATAAAATATCATTAAAATATGCCTAGCAAAATATAAAATATTAAAGTTGTTGCATTAGTTATATTTATATATTTCAAAATATATTTTTACGGTATACTTATTATGTTTTTTGATACTATATTTTGTTAATGACGAAATACCTAAAAATGTAAATTAAGTTTTCCAACGACTTACCTCCTCTCTTCCCTCTTTAGCCTTTTCCAAGCACACGAGGTCACATCGCGCTCTTGACAAGCTATTCGTGGTCTGAGACCTGGTGAACCTTCTGTTCCTTGCCTGGACTGTGACATGGTGCACAGCAAACAACACTAGGAAAAGTTTGAGCATCATTTTGGTAGCTGGGTTCGCACTTCACCTCGAAAATCAGTCTTTTTGGTAATCTGAAATTATGTACGTATATTTAGTGACATAATAATATCTGGGTTATGCATCAAGTGGACACGAACGGGATGGACACGAGCTGTTTTCCAGTTGATTAAACGCCAAATAGGTATCAAATTGTTCTTTAATCACCTACACGCTAAATAATCGAGGATATTCGCCAAATAATTAAAGTTTACGACATAGCTCTCAGCGTGTGTAAGCTGAAGTGGTAATGGGTAGGCTACATCGCTCGTATAACTGATAACCGATGAGGAAGAAAGGTTCTAGAGTGGTTATCACGGAATGGAAGACGCGGCGTCAGTAGGCCTGCCACTAGATGGGCCGACGACATCACAAGAGTGATGTCTCGACATCTCAGGTAACCGATGGACGCAAGTGGCAAATTGTCGTTCGGTGTGGCGGTCTAAGGGGGAGGTTTATGTTCAGCAGTGGACGTCTTCAGGCTTTACCGATGACTTTTTTAAAATCGGCCCTTTGTGCTCAGCAGAGTGATGATGATGATGATTTTTTGACGAGAGATAAAAGTTAACTAATCTCGTCGCTATAAAACTTTGTGCGGCTCAGAATACTTAGGGGTTGCAGCCTGTAGCCAAGTGTGTCCATTTCGGGCATTTACGCTTTTGTCAGGTCCATCTGTGATACTATAGGTCCATGTTGTACGTGTTTTATTTTGAAACGACTCTCATCTTTTCAACGTCACACAGTTGATACTTGATCGCTTACAATTTTATTATTAATAATTAACGTTTAAAATTATTTAACGTGTACCTATCCTAAAGAATCCATAATATGTAACGTGTATCCTAAAAAAGTATAGGTTGGTAGCGCCTGTTTTATATCTTATTTTATTGCACCAGATCTAGTAATTATAGGTAATTCCGATCGATCTGACCTTTGCAATAAATTGCAAATGAACGAGGTAGTAAAATTCGAAATCAAGCATATGGCTAGTAAAATTTATGATAATTTTGCGTCTGCAATGGTACTTTTCAGAAATGAGAAATACAAAATTAAATCACGTCTGATTTAGCGAAGTCAATGGGTTCGATTTCTCATTATGGAAATCATTTTAATTAATATGATAATTGTATAGGTATTATAAAAAAATATTTATAAAAAATAGGTATTATCAAATGTGGATAAGAGTTTCCAGGCTATTCGTTGTCTTAGTTCTTATGAAGGATTTAAGTATGATAAGTATGCATGTGACTCCCGATTCTGAACTTTTCGGTGATAAGGTACCCAACTCAGTGATCGATCGATTCGGTTTGACATCGTTCGATTTGCTACATTTTCAATTCACAATAATCGCAGTTGAACTCGAATCGAGCGTCACGTTATACAAAAAGTAGGTACGATTAAGAACTATGGCAACACAAATCAGAACGCAGTTATCGAGCAATGATTCTGAAAGTTCGATTATTTTCTTCGGAAGACGGGTGATGGATGATGTCATCCATTTGCCGAAATCTAGCCGTTACTTACCATAGGTCGACTCTGAATAGCTCAACAAATTGACGTTCGATTCGAGAATGATACCGAATTGAATGGATTCGGTTCTCTGTCGATGGGTTCTGAATCGCCGAAATAAAATAAATTAAATTAAATTAATAATCTGGCATCTAAAATGTACTAACAATTACGTCCACATGAAAAATTCACCCTGTCTAAGATAGGTAAGTATATTTCAAAGTTAGCATAAATAATTTGAAGTCCTTATAAGTAGGTATCTAAACTATCCCCGAAATATGCAGCTGCTTTATTTAATAAGTGCAGCTTTTTATTTATGTAAGTAAGTAGGTATATAGCTACTTGCACTTATAGATATTAAATTTTTAAAGGTAAGTACCTAGTTCTTAATTACTTATATCTGTCTAGTTACCCACTTTCTCAAACCTATAAGTATTTCTTTCGGTAGGTAGGCCGCCTATTTTTTAGTTAAATATTATCTAAACCTACATCGACCATAGTATTTTAAGACTAAGTACCTACAGAACTGTCTTTCCATCTAAAACTGGGTCCTCAGTAGTCTGGAAATATTGATTGTTACCCACCCATACATTTATATATCTATTACCTACAAAATTTCTTCTTATGCGTGTTAAAGTAGGTAGATAGGTAGGTACCTAGGTAGGTAGGTACCTACCTAATTAGTGTGTTAAAAATAAAAACCATCTGTAAATGAGACCCCCAAAAATGTAACCGTAGACCACCCAAACACTGCACCCGAACGCACCTCAACAAACCAAAACCAGTCCGATCAATTCCATCTTCGTAAATCAATTCAAACTGTCATTGCGATTGCACGTCACTTGTGTCATCGACCTCAAGGTTTCGACAGAAATGTAAACATAGACTGGAGCGAACGCGCGTTACGCTCAGAATGCGCGGAGACACTGCGCTGCGTCGCCGTCGGTCGTCGCTTGAGCTCGAGACGCAAACGCATCGCAGGTCGCAGCCCGTTCGTGCTTCTACTTCATTTAAAACACCGATGATGCTTTCCTGTCTGTACGATGACGGAAGGCCGCTTTTACCGAGCCGGTTTCCTAATTAAAAACGCCCGTCTTCCTGCTCGCGATTGTTTTACTTTTTTCGAATCGTAAATAGAATTTAATTGCGTGAACCCGTTTGTCGATGGTGGATGCCCAACGTGCTACCCATCTGGAGGCGTTCCTAGTTGTGGGGTTCAACGTTACAAACTAGGCACTTAGTTAACTTTTTTATAAGTAAGACAACTAATCTAAACTGTTATCTATCCTAAGAAGCCTTGAGTTTGACAATAAAAGCTACCTTTATAATCATTTGATTGATATCGATTACAATCAAAGTGATGCACGAAATCGACCCGTTGATTAATCATTATAGGTAAGTACTAAAAAAATAGTAAGACGACTGTGAGAATCGAGAACAAAAGAGAGATAATACGAATAGAAAAAGGAAGGATCCTTTTTCAAACCATAATCAATTAGGTACTGTTTAATTTATCACATGTTATGTTTTATGGTTCTTTATGCTAACGAGAATTATCTCTTTGACTTGTTAAAGTGCAATTTCATTGCTGTATTACAATAAATGATTTGACTTTGACTTTGAATGAAAATAAAGCCTATCTAGGATTTACCTAATTCATTGCGAAATACCGAGAACTTTATCAAGTTCAGCTAGCTGGGGTATGAGGCAAGTCAAATGCAGCTTTACGTAAAAATATCCGAATACCTATTCTTACAAACCCAGTAAGACTTTATCAAGTTCAGCTAGCTGGGGTATGAGGCAAGTCAAATGCAGCTTTACGTAAAAATATCCGAATATTCTTACAAACCCAGTAACTTAAACAAAGCCAGCCAATTATTCCGCACCGAGCGAACAAGTAGTTTGCAAGTTTAATTGGCAGCGGACCTCTCTGTATAAATAAACAAACAAGCGGTCGGTGTCCAGTGCAAATAAATTAAACTCTTGAAGGGCGCCCCGTGGTTGGACTAATCAACAAGCCGTTGCATTCTGCGAATTCTGGCATATACATAACTACCTAGGTTGTTTTATTTGGATATAGCAACACAGTTATCTTAACTTCCGATTCTGGATGGATCTGCATTTATGTAGTAAGTATGGGCAGGCATTAGGAAGGTAAAGCGGGTAAAGGCATCAAATGCCCACTAGTGGTCTGAAATGTTTGATCAACAATTATTATTACTTGATTATTTGGGAAGTGTAATTGAAGTGTGGTATTGCTCTACATTTGAGTTGGTATAAAGATATACATTAAACATTCAAACAATTGCTGAAACTGCAGCAGACGTCAAAGCGGAGACCAAAGTCGTCGCAGACAACGCTGATGCTGACGAACGTAATGCAGATGCAGACACACATTATATTGACGCAGATGCACAATTACATGTACTTATTAGTAATAGTTTTCATAAATAATTACCGTACAATGTACAGTCAGTTATTAAAAATTCATAAACATCAAGTATTTTGTCAAATTTAATTGAACGATTAGGTCAATTAAATAGAGAAGGGGTGAATGTTTAGATGGTTTGGATATCTAGAGAGGATGGATGAAGGAAGATTGACGAAACAGATTCATGGAGCTAGTGTAAATGATTAATGAATAGTATGATGAATGGGCCAACCGATGGGGTCGATGTAGACGGAGGTACCACGATCAAATTGAGGAAGGAAGTCTTAAAAAAAGGCCGAGTCAAAAGTGCAACCGGCGAGCATGGTAGTATGACGGGACTCATGAAAGTGGAAGAAGCGTAAGCGGTGTGTTAGTATCGTAGCATGTGGACAGCTGTGTAGTCTCTGCTTATCCCAACGGGAAGAAGGCGTGACTGTATCTATGTGTAATCGAACGAGTTCTTCTATTTACGCCCTTTTATGGAGCAGTTCTGTATGCGGCCGTTCTGAAGTAGGTACCTACAATAATGATGGTCAAGGGTCCTAATATTTTACATACTGCCAAAATTGAATTCGCATAATCGGTAGAACTCAAATAAAGCTAGAATTTGAAAAAAAAAAAACCACTCCAATTTAAAATAAATCCTACGCCACAGACGAACGGAACGGGTTTCACAAAATTTAAACCCTGAAACAAAAACTTCGAATAAGCAACCGGAGGCCTTTCTAAGTATCATATAATATCCTGCTACGAAAAAAATATCACAGGACTAAACCTCGAGACGAGTTATCTCAAGTTGAGGTAGATTGATGAATGTGTGGCGGGCGCGACTGACTGACATGCTTATATGGACAAAGGATATTTGGACTACTATATGTCTGTGTGCATCGTATCTCACAGTAATAGTAATGTAGATAGGATAAAATATGTTTGGATGCGTCACAACAAGAGACCATAATATATTATCGCGTCAAGCATCTTACGAAATTAATTCATTTTTTTTTAATCCTTGTCGTTATGTTCGTGATGGATGAGCTGATTTCGTAGTAGGTATAGTGTTGTGGATTTCAATCGCACATTACCTCGGTCTTGGTTTTTTATTCTGAGACCAAGGTTCTGGTGTTTCCAGATAATATTATTATAGACATCGTAAAGCTACAAATCAAGGGTCAGGATCTATGTAGGTACGTAAATACCCACATATTGTATAGTTTTTTGACACGTAGTTCATTTATTCCTTCATACTCTCACAGAGATTCTTATTTGCTATCGTATTGTACGTTTAGGAATTCCTTTGGGTTAAATTAATAAGAAAAGTTTAAACACCCGTTTAATTTGCGGGAGAACGCTGGTGGAATACTGATTCGCCCACTTTTTTAGAACGGACATGGAAGGAAAATTAAAAGTGGTCGTAAAGAGGCAGAACTTCATACATCTGGCCGACTAAATAGAACGACAGACGACATTAATAAATTCATCTTAATAATACCTACAGAATATTACTTCAATTGCATTCATAGATTTGATATTGACCCATAAATTCCTCCCTGTGTCATGGAGATTCAATAAGGCAGAACTAGATTCAGAGCCACGTGCGTAATTTGTGGGACAAGAAATACCTACTTTGAGGATTTGCCTATAATTTGGCATAAGTAGCTTGGACTAGCTTACCTCCTACTTAAATGGAAAACATGTTTGCATAGTAACCTTTCATTGCCAGCGTCACCAAAACCTTTATGATTTATTCAGGACAAAGAGCGACCTAGTTTTATTGCAAGCATCTTTATACACCTAGGTTAAAGTGTAGTCATGTGGATATACACTTAAATTTTTCCCTTGCGTATAAGAGCTCCTTATAAAATCGAATGTTAGACGAAATCCGTTGCTATCAAAATATAGATAGGCACTAACTACTACATGAAAGTATTCTATTGACATTATTACGTAGACAGTAAACAACAGTAATATATAACAACAGTAATATATCTCGACTCGCATTTTCCAACTTCCTAAACCATACAACCTTTCGCGGTACCATGTTTATCATCACTTATTTTAATTATAATGATCTTTGGGATTAAGATAATTTCAAAGTGGTTAAACAAATAAGTAATTTTCCTGTTGGCGCTAACTGAATTGTCAGGGTGTTGAGCGACGTAACTGGACACTAGTCACGGGTCGTGGATGGTGAGCCAGTTGCGTCACGGTTCTAGGAGCTAGGGCCCGTATTAATAAATCAATCTCAGCTCTGAGAGCTATCTAACAGCCGAAATTAATATTGTATCTCCTATCCAAGATTGAC
This sequence comes from Hylaea fasciaria, assembly GCA_905147375.1. Taxonomy (NCBI): domain Eukaryota; kingdom Metazoa; phylum Arthropoda; class Insecta; order Lepidoptera; family Geometridae; genus Hylaea; species Hylaea fasciaria. Next base: position 3,386,893 of record LR990200.1, read on the forward strand.
ATCGATCTTGGATTGCTGCCTATCGTTCGATCGATTTCCAATCTGCGTGCCTTTATAAACCAATCCACGGATCGGTTATTGGCACGTTTGACCATAAAAATGGATTGTGATATCAATCCCAGATAGCAAAATTTGGATTGGATTCATTATTAATTTCGGCCGTAAGTATACACTTGCTATTTCGTTCTATTTAAGGCTGCTAGATAGTGTCTTGTATGTGTCAATTGTGTCACAATCGGATAGCACTTAACCGCTGAGTGTCATTTATTAATTTGCCAGATATCATATAAGTTTCTGTTCTTAATCCACAAACGAAAGAGCAAGTCCACAGTGAAGATAACTCTCAGAGCTAAGTTTGATTTATTAATACCTACGGGCCTTATCCACTACCTAGGTCAGGTACTATCTAAAGTATTCTATGATATTGATAGATTGCAGGTAACTGGATTGTTTATAAAAATCTTGGAAAGAAAAACTGCTAGATCTATCGCCTTTGTAGATCAAAGGTTGAACACCTGTGCTGTGTCTAATTCTACAATTTACAACATAGTGGTGTATCTTAATTGTTATATTATTTTAAACGTTTTTTAATACTTAGAAAACTACGATAAAAAGTAATACCTAGTTAAAACTAACGGTATAAAGAAATAATCATTTTGCTAGATTCCAATTTAAAAAGGCATATCCGCTAACACTGGCAGTGTACAATTACTGGGCCTAAAAGAAACAACGCAATTATTACACAATGGGAAGTATTATTATTATTTTTATAGGCTAGCCGCACACACGCAATATTATTGACAAAAACGTAACCCTCCTTCGACAATCGGGTGAAATCCAAGATTGCTAATAATATTGATTGATTGGGAATTATGGTAGGTTATACTTAGATATATAGGATATCAGTGTGACAATGCGACTCGTTCACACATAAATGTTTGTTGTCAAAATTCACAATTATTGCGAATTGCAATAATGTAGTGTGTGTGCGGGCAGCCTAGTTTTGCTAAACATAGATTAGTTTAAAAATAGGCAAGATATTAAATTACCTATTATTCCTATCAGCACAACATGAAGAGATGACGTCACTATGATACCTTACCATTTTTAAATATTCTAGTTTCCAGCAATCAGCCAATAAATGCAATAAGTGACCCACCCATAGGTTCATGAAGACCACATGCGAAAAAATTTACAACCATAAATATCATCCTAGTGGCTGCCAAAACATTGAATGCTTTATGTTTCTTCATTTGGGGTTTACTGTAAATAATTTCGTATATTATCCATTGTTATTTATTTCTGATGTGTGACTGTGTTAAATTATTTGTTGTTGTTGAGGAAAATAGCCGTGACCTACAGACGAACAAATGAGCTGGGGCGGGCGAAATTTCCTAAGAATCTTTTCTTATTATTCTTATCTGAATTATTACGGTTGTATGTAGAGTTTTTGAGGATTATATTGTCCGCCTGGCTAGCTACCGCCATCAATTAAGTAGGTACAACATCTGTGAGGTGGTGGTCAAATTCTTGCTTATAAAGTATTGATTCATATCTAAGTACTTGGACACTTAAACAGGACTCTAAACATGAATCATGGTAAAATATGACCGTCTTACCACAAAAGATTTAAACAAACGTTGAACAGATGTGTCTAAATATTTTCTCCACGAATCGACATCTAACCCTTGCTTTTCTAACTCAATAATAAATTCACAAGTAAAAGAATTAGGAATGCCAGGATTGAGGAAGAAAACGCGAGTGATAGACGTCGATTTTGTTGGAACTTAATTTTAGAAACATCTGTTTAGGTACCTCTGGTTTCCATTTTTGTGGTAAGACGGCACAACACGGTGATTCGACGAGGGTGTACATTGTAAGAAACAATAGGTACTGAAAACCACTTTACATACTTAGTAAGTACACCAACTAGTTTATTATGCATACAATCCGGTCAACGGATTTGATTGGTGAGGACAGTCAAACTAACCCACGGATGTATATAATGTACTTATATCTCCCACATTCTAGAGATCTTAACTTTAATCATACCGCTTAAAATTATATTAAATCATAAACTTTAAAGAGAGTATAACATTTGCCGAATTTGTATTTGTAACATTTATCAGGTTAAAGCCACTAATAGTTTTTATCTACATGATAACAGTAATATCAATTATTTACACTAACAATAACTATGGAACTGGAAGACAGCCGAGGATCAAAATCTCAAAAGATGGTCCTACACTTTATATCATCAGATTCATCGATTAAGTTCCGATAGTGTATTTGCGTCTATTGAATTAACTATGCATTGCGTTTGAGCATCACAAATTAATTTTCAGCTTAATCAATCTCAGATTACGTGAAATTGTAGCTCGTATCGTCTTTCATATTTAGGCTTCGTCTAAGAAGTTACTTCATCAACTAGGACCGCTATTTCCCAGCTGCCGCTGTGGTGGCGGCAGGCGCTGCGGTAGTCGCTCCAGCGGCAGCTGTTGTGGCGGCCGGGGCAGCTGTAGTTGCTCCAGCGGCGGCAGTAGTTGCTATAGCGGCAGTTGTGCTCGTGGCGGCAGTTGTGGTCGTGGCCACAGTGGTAGTTGCGGTTGAGGTGGTAGCTGCAGGTGCAGCGGCTGTTGCAGCCTGGCCACTTGCAGGTTGGGGTGGCCCATTCCAGGGCATCAATGCAACCGTCCAGTTCATATTGTTATTTGATACCACGATACCCAGAGCGCCGCCACCAGGCTCTGAAATATATGAAAACAATGTTAGGATAGAATCCTTTTGCTAAATCTAGTAGGTATACCTTAAATCATCGGTACCTACCTAGTTATTATTGTAACTCATACCTGTATATACGAGTACATATCAAAAATATAGATGTCTTAGCTATACAGCTCTGCTTATTAGCACATTAATTGAAACTAATAGAAATGAATCTACAGAAAAAAGTCGCTTCAAATACGAATTCTTAGTCATTTTGCTACTACATTTACTGCACTCAACGTATAGCTATCATAGAGGAACTTTAACACATCACTTTTGAAACTATACTCGTAGTATAGTGATGTACTCACGCATCGATCCGGAAAACTGATTTGGCACTGCTAGTGTTGTTGGTGGAGTGGTGGTGGTGGTCCTTCGCGCATCAGGGCATCCGAAACAATCAAACAGAAATCCCAAATAGTCATCGTCGGAGCTGGTAGTGCTCGTGGAAGTATCATCGTCATAATCGCACAACAGGTCACACAGTAAACTACCGAATATGGGCTGCGGAAACAAAATTTCAGGTCATTAGAAAACCAGAACAGATAGATTTAAAAGTCAATGCACCAGCTATGCCCCTGACTTGTCATCGGGTTGGCCGAATGCTTGTTTGCTATCAAATTTATAAAAACAAAACACAATTATTGTTTAAACATGTATTGTATAACCAATCCAATCTTAAATCTTGGATGACACGAATCATGATCCAAACCATGACTTTGCGACACGTTTACGTGAAAATCTATGTTAAGGTTAAAACTTCTTTCGCACTAAATAGAAAACTCGTTAAACACCGTCTAATTCTAATGATAGTAAGCACGCACCTTGCCCGCGATAGAGTCTAGACACACAAAGCACACGAGAGCGATGCACAGCCGCGTAGCAGCCATGTTTTCGATGTTATCATGAAAAACCGGCGGTCTGCTCCTTTCATACTTATAGCGAGGCTTTTGCGTAAGACACCTGAATTACATATGTATTGGCAAAGAATAGACGACTTAAGAACATACGGTTAAAGGATTCGTTCTGGTTGAGTTTGGGGGTCACAACAAAGGTTGTTTCTTTTTTATGCTGATCTTAGGAAAATGTTTGAGAGATGCGGTTCGTAGGAAGGTGGAACCTCTTCATCGGGAGTCACTGCGATTAATTGTAAACTATGCGATGTTGAATAATTATTAAAAACTTACATAGGTAGGTATTGAATGTTTATAATTGATTTTGCGTTTGCGATAGTCGTTACGGATGTTGCTGGTTTTAGGGATATTCGACAAAACATTCAAACGTAAACTACAATGGTACCACAAACATTATATTATATTCTACTAAGTAATACCTAAATTTAGATGTCGGGCATCCTAAATTCCTACCCATGAAATATTTATAAACCTTTCGATATTGTTAGGTAATACCTCTCTTCGATTAAAGATTGATCGTTCTGACCCTCAGCACTTAATCTATGAGGCTACATTTAATTAAATATACCTACAGATACAGATAATACAGATAGTATTGCAAACTGAAACATGAGTTAACGTACAATACTCTACCTACGTAAACCAATTATGCTCGGCATTGTTAGCAGCATCAGACACGGTCAAGTATACTATAATAATTGGTATACCCAGTAACATGTAACCTATTGTACGGACACACGTCCTTTATAGCATACTAATGATGCATGCTACAGAGCATGCCCTATCAGCCCTTTGACTAGTTCTTAAAATTGAGTTACTTATCTGTATTCACTGAAGTGTGAAGCGATAAAAATGGATATTACTTCCAGTGCAATTATTTTGGACTTCCTTCGAGCGGATTCGTTTGGTTTGGTTTACTTTTTGTATTCAGGGTCATTTTGTGTTGTGTGAGTGGTTACAACATGAACAGTCGATGTTGCAGTTGATGGACTCTGGCCGTTTCAGGAGGCGTTTTCAGGCGAACTGAGGAGTTTCAGTTAGGCCTGTTGCGTTGATTTGAATATTCTTGGTCATGCACTGAAAGATTTATTTTACTATATAACTAGTGCTATAGATGATTCTCACGGATTAGTGTACTATGAATAAAAAAAATAATCAAGTTCCCTTACAGAGTAGGTACACTTAAATCAATGGTTCCCTTCCTTGAGAGATTACGTATAAGTCCCTGTATTTCTCCTGATGGAACGCTTGAAAAAGGATTCTTAAAATAACAACTAATACATGGAGAACGAAAATAAGTAAAATAGGAATAGAAAGACCAGAAATAATCATATAGTACATTTTATTTCAAAAATTTGAGATGAGAATAGAACACAGAGCACATCATTAACAAGAAGCATGTGCATCTAATGACCAAAGGCAACCTTGTAACTAACTCCAGGCCGCTTGGGGACCTTGCTGCCGACCTCCACGATGATGGGGGAGTAGTCGGCCCTGGCCGGCTTGTCAGAGCAGTCCTCGTGAGGAATGGGAAACACGTAGTTCACATCCACGTCATACCTGAAACAGGACGGTCGTGAAAGTGCAAACTTGCGAACAGAAATAGTCGGTCCATTTGTTTCTAGTCCACGTGTAATATCAGTTGACTTTTTCAACAGTTGACTGGAGTTTATGAAGTCACTGAATCCAGCAAGGGATCATGAAGGCGTATATAATAGTTTGTCAAAATTATAAAAAAAATCCTATCTCTTATCTTATTCGTTAGGTTTCCCTATCATAACTATTGCTGCTACTACTATAACGATTGGGTTTTAGAACAATGTCGATCGAGGATCAACAGACCTTAGAGTTTATATCTGAGTCTGGTTTGCGGTTGTGATGTGATTGAGTGAAAAAACGCACAATAAACGAACCTCCAGATTTCAAATACCATAATTCCGATTCTGAATCTGACGGGAGAGCCCCATAACTCTTGCTTGAGCTCATGCGAAGAACAATAGTTTGCTCTTGGATTTTGAAGACGGGGGAATATTAAACTTATATTACGTAGTCTTGCAGTTGGCAAATTGAACTCCTAACTAGATGCTAATGAATTCTGATGACTCAAACTTGATTTGCATACAAAATAGTCGTGAATAATACTCGTATATATTGTGTTACTAAGAGATTCTAACTATGACAGTCAAAAGACCTGACATGAACGTATAACTTCACTTCTTCACGCTATTTTCTTTCAATAGTCTTCATGGAATAACCTAACACACGTATTGATCAACTTGTTTATAGACGATGAGTGGAATTTGAATAAATAATTATATTATGCAAAATGATAATGACAGATAGAAAAATAGTTGATATATTATTATGTTAATTTTACAAAGAACCTGCCCATATTTTTTCTTAACATTTATAAATACATGTATAGTCGTTTCAGGTGAAATGATGTTTGTTTTCATCCATTTTCATTTTGTGCGACTTTCGCTGATATAAACAATTAAAATTCATGATAGTATACTATGAGTATATTATGTATAACAACAATATTTGTAGGCATCAAATACACTTAGGAAGGTTATCATGTCTGCGTTAACCTTTATTGAGAGGAAAGTAAAAGTTTGTCATCTAGAGCTGAACTATTTCTTCTGTGTTAGTTAGTCAGTTTTAAAACATTTCTGAACTGAACACTTCCTACTACGTCGGAAGTCAAATTACTTATCCAGAAAATTCTATCAGAAAATGTAAATCTACCAACTAACATAAAAACAATTTCAAAACAGGATAAATTATAATATACAGCCATTTGTATACATATATAGCGGGTATATTAAGAATGATATCATCAGTTTAAATCTATCCTTTGTCTCCTAGCCTCTTTCATGACTTAGTTGTCAGACGCAATATAATGTTTCCCTCAGAGCTCGCATTGTGGACTGTTCAAAGGCTTTTCAGAAACTGGAATGAGTTTTCTCGTTTAAATGTAATTTTAAATTTACTGGTGTGTTAGTTAATTACGAATTAGGCTCAAAATGCTGTGAGACATTTGAAAAGTAAATATGTAATTTAGAAAATGTATTCTCTAATAAAATGTGATTACGTACCTACTTATTTATTTATTATAATTAAGTCATGTCTGCAAAAATATTTATTTTACATAATAATTATGTTTGTTTACTTGAAACCTCTACACCACCTGTTAATTAGTAACAATTTAATCGAAGACTGTAAACAAGCCTAGTTTAAAATGGAACTAGTTGTCTGAGATATCATCGCCCCAAAACTCGTTTATCTTTACTATCAATTTTTTATTTAAATAATAATAATAATTCAGCCTGTAACTGTCCCACTGCTGGGCAAAGGCCTCCCCTCACTATCGTGAGGAGGGTTTTATTTAAATAGGTACTTAAAAACGATTGTTGTTTGTATTCAGCATTTCACAGCTTTGGTAATCATATCTGTGTAGAAGACACCATCATCATCTAGGCGTTGGTGTTGATGACGACGTTGCTTCAGCTTCCGCATCAGCCTCCTCGTCTGCGTTAATACTGACCTCGGTAGCTTATCCCTCAGATAAGCCATGACATTTTTCGGTAGAGCCGTAGTCCTAGACAGGACGAATGCCGTCAGGTATCTCGCACCTTCGCTCTGTACTGCACAATGCAGCAGCAAGGCCCAGGTTTTATACTCTGTGTCGAGGACGTACGTGTTGTATATCCCATCATCTGTGCAAAAGGGGTAAACCAATGATATCGTAGCCTCACAAATCCTTGAGATGAAATCGGAAATTGTCATAGTTCGAACGTTTGCAACTTACAGGTGCTTTCTGCGTGGGTCCAATGAGCTGGTTCGTTCAGGTCCACCTTCCAGGTGATGTTTCCCAACAGTGTCTCGCCGAGAGGATCGTCGGCGAAGCGGTAGGTGAAGTTCATGGTCACGCCTGGAGACCATTCCACTGTGCCATCTAGATTGTCAATAGATGAAAATAAAAAACATAAAAAAATTTGAAAGTAGGTACAGATGATATTAAAGTGCGAAGAGAGAGAGCGATTATGGGAGCAGTTAAGGATGCTGGTGGTTATTGGACTTCATAATGTCTTATATGCACCTTACCAGCTGAAGGTATGTGGTCCACTTCTGTGAAAACAGATCTCATACAGCTGTAGGACAAGGCTTCTTCCGCACTCGCGTAGTACTCCACCACGTACCAATCCCCGAGCATCTGAAAAAATGCAATCATCATTGGTTTTTTTAAACTATGACAAATGAACAACAGCTGGCTATGAAGCTTCATTATCTGCCAATATATTATATTTAATTTTTGTGTATCCATTATTTTTTGTCAAATTCTTGCATGTGCTTTACTGCATTTCTTAGGCTTGGCTAACCAATCTCCCCTTCCTCCAAATTATTTTCCGTTGGTCCTCATACAACGCTTAACTCTATAACTCCTTGCATCTCTTTTCCTAAGCCCTGAAATCCTAATAACATACCATCAACAATAGTGCCTTTTGTAGTTGATATTGCAACAAAGGACAAACTCTTGCGGCAACAAATTGAAAGGCGTTAAAGAATAATTTATGTCGATATCTATCGAAATTTCTACCATCTGGTAGAAATTTTAAAGGTTTTTTGTCTACTGGTCATTGGTTGCTTTTTATGCTATTTATACAGCCCTTGCAACCACATCGCCAGTGTGCGTGCCCCTTAAAATATAATAAGTACCTATTCAACAACTTTATTCATTATTTAATTAAGTAGGTAGTACCTACGTTTTATAGGCTTAAAGCTAGTACAGGATTATGAACTCAATTCTCACTATACGCTAAATCTTGCACTAGGACTATCCCGTAATGTGTCGCAAGATTTAGTCTAGTTGAAAAGAAAATAAGCAAGAAGTGAAAAGGTCTGTGCATGTGTGCCAAAAGCTTGGAACAGATATTTAAGTGGATTATTACTAGCTCATCTATTCATCTTTGTTCAACTTTAATACATTGTAATATTGGTTAAGCCAGAGGCAAAACGTGCTGAAGTAATATCCCCGTCATTAACGAGATCTCTTACACTTATGAAACTAATCAAAAAGCTTTTACGTAAGTGAAGCTCACAAGCAATACGGTACCTACCTAAACTTCACGCTTAGCTTCTAACTTTTGTATTAAGTATAAATTAGTAGCTTCTGTTATCTTCTGAGTTCCTTGACTCCTAAATTTATTACATGAATAAAGATAAAGGTCGGAAATATTTTATTATCTGCTAGCCCAGTGCTGGTAATACATGCATATACTTGAGTTTTGAAGTTCAGACATGTTTGTTTCATTAGGTTCGATAATGTAATGTCATTTCCCTTTTATTGAATACCGATGACACAAATTAAGTACCTATAATTTATTTGCATGCCCATTTTGGATTGTACACAAATTTCAGCGCACTTAAAGATTCGGCCACCACAGCCAAAAAAGTTTATTCAATTTCCACAGAAAAGCGAATAACATTAAGTAAAGTAGGCGAGGCTACAAACGCCACTAATTATGTTTAAATATGCATTATCCTATACTTAAAATAAAGTGCCCGATTAGGACGAAAGGGTTGTGTGTCGAAACACGGCGCGAGTTTGAACGAGAGAAGATAAAAGCATTATTTATTTATTTAATTGTGTCTGTCATTGCGGGTTTCACCAAATTGTAACTAAGAATCTGATTTATGTAGGTATAATTGCATCTAAATTTAACAAGAAGAACAATCTTGACAAAATAGTGTTCGCTGTCCCAACCCGATCGATATAAAATATCACCACGAACGTAGCTACGCGAAACAGTAGTAATTTACATGAGGTCTTCTTCGAAATAGAAAGTGCGATACGATCCGAAGTAACATTATTCTACCATCAACATTGAATCATAAAAATAGGCCGTTCAATAATCTTGAATTCGTATGCTAATGATTATCTAAACATAACATACCTATACTACAACATAAAAGTACTTATATTATTGACTAGCTGTGCCCGCGACTTCGCCCGCGTGGAATAGTGACTTTGACCTTTTAAACCTTCCCTGGACTTCAATAAATAATTCAAGACCAAAATTGGCCAAATCGAAGAAGAAGAAGAAGAAGAAGAAGAAGAAGCTAATTATTATGTACCTAGGTACCTACAAACGTTTTGTAATTTATCATAAATTCTTGCATTTGCTACATTAAAGCTATGAACAACAACGATAGAAGTTAACTTTGATATTATGCCTATAAACTACACGATCACTTATCTACTATTATCTACTATGTTTTAGGGTAAGTCCAGGATAGTTGCCATACTTTTTGAAAACGCTCTATATTTCCCATTTTAATTAATGGATCTGAATGATTGTCACACATGTTAATAGATTGGTCTTTCGACTACCACTTTGAAGGAAAAAGAAAACATCAGTGTTGATATTTACTAATCTATATCGATTTTCCCAGACCTCTATTTTTGGAAGTATAGATGCCCTATAGCGGATAGTTGCTCCATGCGTAAAAACCAGCTATGGGATACATGCATCATTGATAAAAAAACACTTTTTCAGTTTGAAATAAGGTATTCGTCATGGGAAGTAATATCTAAACACAGACGTTAATTAAAAATGTTCGTAAAAAGTGTATTTTCTTTATAATTGTATTAGGGTATAGATGCCTCACAAAATAAGTTTCCTTCCTGAGGCATCTATACCCTAATTTAGTTACATCGTTTGAAAATAATGGGAATTATTTGTTTTGTATGGTTAAACCTAGGCGAAAATAAATCGAGGCGTCTATCCTTTTCGTAGAGGATAGATGCCTTTTATATTCATAAATGTGTATTCAATAAATATTCTAAAAAAACTGATTTTAGTGTTAATATACAGTCCACTGTAACATTTAGATACAAAATATAAATTATTTAGAACCATAAGACTGTAGAAAAAGAATTAGCAATTTTTTCGTCGCACCAAATCTTTCATTGAGTATAGATGGAATGCACGACGGGTCAGCGGTTACCTCGCGGGGGGTACCGGGTAGGTGCGGGGATGTCTCTCGTTTGGCAATATCAACGACAGCAAAAACAAGCCGGGAAATCATAGTTTTTGAATTTGAGGCATCTATCCGAGCCGGGCATCTATCCTGGAATTACCCTATGTGTGGTGTCACTCTACATAAGTAAATAGAGTACTATTGATAGTTAACTTCCAAGGACATTAGATATTCCTCTGCCTAGTTCAATATCACGAAAAACTTGGTAAAGCAGTTAATTAAGTCACAAGTAAATTATACAGCCATCTGTTATCTCTATAACTTCACGACTCCGCTCCGCCCAGAAAATAACAGTGAAATGATAACCCAGACTTAACTCTATAGGAAAAAGAAAGTGATTTTAGTAGGCAAATAAAGTAGGGTTCCAATAAATAGAAGCCCAGTAACAGGTTTCACTCTAACATGTTAGGATGAATTAACATGATTTTAATACATTTCAACGCTGCCATGGCACGGCTGGTGATGGTGATGTCACGATAGCAAAGCGTACGGTTGCGGTTTGATTCCCACGAACAACAAATATTTGGGTTAAACAGGCAACATTTATGTTCTCATTTATGATGGTCCTTGTTGACGTAAGGAGTCCTAAAGATTTTGTAGATGTAATCATGGCGAGTCAGTAAAATTCTCATATTTTTAAATGGAGTTAGTAGGAGAATAAGCCAAGCATCAAACCCTTTACTGTGGAGACAAAAACGATAGCCAGTTAAAGTACCAAATAATAAATAAATAACAACAATGAGTCAAACTATTACACAAATAAAAACGCTAACCTACTTGACAAACATAATAATCTCTTCACAGTGTATAATTAAATAGCGTGCATGCTTGTTATCAATCAACATTCAGCATCCGGCGGTGCGCCTACGCAAGTACTGACCACTTCCAGTAGTGCTAATAGTAATAACAATTAACATGCTTGGTGTGAAACTAAGTTCACCACGAAATTACGAAAAAAAAGGTATAATTATAACCGAAAATATGCTGGGTATCGTTTTCATATTCCGGTTTAAAAAGCCCCTCAGCAATTATTAAGCAATGTCTCAGTCTAGTCTAGGATAACATACGAGTACGAAATGCATTGCTATGCGGAACTGCTATACCTAGGTGGCACTGCAAATGTTGCGGGCACACGATACACTGTACATATTATTATATAACTCTACATAATAGATTTTGTATGAATCAAAGAATAGGCTTTGCGATTACTATAATTTCTGCTATTGACTTACAAAGATACCCACATACCAATTTGTTAAATCACTCACTTAGGACTAATCAGTTCCTTTCATACATGCTCGGCTCGTACCTATGTATCCTGTCCTGCATTTTACTGATAGAATTTTACTGAGATAATACTGCAATGCAACCTAATCTAGGTTGTGGTTTTTAGATACTTATTGAATTTAATGATGCTTGTTGCTACAATTGTAAGTACCTACCTACTTCATAGGTTAGCAATTGATCGCTATCTAATTATTAAGTAGTAAAGGTAGGTAACACGCTAACCCCCGGTTTCTAGAACGCTAGTTGGCTTTGACAGTAGATTAAAACTATCGTTGTCTCTATCTAACACTTAACAAATGACAAGGATGGCAATAGAATTAATCTGTTGTCAACGTTGACTGACGTTTCAGAAACTGGGGGTAAGACTAGAACGAAACTGCTTCTCGTGAACGGCTGACGACACAAGAGTCATTTTCAAAAAAAGTGTACATTTCTTATAAAATGTGTTGTCCTTATTGAAAGTATTAAAAATATATGAATAAATTGGAAAAATCATAGACTTTCATATTTTTTTTATATTACTTATAGTTTTAACTTGTCAATTTAACCCCTTTTATTTATTATATTTAAACTTTATTATCAATAATTGCAAAATTAAACAACCTCTTTTTATTCCTTTCCTACAAAATACGCCTGTCTCATTCATGCTTTTGTAAGCAAAAATATCATAACACGCCTATCGTGCTAAATTAGTACTAGTTTTAGGACATGAAACTTTACAAAAAACATAAATCTACTGAGGAAAAAAAAAATATATCTTTAAAACGTTAATATATTATTAAATAAATATAATTTAAGTTATGTCCACTTTTTTAATACTTTGTGTAACTCCGCTGTGTAACGAGGAATTGAAAGGTTATCATTTTATTTAGAACGCAGTTTTAGTTTTATTTCCACTGGCAACTCTGTTTTCTACTGCCAACTTAGCAAGAGAACAAGACAGCCATATTTTTTCACTCATCAACGGACTCTTGACTGTGACGATTGCTTTTTGTCGTGAATATTTTTCCTCCGTCTAACGTCGATTTAAATAGGTAAGTGCCTTAAAAATAACTCATAATCTTGGTAAATTACACGGCGCTAAACATTAACGAGAGGATACAAATGAATTTAAGCAATTCTAGTGTCAGATTTTTTTGTAGTTACCCTAAACACGTGTTGACGCCATTAAATCCTTATCTTTTGTATAACGGTGTGTAACGTTACACAAAAGAATAGATGTAAAGCTGTGTGTACATAAGTTCAAGAGTAATTATTTTTAACCGACATTAATAAAGAAAGAGGTTATGGTTCAGCTGTTTGTTTGACGTATCTATTACGCTATTGCACAAACGATGACAATGACTTGTTATACGTGATAAGAAAGGGGGTTTGATTGTGTTTCAAAAATAATTCCTTAATAATATATTATTATAACTGTTTTGCTGCTTAAACTATTTTTATATATTCGTAATCGTCTGTAGATAATGAAAAATGGCGCCAATGACAGCAGCAGAACGGCAGAGGAAATACAGAGAAAAATTAAGAAACGAAGATCCAGAAAAGCTTAGTAAAATAAAAAAAGATAATGCGGAGAGAACCAAGAAAAAGTACAAAAACATTGATCAACTTCCAGAAACCGAGCAAAAAGAACAACGCAAAAAATGGCGGAAACAAAAGCAAAAAAAGAAGGAGGAAACCATGAATCAGTCGGAAGCCAATCAGTCAGCAGCAATTAAAGAAAAACGCAAATTTCATTACAGTCTCTCAAAAGAAAATAAACAATTAAAAATGTCTATTGAACAAATGTCAAAGGTTATAAAAGCTCAACGGAAAACTCTATATCGTTACAAAAAACAAATAGAACAATTAAAACATTCATTACATAACACTGAAAAGAATTTTGAAGAACTCCGAGCCCTGAATGAAAATAATATTTTGGAAGTTACTAAAAACGCAACAACACCTTTTTCAAAAACAGAAAAGTTTTTAGAAGAATCTATACCAAATGTTTCAGAAGTTGATAAACAGAAAGTTAAAAAGGCTATTTTTGAAAATTACGTTATAAAAGAATCACTATCAAGCCAATACTCTAGTGCTAAGGCACACTCGGAAAAGAAAGTTTTAAAAAAGATAATAAATAATGACATTATACGAAAATATAAACTGAAGACTGATTTGAGTAACTCCTGCTTGGGACTGAAAGGACGACTACGCCAATATAAAAGACCTACAGAAACTAAAAAGATAAAGCGAATGAAAGAGATACAACTTTTCCTTGAAAGAGACGATAACAGTAGAATTACAGCAGGGAAAAGAGAAACAAAAACATTTAAAAGGGACAAAAGACAAGTCAGATATCTACAAGATTCCCTGGAAAAGCTTCACAAAAAATATAGAGATGAAGGTGGTACAGCTTCTTACTCCACGTTTACGAGGTACAAGCCGTATTATATTTTGGACCCTAAACTCTCACAAAGAAATACATGCGCATGTGTGAAGCATGCAAATTTGACATTTTTAGCTCAAAAGTTAAAAATACTTGGTGTAATACATACTGATGATCTCGAAAAATTGGTATCCGCTATTGTATGCGATAAATTTCAAAAACAGTGTATGTATGGCGAATGCAAAGATTGCAAAAACAAGACGGTCTCATTTAATTTGGCAGAAAAAACCATGGATGCAATGGTGTTTTGGTACGCATGGGTAACGAAAACACATGAATACGTAAAAAAAAAAGATAATCAAACAATGCATAAAAAAATCACAAAAAGGACTTCAAAAACTGTCATACACGATACATTAGCTGCTCTGATAAAATCATTTACTGATCAACTAATAAAATTCAAAAAACATTATTTCAATATCTACCATGCGTACCAAATGTATAAGAAATGCAAAGAGACGCTATCGGAGACTGAGTGTATCATCCATTGCGATTTCTCAGAAAATTATCTTGCCAAAATGAGTGAAGAAGTACAAGCAACACATTTCGGTGCATCTAAACAACAGTTTACATTACATACCGGGGTAATTTATTTAAAAAACGGACAAACCCTACAAGATAAATCATTCTGTACTATTTCGCCCAATAATAATCACGGCCCAGTAGCCATTTGGGCACATTTGATGCCAATTTTAGAGTATATCAAGGAAAGATTTCAGAAGGTCACAACAATTCACTTTTTTTCTGACGGCCCAACCACCCAGTACCGACAAAAGGGAAATTTTTATCTTATGACTAAAATGATCAAGAAAATGGGTTTTGAAAAGTCAACATGGTCGTTTTTTGAGTCTGCTCATGGGAAAGGAGCTGCAGATGGAATAGGTGGTGCGGTGAAAAGGACACTCGACAAAAAAGTTACCTATGGTGAGGATATCGTTGACGCACGAACAGCATATGAAGTTCTCGTTAAATGTCACTCTAAAATTTTGTACTTCTATGTATCGGATGAAGACATAATACCCATTCAAGATATAGACTTAACAGGGTTGATTCCTGTGCCACGTACAATGGAAATTCATCAAGTTGTTAGTACGGATGAAGCAGATGTAATAAAATATAGATTACTCGCGTGTTTTTGCGGAGCACCCTTATGCGTTTGCTTTGGCCTAGAAGAACATAACTTAAAAGTGAAGAAACTAAAGCGAAAATGCAAAATACTGAAAACAGAAACTAATAGGAATCCAAACAAAAGGACACGTGTTGATAACTATGACAGTGATACTACGGAAGAAGATTTGGAAGTTACTTACGCTGAATCAGACAATAGTATGTGGGATCCTGATGAATTTAACTTAGAATGCTCTGAAGAGGATGAACATGAACATGTCAGTGAAGATAATTCAAAAACGACACCTAATGCACATGTTTCACCTAAAGCCGATATTGCAGTTAAATGCCCTAATAAGAGAATAACTCTTTTATCTGATATAAAAAATACTCCGGAAAACCGCAGATATTTTGATTTGAACAACTACGGGCCATTTAAGCTACATAAAACAAACAAAATTCATATTTATCCGTCTACATCAGGCGTGAAACAAGGGTATATCAAAGAAGCTGTGATGAAAGAAAATAAAGATGCGATAGAAGGTAAATGTGGTATGAGTGTGAGACAAGGAGATATCATGAAAACTGCGATAAGTGAAAAGAAAAATACGATAGACGATGACTGTGTTATGAGTAAACAAGAGAATACTATTAAGGAAGCTGCGATGAACGAAAATAAAGATACTATAGATGATGACTGTATTATGAGTGTCAAACAAATGGATGTTAAGGAAGCCGTGCTGGAAGAAAATAAAAATAAGATAGAAGATGAATGGGCTATGAGAGGTCGTACAGAATGTGTTAGCATAGCAAACAGAGTCAGCCCCCAAAGAACTGAGACTACCAAAGAAGAAAATCTAGATGATGATTTTATTTATAACATAAATGATAGTGTATTAGTTAGATACTTTGAAAAGAAAAAGTCATGGGTATACTACATTGGATTTATAGAAGGAATAGATATGAAAACAAATGATACGTATTACTATGTAAGATTTTTGAAAACTGTGAAAACCCCACAACTAAAGTTTGTAACACCAAAGAAAATTGATAGAGACACTGTTCCCGCTGGATGTATTGTTAAAAATATTAATTTGAAATATGATTCAAAAGAGTTCATGTTGAAAGATGAAAGTGATGACATTTATTTTCAGTAATTTTGATTTGAAAAATGCTTCTTCAACAATACTTTTTATCGGTTTTGAGTTAATTTTCTTTGTTATTGTAATGTGTATTTTGAGATCGTTAAAGTTTATTTGTTGATTTTTGTCTAATGATAAGGTTCGTATTTTTGTATCGACTTATAAGTCGATCTAATCTGCGTATTAATTCGTCAATTGATTTGGTTACAAAACCAAAGGGTTTTGAAAAAACTTTTATGGAGACAGAAGCTTTTATGCTATTATTTTTAAGCGGAAACTTTTATGCAACTTGAGTATTTGAATCCAAAATATTTAAGCCAAACAGTTAACGTAAAATGACATGTCATGTCGTAAGTTAAATAAAATAGCAGCATAATTTGTTTATTAATATGTCTCCAATTTAAATGCATCTTCAAATTTCATAGTGCGAAGAAACATAGTAGTGTAATAATAAAATACTAGTAGGTAAAGCTTTCAAACCCCTTTAGCTATCCCACAATTTTTTTTAAGTTTTTTATATCTCATTTTCATGTCTTTTTTGATGCTAATTATGTTTATGAGTACCTATCTTCCCACAACAATTTTATTATTAGTGTATGATTTAGTTGCTCGTTTACTACACAATTATAAGAAAATCATAAAACAATACAATTTTCCAAAGTAAATGACTTTAACACAATCCATTTTTCATTTATGGTTTTAAATCCTTATTTAGGAAGTTAAAGGTAGGTCATTAAGTTCTTATTTAAATTCTGGTACAAAACCAACAGCAGTGTGAATACTTCTTAATATATTCCTTTTTGTAACATCGGGATCCTATGTGTAACGATATTTGAATTTTCCATTGTGTTTATTTTGTGTTACGTACATATTTTTTGAAAATGACTCACAATTTACCACCTCATATTCCTATTTTCACTCATTACTGAGACAAAAACTCCTTGCTTTCGTCTGTTCTGACTATACCTACCTAGTGAAGATTACCTATTTATTCATTAGCCTCAAATCACCACGAGTATCTAATCGAAAAGATACAGAAAGTTATAAATATTTTCACACTTATTAACCTAGAATATGATTATGCCCAATATCTGATTTGTCGGCAGGCTTATATACCAGTTTTCCAATTAATCAGTCAGACACAAGTTCATAAATTGGACACAAGTAAATTTATACATCGTTGACCGATCTCATCCTGCCATGACTCATTGACTACTAAATTAAGCAACCTATCAAAAAGATTAATTGTTGACGTGCCTATAAAAGTTTGGGCAATAAAATCTGGAGCGTTTCCCTTGACGGCCGATTACAGGTTTTATATTCTCTGGTTTTATTCACACAAGTACAATCACAAGAACGACAAGTATTTATAATAATAATTCTGTGGAGTAGTTTGAGAATGTATGGAATTAAAAATGTCTCAGAACAAAAGAATGGTAGGTACTCCGTAAATAACCCAAGTATACCTACCACGGAAGGAAAAAAATCCACGAGCGCACTACTACATAATCTTTAGTTATCTAAGATATTTTCTAGTCTTCACTTTTGATAGACTGACCTGAGAGAGATCAAAATGTTGCACTGCTCTCACTTCTGGACATTTCCGTTTGTTCACAATTCTTCCCAATGTGAGACTTATTGAGACCACGAGCACTAGCACCACTTGAAATTTCACCATTTTCTGCGCCTGCCAGAATCACTTTTCTATTTATCGTTCTATTTAGAGGTAGGTAGGTACTGTAGTGTTTTTAACAAGCTTTTTTCTCGTAAAAGGTTTGAATTTATTTAGTTTACGATAGGTAGGTCAGTTTTCAATTCCAACTTTTATTTTAATACGACACTGTATTTATTTTAAGATTAACCGGTTCTCAGTTCTATTGTTAGCGTTACAACGTTCAAATTCCAGAAGAGTGATGACCCTACGTATCGATTATTCGAGTGTTGATGACAAACTAACAACAGCAACAAAATGATAAATTGTTATCATATTACTTCGTATGCGGCATTGGTAATGGTGGCCGGGACGCTGTCCGCATACCATTATCAGGTAGTATGACTCACTAGGTCCTAGTGAACATTTGAGTAATGGTATTTTTGTCTATTCTTCTTTGTATTTTGTAGGTAGGTTCGATGTTCCGGTATCATTAGGATATCATTAACCGCCGTTAGTTATCACACAATACGATAAAGCCAGCATCCTAGTTAGAGTAAATTAAAAAAAGAGTAATTTTTGAGTAACCATGACAGACATTTTTTTTTTAATTATTTGAAGGACTATTTCGCTTAGGGGCCACATCGCCCAGTCATGTATGGAAACAAGAAACCACAACGTCACATAACCAAACATAAATCCGCTAATTTAAATATAAGATAATGGCCTGATGTGACATCGGGCAAGCTAGAGTAGCATTGCAAAGCCCTACCTACATCCTAGCATCCTACTATTTAGGTACGACTAGGCCAAGATCTTCTTTTATTTTCATTCCGAACACTTTCCATTTATATTTTGGACGTCTTCGATTACTCCACAGTCAGTGCGGTTGGACGATAATTATATTTTCATTAGCTGCGCCCGCGGTTTCACTTGCGTGGACGGGAGCACAATTTGTTTTCAGGATTTACAGTAACCTATGTATTAAGTTGGGAGATAAGCTATTTGCATACCAAATTTCATGCAAATCGGTTCAGCCGTTTAAACTTGAAGAACTAACAAACACAGAAAGCCACAAACTTTAGCATTTATAATATTAGTAAGATAAGATAAGATTAAAAATGCAAACTTATTCGATGGCATGTGTGCAGAACGAAGCCTGAAGCGGTCTG
Source organism: Hylaea fasciaria (assembly GCA_905147375.1). NCBI lineage: Eukaryota > Metazoa > Arthropoda > Insecta > Lepidoptera > Geometridae > Hylaea > Hylaea fasciaria. The sequence continues at coordinate 3,406,404 of LR990200.1, forward strand.
TAACATTTTGCGATTCATCCCGCAGTGGTCAATCCATGGGAATTTAGTTATCAATGGTTGAACAGTTTGAAACCAAATATCTTTTTCTCTCGGTCCCTCATCGAAGTAGTCTTGCCAGATGTTCTACATAGCTTTTTCCGTGATCAAAAAATAGTGGGCTCACTTCCAATGCAAGTCAGTAAAGACACAATGGATGTAGGTATAATAGTTGCATGGTCCGTACGGACCAGTCCGCTGCCGCAGTGTGGTTAACTTACTTTGATACTTTGTAATAATAAATAATGTATATAAGTAATAAAGTACCTATATAAGTAGTATAATTATGTAAGTTGTATATGCTAGTATAGCTCCAGGCAAAAGTAGGTGAAGTCATATATAAATTTCAACTTATGAGCACAGCAAGAACAGAATATTTAAATACTTCCTCACCTTTCCTTTTTATTAAATGTTTAATCAGCATTTGATCTAAATTGTAAATGTTGTGGCCAAGCAAATAAAAATTATTCTAAACGACATTTCTTATCGTTATTACCGTGGTGAAAACTTGAATTATTGATACGTTTGCATAATTTTTATTGAAAGAAAATTCGAAATCGTAGATTCAATAAGCCTTGTGAAGACTATCCAACACGTTTCTTAAATTATGTAAAATTATAGAGTTATGAAAAATACAATAAAAATATTAAGGATCTTATGACCTCGTTAGATAAAAGCTAATGGTCCAATATTAGTCTTAGAAACCCTTAATGATAAATTTCATTTCACAACCATTAGGGAATATTTCGGAGTACGGAGATACTGTGATTTATATAATTTTTGTCAGTCAGCTTCTTGAACTATTGAAATGATTTTGATAGGAGCTCCTGCCTTTGTTGGCTTTGATTTCCATTTTAAAAATCAATATACATTGGATAACTGGTTATAGATTAATATACAACAGTCTTTGCTGAAAGTGGCTCGATTTGGCGATTGGGATGCAGTTCCTAAAAACTGTAACACACGTTATATGACGTCATATATTATATCGTGACAGCCACTGGATAAATCTTGTCGTAAGTAAATATGGCTGACCAATTTTACTACCACTCGTATTTATGTGTTTTTCATACTTCGCCATCATCATTAGGTAGCTTTTGTTGACGTACCTGTATATTTAGTCATTCAAAACATAGAATACGAAATCTAAAGTAAAAATAGACATCACTCATGCCCTTCTTAGTATGCCCCTACCCATTCTTCAGCACGTGAATGCACATGTTTAAATCAGGTGCCTACATGCGATTGATGTATCAAAGATATTTGCATATTCGTCTATGTTTTACCTAATTAAAAGAAAGCAGCATAGATACCTAAGCGTTTAAGTTTATCTTTCTCACGAATAGAATGGCCAAGCAGTACCTACCTAGTATCTTAGGTATCCATAGTATCCTATTACCTAGTATATACCTTGTATCTACTATTTATCCTAAGTTTAGATTAAACTGGAAGTTAGGATAGATTCAGACGTATCCACTTGTAATTTTCTATCTCCGCACTAAATGCCATTAATCATAGCTTGTTTTAACAAAGCGTAGGTTTGTACAGAATCTGCTGCCATTACCAATTTTAAAGAAGTCCAATCATACAGGGTTCGGTCCTCGGCCTATAACTTTTCATAGGTTATGTGCGGTTTTCCATCACTCCTAGCTTTGGAGGGCACTTTAAGCCATCGGTCCCGGTTGTTATCGATTACCATCTTTAAGCCATGTCACAGGCCCTCGGGCGGCCGTTTCAACAGAATCAGGGGTGGTCGTTGGGAATAAACCCCTGAAAGTTTTGTACACGTCTCTATATTATACAACTGACATTTTACTCAATTTAAGAGCGGACTCAGTCGACAAAAGATATACTAGTATAATAAAATTAACGAATAGATCCACTCATCACGCGGACACAGCTTGGAGCGGGCTCAGTTGACGTAAGAGCTGACTTGATAAACTCTCTAACTATATCTATATAAACTCTCTAACTATATAAACTAGCACAACCTCATACGACAAACAAACAACAGGAGACAGAGCTCCAAAAGACCATCACACTTTGAAAGCAAACTAAGCTTTGAAACTTAGTTTCCCTCAAGTTGCAAATACGAACGTCCGCTTTATTTGCTAAACACTTTACCTTAATTAGTTGCGTTTTCCATCAAACTTTAATGATTAACGAAACCCAATGAACTAGTTTGTATTATTTATTCGAGCCACATACCTGCTGGGGACCAGGTGTGCCGACTAGTTTCCCAACTGGCTAGTTCGGCATTAGCAAAATTCGTGCCGTTACATCTGTTCCTATTACCTACATACGGAATAGAATAGTATAGAATAGAATACAAAATACTTAATTTTACACCAGTTATAGAATGGAATACGGACACATAATTATGTATCTTATTTAACTTATGGGGTTCATGCGTGCAAAATCACTGATTTTCAACATTGTGTGGTAAATGTATATCTGTTGGCTGACAATGTAAATGACTGATAGATTTATATGTCATTTTTAGAATTATATTAATGGATGGCCTGTACTTATTAGCGTTTCACGCGATTGTATTTGTAGCAGAATTTTATGTGGTTCTGTCTACCACAGTTTCGTCTCAACGAGGCATCGTCAGGGCCTCGGGTTTCTCGTTTCATTTCTATTACAACGAGGTGTTCCATGAGCAACGTCTTAATACATCAATGCTTCAGCGTACTCTGGACAGATAGGCAACTTAGGCAGTCGAGAACTGAGATCGATGAAACAAAAATCTATATAGATGGTATCCTTGTATTAAAGCGCGTTTGACGGTACGTTTGGCGTAAGCTGAGCAATCAGACTGCTGCGCTTGGTGCCGTGGGTTCGATTCCCGCCAACAAATATTTGTGCGATCCACAAATATTTGTTTCTGGTCTGGGTGTGATGTGTATGAGAAATTATATGTCTGTGTGATACAGGAGCAATCGTAGGGTGGGGCTACGTTTAAAAAAAACTTTCACAGAGCAGTCACCACAACATTTCAACAAAAAAGCTCATCTTAAGGCACATGCATTGATTTAATTGTCGATAAGAAAGATGTACCAGATTATTAAGACGCTTCCAGTGACCGTGCTAGGTATTTGATTACTCAATAAGAATTTCTCCGCGGCAACCCGTGAAAGAATGTCACAATGCGTACTTAAATTCCGCCATCGCACGAATCCGGATGGCCCATCCGGAACACATTCCCCGCCACAGCCTACAGAAAGTGTTTTAGCTGTCGCGTTAAACGTACAGCCAATTGTATAGATACCTAGTTTTGTTGACACCTTTATATACCATGTCAAAGTAGAAACTAGAATATTTTTTTATGATTTAGACAAGCATTGTGTTGCGATAAGTTACATTTTAATCAATGTAGAGAAGACGTAACGTTATTTCAAAAGTTTTGCAATAGCCAATTTTGCCTAGGTTTTCCAATGACGGTTTGTGAAATGTTTGACTTTGACAAGGGACACCACTGCTTTTACTTTTCCCGTCTTACGTAGAAGTTTTCACCGATTCGTCCGTCTTTATCTCAAGACGGTCACCGGAGCGCCGGTTTATATGCGAGAGGCGCGTCGGCTTGCGCTTTATGCTTTGGCAAGTTGTGGAAGTGTTTAGAAGCGGCGAACTGATGATTAGCGTTTATGAGTTTTGTGAGCGAAAGGTTGAGTAGAAGACGCTTTTAATGTAAAGTGCGTCGTGAGAAGAGCTTTCCCTAGCAGTGGACTGTCGGTGTCGGAAAGGTTTGCGCAGGGAGACGTGTAGAATGTAGGTACCTACAGAAGTTTAACACTTGGAATCTATAAAAATAATAAACAGTATAACTACACCTGATAATCATATAAAAGTTTCTAGACTTTAGCAACTATTGCATAATTGTATATTACACGATGTATAATAACAGAATAAGCAACCTATTATTTTACTTGCATGACAACGAGGTATTGATATAAGAGCATTCTGAAACAAACTCCAAGAGCCGGCATTTACAGAAATTGCCCAGTGTCACCTCTATAATGTTCTTAGCCCATAAGCAAACACCACAGAATAACTAAACGGCAACACGCCATCTCCAGCGAATCTAAATTAGTTCGCGATGAGAATCACAATTGGTTCTCTAACGCTCTCGCATGCCTCACTTTCTTGCATTCCATGGGTACGTGACCACTGGCTTTGTACTAAAAATAGGCAATACGCACCTGAATGTGCAGCCACAGCGAATATCCTGCTTCCTACTCGGAAGAAATCCGGTTTTGTACTATTTTGCAGCAGTTGGTAACAAATTAGGGCATTCTAGGCAAAAAATATAAAATAACCTCTATTACAACCACATAAGGAATCACGATGAAAACAGTTCATCAACGTAATTAAGCTAACACGTAATACATTGAACGAACAAAAGCTTAATTGAATTAATGTTGAAACGTTGGTAAAGTTGAGCTCATAAATAATTCCAAAGAGCCAAATCTGACGGTAAACGTTGAGGCCGGATATTGTGGATTTTGGGACTGGCTTAAAACTTCATTAGCTGCCGGTGAAGCTTTTTACGGATATTCAACAATAACATTATAGCTGGCAACAACTATAGAAAATCTTGCCCTTTTATTTTTTCCGGGATAAGTCAGATCTCAATCAAACGAAACAAACGGAGAGATTTGGTAGGTAGGTATTTAGATCCTAATCCGCGGTACTAAAAAATAAGTTACAGGTCGATTTAGTGGCACGAAATTTTTGAAACCTCTGATTTACTCTGGTTTAAGCTTTTGTGGTAAGACGGGGTTGTTTAGATTAGGTACTATTAACACGCTGAACGACCATTCAATTCAAAGCTCGGATCCGGGCTGTCTACCACGTCGTATTCAGGTTAAGGTACCGACCAGTATAACTTGACCTGTCATGATTAGAAAAAATAAAACATAGCAAAGAATAGAAGCATGTGATGTTGAGCAAGTTTATCGGTTAACTGTAGTTTAACCCCTAAAACCGAGTTATAAGATGCAGATACCGATGCTGGTACCAATGCGGATGCTGATATTGCTGATGCCAATGCCAATGCTGATGCTAACTCCACTTCAGTAGTGTGAGCAGGAACCTCTATCGAGAGAGTATACGATACGTTAACTGACAAGGTTTAAAATTTGATCAGTAGGAAGTACCCACTCCTACAAAAGGTACGTACGCGAACGTACGCAACATGTCGGTATTGCAAGGTGATGATCAAATCTAAAACAAATTTGACAGTTAACGTATCCTTTCTCGATAGAGGTTCCTGCTCGCTCACCCTACTGGTACCAATGACGACGTAGATGCCAACTCCAAATCGACGACAAAAGGGGTTCCAAAAGTGCGATGTGAATGAGTTCCAGTGTGTAATTGTCACCGTTGTATACAATATACATACATATCAGGATCAGATGCAATTATTTTGTATAGATATGACCCTGACGAAGTATATTAAATAGGTTACGTAAAATAAAATAAAAAAGGCAAGTCCAATTTTTGCCTTTCCATGACACTGGACCCTGGTAAACATAGTTTAAATGGACGATTTCCCTCGACTAAGTAATCATACTAGAGGTTATCACAGTAAAAAGAGAAATCGGCTTACTGGTCTTTCTCTACCATAACCTTACACTCCATAAAACTTAAAGAAAATGAAGATAAATAGGAGGCAGTTGAGAGGTCTCGACGTTCTGGTCGATTGATTTTATGTTAACGGCTATCTAAGGCCTGTGAAGGCAGTAAACCCATAAAAATTGTCTGATGCGACGCATCAATATTATACGATGGTTCTATGTGGATTTTCGATTGGGTGCGCTGCTAAGGTTTATCTGTAAGGTCTTTGTCTTGACCCTCATTTAAGCCTACTCATTTAAAACATCGATGTCTTAATGTATGGGTACATTTATCTTTCGTTTTCATCCAATCGTAGCGATAAATTGTAAAAGGAAATGAGATGTCTCTTCGCACCGAATCGCTATCGAAAAACCATTATAATTTTAGTAGGTATGTGTTTTTGTATGACGTTGTGATATTTTTATTGTTTGTTGCGCTGTTTTAGCGTCTGATTTAGAATGTTAACGTTAAAACCAAGTGCAGATGCATTACAATGATTTGACACAGTATTATAAAGATGATGTCATTGTATCTAACTTACTAACACTGCCTAATATATATTCCATCTTTACTCTACAAGAACTAAGGTTACAATATCATAAGGTATACTTACATATATATATAAGACAATAAGTATATTTGTTATCCAGTCTTGGTGAAGGCAAATTAAACTTTATGTGTTGCTCTGTAAAACAAAGTTTTTTATTTTCATTTTCATATTCAGAGTTAAACGCTAATCACTTACATTACTTATAATAAAGTTATAAACATCACCTGTAAAACAAAGAAACGACATTTAAAGTTAACTTGTCGGTCTTTCTTTAATAACGTGTTAAATTAGGTTTCTAACAATGTTTATTTCTAACTTCAATGACAGCCATTTCGTAAAAACAATATTGCTGTTTTACCTATCTTCTACAGCTGGCGCCACCTATTGAGATAGTTAAGTCAACACAATGACATTTGAAAAGCGCGCCATAATTCAAGCATAAAGGAATCCTAGACATTATTTCTAGGTATTCCTTTACATCTCCCCCCCTAGGGTTCGAAATTATCTTAGATGATTTTTGTTTCATTCAATTTCTTTTTTTCTAATCTTCATTTATCTTCTGGTAAAATAGCAGGAATAAGCTTTGTAATATGAAATAAATTTGACTCTGTCTTTTTATGTCCTATATTAATCTTGTATATTGATTGCGACAGTTTTTCTTCGATTTTAAATGGGCCAATCCTTAACTCATCTAATTTTCTTCTGTTTAGTTTGTGACCATTTTCAACATATACCATGTCACCTGTTTTAAAATTATAAACTGTTCTATTTTTATCCATTAAAATTTTATTATATTCATGTGACTTAATTGTTCTTTCTAATGCAATTTTTCTGTCTCTAATCCAGTTATCTGATTCTTTCTTTAATTTGAGTTCATTTGGTATGAATGAAACATCAGTACCATCCAATAGGTATCTTGGTGCAAAGCCTGTTATTGAGTGTTCCGTGTTATTATATCTATCCACACAATTGTGAGCAATAGTTGTCCATGCTTTCGTACTTGGATTCTCATTCATCTTGCACCTTATTTTATTTATGAGCGTTTGGTTTAGCCTTTCGTTAAGTCCATTAGAGAATGGCGAATTTACTGCAGTGAAAATTTGTGGGATTGATCTTTCATTCAAAAAATCTTTAAATTCTTTTGAGTTGATTCCAGGATATTGGTCGGTGATTACCATGCCAATGTCATTACAATTTGGCACAGTATTTATAAGTTTTATAAAGTCCTTTGCACTCTGTGTCTTTGATGTTATTATATAAGCATATCGAGTGAAATGGTCCGCTAAAAGGTGTAAGTATTTTTTTGTGGATCGAGAACCACCAAATCCGCCGATTGTGTCTATTGAAACAATTTCAAATGGTTTTGTGGCAGGGCCTAAGTGTGACATCAAACCATATTTAGCCTGTCCTCTTGTCTTATTTTTTATACATATTTCACACTTTTTGCATATATCAGTTATATTTCTAGTTAAATTATTTGCTGCATAAAGTTTTCCTATTTTCTTCTGCATTTGTTTTATTCCTATATGACACATATTTTCATGTATTAGTTTTATAAATTTTACACTGAATTTCTCTGACAATATTATTTTTTCGTGTTTTCTTACCCTTTTATAATATATATTGTTTTTATGTATTAACTTATTCTTGTATTTTTGAATATCCTCATTTTTCTCTTGATCTGTTAGTATGTCATTCAATGTTATTAAATTTATTGTCTTTAATTGTTCATGTGTATCCTTATTAGCCTCTAATACTGGGTTTCTGCTCAGACAATCTGCCTCTAAATTATTCTTTCCTGGTGCATATTTTATTTCAAAATCATACTGTGATAGATAATAGGATAAATCTCCTAATTCTTCGTCCGTTCTGGATTTAATATTTAAATTTTCCAATGGTTTGTGGTCGGAGTATACTCTGAAGGGTTTGCCTATTAGCCAGTACTGCCAGTATCTTATAGACTCTTTAATAGCTAAGCATTCCAAATATATAGCCTTTTTCCTCTTTTGGACTTCGTTTAATTTTTTTGAGAAATATGCTACAGGTTTTTCTTTTCCGTCTGGTTGAATTTGCTTTAACACTGCTCCAATACCTTCTAATGATGCATCTGTATATATGTTTATTGGTAAGTTTTGATCAAAAACTTCCAATATTGGTTGTGAGCATAGTAGTTGTTTAATTTTCTCAAAAGCTTCTTGGCATTCTGTTGACCATATGAATTTTTGGCGCTTCCTTAGTAAATTATGTAATGGTTCTAAAATTATGGAACTGTTAGGTATGTACTCACGGTAGAAATTTATTTTTCCCAGAAGTTGTCTAATGTTTTTCTGATTCTTTGGTGTTGGGAAATCTCTTATTGAAACTAAATTATCTCTCACTGGTCTTACTGTATTATCTTCTATTATGTGTCCCAGATATTTTACTGAATTTGTAGCAAATCGACATTTTGTGAACTTAAGCCGGAAACCTTCTTTATTTATTGCCTCTAAAAGCTGTGATAAATGATTTATATGATCGGTGTAAGATCCTGAAAATATTAAAATATCGTCGATGAAATTAACTGCAAAATCTGTTAATTTATATTTTCTCAGTATGTTACTTAGTATCCTTTGAAATATAGCTGGAGAAGTTTTCAAACCAAAGGGTAGACACGTCCATTGATAGTGGCCTTCTTGGGTAACAAAAGCAGTCTTCTTTCTATCCTCAATTCGCAAAGGAATGGACCAGAACGCAGAATTTATATCTAAAATTGAAAAGTACTTGCAGTTTCTGGTTTTTCTAACTAAGTCTTCAATCAAGGGAAATGGTTGAGCTTGAGGTACCACCACTTTGTTTAAATCTCTGAAATCAATACATAACCTTGTCCTTCTATTGTCTTCTTTTTTTAATGCTAAGGTAACCGGTGCTGAAAATGGACTGTATGATTCTTCTATAAGATTTCTTTCAAGCAATTTTCTTACTTGCTCTTCTATCTCCAGCTTATCCTCTATTGAACATCTGTAAGGTCGTTTACTGCAGTACTTGTCCACAGTAAGATCAATGCGTGCTTCATAATCCTTAACTGTTCCAATATCATATTTATCCTTTGCAAAGCTTGATTTATATTTATCAATAAGTTTGTTTATTTCAGATTTTTGTTGATTATTCAAATGACTCAAATCCATTGTAAATTCTTTATCTTTTAACTGTTCATTAAAATTTATAATGTTATTTTTTTCTTCATTTTCATCTGTAAAATTTTCTTCAGACTTTTGCTCAATTGTTAAATTTTCGTTCTGAATCAAACTAAACTTCTTTATAGTATCAAGCCCAATTAGGAAATCATATTGGAAATCTTGTCCATCTACTATATGAACATCAATTTTCTTCTCTATATTAAAAATCTTAATTTTTATCGTTGTTAAACCTTTTGTCTTCTTTACACCATTAATTGTAAGTAAATTTGTATTGTTGTATATATTATTTTCTTCTCCCTTTAGTCTTATTAATTTTGAATTTATCAAGGAAACATTAGAACCGGAATCATAAATGCCTAATATGTCTAATTTTCCTTCTAATGTTAGTTTTACTGTAATTAATGGTGTAATTATTAGTTTTTTGGCTCATTTTCACTTAATTCAACATCTAATACAGTATTATTGACATTCCTATTATAGTTTCTCTTGTTTTCATAATCCTTGTTTGATTTATTGAACCAGCATTTTTCTTCAGGATGAAAACGGCTACCTTTATTTAATTTTTCACAATTTTTGCAAGGTTTTATTTTATCAACTCTTACTTTATTATCAAAATTAAATGTATCTCTCTTCAATTTATTATAATAATTGTTATGGGTTGTTTGTTCATGTTTACCAATTTCACTAAAAAGATTTGCAGTTGACGCTATTGCTTCCTTATCCATTTTGTACATTATATAATCTGGTAGACCCATAACAATAAGGTGAATCAATGTCTGTGTGTCAATACTTTTATTTATCTCTAGTAACAATCTTTCTTTTTTTATTGCATATTCCCGTAATGATCCTCCTTGAAATTTAAATGTAAAAGCATATTTCACCTGTGACCAACCTCTGTTTCCATATGTTTCACAAAAATTTGTCTTCCATATTGCCCATTCCGCATCCACTGTATATTTTAATAGCATACTAGTATACCAATCTAGACACTGTTTTTCAAGTAAATATTTTAAAGTCTCAATTATATCTGCATCCTTTAATATCTCAAAACGTTTACATTCAATCTCAAAGTCATTGATCCATTGGTTAACATTTGATGTTTTACCTGTAAACTTCTCGAGTAAAAATTTTTCTGCCAGTTTTCCTAGATTTTTATTTTCATTACCTTTACTAGTATTATTGTCAGAAAGCTTCATTTCGTGTGTAATTTCATCGAGATATTGGTCACCAAATTGTAAATTCTCACCTTCATCTAAGTAAATTTTTCTCAATTCTTGGGATAAGGGAATCCATAGTTTCCGAGTTTGATGCCTTTTCTTCAGGGAGTTCTTAATTTTGGTAAAAACACTCGTAGTTGTTATGGCAGTATGTTTGTTTACAGGTTTCAAATCATCAGGGATATCGAATACATGCCCATCAGGTGTTTCGATTGAGGTTATGCTTATCACATTGGTTTTTCCATCAGATGCTGCTAGCACTGTAAATGTGAATCGTAACTTCTCCATTTCTCTTCACAATAAATGTCGTTTTATAAGACAATAAGTATATTTGTTATCCAGTCTTGGTGAAGGCAAATTAAACTTTATGTGTTGCTCTGTAAAACAAAGTTTTTTATTTTCATTTTCATATTCAGAGTTAAACGCTAATCACTTACATTACTTATAATAAAGTTATAAACATCACCTGTAAAACAAAGAAACGACATTTAAAGTTAACTTGTCGGTCTTTCTTTAATAACGTGTTAAATTAGGTTTCTAACAATGTTTATTTCTAACTTCAATGACAGCCATTTCGTAAAAACAATATTGCTGTTTTACCTATCTTCTACAGCTGGCGCCACCTATTGAGATAGTTAAGTCAACACAATGACATTTGAAAAGCGCGCCATAATTCAAGCATAAAGGAACCTAGACATTATTTCTAGGTATTCCTTTACATATATAAAAAAGCTACCATTAAAGAAAACATGAAACACACATTTTCTCCGAATAATAATAATTGTAGTCAAGCATTACCTACCAAGATACAATAATTAATTGAATCAATAAATGCCAACACATGTTAAAAATCTATAAAAAATTACACGCAAAACAGTACTTAGGTAGGACTAAAAACTTATAGCACTTATGAAGATACACCGCAGCCTCAAGTCGTTATTATAAGCTAGCTCACTGAACCGTGCCCTGCCTCGTAATCAGGGTAAAGCGATCGATAATACCCCTGAGGGGAGATAAATTGGTCAAGGCCAGCTTCACTCCCCATATTCAAGAACTGTCTGATAAAAATACAGCCCCTTACGAGAAGGCACAGTCAGCGTCTTAAATCACTAAACATAATCGAAAATATTTTTTTTTTACGTGATAAGTATTTTATAAATTATGAAATTACGCCCTATAAATTTTACAATTAGGATGGATTAGAGGTGTCACAGAAAAACTCGACGTAGGTGCGTAGAGAGCATTTTGCCATAAATACATATAGTTGTGCATTTTTTTGTGTTTTATGACAAAACATATCTAATAGAAAATTTCACAAACATAAATTTTTTTTAAATTTTTTACTAAAATGATGTCGAACTCAACATCGTAAATGGCTATTAGATAAGTACATGAGTCATACGAGTCTACTTTCAAAACGTAAATTGACATAATACTTTTAATTTAATTTTGTTAATTATTATAATATGAACGATGTCAACGAGAAAATGGGGCACAAAAGAACATGACCAACTGACCGTGTCAACCGGCTGCGTACAATGCTGGCCAAGTAAAAGTATAAACACTTGACAGGTTCGATAAAAATCTTGATTTAAAACAACTTTGAACCACGATAGAAACACAAATCAGCTTCTTTTGATAGCTCACTTATCTAGGTAACATTAGGTTTATAATAAGAAAGTTTTCTGTGTCCCATATTTTTAATTGGTGACTGTCAAGTGGGTATATTGGTTACACATTGCGGAATCAAAAACCTATGTATTAATTGAAGAGTTCCTATTATACTAATGTAAGAATAATTTTTATTAGAGGAGAAAATAAAAACTGCAGTCTAATTATACATAGTAATTCACATCGTAATTAATAATATGCTGAGTCAGTTTGTACTACTACATTACATTTTACATACTAATCATTTATATAACTTTGTTCTGTACTGAATTAACTAACATAACATGTTTTTTTCATTGGCATTTTCAGGGTTGTGCTATATTTCAGCACCTCAAGTGTACAAATGAAAAACTCGATTGACACTGGGGCACGAATGTAAGAGATTAATTTACATTCTTCTTACGATGACCGAGTGGCAATTAACAACGTTGACGTACAACCTGCCTGCAAGTTTTGATGTTGAATTGATCGGAAGTAAGGTTAGAAGTTGTTTTACTTGAGCGGTTAATTGTAAACTGTGTGGGCGAGGCGAGCCCTTCCCATATTTAATTTTGACTTTCCACAATTTTGGGACGAATGTGACCAGTTTTTCTAAGTTCTATGAAGTGTGTGTTGAAATGTTATTTATAGATTAATTGAAGCAACCAGTTAAATTGCTAGTCGGGCTTTGTATGTATAATTATGGTAGGTATAAGGTGTTAAGAATTAGTATTTGTTATTTATTTTGTCATTGATTTTGATAACAATATTTATCATTTGGAAATTAGTGGTACAATATCCTTTTGATTGGTGGCAACACACGGAGATTTGAGGTGTCTATGCGATAGTCTATGGTACGAAAAATTGTGACTTGAATTATATAACGGTTAGAGATTCGAAACGTCTATGTTGAGAGCTGTGCAGAGAATAACAATAAAACCGATTAAGTTGAAGTTAATCCTTGTTTATTTTCTGAATCTTTAACAATTCAGAAGTGCGATGCAATGAACCCATTCGCATTATCGGCTGTAAGGTAAAATTGGCGATATTTTGGTAAGTTGAAAACCTCTTAATAATAAAGAATTGTGATGACCACGTGCATGAACACTGATAATAATTAAATGATTACACTTTTTATGTGCGACGAAGCGTGCTAACGCTAACTAAGTATTGTTACAACATGAAACTGTTTACATAAAATGTGTGAGGGGTGATGTTTCAATTTACCTTCCTTTTACCGAAACCTAACATTTTACAAAGGCACCTTCGACCTTTTGCGCCGATTTTAATGACTTAGTTCAGATATTAAAACGCCATTCTTAGTCATTTGCGTACACAATGTTAATGTAGTTTTGATTCAGTGAACACGATTATAAATACCACATAATTTTATTTTCTATACAGTTTTTATTTTGCTAATTATGTGAACTTAATTGTTACCATAATAAACTGCCACTCTTCTATTAGCTCTTCACGTTTTCAATAGGCAGTTGTTTTTCTTGTTTGTTTTCATACCCACCCCATGTTATTTTAACAGAAAGACGGCAATAAGTACCTGATATTACATTTAAGTGACAGGCTATTTAAACGTGTGAATGTTTCAGCAATCAGTTCATTCCTTCTTATCCCTGTGTGTTAAATATGAACCCTGATATTATACCAGAACAAATGAACGCCTCTATTACACCTGAAGGCACTCCTCCATATCGCAAATCACGTTCTCGTAGCAACCATAGGATTTTAGAAGTTCATAGACGTAGATCTCGAGTCAGGTCAAGTCACCGCCGATCCCGTCACGATGATACCAGTTGCGGGCGGTTATCTGAATCACCACGATGCCGCGGTAGGCGTCGGAGCCACTCGCCTTCGGCACAACCACGGCGGCGGAAACGAAATGCTAGCCGGTCGCCTAGGTCATTGCGGAATAGAGAGCGAAATAGTCGTCAATCGCGGGTCAGTAACGGCACGCCTTCACGGCGACGTGATCGAGGCGCTAACCGTAGTTGTGCCCGTGGTAGTAGTAGTACTTCGTCGTCACAGGATAGGTTAGATAGATACAAAAATAAAAAACGTACCGCACGTAGCAGAAAACGATATCTTTCTGATTCAGACTCTTCTCTGTCTTCTGGTTATAATTACCGTCCTATTAAAAAGCGTCGTGGTCCACGTAATACAGATAGGTTAGCGTCAGCGACAACAGTAGAAGCTACGCTTCTAGAAAAGCTAGTCAACGCGTTGAGTGATCGGAATCCAGGTTCATCAGGGGCAGCGGTGATGCATGGCGCTCAGAACGTAATACCGGATTTCGATCCTCAGGCTAAATCACAGACAATGAAAGATTGGCTATCCAAAATTAATGAGTCAGCGCATGTTTATGGGTGGTCAGAACGCCAAACAATATTTTACGCTTTGCCAAAATTAAAAGGGCTGGCCAAGCGCTGGTTTGATGGATTAACAAGTGTGAAATATTCTTGGGCGGAATGGCAGATAAAACTAATTGCCGCTTTTCCATGTGAGCAAAACTACGGTGACCTTCTTTCTGATATGTTGTCAAGGAAAACTCGCCGTAACGAAACCTTAGAAGAATACTACTATGATAAGGTTATGCTTATGAATAGGTGTGAACTGAAAGGAAAACAGGCCGTTGATTGTCTTACTCACGGTATTTACGATTCAAATGTAAAAATGAACGTGCAGGGTGCCAACATTCAGGAACCTGAAGAGGTTTTAAAATATTTCCGTAACATCTCAAGTAAGAATTCTGAAAGTTTTAGAAAATTCATTCCTATAACTCGTGAAAGTGGCGAACAAGTGACCTCAAAGAAATTAACTGATTTTAATACTAAGAAGCCATTCGTGGTTACGTGCTATAATTGCGGCGAGACAGGTCACACTGTCTCCCGATGTCTTAAAGAGGTAATCAAATGCAAAAAGTGTCGACGTTTTGGTCACTCTGAAAAGAACTGTACAGGATTTAATAATTTTAACACTCATACTGACAAACGAGATAATATACCAACAACGGTGACATCACAGAACGTGAACGCGACGAAGAATATTCTTAATATAACAAGTAACGGGAATGGTAACGACAAGTACTTTAAGCAAATAAAGGTTAACGGTCGACCTATGTCAAGTTTTGTTGACTTAGGGAGCCAGTGTACGTTATTGAGACAAGATTACGCGGCACAGTTAAATCTTAATATTGATAATACCGATTTGCCGACGTTGAAAGGTTTCGCTAGCGGGACTTTAGTTCCATATGGTAGGGTAACAATTACGGTGGCTCTCGACGGGTTAAACGAAAATGTAGAAGCTTACCTGGTAGAGCCGAACCTTTTGCCTGCAGACGTACTCATTGGGCAGTCCTTGACAGAACAGTCAAATGTCAGAGCATATAAAACGGATACACTTTTATTATTCTACAAAGAAGTATCTACGGATAAAGAGAAATTGCCAGTCACTGTTTCGCAAGATACAGTTGTGTCGGGGGTCCATACGGTGGAGGTTCATACGACGTCAGGCGTAAATGGATCTGTGTATTTCACTACTGATGCATGCTTACAGATAGGAAAAGAGTACATGATAGTTCCCGGAGTATACTCATTTAAAGATGGCAAAAGTTCCATAATCGTCATGAGCTTAGCTTCAGAGCCATTCAAGCTTTGTCGAAATACCTTAATCGCCCGCGCAACACTAATTTCAAATAAAGAGTTACCCGATATCCCGCAAACCGAAACGTTGGTACTAAATGTAAACAGCGTAGCAATTGACAGTTCCCCAAACACGATAACAATAGATCAACTCAGTGTTGATAATGATTTAGCTCCAAACGTAAAGGAACAGTTATGCAAATTAGTAAACTCACGTCGTGATTGTTTTGCGTTTACACTCAAAGAGCTGGGTGAAACACCTTTAGCTGAAATGCACATTAAACTCAAGGACGATGATCCAGTTACGTACAGACCTTATAGACTCTCAATGTCCGAGCGAGAGAAAGTCAACACTATTATTGGTGACATGCTGGCCAATGGAATAATTCGTGAGTCTCAGTCTGAATATGCCAGCCCAATCATTTTAGTAGCAAAGAAGAACGGCGAGGCTAGGCTCTGCGTCGATTACCGAGCCTTAAATAGGAAAACTATTAAAGACAAGTTCCCAATGCCACTGATTGATGATCAGATTGATAGTCTCTCAGGTCAGGTATATTTTACATCACTAGATCTTACATCCGGCTACCATCAAGTGCCGGTTGCAGAGGGGTCTAAGCCTCGGACAGCGTTCGTTACCCCCGATGGGCACTACGAGTACAATCGTATGCCCTTCGGGCTAACGAACGCGCCAGCAGTGTTTCAAAGACTGATTCTGAAGATGTTGAAGCGTAGAAATATCCCTGGTGTTCTAGCGTACATGGATGACATCATAATTGCGTCCCATACAATCGGGGAAGGGATAGAGAAATTGCAATTGGTTCTTGATTTATTAAAAGAAGCAAATCTTACGCTGAACTTAGCTAAATGCAATTTCTTCAAAAAGTCGATCGATTATTTGGGGTTTGAGATATCGCGTGAAGGTGTGAGGCCAGGGATGCGAAAAGTAGAAGCTGTTTCGAATTTTAAGACCCCACAGAACGTACACGAAGTGCGTCAGTTTGTCGGTCTTTCTAGTTTTTTTCGCCGGTTTGTCCCTAGTTTTGCGGCAATCGCGAGACCATTAACTTCGCTTACTAAGTCTAATGTCAAGTGGTCTTGGGGCGTTGAACAGGCCAAGGCCTTTGACGAGCTCAAAAGGATATTAACGACGCGGCCCGTATTAGCAATATACAATCCGAAGTACGAGACCGAATTGCATACGGACGCAAGTTCTATGGGGTTGGGTGGAGTATTGCTTCAACGGCCGAATCCAGGATCCGCTTTTCAGCCTGTCGCTTACTTCAGTCGGCAAACGTCGGCTGAAGAGCAGCACTTTCACTCGTATGAACTAGAGACTTTGGCGGTTGTCGCATCTCTGGACCGTTTTAGAGTTTACCTTCTTGGCATAGAATTTAAAGTAATTACTGATTGTAACGCCTTGCGCACGACCTTAACAAAGAGGGATCTTATTCCAAGAATCGCCCGGTGGTGGCTCTTGGTTCAAGAATTTTCATTCTCAATTGAATATCGCCCTGGAGCACAGTTAGCCCACGCAGACGCATTAAGTCGTAACTCAATCCCCGCCCCCGATTCAAATCGTTCTTTTGAAGCAGGCGTGACTATTCTACAAGTACAAGAAGTACACTGGTTACAATCTGTTCAATTGAGTGACCCTAGACTAAGTCACATTAAAGCTGTGCTAGATAGCAACGGCCAGGAAGCGAAGGATATACGAAACAATTATGTGTTAAAGGATAGCAAGATCTATAGAAAAGTAGATGGGCAATTACGATGGGCAGTTCCGAAAGAGGCACGTTGGAAAATTTGCCAATTATGCCACGACGAAACTGGTCATTTTTCCTATGAGAAGACATTGGAAAAGATGAAACGGGATTACTGGTTTCCAAGACTGACGCAATTTGTAAAAAAATATGTTAGAGCTTGTATTCCATGCGCTCACGCGAAACAACCCGGAGGAAAGAGACAAGGTTTCCTCCATCCCATTCCAAAGCCTAGTGGCCCTTTTCAATGTTTTCACATAGACCACCTCGGGCCGTTTGTTAAAAGTAAACGTGGAAACATGTACATTCTCGGTATCATCGATAGTTTTACTAAATTCATTATTTTGAAAGCGGTCAGAAATACAAAAACCAAAACATCGATTAATGTACTTCGGGATACTTTCGGGCTATTCGGTACCCCGCGAAGTTTGATATCAGACCGTGGCACAAGCTTCACATCGAATGATTTCAAGTCGTTCATGGACTCATTAGGAATTAAGCACACATTGAATGCGGTCGCTACGCCGCGAGCTAATGGCCAGATCGAGCGATACAACCGCTCGATATTGGCATCGCTGGTAGCTTTATGTCACGGCGATGATGATAGGGATTGGGATCTCCATGTTAGTAAAGTTCAGTGGAGCCTTAACAATACTATCAACCAGAGCACTGGCAAAAGTCCATCTGAGATCATCTTCGGAAAGAATTCTGTAAATGAGGCTGAAGGGCATTTACATGAAATTAATCTGTCCGAAGAAATCTCCCCAGATAAAGTACAGGAAATTCGGACGGAGGTCAGTGCAAATATTGCGGTGCAACAGGACAAAATGAAGGCTCGTTATGATCGAAAAAGGTGCGCAGCCAAAGTATATAAGGTTGGTGATTTAGTAATGGCCCAAAAGAATTCTAAGACACCCGGGGAGAGTCAAAAACTCGTTCCGCCTTTTAGTGGACCCTTCCGGGTGACGGCGGTTCTGGATCACGACCGCTATGAGATTAGCAGTGTAGACGGTTATTCAAAAAAGAAGTACAAAAATGTTTTCCCCGTGGATAAAATTAAACCATGGATGAGATTTGACGAGTCCGAGTCAGAAAGTGATTATGGAGATAGTGATAATAATTAATGAGTTACAGGATCAATAAATGGTTGTAGTCTGATCGGGCCCATTGTCAGTTATTTATCGCAGATTTTACCAAATGTTGAATAGTAAGATTATTAGATTATAAAAACATGCCTCAAATGTTTTAGTTACCATTATAGTAATTAAGGTTTAAATAGTTGGTGTTCGTTCGGCTCTGGTGCACATAACCCATACCTTTCACCACTCCGTACTTGTCCTTATATGAACTGCGCAGTGGATGCCTGCTGCCTATAATACGTCGATGGGACGTGTCCTCGCCTTCGATTGATAGAGGCAGCATTGACAGCCAACTTAGCACTTCCAATCTGGAGGAGGCCGAAGCACC
Organism: Hylaea fasciaria; assembly: GCA_905147375.1. Classification (NCBI taxonomy): domain Eukaryota; kingdom Metazoa; phylum Arthropoda; class Insecta; order Lepidoptera; family Geometridae; genus Hylaea; species Hylaea fasciaria. The sequence goes on from LR990200.1 coordinate 3,425,532, forward strand.
TGGTGTGTGCAAGCGGTACCCAGACGAACTATATTTCCCCTCTGGAGGAGGCCGAAGCACCTGGTGTGTGCAAGCGGTACCCAGACTAACTATATTTCCCCTCTGGAGGAGGCCGAAGCACCTTGTGTGTGCAAGCGGTACCCAGACGAACTATATTTACCCTCTGGAGGAGGCCGAAGCACCTTGTGTGTGCAAGCGGTACCCAGACAAGCTTTTTATTTATACTCCGGAAGAGGCCGAAGCTACTAGCACCTCCAAGCGGTACCTGGACAGCTCAACTGTTTTCGACATCGAGACTGAAGCACCTTGTGCGTGCAAGCAGTGTCAGCTGTAATATATGTACCTATTTAAAATCCATGCGACCACTAACGTTCTGATTTTTGTTGCGTCGTGTGTGACATTAAGTTAGTTTTGATTTTACTCAATATAATTAGTTGATTAAAAACTTTGTCACATTTTAATTTTGCTGGCACATTAAGATATGATAAAAGAAAAAGAAATTTAACAAAATTTGTATTTAGTAGGATACTGACTATTATTTCGATAATATTATATTGAATTTGAGATAAAATAATCATTGTTCAGCTTCTTTACTTGGAATGAGGACATTCTAGCTACCAGGATGGCCGGAGAACATTAATGTAGTATTATTATGATGTACATAATATTGAATGTATATACATACCTAAATATTGCAGTTCTGTAGTTACTTACTCTGTTTGCCGTTACATTATTAGGTACTTGCTAGTCAGTGAGGAATACCTCATGAATTTCGAAGTTTATCGTTTAGTATTAGGCCTATAATCTACCTTCACAGTATTAGTTTTGTTTAAACATAAGTACCTAAGTTGTATAATGTCATATTTTAATTAGGTACCTATTTCCTTCTGTATAAACTTAATTATGACCTAACTTTTAATTTATTGTCCATGTAGCTATTTATTTTGGATAATAATATTATCGGCCCTGAGTTAGAGTCTGTTCTTTAGATTTTATGATACAAATTTGTGTCCCCACTTAATCCAGTGCCTGGGACAGACACTGATGCAGGATGGCCGACTGTTAAGAATTAGTATTTGTTATTTATTTTGTCATTGATTTTGATAACAATATTTATCATTTGGAAATTAGTGGTACAATATCCTTTTGATTGGTGGCAACACACGGAGATTTGAGGTGTCTATGCGATAGTCTATGGTACGAAAAATTGTGACTTGAATTATATAACGGTTAGAGATTCGAAACGTCTATGTTGAGAGCTGTGCAGAGAATAACAATAAAACCGATTAAGTTGAAGTTAATCCTTGTTTATTTTCTGAATCTTTAACAATGGGATCCCACTTCTGACACTTTCTGCGGGTTGTCCGTTCGTCAAGGTTTACCTTTCTACGCTGCGGTACGTCACCAATCTGACACTGACGTACCGCAGCGCGGATTCAGCGCTGCCACGTAGGTAAGTGAGTTTTGTACAGAATCGCCTGGCAGATGTAGCCCTGAATCAGCATAATATTTTCTTTTCATTTTTAACAACTTAACACATTTTGATTTATTTTTTTGGTCAACGTCTTTTTACTACTATCCTTCTTTATATTAGTATTACCTACTTACAATAATAACATTTTTTAGTTTTGTGTTTTCAAAGTCCACGTTACCTTCGACTGTCGTGCACACCTCATCATTTGGGGGACTTAAAATTACAACTAGTAATACACAATGCGATAGTCTCACTGTCTCGTACAATAATAAAGCAAATATTGCTTTGGGAGAGTTCCAGCCCACTTGATTACCATTTATTTGTAGTTAGAAATTAAAACAAACGTGGAAACCAGTAGTTGAACAAACAGAGAGATCCGCGCCTAGAAAGTGTTTGTATGGTATAGTTTTAATTGCTGTCGAAGAAATAGCGTTTGGGAACCCGAGACATGGAACTATTTGTACAATTTAGGTCGTAATTCTTTCTATTTTCTTCCTTTATTTCTTTTTTTTTAAACGTAGCCCACACTAAGATTGCTCCTGAATCGTGAGTTCCGCTTACAGACATATAATTGAGATTGAGATGAGTCTATGTTTTCTCCACAAATTGATATCTAACGCTCGCTTTTTCTAACTCAATATCAAATTCACAAGTAAAATAATTAGGAATGCCAGGTTTGAAAATGAAAATGCAAGTAATAGACGTCAATTTTGTGGAACGAAATTTTAGAAACATCTGTTTAACTCTGCTCTAAAGTTTTGCGGTAAGACGGTTAGAGTTTATCAGGCCGCTCAAGTGCCTGAAATTTAGATTGGCTTAAAGACCACTATCAATAGTTAACAACCAAGACTGACTGCAGTGCAGCTGTTCGAAGCACAGTGCTATGGAAATCTGTACAGACCTATAAGAAGGCAATAGTCTTCTCGTAGATTTCCTTTCCCCACATCAATTATGTGGAGCTGAAAATGTAGCCCGGTGCCGTCATTGAAAACCGAAAGCGTATAGAAAAAGCTATCGTACCCGCCCGTTTCGGTTAGTAGCTACAAAGTGTGTCGATCGCCTAATCGACCGCCATCGAAACATTTAATAAATCAATATAATTACAACTTATACCATCGAAATAATCCGATGGGTGCTAGTCGACATTTTCTAAGAGAAAGTGAATCATTTTAGTGCGAATACCTTCAGTGAACAGGTTTCATAACTTAATTTTGTAGTCTGTCTCGGACATCGACCGTCATAATTATGGTGAACTATTTTATATATTTACAGAACAAAGGAGAAATTTCAAGTTGTTTTAAGTTTTTAATTTAATTATCTACACGATGATACAGTTCGTTTACCTGATGGTAAGCGCCAGGTCTGCCGATAACAGTAACAACCTAGTACATGTTAGTGAATTAATCAGAGCTGCGCTCGTATAAACCTAAGTAAATACGTTCCATAAGATTGGAATGTTTAAAACAAAATGATAAGTAGCGATAAAAACCCTAAAACTAAAGTCTGTAAGGCAAATGAACTAGAAAGCAAAATGCCTAATACTCAGATTGCCTAAGCTGTTTGTAAAGCAGTGTCTAAAAAGCTTATTGCCTAAATAGGAAAAAGCATCTTGCTTACTCAAAAGTTGTAAATAGACAATGTATGAGTACAATATTCATAAGATGTATTATATGTGTTTGCTGTCATAAGATTTATGTTTTATTGCCAGCGTCTCCCTCAAAATTATGTGATGATTATTTAGTAATTAATAGTAATTATCCTCGTATACTCAAAATAATGTTTTTTTTATTGTTCTCCGTACTGTCCTGCGTAAATCAAGTTCTCAAGCACTCATACAACTCAAGCTTTTTCAGTCCGACTTCATTATTTCTTTGAACACATTCAAGATGCGTGAATCTCCATCGGCTTTCCATTTTAAATGTCAATTAACATCGTTAACTTTTATCTTTGCTCTTAGTGCAATCAACCACACGAGTTGTTACCCTAGAACCTTATCTCAATCAGACAATTGGACCCTTGTCTAAGTTTCGGGTATACGTACCAACACATTTACTGTGACAAGGGATAATTATATAGTGCTATATTATAGCTGACTGTACATACGTCGATTTAATTTTAGATAGCGATACGTCTTGTTTGTCTTTAATTTGTTTAACGTACATGTACTGATGGTTAAATTAAAATTTTATGTTTATGGCCCTTTTTTGAAAATGCTAAATGATTACGCAGTATTTTTGTTGAAAGCTTCGCCTGTAATAATTATGGGAATAGGTAGAAAAGCTACAAATTGCCTGTATGTTGCTTATTTGTAGTTTTTCTATTCCCAGTATACAGCTCCCTGGGATGTAGTATCGATATTTTAGGCCGTTATTAAATATAGGGTCGAAATTAGTGTACCACTGTTATACTCTGTTTTTACTATGTTAGAAAGACCAGCTCAATTCACAGGAATAATAATCAGAATAGGAAAACACAGTGTTATACGTAATTTATGTATGTGGAAATTATATTCGTAATTTACTCATTACTCAATTTTCCTGAGAAATATTCCAATGAATGTCTACGGATTTCTTTTCAACTACAGGCTGAATTATTTGATCTTAATTAATTAGATTATGTTTAGCTAAGATCCAGAAGGAAGATCCAATTGTTTTATTTTCATACATACTTACATACATACAGCTACACCTTTTTCCCGTTGGGGTAAGCAGAGACTACATAAGACTACATCTGATGTAGTAGTACGATGGTAGATTCTTTGGACATGTTACGATCCTGACACACTTCTTTCACTTCTTCCACTTTCATAGGTCCCTTCATATATTTTCAGGTTCTTATTAATGTGCAATAATAATTAATTAAATAAAATCTGTTCCGACTCCTCGTTTCAGTTTTTTGCAAACCGAATGCTTCACATTCCACACCCGACCGCAAGAGAATCGATTGAAACGCTAGATTTAGTTAGACCATAGGTTCTCAACGTGGGTGATTGCGCCCCCTTATGAGCGTTTGAGACTTTCAAGGGGGCAGTAGAATACTCAGAGGAAATTAAAGGGCGTTGAGATGACACATCGGGGGCGTGAGTGGAGGTTGAAAATATAGTCTAAAAATCACTAAAACACACTAATCGCAAGTTTAATATTGATTAACTAGCTGCGCCCCGCGGCTTCACCTGCATTCGCTATTACACCGCAAGGAACCGGTAATTTTTACGGGATAACAAGTACCTATCCAGAACCTAAGTATACCGTATTTCATCAAAATCTGTTTTGTCATTACGGTGTGAAGTGAGGACAAACAATATTAGTAGGATTTTAATATATTGTAAAATAAGGTTGAGAACCTATGATTTAGACGTTACGGATCTCACGTAATAAAGGTCATCGAGAACAACTTTCCCTATAAGCAAACAGAATCTACTAATAAATTAACACATCCATCGAAAGTCACGTTTCGATCCGCCGCCGTCATATTTATGGGCTGGGAGCCGGCGACGAACGAAAGCAAAGTAGACTATATTTCGAGAGATAACATCTAAATAAGCAAATTTAAACCGGGCAAGTGTGTGGCGGGCCACACAAGTGGAGGGTTCCGTAATTAACAGAATTTCCCAGTTGCATTTTTGTTCGTATGTGCTCTTTTGTATCTTCTGATGTATTCTTTTGTGGTGCACTTGAAGTGTATACGTTTTGTATGGTTTCTTGTACAAAACCATTTTTATTTGGGTCTGTTTATTATGTATTGTATATGTATATACTGTAAATATTTTTTTCATAATTTTAATCGTACATTGATATTACAAGAAATCGCATTATTATTACTACTGCGTTAACTTGTAGCCGACTCTTAGCCTACTACGGCTCGTCACACCAACCAGGTACAAAAAAGAATGTTCAAACAAGTAAAACAAATAAAAACCAGAGTTTCGGTCACAGATAGCGAAAGCTCTTATTGACATGTTGGAAAGTAGTCACCAACCTTGAATTTTTTAATGCAAATGAACAGACAATAATATTACTTATGTTGATAGCAATAAGGTCTAGATGGAAGAGTTGAAGGTACTTCAGGAGTTCATTTGTGGATGGACCTTATCACTTACTGGACGTATTTAGGTTGAGTGGCTTTAGGTCGAAATTCTCTTAAATTCATCACTTTGTAGTGCGCCTTCGATAAAATGTGTTTTCTATGAGGTAGGTACATCTTAACTATCTATAGATTAAAAAAAAATGTGCATTGTAAATTTATTACAAAAACGGTCTAAGCAACAACTGAACAATAATATCATTTTTGAAAATTATTCCATGTTTTCAGACCAATAACGTCAAGAAAATATAATATCTATAGAAAATTGCCACTAATTGTGGCCCATAATAAAAAAGTTTTTATTATTATAGGTTATAGTAAAAACACTACGCCTCATTCATTTCGAAAGTGGCCCATTCTCACAATAAGGCGCGCATCTGTCTTTCAGATTTATGCCTACTCATGCGCGTATGCAAAGGCGTGCCGCCAACTGAATGGACACTGAAATGTTTATGCTCACAAATTGTGATGTGAATTGTGCTAAATGTACCCCTGTAATTTGGTAATTTAAGCCGCTGTACGATAATATCGCAGGCATTTGTTGCGATGACTGCTTTCAGATATATAAGTATATTGTAGGATGCGTGCGATCTTACACGCTGTTGCGATCACGGAAGAAAGCTGCGATAATTATCGCCGTGATAGAAGTAAGAAAGGGCGCGAGACGCATTATTGACAGTTTGATTTTGCTTTAGCATTGAGTTTTATTTGTTCTTCGGTGTTCGGTTCACTTCTGTTGTGGTGGCTCCTGACTCGTGGACTCCCAGACTAACGGAACACAGACTCCGGCAAGGACTTCCACTCCTTTTCACACCAGCGTGAGAATAAGCACATTTTTGCAATCGGTTGCTATATTTTGATACTCCAATAATATTGGCCGTTTTTTCTACGTATTAAGACGTTATAATTCTACTGTACAGCTACTGTACAACCAAATTCAGCTTGTAGCATTGAGTCTCTCATAGATCGCAAGTATCGCAACTCTCTAAAAGTTTGCTACAGATAGTACCGATGCAATAATAACACTAAGTATAGCGTGATATAACAATTAAGCTCTAAAGCTGTAGGTAATTACTCAAGTCTTAGTGGTTAGCGTGAGAGAAACGTGACTATTAAACTAATATCTTCATAGTAATAACTAAATCTAGGAATGAAAGCTAGGAGTTGGAATCATTATTGCAGTAATGCAATGTGTTAGATAAGCTTTGGATAGTAAGATTAAACTTTTTAATGTACTAGGTACATGTAAAGAAATAGAAATCGTTTACACTTACCTACATAATATACCTAATGTCTGCTGCGTTGCTGACCTGACAGATGTAGACCTGAAATAAAAAATAAAATAAAAATAAGTACCTATTCGAACAAATGAATTCGGTAGTTACATACGAGTATAATAAATACATTTTATATTAATACAAAATCACGTATTGAAAAATCTAAATAACTGGCGCATAATTATCAGTATTTTATGGTACCTACCTACCTTATAGTCAGTTTTGTACCTTCCTACGCGAGATTTATGGAAGGTTCTCCTAGAAACGCATATTTTGTCGCATCTGGGACGGCACGCGACGCGACGCACGCGCAACTCGTAGTTATTGTGCATGCGCTTACAACAGGAGCGACAGAATTGGAAAATCAATATAAAGACATTTTATGTAGGTAGGTACATACTATTTCATTTTTAGATTTTATATTGGTTTCAAGATGTTTTGCTAGCATTTTTTTTTATATTAGACACAAATGCTCATTTTTGCATGGTACGTTGGCTGTGCACCCAGGGCCTAAAACGTGGTGTTCGGACAAAACAACAGCTTCCATTTTTTATTAAATAAATTTTAAAAAATACCTGATCAGAGTAAGTAAAAGTTTTCAAAAGTTTGGATCGATAGGTAAGTAAGTATTTGATTATATTAATAAGATTAGAAAAGTTTATTTCCAATAAAATTCTAAAGATGCTATATTAAGGAAAATTATGATCTCAAATCACCGAATCAATAGCGAAGTTATGTTAATTTGCCCAAAAATGTAAAAGATTCATGTCCGTTGCTGTCTAGACAGTTTCCCCACATTGTGGTTCAGCAAACTGAACCACACCTATAAACTATAAAGAATCTAATAAAATACCAAATGAGATTATGAAACCCCACAAGCTTGGTAACCAACCTGCTAGTAGCAGCTCTCTCTTTTTAAAACTAAGAGCCAGTAGATTCTATAGCAGACACCATCAGTCCATCTCTAAGCTAATAGTAGTAATGACCGATCCAGACAAGTCGCAAGCATGGTAATATAATGCTACTTAATATTTCATCAGAGGGACCGGACCTACTTACTAACGGACTAACCTCACACTTGTCGATCGAACGCACATCACATGCAAGTAGTTAGTACCTACATACAAGCATATACTAGCCAGTGACAGGCCAGTCGCATCCTACTAGCGACCTTGCCGACCGACATGCGCTTGCGCCTGAGATTTCACTTCCTCCACGCGTGTCGCGGAAAAAATATCAAGTTCGGCGAGGACCCGTTTAGATTTTATGGCCGATTTGACACCATTTTCTGTGTAACATGAGCTAAACGAACTACTAACAAGTATCTAAGAAGTTAATGTAGTTGAGATTTCAATCGCAACAAATAAAATTGTAGGTAGCTTTCTCTGATCATCGATGATAAAGGCGTTGCATCACATTGAACGTCCATTCTAGTCGATGAAACAAAATATACAAACACAACAGATAAGAGTAGAATATCAAAGGTACCGACTACTTCGTTTCATATAAGTATATACAGGGGATATTCAGGTTACAGCAAGTATAGGGCTAACAGTAATATTTGCTAACACGAAAGCAAGCAATCGTGGTTACGGACGAGAGTAAAATATCACAAATATCGATACAAATCATAACATAGGTACCTATTATAGTAAATAACTTCTAGTATAAAGCCGTTGGCAAATAGTTATATTCGTTAATTAATATGAAAGCAAGCAACCGTGGGTATGAGTTCAATTGCAACTGATAAATTGTTTTACTGTCTAACTGTAGTCATCTTTTTCCATCGTGTATTCAAAATGGTCCGAGTGATTGCATTCTATTATATATTACATACTAGCTGCGCCCCGCGGTTTCACCCGCGTTTCACATTATAAAACCTATAGGGCGGTGGCTGTTAGATACGACATGTAACATTGTGTCAGAGAAAATACAGTTATTATACAGTTATTTTCACACTGTGTATGTATAAGTTGGGGTATAAGGTAATATAATAAGCTATAAAAATACCAAATTTCATGCCAAAGGGGTAGTTTGTCACAGTTTTTATTGCACTGATGCAAAACAGTGGTGATGATGATGATGAATTAAAGCCTAAGTCGTAAGTTGCGGGATAACCTATCTACGTACGAAATTTTAAGCACATTGGGTAGTTTTTCAGTTTTTATCGCATTGATAGAAAACGGCGATGATTATGATGATGACTTAATAATATGTTCGTAGCCTATGTCCTAAGTTAGAAGATGACCTATCTGCGAACCAAATTCTTTCTCCCCCCCACTCTCCCCTCTTCCCCTACTCCCCTATTTCCCCCACTCTCCCCTCCTTCTACCCCCACTCTCCCCCTCTTTCTCCCCCACTCTCCCCCTCTTTCTCCTCCACGCTCCACTCTTTCTCCCCCCACACTACCCTCTTTATCCCCCACTCTCCCTCTTTCTCCCCCACTCTCCCTCTTTCTCCCTCACTCTCCTTCTTTCTCCCCCCACTCTACTCTCTTTATCACCCCACTCTCACCTCATTTTCACCCCACTGTCCACTCTTTCTCCCCCCGCTCTCCCCTCTCTTTCTCCCCACTCTACCCTCTTTCTCCCCCCCCACTCTCCCTTCTCTTTCGCCCACTCTACCCTCTTTCTCATCCCATTCTCCCCTGTTTCTCCCCCCACTCTACCCTCTTTCTCCCCCCCACTCTCGTTTGTTTCTCCCTCCACTCCCCCCTCTTTGTCCCCCACTCTCCCCTCTTTCTCCCCGCTATCCCCTCTCTTTCTCCCCACTCACGTCTCTTTCTCCCCCCTCCCCCTCGTTCTCCCCACTCCCCCTCTTTCTCCCCCCACTCTCCCCTCTTTCTCCCTACTCTCCCCCCACTCTCCCCTCTTTCTCACCCCACTCTCCTCTCTTTCTCCTCCCACTCTCCCCTCTTTCTTCCCGCTCTCCCCGTCTTTCTCACCACTCTACCCTCTTCTCCCCCCACTCTACCATCTACTCCCCCTCCCCCCCCCACTCTCCTCCTTTCTCATTCTCCCCTCCCCGCACTCTCCCCCCTTTCCTCCCATCGAACTCTCCCTCTCTAAATAACGATCCGTTCAGCCGTTTATTGTGGTCCGTTGGGGGTGCATCTCAAGAATACCTAACAATTTCAACCCCCTTGCTTTTCCCCTTTTAGGGATGATTTTGCAAAAAAGCTCAAACCCGTATTTATTTATTTATTCCCAAAAGCCTAAATAAGAATTTTCAGATCCCTAACTTGAAGAATTATGGATTCCCCATACAAACTTTCAACCCCTATTTCATCCCCTTCGAGATTATTTTTGAGACAAAAGATAGCCTATGTCCGTCTCATAGGTCCAATCTACCCCTATACCAAATTTCATCGAAATCGGTCCAGCCGTTTGAGCGTGAAGAGGTAACAAACATACACACATACACACACACTCACAAACTTTCGGCTTTATAATATTAGTAAGATTACATTATGTCCTTAGTGTATCACCCTTCGTTCTAGGGGTTTCTCTTACTTCTGTATTAATTGGTATTCTGTTCTTCTACATCAGTCTCGATGTATTCAAAACTCTAGACTCCTCGCACAGTCTTACAATTGAGTGGTTTCTTGATCATAGTTGGAATTTAACTGGTAAGCAGTTGTGACGTTTTGGATTCTATACACAGCACAAAATGTCTCAATCGGAATTTAAAACACATCGGACTTTTGTTAAAGAGTAGTGTTAACTATATCTGGTTCTATAGGAATCAACTGAAACTAGGTACCTCTGCTTAGTTAATACATTTATAATCAAATTCAGTGATCAAATACAACGTCTTAACTACGAGGTCCGACATACAATAATCCGCTAACTGTAAAGCAGGGCCTCTATGCCCCTTTTGTTATTGTTTCCATCTTGAAATTTGACCACGTCGTCCGGGGCCTGAACCGGGAGCGGCGAGCGCCACGCACGCCGCATATCTTGCTTTTCTGACGTCACCGATACTAGGCCGGCGCCGACGGCATCGGCCGCGCTGATTGCCAACACGGCCATTCTACCCGGTGCATGTCCCACCAGGCGCCTCACGAGTTCAGATAAAATGCTGAAACATACATTTTATTTCTGTTAGTCTACAATAATTTTACATTAATCTTTGGTACGGATGGACTCATGTCAAATACTTCGGTTTCCAATTCTCTCATCGATCTTTGCAAATTTCTTCGCTTCAATTGTTCGAGAGTAAACTTTAGCCACACCTTATATGGAATCTGTGCCACAACAAACTGCGTACGCTTAAAGGGCATTGCCACACTTAAGTGTACCTACTAAGCTCATTCTATAACCGTTCGCTTCGCCATCAAGCTTTAAGAACAATACAATTTTAACGACAACCAACCGTATGCGCTCAAAGGGACATTGCCACACTTGAGCATATCATTTAAACTAATTTTGGGATCACTTGCATTCAAAGGGTTACCACCTCACTTAAGTATTCCAAGTTCATCCTAGGACTACTTGCACTCAAAGGGCTACTACCTCACTTAAGTGTTTCAGGTTCCTTCCGAACCTCTCGCACTCAAAGGGTTACCACCTCACTTAAGTGTTCCAACTTCATCCTAGAACCACTTGCACTCAAAGGGTTACTACCTCACTTAAATGTTTCATGATCATCCTAGAACCATACGCACTCAAAGGGTTACAACCTCACTTAGGTGATTCAAGTTCATTCAGAACCATTAGCACTCAAAGGGTTACTACCTCACTTAAGTGTTTCAAGTTCATCCCAGAACCATACGCACTCAAAGGGTTACAACCTCACTTAAGTGTTTCAGGTTCATTCAGAAACATTAGCACTCAAAGGGTTACTACCTCACTTAAGTGTTTCAAGTTCTTCAATTATCCATATTCCCACACACTGTTTCCTTATAAGTGTATTTTTTAGCTCTCGAACAATTTCTGTTTAAATGGAATTTAAGACCAATTATTAATAGAAATGAAGCGTTTTATGTTGACTCGCACATCTCAAACAAATCAATACTGACACTGGAAAGTAATAATCAATTATAATTATATGTATAATATAATTATAGGTACTTGTAACCTTAATACGAATTATTACCTTGCCAACACGTGTACAAATAAATTAATGTCCAATTTAAGTGGATTCCCAATCATCAATTCGTATCCATGGTTTCATGTTCTCAGCCGCTGTTACACCAATATACTTTTTTTTTGCGGCCTTTTACATCCGTAACCTCATATCTATCGTTCTCAAGTACCTTCCTCACTTTGAAAGAGGCCTTTATAAACATTAAACATGCAACAACTTTAGACTTTGACCGTCATTGCTCTGGTTTTGTTCTTTAATGAGAACTACATTTCCGTCCGATTAACTTCATGGCTTTGTCCGAGCTTTATCGAATCTGTGCTTTTGTGACTTTGCACTGGACTTAATATTAATAACTGCCCTATAATGCAAATCTGTCACATCTAACCTCGCCTCGTTATCAAGCCCCGGAGCCAAACTATCGCTGTCAGTACGTAATCTATACCCGAGAAAAACTTCACTTGGAATAGTTTCCGTTGTCTTATGAATGGTACTGATTAGACTTTGTTGTAACACCTTTATACTTGAAATATATTATACAGTTTAAACAGTTTTTAATGTACCTATATATTTTTTGTATAAATCGCATCTTAGGAAACCAATACCGAAGACTTGTACGACGTACGTACCATTGTTTTGTCGACTGAGAAGTGCCCTAGGTCGTCATGGTTGCATTTAATTATTTGCCAAATACATTTCTTTGGAACCACCCACCGGCGACCTCACCTCGTACTTATTTACCACAAATGCCTCTATTCTCATCGGCCTCTCCTGTTTCTATAATAATTGATAGAACCCGTTGCAACTTTGAGTCTTGTAATTGTACCGAAAGCAACTCATACCCCTCTGTTCAGGCCATAATAATCTCGGTTTCAGTTTTTCCCCGGTAGTCACGGGATTTCGACTCAACGCATCTACTCGTATATTTTGCATTCGTGTGCCTTCTCTGTGTACTATTTCAAACGAAAACTCTTGTGTAGCAATAACCCATCTATATAATTTCTATCTATCTAGGTATAATTTATTTTTTTGTCAATGCGTACCGGACTGCATTCCAATCGGTCACAATTTTAAAATGTGATCCTAATAAATAGAGTCGAAACTTTTGAAGTGAACTAACAATTTTGCCAATACCTCTAATTCAAACGAGTGCTACTTTTTTTCGTCCTCTGATGTTTGTCGACTATAATAATGGACGGGTTTTTCATCTTCGTTCGAAACCTGCATGAGTATGCCAGCAATACCTTCTCCACTAGCGTCCGTATACAACACGTTATCTTTGTTTGGGTCAAAAATGACTAAAACGTTTTCCGACGTTAGTGTATTTAATTTTTTTTATAATTGAAATGCTTTTTCATCATTTATATCCCATTTCCATACAAAGTCCTTCAATAATTTTGTTAACGGCGCGGAAATCATCGCACAATCTTAATTAACTTTCTAAAATAGAAGATAAGTCCTAAAAATTGACGAAGTTGGTGCACTGTTTTCGGAGTGGGATAGTTTCGAACAGCCTGTAATTTGGGTTTGTTTGGCATCTCACAATCTGGCTTAATCTTGTAACCCAGAAAGTCAATGTCACTTTTTTATTTTTAATACATAATAATATACTTTAGTTTAATGTCAGTCCATTTTCTTTGAAAATTTGCAAGACTCGTTCGAGTAATTTTACATTTTCTGCCACAGTTTCCGTTACCATATAAACATCATCTAAATACAGGGTAACGTTACCAAATCTTAAATTTCCCAACACTTTATTCATTGTGTTGGAAACAGGATGGTGCGTTCACCAAACCAAACGGAAGCGTCAAAAACTCATAATTATCATTTCGTGGTTATTTATACTTTTCCCAAATCTTTGATACTTGTCGCGATATATTCGCTGTACTCATTCAAAAGCATAATTACCTCATTCTGATGAGATTCGGAATCGATATTACAACCACTTATCGTTTTACAAAACTCAGTCAAAGTATTTGCGTAGTCAAACTTAAGTACCTCACCCTCTCGCGAGTAAATCAGGTCAGATCGCTCTGTCACATTTCTCCCTATCAATACGTCGCAGTCGGCTAGATCTTAGAGGTGTAAAAGTAACGAAACAGAGCGTACCCGTATGTATTCGTTACTTTAACAATGAGTACCTGTTACTATCGTATCGGTACTAATGTATAACATGCTATGATGCTTAGAGAGTCGTATCGAATCGAGTCGCATTTCGTACGCGTGCGGTATGATGTTGCGGCGTCATTCGTGATTTGTAGAAAACTTATAGGGACGTTACCTACATAATCCCAAACTGCGTAAGGTGAATTAATTCCACTTTTTTTGTATTTTGAACTTGACATAATGTTTAAGTTATTCTACATTTAATTTGATGTAATAGTTAAAGTGTAAAACTACAAGTGAACTATTGACAGAATCTACAAAAATGTACTAAGTAGGTATTTTGTAAAATATACTTGTTTACCTTAATTCTGTTCCAATTACAAACTTCACTACTACACACACAATACCTTTCATATAAACAAACAGTAAACAACGTGGACGTGGAAACGACGTACTTATACGAAACATGCGAGTAACGAGATGGATTCGTAGAAATCAACGTTCGTCAACGACACATAATCCAATGTCAAATCGGCTATTATCTTGTGGGTACCAAATTTTGATGTTTCTTTTGAGAAACCTTGCAACATAATCGGTACAGGGAGCGCGATATTATTTAATTAATGTTTCTTAGTCAACGATTCGGTTATTAAGGAACAGCTGCTTCCTGTATCAATAACTGCTTATTGATGAAAATTATTTAAGGCTATTGTTACAAATGTATTCCGCGGGTCAGTGGTTGAAACGCATTTTATTTCTTATTTATCTGGTATTACTGCATTGGGTTTTCTATAACACGTTTATTCTAGATGACCTCGTTTACCACAATAATCACAATTATTTTTGGCACACTTATTTTTATTGTGATTACCGCCACAAATAAAGCACTTCATAGTTAGCCTGGAAAATGTGGTATCAGTTAGGTCGCCCCGCCCTGTCGCAGTCACTGAGGGTGACGTCGTTATCGTTGTCGTAGGTGTTTGCCTGATAGTTTGATGAATAGTAAATTTCATCTGGTTCTCATGCGAATTAGCGTTAATTTGTTTTATATTTTTCGGTTAGTACGTGCGGCCATGCAAAAAGCTAGCTAACTTGTCGCACGTTACGAAATTGCTGGTTTCAATTGATGCACCTATACCACTGTCTCCTATATTTCCGACAATAATATAAATTATATCTTGTTCCGAAAATGTCAACGACAAACGATCAATTTTGCATTTAAGTTCGAAATAAAACTCTATTATTCGATTTTCTATTGGTTTGTTGTCTATTATTTCTTTTAAAAGTTCATACCTATTCCGACAGATTTTAAAATTAAAGGCTAACTCATTTTTCCAATCCTTCCATTTCCATGATGGCCACTGACTTTCAGATGGTAAAAGAGAGTCATACCACACTTTCGCGGACCCTTTTAATTTGTTGAAAGCTTGATAACGCGTCATTTCATCAGACCATGAAAAAGTTTGAGCGTAATACTGGGTAATACTTAGCCATGCTTTGACGTCATCTCTCAATGGGTCCAACTCAGGAATAATGCTATTCAAACTGGTGCTTGTACTCACAGGTGCAGGTTCAGCTTTTCGTGATACCTGTTTCCGGTTTCTCCGTGGAGGTGACGGAGTCCTGGCACTAAACGTATCACTGCTGACGCTGCTGCTTGACCTTCGTTTTTCTTTTGGCCGCTTATTACGTTTATTTTTCTTCTTACCCCCCATTCTGCGTAGATGTCACTATTCCACTTCTGATGTTAACTATATCTGGTTCTATAGGAATCAACTGAAACTAGGTACCTCTGCTTAGTTAATACATTTATAATCAAATTCAGTGATCAAATACAACGTCTTAACTACGAGGTCCGACATACAATAATCCGCTAACTGTAAAGCAGGGCCTCTATGCCCCTTTTGTTATTGTTTCCATCTTGAAATTTGACCACGTCGTCCGGGGCCTGAACCGGGAGCGGCGAGCGCCACGCACGCCGCATATCTTGCTTTTCTGACGTCACCGATACTAGGCCGGCGCCGACGGCATCGGCCGCGCTGATTGCCAACAGTAGGTACCTTACTTAATTCAGAGCTGAGTATGCACCCTGTGTCATAATTTTAACTATACCCCCTAAAATAGGTTATGCTTTGGTACTGAGGCAATTCACATCTTCACAACATTTATAATTCTAGCTAACTTTAATAGTCAAATGATGATGTTATCAAAAACCCTAATAAAAATAGGGTCTCTATTGAACACTATAACGATTTAGCGTAAATTGAGAACTTCTGATGATAATGAAGTAGACGTAGGTACAGTCCTGAGACATTGGCAATAATAACCTGGCATCGCTTCAAAAGAGGTTTTGGTCAATTGCAGGATCTCGCAGAAGATACAATAAGGAAACGAAGTTTTGTGGCAAACATCCGGAGTACTGGAGAAAACTTGTCTTTGGAACAAACGGCGTGGGAAAATATAACTTTAGGTAAATAGTTACAGTCGTGAAGTTGTCTTGACTTTCGTTTTTATAAAGCACGTAGGTATCTACAGGTTTATCGGTTATTGTCAATTTTGCGGTGTTGAGAAAATGCAAAAACGTTTTGCTTTTGGACACACTGAATGAGAACTAAAAATGTCTGCAATTGCACTTTTTCTTTCATGTCTAAGTTACTCAAACACTTGATGGCTGATTTCATAAAAGTTACTTGCAGATATATTATTATATCGCACTGTGTTTTTTTATCTGTTCAAAGCAGTCGTTAAGCCATGTCAGAGCTAGCTCTTTGGGAGACTGACGAACTCTGACATCAGAGGCTGACACACCTCATCAGGACAAACAATCAATAAAATAAAAGTCTGTAAAATGTAAAAGAGTAGGTACGATGAGTTTGAGAAGCACGTTCGCGTGTTAACTTTATTAATTTAGCGTACGTTCAGAGAACTATGAATACATTAGCTCTAACGAGATTCACGACTTGTATTTTCTAAAAGAAATATGGAAATGTATGTAAATATGTCAATTGACGTTATTTATGAGCGTTCCCTTTTGTCTACGTTTGAAAATTACGTTCGTGAATAGCATTTGATATACGATGATTTTAGAGTTTTCGTGTTGTTTATAGTATAATCGTTGCTATTAATGAAAATTGTGTTTGAAGTTGTACATCGAGTGGTGAGCTAATTAGCATATTACGCAAGTTCCCTGCAATTTGTTAAGTTAACACAATATCTCGCCTTCATATGTTTAACTATCTATGCTTGTATTCAACTAGTCTAGCGTGGGTTAGTGGATGTCATTAAATCGATTTCCTCACGATGCCTTAACCATTATTTTGCTATGACAGCGATACACGCTTAGCATAATATTTGCATTGCAATCATAGGTACCTACGTATGCACGGCCGATATACTTTGATTGTGTAAGGAAGCCGTAGCTACCATGAATCAAATGATGAAAAAGAAGGTGTCAAAACCCCTCGCACCTATTCTCACATAATTAAGCCTGATTTTGTCTTTACTGACGCGCCATCAATATTAGAAAGCCGGGAACATGTTGTAGAAGTGACTCTAACCCCCGGTTTCTAGAACGCTAGTTGGCTTTGACAGTAGATTAAAACTATCGTTGTCTCTATCTAACACTAAACAAATGATGGCAATAGAATTAGTCTGTTGTCAACGTTGACTGACGTTTCAGAAACTGGGGGTATGTAGCGCGGACGGACCACCCGTAGGCAGATGGCGAATGAAATATGCGCAGGCATGGAGCTTACCGCGGCTAACTCACGTTAGCGGCCCATCGGCAGCTGTAAGAGATGATTATTAAATAGTTATGTCTTTATTTTATTAGTTTAAGTTCAAGGAACGTATTAATAGGCATTAGTATTCTAAAGCGGGAACTATAATGTTCTCGAAAGATGAGAAACTCGTCAAACCTTTGAAAAGGTATGGTTTACGTCCACATGTAGTGATCTACTGTCATGTCAATTATTTTGAGTCTTTATTTATAACGCTTTTGTGAGATAAAGCCATAAAAAATGTCTACGACTCTATTCGAGCAAAACTACTCAAATCTATGAAAATAGCCTATAGGCTCATAGGTTGCCATTAAAAGTTTTTGTCATAATAAATACACTGAATAATTATGTTATTAATAAAATTTGATTCTATCGATAAGATAATCGATACTGCGACAAAATGCCGATAAGAACTCTTCAAAATACTCAACTGAGCCATGCAAATTATAAACACAATCGATAGTAGTGAATGGGAACCGTGCGACAGCCGCAACAAAAGCTCAATCGATCATCGCCATCTGATAGAATCGAGATAAAATCAATTTGAGAAATACGTAAAATACTTTGTCGTAATAAAAAACTCCAACGTGTCTATAAGGCGCAGTCTCCAGATCAGCACAATTAACAACGGTAAAGTAAGTAAGGTATAGCATGTCCAAGTTTTTGCAATTGACTCCTCGGAATTGTTGTTCTGGGGTGTTATCGAATAATCTTGGAATTGTGAAAATCTTCAATTGTGGATTCACTTTTTCTTTTATCGCATCATGGCTTTGGAAAGTGAAATAATATTTCAAGGGGTCAATGCCGACGGCGTTTTGAGTAGGTAATAACATTTTTTTGAAAATAAAATTTGCGTAATAACAAACTTTAAATACATTTTGATCAAATATACCTTTATATGGTAGCAACCAAACAATATTTATTTTACACAAGTTTGTCATATAATATTATTGTAATTGTAACAAGTGATGATAACCATGTAGGTATCCAGTAGAGAAAAAATATTATACAGCCTTAGCTCTACATAGATAGAGCATACTTAACTGTTACAACGTATGGACTCTATCGTTCTACTAACACATCTCGATATATTTCCCATAGAAATTCATACAATCGGTTGCAAAACCTCTTACGCAAGCTTTTCAGTAAGCGCGGGCTCCCACAATGATCGACCCGGAGATCGATATCGCGACCTATGACAATGATGAAGGCGCCGTGGACATTCCACGGTGACCCTATGTTCCATTCATCATCCCACACGTCGGTTAATTCATCCGAGTCAATCAGTTCGGATATTTGGTATGTATGTAGGTAGACTTTCTCCCGGTGAAATGAGTGTGAAGAGAGGGGCGTGACCTTGTTAGAGGGAGGTGGGCACCTGCCTTCTCGGCACTTGTCATTCTTAGTCTGGCGCGCGCGCACAGCCGCGTTCGAATATCAAACGCGATACCGCGCATGTGCGTTTGAATTTTTATTTTTTTTGAAAAAAAAAAATTGTCTGTGGACGTTCAGTGCGAACTGTGATTGTGTTTGACGGACCTTGATCGCTGTGCTTTTGGTTTTTTTGTTGGAAGACCGAACGGTATGTACTTATATATTATCTGTTTGTTTACATTTGTAATATAATATGTCCGAATTAAACGTTAATTTGTATCTACAAGCTTTATTATCATTATTGAGATTAATAAGATGACAACTACGTATACGTATAGCTTATCGATAGATAACCTTAGGGCATAGACATCAGACAGCTATAATAAACTATGCTAGGTACTCGTATAGTAGGTATAGTCGGCAACTTTCGTTATTAATATCCTAACTTCCAATTGAGCGTTACTCACGTTGTTTGAAGATTTTGTTGCTGACTATACCTACGTGCCTACTTCCAATAAAATTATTTAATCATTTATCTTCATCATAATCAATAAGGACCTGCTTCATACGCCCCATTATTAGAAAGTACCTTTTAGCTTTTTCTTAAAAGATACCTATTTCTTATTTAGTAATCGATACTGTTAATCCACACAAGCTACAGAAGCCACAAATACATAATGTTTGTGAATGTTTAGCTAATTTTATAATTACAACTAATTGATATCCCTAAAACCAAAATGCCTATCAAAATGAAACTTACTAAAGCATAGATTTACATATTATAATACTAACTCAAAGCAAGAAAGCTTTCGCTACGAACATCGTCTGTGACCTTAACCTCCACTAAACTAACCGTCATGAATATAACATATACATTAATATACGGATACATAATGCATCCGTCAATTCCATTCAAAAAACCCACTTACCCGAATAGCGAAATCAACGAAATTACCATATCAAATTATGTTATAATAATTATTAGCATAATCTCCGGAGACTAAAATCCGTAAAGCGTATTCCGTATCCGTATGTATATTGGATATATGTGTGTATACGTGTAATATATTCAGAGCGGATCGCGCTATATGTGTGTCAGTGTTACGGAAAAGAAATCTTTGTATTTTCTGCCTTATGTTGATGGGTAGAAGGTTGATGTTCTTGTGGCTGAAGGTTGTGCTCGTACTGAGATTCCAGGAATCGTGGCCGCCCGCCCTAGCGGGGAACTTCCGTTGCTGCGGACTTTTTGCTAACTCGAGGGTACGAGTGCATACAAGCTTAATGATGTTTACGTACCTACTTTGCTTGGTTAGTTTCCCTTTGATCTCATATTTCAATATTGTAACGAGAATGAAAAGATAATAACGTTTATAAGGCGCAACATATACAACGAACAAAGGGACAGAAAAGAGGAAAATAAGACATATAAGAATAATATTATTCATATGAAAAAGAAACCACTTTATACCTTAATAATGGTAGGCACTTACCCGAAACTAATAATTACGTAACGCCATTTTCCGGTGCGTTAACTACGCGGCAGAAAGCATTGACATTGCAGACCCTGACATCAGATGCATGCTCCAATGACTTATAGCTTTCCTCAAGGTTTTAAATGTGTGATGTTTAATCTTCTTTCATAGAAATTGTTGATTTTCTAGCGACTAAGTTTATATCCTATTTTAATATAATTTCTTTTATACACAAAATAAATGTTAGGTATAAGTATATTTAATAATAATTACTTAGATAAGTAGGTAATGTATGTATTATGTAAGTAAATTAAGTATGTAATATTTAGTACATACTTACGTCAATATATTGGATTGTCTGATTTATATTCATAATATTATAATACATCCTATACATCTTCTTTAATTTTAAGTTAAATTGAAATTTTAGATTGGTCAATGATAATGTCAGAATATCACATTGTCTCATTTAAAATATGGCAAATGTAAACAAATCCATCCATTCCCATTATTCTAACGTCAACCTTTGACTCGCATTGCTAACCATGTGATTGATCAATCACAATTCATCGGTCCATTATTCAACAGTTTCTTTTACATAAATAATTGGCATCACTTAACCATTGAAAGCAATGCGTAACAATCATCCATCGATCCTAATCAATCAAATTATACACTTAATTTCACGGGTTAAATTAATTTATTCAACATCTTCACGGGTCAATCTACACTCTTTAAACTTTAACTTAATAAAATGGTCGATTAACTTCGATTACAGGGTATTTATCAATTTGAGAAGGTTCACAAAATGGTTTTAAAATTAACTTTAGTCGAATTAACGATCGTTGAAAGTGAAAGTGTAAGTGTAGCCAAATGTTACTGAAAGTTTTAAAGCCGTATAGAAAGGAAGGTTTAAATTTAAGGTTGATGACATCGTGTAATGGAACGGTAAGGTATCCTTATATACATAATTATGTGCGACTACATAATACAAAGTAGAAAAAGTAGCCCAAAAATAAGAAAAACTATTTGAAGAAAGATACGCTTTTTCTAATGTATTAAATAGCTTCAATACATTTCCTTGATAAACTTGTACAGATAAGCGGAGGTTGCTTATACAAATTTCACCCTGTCAAGATAACAATTTACGTACAAGTAGATAGGTATACCCTACAAGTGATCACACTTTGATAAGAACCCCGAGAGATCGAAGTTGTCCAAACGTGTATGTACGTTTTAAACATGTGATTTTACTAAGTGGATCTATGAATAAACAACTATATTGTTAATTATCAATTTGAGTACCTTGTCATATTGAATTTCGAACGAGTGTCTATCAATGAAAGTATAGAATGATCCATATAATTTTATCGTGGCATGGCTCTGTACCTTTAACTTGCCTTGTTACGAAATGACAGTTTCGTTACAAACCCCCAATTTCAATTACGAAGATTTATGTGAGTTATAATCTTATATTCAGAAGCCTTTAACCCGACGTAATAATTTCATCATTGCGTTTCGTCGTTTGGATCGTAATTTCTATAGAGATATTAAAAAACTTTGTGAATGGTAGATCCCTCATTAGCATGTCAATTGCAAAGACTTTTGTTTCAAGAGCCACTTTACTTTGTGAAAAGTCGTTTAACTTTTTCATTTGGAGCATCCGGGCGCTATTTATTGTTTAACTCAACATTGAGAAAGTCGTATATTTTTTAATTTTCTCCACAACCTATATTATTTCTATATTATTGAGTGAAATCAATCTTCATCTTCTTCTTTGAGAATGAAAAGATGATGAAATTTTGATAAAAATAAATACAAAGCTACATGCAAGTGAAAAGCATGATTTAAATTAGCACTGTGAAATTTTGTTGCTATTTCATTTAAGCGCTAAATGAAATTCTTAACGCCATTACATTTCACATGCTAAATCAAGAATCTAAAGCAAGTTTACCACTTTGCTCGCCGTTGTATTTTTTTACAATGGTGTTTCATATTTCCCTGGATATTTTTTCAGAACCTAGGTACTTCAATTATAATAACTGGCACGATTCAGCAGAAACGCACTTGAATAAAAGTTCTTCTTCAAACTATGAGTAAACAGGAAACGAGGGGTTTAAGTCGTCGGCATTCGTTTAATAGCAGACTAATAGTCATTAATAGGTGAAATCCCATCTCCGGTATAGGTTTGAAACCATGAGTGTCCCATCTGTTTTTGTCCATCCGCGCTTTCTCCACTTAGGAAGATAAATGATATGACATTTATTCGGATTATTATTGTGAGATGTGATGTCATTTATTCAATTGGTGTACTAAGCCGTGAGTATAATAATGTTGCTTGGCCACCTAGAAGTGTTGTTTGATAAATTGTTGTCGTTTGAAGGTAGGTAGTTTGAACGATCCTCGTTTGATCAGATTGCAGAACGGAATACGTATCATATTTGGATAAATGCCGTTCGAAATCTTGTATACATTTACCATCTATTTGCTCAAATGTGAATATAATGTTTGGTTTGTATGAATTTGAATTGTAGGTACCAAATAATACGAGTAGTTCCGAAGTAAACAATTTCAATCGCGCTGTAAATATAATTGGTGGAACATTACAAACTCCGTCAATGGCCACTATAATAACGCGTTTGATATTGAATAGCCGCGAGAATAAAACTACTTTTGACCCTGTGACCCTCACATTTACCTCAATAAAGATAAAAGTAAAACTTTAGACAATATTATACACTATGAGAACAAATCTACGAAACGTCGCACGATTTGCTGCACAATTGCATTCTAATTATCGAGTAAAAGTTTCGAGTTCTCACCTTTAGGAGCGTAGCGTTTTTTACTATATCGTGTGAATAGTTTTTTTTTATGTTAATTAGAATTAATATGTTGAGAGCGACTTTGTTTAGGCGTAATTTTGGACATCGTAAAAGGGAAAGTTGTGAGACAAGTCGATAAAAACTAGGTAAGTGAGCATTCCTAAATATTAAGTGTGTATCTGATAAATTCAGATACATGGTTATAATCGGTTCGATTTAGAAATTTATAAAATAACTTTCTAGGTACTTACATACGGCACAAAAATATAGAGCCAAAATTATTTTAATAGATATTGTCTTTATTCCGCGAAGCACGTAGAGCTACGACAATAGTATGGGATTTTTCACTTTTAAGTCCAATGACCCTTTCGTTCTAAACATTTTTATTTAGCTACTTGCTAATATCACTTCGTAATTAGTGACGTCACATCACACGTATAACATATTACCTATAACATATTGCGAAAATGCCAATGGTTTGAAAGAGGTCCAACGAATGCATTCTTATCGATCCGCATTTTATAGTATTTTTGCTAAATTAAAGGGTCGATTTGTAGAATAATTATCTAAAAAAGAAACCACACAGAAACGAATCCAATTACACAGCAGCAATCACAACGCTAATGCTCGTCCCCACTGTCCCCTATAAAGTTCATAACAGTTTTTTCCTCCCAAGTATTTTCTACAGCATTTTATCAAAAGTTGGCAAACATTTCGCTTGAAACGACAGCCACGTCGAAAATTTCAGCTCCGGGATTTCGTTTCGAAACCACATTGAAACGAATTGAATTAAAAGCTTCATAAAAAAAACGCCGCGTCACGGCTTGCCAATATTTTTTTTTTTACGAAAGTAGTGATGGGAATTTACGAACACACACATAAAGGCTGGGATACCAGTATAATCCTCCTATTATTGAGCTATAAAATATGAAACCGTAAGTATAAGACTGTAAATTTCACGTTGTTGATATTTCGTCTGGAAACAGTGTTGGTAAGTATACTAGACTCTAACCTAGGATAAGTACCTTCTTTTTTCTGCATTATTTTTATCTTAGTATAAACTTCAAAAAATCAAAAAAATACACGCACAGCCACGAGACACACCCAGTTAAATATACAAACCAGAACGGAGAAAGTTGTCTGGGAGAAGACTCGACGAGAGATAAATGTGATTTTAAGTTAATAGATTATAGATGGCGACAGATTGATTTATATTTGGTCGTGATATACCTACTAACAGCTGATGAAGAATAACGGAAATGGTTAGCTAATGGAGTTTTGATGAGAGAGATCGTATTTTATTAAGTACCGATCGAGATCGTTAGGTGGGTCAAGGATGTCTATAAACTCTTTATGATCAAGTAGGCGGTTAAGTTTTGGTACGCCTGCGAAAGGCTTTTTCGTTACTAGGTGGGTCAAGGATGTCTACAAACTCTTTATGATCAAGTAGGCGGTCATCTTTTGGTACGCCTACGAAAGGTTTTTGTACTGTAGTCCTCTCTAATGCTCCCCGTAAACTTTATTAACACTAGCATTTTACAACTATATCACATATTATGTGGTTTAAAGTGCTCAGTCTAGAATGGGGCTGGCTCTCAAAGGACGCTGCCGGAAACCCCGATAGGGATTTAGCGACAGATTTCAAAATGAGGGTGGCAAGTAAGTATGCGGCATTTTACCACGAAAGTTTATAACAAGTTCAAGCATTTCCATGAAGTAACTTATTGAAGAATGTAGCAAATGAAACGTCAAATAACTACAGCAGAAATAACAAACAATTGACATAGGTAACAGTTAATTATTAATGAAAGTTATCACAAAGGTTGTTTTAAAACACACACTATTCTTTCATATTATAATTGCATTTCCTTTTCCGGCGATAGGCCTATACAGTTATTATTAATGAAAGTTGTCCAAGATCATAAGGCCTAATTGGGTCCCTAATGACCTGCAATTTAAGCCTTATTGAAATTCATCAAAAGTATTGATAGCTGGCAGGGATACAATAGATTAATTAATCAATAATAACGTTATTTCTCTCCAATTAACGCCACTGATGTGGTTGACACCACAACAATAAACCTCTATGTCTGCGCTTACGCATCTTACTGCCTTTCTATTATTGAATAAGTAGTGAATAGGCCCAAGGCTTGAAAATTTTGAATTCAAAATGTATTATTTCATTTCTTGTTCATATTTGTATTTAAGTAAGTACGTACCTCTCTATTTTTATTAGTGACTGAAGTGATATTTAGTATGCGTTTCATACGCTTTGAAATAACAATAGATAAATTAACGTCGCGTGTCATTATTCAATCAACAGTGATAAGATAATGCTTCTAGGACTTGATTCCAGATAGTAGGTGCAAAATAATAATTTTATGTTACAAACTGAATAATAGTTTAGTTTTTACATACATAAATACACCTGAAAACGATTGAAGAACAATCGAACTTTAAACAAAGTCGGTTGACTGCTCGAATCCCGAACTGGTTCACGGATTACGATTGAAGACAGCGAAAGTGTTACCGTACGGTTGGTAACACCACAGACTAACAAACCTTGTCTGAACACTGTGGTAACAACGTACTTCGGCGAATTTAACAGCGGGTGGTATGTATGTACTTACTTGGTCTTCTGTGATCGTCCTTATCCAAGAGAAATACAAAGTTTTGTGATATTTATTTTACACCTAACATAGCCACGATCTAGAATGGCACCATTTAACAACAAGTAATGTCAAAATGAAGACATCTTTTGTACTGCGATAACAGTTAGAGACACCAGCTTTTAGCGCAGCAAACATACATGCAATAGCTGCTAATTTAGTTGCTAGGTACCTATATAGATGTGAATACTGAACAATGTATGAATGGTAACAGCCACCGCTGCGTATCTCTGTTACTTACTTCTTACACAACCGAAATACCCGAAGAGAAAGTCAAAATCGTGTTCGAACTATCCACCAGCCTCTAATTGACATTACAAACGATCTTTTGTTTGATCAGTTACATTCATACACGACGCACACATACAATTGTATGGAACAATAAGGTGACACTTTCGTTCACCTCGGTAACAATTAAATGGGCTTGGTCGAAACATAGGCATTGGTTTGCGAAATAATCGCCAAGTCACGGTTCTGGTGAATATAATTGAATTGGTAGAAGTACCCTATTACCATACATCATCATCACCATCACAAGCCATATCCGTCCATTAGTGAACAAAGGTTTCACTTCACCTTTGGCGTTAGGTTAGGGTTAGGATTAGAACACAAGTTACTCCGACTTTAATTTAATTGTAGTGCCGCAATCAAAACTTCTTTCATACATTGATAGCACGACTCTGCATCTTGATTCGTGAAACATATTTAATACGCCGCGCCCGCCCAATCGATTACAGGTATAGATTAGGTAACAGGTAACAGGCACTCGTCCGCCCGTGCGTATACGCATGAACGGTTGGCGGCGAGCTTTTGTTAGTGCTGGGACACATCCAAGAGTTATCGATATCGTTACGATGGATAATAATTATTAATAGTAGTTAGGTATATCATTTATTCAAGTATAAAGTTTTGGTAATATGAATGGGCGCTAATGTTTTATGGTTAATAATAAACGTTTATATAGATCTTTTCTATTCACGACATGCTGATATTGCTGATTGGCGCAACTTTCGTACTGTAGTTTTGCTCTCGTTTGTTCTATTATTTGGATGCTAGATAGATTTTTTTTGTGTAAGAAGGTACCCTAAGAAAATAGCAGCATATTTGCGGTTTTCTTTACTAATACTAATCCTAATCGTTGACAATATTCTACCATACTAGCAGATATTGGAATATACAACCGTAATCAACCAAAAGTTATTCTAAATCAAACCATTAAATTGTAACAAAATTAGAATACTCCAACCACAAACTTGTCACGAGCACGATCGCTTGGAATTAATCTAATCGGTTGACCGGTCAAGTTAATAGGCACGTACGTTTATCGACATCGACATTCGTTTCATAAACAGGGATACAACATCGATACCCAGTATCGCTAATTAGTTGCCGGTGAAAGTTACCGACCGACTGACCAAAATCCGATGCTCACCCGATGTTTCGGAGTCGATTTTAGATTGAATCTACTTTCGTTTTTGACTACAGCTCTTACTGACCACTCACTACTCGGTACATTGATTTATTTCCATCGACATTTGCATACTGTTAAGCAATTTCTCATTACAAGTCTGTCCACAAAATCCAAAGTCACAATATCATAAACCGTAACTTTATTGTTCACTTAAATCAACACAACTTGTTCCATTGTAGAGTTTTACTCGTGACGACGTTGCGTCGGTTACCTTTCAGTATGAAAGTATGTAATCGTAAAACTAATTCTTCATAATGGAAATGGTTCAACTACGGGTGTTTAGAAGATCTGATTCTGATGGATATATTATCATGGTTGTCTATAGCAACGGTAGAAAAAACTTAATAATGTTGGCCTAACAATCTGAAGCCAGCACACATAAATGATTCAGCCAATGGTGATGTAGCTTTTATAAACATAAAGTATTTCTATTATTAAACTTTTTGTATTGTTGTTTATGTTTGTGAACCTTTTTGTTTATTTTTTAACACATCATATTGTATCTCAATCATTGTAGTAAATTGAACACGAGAAACTAAAAGAATTCAACATGAGATTTTCAAAACTTTTAAATAATATAAATTTTGACAAATTGAAAATACAGTCATGTGATACGACTATTAGTTTTTATCAAAATTATAGTCATTACGGTTCATAAATAAGTAAGTATAATCTTTGTTTATCTCATCTATTCTAATGGTTCATTAGCAAATTGGGTGGAAATACCGGCCAGATGTCCCCATTCCGAAGTTCAACTTCAACAAGTTTTAATAAATTCCGTACCTATTTCTATTCTGAACCTCCAGATTATCTATGCCAGCTGGTCTCGATGTGGGTTTACGAGGTAGGCACACTAGTCATAGTCATACTCTATCGAAGAAGTGTGAAGGTAGATACATTTTAGATAGTATATCTGCAATTCACATATACTAACTGAGACCTGGGGACGACGTATGTGTGCGACGTGAACATTTGAACAATGCAAAGTTGAGCGTAATTTGTAGAACTAAAAAACCGGCAAGTTTCTCTCTCAAGAACTTGTTTCTACATAATTTCCTAATTAACAACTTTTCTTGTTCGTAAGCGAATCTTCCTCACTACTCTGTTTTTCCTCCCCTAAGCTTGTTTTATGCCCATTTTCATTCCAAACTTTCATCTCTAGAACGTCACAAATTACACCATTAACGGCTGCATTGCTTTTGCTTGTCGTAACACAAAGACAGTTTAGTGAAGATCTCCAGTTACATAGAGATCTGCACTAAACTGTCTTTGTCCACGCTCGCAGATTCAAGCCTCAGATAGTTGAGCTATCTAAACTTCATTTCATTCTTAACGACATAAATGTGTATGTACATGAAGACACTGAGTGTAGTTCTGGAATACAGGCCTCCGTTTCTATTGTACAGTTGACGACACAGAGTCTGAATCTAATATTTCACGTCGACCTCCCAAATGTGTGCCAAGAGGTCTCCATTCTAGGTTTATGATGAGACACCCTTGTTCCCATCTGCTAGTATTGTCTGTGACAATTAGCAGACCGTTAGTGCATTTCTGAGTACTGCATGTGAATGTGAATGCTTCAATAGGAATTGTTTCGTTTTTGCTATTTTTACAATGGATGAGCTCGGAATTAAGTTTTGCAGACTTCTGTTTTGTAATTAATTAAAATGACAAATCATTTGGTGATAGCAACAGGGAAAAGACGTCCAATGAAGATTATAATGAAGATCTATATGATGTGAGAAGTTAGTTAAAAGTATAAATAATAAAAACTACGTAAATTAACTCGATTCCTTGAACACGTTTCATAGTAATTTTATGCATAATGGTACTGATTATGGTGCTGCTAAATAAAACAAAAGAAGACAGCTTTGAAATAAACTGCCGTCATTTTGAATTCACCAAATGAATGGGGCTAGAGCTGCCAAATCAAAACATGTAAGCCCAGTCTACACAACCACCAGCTCATTCCCAACCCATGGCATCTCATTCTAGGATAGAGATACACCAACCACATCATCTCATTACCAGATGAGATCGTAAAACGATAGCCAATAAAACAAGTTCCCCAATTCTCAAAACTCAACACCCAAGAGACCAATTGCACATGTAATAACTTTAATCATTTAATCACTACAATAACAGTAAACCACCATTCGGTTTTGATCATAATGAATCATATCATGCAAAAATCGTGACGACCACCAATAAAAATGCCAAATGAAACGCCGATTTAAATTACAACACCAAGGCATAACGCGGTAAAAGTTTTAGCGAAAGCAAAAGTCAATGTCACTGACCGTCGTCACGAGATTTGACCGTCAGTAACTGTAACACCAATTGACCGAAACTCTAACTATCTCTCTCTATGCACAATCAACGTCATATATCTGTCTCATTTACGTTACGCATGTGACACGTGAAGTTCTGTTTGACAGGTTGACGTTGCTTGACAATAAATAGATCCTCGAAATCCTAGAAGTGTCAGTGGGAGAAAGTGTAAACAAACCGAGACTTTCGTCTGGGTGCGCTCTGTTTGCTCAAGAAATAATTTAGTTTGCTTTTCTATTACGGAGATGGGAACCTTGAGGCACTTTTTCCATTTAATTGTTTGTGGTGCTTTTCTGATAAATGGTAACGTCACGATCTTGACATTCGTTGAGTTCTAGACGTGAGGTGTTTTGATTTGAAATAATAACTCAATCACACATTTTGTCAGAGAAGAAAAAAATCTTCGATATTTTCGTTCTCAAAAGCGCTTTTTTTAAGTACTTACCTACCTACCTACCTACTACCAACGCCCATTAGGTATATTTAACGAAACTAGCCTTTTCCCGTTATTTTTCTGTTTAATTTTAACAGATTAAATTAATTTCGTAATGTAGATTTTGCTCTACATTTTATTCTATCATCATCATCATCATCATCAAACCACACATAATAATATAAATAATAATTGTTTAAAAAGTACCAATTATTCGTTTTGCACAATTTGTCGTTAACAAAGTAGACACTTAAACTAAGATCTATTTATTTCGTTCATTCATTGGTAAGCGGGCATGTCGAGATTGGAACCATAAACTTACTCAGTTAGTTAGTCTTAAAGTTATATTGTTCACCTTCTTAGACACCCAACGTACTCGTAGTTCCCTACGTTCATTGTCGCTATTTACTTTCAATTTCACATGCGCCGGCGCAGGGTCATTGCACTTCAGATCTAGTCCGTCGATAGGCCTCCTACCTCCCATTGATATTGTTTACATACGGTCTAGGCTCGGTCTAGACTGGGATTACTGTTCTATTGACTTGTCAACGTGACAGATGAATGTCAGTGAGTAATGAGTTTGTAAACCGATTATGGTGTCAGTTTTTCGTGATTCTGACTTAGCGAAGTCATGCTAATTATTGATTGTTAGTAGTAGGATAGTTCTTAGGCGTTTTCAATAGAATTATTTTATTTTACTGACACAATTTGTTAACAATATTTTTTTTGAGATCAATGTGTTGTTGGATCTATAGAGATAAGCCAATTATCGTTGTTTACTATACTTTTTATAGCCGATAGACGCAGATCTTCTCTCAAGCTTTTAAATTGGCTTTGAAGCCCGGTATCTCTAAAAATCGACAGAACGTTTTTTTTTTCTTGTTCGGCATTGTACGATTTTTGCATCTAAACATTCCTAAGTAGAAATATTTCAAGATTTATTAACACTAGTTTTACGTACACCTACGCTGCCAATGCTTTATCGTCTATTCATAAATTGAATCTGAAATTCTCACAAATCATACGAGTATAATAAATTTCAACGAAGGGCCCTCTATGCGGGTCAAGTCCGCTAGTGAAAGTAAGCGGCTTCAGCCTTAGATTCAACTCTTAAAATCACGTAACACAGCCAAATATGGACCTTATGTAAACGCGATACGAGCTAACGTATCTGCCCAAACCGGCAACATGTTTTAATGACTTGACCAAATTGAAATGGTTGTTGACCAGGCTTTAATTAAAATAGTAGTGGATTTTAATTACGGGTACATAGCTCATAGTTACGTTAGAGTAAGTTCCAATACAGGCTTTTCTCCCATCGGCTTTATTCAGGAATGAAAAGAATGCGTTTTAAGCTTTTGAATTTTCGGTTCGGTCTGTAATCTACCGTAAGAAGAATAAGTAATATCCATCATCTTAATAATTATCATCGTTTTCATCATCATTGATTGCTTGCACAAGTTCGCTATTGGATAAGTATATCCGGAGAATATAATTCTCAATACGTGCTTCTAAGCCTGATTTCAGAACTTTTATTTTCGTAATTGTTAATAATATAATATCGAATGATTGTACCTACCTACACACATAGTTTGAGATTCAAATAACTACTCCACGAGGGTTTTTAACCCACTGGCATGTAGCATGGCGTATACTTACTTATTTTTTCATCAGCTAAGAGCTACGAGTAAGCTCGTGAGATTCATAATTATACACCCTGTTATCGCCTTACAATGGGAGAGAAATAATTATAAGGGTCGATTGAAAATTTGAATTGAATGAAAAAAACATGCAGTTAAATTGGGAACCTCCTCTTTTGAAGTTGGTTAATAAAAGTATGTATGTCTATCAATCATTATTTTAAATAGACTAAATGCTTAAACAGACAACTTTCATATGCACAAAGTATATAAAACAAGTGAAACGCCAAAAATCTACGCATTTTATTTAACAACCGCAAACCTAAACCAATATTTGGGTTTCGGATCCCAAAGCAATTAAACGCAAATTGTTATTGACATCATAACATTTAAAGCCGAAAAGGTGTAACTTCGGGCATCCGATGGCCCACGAGCGCGGCCATAAACCCAATGAAGCGTTTTATTGCTTGTTTAAATTTGCAAACCATTACCACAAAAAAGAGAGATAAAAATTCTCGAGTCGTCAAATTTTTGCATCGGGTGTGGGCACACCGCGCTTTTTAATTACGGCGGAACCGCCTACGGCACAAGCACCGCATTTTGACGGCGAAAATGCACCGCAAAAACACCATCACAGAGGTCCGGCGCATTCCGGCGGGTGCGTACACTTTCTCCCGATGCTCCCACGGCCCACTCGGACAAGCCTGACTCGCTCGACGGGAACGCCCAAATATTCGGTGATTAAAGCCGCCGGTGTGTCCACGCGTTTACTTTCGCGAGCTCCTGCCAATTAAGCGTTGTAAGCTGAACAAGTACAGACAGTAGCTCAACTGGATACAAACAATACAAACAAGGCAACAGCGGCGCGTGCAGGCTCGATGCGATTCAGCGCATAACTTAGTACTCTCCCGTATCCGTTACATACTACTGAGTCTGATCATCCGGCCAATAAGAAAGTTCTCTTAGGCACAAATACTTTTATTACTTATACATTTCTTATGAAAGGTAATAAAAATTTAAGAAAAATAATGAAAATCATCTTTCCAACGTAAATAACCGCAGAGTTCACTTTCTTCCCAATCAGATCACGCTAAATACAAAAACGGCTGAAAATTTAACATAATAAGAATACTCGAGCTGGTCTACTGTGTGTATTGTGTCGCTACACAGCGCGGCGTGGACTACCCGCGATGAATCGTTCTTTTTGATGTGTTAAATGAGATGTTATTTTGAAAGGCAATTTCAGTTTCCTTTCATCGTTAAGTTGTTCTGGTTGACCTTTTCCCACTTTGTTTTGGTAGATCGAGATGCTTACAAGTCTTACGACCCATGAATGTGGAACACTGTTTAGTTGTAAGTACTTGTTGATCCAAGCTTTTATAAATCCTTTTGAATTACCTTAGGTCTAATCAAAATTTTAACATAATCCATAAAGATAGGTAGGTACCTACAAACATACCAACTTCTGCGCGGTGAATATTACGAACTATTTTTTATTTGTATTGACACTGAATAAAGTTAAGCACCATTATTATCGTTGTATATGATATAAAGGGTTGTTTGTGCACGCAGTATGTAACTATTAGGCAATGTGACTCAGTCATACTCTGTCTCAAATTAAATTAATGCACTTGACTAGAAATTTATTATGTACCCAAAATTGTGGCACCTACCTTTAACTAAGGGTTATGTGAGCAACTTCAATATTATGTCGGTTACTCTTTCTACATTTCACCAATATTCACATGAATATGCGCCGGCATTTCACCAACTTTTCCTTTCGTCGAAGTAAAAGGGATGGCGCGATAAGCTGAGACAGAGGCGCGACCTAGTCACCCTTGAACCTTGGTTTCTAACAAGGAGCTTAAACTTTAAAGCAATGGAAAGTTGGAATACCTTAAGGGACGTGCATTAATGTTATGTCATAACGTGAGGTATTTTCCCAGACGGTGAATGACCACGTCACAATGTTTCAGCCCGAAAGCCTTCAAGGAAAATGGGTTATTTCTTTGTACGAGATAATTCCTCTCTTCCCCCTTGAATCCTGTTTATGACATTAATTACATCAACGCTATTTTCAAGTTTGTTTAAAGCAAGCACCCTGATGACACAAACATGAATGAAACAAAACTGCCAGTCATGATTATAAAATAATGACGTCGTCCCTTTCGGAACAGATTTGCTCAGTGACCTAAGTCGGTTAGGTACCTATTGAACGTGTTATCGCTACAAATTGCTGTAAAAGTCATCGACTGACAGTTTTGCAGTAGGTAAGTACCTACAGAAACTTTCAAATTTAGCGATTTTGTAGCTTCCACAGCTAAAAACATAAGATGTTACTTATCAAAATATATTAAAATAGAAAATATTTTTATGATTAACAAATAGAAAAGCTACTTATCATAGAAATTTCCTTTTCTACGACTTTCTCTTTCGCCAAGAGAAATGTGATCAAACGATTGAAATTAAAATATCAGTTTCAAATTTGTTTGACGATACACGTCGGCAAGATGATGAAATTATCTACAATCAAATCGCACACGATAATCAAATCATTACCACGTCTGTATCTCAGGAATTATCCGGTATTCGTAGTCCAAATTTGAGTTGCAGTCGGGTCCAAGTAATTACAATAATAAGTAGGCAAGTATCTACCTACTATATGTCTAAAATGTCATCAGAAAAGTCGACTACCTACCCAAATCCAATGATATAACTGAGATTACATTAGATATTCTATGATTTATTACCATCTGATCTTACGGGGATCACCTTTACACCTTTCATTAATTAATCACACCCAGCTATTTTTATCAACGACATTTTTACTACTTCGCCAACACTAAAAACACCTGTGTCAATTTTACGGCTAATAACATCTTTAGCGAAAGAAATATGTGAAATTACTTTTCAAGCAAACTTTCCACAGCTCAAGATAACACAACATTATAAGTAATTATATTATGTATATTGATATCTTCTTCATCTTATTTAAGAAGCTAGTCTTTGTCGCCAATCGCCAGCGTTCCCCCATCTTCTTATATTATGTATAAATTACGCGTCACGTTGTTTGTCCGCGATGGACTCCTAAACTACTTAAGCGACTTTAATCAAATTTGCACACCGTGTGCAGTTTGATACTTGAAAGATAGGATAGCTTACATCTCAATTTATAGTCGCAATAACAAAAACCTTAGCCACAGTAAACCGGTGGCCGTGTCTGCTAGTATTATTATATTTCCTAACCACGACATGGCATTGAATAATTTTTCTTCTCCTTTATTTCTTGGTTTGCCTTTTCTTCCCTTCCCTAACATAAGTTAAAATGTACTTTACTTTGGAACTTTTTTCAGAATCAGATCTTTAAATATTTGGCAGTCATACTTTAACATTATTTTCATGATGGGGCTACACTATATATGTGCTTCCAAAAGTGACAAGCCGACAGTGTTGTAAGCTCGGAAGAGATATCACTTCGTATGTGACAATATATTTGTTTGTTTACAGTTCAAGATGCGGCTGAGGCGGGGGTTGGCAATAGGCGTCCTACTCATATTACACATGGTGAGAAAATTTGCTACTATATTTTTACTAAACTTTCACCACGTGTAGAGTTACCAGAGATATCTACTTGGTGTTGCCACTAAACAAAGTTTGTTAGCTAGCAGGTTTAAAGCGGCCTTTACATTACGGGGAATTGAGTGAATGAGGGGTGTAATATTGGTAGAACTAATTTAATTATAGATGTGAAATAAATATCATAATAATGGCGTGATTTTTCAAAACCAACTCGGCACTTATGTTCTTATATAAGTTTCATGAATAGTAAACCAGGATTACTCTAATACAATATTTTTTTTGTCATCGGTTAAAGCGATTATAAATCTATGATCTTTAATTTGTATTATGCTTCTAAATCGATAAAAAACAATCTTTGCCATGCAACTTTTAAACGGAGTTTTAAGATTTATCTACTCCCGCACACTTCGTAGTGTTTTGATTGGCCACAGCATTTATTACTCGGAAGTTTAATTATAATAATGAGCACCAATGAAAACTGTTTGAAGCAATCTATCAATGTAATTTTGGTCACGTACAGAATATGAAGTTATCGACCAATGAAGCGAGTGAACGTAGAAAGGGGCCAGTTATTGTGTGTAAATAAGGTACTCGGTTCTGATTGGCTAATGGGAAGTAATGTTGAATTGAATGGTAAAGGTAAGTAGTTAGTGGAGATTAGCTAGCTACTTCTGAGATACACAGCGACTTTACATAATAGTGCAAGTGCAGTTAGCAAATGGTAAACTATTAAATAGTAAAATAAACTTTATTTTATTATATTAGTAAGTATATTTGCTAACTGCACGCCGTGGTTTCACAAACGTAACTTTTGTTATCTCACGGGAATCTGAATTTTCCCAGGATAAAATATAACCTACCTATGATAATTAGAGAATAATTTATCCGACTATCCAAATATTTCAAAATGGTGTCAGGAACTAGCACATACCTACAAACCTACAACCGTCAAACAAACTCTACTCGTACTTAGTGTAAACATAGCTGGGCGTCGAGGTTTCACTTCGGGTTTTTCTATTTTCCATATTCTTGTATACCTTAATATCCTATTGTACACGTTTAGCGGTAAATACAGTACGGTAAAAGGTAACCTATATAATTATACAACAAAAGAGTATATTTTGTTGCATTTATTACATTTTAATCCACACTTACTTTAGTTAGAGACGATTTAGGTAAACTTAAAAAGCAAATATTATATACAAATACAATTATTTAGGGATGTCACGAAATCGACCCGATTGTCAATAGATGCGACTATCGATATCAGATTTTGTTGTGGACTCGATTTCTCGGTAAGATGGGCAACATCACAAACCGAATAAGTCGAACTGGAGCATGCAGTTTTATATATTACAACTTCCGCTTAGGCTATAACTATTCAAATAATAGACATAGGTACCTAAATAACATTTCGACTTTCCGCATTATTGTATTGTTTTAGACCAAGACTAGGTTTCACATTATTAATAAAAGCTTTTACGCAAACATCAAAAGTAGGAACGCTATAATTTCCTTATCATTAATTACACTATGCTGTTATACTGATCCAAACGAATAATCAAAATCACTGATAATTATATTACAAAGTATTAGAATGAATAACAGTGAATAATAGCATCATGAAGAAACCCACATGACAGTCAATTTCGGAGGTTATGAATATTATAAGCCACCAACCCGGACCGGAATCCTTTGGTGGGTTATTAGCTATTCATCCTCATGAAAGTGGGGTGACACCCGAGCTCAGCTCAGGTGGATAGTGATTTTTATGACGATGATGATGGTAATAAAGTAAGAATAAATGAGAAAGAGGTACAGAACTACCTAATTAGAGTTAATAAAATACACGTACTCAATGTTCAAAATATAAGGCATATCAATTACAATCAAAGATTATTAACAGACCAGAAAGAGTGTGCTTGTTAAAGCCGCTCGACCGTGAGGATGACGGTAAAGGTGGCAGAAAAAAACTATCAGTTATGTCTGATTTATTGATCAGCCACTTTCGTAATGCGGTTTGGTGCTTAGCGGATGTGCAGATGGATAATCTCTTTTGGGTTATAAACGGAAACGGTTGCGACCCAGTTGAGTTTGCTGCCTAAGGCCTACTGGTTTTCGTTTGTGATAATCAATTATTTTCCCTATCTCCTTGAGGCAAGGGTTTGGTTTAGAATGTATCGTTTAAATGTGGCGCTTCATAATCATATTTACTAATTCACAAGCTACTAGAACAGTAAACTCCCGCCACATTGGTCGCTATGGTTCTGCTTATAACATCAGATAAATATATAGCATACCGTATCATTCATAAGTAAGTAGTCCGATGGCGCTCACTCGAAAGTTAATGGTCTTTAATCGACTCACTCGAGCCGTTTACGGTAGATCACTAGCAAACCGCCGAAGAGTAAACGGATATTTTCTCTGAAAAGTTTTGAAAATAATAATTATGCTCTCTGGCTTGATTTCCAGAAACATAAGATATTCGAAATTGAAATCCTTGGCAATTGTTGGAGAAAGAAAACAAAGTTAGTTTCAATTCGACACAAATTATTTTATAATCGCAATATTGGGAATAACTGGTAATTCATCTGCTATCGACCATCTATTGCGTAGAACTAAGGCATATTATTTCTATAAGATCTTAAACTTTCGAGAACTGAATACATATTAGTTTGTGCGCGAATTAGACCCGTTTAAATTCTACCTAACATTATTTCTATAAGTCCAACCTATTCCAATGACTGCGAAGCCATTTGAAGAGAATAATATTATAATAGTCCTAAAACAATATTTGTAGCCTTTGCCTTTCAGCGTGTATTATCTTTCCTCGTATTTTGAGAAGTTGTATTGTGCTAACAGCCTATAAGCTTCTGAAAACAAGTTGTCGAAAAACAAGGACTTAGCAAATTCACAAAAAAACAAACAGAAATTAAGTCAAAAGGCAGTTTAACTCCGCCTAAATATTAAAATGATAGCGAGATAAATTAGTTAGATATACGCGATTATGAATCTCAATTCTGAAAAGACCTTGTTAGCCACTTAGGCGTGGGATTAAGCTAGAATAAATATTTAAATCTTTTTTCAGTACCATCGCAAAATAAATTCCGTGCCTATCCTACTATTTCTAACTAATATTATAAGTGAAAAAGTTTGTTTGTTAGGTTGTTTTGATGTTTGCTATTCAATCACACTTTAATTAACGGATATTAATGTAGTTTAAGCAGATGAATGAGACCGGATTAAATACTACAGTAAACTCCTTTTTTCCGGAAACATTAACAGTTCCTGTGGGATGACACGGTCAACGTGTAGGTAACTAGTCAATTAATTAAAAAACTTCAATCAGTCAAACGATTTGGATTAGTGTGATCTTCAGAAAACCAGAACTGTGTTAGGGCGTATCGGTTAGCAGAAACAGAAGGCTATAAAATCTAACACGGCCGGGTAGATATACCAAATATGGACACAAGTCGACCCACTGCACTGACGGACATGGCGAGTTCCGTCTAAGCTCACTATTTACCTGTTTACCCTACTGTGGAAAGTAAGAAGGGTATGTACAAGAAGTAAATATTGTAGCGACGGAAACGTAGTGATTGAGTTAATTCTCCGAATGGAAGTGAATTACTTGATTTCACAAAATGTTTTCTTTAACAGTCATATAAATCAAGCCGTGTCAAAGAGAGCACCGTCGCGGGGCTTTTATATTTAATTACGGGAGAATAAACCCGCCTTCGTTGTGTAAATAGTAACACTTACCTTCTATTTACTGAATTACTGATACTAATATATTTGATCTACGATTATTTATTAATTATTATTATTAAATGGAAAAGTACCTACGTAACACTGTGAAACACGGTGAGTTTGATTCAACTGTACTTCAATACATATTGAATTAATATAGATATAATATGTACCTAATAATAAACGACAGGGACTTTTTGCAAGAATCACAAGGTTGGTTGTGGTTACATTTCTTACTAAGATCCTACAAGTTAGGGCCGTTTACAATTTGGACTCAAAAACAGAATAAAACGAGTAATAAAGTAACGAAAAGTTATGAATAATGAACACCAATTATGAATAATAACCTGCTACTTTTCAATGGAACTATATTTTGGCATATTTAGGGTATGCGTATCAATTTGCAGAGTGACAGAAAATCGAGTGGTCATAAAGTGGCCAACACCATGTCGATTTACGACAATGGTCGCACCTCGTGGAAAGAGTAAAAGCTTGCTTTCCCGGCGGTCGGCCACATAGCGACCTACAGCGGCGGCATACATCGCGGTTGAAATCCTGCTCAGTTTTATGAGGTGGCCGACAATCGGACGGTTCACCCTATTTTTTCGGAAGAGAGAAAATGCGTAGGTTTTTTCGCTGCGAATTATTTGGGTCGTGCATTCATTTCCAGCGGAATTACGTAGTAATGAAGCCCTATTGTGGAGACATGGGAGCATCGTATGAATGTTGATGTTTCTGAAAAATTATGTGTTAACTCTTTCATAGGAATTCGGGATGTTTGGTGAACATTTCAGGATATCGGATCGCGTAGAAAACTTTTGTATTCTAAAAGTCTATTTGAAGGTACCTTATAAAAGTAAAGGTACCTAATCTAGGGATACAATCGACCAAACACTGGTGATAGAGAGTAAACAAAAAAATATCCTTGGGCTATGATTTCCGTAAAATATATCTTCAAAAGATAGTCTTTGTCTACAGATCTGTATCTGTACTAACTGTATCTACAGATCTGTACTAAAAAAAGTATACCTAGATGTTACTACGTTTGAAAATGATCAATAGCGCAATAGTATCTAACCTAATTATGAAAAAACAAACATTTTCTGATAAACTAATTTATGTCTGCAAAGTGAATCACTTATTATCACATAGTACAAACGTTCCTTCTATTCTGAATATTTCTGATCATATTAATATAAATATCTTGATAATTAAATGACCTATAATATACAATGTATACATACTATAATATAATACCTATAATTAAAGGACCTATAATAAACAAAATCACTCACAATTCGGAAACAACATCCCGATCGTCTCTCGTGACACGCACAACATCCTCCTCGATAAAACGAAAGTAAAATCTAGTCCAAGTGCAACGACCGATCGCTGACACAGTGCACTCGCAGCCGCACCTCAGATGCCTTGAAGAATAGACCTTTGCAGACCATCCAACTTCAAGCCTTACGGCCATGAAGATAAATGTCAAAATGATGAAAAGTTTAGACGTAGTGGATTTTGTTTACTGCTTGCCTCGTCATGTGCGCCTGGTATCGACTTGTGAAGTCGTCTCGCTTTTCCTTTAGATTTCGTGCAACTTCTTAATGGATTAAGATTGCAAGCCATTAAATTGTGTGATAAAAACTACAAACGAAATATTGACCAGCTTTCTGCCACAACAACTGTTTAGAAGTCTTATTCGTCATCACGCGTCAGTAACGGTCTTACCACAAGAGATTTAAACGAGATTTGAACAGATGTGTCAAATATTTTCTCTACTAATCAACATCTTACCCGCGCTTTTTCTAAGTAAGTTTTTCATAGTTTCAACGCGGGTGACATACATTGATTTTGTGTTATGAAATTTTAGAAACATCTGTTTAACTCTGCTCTAAACTTTTGTGGTAAGGCGGTAAATGTCTCAATAAATTTGGGATACAATAAATAAAAGAACACCGCTCACTTTATCGCGGATCGCGTTGCAATTTCATTTCAATCTAAACCTTTGCTCTCAAACTCTCAACTCTGAATAACTTAATAATAATCCGTAGGCGTTAGCACTATCAAGGCTGAAATTAACCGAATCATCGACTTTACCATCGACAATTTTTATGACTCGTTCCGCCGCGAGCTATGAAATTAGAAAGTGTATATTTTTTATTTTTTCGATAA
Organism: Hylaea fasciaria; assembly: GCA_905147375.1. Classification (NCBI taxonomy): domain Eukaryota; kingdom Metazoa; phylum Arthropoda; class Insecta; order Lepidoptera; family Geometridae; genus Hylaea; species Hylaea fasciaria. The sequence goes on from LR990200.1 coordinate 3,467,052, forward strand.
AGATTTACGAGTGGGTACCAACATCGTAGCTCTGTGCAGTGGGTAGTCATTAGGGAGGGTATGCACGGATTAAACTTGTTATTGAATTGTGTAAGAATTTAGAGAGAAAGTGTGTACCTACATCGATAAATCTGACCCTGCCTATTATTTACTATTGATTTCCTTTGAATAAGGTACTTATTTCCATTTAAAGGTACTGACAAGAGTTATCACCTTTTCATACTAAGGCTCATAGTAATAGTGGCTGAGTGGTTACTTGTGAGCATTAGAATCCACCGATACCGGGTTCGGTCCTCGACACGCACCAATAGCTTTTCGTAAGATCGAACGCTAAGCCGTCGGTCCCGGTTGTTATTAATTGATAGCAGTCGTTAGGCCATGATAGAGGCTCTTTTCAGTGGCCTAATTAACTCTGACACTAGAGGCTAGCACGACCTCATACGACAAACAAACGTACTAAGGCTGCTAGATAATGCATATGATGTAGGTACTCGTACAATAAAATTGTAATATAGGTTAAGACGTAGTAATCTGTGATGAAGATGAATACCTACTCAGGTATTTTCCCGTAGGTGCCCATTTATTAATTTTATTTCACCCTCGATTTTGTGCGGACTAGTTTATCGCGACGAAAAGTAATACCATTAGTGATATCCTTTTTCCAGGTCCAATCTGTCTTTATACCAAACATCGAGTCTGGTTCAGTCTTTTAGTCGAACAAATTATTGATAAAACGACAAACAAACTATCAAACAGAGTTACTTTCGCATTTGTAACACTTATTAGTATGGATGATCAAGCAAGGGCATGTAACTATTAGATATTAAGTATATCTCATCTATTCTGAAGAATTTTGCTGAAGAGATAGATTCGTATAGGTACATACCTTTATTGTATTTTGTATTACTTCAGTTGATAATATGAAATTATGAATGGATGTATAACATGTATAAGACAAGACTGCAACGTTTTAACTTTCAAGACTATGAAGGCCGTTTCAATGAATACGAATACGTTTTCCTAAAGTTTACTATCATATCTCACGTAGTTGAACCGTCACTACTCACTTCTATGATAGTGTGCATGCATTAAGACTAAGTATACTCGAAAAACAAGTTCCACAGAAAATTTTCAAATTCCAGATTAGTTAAATGAGTGATGATTATACTTTTACTAAACCAGATTAGGTGTAGGTATAGGTACCTACCTACGAAACTTTCACACATTGGGAAGCTTAGGGCTATTTATGCCTTTTGAAATTGACATTCATAACCAGAAATAGGTAGTAATAAAACGTGAGAACTTCGTTGTTAACTTTAACATTTTTATGGTAGGTAATGTTGATTATTTAGAGCGGCTTGATAAACTGATATTTGAGGCTACGAGAACCTCACATGACACTAATTAATTATTTTCGGACCCTTGTTTTTTTAGGCCCCTGATACAATAAATCATAACTAACAAGGAGACGGCAAGGGTGTGGGGTCCTCAAATATTATCAAACTTAGCTTCCGCGTGTAGTTAGCACTCAATGAGTGTATTCATATACTCAAACCCTAGAGCGCACTACTTACAAGGAGACGGCAAGGGTGTGGGGTTCTCAAATCAAACTTAGCTTCTGCGTGTAGTTAGCACTCAGTGAGTGTATTCATAATACTCAAACCCTAGAGCGCACTACTTACAAGGAGATGGCAAGGGTGTGGGGTTCTCAAATCAAACTTAGCTTCCGCGTGTAGTTAGCACTCAGTGAGTGTATTCATATAATTATAACAACTATACTTACTTACCTAACCATTTTATGCCTGTGCTGAAGAATAAGTAAGTAACGGATATGTTCAAAATATTCTAACCATGATTTTAATTAATTCCAGAGCGGCACACACAGCGATCAAACCTCCAACGAGAGCGGCGCAGGCAGTGGCAGCGTGGTGGAACCACAAGCAGCTGAACAGTCCCCCGATCAGATGGCCATGGAATCCCAGGAGCGTGACTCCCCTAGCCATGCGTACAACGGCCCGCCACCACCAGCGCCGCCACCGCACGCCAGGCGGCCCAACCCAACCCATCACCAGGCGCATCATCCGTTAGGTGAGTATATTTCTTCCATGCTATTTTGATTCCCATGGATTGTGGAACGGGACAGCCGAAACCATGCCAACAACTATATATTAATTACTGCCACCCGGTATCAGGGCTAAAGCCTCAAGAGAACGATTTTATGGTGCACATTCATGGCATGAATGTTATTAGCATGATGGTTGAGGGCAGAGATCAACTCGCCGCGTATTACTAAATATCAGACACAACTTCGATCAGCTAGTAAGTAGGTACAATAATACTTATTTTCAGTCTACAAGTAGGAACTGTTGTCTCAAATCACTGCTGCAATGCACTAGCGAACATTTGTTGTGAGAGGTTAGGTATTGTTATTTAACAAAGTCAGCTCGTCAGATAGATGATCAATTAAATAACAGAATGCAACAGGTGTATTTGTTAAACCATACCGTTCTTATTTCAGGCATGCCCAGAATCTCCAACCACCATCCGATCCACGCTAAGCCGTTCGCCCATGGACCTCCGGTCAACCATCACAAAAACGACATTGGACTTCCGGGTGGTTTTCGAGGACCGCCCCCTCCTGCCGCCCCTCCTGCAGACGCCCAGACCGCAGCCAGCGATAAAGTCTTCAGCGGTGCCGGTGACGTCTGGCCAGCGCCTGCGCCAGATATGCCAAAAATCGTCTCGCTCGACGTCAAGTGCGAAAAAAACGCAATGCGCGTTTTCCTTAGCTTTGACAAACCCTTCTTCGGCATCGTTTTCTCCAAGGGGCATTATTCCAACCACCAGTGCGTGCACTTGCCGCCAAATCTAGGAAGAACATCCGCTTCCTTCGAAATTGGCGCTCACGCTTGTGGCACAGCTGGTAGCGGAGACCCCAGATACAGAGGAGACGTGGCAGCAGCCGGTACTTACTTCGAAAACGTCATTGTGATCCAATACGATCCGCAGGTCCAAGAAGTTTGGGATCAAGCACGTAAGCTCCGCTGTACGTGGCACGACCAGTACGAAAAGGCAGTCACTTTCAGACCGTTTCCAGTCGACATGCTCGACGTCGTCAGAGCAGACTTCGCTGGAGACAATGTCGGTTGCTGGATGCAGATTCAAGTCGGTAAAGGACCGTGGGCTTCCGAAGTGTCAGGCCTCGTGAAGATCGGACAGACTATGACTATGGTCCTGGCTATCAAAGACGACGATGCCAAGTTTGATATGCTAGTCCGGGACTGCGTTGCTCATGACGGTCAGCGTGCTCCCATCCAGCTGGTAGACCGAAGAGGTTGCGTTACCCGACCAAAGCTCATGTCGCGATTCACAAAGATCAAGAACTTCGGAGCGAGTGCCAGCGTATTATCGTACGCACATTTCCAAGCGTTCAAGTTCCCCGATTCGATGGAAGTCCATTTCCAATGTACAATTCAGATCTGCAGATACCGATGCCCGGAACAGTGCTCCGAAGGCGGCCAGAATGTGATCGCTCCTCACGCAGAGTACGGACCACCTCAGATTGACTCGTATCCCGTCGGAGTTGAAGTGAGGAGAGACGAGCGAAGAGTGAGGAGGCAGCGGCGAGCTACGTCACCAGAGAAAGAAGTGGGCGTGAACAGAGTTATTCGAGTTGTATCAGCTGGAGATTTGAATATGGACACATCAGTAGAGAATACCGCTCCTAAGATAATTCCAACTCACGGTCTCGTGTGCATGACCACCCCCGGCTTCGCTGCGACACTCGGTGCCTTGTTAGCCACCTTGCTGTGTTCGTGCGCCGTGTCGGCGATCTTGTTCCTCAAACTTAGACCCATCACGACCCTCAAAAAGAAAAATGCGGCAGTGACGACGATACCTCGACCGCACCCACCGACGGCGCATGTAATTTCAAAAAGCCGCTTCTACTCGTAACGGCGTATTCAATAACATAATTTGTACATAGTAGTGTGATGAGACTGAAGAACATGTCAATATATATTTTCGTGACAGTGTGCTCAATAAGTATAGTAACAATTTCTGCATTTACTTATTTCTATGCTAGAGTACGACGATGAAATAGTTATTAGATTTACAAATGCCAACAAGAAGCTACAGTTAAATCGTATTGTTTTCCTATTTGTTAAATTTTGATCCGTTGAATTCTACGAGTTGTTATAGATGTGGAGATGGAACAAATTATTTTAAACACAACTTAGTATTAAATAAAATAAGTACAATCTTCTGTTACCTCTTTTCGAATGTGTTTGGAAAAGGGGCAACGGAAAATAAAGAATAATGTGGTATTTCAACATTTAGGTGAACCGCTAGCATTTATAGTTTAAAATAACTTGTCATTAGTATTAATTTTATTTATTTTAGTTAGGTTGTCGTTGTCGTCATTAACTACGTGTAATTTATTTATCTTATACCACCTGAGTACCTCTTCTTCTTATTTTATTATTTATTCATTGTTTTTCTTCGCGATACTGTAAAGTATAATATTCGTTACGAAATGATGTAAGAACATTGTTGATGGCTCTATTTCGAAAACAATATTAATCTAATGGTTGGAAACATGTAACAATAAATTGGAAAATTAAAGTTATGAAGGATAGTTATTACGTTTTATTTATGTACCTACCCGTGAAACAACACTGCACTAAGTAAGTATCCTGTGGTAAAACACAATTCAGTCAGATGTTTTGAAAACAATTATAATAGGTAAAGTGACATTACAGTATGTATACGTATCGATCCACAAGCAATATGAGATGCTCTTAACTTTCGCGAACAGAAAACATATTCACTAGCTAACAACGACTCTTATTCGCGCACAAATTAATATCTAAACGTATTTTAACACACCCCGACGTTTCGGCCGAGTAACATAGACCGTGGTCACGAGAAGACTGGAGAGTGCGGGTATCACCGTCGGGAGCGGCAGGTGTTGTTTACAACTACCCGCGTTTTAGTCTTGTAAAAAATAAACACAGACACACTCGAAAATAAATCGCGCCGAAGCTAAAAGTAAAATAAAACGAAATCATTTGTCATTATATCTACTCGTAAGCGATTCGAGGCTCCACTTTATATGTAGTTAGTAACATCATTTTATCGATGTGTTAGTTGATATCCAACACCAGTAGGTACCTACCTAAACCAAAATAATACAGAATAATATGGTATTCTCTTTCCAATACATACTACGTAAGACCGGTAAATATATTATGTAAGAATAAGTACATATTTTCACAATCGACACCACGCTTATGGTCCAAATCTTCCATATCCAGCCGTGAGCTAGTAAGGGCGCTGGTGACACATTATACCTACAGCGTTTTGACTTATAAATGATATAAGTATGTCTTTGCAATAGGTCTGTACTTAATTTTTAAATAAAGGCCAATAATCTTAATTGAAACGTCTCTTATGTTTCAACATAATTTTAATTCCATTAAACAAAATTAACAGGTGCTTACGCGTTAACACATCCTCGCCGCATTCACACATAAAACTTAAAATATAAACAGAACATAATAATTCTATGTTTACAAATAAAAATATCCCCAGAATAAAAATAAATAAAATATACAGTGCCTTGTTGAAACACTGTAAGTACCGCAACCATCGAAAAAAATACTTAAATTTAGAAATGTGTTTTAAAAATAAAATTGCACTTGGGAGTTCGCTTTCTAAACGAAAACACTGTGTAACTTATTTTAATAGTTTTTTTTATAAATGCAAGATATTTGGGTGGCTTGTCGTATTTATTAGGGCTGAGAGATGGTTGAATAGAGCTTGAATAATCTGTGGCAAAACCTAGCCTACAATTAGATTCATTGAGTTTACATTACCTTTTAGTTTACGTACTGAATCTTAGCATGCCCTTCATGAGAATCACTAATATTACATTTTAAACACATTCGTCAATATATACTAGGAATGTCTCCAGTGATCAACAAGATTGCAATTAATTAAAATTAATATTAATTCAGCTCATAAAGTAGGTAAGAAAAGTGACTCAATCAGTCAGATGATAAAGTTCATGTTAGAAAATTTCCAGATGAATAATGAAGATGGTTTCTAATAAGCGGCGAAAGCAAAATTTAAATACACGAGAAGTGTATTTAAATTTTGCTTTCGCCGCTTTTTCAGTTTTGATGTTGCTTCGTTCTCTCAAACCCATTTTCTGTTTTTCACTTAATCTAAGTCTAACCTATCATAGCGGCTATAAAATTTAACTTACATTAAAATAATATTAACATTAGTTTTGAGCAAAGTAAGAAGACAATTTAATAAATTATAAATTAAACGCACAGTATATAAATGCAATCTGTAAAAGAGTTTTATTAATTATAATAGCATTCATTGGTGTTTCAACTACTATTATTTTACAACATAAATTATTTTTACTTTCCTATATTTTTACATACCTAATAATTATAAATTAACGCTAAACTTATTTTAGTGTAAAATGTATTTACCTAATTAATCGTAAACCTGTGATGTACATTGTAGGTACTGTACGTACAAGTATTTTTAAAAGTTAATAGATAGTACAAAATCCCACAAATCCTAAAGAAATTAATCCAATAAAATTAAGTTTTAATGAGCGTCAAAATACCTCTTGGTCTAAATTAGGAGTCTATTGTCAGAAATAAAATAATGATCAGCGCCAAAATAGAAGCCTCAATTGGACGTTGCATAACAATAATTACATTGATAATTTAAAACAAAAACAGACATATGAACGCATTAATATCCAGTTGAGAATTGGATCCAACCCACACAAGATATCTGCGGATTGAATACTTATCGCATTTGCGTTAACTACGACCAACCTTTTTTTAATAAGCTGCGTCATATTTTTAAATTTCAGATAAAAACATATTGTAGGTATCAGCCTGTGCCTACCATTTATAACTAGAGATATAATTATTACGTATATTTCTGTCCTAAAATATACATAAATTTGACACGTTAATTGAGTCTACTTTACTCCGATACAAAATTGAGCTAATTTCAAAAACGCAGTTGTGTGATATCTAAAGCTTACACTAATGGCATGACTCGACATTTATCCTTATCCGCTAGAAACTAAAGTGATTCAGATTGTGCCTATGTTTGCTCTACTTGTGAGTGAAGTGCCTTCGCTCCACGTAAACTGTGTGCCTAGTGCGAGTTTTGTCAATTTATTTACGCGCTCGGTCCGTTTGGCGTAAACTTGAAATTGTATGGAATAATAGCAGCGCCATCTAGTGACTGATTCACTGACGCTAAATGGCGCTGCTCTTATTCCATACAATTTCAAGTTTACGCCAAACGGACCGAGCGCGTAAATAAATTGACAAAACTGCACTAGGCACACAGTAGAACGAACGATGCACCTGCGTAAGAAGTGAAGAGAGCCATTGAAATGGTCACCCTTTTTCGTATTTTGACAGACGTCATCGCTGCATATTGGTGTAGCATGGATGTACCACCGAAAAGGATGAAGTACTGCAAAAAAATAACGTGCCGACAAGGATGGCCCCAATAGAGATTTGCATTTCTTTTTTGCCAACGCATACATGTAGCAGCCATCACTCAATAAAAGAAAACCCCAGTCGAAAAAAATATTCAGGAAGATTTTAAATAATAATAATGTTTTCTTTTAACTATTTAGGTCGCATATCAATGTTAACCAAACATGGTTATAATAGCATTAAAATAAACGCGTATTGAAAATACTTTTTTTATACAAAATTTGAATCATAAACATTTTTGAAGGCTGGCAAAATGAAACGACAAGGAAGAACAGCCCTGTTGTAGCTATCCTTCTCGGCTCGGGTTAGGCTCTGTGAGAACCGCAACGGAAAATAGACTTAAATGCTATAGAAATGAAGTTACTTTCCATAAGTATATATTTTTCGCAGTACCTACTCGATCTTTTTGGGTTGTAGTCAATCAGTTGCCGAAAACTATCGGTAGGTGGCAATGACAACGTCTCGCATTTTCAAGTGCTATGCCAAAATCGCCTCATTTGCATCGCAGACAAAGCCACAATTCTTTCAGAGAACACAGTACGTAATATAAATTACTATCAAAAATAGAGATATCTGTACAAAACTTAGAGTACCTATAAAAATATACACAAAAGTGAAATATAAAAAAATCAGGTTCAAATTTGGACTTAGTCCGTAGCACGACCTAGCACCATACGTCACTTTTTATAGAACCGTTACAAAATACAAACTAATGTAATATTTAAATTACTTATCTACGTTATAAATATGGAATACAATATAGATTAATGTAAATGAGTTTGACTGACCGTATAAAACCGATGAGGGGTTATTTTGTCAGGTATCGAATGCTCCGAGATATATACAAAATAATAATCTAATGAAATATTTTTCTACAAGTACAGTCAAGTATTTGAGACAAGATTAATTGGTCAAACTAAGAAAAGAACAGTATAATTTCAACTCTAAAATGAAGAACTCACGATTCCGTTTTCACTGTATTTCATACATTTTGCCCAACCAAAATTATCTTTAAAACATCTCTGTATATTATTAGTAGCTATCTATCTTAACAGAACAAGCGACAGCATCGAAAGTTTATTAGTTTTCTAGCTAACTATGAATATTTATATTTTTGTCGAGTTAACTAAGAAATGAAAAAAATCTATACAGTCTTAGGTTAATGTTTTACATTTATTGAGTTTAAACCGCTAATATCAACGATTCCCATTCTTTTAGCATTTTTTCTATAATATATTATAAGCTTCGTACTTTTTAATAGCCTTTAAAACTTATATTAAAACTCAAAGTAGGACCATAGTCGATAGCAAAGAACACCATTATTATCCAAATCGTCGACATTATGCCGTTCAAAAAATCTGACGACCGAAATCCTATAATCCTATCGACTGCGCCACACCGTCTGTCATAAAGGACGTTTGCTCTCACGTCACTTAGAATCGGTAGCCCTAAATATCGGTATATTCTTTACTTAGAGGGCTAGTAGAAATCTCTTCCTCTACTACAAAATCAAGGTAGAATATAGGGTACCGCGGTACGAAACGGGAATCGTCGAGGTCGGGGTATCACCCCTCCCGCTGCGGGACGTGGAGCGGCGAGCCGAGCAGCCGGAGCGCCATCCACGCCGACAGCGAGTGCGCGGGCGCCGCCGCTGCCGCTGCCGCCGCCGCCGCTCCAGCCGCCGGGAACTGCCGCGCGCGCAGCTTGTGCAGCAGCACGGCGGCCGCTAGCGCCGCTCCCGCCGCCGCTCCCGCCGCGGACGCGAACAGGGCGCCGAACGATACGGCTCCCATACAGATGCCGTATACCACCTGCAAGTGAATCAATGTTCAATTAAACCCGCGATGATTTATATAAAAAAACGGTGTGACAACAGCGCCACTTAGTTATATTAGCAACTGTTCAGACGGCCCATAAGAAAACAAAAGCTAGATATAAGATCTTTGATGGCAGAATTAAGTTAATATAGTTGTCTCTGTCTGGCACTAAGCAACTGACAACGACAGAAATATATTTACTATGTTGTCAAAATTAACTGTTCTATGGTTCCAGAAACCGACCGTCGAAACTTGAACTCTTCTTTTCTTTGTCTCTTTCTTCACATTTTAGGATATTTGATCATTTTCCTATAGAACTGAAGGTTCTTACCTCTTCCCGTATCTTCCCGCTGAACACGGTGACGGGCTCCCTCGTGGTGGGGCCAAAGTCCAGGTCGTTCTCGGAGACCACCTCGTATATCCCGGACACGCCCACGTCGGCCGACCGCGCGTCCCGCACCGCGCGCCGCTTGCGCAGAGATCTACAAACAGAGGTTTATTGGTGCTTCCATATGTGCCACATCTTTCATTCATTTAATAATTCATTCATTCATTCAATCATTCATTCATTCGTCCATTCTTTCAATTATTCGCCTGAAACAGACTGGCTCGGATTAGAAAGCAGATTAAATACGCGTCTAAAATAGAGTTTTATGTAATTGAAAACTTTTGAATCGTTTAAATAAGATTTATTTTTATTACGTTTCACTTTTTACCAGACTTTTTTTATACGAGAAGGCGGTGAAATTGAAAAGCGGCCGCTCAACCGAGCAATGGCCCGTACTTAGCAGTGGGGAAATAGTTTCTAATGTTGATAATAAAAAAAAGAAGACAAAATGTAATAAACCCAAAGTAAAGTAACATCTGGATCTTTTGTCGGTGAAGGAGAATATCGTGAGGAAACCAACATACCCGAGAATTGTTACGGAGGCCTGTTATCCAACAATCCGGACTAGGCCCCGTAATGGTTTATGGCCTAACTCTCCTTACGAAAGTGAGTGGAGGCCTTTGCCCAGCAGTGGGACAGTTAGAGGCTGAATTAATCATATTATTATCCTTTTCTTATGTTTTAATGGTACCTGGGGCCTGCGACGGCGGGTCCGGGCGGCTCGGCCGCGACCACGGTCTCCCCCGAGGGCACGGTCTTCACGTTGTCCGGAAGGTTGCGCGGCCCGTACGGGAACCGTTCGCGCTCCCTCTCCAGGCCCGAGGGTCGGTCCTGCAACAAGTGCATCACTTGAGACAACAGTTTGAACATGGGCTAAATAGAGGAATAACTTGCTGGTATTTCTTAGGTTGTGGTTTGATATAAACGTCATCGGCCACTTACAGGCCATACGACGCGACCCGATGCTTACTTTAGAAATGTGCTGGTGTGTTCTCTTACACACGCTGATTTCGGCGTACATATCTATAGTAGGTATATCGTGACGCGGCTGCTGACGTTTATAAGAGTACATTGCCATATTCATCTTGTTTTGGATTGCCTGAGAACACGAGAAAGTATACAGCAATGCCTCAAGATTTCAGTTTTGATTTCAAAGGTCACCACTCCAATCTACGTTCAAGATGAGGTTCGATAGGCCTGAATTCAAGAAAAGCATGCTCGATGTGACTAGCGGGCAACGTCCATGAATTGACCCATTTGCGTATACAACAAGCATTGTAGCACGTATAATTTGCGCGTCAAGCACAAAGATGTCACGCGCTTGACAAATCATTGTAACCTTGACCTTGAGACTTCGTCACCACAACTTTCGTGACCCAATCAGGGGCAGATCCAGGGATTTCATGATGAGGAGGGGGGGGGCGGATTCTTTGCAGCTAGGGTTAAAATCACAATTAAACAACATACACATCTGACACGTCACATGGTTACCATGGGTGCTGAAGTCTCTCACGCCCCTGATCAGCTGAATTGAATCGATAAGTTGAGTCGAAAGTATGGAATTCCTGGGTCTTTGGATCCGGCAATGGGCCCAGTACACTCACAGTGAAAGGCCTAGTGAGAGCCTGCACCAGCTCGTCGACGGCGGAGTGGTCCGGCTCGGCGGCGGGCGCGGGGCGGCGCGGCGGGCGGCGCTGCGCCAGCGGCGCGGGGGCCGCCACCATGTCCGCCGACACCTCGTCGCCGAAGCCCTCGTCCAGCAGCGGCGAGGGGTCGCCCGACGAGTCGGCTGTCGGGTCGCTGGAAGACAGAGGACGTTTTCTTTGATTATTAAGTTAGGGCATTCGGGATAAGTAGGTTTCCATGTTTAGTCATTTACCATAGTCGTTTACCAGAACGCTATTTTCTCAGAGTCTATTTCGCATAATGCCCCCTTTTAAGACAACGACTCCTAAATACCTTATATTGAAGAAAAGTAAATAGCCCCGTATCTAGATGGAGACACAAAGCTACACTCAAATTTCAGAGCCTAGTTAACCGATAAGTGTATTAATGTTTTTATCATTTGATTCGTGCCAGATAGAGACCACGATATACTATCGGTTGGTCTAAATTACCTAGGGGTTCAGAAACCAGGCACAAGTGAATTCACTGAATGGATAAGCCATGATTAGGTACACAAGAACCATGGATGAACCATGGAACCATGGAAACCATGTTTGGAACGGCTAACGGCAGGCCCGCAAACTCATCGAAGTTCCCACGCCATCTCACCTGATGTCGTTGTGGTCTTGATGCGTTCTATCGTCCTTCCTGTCCAAGGCGCCGTGCTGCGGCGTGACCCCGGCCAGCTGGCAGTGGTCCAGGCACCCGTGCCGGCAGATCTCCACCTTGCACCTTATGTGGACACTGAGCGCGTCGGGGAACTTGAAAGCGTGGAAGAAAGCGTACGTGATGACCGTCGCTCTCTCGTCCGCCGCTTTGGCTTTGAGGAATCTGGAAATGTGGAGAGTTTTTGGTACTACAGGCGCTGGATATCTGTTAATAACCGAGAAGATACACTCTCTCGGTCTTACCACAAAATATTTAAATTAGAGTTGAACAGATGAGTCTAAATATTTTCGCCACAAATCGATGTCTAACCAGTGACCTAACCCACGCTTTTTCAACTCAATAACAAATTAACAAGTAAAACAATTAGGAATGCCAAGATTTAGTAAGAAAACGCGTAACGGCCGAAATTAATAATCAGGCCAATCCAAATTTAGCTATCTGGGATTGATATCACAATCCATTTTTAGGGTCAAACGTGCCAATAACCGATCCGTGGATTGGATTATAAAGGCACGCAGATTCGAAATCGATCGAACGATAGGCAGCAATCCAAGATCGATTTTAAACTTGGATAAGAGATACAATATTAATTTCGGCCGTATGTCTACCCTGTGCTACAGAGTAACAAGACGAGTAGGGTATGATAGCTGTTGCAGTACCACCTAGAACTTTGCTCATTCCCCCGTTTTGACTCCGCTTCCCCATTCCTCTCCTCCACTACTTTTATGGTCTAATCTTTTTTTTACTATTATATGGTTGGGGCTCATGCTTTTTGAGTGCCAGAATCGGCGTTGAAATTCCCGACAGAAATTTGGGAATTATGTCCATACCATTAAAATAGTGTTGTTCTTAGCATTGCAACTGACGGAAGACGTCTACTATCATTCCATCAGGCGAATTTATGGTTATATCGGCTGCATAAAAGTCACTTTGTAGCTTCCTACTAAGTTATTGGAGGAACAAAATGTTTATATACCTTTTAAAATAATATTATGATAAAATATACCAGGTAAGTGCGGTAAAATGTGCGGGACAGGAAACACTTAGATGACATAGGTATAAGTTATGTCCCATTAATGCGAAAAATAAATGCCGTAGTGCGTATACGCATTAACTTAGGGTTCCGCAGGCTATCGTAAGTTTCTAGATGGCACTTTTTAAATTAATTTTAAATTAAACTTCATGTCTTTCATTGAATAAAAAGTAATTAAATATTTACATGAATTACCGTATTTTTTAAATATTAAGCAAATAATTAAATCATGACTTAAGCGAGTCATTAAGTCATGCTTTTTTCGCTATTCCGTTTCGGCTGGGGCGCCTAAAACTATCCGTAGAGTTTAGGCGAGAAACGCGGAAAACCAAACTTAGGCGTATTTTTTATTCACAAACTTTTGTCGGTGTGTGAAACATGGGTGGCAGAGTGCGTGCCATGTCATATCGTGTTTTTTAAAACCCCTAAGATTCAGTACTGACTCCACCAATTTACTGAATCGTGACGTTGGCTGCGACTTGACTGGACTACTAGATGCCTGACTGATTGAGTAATCTTTACCAAATACTACAAAAAAATTGAAAAATCCTAATACTTCACAAAAGCAAATTGCACAATTAGTATGATCCCAAAACGTAAAAAAAATGTATACAATTACCTTGATATCATTTTAGGACGCAAAACACACCCGTACTCGTCCGATAGTTGAATGATATGCTCCGAGCCATCGGAAGCGGCGCACGACTTCACTCGCATATCGAATTCACCTGAAATCATCAACACATCACTGTTATACAAATCTAGCGTTAGAATAAAACAAGGATAACTTAGCTTGACCTAAAATCCACTAATTAGCATCGGGGTGTATATCGATAGTATCAGTTTTGGAGCTCCACACATTCTAGACTATCATCGAATTTAGAATATACCCGCAAAACCCTACGATTACGTTTAGAATCCTAAAGGGTTTCCGGCAACACTAACGATTTTTGTGATCACGACTACATTTTGTCGAGAAAATATGAGTAAATCCTATTTCAAAATATAATTTATGTAACTTATTGTGTGCAACTTCGAAACTCTAGTATAGGGGACAAAGAATGTGTTTTACAACTCTAACCACAACCATAAAATCCATATTAATATCTACCTAAACCACGACGTCATTCAACACGCATTGAAATACTGGTAAAAGTCTAACACGAGAAAACAAAAAATGGCCCAGTTATTAATCGCGTTAACAATATGTAAACATTTTGTAGGGCGACATTAACATAATGTTTATGTAAATACTCAAAAGCAGCACACACGGTTAAGGTAAAACAATAAGCAACGGAGGATTGTTTAGTTAAATCCAAGTTAAAATGTGGGTAAACACAATAGTACCTACATAGTTTGGTGGTAAACAAATATTCCATTAGTCTTAGAAAGCTGCGGAAACAGCGCTAACTTTAATATGTGCTGAGCATAAAGCCGCGCCTACACAGACGGACATTATTGATGATAGCGCATAACCCGCGGCCACGTTTTGTTTTGCGTTTCAGCGACATTATCACTTCGCAGTATGTAAAAACGCACGCGTTTCATTCAATACAAAATGTACTGAAAACAGATATCTTACAATAATTGTGGTATGGGTTTTAAGCTCTTAACCACGTAGTTGCTAAAAGGTGCTCCTTATCAGCCTAAGTGAATGCAGATAAAACCTCAGGTATTATTTATATACTAGAGCGGCAAACCTTTAGTGTTTCTAATCTGTGATACAATTGTAAGCATTTCCTTATAAGGAAAATGGTTAAAGTTAACAATGAGGTAGGTATTGCGTTGATTCCAATCAAAAGTCCCACTTTCTCAGAACTTAAAACCGTAAAGCCTCCAATCTATATGATCGCTGTTGACCAAGTACAAGTCAATATAATACACAAATAGGGGTGCTTATAGAAAGCTAAGTGCGTGCGGCCGACACGCGGTGTAGAATTCCGTAAGCAACGGATAACTTCAAACTTCCATACTGCTCGCGGGACCATAAAGATGATCTTCATAAATTATGTTAAGTCATAAACAAACGTGATTGATAACGAGTGTATTCGCACGATCAGACATCGCCTAAGGTTCGCTGTCGGTCGAGATTTAACGTGTCGTTTGTTATCTATGTTCCATTGCGTTGTCCATGGCCAATAACTTGGTAAGGTTTATCGATTGGACAGTTGAAAGCTAACTAACGCTGCAAGTAAAACGGAGGTAATGATTTTTGTAGAAGTGTAGAAGGATTAGCGAGTAACATCACAATCTTTAGTCACACGGCAGTCGCGAAAGTTAACTGAGTCTACCACTGGATTCAGAATATACGCGGAGAATCGGAATGAAACTCGATTACTTATTTTCAAAACTAAGTAGGCGCTACCACAGTGTAGAGAATCTGTTATATCCATAGTAGGTAGCTTTTTGTCTTCATGCCTCTTTGCCATTTTCATACATGATATAAAAGTTATTACAAACAGTTAACCTTTTTTTACGTGAAATTGAATATTATGTAGAACTGTATCGAATGTTCAACCTAAAAAGTAGGTTCGTAAGTGCATTCCACCATTCGACCTTTTCGGACGAAGTCGTAGGTAAATTAACATTTACGACTGTTGAGGTCTGACCTACTGCGGTGCCTACTGTGTAGCATACAAACTGTGGACTCACAACTTTTATAGCGATTACACGCGAACAGAGAGTCAGAAAAAGATTTTTTCTCAGAAAAAAATATTGTGTCGTAAAGTTAAGATTCTATAGTTGATAGAATCAGGCGTTACTTTGCGGAAATCCATATTCAAAACAATGAAGTAGAAATTTATGTAGTTTTAATCCCGCCAAAAATTCGTCTGATCAATGTTGGCTAGATGACTGATGTCGTAATCTTGTATACTAATAACCCCCTGAAAAAACCTAGCTAATATCCCAAACAGTACTCTACCCCCTAATTATGCCTAAAAAATTTATGAAAAACACCGTCCCCTAATAATCCACAAAGCCCCTCTAATCTGAAACCCAGTACAAAAAATGACCGAAAGTAAAATAAATAAAATAAAAAGACTTACTCCCATCCAAGAACCTATCCAACATTGACTGACAGCAATACGACACGTGTTTCGTCTCTACACGAGACATCCTCAGGAGATGTTGACTCTTCGAGCGCTAACAAGAGAGCTCTCTTGTTAGTGAGCTAGGTTTTTTCAGGGGGTTATTAGTATACAAGATTACGACATCAGTCATCTAGCCAACATTGATCAGACGAATTTTTGGCGGGATTAAAACTACATATATTTCTACTTCATTGTTTTTTTTAAGATTCTATCATACCACCTTTCTTAAACTGCACATCGAACCTGCGCTAAGTACAGTGATATTAACATTTTCACATGTTTTTACTGAAATTTACAGATGGGTTTGTTTTTAGTTACATTTGATTACGATGCCTCTTTAAATTGTAATTAAAATAAATAAAAAAAGCCATAAATCTAAATTAATTGCGTTTTACAAAAAGTGCAATTTTCATTACTAAAGTCACGGTTTTCTCAATAAAACAAATTCGTTTGGTCACTGCTGAATGATATTAAATAATACAAAACAAATATTTGCTAATGTTTTAGCCCGTGTCCGTATACACATTACACAGTCTGAGAACTACATCAGAATAAATAGAACTACCTAATAGTTAACACAGTTAAAATGAGGTGTGTCTGTGAACATTTTGCACTACGTCCGTGCGTGAGTTTGCAGAAAAGCCTACACTACATTTCTAATAGCCTCGTTGAACTGGAATTGCGGAACAATCTAACGCATCTAAACGCATCATAATATCTCGCGCCATCTAGAAAATAAACGTCGTTGCACGCACAATTACTGTTCTATCTATGTACGAGTATCATACAGAATGTACGAAATATAATCGATCATTGTTGCATTCTTACGTCTGTAAAAAGCACTCTGAATGGGTATATATTTCCAACTGCACTAAGGATTTTAGTGAGGACGAAAGATGCTTTCGCGCACGTGACGGCACGGTACTAAGGATTTCAGTGGGGACAAAAGATGTTTCCGCGCAAGCAAAGTTATTTACGGCAATTATGTTCTAGAGCGAAAAAAGGGGAATAATGCAAAAAGTGCGATATATTGCTAAAAAACTTAAAGTGCGACGTGATTTCGAACACCTAGAGCAAATCCATGCGAAGTTGCAACAGTATGAATGGCACCCGGTATATTCCAATACGTTCTAAGTTTAAACATACTAATAAAAACAGACTATTAATAGAGCTACTCTACGTCTAATATCCCGGATTTTCTTGTACCTGCAGAGGCTATGAATCCGTTAATGATTACAATAATTCCGCTACGATAAACGTTAAATGTTATTTATATTAGATGTTTGAATCGTGTTTCAATTTAGCTATCATTTCCTCGATTACCAAGTTTAAATGTAAATAATGTTTTTAGTAAATTGATCTAACGATGGAAAACATAATTATTTCAGACCAGATTATAAAGAGATGTCGCTTTTGCCCCAAATTCATATTATAAAAGCTATTTCAAATTAGGTACGTAATCAAAACAAAGATGCCATCAAAACCTATTACCATTTTACTTTCAGCAATGCGAATGCTTCTCGAAATCGATATCGAACTGGATTCTCGATCGCATCAGCCGTCCTTCGCCGTCGCATCGCGGCCATACGATCCGTTAAGCAAACCCATTCGCTCATATTTGTCCAGTTTACTTTTTACTATTCCATCGTACCGTTAACCTGTGTTTGCACAACATTATCGCAGCTATATTACGAGTTTCGGTACGGCCACGTGGGTTGTGCGACGAAAACTATACACTTTTCCCCCATGGTGACAGGTAGTTTTGATACGTGTTTGCTTAGCGGTTATTTTATGTTTCCGGTGTTGCAAGATTTATGATATTCACAATAACTTGATTTTAAAACAAGTAGAGAACGGGCGGCCTATGCCGTGTTCTTCTATGTTGTTGCCTATGCTTGATCTACGTGATATGAAATGGCAATGTTTAGTTTTCGGTTCGCTATTGATCAATTATCATTTTACTGCAACAATGAACGGTCCCTATGAACAAATTGAGTTGAAAACTCAAAACAATTGATTGAACATGGAAACCTTAAAAAAAAATCGAGCTCGAGATAACTCGTCGGAAATATCCGAACCAGAACACAGCAGAAAGGGCAACATCAGATAATTAAAAATGGTTTTAAACATACTGTATACTTACGATCAAAATACAGATCTAGCAAAATAGCACCTCATTATATATACTTCTAATCACCTAACACAGATATTATCCAGTAAATTATCAAAGAATAGGGCAATATTCGACTCTAGATTCCGCACAGGTGGTCTTCGAAACAACAGTAATCATTGAAATCTTGGTCAAACTTTAATTGGCATGACATACAAAGCACAAAACAGAGGAGCCCCATGAATAAGTGTGCTATAAAGAGGCCGCTATCGCCACCATCGCCCAACACCGTTACCGTGTGCAAGCGGACCCACTAAATTTATATTATTTACCAGGTGCTTTGGGCTTGAGAGAGAATATATTAAAAACACACAGCCTAATAACTTAGTTCGTCTGATTCATCGCCTTCTGACTTATCGATTAATTCAATCCGAGCATAATGGATAGTAAAGCTCTTTCATTGGTGATTGCGAAAGATTTAAGTTGCAGTATAGAGTATAGGATGTTACGCGATGAGGTAAAATAGGATGGGGTATTGTAGATGTTACCATTTTTAAAATATCATACTTATATGTAACTGAAAAAGCAATACCAACATGGAATATAAACACATAATTTAACATTTTTGCAACCCGTACAGAAATTTGCTAAACGAAATCTAGGAAACGATGTAGGCGATAGGCAAAACACGTTATAAAATATATGTGTTGAGGCGTAGACGGCAATAGAGACATTTTCTGGTTTTATGTCACTATTGTGCATTGTCAGTGGCCTGCGTGGGAGGTATGCGCACGCGCATTCCCATAAAACATTACGCAGAACACTTCATGGTCTTTGAAGGAATGTCAAATCCAGACTTCTTTACTAAAGGCTTGTTAGAAATATTGTTGCCCCGCGCCTGCTTAGGCACCGAGGAATATTTTTCCAAACAACAGTAATAGCACTCAACAGTAAACGCAGTGGTGTGGTTAGTGTTTTCTATTAGTCACAGACCACACATACTAGTTATTGTTTGTAAGAACAGTTACAAAGTCAAAGTCAAGTCAAAGTCCAATCATTCATTGTAAATAGGCAAAAAAATAGCACTTTTACAAGTCAAACGCTTCAATCCAATAAACAAATTAAACAAATTAAAAAAAAAGTTACAACACCGAACTACCATTCAGAATGTCTAGTATACCAATGTGTATCAAGAAAATAACTTGAACAGTCTGGTGATAAAGTAATAACGTAGTCCCTATTGTGTAAGGACAAAGTGCCAAAATGTAACATCACTAATACATGGCGCACATGACTGTCGATCTCTAATTAACGCTTGACAGCTTTGATGAAACATATTGCAACTAATAGCGATTTTTCCGTGAATGCAACTATAAGTATCATAACCCTGCTTCGACAGACGGGTACAAAAATAGGATATAGCTTCCTTGCAAATAGAGGTACAAAAACGTCCTTGCCTCTCCTTTATCACGGATTAGGTTGACTCAAACATCGATATAGGGAATTTTAATTTGACATTATTTATTTGTTGAATCTATTGTTGTTGTTGAATCTTTTGATGTACCTACGCGTATTAACCACAGATGGAGCTTTGTGATTATTTCCTGTATTGTAACTTTTTATTACGTTGTCAATAAATAATTATTGTATTGTATTGTTGTACTGATGTTCCAATTACTAATACTATGTCGTAATGTGATAGTTATAACTCTTATCTTTTAAAACCAAGTAGTACGTACTCTTTGCGTTAATTCATCAAACTTCGCGTCAATAGAGGTGTAACAAATATGGTGTTAAAATATTCTAATTAGTCATCGTAAAGCCTACCACACAAAAGGTTATACAAATGAAGAGTTAATGCGCTCTCCCACGCACTTGGCTGAGTGAACTAGCAAGATAACAATTTATGAGTTTAGTTCCGTACAAATGTTTAAATATGCTTACTAATATAGAGAGAAAGAGCCGATCATAAAAGGTGTTAAAAAACAAGGGTATTTCGTGTCGTTGTGCTCAAATATGCTGTGAAAAAGTAGTCCTAAACTAAGAACTTAGAAGATAATAAACATGGAAGGAACCGCAAAGTGAAACCATCCATTGTAAGTAGGCAATACCATCGCACTCTTACGATTCAAACACATTCATCTCAATAATATAGAGAACAATAAAACATCAAATATGACAAATTATAGTAAGGAGTAATTTATTGTTTGAGTTTGAAAATAGACGTTTCCCTGATGTGAACAACTTAAAAATAAGTGTATTATTTAGCAAACGATACTCTAAACTGAAAAAAGGTCAGTTCTCCGGAGTTTAACTCAAATATGACAGCTATAAAACATTTTTAAGTGCGTTTTCAAGAGCTCCAAGATAACAATGGCCAATTTAGTCGGCGACTAAGTTTAGAAAGCAATTATAAATAACTGAACCTTGTGTAATTATGTGAATTACAATGAATTTGTGGGTCATATGAGACTGAGACAGCGCCTAAACTGAAGGTTGATAAATAATTAAAAATAAAGTGTTGCGGAAATTAAAATTAAATTGATCAAATTATAAATTTCCGCCAAAGGAGACGAAGTATAAAATAATGCTATAGAAAAAATATGTTCACAAAGTTATAACGGTTACCTCGATGAAAGCTATTTTTCCCATTCAACCTTATCATTACGTTTAAGACTAGCACCAAATCTAGGATCAATTAATGGTGAAATCAGCAAACGACTGTAAAATCATACTGAGAAAGTGAAAACTTTTCATTGGAATTATCTATGAACACTGTAGAAATCAAACTTTTTTAATTACTTAATAGAACCACGTCTTTTGGCAGAAAGGATACCGTCATTAGATAAATAACATATTTCACCAGTTACATTGAAATGGGGCGTGACAGTCCTTGTAAAATATTTGTAATGTACCTATAAACTTTAGCACGTAACTTTTCGCCTTGCAGTAAACAAAAACCATCGCTAGGTGAACCACATGTCCCAGTATTATTTGGGATATTCCGATGACGATGAAATACTAAAAACGCTTACCTCGATAGTCGTTGATGGCGACGACAAGTGTGAGCGTGGACCCTAAAGGGACGATTCCTGAGACGGGCGCCGCCCATGGGCCTTTCCCCGCTTGTATCTCCATCCAGCAGTCAACGTTGTCACCTAAAAATAAAGCTCGATGATGAAAGAAATAGACAGCAAGATTCGTGAAGCGAACCTAGAGGGAAAACATCTAATGACCGGTTTTTTAACCCCTTGTTACATAACTTTGGCCAACAGGTCTAATCCAAGTCTATCGTTGTCTCTATCTGGCACTAAACAAATGACAAAGACAGCAATACATTTATCCGATGGTCTAAGTTAACTAGGGGTTCAGAAACCGAATAAGTAGTGAAGATTACGCAAACCATAAGCTCGCGATGTAGGGATTTAGTGTCAAAGGAAGCTTAAAGCCGGATAATTTAGTTCCAAAGCCAAAAAAAAAGTTTACCTCTAAAGTCTAACTGTACGACGTCCAAGTCAGCTATGACCATAGGCGGTTTGGAGGCGGTCTTCTCGTAGTCGTTGAACCACTCGCACCGGAGCCGCTTGGCTTCGTCCCAGACTTCCAGCAGGTCTTTGTCGTATTGCACTACCACTGTGTTCTCATAGAACTGGCCGTGGAGGTCTGAAACGAAGAGAGTTTTTTTTTTCCTTTTAGGCCAGTGTCTATCACCTGGTGCTTAGACAAGTGGTAAACGATGGAACAAATTCGATTCGAGTAGGATGAAAATGTATGGGACCTGAAGTCTACCCAACCACCAGCAAAACAAGTCATCGTAGTACGTAATAGTTAAAACATCCGACACGAAGAACGATTCCCGATGTAAAAAAAGTGAAATTTTAAAAGGGAACATATTGGAAAAGCTCACACTCATTATAATTCTAAACGATTGCATCGGAAACGTAAAATCCGTATTACCGCTAGGGCTTTACCTACGCCCTACGCGGATGTACTTACGCAAAAAGTGGAAGTCGTCCAAAGAACGCGGATCGAACCAGTAGTCTCGGGTCGCAAGTACCCATACGAAACTGACCTCTAAGAGCTGCCAGGTAACACTCTTTCATCGCCATCATCCATTAGGACATTAATCTTCTGAGTTTGACTCGCAGTTGACATATTCAGACTCTACATCATACGGTTTAAAATCGCTTTCGCATTGTCGCCCGGCTGGTTTGAGGCTGCTCCTCGCGCCGTAAGTACATAGAGTCGCAAATAGTGCGCTATGCCGGGAAGGAAATACGCTTGGATGTTACGGATTGAGGGATGGCGTCTTCAGCGTGCGGTGTTATGGGAAAATGGGCTTTGTGCGCTTCGCTATGCGGTCGGGCGGGTGGCGGTTCCGAGAAACAATGCTCGCGAGCAACGTTCGCAGAAGGAGCGGGATGTATGCGCCATCCGTTATACGCACGCCCGTACTGGACTGGACACAACTAGGAATTGCAATGAGAAAAACTAACTGACTTTGTTGAAATGGGACCAGCGCGCCGTAAAACTTGGCCGGTGGCGATTTATTGCTAAATTGTTACGAATTACCGATACTTACTAGGAATCGGATTTTATGGGACGCAGATGCCACGAGGCACGTTCTGACAGCGGTCGATTTAGGGTCATACCTACCTACTCTAAACTATAAAGGGGGAGAGTATAGAAGGGTCATACAACACTGTCATAAATAGTGATAGGGGGTTTAACAGCTTAATTTATTACGACATTAATACTAAATTCCTAAGTATCATAAAGAGAGAGAGAGAGAGAGAGAGATCACGTGTATAGCTATAGAAGCAGCATTTTATTACATCTGTAAATACAGCTTTTATCATATACCTATCTATAAATATACATCCAATACAAATGTTAATTCATCTAGTTTTTACTTTTCCATAAATGTAATCAAATTGTCTGCGTAGGTGCTATAGATTTTCATTGATAATTGAATCAATACTCATTATACCCTGTGATAAACGTTTTCAACTGTTAGTTATTGTATACAACAAACTTTATCTCTTAGTTCATCTCTTAGTTTCCATACTGACCCGTGTCAATAGGTTGACCTCTATAAATATACGTAAGTCGTATAAATAAAGATACCCTATAAGCTTTTCAGACGGAGGAGTGCCGCGTAGCATTTTCCATTCATTTGTCACATAAATTATCGAGCTAATGTAGAAGGTAGTGCGTTTAGATTGCGCTAAAAGATACTACTGCATCTTGCATGAGCTGCCATAGGTATACGATGAGGCAGAATTAAAATTTATAATTCTATGTGCCTATGCAATATTTTGGAGCCTATTTTATTCAGCCTATATTATTATACTCACTTTACTAGGATGTTTGTTTTTGGTTATCTTACAAGCCACTGTTGAACCAGATTCTGTATAATAAAATCAGCCAACGCATCAATATTAACAACTAGCTGATCCGACAGACGTTGTCCTATCATTATCTCTATGGGAAAAAGCTTCCTCTTTTTCGAGTTATACTTAATAAGTGTAACTACGTGTTAGTTTCTTTTATTAATATAGAGAAGAAGATATACAAAATTCAATCTATATCGCTTGCAATCGACTGAAGAGGAACTCACAAATATTACAGACAATCATCACAGCAGTATGCATCAGATGTAAGAGATATCAGTAGTACAAGTAAGAAACCATACAGTTTGTCGGGAGTCGGGACACGGTGATTATTTAAGCCCATACGTAATAGTAAATACAAACTTTCCGCCCTGATAAAAAGCGACTGGCGCATAAAGCACGTAACATGAAATTTAAAATTATCAGCGTTGATTTCCCTGCTTCAATTTCACTTTACAGAAAGTGAAATTGAAGCAGGGAAATCAACGCTGATAAAATCTTTGCCAGAAGGAAACAGGAATGTTGTTAGAAAAGGAGAAGACAAGAACAAAAAAAACGTGAAAGACGTTATTAAATTCCTTAAAGAAAATGAGCCGTCACTGCTACCCGTTTTTGTTGCCAGAGATCTCAATCGCCTCCCGCCTGTGTCGTTCGACAGCCTAGATGTGACCAGGCTTTTAAAGGACATGGCTGCTATGAAGTCAGAAATACATAATCTTCGCAATGACACTGCTACGAAAGCAGAAATGACGAGTCTTCAGACGAAAATTAGTTCTGACCTGACGGCCCTACGGACGTCTATACGTAAACTGGACAGCGATGTTATTAGATCTAAAAAAGCGCAGCAAGTTACTACGAATCACATCTCGAATAGTATAGTTACGACTCCAAAGAGACAGCTGAATGAATGTACTGATAAGAGTACATTAATTAATGCTCCTGCATCTGTGACGTCGTCCTCACGGTCAAGGTCAGGCGAGCCTATTCACACACCATCTTATCGGGATATCGTAGTGCCTACTAGCCAGCGGCAGCAAGTACTGAACCTTATAGCAGATAATAATAAGGCAGGAGATGGTTTTACGGTGGTTACTAATAAAAAACGTAGAACAAACATGTGTGGAACTGCGACGGGGCCGAGCAAGATTCAAGTTGCCGAATTGTCTTCGGCAATATATATATCGAGACTTAAGAAAACTACAACTATTGAAGACATAAAAGGACACATAAATGAGATGGGTGAAGTATGTGCCGATGTGCAGTTGCTCCCCCAGCTCAAAGAAACTGAATTTAATTCATATAAAGTAACTGTACCAAAAAGTAAGTTGCATATCTTTCTAGGCAACGAATTCTGGCCGGAGGGTATACGATACCGACGTTTTCGTGACTACATACCTAAGGTCACTGCCCGGGTAAACAAACACTCTTAATTATGGATTTAGTTTCATCAAGTTTTACCATAATTTCTTTTAATTGTAAATCAATTAAAAGATCAATACAACACGTACGTGACTTATGTGCATATGCTGATATTGTGGCGCTGCAGGAGACGTGGATAATGCCACATGAACTGGACTATATGCATGGCATCGACAGTGACTTCGTTTGCACAGCGAAATCCTCGGTGGACACAGCGGCAGGTATTCTCCGCGGTAGACCTTACGGTGGAGTGGCGTTGTTATGGCGGAAGTCGAAGTTTCAAAACGTGTCTGTTATTGACTGTAATAGTGATAGAATAACCGTTATTCAAATTTCGGCGGGAATGAAGACTTTTTTGGTTATTAATGTATATATGCCGGTAGACAATAGCGACAATCTGCCTGATTTCACTAACTGTCTCAGTAACATAAGTGCTATTGTTGAGGAGAGTCAGGTACAGGTCGCATATATTGTAGGAGATTTCAATGCCCACCCCGGATCGAATTTTGGAGAAGAACTTTTACTTTTCTGTGAAGAACAAAAGTGGAACTGTGTTGACATAACAAGATTAGGTATTACTTCAAATACTTTTACATATGTTAGTGAAGCGCATGGAAGCTGTAGGTGGTTAGACCACTGCGTAGTAACTGAGGCCGCGATTGGTACTATACAATCCGTCGAAGTTATGACTGACGTTATGTGGTCGGATCACTTCCCGCTACGTGTTGAATGCAATATTGCAGGTATGTGTATGAATCGAGTCCCTCTTCCTAATTATAATAGTTCCACAAAAGGCATTAAGTGGGGCCAAAGAGATGTTAAGCAAATTAATTTATATAGTGAATACTGCTTCAATAATTTAATTAATATTAATGATGTTTTAGACTGTTCTGAATGTTTAGATAAAACCCTATGTACGTATTCGTACGAACATTTTACATTTATTGATAACTTATATGACGGGATTGTAAATACCTTACAAAAAGCTGCTATTTTAAGCAGTGGCTTGCACTCTGATGTTACAAAAAATAAGCGTAAAAGGGTGGTAGGGTGGAATTATCACGTTAGGGAACTGCATCAAGCTGCAAGAATAGACTTTGCGTCCTGGTTACTAGCTGGAAAACCGTCCTCTGGTGAGACATACGACCAAATGAAAGTAAGCAGAAGTAAGTTTAAAAACAAAATAAAATGGTGTCAAACGAACGAAGAAACTATAAAAATGAATATTTTAACAGAACATAGGCATAATAAAAACTTTTCTAAATTTTGGAACGCTACTAAGAAATTTAATAATAAGAAAATAGTACCAGTGACGGTTTCCGGTGAGCAGGACCCCAATAAAATTGCTGAAATGTTTGCCGGAAGGTTCAAGATCGAACCAGAAAAGCTGGATGTGATCAGTGCTCGGACTCAGGGCCCCGATATCTGTATTGACTGCATTGTTTATACTCCTACAGACATAATTACGGCGATTAAAGAAGTGAAGCGGGGCAAATCACCAGGCCACGATGGTTTGAGCATTGAGCACATTCAGTGGGCTAGTGATTTGATTTATGATAAACTGTGCAATTTGTTTAATTTATGTTGTAAATATTCTTACCTTCCGAACGGTCTCATGAAGACCGTAGTAGTGCCAATCGTCAAAAACAAAACTGGCGATTTGGGTAATGCAGCAAACTATCGACCCATCTCATTGGGAACGGTTATGGGTAAAATACTTGAACGATTGCTGCGGCCTTCACTGGTGAACAATTTCAAAATCGATGATGCTCAGTTTGGATTTCGTGCTGGTCTCTCGACGGACTCAGCGATATTTAGTTTGAAACAGGCGGTTCAATACTACGTGAACAGAGACACCTCCGTGTACGCTTGTTTTTTGGACCTGAGTCGGGCTTTTGATCTAGTGAATTATGATATTCTCTGGAGCAAATTGACCCACTCCGAAATTCCCAAGTACGTCGTGAACCTGCTGAGATATTGGTACGGAAACCAAACTAATGTAGTAAAATGGGGCGACTCGACTTCCAGAGAATATAGGCTGGACTGCGGTGTGCGCCAAGGGGGGCTGACCTCTCCGGACCTGTTCAATATTTACATGAACAACCTGATAGCGGAGCTAAGAAGCGCCAGGGTAGGTTGCCACGTAGGAGATGTTTGCGTGAACAATTTAAGTTACGCCGATGATATGGTGCTCCTTAGCCCCTCTATCAGTGGTCTAAGAAAACTGTTAACCATCTGTGAGAGATACGCTGCTGATCATGGTCTTTTGTACAACGTAGCTAAGACTGAAATGATGGTTTTTCGAGCTGGAAAGGGGCCGGGGAGGATACCGAATGTGTACTTGAGGGGTTCACCGGTGAAGGTAGTCACGCAGTTTAGGTACCTAGGCCACATTATGTCAGAGGATCTCAGAGACGACAAAGACATGGAACGAGAGAGGAGGAACCTGTCCATTAGATGCAACATGCTCGCTCGCCGGTTTTCTAAATGTAGTATAGAAGTAAAAACAACGTTGTTTAAAGCCTACTGCCTTTGTCTATACACGTGTCAGTTATGGACTAAATATACTCGAAAGTCATACCATACCATAAGGGTGCAATACAATGATGCTTTTCGTACCCTTATGGGGAAAGCACGTTGTTGCAGTGCGTCGGGCATGTTCGCTGATGCGCGGGTTCCAGACTTCTTTGCCGTCATTCGATCACGGGTAGCTTCCTTCTGGTATGGGTTGAGAAACACAAATAATGGGATACTGCGGGGTTTGTGTGACTACCTGGGTAGTCCTATATTTAAGTCCTGGACAATCGTGCACCAGAGTGCGAATCGCAAATGACTGTGATAATATTAGTATAAGACTATCACTTTACCTTTTGTTTAATATTATTAGTTTATGTGCTACTATGGGTTTTTTATGCCTGAAATAAAGATATTTTATATTTTATATTTTTATATTAAAAGGTTGTCGAGGCCAGGTTGTACTCGTATTAAGGTGGTTATACTGGTGGTACTGGCAGATAGCCGCTAGTGCTTTAACTGGTAGTTTTTGCATGATTTTATTTATTGGAAAACTAGATAACGAAATTAGAAAATGTAAGTTCCCAATAGTTAATATATACCTAGTTCGGGTCCTGTATAAAAAGCTCCATTTATTGGTATAACTTTCACCCGGTTTCATGATGGAATCTCTTAGTAGGTGACAAGTTAAGATGCTATTTAGCTTGTTAAAAAAACAAAAAAAATTTTTTTTCATATTTTTTTATTTTAATTTGTTTCCTAAGTAAGAACATACAAAACTTCGACATTGAGGAAAACCTCGCCTTAAGTGCAAAGTATGTGCCTGTATGTAACAATTGTAACTTTTTATTTCTTATTTCACTGAGTCACTTCGTTAATTATGCGGATTGGTATAATGTTACAATTAATTTTACTAATTGCAATAATCTCTACGCCACGATCGTATTTTTTAACTTAGTGATAATGAATTTGTTATATAGTTTTATGATCATGCATAATTAATTTTACCTAGAAAATGAGTTCAAGAATCGAAAGTGACAGCGCAGGATATTTAATTATCTGTAATGACTTAACTACTTTACCGAATACTATAATAGCACGTTTCATGTCCGGTTTTATTTCACTAATATGATAATAGCGAACGTATCAATGTTGGCGCTTCCATCATTCCGTAATGGTTTATCGGATTTAGTTCTGGAATAGCAGATGAGATACTGTAACACCTTTTTTTTGTCAATTCAGTTGGAGGAAGCCTTCCAGCTACTTAAGTTTGTAGTGTTGAAACGTATTGTTGGTTTACCTTTCATGATGGTGCATTCAGTCTTACATACTGGTTGTGTCCTCGTATCCTGTTGGGAGACGGAGCGATCTGTCTTTGCATTTTGTTTATCTGGCGAAGATTATCTATTTTCGTTTCGAGTGTTTTTGTTTACATTTTACATGACGCAGTTTGGGGTTATGACAGAAGTCTTGACTTTGACAGCGAACTGTCAAAGTCGCGTAATGGTATTTCTGTCAGTGTCACCGAGCGCCCCTCGCATCTTTACTTGATCGAGTTAATGGATCAATATTTTCGATCGATGTAGTGTGGATCGACCGTTTTAGTGTTTTTTGTATCTGTGATCTGGGATTTGACGTTTCATTCCGGAAGGAAGGGCTTGGATTTTTGGTGGCATTTCTGGGAAACCATTCGGGCCGGCCGGCGATTGTTTTCCCAGGCCGTTTTATTTTGCTAATATTCCAACGTATTAGCATTGCAAAGTAAGTTTGAGCTCGATCCATTATTTACCAATGTCTTCCGCGATCTCGGGCGCATTATTGATGGATTGTGATATTGTTTCAGGTTACCTACTGCGTGGCGTGGCATCCATCCATTGTTCTGCCCCGTGTCTGTCTGTATTTTTGGATTAATACGGTGAGAATATAACTTGCTGCCTTCATAAAGCCGTGGGAAACCTACGTATCAAATTTGTTTATTATATGAGGGCTTTATGCTAAAGTTTGGTAAATTCGTTGCAGTTACTGGACGTTATTTGCTGATGTGCTGGGCTATACTGGCTGTTGTTGAGCTGCTGATGTGGGGTATTCCTCCTTAAACGGTATGTAAATCTATTGTTATGTACATGTGGACGTAACCACGAGGTTGGACTGCCGGGATATTCCTTTTTATTTGGAACTAGTATAATGTATGACCAGGCTGTGTCTGTGTCATATAGAAGTTAAATTAGTATAATGTCCACTATCTAGGGTACCGCTTGCAAGTTAACTGCAAGGCGGGTTGTTGATATTATAAATGTTGTTATTGTAAGCCGATCACAGTCACAATTATGTAGCGGATCTTGGCGATAAGCAAGCCGTTGTGTCCGAGTTGCCCGTTACAGAATCGTTGTATTTTCTATTATTACTCCAGGATTGGATAGGAAGTGTTGGAACTTTTACCGAGTTTCTCAAAGTGAGTTCGATGTGTTTACCTTGAAGTAATTGATGTGTTGTTGTTTTCAGGAGGTGCTTTGGTTACCCCCGAGCTTTGGCTACCCCCGAGCTTTGGTTACCCCCGAGCTTTGGTTACCCCCCGAGCTTTGGTTACCCTCGAGCTTTGGTTACCCTGTCCTGTTCTGGATACGCTGTCTTGTTTGGTTTGGTTAAATTTTAGTTTGCGATAATACTTATTTGATGAACCGCGTAAACCTTTATATTCCTTTTTATTTGTTACCGTTACCTTAAGTAATTCAAGATGGTATTTTCTAACGTCAAGTAACTAAACAAAAGGTATTTGAATATAATAAGTCGCCACTAGACTTAGTACTAAGGATTATGAAATTGTAAATGTTGGGGACCCCAAATGTACGAAGTTTACCCTTCGTACTTTTCGTGTATTTAAGGTCAGTTAACGTAATATAGTGTAGCCAACACTATTTTATTGCATTTGGGACATTTTTATTTTGGGGGCCCAAGTGTACGAAATTTACCTTTCGTACTTTTGTTGTCTGTTATTACTATTTAACTTAATTTAGTGTAGCCAACCATATTTTACTGCATTTGGGGCATTTTTATGTTGGGGCCCAAGTGTAAGAAGTGTACCTTGTAGGTATTTTGTGTTTGGAACTTTAAGTCGTACACTAGGCAAGCCGAACGAACCCGACACCGTCTCATTTACCCTTACCTTTACTTTTTTTCCGACTGCAACTTCAAAAAGTTGTAGGTTTTGGACTTTTTCTAATAAATGTTGAATTGACATCCGGGCTTTTCTTTTCTACCCCCGGATATCCGTTACATTTTGGCGCCCGAACAGGGACCCGTCGTCGTTCGTGGAGTATTCCCCGGCATTGGTCTTTCGCTCAATGACGTATCGGCTTGTCTAGACTTGTTGTAGTACTTATTACCATAGAGTGAGTGTGTTATTACTGTAAGTCGTTGTAAAATACCAATTTGAAGCGTGTTGCACTAAAATTTATATAATGGAGGAACGCCCCATTACTTTTCATCTTTTGAACAAAGATGAAC
Organism: Hylaea fasciaria; assembly: GCA_905147375.1. Lineage (NCBI taxonomy): Eukaryota > Metazoa > Arthropoda > Insecta > Lepidoptera > Geometridae > Hylaea > Hylaea fasciaria. Next base: position 3,498,203 of record LR990200.1, read on the forward strand.
TTATCTATGAGGTTACGATACGTGATGGCGTCCCGGAAGACACCGTAGAGAAGTTGCGCGCGCAGGTTAAGGTTCTAAATGCCAAGGTTCCTACTGATGAGATTTGTTTCTTTGAAAGTCAGTCGGAGCTTTTTACTATTCAGAGCAAGTTAGGCGAACTGGAAGAAATTTGTGCTCGACGTCCTTTGCATTTAAAATATTTGCACCGCATTCAAGCGCTAGGCAATCATCTGTTTCATCGTTTAAGTAGGGTAAATCCATATGAGGAGGCGGATCGTACCTTGAAGGTGGAACTGGAGGATAGGCTAGCACTCATTACCAAGCGGATGGATCGTATCTTGTATAACTTTCAGAGCGGTTCGGAACACAAGCCAGCAGAAGAGGAACGAGTAGTTGAGATGGCGGAGTCTAACGGTGGTCAGCCTGGTGGCGTAGTATCGTGTGATCGTAATTCTAATGTACATGCTCTGAGTCTTAAATTTAATGGTAAAGGCAGTGTACATGCATTCTTAGAACGGCTCGAAGAGTTACGTGTCTCTAGAAATATTTCTTATACGAAACTTTTTAATTCTGCGGTGGAGCTTTTTGTTGATGATGCGTTGTATTGGTTTCGCAGTGTTCGTGATGAGGTTCATAATTGGAGTGAACTTAGGAATTTATTATTGGAGGAATTTTTACCTCACGACTTTGATTATTGTTTGTTACAGGAGATTCGCACTCGTACCCAGGGTCCGGATGAATCTATTGTGCAGTATTTATCTATAATGCACAATTATTTTGTAAGGTTGAGGAGACCGTTAAGTGATAGTGAGAGGTTGGAGATTATTAAGTATAATGTGCGACCGTTTTATACGACCCAGTTGGCGATGGTTGATTGCACTTCATTGTCCGATTTTAAAGCGCGTTGTAGGCGACTGGAGGCAGCTAAGCAGAGGGCTGAATTGTTTGTAGAACCTCGGTCCAATGTTCAGAATGCGGTTTCCCCAGATTTAGCTTATAAAGGAAAGAATAGTCGGAAAATTGAAGCTGTAGAGACTACGGGTGGTAAATTTTGTGTGCGTTGTCGTAAAGCAGGGCACACACTCATAGAATGTAAGGAGCCTCCTGTTTTAGTTTGTTATAAGTGCGGTGAGAAAGGAGTGACGGTGAAATCTTGCTCGCGTTGTGCTCCTAAGCGTTCTGTCTTACCGACAAAAAACTCGTAGGGACGGGCCGTTGTGTAACTTCCGTTGGGGAATGGAAGGAGTGGTGTGATTATGTTCGTACGTTTTTGAATGATCAAAAACTTAGCGTGGCAACGGTCCGTGCGTGTTGTGTAGATGCACGTCCATATTTAAATATAAAAGTGGGTGGTTTACCTTTTTCTGGCCTGATGGATTCAGGTTCGGAAGTTTCTATTATTGGAGGTTCGGCTAGGGATTATTTTACTGATCTTGCTACGTTGCATGAGTCAGATTTAGATAATGTGGTGACTGCGAATGGTTCGTCTTCTACGGTCCTTGGTTATATGTTTTTACCGGTTACCGTGAAAGGTGTGTTGCGTGTTGTGAAGTTTTATGTGATTCCTGGGGTGACATCGTCGTTAATATTCGGCATTAACTTTTGGAAAGCTTTTAATTTAGCGCCTGATGTGTTAGGTCTGACGGAAAATCAGATGGATTTAATTTATCTTCAGAAACCTTGTGATGCTGTTGTTTTTCAGGTGAATAGGTTGCATCCTTTTGACGAGTTGACGGTGGAGCAGAAGAAGCTAGCTGATGATGTTTGTGAAAGGTTCAAAGAAATTTCCGCGGAGAAGAAAGGGTTGGGTAGGACTCATTTGGTTTCTCATCATATTGATACAGGAGATGCAGCTCCAATAAAGCAGCGATATTACGTGATGTCTCCGGACAAATTGAACGAGTTAAATCGTCAGCTTGACGAAATGCTACAGATGGACGTGGTTGAGCCTAGCAATAGCCCTTGGAATAATCCAATCACCATGGCTCCAAAGGCGAATGGAGAAATGCGGTTTTGTTTGGATAGCAGAAAGTTAAATGAGGTGTCCAAGCATGATGCTTATCCTCTTCCGTACATCAATAGCATTCTCGATCAGCTTAGGGATTGTCGTTTTCTCTCTTCTCTTGATTTAAAAGCTGCTTTTTGGCAAATTCCTCTCTCCCCCTCTTCTAAAGAAAAAACTGCTTTTACCGTGCCGTCCCGGGGATTGTTTCAATTTAAAGTGATGTGTTTTGGTTTGACCTCAGCTCCTGCTAGTCAGCAGAGGCTGATGGATCAGTTGTTTGGACCTGAATTTGATGGGCGTGTATTCATTTATTTAGATGATATAATTATTATAAGTAAGACTTTTCAGGACCATTTGGATCTCCTGCAGAAAGTCCTGGATCGGCTGCGTTCAGCTAACCTGACGATCAGTTTATCGAAGTGTTGTTTCTTTCGGAAACAGTTAAAGTATTTAGGTTATGTTGTGGATGAGTTGGGATTGAGGACTGATCCTGACAAAATTAAGGCTATTACGGATTTTCCCGTACCCTCCTGTCCCAAGGACGTTAAGCGTTTCCTTGGCACAGCTTCGTATTACCGTCGTTTTATTAAAGGTTTTAGTACTATTGCTGCTCCTTTGAATGCCCTTACCTCTACCCGGAAGGACAGACCCCCATTTGTTTGGTCTTCAAAGGCTGAGTCTGCGTTTTTGGAGTTGAAGAGCACCTTGACGTCTGCTCCTGTGTTGGCGTGTCCGGATTTCTCCTTATCTTTCGTGGTTCATGCTGATGCGTCTGATGTTGGTGTCGGTGGTATGTTGACTCAGGTTTTCGACGGAGAAGAGCATCCAATTGCGTATTATAGTCGTTCTTTGAACAAACCAGAGCGAAATTATTCGGCGACGGAGCGGGAGGCGTTAGCAGTTGTGAATGTGGTGGAGCATTTTCGTCCGTATCTTGAAGGTCCTAAACCCTTCCAGATTATTACGGACCATGCTAGTTTGAAGTGGTTTCTCAATTTGAAGAATCCGACTGGGCGATTGGAACGTTGGGGGTGTAGACTCTCACCGTATAATTTTACTATTGTGCATCGACGTGGTTCTGAGAATGTCGTACCGGACGCTCTTTCGCGTTCTGTGCCCGTATCTGTTCTCAGTACAGCTGTTGTAAGTGACCCGTGGTTTCGTAATGTTTATTCTCGTTGTCAGGATAGGCCACAGACGTGTCCTAATTATCAAATTATTGATGGGAAGCTTTACCGCTATACAAAGGGTAAATCTTCATTGACAGGTGATTTTGATTGGAAGGAGGTTGTTTCCGTAGAAGGGAGACAGGCTCATATTTTGGAGTGTCATGACTCTGATCTAGGTGCTCATTTGGGTGTAGAGAAGACGTATAAACGTCTGCGCCTGCTGTTTTACTGGCCTGGAATGTATCAGGATGTGGTGAAGCATGTGTCGGAGTGTGTTACGTGTAGGGCTTACAAGCATCCTAACCAACCTACTATTGGACTGTTCGGAAACCCTAAAGTTTGCCGACGTCCTTTTCAATGTATTAGTACTGATTTAGTAGGGCCTTTACCTAAGTCTCGACAGCAGTATGAGTATCTCCTTGTTGTGGTGTGTTGTTTTTCCAAGTATTGCTTGCTCTTTCCCTTGAGACGTGCTACCAGTGCGGCAGTGGCGCAACGCTTGGAGGAAAAAGTTTTTCTGGTTCATGGTGTGCCCCAGACCGTGATTGCGGATAATGGACCACAGTTTATAGGTCGTGAAGTGAAAGCGTTGTTTGAGAAGTATTCGGTTCCCCAGGTGCATTATACGCCTACTTACTGCCCGCAGGTGAATACGGTCGAACGGTATAACCGTACCATCGTTACTGCGATAGCTACTATGGTAGGTGAGGATCAGCGTAGCTGGGATACTAAGCTTTGTCAAATACAGTTTGCAATGAATACCGCTGTGAATGACTCTACGACGTTTTCTCCTTTTATGATTGTGCATGGTCGAGAGGCTGTGGTTAATGGTAGTGTTTATGGAGATTGTGAGGATCTTGATGAGATAACTGTTTGCTCCCAAGATGTGTATGTGAATAAACTGAGTGAGTTGAAGGATGTTTTTCAACGAGTCGAAAAGGCGTTGATTAAGTCGCATTCCCGAAATGCGAAGTATTACAATAAACGGAGGAGGGATGTTGAGTTTGAGGTAAGTGACGTAGTTTGGCGTCGCACACACCCTCGGAGCGATGCAGCGAAGCATTTCTCTTATAAACTCGCTCCACGGTTTGAGAAGGGAACTGTTGTGAGGAAGTTGTCTAAATTAGTATACTTGTTGGAAGATGTGAATGGCAGACGTACTGAATGTCATGTGAAGGACATTAAAGGGTCCGTCTGATTTGGTAGTTTTGTAGTGTTTGGTCGCTTCCTGGGACCGTAGGTCAATTTAATTGTGTTGCCGGACTCTCTGTTCGAGTTCGTCAACGATGCCAAGGTCAACAATCTAGGTTAAGTGTAGTTTTAAGTTTCAGCTCAGAAGAATTTTCTCAAGATTCTGGGCATCTTTAGTTGTTACACTCTCTACAGAGTGTACCTGCCGTTATTTATCGTCGTTTTGTGGTGATAGTTGTTATTGGGAGTGGATGTGATTATAGGGTTTTCGTATTTTTTCGAAGGTTGGTCCGTGAGTCCAAGTGCTTAGGGTTCGGTTTGAGAGTTGTCATGATTTTGAGTGGGGAATGCGAGAAGCTGGAGGGCCAGCGTGAATTTTTCTCGTTCCTGTCGAAAAATTCTGGTGAAGAGGGGAGTACTGTAACACCTTTTTTTTGTCAATTCAGTTGGAGGAAGCCTTCCAGCTACTTAAGTTTGTAGTGTTGAAACGTATTGTTGGTTTACCTTTCATGATGGTGCATTCAGTCTTACATACTGGTTGTGTCCTCGTATCCTGTTGGGAGACGGAGCGATCTGTCTTTGCATTTTGTTTATCTGGCGAAGATTATCTATTTTCGTTTCGAGTGTTTTTGTTTACATTTTACATGACGCAGTTTGGGGTTATGACAGAAGTCTTGACTTTGACAGCGAACTGTCAAAGTCGCGTAATGGTATTTCTGTCAGTGTCACCGAGCGCCCCTCGCATCTTTACTTGATCGAGTTAATGGATCAATATTTTCGATCGATGTAGTGTGGATCGACCGTTTTAGTGTTTTTTGTATCTGTGATCTGGGATTTGACGTTTCATTCCGGAAGGAAGGGCTTGGATTTTTGGTGGCATTTCTGGGAAACCATTCGGGCCGGCCGGCGATTGTTTTCCCAGGCCGTTTTATTTTGCTAATATTCCAACGTATTAGCATTGCAAAGTAAGTTTGAGCTCGATCCATTATTTACCAATGTCTTCCGCGATCTCGGACGCATTATTGATGGATTGTGATATTGTTTCAGGTTACCTACTGCGTGGCGTGGCATCCATCCATTGTTCTGCCCCGTGTCTGTCTGTATTTTTGGATTAATACGGTGAGAATATAACTTGCTGCCTTCATAAAGCCGTGGGAAACCTACGTATCAAATTTGTTTATTATATGAGGGCTTTATGCTAAAGTTTGGTAAATTCGTTGCAGTTACTGGACGTTATTTGCTGATGTGCTGGGCTATACTGGCTGTTGTTGAGCTGCTGATGTGGGGTATTCCTCCTTAAACGGTATGTAAATCTATTGTTATGTACATGTGGACGTAACCACGAGGTTGGACTGCCGGGATATTCCTTTTTATTTGGAACTAGTATAATGTATGACCAGGCTGTGTCTGTGTCATATAGAAGTTAAATTAGTATAATGTCCACTATCTAGGGTACCGCTTGCAAGTTAACTGCAAGGCGGGTTGTTGATATTATAAATGTTGTTATTGTAAGCCGATCACAGTCACAATTATGTAGCGGATCTTGGCGATAAGCAAGCCGTTGTGTCCGAGTTGCCCGTTACAGAATCGTTGTATTTTCTATTATTACTCCAGGATTGGATAGGAAGTGTTGGAACTTTTACCGAGTTTCTCAAAGTGAGTTCGATGTGTTTACCTTGAAGTAATTGATGTGTTGTTGTTTTCAGGAGGTGCTTTGGTTACCCCCGAGCTTTGGCTACCCCCGAGCTTTGGTTACCCCCGAGCTTTGGTTACCCCCCGAGCTTTGGTTACCCTCGAGCTTTGGTTACCCTGTCCTGTTCTGGATACGCTGTCTTGTTTGGTTTGGTTAAATTTTAGTTTGCGATAATACTTATTTGATGAACCGCGTAAACCTTTATATTCCTTTTTATTTGTTACCGTTACCTTAAGTAATTCACGATGGTATTTTCTAACGTCAAGTAACTAAACAAAAGGTATTTGAATATAATAAGTCGCCACTAGACTTAGTACTAAGGATTATGAAATTGTAAATGTTGGGGACCCCAAATGTACGAAGTTTACCCTTCGTACTTTTCGTGTATTTAAGGTCAGTTAACGTAATATAGTGTAGCCAACACTATTTTATTGCATTTGGGACATTTTTATTTTGGGGGCCCAAGTGTACGAAATTTACCTTTCGTACTTTTGTTGTCTGTTATTACTATTTAACTTAATTTAGTGTAGCCAACCATATTTTACTGCATTTGGGGCATTTTTATGTTGGGGCCCAAGTGTAAGAAGTGTACCTTGTAGGTATTTTGTGTTTGGAACTTTAAGTCGTACACTAGGCAAGCCGAACGAACCCGACACCGTCTCATTTACCCTTACCTTTACTTTTTTTCCGACTGCAACTTCAAAAAGTTGTAGGTTTTGGACTTTTTCTAATAAATGTTGAATTGACATCCGGGCTTTTCTTTTCTACCCCCGGATATCCGTTACAATACGTTTTCGCCCTAGAGCCGTTAGGCACGGTATACATACATATCGATATTGTATTAATACTTTTATACGGAAATATGTTCGCTTCAATGTGTTTTAAAAAAGAAAGTTTTTCTGAGTGCATACCTACAAGCACAGAATCTACTTAAATTTGGTCCAAGACTTCTCAAATTAGGTAGATACTTAGTCTGCAAAAAAATACATATTCAGCTTACGTACAACCCTGCGTAAGCGCTACGAATTTGTATTCCAAGTCGAGACCCTAAGGTAACTTTCAGTCCATCGCGATTATAAAGTCTGGCGCCCATTAGTGCTCTTTCAATACAGATGTCAATCTTGAGTAACATCTCTAGTGTGCCATATACAAACAGTACTTGGCACTCGATCATTCAAATATCGGTGACACTGAACTGGTGATAGAACGGTCGGGTATTTAGATAGCTATGAGTGCCTTCACAACGAAGAGGGGAAGTAATCCGACACAATTACTTAGCGACTACATTTTTTTTTTGTGTTAAAGGACGCGTTGAGTTTTGTTTCTATTAACGAGGATTTGTTTTTATTAGTAGTTCGTCACATAATATTACATATGCAAAATGAAATTTGGTACAAAATGTTTGAAGTATACGACACTTACGTATGTGTGACATGCCAATATACCTAGTGGGGTTTACGTTGTCAACCAATCAACCATTACAATCGACCATCTTGGGTAAATAACTTCCAGATGGACTTGTGGGATCCTTATGTAAGGATCTCGAAATGAACGAGTCTTCCGAATATCAACAATCAACGGTTCTAAAATTAGCCTCTCTAAAGACAAAAGACATCCTAATTAAAACAGTTGAAATGTATTGTGGCGCCAACCACAATCGATTTATTGCTCTTTGTGTATGCATTAGCGCATTTTACGGTCATAAAAATAGCAATAACCCATCTATAATGGTATTCGTCTTAAACGCCGCGCCGCTGAGTCACGGCTGCATTGATTTGTTAGTGAGCCTTTCAATTTTAAGAATATAAAAGCGGCCAAGTGCAAGTCGGACTCGTGCCTGAAAGGTTCCGTACCATTATCTATAAAAACTGCAAAAAACACGTGTGTTGCATGTAAGCCCCCTTAAATAATTATTTATTATGTTTTTTAGTATTTTTTATGATAGCGGCGACAGAAATACATTATCTGTGAAATGTCAACTGCCTAACTATGACGGTTCATGAGATACAGCCCGATGACAGACGGACAGCGGAGCCTTAGTAATAGGGTTCCGTTTTACCCTTTGGGTACGGAACTCTAAAAAACCAACGACACATTATTTTTACCTCCTTATTTACAGCCAATACTTACCTTCTCTAAAATAAAAGCCAACTCAATGCTACATACCTGGTTTAGTGCCACATTTCGCATAAGCGATTCTGAACGAGAAGTAAGTCTGGCCGGTGGACGGGGGCACGTACACGCACCTGGGGTCACCGTGCTGACCTGCGAACATTCAGCAAACGCTTAGAACCACAGTCCAAGTTACACTGGACATAGTGAGCAGCCACCCTGTTGACCCGTGAAACATATCGCAAATGGTTTGAAGGAGGGGTCAGGTTTTAATGGGTTTATAGTAATTATAAGACAGGGTTTACGGTTAGACGGGAATCTAGAATAGATTATGTTGGCAATGGTACTGACAGCGCTTATTAACCTTTGGATTGGATGAATGAAATCCATTTGAGAGTGTTGGCACCTCAAATCTTTGCGGATAAAGTTTACCGATGCCGATCGGTAAATTTAACGAATATTATCGAATTTAATGTCGTCGATATGAAAATCCATTAATGTCGGTAATAACTTTTAGAGATAAGAAATAACGTTAGAAACGGAATATGTAGTAAGTATGTAAGTATACTCGTTTGCGCGTAACCATGTTAGCTTAATAACTTATCTAGAGATACCTATGTACGAGTATAATAGGTGATCCGAAAAATTTCAGTACGAAATAGCATGTTTTTGTTTTTAATTTAGATTTGATTCAGATACCAACCTTAAGACGTTCAAAAAGCCAAAAACAAGTCATTAAATTGATTATAGAAAATCATCACCGCAAATTATTCCTTTAAAGTTGATACAGCTGTGTGTTTACATCCCTATTTTATCGATAAATAATAAATAAATAAAAATTATTATATATAAATTATCGATAGATGACGATAAATAAAACCCATAGACGGGCTTGCTAAAAATTATCGAGGTTAGGTCCACGCTAGAACTGACTATCGATATGATGAAAATAATTCATCGATTTGTGAAATTTACCGATCTGTGTGGATAAATGTATTTCTGTCAGATGACAAATCTTAATACATCAATGGAGTTCTATAACAATGACAATAAAGTTCGCAAAAAATGCCGAAAGATATCGACCAAGATACGCAAAAGATAGGCGCTATGCAGCTTTGTATAAATATTATCATTCAACAGGAAAGCAGTGTGTGACAACCCTGATACTGGGTGGGCTTCATTCAAAGCGAAGCTCTAGGAGTTATTAATTACTCTGTTCTAAGAATATGAAGAGATTTTATTGAGAAGTAGGCACATAATATCTACGTTAAATTGAAATTACTAACAATAAAGTCCCGTTCAAACGCAGTTCTTTACGCTCTAGTTCAAACTGTGATTCAATTTTGTGGAGTTCAGCATAATTGAAGGTAAATACATATAATGATAGGTCAGTGATTGAACCAATGTATCACATCGAAATGCTTTGACTTCCAAGATTATACGTCTAACAAAGTTGCGCAGAACTTGTCGGCTACAAGTAGTGTAATGTGAAATGCTAATAGGAATGTTCTGAGCGTTTTGTCACGCAACTGTGAAATCGCCCGTGGAATGTATGGGGAACTGAGCGTATGTGAAAATATTTCATGCCGGTTATAATTCGTGTGAAGCGGTGAAAATAGGTGCCAAGATTGTGTTTCAATGAGTGCTTAAAGATGGTAGAGATCGCAACGCGACTACAGCAGTAAAGATTAGAAAGGGTAAAGTGTTTGTTAATAATTAAATCGGTAAACATTCCTATATTATACTTATACCTATTCAATAAATGGGAATAATGAAAATAGACCCAATTTAAACAGCCCAAAAAGGAATATGATACAATTCTTTTAGCTCGTCTAAATGCTCCAGACATGATTGATTAAATATGTGATGACGTAAGATGGGTTTATTATCAAATCAACTAATTAACATTCTACAGAAAATTTTACATTCTCAGCAACAAAAATTATTTAGTCCATGCACTCAGAGAAACCCAAAATCAACGTCGAATAGACAAGAGAGACGTAATTTATTTTCAGGGGGTTGAACTCGGATCCAAATTTTAGCCGTAAACGTCTGCTCAATATCTGTATCCGCAATCTAGACAAATTGAAGCTACAAAAGCGGCTTAGTTTATGAGATACTTCTGCAATCTGCATGAATTGCACTCATTTGATTAGAAATTATCATGCAGCTGTTGCTAGTGGACGTACACGTATAGTCAGAACGCGCTGCCAGTTCGTCACATAAAAAACAGCGTTTCTCTCAAAAAGCCAACGGTTAACATAAAACCGTACTGTGTAAAAGAGCAGTACCGTTCATAACTGGGGCATGGCAGTATTAATAATTCAGTATGTATCCGTCATAATTGTTAGTGAAACCTTGGCAATTACTTACCACAATTAGAAGCGGTCTGAATACGGCGGCGTATTGAGATACGAGCCGGGTTGTGAGGCGATAGTGTTGATTGCAACTTATTAAATTGCACCTTGCTTGTATCACGTAGGTATACTAGTACCCAACTTATAAGGCGCGTCGTGAATCTTCGTTCGCGCAGAAAAGAAAGTATGGTCCGAAGATTAACGAAAGAATGCTTCAAACTTACAATCAACCTAAGATCACTATTATAAGGTTCATAATACACTACAGCTGTTAGTTCCATCTTACTCATGCCACGCGGCGATCGCTAAGATGGCGGAGGCTGCCAACCAATAGCATTTCCCGCGCTTTGAAAATTCATCTTCTGCGCAGGTACATCGGTAAGCCATATCAGTTGGGTACTATTATACTTGCTTTTGGAAATACTTACTCCATAGAGAACTAGAAGAGTTATATTCGCGTCTCAAGCACAATAGCTCGTGGGACTGAAGTAATAATATAGTAGTACTTATGAGAGACAGGCATTAGAAATATGCATGAAAGGTTAGACTATATTGTATACAGGGCCAGTCCTAAAATGCTGATATAAGGATTTAGGGCAGTTTAACTTCACGTACAATGTATATTATCTAGACTTAGAGCGATAAATGTAATTAAGTGCCTCTAAAATAAATGTTTTAGGAACTTTTGGGTCTAGGTGCAACAAATAAGCCACATATAATTAATTTATATTTCAAAATAAAAATATGAAATAAACATTACAAAAATAACTTTACAGCAGTCAAATTAAATTTTAGTTTAATTTGGTGCCAGAATCGACAGTAGACAATTTACTAACCTTTTGAAGAAACGATCCCCTCGAAGGGATGCGAGAAGGTTAAATGCACATCCATGTGGTCCTTCCCGCACATGACCTCCAGCGACTGTATGACCGGCATACCGTCCGGCCTCTCCATAGGCCATAGTTCACCGGCTTTAGCTCTCGTCTGCAATAAACAAAGCGCAGGGGTTACTCGCGGCGATTCTTATTGTAGACTAACTGGCGGAAAAATCTAAATATCGAAAGTGAATAACGATCGAGAATTCTGTGGAGTAGATTGGGAATGAATGTATGGGATTACAATTTTTTGAGAGCAAAAGAATGGAGTACTGTGGTAAGAACCCGAGAGAAAAACTGGAGAACAGAAAAAAAACGTATAAAAATATTTTTGTGTGCACGTATTTAGAAGGTTACCTTTTGATTCGTATAATGAGTGTATATTGTTATACCTAACAGTATGTTAGTCCTAATGATTGGAAGTTATAATATAGGTACATAAGTATATATGCGTAGAGGTGGCGTAAGAGCCAACCCGCCGCACCATAACTAATAATAATATACTTATACTGCTTCGAAATATTAAACACAATTTTATAATAATCATGAACCTCACACAATACACAACTCTATGAAAATTACTATATATTTTACGCGGCGTAACTTTTATGGCATGTGATATTACGCGAATGAACAGGCCAGCCGTTTAGAAATCTATCATAGACGGGCCACACAATATATCGTGATATCCCATAGACTATCCCGTAAATCCGTTGATTGCCGTTCGCCGTAACTGTAGCCATATAATTGGGAAATGACATTCAAATTGCCGTTGCAACATCCCGATTTTTGGCGTTCACTTTTTTTAGTTATTTGTTTATTTTGGATTTGGCTGCTGACGATGACGATATTGTGGCCAGTCAAATAATCGGGACAATTTCCGCGTTGTTTAAAGCAATGTCGGCCGTTGACGATAACGATAGTGTAGCCTATTCATCATGGGCCTATGATCGAACTTTCGCCTATCAGAACAAAGTAAAATCAATTTGCACCATAACACGAGCTCGTAAACACTGATCGGCCATCGAAGGCATAAAATTAACTACCACAGCATCTAGCACATCGCAAAATATCTTGTCAATGAAAACACATTCACTACGACTTGTTTACTATTCGCAACGACCTGACATATTGAAGAGAACGTCTAAACAAAGCTAGAAGTAAGCGAGTTAGCTTGAATAGCGAAGCTTATTGCATTGTAGTGGAAATTATAGCGTGTGTGCTCGAATATGCATACACACATCATAAGAAGATTTAATTTCCAAAGGATCAGTTTGTAACTTTTATGCATATAATATAATTGTTTTCAGGAATAAAGCTTTTTCAGTTCTAAGTATGTTGCATATGTATTCATTTGTGTTCACAGATGAGTTCGGATAGCTGAAAAGTATTGATACCCATAAAAATAAATATTATGTAACTGTTATTTCGTTCGTCACACGGATACTAGGTATTACTAGCGTTAATATTATGCACAGCCATTGAAGAAGCAGGTCAAACTACACTAAAGAAGATTCTACCAAAAATGGACTCTGAAACTACACATTTTTTCTTCATCATTTTTCTATCTTGATAACTACCTCAGCACAATAACAACCACGCAGACAAATGGTTCACACTCATCATAATCTCCACGAAATCAATTTATACCATTCTTAAGTTTTATTATCTTCTAATTGTTTCCCCTTGTGATCTAAACAACAATACAGATGCTCCGGATAAGGAGGACAGAGTAACAAAACATTTTCCATCAACATCAATTAAAGAACTTTACGTAAAAAGCGCATAATTATTCTCAAACAGACAAGCTTAGCTTTACCACCGATTGTGCTGCATAACACATCGTATAGCCTTTAGAATAAGCACGAATGTGGCCTGATTTTAATTTCCTAGCGGTAAGTCACAAGCCCGTATTTCATGTATGCAGTTTCCAACGAGCTGCAGAGTGCAGCAGACATGTAACTCGGAGTTCTGAGAATGGAAACAGTGTAAATATAATAAATGTGCAAAGAATAATCATTTTGGAAAGGTACACGTTTATGCCAAAATTGGATGATTGGCAAGTCGGCGGCAACTAGTGAGTAAAGATTACTTTTTGGAAACGTGTAAAGAAGTGATCAAGAAGGAAAAACTGTCGGAATAAGAGCTCCAGGAAATTTGGCGCTGAATTGACATGGTCGACATGCCGGTTTCGTTATAGCTTGATGTTTGTATGGAGCTAACAGCTTGTACATCGTTATGCGTAGTATAAACATATTACGGATTTTCTTATCGAGGCTCTTGTAAACAATCGTTTTTCCTTATACTTATAATATTGTAAAAATTAAGACAAAATCACACGACTTTTGCAGTAGATATGTATTTTCTACGGATGTTAAATATACAAAAGTACCTATACTTGCTTCGACCCTAACACACTTTTGCTCCTGCCGCTCCGGACGGTGACACCCGCATTCTTCAGTCTTCTCGTGACCACCGCCGATGTAACTCGGTCGAAACGTCGAGGTACTCGTATGTCAAAACCCAAAAAATATATTTTGATATTAGTTTGTGCGCGAATTAGACCCGTTTAAATACTAATTAACACTTTTGCTGCTTCCCCTTTCATGAGTCCCTCCATACTCGCCGATTATAAGTAAGTACTTTTGACTTGGCCTTTCTTTAGGACGTCCTCGATGTTATCGTGGTACGTCCGTTGATGATACATTTAGGTAAATGTGGATACTATCCCGTTCCCTACCAGCCATTTACTCTTTGTTACGGGCACGATTTGATGAATCGCGCGAGCACGTTCCAGGAACGATGCAGACGCGTTGCGTTCCCACGCGCCAAACAGGAATTCGTCAACGGAGACACACTTACGTATTTTTCCTCAAGTGCAAAAGAGATAACCCTATTTATCTCGCGATGTTGTCAAACTGCGTAATTTACATTTTCTTAAACGAAATCTCTCCGAATGTTTGAGCACAGTGTTGCTTTTATCAGTGAACTACATGTAGGAATTCACTTTTTAATCGGTCGTGAATTAATCAATGCAACCTTCGCCGCGGATTATGCAGATTCACTGATAGTGATATCTTAATCTGGTAGTGAAAGTAACAATAATCCGTCTTACTCATTCTGTCTCTTACGAGTCACAGCACCTACTAACAAGAGTTGACTCACAGTCTGCATTATGTTATGTCGATAGGAAACAGCTAAATACTATTTACCATCTAATAACTCTAGCCAGACACACAAGGATTTAGTGCATGTACCTAAAGACTAGACAAAGAAAGTTAAAAAAATATATAACAAGCGTCATGGAAAATAGGTTAGGTAGGTATATAAATGTAAGAGTTTTCCCCAAGGGTTATTCCCAGAGTACTTCATCAAAATGTCCCAATCTACTCTACGAAAAATATACAAAAAATACAAAAAAATATTTTATAAATGAAGTTTCATTCTACTCCATTACACTTCTTAAAATACCACTAGGAATTAGGTTAAAACGTATTTACAAACTATTTTCATGCACAAATAAATAGATACATATAGATACATAACTCTCTGTTGAAACATCACAGAACAAAGAAATCTTAAAGCTAGAACAGAGCAATAAATAACAATACAAATACATCTCGTAAATAGTTTTATATTTTATAGATTTGTAGGGACATTACGCTTGCTGTAAATGTGAGGCCTACAAGGCAGCGACGTCATGAAACAGATCTCTTTGTCAGCGAACACACACAACAACAAACACAGCCTCAATACAAAAGACACAAACCAATAAAACCAGCAACAAAAGCTTTCTCCGTTAAGCTTCGAGAAAGATTCTACCGCAAAAGTTTACCTCAGAATTATAAATCTTGATGAATCGATGGAAACCGCAAATCTTTAAAGTAATACGCGCAGCGCAGATAGTTTTAGACATTATTCCTGATGTGAGGACAAGTGTGATGAATAGTTTTGTTTTAGACTCTGTTTATTTCATTAAGTAATATAACGGTCATGATCATGACTCATGATAATCAAAATTTAGATTTGAATAAATAAATTATTCAGCCTGTACTGTCTTAGAGCTGGGCGAAGGCCTCCCCTCAGTTTAGTGAGTTGGAGTAGGCCGTAATCTACCACGGGGGCCTAGTCCGGGGTGGTGGATAACATGCCTCCGAAATAATTCTCGGGCATGTGGGTTAGATTGGTCGGCTAATTTAGATTAAACAGCTCAAAAAAACTTTCACAAAAGGCACAGTCTTTTTTACAGCCCTAGGGTTTATGACTACGATTAATTTGTTACGAGGACTGGGCTAAATAACACAAACCATCTGATCAATATTTTGTGTAAGACTGCACAGATTAATGGTTACCCATTAAGTTGGCATTAACATTACTGATTTATCAGATTTAACCTGAGGTTAAGCCTCTATACTTCTTGAGAATCTTCCATCATGACTTGTGGTGGCAACCCTGGCAGTATTAGAGGAAATAATGGGATCTCGATAGATATGCGGCGTTAATAACGCCCCCAGGCTGCGATCTCGTATCCTTCGTATTATTACGTGTTGGCCCTTATAATGGAAACCCTTTTTTGTGCCGAGATGATTTATCAACGGAGAAAGTTTAGTCACGAAACATGATTTTAATAAATTATTTCTTCCATTATAATAATCACAAAATCTACATGTTGCTTTCCGAAGGCAAGACGAAAAAAGAAAACAAGATTATGGCGTCCAAGATAATATAGGGAGGTAGCGAGCGCAGAACACTAATACTTCGAAGCGATTGGGGATAACATGGTAATAAACGTACGAGAAAATTCCCGAACTAATAGCACAATCAAAAGAAAGCTTTTCTCATTAGATATAAGCTCAAATTCAGTTGGTAAGTTATCTTTGTGAACTGTTAGTGAAAACTACGAAGAAATATACGTCTGCAAACACATGGCGAAATGAGATCAAGCATTTGAATTAGAAACCTGCTGTTTCCATAGATAATAGCCGTCGGTAACGAACAGCTGGTGTGATTACTGTATATTTTCTATACGGCTCTGTCATTACGGTAATGGCGTTGGGCACGCGTCCACGCAACTTTTCTGCGCTAGTATTACGCTACTGTTAGATGTATCAATTCGTAATTGAACGAACTAATCGAATTTCCGACCAATTTGGTGCTAATGTAGAGTATTGGGACGATATTAACTAGCGAGGTGTTGCAAGCTGAAGTGGCAATGGGCAGGCCACATCGCTCGTAGAACTGACAATCGATTGGGAAGAAAGGTTCTAGAGTAGCGACCACGGACGCGAAAACGCAGTGTACGTAGGCCTCCCACTAGATGGGCCGACGATATCAAAAGAGTCGCAGAAAACCGGTGGATGCAAGTGGAAAATTGTCGTTCGGTGTAGCGGTCTAAGGGGGAGGCTCAGAAGTGCACTTCTTCAGGCTGGTGATGATTGACTAGTTATATCGTGCACAAACTAATATGAAAATTAATAATTTTGAAATATCTCGACGTTCCGGCCGAGTTACATCGACTGTGGTTACGACAAGACTGAAGAATGCGTGCTATCACCGTCTGGTGCGGCAGGTGGTTTTTCCAACTACCCGCGATTGGTATTTTAAGAACTTCTATGTGACAACAGAAAACATGACAAATGCGGGGCACTTAAGGGATGTAGCAAACGTCAATGGGCGTAGTTATCTAGCGATGTTGGTGGTAGTAATCATAGAGAAAAATAAATACTATCTAAGTAGTAATTGCGTTTTGATTGTCATTGTCAATTTTGTAAGATATGCCAACTCTAATTGGAAACAGACTTCTAATCGTCGAATAAATTAAATAAATTCTTAAAAGGTTTTTTTTTCATCGCTGTTGCATGAAGAAGACTTTTGACATAGGTACCTTTGCATTGTAGGTCTTTGTATCTTCCTAAAATCAGTCAACTCTAACCAACCGCGCGTGAAAGAATCGCGTGCTAACGACAAACATTAGAAGATGGGTGAAAAACAAATTGAATTAACGAGCTTTCCACCACTAACATTGAAATTATGTCAACCATGACGAGTTGGGGTAATAACCATGCCGGCTCAGTGAGAGTGTTGAGTAACTGTGTCTGATGGTAATTGGAGAACACCCAGTTAAATTTCTTTCTACGCGATCGAATGGAAGAAAAACTGAAAATATTAGATATTATTATAACTACAGCGAATTTAAGAAAGTAGTTTTTTTTTTCTCCATGGTGAAACAATTGCCATAGTATTGGCACAGTATCGAGAACATAAAGGGCTTACATCATGTACGTACATCCCAGGTTTCATAGTTCATGTACATCCCAGGTTTCATTAGTACCCAGGATAACAGCTGACAGCTAGTTAAGGGGTATGCAAATTCTGTGTTTACTTGCCACAAGTTCAAAAGGTTATATTCACAGACAAATATAATAACTTTGCAGTAACCATTTGATGGTATCCATTTATTACCGCAAACAGCAGATAAAATTATCCCTGGAGAGTAATCAATAATCGTATAAACATTGGACCACAAATCAATTAATCTGTCTGCATCGTATGCGGGCTCAGACTAATCGAATTTTACAGTATGTCGACTGTAATATATATAGCCAAAAGCTACGGGTAGAAATCAAAATGAAATAAATCGAAAAATATTATACTTAGCACATAATTATATACTCTGATGAAAATCTGGCATCCTGGAAACAAGATCATCCTTCAAATTGACTGCTTCTGGCTAACACTCACCATTAAACTTCTTCTATAAATGTTTGTCAGGTCATTTTATGTTGTATGCTTAGTGTGACATCTACATAAATAGCGACAAGGATCGTCATTTGTTCACATAATTCCGAAAAGCTCGCTAATCAGGCAAGCGCCCACTTTCACCTTTTCATTCATAAGTTAGTCATAGGACCAGTGTCAATGGCATTCGTGTGACGCAGAGAGGGTTGGGCTAAATGAAAAAAAGTAATTTATATCGTGTGCTACCTTTAAATTTATTGATGGAGTCACGTATTTTTTATACGTATATAGGAATACGACGTGATACAGATTTTTTGTTAATGAGTCATACATAGCTTCAAAATATAAAATTACACGTTTTTTATCATTACACTATAAATTATATTACGTATATCTTTTTACTACAATTAAGATATGCAAATTTCTGTATTGTAATAGATAAAACATTGCTGAATGAAGGCGTAATTTCGTCTCTCACAAAAAAGCAACGCTTGCGCGAGAAAACCAACATCGCAAAATTCACAAGTGTCTGCAAATTTCATTAATATACTCCTTGCAACTAATTTATTTGCGTTTCTTCGGCCATTCTTACTGGTGCCTACTGAAAAGAGTCTTTATTTGTGAGGAGCCAAGGTGTACTTTGTTAGAATGTGCACTTATAGTAATGCTGAAGTGTGTAGTGGCAGTCGGCAGATGCGAAAAGAAAGCGATTTATGAGAATGAGTCACTTTATAAGAAGGTTTTAATTTTACTACCAACTTGCCCGCGCCGTGGATATAGCTCAGGTATGCGAGGAATGTCAGCATCATCCGGATGTGTGTGCGTTTAATGAAATTCTATTCGTTTGGAGAAATTTATTCGACGCATATTTCAATGTAATTTCATTGAATATTCACAAACTAGCTGTCCCGACAGATGTCCTGTCAAAGAGGTATGAGAAAATAACTAATCATTTCTCTCTCATTTTCATAATGTTTTCCCATGTTTTAATTATTTATTCTGCTACTTATTACAAATTTGCACACGCAAGTTACAGTACACATTGTGTTGAGATCTCAAGATTAAAATATTACGGCTGCTATTTTAATGAAATAAAGCTAAGGAGTAGGTACCTAAGTAAGCTATTAAATTTTCAAATTTCTACTTTCTTACTTAGTAGACTACTATTTTACCAATATCTCACCTGGAACCAAAAATCTAAAAAGTTTAGGGGAGAAAATGTTGCCCTGAGTGTTGGCATTATTGCCAAAATTAAGATTTTAAATTAACGTTTACACCAACGACACTTCGTGCGGTAATCAAACGATGACTCTTACTCGTATATAAAAAAATCAACAACGTAAACTAACAATTAATATATAAGCAATTTCACAACATCCCAAAGTATCCAAAGACCTAGAAAACTGGAAGAGTCAGCGCGCGACCCGTTATGTCAATAAAACGGCCAATATGTCAGTGACGTCACGTCACCGTAGCAACAAGCGCGAGTTTTAAAGTTGTTCACAAAACTGGCGAGTGCGTGCGCATAAAAAACGCGTCTCTAGATACGCCTCCGGTCTGACCACCCGAGAATACATGTCATGCGGCATCGATAAGAGCACTAAAAGTGTCTACTGACATCACCTAATTGTGTCTAAATATAGGTGTATAAGGCACTTGGGATAGCTCCTAAATGTCTGGAAGTTGTGAACTGAAGTAAAAGTTCCCTGTCGTTTGTAGTACAAGCAGATAATAAATGAAAATTTGGGAAATACTACCTGGTCGTATATTCTATGAGGGTACATTGGAAAAGGCGAGCGATCGTTATATTGGAAGGAAATTGAGGTGATCTGCCTAGGTGTGGTGTGGTGCAGTGAGAAATATGGTTTAAGAAATATCGGTCAAGTGCGAGTCAGACTCGCGCACGAAGGGTTCCGTACCATTATCTATCTATAAAAACGAGCAAAAACACGTTTGTTGGATGGGAGTCCTTTTAAATATTTATTAATTCTGTTTTTAGATTATGATTCCGATATCAGATTATGCATCCAAAATACGACGAAAGAATCAGTTTGGCTTTTGCATTTGGTGGAATATATACATAATAAAACTGAAGATTCCCAAAACTTGTTTAGTAGGCTATCACAGATTGAACTCAATTCCAACAGTTAATTTGAATAATCAACGATTGACTAAAATATTCCATGAGTAATAAAAGGTTCCATGAGTAAAATGTAGGCCAAAGCTAGAATTGATTCAAAATTAAAACAAAACAACACCAACGAGGCCCGACTACCGATTTTTCATTCATAAAAAAATGTTTAATGAGCATAACTAATCATGTACTCCGTCAATGTAATTTCTGTTCAGTACACGCCCTCTGCGTTAATCAAAAGGTTCAAATCGCGTTTCGACCAATTACAAACGCGTACCGCCTCGCATTATTCTCTGGCCATTAAAAGAGTAGGTATGTATTGAGTTTTTTGGCACTATATTATATTTTATTATACTCTGACCAACTAGCACGACGGTCATTGGCACGGCGACAGGTGGTGATCTGTAATGATGTAGAGATAATGGAAGCGCCCAGATGACTTCACCATTGCAAATCAGCAATACCGCGAGTATACGTAAAAGTACGCTGCGGCGCAGAAATGTAGGTACGATCAATGTGTCTGCAGTGGCGATTATATTGTCAAACCTTGCGGCTAGCTCGCAAACTGACTGATGTTAAATGAATAGCTACGCAGTATCAAATCAATCGCAGTATCAATCTAGTGTAATACAAGATTATGCTTTTAACTAAACGTGTCAAAAGTTGACTTTTATGAGCTAAGTTTATTATTATACAAGTTTCTATTTTTTTTGTTTAGTGCGTACCTACCTCAGTATATCATTAAACGAATCGAAATAATTTACGATGCCTTATCAAGACCATTAATCAAAGCCAGACGAGGCGACACCGCTACAAAGTAACTCACACCAGCCGTCAACTAATCCTCGCGTATCGTTGCACGATCTAGACACACTCTACATCCGTGGCTCGCGTAATGATAATGATGGTCTAGAACAGCCGACGGCCTCCCCCGATAGACATGTCATTTTCTCACAGTGTTAATTGAATACCAGACAGATGATTATTTTACTGTTAAATGAAAAAAAAATCGCGTGCCCAAACTGACATGATTAGCCCGCCCGTTGTAGTCGGCACCGTGCGAAAGCTCATTTGTACACTGACAACCGAAACGATCTCTACCGCCAATAGAAGTAGAATATGAAGTATAAAGTAGAATATGTAGTAAAATATGAATTTGAATAATATGGAGCTAGTTTAAATCCACAGCTCATTTCATGTCTGCTAAGTAGGTAAGTAAACTAAGTAGGTACATCACTTCGTGGCTCAATCATAAACTCTTTAGTGGACATTTGAAAAACGCGCTTGCGTTTAAATTAAGTTTTATTAATGTAGCAAAAACTGAGTACCATTTAAGTTGATTTACGTTACAAGCTAAAACAAAAAAAAAACCGTAAGCTTACGCTTACGTGCCGTTGAAACTGTGAAATCAACAAGCATCACTCCAGCTCGAAATCCGACGACACTAAAATTATGCACTTGACCAACATTATTTTTTTCACCGTCCTAAACGCATATCTACTGTAAATGAGTAATTTGATGATTAATATTCTATTTCTTACAATTATATAATACCACGTTGTACAAGAGATACCTACAAACACAAGCAGTTAGATAACTCAATACCACTTTAATCACTTTTATACGACGCACGCTCAAACACGGCTATGGCTACGGCTGCGGCTAGTATGTAAGATAAGCGGAAAATACCAAACTAAACTACTCTTTTATAACAGAAAACTTTTATTTGCACTAGCTATTTCGTGCTCCAGTTTAAAGTGCACTTCTATCCAGCATAAGAAAGTCGTCTTCTTCTTCTCTTTGTCTTACTTTAAAACATAACTCCAGTGGTCTTAGGAAACTTAAAAACTGGATGTCTTATGGTAGAGCCCAACAAAGATTTAAAATACCTAGTTTGCAATTTAATGTTTTTCAAAGCTTCAATTAGGTACAGTCGGACTCAATACTCCCGGTGTTCGGGTTGGTCATGTATTGAGTTACTGCCTATATTTTTATAATTTATTCCTATTTTGCGTTATGGAATACAAGTTATACCTTTGTCACGTAATAACATCTGTCTTATCGGCATATTGGGTTCAGAATCATGTAAAAATTGAGGCCGCAGGGGACTATTGTGTTACAGGTTTTGCATTTCGACTGTATAAAAAAATAATTTGAAATCTTTTTTGCTGAGTAAACCGGCTCCATCTCATAAATGAACGAATAATAAATTAATCTGGCTGAGTGAACCGGCTGTAAATGATATAAAGTTTTTATAAGCATCAACTTCAAAGCTTTTCTCAATGCTGTCTATTGCAAAATGCTTCAATTGATTTAATTAACAACGTTATGACCTAGTCAACGTTTACTTATATCATACGACGTGAAATCTATTATCATAGCAATTTTGCCAGCATACGTCACGGTTTTTTTTACATAGCCGTATTAGCCTGATCAGACGGCGCCATACAAACACTATAACAGCGTAAGATACAGACAGGGTATCAACAATAGAAGTTTACACGCGAGTGTCAATAGTATATAATATCTACATCAGATAAATGTTTAAACTTGCGAACAGCATCAAACTAGTATTCGATCTTATAATGAGCGCAAGCTTTTGCCATTTGCTCGATACAATGTAGCATTTGATCAAGCGATTATACGTGTTGAAAATCAACGGATGATCATTGTAAATCAACGAGTCCATGATCGGTGTGTCTGCTTAATTGATAATCGTGAGGCACTCGACATAGATATAGTATATTTTAATGACTATTCGTTACATTAATAATAATTGTTGTTGAACAATTTATTTTTTTATAGTATTTACTTCACTTTTGTGTTTGGACATTATTAAATAATGAAGAATCATTGCAACTGTGAACGAATTAAAAGTTGTCTCCTGATAATGCTGGTATTTTATTTAAAAGAAAAGTTTGTAGTATTCTGTTAGATATCTGCACGGAAATTTCTGGGTACTTCAAAATTGTACTGCTCATTATCGCTTCTGCATTGCTTTTGCATGTCTAGTAATCTGAAGTAAGAAAAAGTTGGCTAATAAAACTATTTGATTTTCTAGACCAATATACCTACTTATTGTAGCAAAATCAATAAACATTTTATATAACCTGTTAGAGACCATGTCATTAGTTATTCAGATAAAACATATGATAGCCTTAAATGACTAGACAAACAACAGAAAAGCTGCACCAAGTTGTGCAAATGGTTGAGATAAAATCTAATATTTACTGGAAAGGAAAACATAAACTAAAGGTGCTTAAATCGTTAAATTACAGTGCAGATATAGAGCAAATAAATATTCCATTTATTTGTATATACATTAAGCGACTTTTTCTCTACAGTCGCAAACGTAATCCAAGCTTTTATATACGTTGTAAACTATGCAACGCGCTGGTACAAAATATAACTTTTCTTCATAGATAATTATATAGACTCAATTTCATATCTTTTGAATAATACATGAGGTTGATGATCTCTACAACCGATTTGGAAACAGAAAAAGCTACAATAAGCGAGGACAATATTCATGCGATCAAAACTAGTAAGATATCAACTCGGTGGAACGCCACGATTCATTTCATCAGAAGTGACAATTAAATGGCGAGAATTTGTAGTGTGTCAAGTAAACACACTTGGCACGTTTCTACCTGTTCGATACAACGGGCCGTCTGTTTACGATCAATTAAAATCACCTAAGGTGTCGCGATGCAAATAGCAGCCCTCAAACCGGATCGTCGGTACTTTCGATTGCTGAAACCGAGGCGGTTGAGGAGCATGTAAAAGAACCGTTAACATTCCGCGACGGAGCGTCATCAGCGATCTGCATAATATACATCAGCGGGCCGCGGATCGCCTCGGATAGGTAAATTCGTGACCGTTACGATTCCATCATTCGAGTCACGTAAAGGGACTGTGTTTGTTAGCGTGGTCTCTGCTGCATTATGCATGGGAGAATGCACCACAATTTGCAGGACATGCATCTCAGGCTCGTAAACTAGTGACCTGCCGAGTGCTAACAATGTCATTGTTGGCAAGAGTTATATTGTCGTGTAAAGGCTACCTCAGATCTAGACAACGGCTCTATGAGGTCCATAGAAATCGGAAAAAGGGCGAGTTCATACAAATCTTTAAACGGATATCATTTGTATTTACTTTTCTCGTTTCATTACTAAATCTTTCTAAAAAGATTTGTTCGAGCATCGTTAACGAGTTTACCGACTGCTCGTATATTGAAACGACAATAACAGTGATGCAAAATGAGCCAGTTATAATAAATCTATGAATTCACACTACCATAAAACCCAGAGGAAATGGCACAATCGTCAAAGTAGTCGGACGTAAACGCGGCTAAGCTCAATCAATTTGCCGTAATTAGCCGCA
Source organism: Hylaea fasciaria (assembly GCA_905147375.1). NCBI lineage: Eukaryota > Metazoa > Arthropoda > Insecta > Lepidoptera > Geometridae > Hylaea > Hylaea fasciaria. Next base: position 3,522,860 of record LR990200.1, read on the forward strand.
TCCAGCGGTATTCTAAGCACGGTCGCCGGTTGGCGGGTAATTACTTGTGGATAATAGGCGTGGCGAAAGATTTTGAAATCTTCTTCCATAATGGCGGTAAATATTCACTATTTACGGAAAAACCTTTATTTCGGTAATAAACTTGAGTTTACCAAGTTTAAAACCATTTATCTAAGATTTTTTTAAATAGTGCGCCAAAACAGCTCGCCGGTGTCATGGCGTCGGCTCTGACGTCACGCTTAGGTAAACATGTCATTATTTCTATACGTTACGTAGAATTTTAACACAATATTTAAATAATTAGTGTGATAATCATGAATTCCGAAGTTTATAAGTGGTGTGCAGTACCGCAGTGTAAAAACACATCAATAAGAACGCCCAACAGTGTGTTTGTACATGTTCCAAACAAGAAAATAATAAGAGTTAGGTGGTTAAAGCTCGCACGGCGAAAGTTCTGTGAAAACCACTTTGATGTGAATATGTTATCATGTAATGATAGGTCTATAAATGTTTGTTTGACTTGAAATAGTTGAATTAATGAGGCTATGGAATAACTAATTTATTGAGGTTATGTTTGTTTTGGTCTTGGCTATCATCTTTATCAAATTTATTCGTTTTCTTTTTTGAGTTGCTAAATGACATGGAAACTTATATGGAGTATCATGTGATGGGATCAGTATCACCAGTACGTATGAAACCAGAATGTATGCCCCATAAATGTATATGCTAATCATACAGAGAAACACGAACATCCGACACAACTGATCGACCCTATATGTATAGCTAAGAAACGAAGAATGATGATTCTTGAAGTGACTTACAAAGAGGTCTTCACGTTTCGGAACTCAGACGAGCAAAATTCTTTATTTGTTGCGAGGAAATCGCCAAACATTAATATATCAATCCTAGGTAAATTAGATCTATTTGCCTTACAAAGCTTGGTTCCATTGTTATATTGTAGATTAAATTCGATAAATCACACGTTAAATAATAATAAAAAACACTTCATAGCACAAAACAGTATTCACAACAACAAAATACAGTGGTATCAGCGGAGTTTACCTAAGCGTGACGTCATGCGCTGTGATTGGTGTTTCAATCAAAATGGCCGATTGCAATATTTTAATGTTTTATTTTATTGAAAATCTTAATAATCTGATTATTTTTTATAAAACTTAACCAGTGTTTTAAATTATTTTTGTATGTAAATTGCCCTAAAATGATTAAATCGACCATTCTTTGATACTGTCGTCACGCCTATTAAAGTGGTGGTACGTGACGTTTACAATAGGTCATGTGTTGTCGGGTTGTCAGTTCGCACGGCTTTCACAAGCCATTACGTGTTGTGTTGCAGGACGTGTATGAGTGGCTTGTCGGGATACGTGACGGTAGGTTAGGGCTGTCGGTATTCTGCACAACTACAAGTAGGCCGGCCTTTAAATAATGTACGAAAAGCGGGTTCTGTAACTCTAAGGAAAAAAAGCCTGTTTACAAGCTTGTTTGAAATCACGTTTTAAATACACACACCGTATGCTGTACGTGATCAAAATTTATCTAATATAAAAAAATTTAGAACCTGTATGTAACATTAAAATATTATTAAGGCAAGGATATGCCAAAGTCGATCGAGAATGAATATTTCAACAATTGGATAACAAAAAAGTCACGTACGCAAAACAATCCAGACGACAACAAGCGCCAACACCGGCCCTGCACGACTGAAGGTAATGAGATATACTGGTATTATATCAGATACTTCGACAAATTGCGTGCTGTAGACACGTACCCACCAGATTTTTCTGCGGATGTATCCAGCTTGTCAACCTAATAGCAATATTTGGGACGTGGATTGGCAATTGTGTAGTTTATGGCTGATTTCCTCCTTATGATATCTGCGCATAATTATGTTCGTGGAGTTTCAAAATTTCAGCCAATGGTATCGACTTTATTTCATTCCGTTAAGACAAGTTTCAATTTTACTAGGCTGCGCCACCAGTTTTATGAATAGATGCATAAATCAATCTTTTTCCAGCCATCTACCATCAACCCGGACTCAACGGAAAGCAAACTGAAGTGGTAATCAATCAATCAATATCTATAATTTCTACCTATGCCCCTTGGACTGTACCTAGCAAACCTGTCCCCAAGATGTTCCAAAGCTGAACAAGAGCGATATGGTTGAAATGTCGACATAAATGCAAATGACGTAGTTGATAATTGACTATTTATAAGAACCCACGACACAGGAGAAATCCCAGGTCGGGGATACGTTTAAAAAAAAAATGAAAGAAAGAAAGAAATCGTCTAGCTAGCAACCCTACGCTGTGAATGGCGCCTGTAGACTCTAGTCTCCAATACATAGATCGTGTTATGCATTTAGTTTTGCGGTTCTTTCAGTTAGTTGAATCTCATTACCGTTCATAATGCCTCGAAACTTTAACGATTATTAGATTCAAGCAAAATGTTGCGTAACATTCTTATAGTGTACTTACATGCTAGTAAGTATTATAGCTGAAACAATAACTATGCGTAATCGTTATTACGGTTTATGTATTTACAAAGGATTTACGATTATAGTAAGTAAATACAGTTTGAGCATTCCCAATGAGGTTGCTAGAGTATAACAATAAAGTGTAATAATGATATAAGCACAGAATACCTTTATTAATACCCCTACAAGGGGCAGAGATATCATGTTCGGGATTTTGTATGACATTTGAGCGTGCTATGAGAGACACAGTCTTCCATGGGTTTTAGTACGTTTTGTCCACCCTGTGGTACAAGGTAATAGGGTTACTGAAGATTTAGAGATAAATGAGTGAAATTTTAATCTCACTACCGTCTAGTAAAGAATCGCGAGACTTCCATTTGTTTTTGTATGAATATAATATTTTGTCTTGATTTGTTTATGTTAGCTTCCTTTTAATTCGTAGTAGTCGCCCTATACATAGATTACCTACCTAATAGATTAGTTTAGTGTTTCGTCCCATTAGGACGAAAGGGTAGGTCGTGGGTTCAATTTCATAGCATTGATTTGGTTGGCTCAAAGAAAGTATTTGTTTTGGAAACGTTGTTAAATTACGCTACGTATTAGGGGTATGATGTGTGACAGTGATGCGATATTATTATTAATAATCTAAAAAAACTGTGAGAAACGCAAAAGAAGAGCAAGCATAGCAAAGTTGAAAATTGCAGCGATCCATTGAAAGTTATTGGCAAGCAATTAAAACATCACACCGTTAGGTACGGATAGCAAAACTGGTAGACGGATATGATTGTTTCTTGGACAATATTAAAAACAACATTTACTATTATAAAGTGAATATGCGAATAGCCAATAAACACGCTGGTATCTTTGAATGTTTGCCTACTGGCAGTAAGCGAGAGTTCTTGGAATAGCTGTAAGCTTTTTATAGCCTATTGGTTGTTCAACTGTTATATTGTAGTATTTGTTTTCTGTACCTAGTAAGTTTGAAACGCCAGTAAATTTTTACAATGCTGCCTTAAACAGCAGCAATCTGATATAAATTTTATCATCCATAAAAGGGTCTCAAGCTATGGAGATTAATGTTGTATGTGCAAATTTATTGAGAAATCTAATTCTTAAACAGTTTACAAACACAAGAAAACAATTAATTATTTCTGCATAAAAGAACCAAAGACTTTGTGCGCGTACAAATTGAAAAGCAGACACCGTAGCATACTAGAAAATTAGTTAAACCTAGAAAATAATTACAACCAGCCTCACCGCCTATTCTGCGAACCGTACAATCCTCTATCCGTATGTTTTTACTAACGTCGGTCCAGTTGTATATGTGTGCGATATGTCCGCTATGTGTGCCACCGGACGCGCATGCGTTGCCACCAGATCAAATGGAGCGGACACAGAGAACCAGAAATAAGAACTCATACGTCCAACTGAAATGAGGTAGTCAGGTGTCAATGTAGACTGGTCGATATGTCGAGAAGTAAGAGCCGTCGCGTGATGTAAAGGTAAGGTGGTAAGGTGTCAATGTGGAGTGGTCGTCATGTTATGTCGACCTCGCAAGGACGGTGTTTCGTTTCTGCTTACTCGACGTAGTACTAGGTCGGGGTTTTTGTCGTAGACGGACGTCGGGTATTCGGTAGTTTACTTTTAATTTAAAAGAAAATCTGAGCTGGTATCATGTTGGGTACGCTGCGACTGGCAGTGAGCAAAAATACTTGAACTAACCATTAGGTGTGTTGAAGTAAGATATTAATGATAAAGAGACTGAATTCGGATGCTAAGCGCAGTTCAACCATAAAAACTCCTAGCAATCCAACCTACATAACGCTACAAGAACCATGGTTCTAGCCGTAAACTTTTTACACAATACGTGTCCTTGATACGGCATCAGATAAAAATCGAATCAATATCGCTTTTATTCGATCCCGAATCGGCAAAAGCACGTAAATACCCGTTCCCACGTTACAAGATGAAAATGAAAGCGTACTGATCAATATCATAGCCAAAAAACTTATTCTGCCGTGTCATTCGATGCAGACAGATTTCTAGGCATAAAAAGAGTCTAGACAAGAGAAAAATAGAAAACTACCCGCGCCTGCGTTTGAACAGGTAGAACGATCATTCGTTTTAATTTTGAATAACAAGAAGGGAAATTTTGCATAGGTTTTTGACAATGCATTGATGACTATGCGGTCTATGTAGACTAAACACAGTCCGACTGTGTTGGCTTTCGAGATTTTCGGCGATATATCTGTACAATAAAACGCATCTCTATTGCCTTACAAATAAGGTATACTTAATATGAATACTGCAATAAAATTGCTAACAGTATTTATGAAATTCTTGTCCAGTTAGACCAGTCGCTACGTATCAATTTACATATTGCAAACATCATCTCATTAAATAGAAAGACAGATGAAGTTTACTCTATAATTTAATGTAAATGATTCCCGACATTAAACTAAATGACGAAGTCAAATAAAATATAGGTCAGTAACTGCACATCTTTTGTCCACGATTTGGAGTGACTAAACTTAACTGGTTAATGTAAAAAAGTAAACGATAGTTAATCAGATATAAATACGAATACATAAGAAATATTGGCAATTACAGTTCAATAAGCTCTTACAAAGAAACAATCATGCCTTTTTCATTTATATTACCTACTTATATTAGTTTTTTACTTACGCTTGCCAATGCGAGTATTAACCAAACGAAAGTTGTTTTTCGTATGTGTGACGTCACATCTGATGCCATTTTGAACCTGGAAAAGAAAACGATAATGTTTAAAAATTATTTAACTTTCCATTACAAGTAAGTATATAAAAAGATTTAGGTAGTGATATTTCAAGATAACATGACATGCATCTTGGGGCAAGAAGCGCTTCAGTACGTAGCTATTTATTTATATGATTTTTTATAAGTTACACCAAAGCTCATGCATTTATACATATGTGGGTGCAGTCTTAGCAAATTCAACTCTAGGTTCATGTTTGCTTTATTCCCGGGTTATTTGTTTAGAACTGTCAATTTTGAGAATTGATCTATTGAAGACTCGTATGACATATTTTTAAGAACTGGGTCATTCCGCGCCTAAGCCTATGAACTAAACAGTTGTTGAATACCATAGTATACCTATGGCGTATTAGTCGCATAGCACACGCACATAATACACCTAACAAAGCCTTTAGAAGATCAAATAATAAAATCTTCGTAGAACAACCATACCAGCGGCATCACATTGGAATGTCAAACACAATTTTTCATAAGCTTTTCTAACCGGACGTCGCATAGTTCACAGGAGCTAGAACCGAGAAGACGGGAGTTTATATCATTTACATAAGTGAAAATATGTGAATAAATAACTGCGGCAAACGGGTTTGTAGCCGTCGCAGTGTCGGATGAGGCATTTGCTTTCTAGAGGCGAAAAGTGGCGCCCAATGCCGCCGAGAAACGAGACAAACGCGACTAAACTCGGAAATATTTGTAAACAGTCGTGTTATAAGTACGCACGGAAATACAATACAAACAGCTGCTTTATAGATACGTTTTTTAGCTAGCTCTGGTACTTTTCATTGGGATAGTGTTTGTGTTGTAATACTATAATAAAGACATTCAAAACAAAAACAAATAAGTTCAAACAAGTTCAGCAACATATCCTTTGACTGGACACAGCAGTAAGAGGGCGAAGAACCATTCCAAAACCAATTTAATTATAGACACCATAATTGACAGAATCGGAAGTTCTGGGACAAAACAAAATGTTGCGGAATTGGTGACACCAAATATAAGTATACAGGTCAGAATCTTCAATATTCCACCGCGTTCAAGAATCTATACCGCGATTTGATTACCTTTACCCCGAGCTTATACCGTTACTGTCAACCGGAAATGAATATCCTACATAGATGAAGGTCAACACTATAAAAGACTTCATAACTGTTTTTCTACAAATTCATTATGGTTTGACTATGATTAAGTCAACATTTGACATGTCAAATTCATAAGATATTGCTTAGAAATATTTTAAGTGTCGCTGGACTAGACTATCAACCTAAGAATATTTAGTTTGAAAAAAAACAGGATAGGTACTTACTTATTGGCGTATTAAGAGCTTTAGAGAAGACATAATATAACTGATTGATGTTAACATGTATTTTTGGCCTTTACTATTTATTGATAGTAAGTTGGAACAGGACATCAAAATTATTGGAAAAAAGAGATAATAAATAATATGATCGGGCTTCACGAAAGTCTTAGCTGAGGGGTTATTCCCAGAGTACTCCATTCTTTTGTTCTCAAAACTTTTTTATCCCATACATTCATTCCCAATTTACTCCACAGAATTATTATAATAAAAATATTATTTAAAATACCTAATTTTTAGTTCCATCTTACTCCATAGGTATCTGGCTTTATTCCCGATTTACTCCACGCACACTACTACGTTTAAATATTATTGAGTAAATCGAATAATTAAGTTTCATTCTACTCCAAGCGATGACGACGTACAGTCAGTCGCAGTATGTATTATGCACCCAAACCGTACCTACATAATATTATTATAGAGCGCCTTGCTGCACTTTTACGTCGAGGTCTCTAATGTCAAGCTTTTTGTTATTATGCAGTGCCACTATCACTAACGTTGCTACTATCGTACCATCTCGTTCGCACGTGAACCGCATAGAGAGAGAGGTTAGAGCATTGTTATCTTTGTTGAAGAAAAGTGTTATTTTACTTGTGCTCTTTGGTAACGAAATAATTATTTTGTTCTATTATTATTTGTCACCTAATTCGTTCTCAAACAAAGCTATCCGTATATTTGAGTTGTTTCAATCGCGACGTGTTTAAATTGTTCCCTGTCTACTACTTAACGGTCAGGTACAAAACTTCGAGTTATAATAATGTTTCACTGTGAGGAAATTTTTAAATAAAATACAGGAACTTATTTGTTATTTCTTATTTATTATTGCAACACACCAACATTTTTTTATACTACCTACCAATAAATACATAAATAAATACCTAATAATTTTCTTTTCATTTCAGTTTTGTGTGCAAAATTATTAAATAACGATTATAATACGCTCTTTTTAGGGTTCCGTACCCAAAGGGTAAAACGGGACCCTATTACTAAGACTCCGCTGTCTATCTGTTTGTCTATCACCAGGCTTATATCTCATGAACCTTGATAGTTAGACAGGTCAAATTTTCACAAATGCTATATTTTTGTTGCCGCTATAACAACAAATATTGAATAACAATAAAATAAATATTTAATAAAAAATCACGTATTTCACGCCCATACGTGTTTTTTTTTACTGTTTTTATAAATAATGGCATGAAACTCTTCGTGCGCGAGTCCGAATCGCATGTGGCCGGTTCTTTTCTTAGAAAAATGCAGTTTATGCTATCACTTACGCCGCTAATACCATGCCATCTCATTTGCACGTGTGCCGTGAGTGCCGGTTCACGTGCGAACGAGATGGTACGATAGTAGCAACGTTAGTGATAGTGGCACTGCATAATAACAAAAAGCTTGACATTAGAGACCTCGACGTAAATGAGCAGCAAGGCGCACATGTAGGTACGGTTTGGGTGCATAATACGAGACATACTGCGACTAACTGTACGTCGTCATCACTTGGAGTATAATGAAACTTATTTTTTTGATTTATTGAATAATATTTAGATGTAGTAGTGTGCGTGGAGTACTTTGGGAACATTTTTATATTGCGTGGAGTAAAATGAAACTAAATTTATAAAATATTTTTTTGATACATTTTTCTTGGAGTAGATTGGGACATTTTCTTGGAGTAAACTGGGAATAACCCAGCTGAGTGTTTATTCAGGTTTACCTACTACATGTTAATTAGTATTTAAACGGGTCTAATTCGCGCACAAACTAATATCAAAATATATAATTTTGACATACCTACTACATATTTAAACCTACCATTTTACCTACTAATATTTAAACTGAGTCATTTGGTTATTTTACTTTCATAGATCACAGCCAAATAACGGAAAATTTTATCAAAAACGACCCAATGTTATCCACGCAGTCTTAACTTAGCATAACTGGTCGATACGAGGTTTTTCGGTTTCGCCCCACAAGTATTTTATTCAGTTTTTGACCCATATAAAACTAGAATTTAAAAAATAATAATTCAGACTGTACTGTCCCAGTACCGGGCTAAGGTCTCCCCTCACTTTCGTGAGGAGGATTAGGCCAAAATCCACAACGGGGGCCCGGTGCAGATTGGTGGATTGCCTCCAAAATAATTCTCGGGCATGTAATGGTTTAAAAAAAATACACGGCATAGAAAAATTTCAAAGTCAAAATGACACAAACACAGTCGCGTTAGTTTGATCGTGTTGTGGATTCACACACAGTAATTAATTACTCAAAGCCCTCCGGTACCGTTTCAGATGACAATTAATGTTATTTACTCGTATGCTAATGATAAGTTTAATAATGGGATGCTACGGTTAATGCTACAGAAATAATTTACGGTTTGGCATATTAGCCTCGAGTGTTGGTGCGTAGACAATTTACAATCCACATTTGGAATTGATTTAACGAATCGGTTTTAGAACTCAATTGGACATGTTCTAACTTGCGTGTATTATATCGTAAAATTTATCTTTGGAATGTTTATTTCTTTCATCATGAAACTATATGATCCCTGTACATGTGTAACTATTATGTAATCTATGCCTGTGCCTTTTCTGAAGATCACTAGCACAGAAGATTCAATAGTAAAACCATGAGATTTAACATAGGTACAATAAAATAACACAACGTATTTTTTTATTAATATTAAGTATTTGTATAAGAAATTATAATAACAAAATTAACCTTATAACCTAATATACCTTATCCAATAAACAGCTACCGGTAGGCAATAACCCCAAAATGCTATCAGCATTGCTACATTGAAAGACAAAAAGCCACATAAAATTATCATTAGAATACCCACACTCTGTTATCATATTTATTCTTATATACCGTTATCATTACCTTGTTTTGTTCCACTGCTGGGCAAAAACTTATAGCTTCCGTGTATATTTCTCTCAGTGTAAGCTCTCCGATATAGCAGTATTTTTAAAGAGAAGATATTTATGTCGTTCCAAATGACGCGTCGTACAT